>JAGSMU010000018.1:0-2423750 GCA_029286865.1 Teinopalpus imperialis
TTCCAATTGTAAAATTTTCATGTCTTCGTTTTTCGTGCTGATTTTGTAACCCAACCTAACCTAACCTAACCTAACCCTAAACACCTATATCTTTGTGTATTAGAGTCTTAAGCATCTAAATTGGTTTTTGTTGTAGCATTTTTCAGTGTAATCGTTAGACAGTCATCCTGCGCCGCATTTAGGCCATTTCTAGTCTAGTTGTAATCAGTTATTTTAGTTTCATAATTACGTAATTTTATTCCATTTGTAAAAAATTTTCATGTCTTCGTTTTTCGTGCTGATTTTGTAACCTAACCTTTTACATGGGAAATGCCTACGCATACCCACCCCTACGGGGGCAAGGGTGGGTTATGTCGGACTCGCACCGACTAAAACCCCATGGTGTTCCACCTTCGTCGCGTATGGCGGGGTTACGGGAACGCTTTCGCACACCTCCGCGACCCCGCCTGCGCTGGCCGGCAAGCCGGCCCCTCCTCCGGGGGGAGGACATCCTCCTCTCCACCCCTCCAGGCAGGGCGTGCCGGAACACGGACGCGCCCTCCAACTCGGCCTTCTCTGTAGGTGGGAAGCGGACTCCCCCGAGTCCGCCCCCCAGAGGCCATGAGGGCCAGGAAAACCCCAGCCCCCTGCGGCGGATCTGGTGATAGGCTCCGCCGCCAACCAATGTTCGGCCGCGGAGGACAGGGAGAGCGGCAGGATCAACCACACTCCACTGAACCCGCGGCCCCACCACGGCCGCATCAGCGGTGCGACCCCCGCTTGAGTCGCGGAGGATAGGGAGATACACTACCCACCCTCCGCGACTCCGTCTCGGATGCGGAGGGTGGGGGCGACGATGCGCGGTACCGGTGCTAACAGTCCCCGCACCGCCACCCCTTTCCCCCGACTCCGCCTCGGCTGCGGATGGTGCGCAAGACGGCCTCACTCCGTCCATCCGCACCCCGCAGCCCACCGACACGCATCCAGGGCGGGCCCAGCTCCAGCCCGCACGGAGCGGCCTCCTCGGGCCGGCCTTAAAACGCCTTAGGCCGGCCATTTGGGTTCCTCTTAGCTTCACCGTGGTTTACTCCACACCACGGTTACTAACCTAACCTAACCTAACCTAACCTAACCTTACCTTACCCTAACCACCTATATCTTTGTGTATTAGAGTCTTAAGCATTCCAAATTGGTTTTTGTTGTAGCATTTGTTCAGTGTAACTGTTAGACAGTCATCCTGCGCCGCATTTAGGCCATTTCTAGTCTAGTTGTAATCAGTTATTTTAGTTTCCATAATTACGTAATTTTATTCCATTTGTAAAATTTTCATGTCTTCGTTTTTCGTGCTGATTTTGTAACCTAACCTAACCTTAACCTAACCTAACCCTAACCACCTATATCTTTGTGTATTAGAGTCTTGGCATTCCAAATTGGTTTTTGTTGCAGCATTTGTTCAGTGTAATCGTTAGACAGTCATCCTGCACCGCATTTAGGCCATTTCAGTCTAGTTGTAATCAGTTATTTTTAGTTTCATAATTACGTAATTTTATTCCATTTGTAAAATTTTCATGTCTTCGTTTTTCGTGCTGATTTTGTAACCTAACCTAACCTAACCTAACCTTAACCTTAACCTAACCTAACCTTAACCTAACCTAACCACCTATATCTTTGTGTATTAGAGTCTTAAGCATTCAAATTGGTTTTTGTTGTAGCATTTGTTCAGTGTAATCGTTAGACAGTCATCCTGCAACTGCATTTAGGCCATTTCTAGTCTAGTTGTAATCAGTTATTTTTGTTTCATAATTACGTAATTTTATTCCATTTGTAAAAATTTTCATGTCTTCGTTTTTCGTGCTGATTTTGTAACCTAACCTAACCTAACCTAACCTAACCTAACCCTAACCACCTATATCTTTGTGTATTAGAGTCTTAAGCATTCCAAATTGATTTTTTGTTGTAGCATTTGTTCAGTGTAATCGTTAGACAGTCATCCTGCACCGTCTAGTTGTAATCAGTTATTTTAGTTTCATAATTACGTAATTTTATTCCATTTGTAAAAATTTTCATGTCTTCGTTTTTCGTGCTGATTTTGTAACTCAACCTAACCTAACCCTAACCACCTATATCTTTTGTGTGTATTAGAGTCTTAAGCATCTAAATTGGTTTTTGTTGTAGCATTTGTTCAGTGTAATCGTTAGACAGTCATCCTGCGCCGCATTTAGGCCATTTCTAGTCTAGTTGTAATCAGTTATTTTAAGTTTCATAATTACGTAATTTTATTCCAATTGTAAAAATTTTCATTTCTTCGTTTTTCGTGCTGATTTTGTAACCTAACCTAACCTAACTCTTAACCTAACCCTAACCACCTATATCTTTTGTGTGTATTAGAGTCTTAAGCATTCCAAATTGGTTTTTGTTGTAGCATTTGTTCAGTGTAATCGTTAGACAGTCATCCTGCGCCGCATTTAGGCCATTTCTAGTCTAGTTGTAATCAGTTATTTTAGTTTCATAATTACGTAATTTTATTCCATTTGTAAAAATTTTCATGTCTCTGTTTTTCGTGCTGGATTTTGTAACCTAACCTAACCTAACCTAACCTAACCCTAACCACCTTTATCTTTGTGTATTAGAGTCTTAAGCGTTCCAAATTGGTTTTTTGTTGTAGCTTTTTTCAGTGTAATCGTTAGACAGTCATCCTGCGCCGCATTTAGGCCATTTCTAGTCTAGTTGTGATCAGTTATTTTAGTTTCATAATTACGTAATTTTATTCCATTTGTAAAAATTTTCATGTCTTCGTTTTTCGTGCTGATTTTGTAACCTAACTCTAACCTAACCCTAACCACCTATATCTTGTGTATTAGAGTCTTAAGCATTCCAAATTGGTTTTTGTTGTAGCATTTGTTCCAGTGTAATCGTTAGACAGTCATCCCAGCCGCATTTAGGCCATTTCTAGTCTAGTTGTAATCAGTTATTTTTAGTTTCATAATTACGTAATTTTATTCCATTTGTAAAAATTTTCATGTCTCTGTTTTTCGTGCTGGATTTTGTAACCTAACCTAACCTAACCTAACCCTAACCACCTATATCTTTGTGTATTAGAGTCTTAAGCATTCCAAATTGGTTTTTTGTTGTAGCATTTGTTCAGTGTAATCGTTAGACAGTCATCCTGCACCGCATTTAGGCCACTTCGAGTCTAGTTGTAATCAGTTATTTTTAGTTTCATAATTACGTTATTTTATTCCAATTGTAAAAATTTTCATGTCTTCGTTTTTCGTGCTGATTTTGTAACCTAACCTAACCTAACCTAACCTAACCCTAAACACCTATATCTTTGTGTATTAGAGTCTTAAGCATTCCAAATTGGTTTTTTTGTTGTAGCATTTTTTCAGTGTAATCGTTAGACAGTCATCCTGCGCCGCATTTAGGCCATTTCTAGTCTAGTTGTAATCAGTTATTTTTAGTTTCATAATTACGTAATTTTATTCCATTTGTAAAAAATTTCATGTCTTCGTTTTTCGTGCTGATTTTGTAACCTAACCTTTTTTTTTTTTTACATGGGGAAATGCCTACGCATACCCACCCCTACGGGGGCAAGGGTGGGTTATGTCGGACTCGCACCGACTAAAACCCCATGGTGTTCCACCTTCGTCGCGTATGGCGGGGTTACGGGAACGCTTTCGCACACCTCCGCGACCCCGCCTGCGCTGGCCGGCAAGCCGGCCCCTCCTCCGGGGGGAGGACATCCTCCTCTCCACCCCTCCAGGCAGGGCGTGCCGGAACACGGACGCGCCCTCCAACTCGGCCTTCTCTGTAGGTGGGAAGCGGACTCCCCCGAGTCCGCCCCCCAGAGGCCATGCGAGGGCTGGTGAGGCACCCCAGCCTCCTGGGTGGCGGATTCTGGTGATAGGCTCCGCTGCCAACCAATGTTCGGCCGCGGAGGACAGGGAGAGCGGCAGGATCAACCACACTCCACTGAACCCGCGGCCCCACCACGGCCGCATCAGCGGTGCGACCCCCGCTTGAGTCGCGGAGGATAGGGAGATACACTACCCACCCTCCGCGACTCCGTCTCGAATGCGGAGGGTGGGGCGACGATGCGCGGTACCGGTGCTAACAGTCCCCGCACCGCCACCCTTTCCCCGACTCCGCCTCGGCTGCGGATGGTGCGCAAGACGGCCTCCTCCGTCCATCCGCACCCCTGCAGCCCACCGACACGCATCCAGGGCGGGCCAGCTCCAGCCCGCCTGAGTAGCTCGGCCGGCCTAAAACGCCTTTTAGGCCGGGCTTGGTTTGGGTTCCTCTTAGCTTCACCGTGGTTTACTCCACACCACGGTTACTAACCTAACCTAACCTAACCTAACCTAACCTTACCTTACCCTAACCACCTATATCTTTGTGTATTAGAGTCTTAAGCATTCCAAATTGGTTTTTTGTTGTAGCATTTGTTCAGTGTAATCGTTCGACAGTCATCCTGCGCCGCATTTAGGCCATTTCTAGTCTAGTTGTAATCAGTTATTTTTAGTTTCATAATTACGTAATTTTATTCCAATTGTAAAAATTTTCATGTCTTCGTTTTTCAAAGGATTTTGTAACCTAACCTAACCTAACCTAACCTAACCCTAACCACCTATATCTTTGTGTATTAGAGTCTTAAGCATTCCAAATTGGTTTTTTGTTGTAGCATTTGTTCAGTGTAATCGTTAGACAGTCATCCTGCACCGCATTTAGGCCACTTCGAGTCTAGTTGTAATCAGTTATTTTTAGTTTCATAATTACGTTATTTTATTCCAATTGTAAAAATTTTCATGTCTTCGTTTTTCGTGCTGATTTTGTAACCTAACCTAACCTAACCTAACCTAACCTAACCTTAACCTAACCTAACCACCTATATCTTGTGTATTAGAGTCTTAAGCATTCCAAATTGGTTTTTGTTGTAGCATTTGTTCAGTGTAAACGTTAGACAGTCATCCTGCACCGCATTTAGGCCACTTCTGAGTCTAGTTGTAATCAGTTATTTTAGTTTCATAATTACGTTATTTTATTCCAATTGTAAAAATTTTCATGTCTTCGTTTTTCAAAGGATTTTGTAACCTAACCTAACTCTAACCTAACCTAACCCTAACCACCTATATCTTTGTGTATTAGAGTCTAAGCATTCCAAATTGGTTTTTGTTGTAGCATTTTTTCAGTGTAATCGTTCGACAGTCATCCTGCCGCATTTAGGCCATTTCTAGTCTAGTTGTAATCAGTTATTTTAGTTTCATAATTACGTAATTTTATTCCATTTGTAAAAATTTTCATGTCTTCTGCTTTTCGTGCTGATTTTGTAACCTAACTCTAATCCTAACTCTAACCTAACCCTAAACACCTATATCTTTGTGTATTAGAGTCTTAAGCATTCCAAATTGGTTTTTTTGTTGTAGCATTTTTTCAGTGTAATCGTTAGACAGTCATCCTGCGCCGCATTTAGGCCATTTCTAGTCTAGTTGTAATCAGTTATTTTAGTTTCCATAATTACGTAATTTTATTCCATTTGTAAAAATTTTCATGTCTTCGTTTTTCGTGCTGATTTTGTAACCCAACCTAACCTAATCCTAACCTAACCTAACCCTAAACACCTATATCTTTGTGTATTAGAGTCTTAAGCATTCCAAATTGGTTTTTTGTTGTAGCATTTGTTCAGTGTGTAATCGTTAGACAGTCATCCTGCACCGCATTTAGGCCACTTCTGAGTCTAGTTGTAATCAGTTATTTTTAGTTTCATAATTACGTTATTTTATTCCAATTGTAAAAATTTTCATGTCTCTGTTTTCGTGCTGATTTTGTAACCTAACCTAACTCTAACTCTAACCTAACCCTAACCACCTATATCTTTGTGTATTAGAGTCTTAAGCATTCCAAATTGGTTTTTGTTGTAGCATTTGTTCAGTGTAATCGTTAGACAGTCATCCTGCGCCGCATTTAGCCATTTCTAGTCTAGTTGTAATCAGTTATTTTAGTTTCATAATTACGTAATTTTATTCCATTTGTAAAAATTTTCATGTCTTCTGCTTTTCGTGCTGATTTTGTAACCCAACCTAACCTAACTCTAATCCTAACCTAACCCTAACCACCTATATCTTTGTGTATTAGAGTCTTACATTCCAAATTGGTTTTTGTTGCAGCATTTGTTCAGTGTAATCGTTAGACAGTCATCCTGCACCGCATTTAGGCCACTTCGAGTCTAGTTGTAATCAGTTATTTTAGTTTCATAATTACGTTATTTTATTCCAATTGTAAAAATTTTCATGTTCGTTTTTCGTGCTGATTTTGTAACCTTAACCTAACTCTAATCCTAACTCTAACCTAACCCTAAACACCTATATCTTTGTGTATTAGAGTCTTAAGCATTCCAAATTGGTTTTTGTTGTAGCATTTTTCAGTGTAATCGTTAGACAGTCATCCTGCGCCGCATTTAGGCCATTTCTGAATCTAGTTGTAATCAGTTATTTTAGTTTCCATAATTACGTAATTTTATTCCATTTGTAAAAATTTTCATGTCTTCGTTTTTCGTGCTGATTTTGTAACCCAACCTAACCTAACTCAACCTAACCTAACCCTAAACACCTATATCTTTGTGTATTAGAGTCTTGGCATTCCAAATTGGTTTTTGTTGTAGCATTTTGTTCCAGTGTAATCGTTAGACAGTCATCCTGCAACTGCATTTAGGCCATTTCTAGTCTAGTTGTAATCAGTTATTTTAGTTTCATAATTACGTAATTTTATTCCATTTGTAAAAATTTTCATGTCTTCGTTTTTCGTGCTGGATTTTCTAACCTAACCTAACCTAACCTAACCCTAACCACCTATATCTTTGTGTATTTGAGTCTTAAGCATTCCAAATTGGTTTTTTGTTGTAGCATTTGTTCAGTGTAATTGTTAGACAGTCATCCTGCACCGCATTTAGGCCATTTCTAGTCTAGTTGTAATCAGTTATTTTAGTTTCATAATTACGTAATTTTATTCCATTTGTAAAAATTTTCATGTCTTCGTTTTTCGTGCTGATTTTGTAACCCAACCTAACCTAACTCTAACCTAACCTAACCTAACTCTAACCCTAACCACCTATATCTTTGTGTATTAGAGTCTTAAGTATTCCAAATTGGTTTTTGTTGTAGCATTTGTTCAGTGTAATCGTTAGACAGTCATCCTGCACCGCATTTAGCCATTTCTAGTCTAGTTGTAATCAGTTATTTTAGTTTCATAATTACGTAATTTTATTCCATTTGTAAAAATTTTCATGACTTCGTTTTTCGTGCTGATTTTGTAACCTTAACCTAACTCTAACTCTAACCTAACCTAACCACCTATATCTTTGTGTATTAGAGTCTTAAGTATTCCAAATTGGTTTTTGTTGTAGCATTTGTTCAGTGTAATCGTTAGACAGTCATCCTGCAACTGCATTTAGGCCATTTCTAGTCTAGTTGTAATCAGTTATTTTAGTTTCATAATTACGTAATTTTATTCCATTTGTAAAATTTTCATGACTTCGTTTTTCGTGCTGATTTTGTAACCTAACCTAATCCTAACCTAACCTAACCTAACCACCTATATCTTTGTGTGTATTAGAGTCTTAAGCATTCCAAATTGGTTTTTGTTGTAGCATTTGTTCAGTGTAATCGTTAGGACAGTCATCCTGCACCGCATTTAGGCCACTTCGAGTCTAGTTGTAATCAGTTATTTTAGTTTCATAATTACGTTATTTTATTCCAATTGTAAAATTTTCATGTCTTCGTTTTTCGTGCTGATTTTGTAACCTAACTCTAACCTTAACCTAACCCTAACCACCTATATATCTTGTGTATTAGAGTCTTAAGCATTCCAAATTGGTTTTTGTTGTAGCATTTGTTCAGTGTAATCGTTAGACAGTCATCCTGCACCGCATTTAGGCCACTTCGAGTCTATTTTCGTGCTGATTTTGTAACCTAACTCTAACTCTAACCTAACCTAACCCTAACCACCTATATCTTTGTGTATTAGAGTCTTAAGCATTCCAAATTGGTTTTTGTTGTAGCATTTGTTCAGTGTAATCGTTAGACAGTCATCCTGCACTGCATTTAGGCCATTTCTGAATCTAGTTGTAATCAGTTATTTTAGTTTCATAATTACGTAATTTTATTCCAATTGTAAAATTTTCATGTCTTCTGTTTTTCGTGCTGATTTTGTAACCTAACCTAACCTAACCTAACCTAACCTAACCCTAACCACCTATATCTTTGTGTATTAGAGTCTTAAGCATTCCAAATTGGTTTTTTGTTGTAGCATTTGTTCAGTGTAACTGTTAGACAGTCATCCTGCACCGCATTTAGGCCATTTCTAGTCTAGTTGTAATCAGTTATTTTAGTTTCCATAATTACGTAATTTTATTCCATTTGTAAAATTTTCATGTCTCTGTTTTTCGTGCTGATTTTGTAACCTAACCTAACCTAATCCTAACCTAACCTTAACCTAACCTAACCTAACCACCTATATCTTGTGTATTAGAGTCTTAAGCATTCAAATTGGTTTTTTGTTGTAGCATTTTTCAGTGTAATCGTTAGACAGTCATCCTGCGCCGCATTTAGGCCATTTCTAGTCTAGTTGTAATCAGTTATTTTTAGTTTCATAATTACGTTATTTTATTCAATTGTAAAAATTTCATGTCTTCGTTTTTTCGTGCTGATTTTGTAACCTAACCTAACCTAACCTAACCTAACCTTAACCCTAACCACCTATATCTTTATTATTAGAGTCTTAAGCATTCCAAATTGGTTTTTGTTGTAGCATTTGTTCAGTGTAATCGTTAGACAGTCATCCTGCACTGCATTTAGGCCACTTCGAGTCTAGTTGTAATCAGTTATTTTAGTTTCATAATTACGTTATTTTATTCCAATTGTAAAATTTTCATGTCTTCTGTTTTTCGTGCTGATTTTGTAACCTAACCTAACCTAACCTAACTAACCCTAACCACCTATATCTTTGTATTAGAGTCTTAAGCATTCCAAATTGGTTTTTGTTGTAGCATTTGTTCAGTGTAATCGTTAGACAGTCATCCTGCACCGCATTTAGGCCATTTCTAGTCTAGTTGTAATCAGTTATTTTAGTTTCCATAATTACGTAATTTTATTCCAATTGTAAAATTTTCATGTCTCTGTTTTTCGTGCTGATTTTGTAACCTAACCTAACCTAACTCTAACCTAACCCTAACCACCTATATCTTTGTGTATTAGAGTCTTACATTCCAAATTGGTTTTTGTTGTAGCATTTGTTCAGTGTAATCGTTAGACAGTCATCCTGCAACTGCATTTAGGCCATTTCTAGTCTAGTTGTAATCAGTTATTTTTAGTTTCATAATTACGTAATTTTATTCCATTTGTAAAAATTTTCATGTCTTCGTTTTTCGTGCTGATTTTGTAACCTAACCTAACTCTAACCTAACCTAACCCTAACCACCTATATCTTGTGTATTAGAGTCTTAAGCATTCCAAATTGGTTTTTGTTGTAGCATTTTTCAGTGTAATCGTTAGACAGTCATCCTGCGCCGCATTTAGCCATTTCTAGTCTAGTTGTAATCAGTTATTTTTAGTTTCATAATTACGTAATTTTATTCCATTTGTAAAAATTTTCATGTCTTCGTTTTTCGTGCTGATTTTGTAACCCAACCTAACCTAACCTTAACCTAACCCTAAACACCTATATCTTTGTGTATTAGAGTCTTAAGTATTCCAAATTGGTTTTTGTTGTAGCATTTTTTCAGTGTAATCGTTAGACAGTCATCCTGCGCCGCATTTAGGCCATTTCTAGTCTTAGTTGTAATCAGTTATTTTTAGTTTCATAATTACGTAATTTTATTCCATTTGTAAAAATTTTCATGTCTTCGTTTTTCAAAGGATTTTGTAACCCAACCTAACCTAACCTAACCTAACCCTAACCACCTATATCTTGTGTATTAGAGTCTTAAGCATCTAAATTGGTTTTTGTTGCAGCATTTGTTCAGTGTAACTGTTAGACAGTCATCCTGCACCGCATTTAGGCCATTTCTAGTCTAGTTGTAATCAGTTATTTTTAGTTTCATAATTACGTAATTTTATTCCATTTGTAAAAATTTTCATGTCTTCGTTTTTCGTGCTGATTTTGTAACCTAACCTAACCTAACCTAGCCTAACCCTAACCACCTATATCTTGTGTATTAGAGTCTTAAGCATTCCAAATTGGTTTTTGTTGTAGCATTTGTTCAGTGTGTAATCGTTAGGACAGTCATCCTGCACCGCATTTAGCCATTTCTAGTCTAGTTGTAATCAGTTATTTTTAGTTTCCATAATTACGTTATTTTATTCCAATTGTAAAAATTTTCATGTCTCTGTTTTTCGTGCTGGATTTTGTAACCTAACCTAACCTAACCTAATCCTAACCTAACCTAATCCTAACCTAACCTAACCTAACCACCTATATCTTGTGTATTAGAGTCTTAAGTATTCCAAATTGGTTTTTGTTGTAGCATTTTTCAGTGTAATCGTTCGACAGTCATCCTGCGCCGCATTTAGGCCATTTCTAGTCTAGTTGTAATCAGTTATTTTTAGTTTCATAATTACGTACTTTATTCCATTTGTAAAAATTTTCATGTCTTCGTTTTTCGTGCTGATTTTGTAACCTAACCTAACCTAACCTAACCTAACCTTAACCTAACCCTAACCACCTATATCTTTGTATTAGAGTCTTAAGCATTCCAAATTGGTTTTTGTTGTAGCATTTGTTCAGTGTAATCGTTAGGACAGTCATCCTGCACTGCATTTAGGCCACTTCGAGTCTAGTTGTAATCAGTTATTTTAGTTTCATAATTGCGTAATTTTATTCCAATTGTAAAAATTTTCATGTTCGTTTTTCGTGCTGATTTTGTAACCTAACCTAACCTTAACCTAACCTAACCTAACCACCTATATCTTTGTGTATTAGGAGTCTTAAGCATTCCAAATTGGTTTTTGTTGTAGCATTTGTTCAGTGTAACTGTTAGACAGTCATCCTGCACCGCATTTAGGCCATTTCTAGTCTAGTTGTAATCAGTTATTTTTAGTTTCATAAATTACGTAATTTTATTCCATTTGTAAAAATTTTCATGTCTTCGTTTTTCGTGCTGATTTTGTAACCTAACCTAACCTAACCTAACCTAACCTAACCACCTATATCTTTGTGTATTAGAGTCTTAAGCATTCCAAATTGGTTTTTTGTTGTAGCATTTGTTCAGTGTAATCGTTAGACAGTCATCCTGCACCGCATTTAGGCCATTTCTAGTCTAGTTGTAATCAGTTATTTTTAGTTTCATAATTACGTAATTTTATTCCATTTGTAAAAATTTTCATGTCTTCGTTTTTCGTGCTGATTTTGTAACCTAACCTAACCTAACTTTTTTTTTTTTTTTTTTTTGTTATCGGGGGGGAAATCTTCGAAAGATACCCTGCCTCCTGGGGGTGAGACAGGGTTATGTGGGACTTGTAACCACTAAAACCCCCCCGGTGGTCATCCTCAGTGCATTTAGAGGAGCTCCGGGATCTCCATAGGAACGCACCGGTGCCCCTCTGCACGGTGCCTGAGCACATCCCTGGGGAGGAAAAACCTCCTAGCACCCTCGCGGTGCTACGGCAACTCGAGACCACCTGAGTTGTTGTCACTGGCCTCGGGTGGTCAGAGCCCCCACCCTGATCACCCGCGAACCCGAAGTCCCCTTTAGTCGCCTTGTACGACAGGCAGGGGGTACCTTAGCCCTATTCTTATGCCCGGGACTAAAGGGCTGACGGGCCGGTGCGTCCGCTGCCACCGCCTCTGGCAATGCTGTCTCCGAGCGGGATCGGCCCTCTCCCGATCACGCTTTCCGGCGGCCCCTTCTGTACCATGACGGTTTCACAGAAGGAGACCAGCGCCTTCCACGCGCCTTTATCCGCCAGCGCAGCCGCTACTGCGACTGGCGGAGAGAGATCTTGCCCGATCCTCTGGACCAGGATCCGTCGCTCGGACTCCCACGCAGGGCACTCGGCGAGCGTGTTCTGTGCGGAATCGGTCCCCACCACAGTGGTGGCATTGCGTTGTCGATTCGCGTCAATCCTGTTCAGGTACTCACCGAAACACCCGTGCCCAGTGAGTACCTGCGTCAATCGGAAGGTGAACCTAACCTTTTTTTTTTTTTACATGGGAAATGCCTACGCATACCCACCCCTGCGGGGGCAGGGTGGGTTATGTCGGACTCGCACCGACTAAAACCCCATGGTGTTCCACCTTCGTCGCGTATGGCGGGGTCACGGGAACGCTTTCGCACACCTCCGCGACCCCGCCTGCGCTGGCCGGCAAGCCGGCCCCTCCTCCGGGGAGGACATCTCCTCTCCACCCCTCCTGGCAGGGCGCGCCGGAACACGGACGCGCCCTCCAACTCGGCCTCCTCTGTAGGTGGGAAGCGGACTCCCCGAGTCCGCCCCCAGAGGCCATGGGGGCCAGGAAGCCCCAGCCCCTGCGGCGGATCTGGTGTTAGGCTCCGCCGCCGACCAATGCTCGGCCGCGGAGGACAGGAGAGCGGCAGGATCAACCACACTCCACTGAACCCGCGGCCCCACCACGGCCGCATCAGCGGTGCGACCCCGCTTGAGTCGCGGGAGGGCACTACTCCTCCTCCGCGACCTGCCCCGGATGCGGGAGGGTGGGGGCGACGATGCGCGGTACCGGTGCTAACAGTCCTCGCACCGCCACCCCATTCCCCGACTCCGCCTCGGCTGCGGATGGTGCGTAAGACGGCCTCACTCCGTCCATCCGCACCCCGCAGCCCACCGACACGCATCCAGGGTGGGCCCAGCTCCAGCCCGCCCGGAGCGGTTCCTCCCTGGGCCGGCTCTGGAGCGCCTTAGGCCGGCCATTTGGGTTCCTCTTAGCTTCACCGTGGTTAACTCCACACCACGGTTACTAAGCCCCCCCGCTACGACAAAGCGGGAACCCTTCGGGGGGGAGGTGAACCTAACCTAACCTAACCTAACCTAACCTAACCTAACCTTAACCTAACCTAACCACCTATATCTTTTGTGTGTATTAGAGTCTTAAGCATTCCAAATTGGTTTTTTGTTGTAGCATTTGTTCAGTGTAATCGTTAGACAGTCATCCTGCACCGCAGTTAGGCCATTTCTAGTCTAGTTGTAATCAGTTATTTTTAGTTTCATAATTACGTAATTTTATTCCATTTGTAAAAAAAATTTCATGTCTTCGTTTTTCGTGCTGATTTTGTAACCTTTTTTTTTTTTTACATGGGAAATGCCTACGCATACCCACCTGCGGGGGCAAGGGTGGGTTATGTCGGACTCGCACCGACTAAAACCCCATGGTGTTCCACCTTCGTCGCGTATGGCAGGGCCACGGGAACGCTTTCGCACACCTCCGCGACCCCGCCTGCGCTGGCCGGCAAGCCGGCCCCTCCTTCGGGGGGAGGACATCCCCTCTCCACCCCTCTCCTGCAAGGCGCGCCGGAACACGGACGCGCCTTCCATCTCGGCCTCTTCTGTAGGTGGGAAACGGACTCCCCCGAGTCCGCCCCCCAGAAGCCATGGGGGCCAGGAAAGCACTAAGCCAACCCAGCCCCCTGCGGCGGATCTGGTCTGCGGCTTCACCGCCGACCGATGTTCGGCTGCGGAGGACAGGGAGAGCGGCAGGATCAACCACACTCCACTGAACCCGCGGCCCCACCACGGCCGCATCAGCGGTGCGACCCCCGCTTGAGTCGCGGAGGATAGGAGAGCGGCAACGAAACACCGACACTCCTCTCCTCCACGACTCCGCCTCGGCTGCGGATGGTGCGTAAGACGGCCTCACTCCGTCCATCCGCACCCCGCAGCCCACCGACACGCATCCGAGGTTGGCTCATAACAGGCCACCCGAATACGGCCACCTCCGGAGCCGACCTCAGGCGCCCGCCAGGCCGACCGTTGCCAGGTTCCTCTTAGCTTCACCGTGGTTAACTCCACACCACGGTTACTAAGCCCCCCCGCTACGACAAAGCGGGAACCCTTCGGGGGGGGTGAACCTAACCTAACCTAACCTAACCTAACCTAACCTAACCTAACCCTAACCACCTTTATCTTTGTGTATTAGAGTCTTAAGCATTCCAAATTGGTTTTTGTTTGTAGCATTTGTTCAGTGTAATCGTTAGACAGTCATCCTGCACCGCATTTAGGCCATTTCTAGTCTAGTTGTAGTCAGTTATTTTTAGTTTCATAATTACGTAATTTTATTCCAATTGTAAAATTTTCATGTCATCGTTTTTCGTGCTGATTTTGTGTAACCTAACCTAACCTAACTCTAACCTAACCTAACCTAACCACCTATATCTTGTGTATTAGAGTCTTAAGCATTCCAAATTGGTTTTTGTTGTAGCATTTGTTCAGTGTAATCGTTAGACAGTCATCCTGCACCGCATTTAGGCCATTTCTAGTCTAGTTGTAATCAGTTATTTTTAGTTTCATAATTACGTAATTTTATTCCATTTGTAAAAATTTTCATGTCTTCGTTTTTCGTGCTGATTTTGTAACCTTTTTTTTTTTTACATGGGGAAATGCCTACGCATACCCACCCCTGCGGGGGCAAGGGTGGGTTATGTCGGACTCGCACCGACTAAAACCCCATGGTGTTCCACCTTCGTCGCGTATGGCGGGGCCACGGGAACGCTTTCGCACACCTCCGCGACCCCGCCTGCGCTGGCCGGCAAGCCGGCCCCTCCTTCGGGGAGGACATCCCCTCTCCACCCCTCTCAGGCAAGGCGCGCCGGAACACGGACGCGCCTTCCATCTCGGCCTCTTCTGTAGGTGGGAAACGGACTCCCCGAGTCCGCCCCCAGAGGCCAAGTGGGAGCCAGGAAAGTCCCAGCCCCTGCGGCGGATCTGGTGTTAGGCTCCGCCGCCAACCAATGTTCGGCCGCGGAGGACAGGAGAGCGGCAGGATCAACCACACTCCACTGAACCCGCGGCCCCACCACAGCCGCATCATGCGGTGCGACCCCCGCTTGAGTCGCGGAGGATAGGGAGATACACTACCCTCCTCCGCGACTCCGTCTCAGATGCGGAGGGTGGGGCGACGATGCGCGGTACCGGTGCTAACAGTCCCCGCACCGCCACCCCATTCCCCGACTCCGCCTCGGCTGCGGATGGTGCGTAAGACGGCCTCACTCCGTCCATCCGCACCCGCAGCACACCGACACGCATCCAGGGCGGGCCCAGCTCCAGCCCGCCCGGAGTTGGGCCTCCTCGGGCCGGCCTTAGAACGCCTTAGGCCGGCCATTTGGGTTCCTCTTAGCTTCACCGTGGTTAACTCCACACCACGGTTACTAAGCCCCGCTACGACAAAGCGAGAACCCTTCGGGGGGGAACCTAACCTAACCTAACTCTAACCTAACTCTAACCCTAACCACCTATATCTTTGTGTATTAGAGTCTTGGGCATTCCAAATTGGTTTTTGTTGCAGCATTTGTTCAGTGTAATCGTTAGCCAGTCATCCTGCGCCGCATTTAGGCCATTTCTAGTCTAGTTGTAATCAGTTATTTTTAGTTTCATAATTACGTAATTTTATTCCATTTGTAAAATTTTCATGTCTTCGTTTTTCGTGCTGATTTTGTAACCTAACCTAACCTAACCTAGCCTAACCTAACCTAACCACCTATATCTTTGTGTGTATTAGAGTCTTAAGCATTCAAATTGGTTTTTGTTGTAGCATTTGTTCAGTGTAATCGTTAGACAGTCATCCTGCACCGCATTTAGGCCATTTCTAGTCTAGTTGTAATCAGTTATTTTTAGTTTCATAATTACGTAATTTTATTCCATTTGTAAAATTTTCATGTCTTCGTTTTTCGTGCTGATTTTGTAACCTAACCTAACTCTAACCTAACCTAGCCTAACCTAACCCTAACCACCTATATCTTTGTGTATTAGAGTCTTAAGCATTCCAAATTGGTTTTTGTTGTAGCATTTGTTCAGTGTAATCGTTAGACAGTCATCCTGCACCGCATTTAGCCATTTCTAGTCTAGTTGTAATCAGTTATTTTTTAGTTTCATAATTACGTTATTTTATTCCATTTGTAAAAATTTTCATGTCTTCGTTTTTCGTGCTGATTTTGTAACCTAACCTAACCTAACCTAACCTAACCTAACTAACCTAACCTAACTCTAACCTAACCCTAACCACCTATATCTTTGTGTGTATTAGAGTCTTAAGCATTCCAAATTGGTTTTTGTTGTAGCATTTGTTCAGTGTAATCGTTAGACAGTCATCCTGCACCGCATTTAGCCATTTCTAGTCTAGCTGTAATCAGTTATTTTTTAGTTTCATACTACGTAATTTTATTCCATTTGTAAAAATTTTCATGTCTTCGTTTTTCAAAGGATTTTGTAACCTAACCTAACCTAACCTAACCTAACCTAACCTAACCACCTATATCTTTGTGTATTAGGAGTCTTAAGCATCTAAATTGGTTTTTGTTGTAGCATTTGTTCAGTGTAATCGTTAGACAGTCATCCTGCGCCGCATTTAGGCCATTTCTAGTCTAGCTGTAATCAGTTATTTTTAGTTTCATAATTACGTAATTTTATTCCATTTGTAAAAATTTTCATGTCTTCGTTTTTCGTGCTGGATTTTGTAACCTAACCTAACTCTAACCTAACCTAGCCTAACCACCTATATCTTTGTGTATTAGAGTCTTAAGCATCTAAATTGGTTTTTGTTGTAGCATTTGTTCAGTGTAATCGTTAGACAGTCATCCTGCAACTGCATTTAGGCCATTTCTAGTCTAGTTGTAATCAGTTATTTTTAGTTTCATACTACGTAATTTTATTCCATTTGTAAAAATTTTCATGTCTTCGTTTTTCGTGCTGATTTTGTAACCTAACCTAATCCTAACCTAACCCTAACCACCTATATCTTTGTGTATTAGGAGTCTTAAGCATTCCAAATTGGTTTTTGTTGTAGCATTTGTTCAGTGTAATCGTTAGACAGTCATCCTGCAACTGCATTTAGGCCATTTCTAGTCTAGTTGTAATCAGTTATTTTTAGTTTCATAATTACGTAATTTTATTCCATTTGTAAAAATTTTCATGTCTTCGTTTTTCGTGCTGATTTTGTAACCCAACCTAACCTAACTAACCTAACCCTAACCACCTATATCTTGGTGTATTAGAGTCTTAAGCATTCCAAATTGGTTTTTGTTGTAGCATTTGTTCAGTGTAATCGTTAGACAGTCATCCTGCAACTGCATTTAGGCCATTTCTAGTCTAGTTGTAATCAGTTATTTTAGTTTCATAATTACGTAATTTTATTCCAATTGTAAAAATTTTCATGTCTTCGTTTTTCGTGCTGATTTTGTAACCTTAACCTAACCTAACCTAACCTAACCCTAAATCCACCTATATCTTTTGTGTGTATTAGAGTCTTAAGCATTCCAAATTGGTTTTTGTTGTAGCATTTGTTCAGTGTAATCGTTAGACAGTCATCCTGCGCCGCATTTAGGCCATTTCTAGTCTAGTTGTAATCAGTTATTTTAGTTTCCATAATTACGTAATTTTATTCCATTTGTAAAAATTTTCATGTCTTCGTTTTTCGTGCTGATTTTGTAACCTAACCTAACCTAACCTAACCTTAACCTAACCTAACCCTAACCACCTATATCTTTGTGTATTAGAGTCTTAAGCATTCCAAATTGGTTTTTGTTGTAGCATTTGTTCAGTGTCATCGTTAGACAGTCATCCTGCACCGCATTTGGGCCATTTCTAGTCTAGTTGTAATCAGTTATTTTAGTTTCATAATTACGTAATTTTATTCCATTTGTAAAAATTTTCATGTCTTCGTTTTTCGTGCTGATTTTGTAACCTAACCTAACCCTAACCACCTATATCTTTGTGTATTAGAGTCTTAAGCATTCCAAATTGGTTTTTTGTTGTAGCATTTGTTCAGTGTAATCGTTAGACAGTCATCCTGCACCGCATTTAGGCCATTTCTAGTCTAGTTGTAATCAGTTATTTTAGTTTCATAATTACGTAATTTTATTCCATTTGTAAAAATTTTCATGTCTTCGTTTTTCGTGCTGATTTTGTAGCCTTTTTTTTTTTTTTTTTTTTGCGTGGGGAAATGCCTACGCATACCCGCCCTCTCGGGGCAAGGGCGGGTTATGTCGGACTCGCACCGACTAAAACTCCCCACGGTGGTTTCACTAACGCCTCGCGAGGGGTCGCGGGATTCCGTAAGGAACGCAACCGCAACCCCTGCGCTTCGCCGGGATAGCCCGTCCGGGGGCGTGCGTGAAGATCGCACCCCAGAACCCTCGCGGAACTATCACGACGACACGGTACCACGTCGTGCCGTCGTCCTCCTCTGGGTCGCTATTACTGGACGGTCGGGCCCCACTCCGATCGTCAGCGACCCGTAGGGCCCCATTTACGGTAGGGGATCACCGGGAGGTCCGTGACGAGGCGCGCGAAGCATACGTCGGCAAATCTCCGAGCAGGATCGGTCCTCTCTCTATCGCTCGGCAGCCTCCTTTCGGACCATTACGGTCTCGCAGAAGGAGGCTACGGCCCTCCACGCCGGTTCCCCGCTCAGCATCGCCGACACGACTGCTGGCAGGGACAGGTTCCGTCCGATGTGGCCGACCAAGACCCGCCGCTCGTCTTCCCACGCCGGGCAAGCCGCGAGCGTGTGCGATGCGGAGTCTCGGTCGTTGCCGCCACAGTGGAAGCAATTCGCCGTCGCCTCGCGACCGATCTTACAGGTAATCACCGAAGCATCCATGCCCGGTGATCACCTGCGTAAGTCTGTAGGTGAGTCTTCCTCCTCGTCGCTGCATCCAGGCTTCGAAGGCCGGCAGGAATGCTTCGACGACGCGTTTGCGCGCATACCGCTCCCCACCGAGCCGTGCGCGCCACGTCGCGAACGCGATACGTCGTTCCTGCCGTTTCACCGCCTCGAGCGCCTCTTCTGGCTCGCCACCACCGCTCTGGCGTAGGACGCGAATTCGGTGATACACCCTCGCGTCCATGTCCGCCAGTATGTCCAGAGGTGGAAAGCGAGCCAGGATTATCACCGCCTCAAACGATACCGTCCGGTATCCTCGTACGACCCGTATGGCCATCCTACGCTGGACGCTGTAGATCTTAGTCCTACAGCGTCGGATGGCCAACCTCTTCGCCCAGACGGGCGCCCGTACAGGGCTACGGATCGTACGACCCCGGCATAGAGGCGGCGAACTTCCTCCCTCGGTCCCCCGAGATTGGGCAGCAAACTGTGCATAGCACCCGCTACCCTCTCGATCCGGGGGACTAGGCGCTCGAAATGCTCTTCGAAGCCCCAGCGACTGTCCAGAGTGAGGCCCAAGTGCTTCATGTACCGCCCCACTCTGACTTCAGACCCACCTACTCGGACGCACGAGTCGGGTGGTTCCTGCTCCGCGGCAGTTTGTGGAACCATAGCGCCTCGGTCTTGTGAGGCGCTACCTCCAGTCCCAACTCGTGGACTTTGGCGACGACGATTTCCGCCCCAAGCTCGGCGAGCTCCTTGGTCCTCGAAGGAGTCCCCGCTGGCGACCACCAACGTGTCGTCCGCATAGCAGACAACATTAACGCCAGCGGGAGCTCGACTCGCAGAACAGAGTCGTAGGCGAGATTCCACAGTAACGGGCCCAGCACCGACCCTGTGGAACCCCACACTGGATCTCCCTCCGGATCCTCGTACCGTCTCGGTCCATGTACAAGATGTACCTGTCGCGCAAGTAGTCTGCGATCACGCCGTGCAGGTAGGGGAACACCATGGTGTACGAGTGCCCCTAATCGCGTCCCAGGGCACGGAGTTGAAGGCGTTGACGATGTCTGGGCTAATCGCCAACGCCACTCCACCCCAGGACACAGCCTGCTCCGACAGGAGCGGACGCACATAACTGCGTCGATGGTGGAACGCTCCGTCGGAAACCGAACTGGTTATCGGCGAGATCGGGACCGACACGCGACAGATGCCCGCTGAGACGGGCGGCAAGAATTCTCTCGAATAACTTGCCAGCCTCGTCCAACAGGCATATGGGACGGTACGCAGAGGAGAATCTGCGACTCTGTCTGCCTTCTTCAAGAGGACCAGTCGGGCCTCTTTCCAGGCCCTAGGGAACGAGGAGTTACGGAGGCAGCTGGTGAACAGCTGCCTCAACCTGATCCCTAGGGTAGCCAGACTCAACACCCAGACACGACCGGGAATTCCGTCGGGTCCTGGCGCGGTGTTCCGGCCTTTCAAGCGGCTCACAGCTCGGTCCAGCTCCTGCTCGGTCACCCCCATCTCTTCTCTCCACTCCCACGAAGATTGGGGGTGGACTGAGGGACTTGACCTGCCCTCCGGAAAGAGCGAGCTGATCACTCCTTCCAAAAGGGCCGGATCGAGAGTTTCCGTCACCGGGGGCATCCAGGGACGGAGCTTACCTAGCACCATCCGATACGGACGCCCCCACGGATCCTCGTTGAGTCCCTCCAGGAGCTGTTCCCAGGACCGAGACCTGGCGTTGCAGATGGCTACCTGCAACGCCTTTGTGGCCGCTCGATACGCCTCGTAAAGTCTGGCTATTTCCTCACTTGGAGCTCGCCTTCGTCTCCTTCGGGCTCTGGTGTACTGGCGGCGGCTCCGCAAGCAGATTGCTCGGAGCTCCGCGATCTCTGCCGACCACCAGTACACCGCCCCGCGCTTAGGGCGACCGGTCCGGGGCATCGACGCGTCACAAATACGCGTCATCGTGTCCCGGAACCAGTTCGCTTCCACATCCGGATCGGACGGAACCTCTTCGGCGCTTTCTGGCCATATCGCGACGTTGGCGGCGGCCCCGAGCAAGTCTCGGTCTAGCCGCTTGAGACACCAACGTCGCGTGTGGCTGCCTTCTAGGCGGCTGGAGTCCCCGTCGGGGCGGCGGATTGCAAGATCGAACACAATGTGGCGGTGGTCGGAAAGCGTGACCACCTCCTCTGCAACCCGCCAGTCCGACAGCATGCGCATCGCAGCGGGAGTCGCCCATGTAAGGTCCACGACCGACTCCCCCTGCCACCGCACGCATGTGCTCACGGACCCGATTTGCCAGTCGGAGGTCAATCCAGCCGCCATTCCATCACCGTCTCTCCCCTCGGACTGTCTCTGGGATTCCCCCACGCCCTGGAGTGGGCGTTGAAGTCTCCCAGGACAATCGACGGACGAGGGAGGCACCTGCGAACGCAGAGTGCCACCTCGTCCAGGTACACCTCGTAGTCGGCGAGTGACCTCGCGGGAGAGACGTAGCAGCCAACTATGGCCAGGGTGCCCCATTGCACTGCAACGAAGCCCTGACCCTTCCCAATAGGGGAGCAGGGTGGGACACCCTCACCACCCCCCCAGTAGATCGCCACGGAACCCAGCTCATCACCGAACCAGCGAGGGTGGTCCGGCACGGCATAGGGCTCCGCTACTACTGCCAGAGCAACCCCCCACTCCGCAACGGTCTGCATAAATAAATGCTGAGCATTGCGGCAGTGGTTAGGTTGCTCTGAAGGACCTGAGGGTGCGAAGGTCTAGAGACCTCCATGCCCGAGCTGGTGCTCGGGGTTGCGGCGGGTGCCGCTGGGACTACGGCTGCGCTTGTGGAGGCAGGAGAAGATGTTTTTCTCCCGCTCTTCTTTGACGGTGGGGCGCACCTCTTACCAAGACGATGGTTAGAGGGCAGCCCCAGGTCCGAGCACAGTGGACATTTGAGTGCAGGCAGGTGAGACCATCCGCCCTCGAGCTGCAGTCAGGACCGCTGATCTCCAAAAGGAGACCACCGGTCACAGCCCGTTTTTGGCGGACAGTCTCGATGCCTATGTCCGCCAGCCTTATCTTCGACTTGGCTACCTCCATCACTTTTGCGTAAGTGGTGGAGGAGCCAGTCGGCAGCGTCACCGTCACGGCAGCCGAGGACGGAGTGCGTATGAGCTTCGCCTTGACTGTTTTCGCCTTGGTGGCCGCGGGGGCCGCTGGCTGCTGGGCCTTAGGCTTTTTAGGCTTTTTAGCCACCTGTGCCCACGATGTGCTTGCGGGTACCTCCATCAGTGGCCTCGGTGTCGCCACTGGAGGCAGCTCAGCCACCGGAGGGTGAGAAGGCTTCTTCTTCTTAGCCTTCCGCGAGTGCGATGGTGCTACCTGCACCGGCTGTGGCAGTGGTAGCGTGTCACTCGCGGAAGTTTTCCCCGGCCGCACTCCCAAGGGAGGCCGGGTTGCCCTCTCCGGGAAGATCTTGGCCTCAAAGGCAGCCAACCTCGCGTCAATGAGAGCCCCCAACCGCTCCATGAGCCCATCGTCCACGCTCCCGGACTTCGGGGTGCTAGGAGCTCTACGAGGTGGAGGAATGGCCGCCTGAGGTTCCCCACTCTTTCGGAGGGCACTAAGCTCTTCCGATAGCCTCCCCACTTTGGTCGAGAGCTCGGTCAACCGGGGCGAAGCTCCGAGTTCTCACGCTCAACCTCTCGACAGTTGGTGGCTGGGAGACCCTCCGCGCCAGTTCCGCGGTGGCTGCCTCGACCATCCTGGCCGCCACCCGCAGGCTATGCACAAATGTGCCCTTCAAATTGCCGGATTTATCGGCAACCTTGTCGACCGCCAGTAGACTGGACCGGATGCAAGCATCCAGGTCCATGGTCGACATGCCTTCCATCTCCCGCTCCAAATCGGCGGGTTTTGGAAGGCTACCCTTCGCCCTGGTTTTGGACTGGGCCACAGTAGGGTCCCAAATCCCCTCCTCGTCCTCCATCTGCGCCTCCGAGTCCGTGGCTACAGCTGCGACCGCCTGAAATTTATCGGCCGCCACCGTTGCAGGCTTGGCCCTTCTCTTTCTTCCGTCTTCGCTGACACCTCCGAAGTTGCGGATATGAGCGACGCATCCGACCTGTTGCCATCGCTCTCGCCGCCCAGACTAGCAGGCGTCCTGGGGCGCACGAATCGCCCCGTCTGTCTCGTGCCGGGACCACTGGTTCCCGCGACACGGCTACTCCTCCGCTATTTTGGCCCCAGTTGTTAATGGGCCGGCCACTGCTATTACGGACTCAGCACTTATCGCTAAGTCTCCTCCTCTCTCTTGGTTTTGTGAATTTTCCATGATAATTCCCACGAGTCAGGACGAAATAAAATGTCGGTCTCCGGGTGACGCCTATTCCAGAGACAAGGCTACATACTGTGGGGTCGCCTGGTACCCACAGGTTTTAAGACTTCGCTGTCTGGTTTTATAGAGTGATCCTTCTCGCGGGCCGGCCAATTAAGGCAAGCCCTCGCTCCGCTGCACTTCGACGTACCCCATAATCGTCAACGCTGGGGTCCTTGAAGAGTACAGCGGGTTACGGCGCGCTGGGAAAGCCGACGTAACTCCCCAGTTTTGGACGGTTGAATGCCCGGCGGCAGTGTGAGTGCACACCGAGCCCGTCCCTCCACTATGAGCATTAGGCACTGGAAACGATATATCGTCACCAGTTCCGAATACCCACCATCATTTGTTGCCTTTCCCCCGGATACAGAAATCAAGGAGAAATGCAACCTCCACCCGCGCATTGGGCACTGCGAACGACGTATCGCCACCAGTTCCCAATGCACCCTCATTTTGTTGCCTTTCCCCCGGATACTTTGATCAAGGAGAAATGCAACCTCCACCCGCGCATTGGGCACTGAGAGCGACGTATCGCCACCAGTTCCCAATGCACACCCTCATTTTGTTGCCTTTCCCCCGGATACTTTGATCAAGGAGAAATGCAACCTCCACCCGCACATTGGGCACTGAGGACGACGTATCGTCACCAGTTCCCAATACCCACCATCATTTGTTGCCTTTCCCCGGATACTTTGATCAAGGAGAAATGCAACCTCCACCCGCATTGGGCACTGAGAACGACGTATCGCCACCAGTTCCCAATACCCACCATCATTTGTTGCCTTTCCCCCTGATACAGAAATCAAGGAGAAATGCAACCTCCCACAACGCTCGACGGTTGAGTGCCCGGCGGCAGTAAAAACGCACACCGAGCCCGTCCCTCCACTATGAGCATTAGGCACTGGAAACGATATATCGTCGCCAGTTCCCAATACCCACCATCATTTGTTGCCTTTCCCCCGGATTCAGAAATCAAGGAGAAATGCAACCTCCCACAACGCTCGACGGTTGAGTGCCCGGCGGCAGTAAAAACGCACACCGAGCCCGTCCCCCACACTGTGAGCATTAGGCACTGCCAACGACGTATCGCCACCAGTTCCCAATGCACACCTTCATTTTGTTGCCTTTCCCCCGGATACTTTGATCAAGGAGAAATGCAACCTCCACCCGCGCATTGGGCACTGAGAACGACGTATCGCCACCAGTTCCCAATGCGCACCCTCATTTTGTTGCCTTTCCCCCGGATACGGAAATCAAGGAGAAATGCAACCTCCCACAACGCTCGACGGTTGAGTGCCCGGCGGCAGTAAAAAACGCACACCGAGCCCGTCCCTCCACTATGAGCATTAGGCACTGGAAACGATATATCGTCGCCAGTTCCCAATACCCACCATCATTTGTTGCCTTTCCCCCGGATACAGAAATCAAGGAGAAATGCAACCTCCCACAACGCTCGACGGTTGAGTGCCCGGCGGCAGTAAAACGCACACCGAGCCCGTCCCTCCACTATGAGCATTAGGCACTGCCAACGACGTATCGCCACCAGTTCCCAATGCACCCTCATTTTGTTGCCTTTCCCCGGATACTTTGATCAAGGAGAAATGCAACCTCCACCCGCATTGGGCACTGAGAACGACGTATCGCCACCAGTTCCCAATACCCACCATCATTTGTTGCCTTTCCCCCGGATACAGAAATCAAGGAGAAATGCAACCTCCCACAACGCTCGACGGTTGAGTGCCCGGCGGCAGTAAAAACGCACACCGAGCCCGTCCCTCCACTATGAGCATTAGGCACTGGAAACGATATATCGTCACCAGTTCCCAATACCCACCATCATTTGTTGCCTTTCCCCCGGATACAGAAATCAAGGAGAAATGCAACCTCCCACAACGCTCGACGGTTGAGTGCCCGGCGGCAGTAAAAACGCACACCGAGCCCGTCCCCCACACTGTGAGCATTAGGCACTGCCAACGACGTATCGCCACCAGTTCCCAATGCACACCTTCATTTTGTTGCCTTTCCCCCGGATACTTTGATCAAGGAGAAATGCAACCTCCACCCGCGCATTGGGCACTGAGAACGACGTATCGTCACCAGTTCCCAATGCGCACCCTCATTTGTTGCCTTTCCCCCGGATACAGAAATCAAGGAGAAATGCAACCTCCCACAACGCTCGACGGTTGAGTGCCCGGCGGCAGTAAAAACGCACACCGAGCCCGTCCCTCCACTATGAGCATTAGGCACTGGAAACGATATATCGTCGCCAGTTCCCAATACCCACCATCATTTGTTGCCTTTCCCCCGGATACTTTGATCAAGGAGAAATGCAACCTCCCACAACGCTCGACGGTTGAGTGCCCGGCGGCAGTAAAAACGCACACCGAGCCCGTCCCTCCACTATGAGCATTAGGCACTGGAAACGATATATCGTCGCCAGTTCCCAATACCCACCATCATTTGTTGCCTTTCCCCCGGATACTTTGATCAAGGAGAAATGCAACCTCCCACAACGCTCGACGGTTGAGTGCCCGGCGGCAGTAAAAACGCACACCGAGCCCGTCCCCCACACTGTGAGCATTAGGCACTGCCAACGACGTATCGCCACCAGTTCCCAATACCCACCATCATTTGTTGCCTTTCCCCCGGATACTTTGATCAAGGAGAAATGCAACCTCCCACAACGCTCGACGGTTGAGTGCCCGGCGGCAGTAAAAACGCACACCGAGCCCGTCCCTCCACTATGAGCATTAGGCACTGCCAACGACGTATCGCCACCAGTTCCCAATACCCACCATCATTTGTTGCCTTTCCCCCGGATACTTTGATCAAGGAGAAATGCAACCTCCCACAACGCTCGACGGTTGAGTGCCCGGCGGCAGTAAAAACGCACACCGAGCCCGTCCCCCCACTGTGAGCATTAGGCACTGCCAACGACGTATCGCCACCAGTTCCCAATACCCACCATCATTTGTTGCCTTTCCCCCGGATACTTTGATCAAGGAGAAATGCAACCTCCCACAACGCTCGACGGTTGAGTGCCCGGCGGCAGTAAAAACGCACACCGAGCCCGTCCCCCCACTGTGAGCATTAGGCACTGCCAACGACGTATCGCCACCAGTTCCCAATACCCACCATCATTTGTTGCCTTTCCCCCGGATACTTTGATCAAGGAGAAATGCAACCTCCCACAACGCTCGACGGTTGAGTGCCCGGCGGCAGTAAAAACGCACACCGAGCCCGTCCCTCCACTATGAGCATTAGGCACTGCCAACGACGTATCGCCACCAGTTCCCAATACCCACCATCATTTGTTGCCTTTCCCCCGGATTCAGAAATCAAGGAGAAATGCAACCTCCCACAACGCTCGACGGTTGAGTGCCCGGCGGCAGTAAAAACGCACACCGAGCCCGTCCCCCCACTGTGAGCATTAGGCACTGCCAACGACGTATCGCCACCAGTTCCCAATACCCACCATCATTTGTTGCCTTTCCCCGGATACAGAAATCAAGGAGAAATGCAACCTCCACCCGCATTGGGCACTGAGAACGACGTATCGCCACCAGTTCCCAATGCGCACCCTCATTTTGTTGCCTTTCCCCCGGATACTTTGATCAAGGAGAAATGCAACCTCCCACAACGCTCGACGGTTGAGTGCCCGGCGGCAGTAAAAACGCACACCGAGCCCGTCCCTCCACTATGAGCATTAGGCACTGCCAACGACGTATCGCCACCAGTTCCCAATACCCACCATCATTTGTTGCCTTTCCCCCGGATACGGAAATCAAGGAGAATTGCAACCTCCCACAACGCTCGACGGTTGAGTGCCCGGCGGCAGTAAAAACGCACACCGAGCCCGTCCCCCACACTGTGAGCATTAGGCACTGCCAACGACGTATCGCCACCAGTTCCCAATACCCACCATCATTTGTTGCCTTTCCCCGGATACGGAAATCAAGGAGAAATGCAACCTCCCACAACGCTCGCGGAACTATCACGACGACACGGTACCACGTCGTGCCGTCGTCCTCCTCGGGGTCGCTCATACTGGACGGTCAGGCCCCACTCCGACCGTCAGTGACTGAAAGGACCCCGTTTATGGTAGGGGAGCACCAATGGGAGGGCCGTGAAGAGGCGCGCGAGCGCCGCGTCGGCCCCGTCTCCGAGCAGGATCGGTCCTCTCTCTATCCCGCTCGGCAGCCTCCTTTCGGACCATTACGGTCTCGCAGAAGGAGGCTACGGCCCTCCACGCCGATTCCCCGCGCAGCATCGCCGACACGACTGCTGGCAGGGACAGGTTCCGTCCGATGTGGCCGACCAAGACCCGCCGCTCGTCTTCCCACGCCGGGCAAGCCGCGAGCGTGTGCGATGCGGAGTCTCGGTCGTTGCCGCCACAGTGGAAGCAATTCGCCGTCGCCTCGCGACCGATCTTACACAGGTAATCACCGAAGCATCCATGCCCGGTGATCACCTGCGTAAGTCTGTAGGTGAGTCTTCCTCCTCGTCGCTTGATTTTGTAGCCTAACCTAACCTAACCTTTTTTTTTTTTTTTTTTGGCGTGGGGAAATGCCTACGCATACCCGCCCTCGCGGGGCAAGGGCGGGTTATGTCGGACTCGCACCGACTAAAACCCCATGGTGTTCCACCTTCGTCGCGTATGGCGGGGTTACGGGAACGCTTTCGCACACCTCCGCGACCCGCCTGCGCTGGCCGGCAAGCCGGCCCCTCCTTCGGGGGGAGGACATCCCCTCTCCACCCCTCTCCTGCAAGGCGCGCCGGAACACGGACGCGCCTTCCATCTCGGCCTCCTCTGTAGGTGGGAAACGGTCTCCCCCGAGTCCGCCCCCCAGAGGCCATGGGAGCCAGGAAAGTCCCAGCCCCCTGCGGCGGATCTGGTGTTAGGCTCCGCCGCCAACCAATGTTCGGCCGCGGAGGACAGGGAGAGCGGCAGGATCAACCAACACTCCACTGAACCCGCGGCCCCACCACGGCCGCATCAGCGGTGCGACCCCCGCTTGAGTCGCGGAGGATAGGGAGATACACTACCCTCCCTCCGCGACTCCGTCTCGGATGCGGAGGGTGGGGGCGACGATGCGCGGTACCGGTGCTAACAGTCCTCGCACCGCCACCCCATTCCCCCGACTCCGCCTCGGCTGCGGACGGTGCGTAAGACGGCCTCACTCCGTCCATCCGCACCCCGCAGCCCACCGACACGCATCCAGGGCGGGCCAGCTCCAGCCCGCCCGGAGCGAGCCTCGGGCCGGCCTTAGAACGCCTTAGGCCGGCCATTTGGGTTCCTCTTAGCTTCACCGTGGTTAACTCCACACCACGGTTACTAAGCCCCCGCTACGACAAAGCGGAACCCTTCGGGGAACCTTTTTTTTTTTTTAGCGTGGGGAAATGCCTACGCATACCCGCCCTCGCGGGGCAAGGGCGGGTTATGTCGGACTCGCACCGACTAAAACCCCACGGTGGTCGCCACCAACGCTCGCGAGGGGTCGCGGGATCTCCGTTAGGAACGCAACCGCAACCCCTGCGCTTCGCTGGGATAGCCCGTCCGGGGGCGTGCGTGAAGATCGCACCCCAGAACCCTCACGGAACTATCACGACGACACGGTACCACGTCGTGCCGTCGTCCTCCTCGGGGTCGCTCATACTGGACGGTCAGGCCCCACTCCGATCGTCAGCGACCCGTAGGGCCCCGTTTACGGTAGGGGATCACCGATAGGAGGGCCGTGACGAGGCGCGCGAGCGCCGCGTCGGCCCCGTCTCCGAGCAGGATCGGTCCTCTCTCTATCCCGCTCGGCAGCCTCCTTTCGGACCATTACGGTCTCGCAGAAGGAGGCTACGGCCCTCCACGCCGATTCCCCGCGCAGCATCGCCGACACGACTGCTGGCAGGGACAGGTTCCGTCCGATGTGACCGACCAAGACCCGCCGCTCGTCTTCCCACGTCGGGCAAGCCGCGAGCGTGTGCGATGCGGAGTCTCGGTCGTTGCCGCCACAGTGGAAGCAATTCGCCTCGCGACCGATCTTACACAGGTAATCATCGAAGCAACCGTGCCCGGTGATCACCTGCGTAAGTCTGTAGGTGAGTCTTCCTCCTCGTCGCTGCATCCAGGCTTCGAAGACCGGCAGGAATGCTCCGACGACGCGTTTGCGCGCATACTGCTCCTCGCGGAGCCTTGCGCGCCACGTCGCGAATGCGATACGTCGTTCCTGCCGTTTTACCGCCTCGAGCGCCTCCTCTGGCTCGCCACCACCGCTCTGGCGTAGGACGCGAATCCGGTGATACACCCTCGCGTCCATGTCCGCCAGTATATCCAGAGGTGGAAAGCGAGCCAGGATTGTCGCCGCCTCAAACGATACCGTGCGGTATCCTCGTACGACCCGTATGGCCATCGCCGTAGATTTTCGTCCTACAGCGTCGGATGGCCAGCCTTCGCCAGATGGGCGCCCCGTACAAGGCTACGGATCGTACGACCCCAGCGTAGAGGCGGCGGACTTCCTCACTCGGTCCCCCGAGATTGGGTAGCAGTCTGTGCATAGCACCCGCTACCCTCTCGATCCGGGGGACCAGGCGCTCGAAGTGCTCTTCGAAGCCCCAGCGACTGTCCAGAGTGAGGCCCAGGTACTTCATGTACCGCCCCACTCTGACTTCAGACTCACCTACTCGGACGCACGAGTCGGGTGGTTCCCTGCTCCGCGGCAGTTTGTGGAACCATAGCGCCTCGGTCTTGTGAGGCGCTACCTCCAGTCCCAACTCGTGGACTTTGGCGACGACGATTTCCGCCCCAAGCTCGGCGAGCTCCTTGGTCCTCTCGAAAGAGTCCCCGCTGGCGACCACCAACGTGTCGTCCGCGTAATAGACGACATTAACGCCAGCGGGAGCTCGACTCGCAGAACAGAGTCGTAGGCGAGATTCCACAGTAACGGGCCTAACACCGACCCTGTGGAACCCCACACTGGATCTCCTCCGGATCCTCGTACCGTCTCGGTCCATGTACAAGATGTACCTGTCGCGCAAGTAGTCCGCGATCACGCCTCGCAGGTAGGGGGGAACACCATGGTGTACGAGTCCCCCCCTAATCGCGTCCCAGGGCAGGGAGTTAAAGGCGTTGACGATGTCGAGACTTATCGCCAACGCCACACCGCCCGGGACACAGCCTGCTCCGACAGGGAGCGGACGCGCAGAACCGCGTCGATGGTGGAACGCTCCCGTCGGAAACCGAACTGGTTTTCGGCGAGATCGGGACCGACACGCGACAGATGCCCGTTGAGACGGGCGGCAAGAATTCTCTCGAATAACTTGCCAGCCTCGTCCAACAGGCATATGGGACGGTACGCAGAGGAGAATCTGCGACTCTGTCTGCCTTCTTCAAGAGGACCATTCGGGCCTCCTTCCGGAGCCCTAGGGAACGAGGGTAACGGAGGCAGCTGGTGAACAGCTGCCTCAGCCTGTTCCCGAGGGTAGCCAGACTCAACACCCAGACCCGGCCGGGAATTCCGTCAGGTCCCGGCGCGGTGTTCCGGCCTCTCAAGCGGCCCACGGCTCGGTCCAGCTTCTGTGCGGTCACCCCATCTCGTCTCTCCACTCGCACGAAAAATGGGGTAGACTGAGGACTTGACCGGCCCTCCGGAAAGAGCGAGCGAATCACTCTTCCCAAGAGGGCCGGATCGAGAGTTTCCGTCACCGGGGGCGTCCAAGGACGGAGCTTTCCTAGCACCATCCTGTACGGACGCCCCCACGGATCCTCGTTGAGTCCCTCCAGGAGCTCTCTCCAGGACCGAGACCTGGCGTTGCAGATAGCTGCCTGCAACGCCTTCGTGGCCGCTCGATACACCTCGTAGAGTCTGGCTATCTCCTCACTCGGAGCTCGCCTTCTCCTCCTTCGGGCTCTGGTGTACTGGCGGCGGCTCCGCAAGCAGATCGCTCGCAGCTCCGCGATCTCTGCCGACCACCAGTACACCGCCCCGCGCTTGGGGCGACCGGTCCGGGGCATCGACGCGTCACAAATACGCGTCATCGTGTCCCGGAACCAGTTCGCTTCCACTTCCGGATCGGACGGAACCTCTTCGGCGCTTTCTGGCCATATTGCAACGTTGGCGGCGGCCCCGAGCAAGTCTCGGTCTAGCCGCTTGAGACACCAACGTCGCGTGTGACTGCCTTCTCGGCGGCTGGTGACAGCGTCGGGGCGGCGGATTGCAAGATCGAATAAAATATGGCGGTGGTCGGATAACGTGACCACCTCCTCTGCAACCCGCCAACCCGACAACATGCGCATCGCAGCGGGAGTCGCCCATGTAAGATCCACGACCGACTCCCCTGCCACCGCACGCACGTGCCCACGGACCCCGATTTGCTAATCGGAGGTCCAATCCAGCCGCCCATTCCATCACCGTCTCTCCCTTCGGACTGTCGCTGGGATTCCCCCACGCCCTGGAGTGGGCGTTGAAGTCTCCCAGGACAATCGACGGACGAGGGAGGCACCTGCGAACGCAGAGTGCCACCTCGTCCAGGTACAGCTCGTAGTCGGCGAGTGACCTCGCGGGAGAGACGTAGCAGCCAACTATGGCCAGGGTGCCCCATTGCACTGCAACGAAGCCCTGACCCCTTCCCAATAGGGAACAGGGTGGGACACCCTCTCCACCCCCCCCCCAGTAGATCGCTACGGAACCCAGCTCATCGCCGAACCAGTGAGGGTGGTCCGGCACGGCATAGGGCTCCGCCACTACTGCAAGAGCAACCCCCCCACTCCGCAACGGTCTGCATAAACAAATGCTGAGCATTGCGGCAGTGGTTCAGGTTGCTCTGAAGGACCTTGAGGGGTGCGAAGAGGCCTACGCGACCTCCATTCCCGAGCTAGTGCTCGGGGATGCAGCTGGTGCCGCTGGGACTGCTGCTGCGCTTGTGGGAGCAGGAGGAGATGGTTTTCTCCCGCTCTTCTTTGACGGTGGGGCGCACCTCTTACCCAGACGATGGTTAGAGGGCAGCCCCAGATCCGAGCACAGTGGACATTTGAGTGCAGGCGCTCTGCACTCCTTGGCCCTGTGCCCGGTTTCCCACAAGCGTAACAGCGCGTGCTCCGGTTCACCTGGTTAGGGCACCTGCTACCCACGTGCCCCTTCTCCAGGCACCGGAAGCAGTGCATGGGCCTGGGATCCAAGAGCTCCACCCCAGCAGATCCCCAGCCCACGCGTACGCGCCCAGCGGTCACCAATTTTCGCAGCGCCGCTGCGGGGCACCGCACCCAGCACGTGCCCATACGCATGGGTGTTCGGTGGACCTCTCCGACCTTAACGTCGTCCACCGAACACCCTCCAGCCTCAGCCACTGCCACCGCGACCTCGCTCGGGCTGACGGCATCATCGAGGTCCCTTACGCGAATGTCGCCCGACTTGACCGGGCGGCCAATTCGGACGTCCATATCGGAAAGGACCTCTCGCATTCTGGTCGCGAGACGATCCGCCCTCGAGCTGCATTCAGGACCGCTGATCTCCAAAAGGAGGCCACCGGTCACAGCCCGCTTTTGGCGGACAGTCTCGATGCCGATGTCCGCCAGCCTTATCTTCGACTTGGCTACCTCCATCACTTTTGCGTAAGTGGTGGAGGAGCCAGTCGGCAGCGTCACCGTCACGGCAGCCGTGGACGGAGTGCGTATGAGCTTCGCCTTGTTAGTTTTCGCCTTGGTGGCCGCGGGGGCCGCTGGCTGCTGGGCCTTAGGCTTTTTAGGCTTTTTAGCCACCTGTGCCCACGATGTGCTTGCAGGTACCTCCATCAGTGGCCTCGGTGTCGCCACTGGAGGCAGCTCAGCCACCGGAGGGTGAGAAGGCTTCTTCTTCTTAGCCTTCCGCGAGTGCGATGGTGCTACCTGCACCGGCTGTGGCAGTGGTAGCGTGTCACTCGCGGAAGTTTTCCCCGGCCGCACTCCCAAGGTAGGCCGGGTTGCCCTCTCCGGGAAGATCTTGGCCTCAAAGGCAGCCAACCTCGCGTCAATGAGAGCCCCCAACCGCTCCATGAGCCCATCGTCCACGCTCCCGGACTTCGGGGTGCTAGGAGCTCTACGAGGTGGAGGAATGGCCGCCTGAGGTTCCCCACTCTTTCGGAGGGCACTAAGCTCTTCCGATAGCCTCCCACTTTGGTCGAGAGCTCGGTCAACTGGGGAGCGAAGCTCCGAGTTCTCACGCTCCAACCTCTCGACAGTTGGTGGCTGGGAGACCCTCCGCGCCAGTTCCGTGGTGGCTGCCTCGACCATCCTGGCCGCCACCCGCAGGCTATGCACAAATGTGCCCTTCAAATTGCCGGATTTATCGGCAACCTTGTCGACCGCCAGTAGACTGGATCGGATGCAAGCATCCAGGTCCATGGTCGACATGCCTTCCATCTCCCGCTCCAAATCGGCGGGTTTTGAGCTACCCTTCGCCCTGGTTTTGACTGGGCCACAGTAGGGTCCCAAATCCCTCCTCGTCCTCCATCTGCGCCTCCGTGTCCGTGGCTACAGCTGCGACCGCCTGAAATTTATCGGCCGCTACCGTTGCAGGCTTGGCCCTTCTTTTTCTTGCCGTCTTTGCGGACACCTCCGAAGTTGCGGATATGAGCGACGCATCCGATCTGTTGCCATCGCTCTCGCCGCCCAAACTAGCAGGCGTGCTGGGGCGCACGAATCGCCCCCCGCCTGTCTCGTGCCGGGACCACTGGTTCTCTCGACACGGCTACTCTTCCGCTATTATGGCCCTCAGATGTTAATTGGCCGGCCCCTGCAATTACAGACTCAACGCTCTGCGCTGAGTCACCCTCCTTACAAACTTCGTTTATAGAATTATCCATGATAAATCCCACGAGTGTGGACGAAATAAAAGGTCGATCCCCGGGTGACGCCTTTCCGGGGACAAGGCTAAATACTGTGGGGGTCGCCTGGTACCCACAGGTTTTTAAGACTTCGCTGTCTGGTTTTAAAGAGTTTTCCTTCTCGCGGGCCGGCCAATTAAGGCAAGCCCTCCGCTCCGCTGTACCTCGACGTACCCCATGATCGTCAGCGATGGGGTCTTTGAAGAGCGTACAGCGGGTTACGGCGCGCTGGTGGAGCCGACGTAGCTCCCCAGTTTTGGACGGTTGTGCCCGGAGGCAGTGTTAGTGCACACCGAGCCCGTCCCTCCACTATGAGCATTAGGCACTGGAAACGATACATCGTCACCAGTTCCCAATACCCACCATCATTTGTTGCCTTTCCCCCGGATACAGAAATCAAGGGGAAATGCAACCTCCACCCGCACATTGGGCACTGAGAACGACGAATCGTCACCAGTTCCCAATGCGCACCCACATTTTGTTGCCTTTCCCCCGGATACAGAAATCAAGGAGAAATGCAACCTCCCACAACGCTCGACGGTTGAGTGCCCGGCGGCAGTAAAAACGCACACCGAGCCCGTCCCTCCACTATGAGCATTAGGCACTGCCAACGACGTATCGCCACCAGTTCCCAATACCCACCATCATTTGTTGCCTTTCCCCGGATACTTTGATCAAGGAGAAATGCAACCTCCACCCGCGCATTGGGCACTGAGAACGACGTATCGTCACCAGTTCCCAATACCCACCATCATTTGTTGCCTTTCCCCGGATACAGAAATCAAGGAGAAATGCAACCTCCACCCGCGCATTGGGCACTGAGAACGACGTATCGTCACCAGTTCCCAATACCCACCATCATTTGTTGCCTTTCCCCGGATACAGAAATCAAGGAGAAATGCAACCTCCACCCGCGCATTGGGCACTGAGAACGACGTATCGTCACCAGTTCCCAATACCCACCATCATTTGTTGCCTTTCCCCGGATACAATAGTATCAAAGGGAAATTCAACGACAGGCACTCGAGGAGGTTTTCTGACGTGGCACCCCAACCTAACCTAACCTAACCTAACCTAACCACCTATATCTCTGTGCATTAGAGTCTTAAGCATTCCAAATTGGTTTTTTGATGTAGCATTTGTTTAGTGTAATCGTTAGACAGTCATTCTGCGCCGCATTTAGGCCACTTCTAGTCTAGTTCTAATCTGTTATTTTTAGTTTCATAATTACGTAATTATATTCCATTTGTAAAAAAATTCATTTCTTCGTTTTTCGTGCTGATTTTGTAGCCTAACCTAAACTAACCTAACTTAACCACCTATATCTTTGTGTATTAGGGTCTTAAGCATTCCAAATTGGTTTTTGTTTGTAGCATTTGTTTAGTGTAATCGTTAGACAGTCATCCTGCGCCGCATTTAGGCCACTTCTAGTCTAGTTCTAATCTGTTATTTTTAGTTTCATAATTACGTAATTTTATTCCATTTGTAAAAAAAAATTCATTTCTTCGTTTTTCGTGCTGATTTTGTAGCCTAACCTAAACTAACCTAACTTAACCACCTATATCTTTGTGCATTAGAGTCTTAAGCATTCCAAATTGGTTTTTGTTGTAGCATTTGTTTAGTGTAATCGTTAGACAGTCATCCTGCGCCGCATTTAGGCCACTTCTAGTCTAGTTCTAATCTGTTATTTTAGTTTCATAATTACGTAATTTTATTCCATTTGTAAAAATTCATTTCTTCGTTTTTCGTGCTGATTTTGTAGCCTAACCTAAACTAACCTAACTTAACCACCTATATCTTTGTGCATTAGAGTCTTAAGCATTCAAAATTGGTTTTTTATTGTAGCATTTGTTTAGTGTAATCGTTAGACAGTCATCCTGCGCCGCATTTAGGCCACTTCTAGTCTAGTTCTAATCTGTTATTTTTAGTTTCATAATTACGTAATTTTATTCTATTTGTAAAAAATTTCATTTCTTCATTTTTCGTGCTGATTTTGTAGCCTAACCTTTTTGCTATCGGGGGAAATCTTCGAAAGATACCCTGCCTCCTGGGGGAGAGACAGGGTTATGTGGTATTCCTAACCACTAAAACCCCCCCGGTGGTCATCCTCGGTGCATTTAGAGGGGCTCTGGGAACTCCATAGGAACGCACCGGCGCCCCTCTGCACGGTGCCTGAGCACGTCCCTGGGGAGGTCAGACCTCCCCTCGCACCCTCGCGGTGCTACGGCAACTCGAGACCAACTGTGCTATGGCTTCCGACCACCAGTACACCGCCCGGAGCTTGGGGGACCCGGTCCGAGGCATCGACACGTCGCAGATTGACGTCATCGTAGCCCGGAACCAGGTCGCTTCACTTTCGGGATCGGGCAAGACCCCTTGGGCTGGGTCCCCTGTCCAGGCCGCAACGATGGCTCGAGCATATCTATGTCGAGCCGCTTAAGGGACCATCGCCGCGGAGGGCCGCTACTGCGTTGGCGGCGGGTAGCACCGTCGGGAGAGCTTAGCGCCACATCGAGAACGATGTGGCGGTGGTCAGACAGAGTGACCACGTCTTCCGCCACTCTCCATCCCGACACCATGCGAGTGGCAGAGGAGTCGCCCACGACAGGTCGACAATCGACTCCCCTGCCACCGCACGCAGGTGCTAATGGACCCCGATTCAAAGTCGGAGGTCGAGTCCCGCCGCCCATTCTTGCACGGTTTCTCCCATTGCGTTGTCCGGGTGCAACCCACGATCTAGAGTGAGCGTTGAAATCACCCAGGACAAGCACAGGACGGGGAAGGCATGCACGGATGCAATCGCCCAGCCCGTCCAGGTACGCCTCGTAAGCGGCGAGGGTACTGTTGGGAGAAACGTAGCAGCCCAATACTACAAGGGGACCCCACTCGACGGCGACGAATCCCTGTCCCTTGGAAATCAGGGTGCAGGAGGATCCTCCCTTCCGCCACCCAGTAGATAGCAACGGAACCCTTAGTGTCACCGAACCAACGAGGATGGTCCGGGACTCGGTAGGGTTCCGCCGCTACTGCCAGAGCAACTGACCACTCCGCGAGGGTTTGTAGCAGCAGGTTTTGCGCCCCGCGGCAGTGTTTCAGGTTGCTTTGGAGGATCTTCACACTTCTATTGAAGGTGAAGCCTCCATAACCTCCGGCGCACTCGGAGTGGTTTGTGTAAACGTATACATCCCCTCCTTGGTCCTTCTTTTGGTGCACAGGCCTTGGTCCCCAGCCAATGGTTGGCTGGGCGGCCAAGGTCCGCGCAATATGGCACTTTAAGGCGGCCGCAGTGCACAGACTCGCCTTATGGCCCGGCTCCGCGCAGGCATAGCACCGAGCGCTACGGTCCTTTTCGCTGGGGCACCTGCTGCGAACATGCCCCACTCAAGGCACCGGTAGCACTGCAGCGGCCTTGCCGCCAGCACCTCAATCTTCGCAGCCGTCCACCCCAGCCGGACGAACTTTGCCGCGGCCAGTTTCCGTAATGGCGCCCAGATATATCAACGAATACCGGACCGCACGGGTGGCATTATCGTTCGCCCCTGGCTGCCCGCGATAGCGCAAATCCACCTGCCTCGGCCACCGCTGCTGCAACCTCCGTTGGGGTGACAGACTCGTCAAGATCCATCACCCTCAACTCGCCGGTCTTCAGTGGACGTGCTATATGCACGTCCATGTCGGTTAGCACCTCCCGCATTTTAGCGGCGAGCACGTCGGCCTTAGAGGCGCAGTCGGGGCCGGATACCTCCAGTATCAACGCACCCGTAACTGCCCTCCTTGGCCGGACCGTGTCGATGCCGCAGTCTGCCGCTTTATCCTCTGTTTCGCCGCAGCCATTACTGCGCGCATAAAGTCTTCGGGCTGTTCCGGCACGTGGCGGGACCGTGATAGCCGCTGATCGTGGCAACTTACCCGGTTTGACCAGTGGCTTTTGGAGCCGCCTCCTTTGCCGGCGCCTTTCGGGTCACGGCTGCTTTCATTACAGGAGTAGGTGGGCCGGGCAGCCACCCTCTTGGTTTTACGGCTAGCCACTACCGCCCATGTTTGGGATGCTGCAACCGGGCCAGTCTCCACTGGCTTCTGTGGTAGGTGTGGAGGCGCAGAGGTCATGCTGCAGCTGTAAGGTGCGAGAGGATAGAGCTGCTGGCGCTGGGCGCGCTTTCCTGTGCCGGACCTCTTCTTCGCGGCACCGATTGACGAACCCTGTTCTGGACGATGAGGGGATGTCACGGGCGCCTGCGCTCCAAAAGCCGCCAATTTTCTCTCGATGAGCGCATCGATGCGCTCCATCAGCTGACTCTCAAAGTCCCTGCTCGCCTGCCCAGACACTGACGTCTTGGCGGCATTGCCCGGACGTGCCCTAGCCGCAGGTGCTTCTTCCCGCCTTCGGAGTGCGCTGAGCTCTTCCGATATCCTCCCCACCTTGGTCGAGAGCTCGGTCAACTGGGAGCGAAGCTCCGAGTTCTCACGCTCCATCCTCTCGACAGTTGGTGGCTGGGAGACCCTCCGCGCCAGTTCCGCGGTGGCTGCCTCGACCATCCTGGCCGCCACCCGCAGGCTAGCCACAAATGTGCCCTTCAAATTGCCGGATTTATCAGCAACCTTGTCGACCGCCAGTAGACTGGATCGGATGCAAGCATCCAGGTCCATGGTCGACATGCCTTCCATCTCCCGCTCCAAATCGGCGGGTTTTGGAAGGCTACCCTTCGCCCTGGTTTTGGACTGGGCCACAGTAGGGTCCCAAATCCCCTCCTCGTCCTCCATCTGCGCCTCCGTGTCCGTGGCTACAGCTGCGACCGCCTGAAATTTATCGGCCGCCACCGTTGCAGGCTTGGCCCTTCTTTTTCTTGCCGTCTTCTCGCCTCGCCGCCCAAACTAGCAGGCGTGCTGGGGCGCACGAATCGCCCCCGCCTGTCTCGTGCCGGGACCACTGGTTCCCTCGACACGGCTACTCTTCCGCTATTATGGCCCTCAGATATTAATGGGCCAGCCACTGCAATTACAGTCTCAACGCTCTGCGCTGAGTCACCCTCCTTACAAACTTCGTTTTCAGAATTTTCCATGATAAATCCCACGAGTGTGGACGAAATAAAAGGTCGATCCCCGGGTGACGCCTTTCCGGGGACAAGGCTAAATACTGTGGGGGTCGCCTAGTACCCACAGGTTTTAAGACTTCGCTGTCTGGTTTTAAAGAGTTTTCCTTCTCGCGGGCCGGCCAATTAAGGTAAGCCCCTCCGCGCTCCGTCCCTGATCGCACCCCATGATCGTCAGCGATGGGGTCTTTGAAGAGAGTACAGCGGGTTACGGCGCGCTGGTGGAGCCGACGTAACTCCCCAGTTTTGGACGGTTGTGCCCGGAGGCAGTGTCAGTGCACACCGAGCCCGTCCTCCACTATGAGCATTAGGCACTGGAAACGATACATCGTCACCAGTTCCCAATACCCACCATCATTTGTTGCCTTTCCCCCGGATACAGAAATCAAGGAGAAATGCAACCTCCACCCGCACATTGGGCACTGAGGACGACGTATCGTCACCAGTTCTCAATGCGCACCATCATTTGTTGCCTTTCCCCCGGATGCAGAAATCAAAGAGCAACCTCCCACAACGCTCGACGGTTGAGTGCCCGGCGGCAGTAAAAACGCACACCGAGCCCGTCCCTCCACTATGAGCATTAGGCACTGGAAACGATATATCGTCGCCAGTTCTCAATACCCACCATCATTTGTTGCCTTTCCCCCGGATACAGAAATCAAGGAGAAATGCAACCTCCCACAACGCTCGACGGTTGAGTGCCCGGCGGCAGTAAAAACGCCAACCGAGCCCGTCCTCCACTATGAGCATTAGGCACTGCCAACGACGTATCGCCACCAGTTCCAAATGCACCCTCATTTTGTTGCCTTTCCCCGGATACAGAAATCAAGGAGAAATGCAACCTCCACCCGCACATTGGGCACTGAGGACGACGTATCGTCATCAGTTCCCAATGCGCACCCTCATTTTGTTGCCTTTCCCCGGATACAGAAATCAAGGAGAAATGCAACCCCCTGCCACTCCGCAGTGCCCTCCGCTTATCAGAGGGACACGCAGAGCAGCTATCCCCCCCTGTCAGAACATTCGCCACTGGCAACAACGTATCATCACCAGTGCCCAGGGTGCACCGTCCCGGCGTTGCCTTTCCCTCGGATACAATAGTATCAAAGAGAAATTCAACGACCAGGCACTCGAGGAGGTTTTCTGACGTGGCACCCCTTGTAGCCTTTTTTTTTTTTTTTTACATGGGGTAATGCCTACGCATACCCGCCCTCGCGGGGACGAGAGCGGGTTATGTCGGACTCGCACCGACTAAAACCCCACGGTGTTCCTTCAGCCCACCGAGTGCTGTGCATACGGGTACGCTTACGCATTCGTCCGCGTGCACAGCAGTGGCGGCTCGCTCTGCGGGCCCCGGCCGTTTGTTACCGTGTTAGGAGAGCGCGCGGGAACACCGGGCGCGCTCTCACCTCGCTGACTCATTTTGAGCTACGGACCTCCCCGGGTCTATAGCTCGAGTCGTATTAGGCGGAATGGCGAGCGCATACGCTCTGCGTCTTCGCCCGATGCGGCGTCTGCGGACAGGATCGAGGCGGCTGCCTCCCGAACTCGCTCCGCCTTCTCCTTCGTGGACATCACCGCCTCGCAGTACACCTGCACTGCTGCCCACCCTTCCCGACTGTCGACCATGGCGCGAACTACGGCCGCCAGCGACAAGTCGTTGCCCACTATGGCACTGGAGTGCTCGGCACTGTTCTGCCCACCGAGGACACACCTCCAGCGTGTGCTGGGCCGTGTCTTCGAGGCAGCTGTCGCAGGATTACAGCTCTCGCTTACCCCTTCCGATCAAGTGCAGGTACTTCCCGAAGCATCCATGCCCCGAAAGCACCTGCGACAACCGGAAGGTGAGCACACCGTGACCTCTGTCCAGCCACTGCACGAGAACTGGACGTACTGCCTCTACGTCCTGGTTCCGGCCTGGGCTGCCGAAGAGCGCTGCCACCTCCGCACCATTACCCTTCGACGCTCCGCCCTCGCCGCATCAACCTCCTCCTCGTGGGTGGGAACTGGCGCACCGCGATCAGCTCTCACGCCAAAGAAGACGGACGCGAGAACTTTCGCCTCCAGTTCCCAGGAGGGGACGCCGCCAGCACACACGCCGCCTCGTGGGACACCGTGGTACCCCGGATCGCTCTGATCGCCATCGCCCTCTGGGGCCTGTGCAGAAGAGCGATTGTTCGGCTATTCAGAGCGTCACTCCACACGGGTGCCCCGTACAGCGCCATGGAGCGCACCATGCCCAGGTACAGGCGCCGACAAGCCGCATTCGGACCTCTGATATTAGGCAGCAAGCTGCCGACTGCGGCCGCCGCACCCAACAGCCCGGGCAATAAGCCTAGGAAGTGCACCTTGAAGTTCCATCGGCCGTCAAAGTGAGTCCCAGATATTTCATCTGGGACTTGATGCCGATGCGAACTCCGCCCACTATGATGTGCAGTCCCGAGGTAGCGTTCCGAGGCCCGTGAAAACACAAGACCTCAGACTTGTTGAGGGCCACCTCGAGACCAGCCTTCGGATACGACCCACTACGTGGGCCACTCCCGCTGTAGCACGTATGGTGCACTCCCTATAGGTGCCGCCCTTGCCGTCACCAAGGTGTCGTCGGCGTAGCAAGTCACGCAGGGGCCTCGCAGTAGGGATCCGCGAAGCACCCAGTCGTAGCCGATGTTCCACAGGAGCGGTCCGAGAACCGAACCCCGACACCGCACGACACTACGCGACTATGCCACGCGTTTCGAAACCACTGTACGCCACCGACCTGCCCGAGATACGATGCGATCATGCGCCGGAGGTAGTTCGGCACCCGGTGATACCGGGTGCCTCCTGATGCAACTCCAGGGCAAAGTGTTGAAGGAATGTCAAGAGACACTGCCAAGACGACCTCACCCGGGCGACTGCTTCCTCCGCCATCCTCTTCACTCGCATGATCGCATGTATCGTGGACCTGCCCTCGCGAAAACCGAATTGGTTATCGTCCAAGTCCGGACCGACCCCCACCAGATGTCGGACGAGGCGACCGGCAATGACACGCTCAAAGAGCTTTGCCACCTCGTCCAACAGCACTATGGGCCGGTACGCAGAGGGCGAGTCCCTCGGGCGCCCCTCCTTCCTCAAGAGGACCATCGTGCCCGCCTTCCACATCCGTGGAAAACGGCCTTGCGTTAGGCAGGCATCGAATAGTCCCCTGAGTTTGCCCTCGAGTGCGCTGGATGCTAGGACCCACGCACGGCCAGGGACACCGTCGGGTCCCGGGGCCGTATTCCTGGAACGGAGTCGCAGGATCGCGGCCCCGAACTCTCCCGGGGTTACCGGCGGTACCACCTCTTCCCCGCCAGCAACCACATCCAGCGCAGTCGGAGCCATGGCCGGCGGTGTGTGTTCCCCTCTCTGGGGGAACAGAGCTGCAACCACTGCGTCCACGAACTGAGGCTGGAGACTCCGCGTCAGAGGGGGTGCCCATGGGCGAAGTTTCCCCCGCACCATGCGGTATGGGCGACCCCACGGATCACGGTTCAGAGTCTCCAGCAGCTCGTTTCTCGCCCCAGCCTTGGCCTCGCCGATGGCGATTTGAAGACGTAGCTTGGCCCTCCCGTAAGCGTCGCGCAACGATGACTCGGCCGCATCGTCACGGCGTTTCCTCCGGCGTTGCCTCGTGTACTGGCGTCTCGCAACTACGCACGCAGTGCGCAGCACAGCGATGTCGGCGGACCACCAGTACACCTGCCTTTTCGGCGGTTGAGGCCCCAACCGTGGCATCGACGCATCGCAGACGCGAGTCATCGACTTGCGAAGCGCCTCCGCTTCGTCTTCCGCGCAGTGGTTGCTGCACCTCGGGGAAACCCACGATTCCACCAGGGAAGCCTCGATGAGAACTTCCCCGTCGAGGTGCTTTAGTGCCCATCGCGGGGCGTAGCCACGGGCGACCGCTCGCCCGCAGCGGACCGGAGCCGCGTCGGAATCGGTCACGCTGAAGCGGATATACAAATGATCCGACAGCGTCTCCACACCGGACACGACTTCCCACCCGTGAACCCGGCGCGCCATGGATGTGCTGGCGAAGGACAGATCCACAACGGAGCTCCCCTGGGGCCGAACGCATGTGGGTTCCGAACCTCGGTTGAGCAGACAGAGTCCTACGGACAGTGCCCACCTCTCCAGGAACGTCCACCGCGTATCGCTGGCAGAACAGCCCCAAACGGTGTTCTTAGCGTTGAAGTCACCCATCACCAAAATAGGATGAGGGTGACTCCTGCCAATGAGAGCTCCGACCTCGCCCAAGAGTCCCTCGAACTCGGAGCGGCTTCTGCTGGGGACAATAAATGCCAATAATGACTATCCCCCACCAGTGCCGCGACGAACCCATCGACCTCTTCTCCACCCAATCCATGGGTGGGGCACCAGCAGTCGTCCGAACAACTACCGCGACCGAGCCATCCACGTCTCCCGCCCATCCATCCCTGTCCGGAACCAGGTAGGGTTCCGAAACGACGGCCACCTGGGTCAACCACTGCGCCATACTCTGAAAGAGCAGATCTTGTGCTCTAGCACAGTGGTTGACGTTCGCCTGCACTACGTGAAGGCCGTAGCTTATTGCGAGGCCGGTTTCGGATCCTCCTCCATTGCCTCCACCTGTGGTTGCTGGCTGGCCGGTTGCTTCGGTGGCAACGTGCGAGCTGGCCTTTTCCTCTCTTGGGAGGCGCGGTGCAGGCCCTTCCTCCCATCCTGTGGTCGGCCGGTTTTTTGGCTGCGACACACACAGCGCAACGCGGGTTGGTGGAACACTGCGCTGCCTTGTGGCCAGACTGACCACAACGGAAGCACAGCTCCCCCCGGTCGACTGCGGCGTCGCATTGGGCCCTCACATGTCCCGACTCCAGGCAGCGGAAGCACCTCAGAGGTGTGGGCTCCACTAGCTTCGCCACAGCTGAGACCCACGAAATCATTAGCCTTCAGCTGTTGGTGACCTTTAGCGGCCGCCACGGGACATCGGACCCAGGCCACCCCAAGTCCTACAACATCCCGTAGGATCTGGCTGCATTTGACAGCCTCCTTGGGGCAGCCACCGGCCTTCGCCACGGCCGTCACCACTTCCTCCACAGTGGCGGAGTCATCCAGACCAACAACTCTGACCTCCACTGTCTTTGCTGGTCTAGTTATCCGCACACCTTTAGCTGCGAGCACCTCCCTCAATTTATCGGCAAGGCCGTCCGCCCTGTCGCCGCTGTCTGCGCCGGGGATCTCGAACATACGAGTCCCCGTGGCGCATGTGCGGAACCGCAGTTCTGTTATCCCGAGGACAGAGAGATCGACTTTCCTCTTCGCCTCGGAGATAACCTCCGCATATGTAACACCTGCCGCCACCGCTTCAGGCGCCAGTGTCACCACGACAACGGTCGACCGAGGGGTGGCAATCTTTGCCGGCCTAGGTGCAGAATTGCCAGGGCTCTTTACAACCTTGCCGCTCTTGTTCTTAAGCCCCTTTCTTACCACCGTAGTCCACGGTTCTTCCATGGACTGAGGTGCTGGTGGCAGATCGGGGCTCAGCAATCGTCTGACTCCCTTTAGTGGGTTCGCTGCGCTTACCCTTCCCTTCTTCTTCCCCTTCAGACCACAGAACCCCCAGCGACGACTGCCCTTTCGCTGCTAGGCGCAATGACAGGCGGCTTCGGGGCAGCTGGGAGGCAAAGGGTGGGTCAACCGATGTGCTGGCCGCTGCACTTTACCTTGCGTCTGCCGCCAACGGTGGACGGAGGCGCTTTTCTGGGAGTAGGCGGTCCTCAAGGCCGCGAATCTGGCGTCTACTGGCCAGTCCCCACTGATTGGGTCAATGAGAATGCAGCCCAGATCCCCTCAAGCGCCGTCAGCCGACTGGTCCATGGCTGCCCGTCCATCTCCGCCACTCTTCGTAGTTAGTAACCCCAGTTTAAGTGGTTGTTGCTCGCCTGCAAGCCCCTCGTTTCTTCAGAGGTGCACCGGCTCTGCAGAACCTGGGTGAACGACCTGATGGATTCTGCTGCTTCCTTAGTGCCCGAATCGAGGTGCCCTTCAGATTCTTGGATTTCAAGGTGACCTGGTTGATGAGGTCGATGTTCTCCTCGATCTTCCTCCTCAGCCTGATGTTGCCTGGAAGTCGCCATCGTTCGACGACGACTCTGACAGGGTTGACAACCTATCGGCGCGGAGCTGTCGAGCCGTGGATGCAATCTCCTTCTTTGCCTCCATCCTCTTCTCCTCTCTATTGGTGGCAATTGGCGATAACTTCGCCTGAGCTAGCCCAACGAACTGCCCCGTAGTAGGAGGTCTCCTCGGCCTCTCTTGGCAGATGTTCTTGGTATTGCCAGTAATCTCCTCACCATGGTCCTTTGATGGACCAGTACTGCAATCTGCATCCATAGATGGACGCTTTCTTCCCGCACTATTCTTGATCTCTTTGAGAGACTCCACACCTGCATAGAGTCTCCACTCTCTCCTCATCACTCATCTCCGACATGCATTTATTTTGTTTATCAGTTTCCATAATTGTTCCCACGATTACAGGACGAAGTAAAGGTCGATCTCCGGGTGACGCCTATTCCAGGCTGGCTACCAAAGTCTTTGCACCCACAGCAGTTTTCGGTGACTTCGCTGTCTGATTTTTATAGAGGTTTACTCCTCGCGGGCCGGCAAGTTAAGGCAAGCCCTCCGCTCCACTGCACTTCGACGTACCCCATTATCGTCAACACTGGGGTCTTTGACGAAAGTACAGCGGGTTACGGCGCTGGGAGAGCCGACGTAACTCCCCAGTTTTGGACGGTTAGGTGCCCGGCGACAGTTTGAGTGCACACCGAGCCCGTCCCCACACTGTGAGCATTAGGCACTGGAAACGATATATCGTCACCAGTTCCCAATACCCACCATCATTTGTTGCCTTTCCCCCGGATACAGAAATCAAGGAGAAATGCAACCTCCCACAACGCTCGACGGTTGAGTGCCCGGCGGCAGTAAAAACGCACACCGAGCCCGTCCCCCACACTGTGAGCATTAGGCACTGCCAACGACGTATCGCCACCAGTTCCCAATGTACACCTTCAATTTGTTGCCTTTCCCCCGGATACAGAAATCAAGCAGAAATGCAACCTCCACCCGCGCATTGTGCACTGAGAGCGACGTATCGTCACCAGTTCCCAATGTACACCTTCAATTTGTTGCCTTTCCCCGGATACAGAAATCAAGCAGAAATGCAACCCCTGCCACTCCGCAGTGCCTCCGCTTATCAGAGGGACACGCAGAGCAGCCATCCCCCTGTCAGAACATTCGCCACTGGCAACAACGTATCATCACCAGTGCCCAGGGTGCATCGTCCGGCGTTGCCTTTCCCCGGATACAAAAGTATCAAAGGGAAATTCAACGACCAGGCACTCGAGGAGGTTTTCTGACGTGGCACCTTGTAACCTAACCTAACCCTATATCTTTGTGTATTAGAGTCTTAAGCATTCCAAATTGGTTTTTGTTGTAGCATTTGTTTAGTGTAATCGTTAGACAGTCATCCTGCGCCGCGTTTAGGCCATTTCTAGTCTAGTTCTAATCAATTATTTTAGTGTCATAATTACGTAATTTTATTCCATTTGTAAAAATTTTTCATTTCTTCGTTTTCGTGCTGATTTTGTAACCTAACCTAACCTAACCTAACCCTATATCTTTGTGTATTAGGGTCTTAAGCATTCCAAATTGGTTTTTGTTGTAGCATTTGTTTAGTGTAATCGTTAGACAGTCATCCTGCGCCGCGTTTAGGCCATTTCTAGTCTAGTTCTAATCAATTATTTTAGTGTCATAATTACGTAATTTTATTCCATTTGTAAAAATTTTTCATTTCTTCGTTTTCGTGCTGATTTTGTAACCTAACCTAACCTAACCTAACCTAACCCTATATCTTTGTGTATTAGGGTCTTAAGCATTCAAATTGGTTTTTGTTGTAGCATTTGTTTAGTGTAATCGTTAGACAGTCATCCTGCGCCGCATTTAGGCCATTTCTAGTCTAGTTCTAATCAATTATTTTAGTGTCATAATTACGTAATTTTATTCCATTTGTAAAAATTTTTCATTTCTTCGTTTTCGTGCTGATTTTGTAACCTAACCTAACCCTATATCTTTGTGTATTAGGGTCTTAAGCATTCAAATTGGTTTTTGTTGTAGCATTTGTTTAGTGTAATCGTTAGACAGTCATCCTGCGCCGCATTTAGGCCATTTCTAGTCTAGTTCTAATCAATTATTTTAGTGTCATAATTACGTAATTTTATTCCATTTGTAAAAATTTTTCATTTCTTCGTTTTCGTGCTGATTTTGTAACCTAACCTAACCCTATATCTTTGTGTATTAGAGTCTTAAGCATTCCAAATTGGTTTTTTGTTGTAGCATTTGTTCAGTGTAATCGTTAGACAGTCATCCTGCGCCGCATTTAGGCCATTTCTAGTCTAGTTCTAATCAATTATTTTTAGTTTCATAATTACGTAATTTTATTCCATTTGTAAAAAATTTTCATTTCTTCGTTTTTCGTGCTGATTTTGTAACCTAACCAAACCTAACCTAACCCCCTATATCTTTGTGAATTAGAGTCTTAAGCATTCCAAATTGGTTTTTGTTGTAGCATTTGTTTAGTGTAATCGTTAGACAGTCATCCTGCGCCGCATTTAGGCCATTTCTAGTCTAGTTCTAATCAATTATTTTTAGTTTCATAATTACGTAATTTTATTCCATTTGTAAAAATTTTTCATTTTTCGTTTTTCGTGCTGATTTTGTAACCTAACCTAACCTAACCTCACCTATTCCCTATATCTTTGTGTATTAGAGTCTTAAGCATTCCAAATTGGTTTTTGTTGTAGCATTTGTTTAGTGTAATCGTTAGACAGTCATCCTGCGCCGCGTTTAGGCCATTTCTAGTCTAGTTCTAATCAATTATTTTTAGTGTCATAATTACGTAATTTTATTCCATTTGTAAAAATTTTTCATTTCTTCGTTTTTTCGTACTGATTTTGTAACCTAACCTAACCTAACCTAACCTAACCCTATATCTTTGTGTATTAGGGTCTTAAGCATTCAAATTGGTTTTTGTTGTAGCATTTTGTTTAGTGTAATCGTTAGGCAGTCATCCTGCGCCGTATTTAGGCCATTTCTAGTCTAGTTCTAATCAATTATTTTTAGTTTCATAATTACGTAATTTTATTCCATTTGTAAAAATTTTTCATTTTTTCGTTTTTCGTGCTGATTTTGTAACCTAACCTAACCTCACCTATTCCCCTATATCTTTGTGTATTAGAGTCTTAAGCATTCCAAATTGGTTTTTTGTTGTAGCATTTGTTTAGTGTAATCGTTAGACAGTCATTCTGCGCCGCGTTTAGGCCATTTCTAGTCTAGTTCTAATCAATTATTTTTAGTTTCATAATTACGTAATTTTATTCCATGTGTAAATTTTTTTTCATTTCTTCGTTTTTCGTGCTGATTTTGTAACCTAACCTAACCTCACCTATTCCCTATATCTTTGTGTATTAGGGTCTTAAGCATTCCAAATTGGTTTTTGTTGTAGCATTTGTTCAGTGTAATCGTTAGACAGTCATTCTGCGCCGCGTTTAGGCCATTTCTAGTCTAGTTCTAATCAATTATTTTTAGTGTCATAATTACGTAATTTTATTCCATTTGTAAAAATTTTTCATTTCTTCGTTTTTTCGTACTGATTTTGTAACCTAACCTAACCCTCTATATCTTTGTGTATTAGAGTCTTAAGCATTCAAATTGGTTTTTGTTGTAGCATTTGTTTAGTGTAATCGTTAGACAGTCATCTTGCGCCGCATTTAGGCCATTTCTAGTCTAGTTCTAATCAATTATTTTTAGTTTCATAATTACGTAATTTTATTCCATTTGTAAAAATTTTTCATTTTTCGTTTTTCGTGCTGATTTTGTAACCTAACCTAACCTAACCTAACCCTATATCTTTGTGTATTAGGGTCTTAAGCATTCAAATTGGTTTTTGTTGTAGGATTTGTTTAGTGTAATCGTTAGACAGTCATCTTGCGCCGCATTTAGGCCATTTCTAGTCTAGTTCTAATCAATTATTTTTAGTTTCATAGTTACGTAATTTTATTCCATTTGTAAAAATTTTTCATTTCTTCGTTTTTCGTGCTGATTTTGTAACCTAACCTAACCTTTTTTTTTTTTTACATGGGGAAATGCCTACGCATACCCACCCTGCGGGGGCAAGGATGGGTTATGTCGGACTCGTACCGACTAAAACCCCATGGTGTTCCACCTTCGTCGCGTATAGCGGGGCCACGGGAACGCTTTCGCACACCTCCGCGACCCGCCTGCGCTGGCCGGCAAGCCGGCCTCCTTCGGGGAGGACATCCCCTCTCCACCCCTCTCCTGCAAGGCGCGCCGGAACACGGACGCGCCTTTCATCTCGGCCTCCTCTGTAGGTGGGAAACGGACTCCCCCGAGTCCGCCCCCCAGAGGCCATGGGGGCCAGGAAAGCACTAAGCCAACCCAGCCCCCTGCGGTGGCTCTGGTCTGCGGCTCCACCGCTGACCGATGTTCGGCCGCGGAGGACAGGGAGAGCGGCAACGAAACACCGACACTCCTCTTCCCCCGCGGCCCCACCACAGCCGCATCATGCGGTGCTACCCCCGCTTGAGTCGCGGAGGATAGGGAGAGCGGCAACGAAACACCGACACTCCTCTTCCCCGCGGCCCCACCACAGCCGCATCATGCGGTGCTACCCCGCTTGAGTCGCGGAGGATAGGGAGAGCGGCAACGAAACACCGACACTCCTCTTCCCCGCGGCCCCACCACAGCCGCATCATGCGGTGCTACCCCGCTTGAGTCGCGGAGGATAGGGAGAGCGGCAACGAAACACCGACACTCCTCTTCCCCGCGGCCCCACCACAGCCGCATCATGCGGTGCTACCCCGCTTGAGTCGCGGAGGATAGGGAGAGCGGCAACGAAACACCGACACTCCTCTTCCCCGCGGCCCCACCACAGCCGCATCATGCGGTGCTACCCCGCTTGAGTCGCGGAGGATAGGGAGAGCGGCAACGAAACACCGACACTCCTCTTCCTCTTGGTTTTGTTGTAGCATTTGTTTAGTGTAATCGTTAGACAGTCATCCTGCGCCGCATTTAGGCCATTTCTAGTCTAGTTCTAATCAATTATTTTTAGTGTCATAATTACGTAATTTTATTCCATTTGTAAAAAATTTTTCATTTCTTCGTTTTTCGTGCTGATTTTGTAACCTAACCTAACCTAACCTAATTCTCTATATCTTTGTGTATTAGAGTCTTAAGCATTCCAAATTGGTTTTTTGTTGTAGCATTTGTTTAGTGTAATCGTTAGACAGTCATCCTGCGCCGCGTTTAGGCCATTTCTAGTCTAGTTCTAATCAATTATTTTTAGTGTCATAATTACGTAATTTTATTCCATTTGTAAAAATTTTTCATTTCTTCGTTTTTCATTACTGATTTTGTAACCTAACCTAACCTAACCTTACCTAACCCCTATATCTTTGTGTATTAGGGTCTTAAGCATTCCAAATTGGTTTTGTTGTAGCATTTGTTTAGTGTAATCGTTAGACAGTCATCCTGCGCCGCATTTAGGCCATTTCTAGTCTAGTTCTAATCAATTATTTTTAGTTACATAATTACGTAATTTTATTCCATTTGTAAAAATTTTTTCATTTTTTCGTTTTTCGTGCTGATTTTGTAACCTAACCTAACCTCACCTATTCCCCTATATCTTTGTGTATTAGAGTCTTAAGCATTCCAAATTGGGTTTTTGTTGTAGCATTTGTTTAGTGTAATCGTTAGACAGTCATTCTGCGCCGCGTTTTGGCCATTTCTAGTCTAGTTCTAATCAATTATTTTTAGTTTCATAGTTAAGTAATTTTATTCCATTTGTAAAAATTTTTTCATTTCTTCGTTTTTCGTACTGATTTTGTAACCTAACCTAACCTTACCTAACCCCCTATATCTTTGTGTATTAGGGTCTTAAGCATTCCAAATTGGTTTTTGTTGTAGCATTTGTTTAGTGTAATCGTTAGACAGTCATCCTGCGCCGCATTTAGGCTATTTCTAGTCTAGTTCTAATCAATTATTTTTAGTGTCATAATTACGTAATTTTATTCCATTTGTAAAAAATTTTTCATTTCTTCGTTTTTCGTGCTGATTTTGTAACCTAACCTAACTCTCTATATCTTTGTGTATTAGAGTCTTAAGCATTCCAAATTGGTTTTGTTGTAGCATTTGTTTAGTGTAATCGTTAGACAGTCATCCTGCGCCGCATTTAGGCCATTTCTAGTCTAGTTCCTAATCAATTATTTTTCGTGTCATAATTACGTAATTTTATTCCATGTGTAAATTTTTTCATTTCTTCGTTTTTCGTACTGATTTTGTAACCTAACCTAACCTAACCTAACCTAACCTAACCTAACCTAACCTAACCTAACCTAACCTAACCTAACCTAACCTAACCTAACCTAACCTAACCTAACCTCACCTATTCCCTATATCTTTGTGTATTAGGGTCTTAAGCATTCCAAATTGGTTTTGTTGTAGCATTTGTTTAGTGTAATCGTTTGACAGTCATCCTGCGCCGCATTTAGGCCATTTCTAGTCTAGTTCCTAATCAATTATTTTTAGTGTCATAATTACGTAATTTTATTCCATTTGTAAAAATTTTTCATTTCTTCTGTTTTTCGTGCTGGATTTTGTAACCTAACCTAACCTAACCTAACCTAACCTAACCTATTCCCTATATCTTTGTGTATTAGGGTCTTAAGCATTCAAATTGGTTTTGTTGTAGCATTTGTTTAGTGTAATCGTTAGACAGTCATTCTGCGCCGCGTTTTGGCCATTTCTAGTCTAGTTCCTAATCAATTATTTTTCGTGTCATAATTACGTAATTTTATTCCATGTGTAAATTTTTTCATTTCTTCGTTTTTCGTGCTGGATTTTGTAACCTAACCTAACCTAACCTCACCTATTCCCTATATCTTTGTGTATTAGGGTCTTAAGCATTCAAATTGGTTTTGTTGTAGCATTTGTTTAGTGTAATCGTTTGACAGTCATCCTGCGCCGCGTTTTGGCCATTTCTAGTCTAGTTCCTAATCAATTATTTTTAGTGTCATAATTACGTAATTTTATTCCATTTGTAAAAATTTTTCATTTTTCGTTTTTCGTGCTGATTTTGTAACCTAACCTAACCTCACCTATTCCCTATATCTTTGTGTATTAGGGTCTTAAGCATTCCAAATTGGTTTTGTTGTAGCATTTGTTTAGTGTAATCGTTAGACAGTCATCCTGCGCCGCATTTAGGCCATTTCTAGTCTAGTTCTTAATCAATTATTTTTAGTGTCATAATTACGTAATTTTATTCCATTTGTAAAAATTTTTCATTTCTTCGTTTTTCGTGCTGATTTTGTAACCTAACCTAACTCTAACCTAACCTAACCTAACCTAACCTAACCTAACCTAACCTAACCTAACCTAACTCTAACCTAACCTAACCTAACCTATTCCCTATATCTTTGTGTATTAGGTCTTAAGCATTCCAAATTGGTTTTTGTTGTAGCATTTGTTTAGTGTAATCGTTTGACAGTCATCCTGCGCCGCGTTTAGGCCATTTCTAGTCTAGTTCTAAGCAATTATTTTTAGTTTCATAATTACGTAATTTTATTCCATTTGTAAAAATTTTTCATTTCTTCGTTTTTCGTGCTGGATTTTGTAACCTAACCTAACCTAACTCTAACCTAACCCCTATATCTTTGTGTATTAGGTCTTAAGCATTCCAAATTGGTTTTTGTTGTAGCATTTGTTTGAGTGTAATCGTTAGACAGTCATCCTGCGCCACATTTAGGCCATTTCTAGTCTAGTTCTAATCAATTATTTTTAATTTCATAATTACGTAATTTTATTCCATGTGTAAATTTTTTTTCATTTCTTCGTTTTTCGTGCTGATTTTGTAACCTAACCTAACCTCACCTATTCCCCTATATCTTTGTGTATTAGAGTCTTAAGCATTCCAAATTGGTTTTTGTTGTAGCATTTGTTTAGTGTAATCGTTAGACAGTCATTCTGCGCCGCGTTTTGGCCATTTCTAGTCTAGTTCTAATCAATTATTTTTAGTTTCATAGTTAAGTAATTTTATTCCATTTGTAAAAATTTTTTCATTTCTTCGTTTTTCGTACTGATTTTGTAACCTAACCTAACCTTACCTAACCCCCTATATCTTTGTGTATTAGGGTCTTAAGCATTCAAATTGGTTTTTGTTGTAGCATTTGTTTAGTGTAATCGTTAGACAGTCATCCTGCGCCGCATTTAGGCTATTTCTAGTCTAGTTCTAATCAATTATTTTTCGTGTCATAATTACGTAATTTTATTCCATTTGTAAAAATTTTTCATTTTTCGTTTTTCGTGCTGATTTTGTAACCTAACCTAACCTAACCTAACTCTCTATATCTTTGTGTGTATTAGAGTCTTAAGCATTCCAAATTGGTTTTTGTTGTAGCATTTATTTAGTGTAATCGTTGAACAGTCATCCTGCGCCGCGTTTAGGCCATTTCTAGTCTAGTTCTTAATCAATTATTTTTAGTTTCATAATTACGTAATTTTATTCCATTTGTAAAAATTTTTTCATTTCTTCGTTTTTCGTGCTGATTTTGTAACCTAACCTAACCCTCTATAACCGTGTGTATTAGTGTCTTAAGCATTCCAAATTGGTTTTTTGTTGTAGCATTTGTTTAGTGTAATCGTTAGACAGTCATCCTGCGCCGCGTTTATGCCATTTCTAGTCTAGTTCCTAATCAATTATTTTTAGTGTCATAATTACGTAATTTTATTCCATTTGTAAAAATTTTTCATTTCTTCGTTTTTCGTGCTGATTTTGTAACTAACCTAACCCTCTATAACCGTGTGTATTAGTGTCTTAAGCATTCCAAATTGGTTTTTGTTGTAGCATTTGGTTTAGTGTAATCGTTAGACAGTCATCCTGCGCCGCGTTTAGGCCATTTCTAGTCTAGTTCTAATCAATTATTTTTAGTGTCATAATTACGTAATTTTATTCCATTTGTAAAAATTTTTCATTTTTTCCTTTTTTGTTGTGATTTTGTAACCTAACTCTAACCTAACCTAACCCTCTATAACCGTGTGTATTAGTGTCTTAAGCATTCCAAATTGGTTTTTTGTTGTAGCATTTATTTAGTGTAATCGTTAGACAGTCATCCTGCGCCGCGTTTAGGCCATTTCTAGTCTAGTTCTAATCAATTATTTTAAGTTTCATAATTACGTAATTTTATTCCATTTGTAAAAATTTTTTCATTTCTTCGTTTTTCGTGCTGATTTTGTAACCTAACCTAACCCTCTATAACCGTGTGTATTAGTGTCTTAAGCATTCCAAATTGGTTTTTTGTTGTAGCATTTGTTTAGTGTAATCGTTAGGCAGTCATCCTGCGCCAAGTGTTTAGGCCATTTCTAGTCTAGTTCTAATCAATTATTTTTAGTTTCATAATTACGTAATTTTGTCCATTTGTAAAAATTTTTCATTTTTTCGTTTTTCGTGCTGATTTTGTAACCTAACCCCTATATCTTTGTGTATTAGGTCTTAAGCATTCCAAATTGGTTTTTGTTGTAGCATTTATTTAGTGTAATCGTTAGACAGTCATCCTGCGCCAAGTGTTTAGGCCATTTCTAGTCTAGTTCTAATCAATTATTTTTAGTGTCATAATTACGTAATTTTATTCCATTTGTAAAAATTTTTCATTTTTCGTTTTTCGTGCTGATTTTGTAACCTAACCCCTATATCTTTGTGTATTAGGGTCTTAAGCATTCAAATTGGTTTTGTTATAGCATTTGTTTAGTGTAATCGTTAGACAGTCATTCTGCGCCGCGTTTAGGCCATTTCTGAATCTAGTTCTAATCAATTATTTTTAGTGTCATAATTACGTAATTTTATTCCATTTGTAAAAATTTTTCATTTCTTCGTTTTTCGTGCTGATTTTGTAACCTAACCTAACCCTCTATAACCGTGTGTATTAGTGTCTTAAGCATTCAAATTGGTTTTGTTGTAGCATTTGTTTAGTGTAATCGTTAGACAGTCATCCTGCGCCGCGTTTATGCCATTTCTAGTCTAGTTCTTATCAATTATTTTTAGTGTCATAATTACGTAATTTTATTCCATTTGTAAAAATTTTTCATTTTTCGTTTTTCGTGCTGATTTTGTAACCTAACCTAACCTAACTCAACCCCTATATCTTTTGTGTGTATTAGAGTCTTAAGCATTCCAAATTGTTTTTGTTGTAGCATTTGTTTAGTGTAATCGTTAGACAGTCATCCTGCGCCGCATTTAGGCCATTTCTAGTCTAGTTCTTAATCAATTATTTTTAGTTTCATAATTACGTAATTTTGTCCATTTGTAAAATATTTTTCATTACTTCGTTTTTCGTGCTGATTTTGTAACCTAACCTAACCTAACCTAACCTAACCCCTATATCTTTGTGTATTAGGGTCTTAAGCATTCCAAATTGGTTTTTTGTTGTAGGATTTGTTTAGTGTAATCGTTAGACAGTCATCTTGCGCCGCGTTTAGGCCATTTCTAGTCTAGTTCTAATCAATTATTTTTAATTTCATAGTTACGTAATTTTATTCCATTTGTAAAAATTTTTTCATTTCTTCGTTTTTCGTGCTGATTTTGTAACCTAACCTAACCTAACTCAACCCCTATATCTTTGTGAATTAGAGTCTTAAGCATTCAAATTGGTTTTGTTATAGCATTTGTTTAGTGTAATCGTTAGGACAGTCATCCCAGCCGCATTTAGGCCATTTCTAGTCTAGTTCTAATCAATTATTTTTAGTTTCATAATTACGTAATTTTATTCCATTTGTATTTTTTTTTTCATTTCTTAGTTTTTCGTGCTGATTTTGTAACCTAACCTAACCTCACCTATTCCCCTATATCTTTGTGTATTAGGGTCTTAAGCATTCCAAATTGGTTTTTGTTTGTAGCATTTGTTTAGTGTAATCGTTAGACAGTCATCCTGCGCCGCATTTAGGCTATTTCTAGTCTAGTTCTAATCAATTATTTTTAGTGTCATAATTACGTAATTTTATTCCATTTGTAAAAATTTTTTCATTTCTCCGTTTTTCGTGCTGATTTTGTAACCTAACCTAACCTCACCTACCCCCTATATCTTTGTGTATTAGAGTCTTAAGCATTCCAAATTGGTTTTTTGTTGTAGCATTTGTTTAGTGTAATCGTTAGACAGTCATTCTGCGCCAAGTGTTTAGGCCATTTCTAGTCTAGTTCTAATCAATTATTTTTAATTTCATAATTACGTAATTTTATTCCATTTGTAAAAATTTTTCATTTTTTCGTTTTTCGTGCTGATTTTGTAAAAATTTTTCATTTTTTCGTTTTTCGTGCTGATTTTGTAACCAAACCTAACCTAACCTAACCTAACCTAATTCTCTATATCTTTGTGTATTAGAGTCTTAAGCATTCAAATTGGTTTTTGTTGTAGCATTTATTTAGTGTAATCGTTAGACAGTCATCCTGCGCCGCGTTTAGGCCATTTCTAGTCTAGTTCCTAATCAATTATTTTTAGTTTCATAATTACGTAATTTTATTCCATTTGTAAAAATTTTTCATTTCTTCGTTTTTCGTGCTGGATTTTGTAACCTAACCTAACCTAACCTCACCTATTCCTATATCTTTGTGTATTAGGAGTCTTAAGCATTCAAATTGGTTTTTGTTGTAGCATTTGTTTAGTGTAATCGTTAGACAGTCATCCTGCGCCGCGTTTAGGCCATTTCTAGTCTAGTTCTAATCAATTATTTTTAGTGTCATAATTACGTAATTTTATTCCATTTGTAAAAATTTTTCATTTCTTCGTTTTTCGTACTGATTTTGTAACCTTAACCTAACCTAACCTAACCCCTATATCTTTGTGTGTATTAGAGTCTTAAGCATTCAAATTGGTTTTTGTTGTAGCATTTGTTTAGTGTAATCGTTAGACAGTCATCCTGCGCCGCATTTAGGCCATTTCTAGTCTAGTTCTAATCAATTATTTTTAATTTCATAATTACGTAATTTTATTCCATGTGTAAATTTTTTTTCATTTCTTCGTTTTTCGTGCTGATTTTGTAACCTAACCTAACCTAACCTAATTCTCTATATCTTTGTGTATTAGAGTCTTAAGCATTCCAAATTGGTTTTTTGTTGTAGCATTTGTTTAGTGTAATCGTTAGACAGTCATTCTGCGCCGCGTTTTGGCCATTTCTAGTCTAGTTCTAATCAATTATTTTTAGTTTCATAATTACGTAATTTTATTCCATTTGTAAAAATTTTTTCATTTCTTCGTTTTTCGTACTGATTTTGTAACCCAACCTAACCTCACCTATTCCCTATATCTTTGTGTATTAGGGTCTTAAGCATTCCAAATTGGTTTTTGTTGTAGCATTTGTTTAGTGTAATCGTTAGACAGTCATCCTGCGCCAAGTGTTTAGGCCATTTCTAGTCTAGTTCTAATCAATTATTTTTAGTGTCATAATTACGTAATTTTATTCCATTTGTAAAAATTTTTCATTTCTTCGTTTGTCGTGCTGATTTTGTAACCTAACTAACCTAACCTAACCTAATTTCTATATCTTTGTGTATTAGAGTCTTAAGCATTCCAAATTGGTTTTTGTTGTAGCATTTGTTTAGTGTAATCGTTAGACAGTCATCCTGCGCCAAGTGTTTAGGCCATTTCTAGTCTAGTTCTAATCAATTATTTTTAGTTTCATAATTACGTAATTTTATTCCATTTGTAAAAATTTTTCATTTTTTCGTTTTTCGTGCTGATTTTGTAACCTAACCTAACCTCACCTATTCCCCTATATCTTTGTGTATTAGAGTCTTAAGCATTCCAAATTGGTTTTTTGTTGTAGCATTTGTTTAGTGTAATCGTTAGACAGTCATCCTGCGCCGCGTTTAGGCCATTTCTAGTCTAGTTCTAATCAATTATTTTTAGTGTCATAATTACGTAATTTTATTCCATTTGTAAAAATTTTTTCATTTTTTCTGTTTTTCGTGCTGATTTTGTAACCTAACCTAACCTTAACCTAACCTAACCTAATTCTCTATATCTTTTGTGTGTATTAGAGTCTTAAGCATTCAAATTGGTTTTTGTTGTAGCATTTATTTAGTGTAATCGTTAGGACAGTCATCCTGCGCCGCGTTTAGGCCATTTCTAGTCTAGTTCCTAATCAATTATTTTTAGTTTCATAATTACGTAATTTTATTCCATTTGTAAAAATTTTTCATTTCTTCTGTTTTTCGTGCTGATTTTGTAACCTAACCTAACCTCACCTATTCCCCTATATCTTTGTGTATTAGAGTCTTAAGCATTCCAAATTGGTTTTTGTTGTAGCATTTGTTTAGTGTAATCGTTAGACAGTCGTCCTGCGCCGCGTTTAGGCAAATTCTAGTCTAGTTCTAATCAATTATTTTTAGTGTCATAATTACGTAATTTTATTCCATTTGTAAAAATTTTTTCATTTCTTCGTTTTTCGTGCTGATTTTGTAACCTAACCTAACCTAACCTAACCCCTATATCTTTGTGTATTAGAGTCTTAAGCATTCCAAATTGGTTTTTTGTTGTAGCATTTGTTTAGTGTAATCGTTAGACAGTCATCCTGCGCCGCATTTAGGCTATTTCTAGTCTAGTTCTTAATCAATTATTTTTAGTTTCATAATTACGTAATTTTATTCCATGTGTAAATTTTTTCATTTCTTCGTTTTTCGTGCTGATTTTGTAACCTAACCTTAACCTAACCTAACCTCACCTATTCCCTATATCTTTGTGTATTAGAGTCTTAAGCATTCCAAATTGGTTTTTGTTGTAGCATTTTGTTTAGTGTAATCGTTAGACAGTCATCCTGCGCCAAGTGTTTAGGCCATTTCTAGTCTAGTTCTAATCAATTATTTTGAGTGTCATAATTACGTAATTTTATTCCATTTGTAAAAATTTTTTCATTTTTTCGTTTTTCGTGCTGATTTTGTAACCTAACCTAACTCTAACCTAACCTAATTCTCTATATCTTTTGTGTGTATTAGGAGTCTTAAGCATTCCAAATTGGTTTTGTTGTAGCATTTGTTTAGTGTAATCGTTAGACAGTCATCCTGCGCCGCGTTTTGGCCATTTCTAGTCTAGTTCTAATCAATTATTTTTAGTTTCATAGTTAAGTAATTTTATTCCATTTGTAAAAATTTTTCATTTCTTCGTTTTTCGTACTGATTTTGTAACCTAACCTAACCTAACCTTAACCTAACCTAACCTCACCTATTCCTATATCTTTGTGTATTAGGGTCTTAAGCATTCCAAATTGGTTTTTGTTGGTAGCATTTGTTTAGTGTAATCGTTAGACAGTCATCCTGCGCCGCATTTAGGCTATTTCTAGTCTAGTTCTTAATCAATTATTTTTAGTGTCATAATTACGTAATTTTATTCCATTTGTAAAAATTTTTCATTTCTTCGTTTTTCGTGCTGATTTTGTAACCTAACCTAACCTAACCTAATTCTCTATATCTTTTGTGTGTATTAGAGTCTTAAGCATTCCAAATTGGTTTTTGTTGTAGCATTTGTTTAGTGTGTAATCGTTAGACAGTCATCCTGCGCCAAGTGTTTAGGCCATTTCTAGTCTAGTTCTAACTCAATTATTTTTAGTTTCATAATTACGTAATTTTATTCCATTTGTAAAAATTTTTCATTTTTTCTGTTTTTCGTGCTGGATTTTGTAACCTAACCTAACCTAACTTCACCTATTCCCCTATATCTTTGTGTATTAGAGTCTTAAGCATTCCAAATTGGTTTTTTGTTGTAGCATTTGTGTAGTGTAATCGTTAGACAGTCATCCTGCGCCGCGTTTAGGCCATTTCTAGTCTAGTTCTAATCAATTATTTTTAGTGTCATAATTACGTAATTTTATTCCATTTGTAAAAATTTTTCATTTTTCGTTTTTCGTGCTGATTTTGTAACCCAACCTAACCTAACCTAACCTAATTCTCTATATCTTTGTGTATTAGAGTCTTAAGCATTCCAAATTGGTTTTTGTTGTAGCATTTATTTAGTGTAATCGTTAGACAGTCATCCTGCGCCAAGTGTTTAGGCCATTTCTAGTCTAGTTCTAATCAATTATTTTAAGTTTCATAATTACGTAATTTTATTCCATTTGTAAAAATTTTTCATTTCTTCGTTTTTCGTGCTGATTTTGTAACCTAACCTAACCTCACCTATTCCCCTATATCTTTGTGTATTAGAGTCTTAAGCATTCCAAATTGGTTTTTTGTTGTAGCATTTGTTTAGTGTAATCGTTAGACAGTCATCCTGCGCCAAGTGTTTAGGCCATTTCTAGTCTAGTTCTTAATCAATTATTTTTAGTGTCATAATTACGTAATTTTATTCCATTTGTAAAAAATTTTTCATTTCTTCTGTTTTTCGTGCTGGATTTTGTAACCTAACCTAACCTAACCTAACTCTAACCTAACCCCTATATCTTTTGTGTGTATTAGAGTCTTAAGCATTCCAAATTGGTTTTTGTTGTAGCATTTGTTTAGTGTAACTGTTAGACAGTCATCCTGCGCCGCATTTAGGCCATTTCTAGTCTAGTTCCTAATCAATTATTTTTAGTTTCATAATTACGTAATTTTATTCCATGTGTAAATTTTTTTTTCATTTCTTCGTTTTCATTACTGATTTTGTAACCTAACCTAACTTCACCTATTCCCCATATCTTTGTGTATTAGAGTCTTAAGCATTCCAAATTGGTTTTTGTTGTAGCATTTGTTTAGTGTAACTGTTAGACAGTCATCCTGCGCCAAGTGTTTAGGCCATTTCTAGTCTAGTTCTAATCAATTATTTTTAGTTTCATAGTTAAGTAATTTTATTCCATTTGTAAAAATTTTTCATTTCTTCTGTTTTTCGTGCTGATTTTGTAACCTAACCTAACCTAACCTAACCTAACCCCTATATCTTTGTGTATTAGGGTCTTAAGCATTCCAAATTGGTTTTGTTGTAGCATTTGTTTAGTGTAATCGTTAGACAGTCATCCTGCGCCGCATTTAGGCTATTTCTAGTCTAGTTCTAATCAATTATTTTTAGTTTCATAATTACGTAATTTTATTCCATTTGTAAAAATTTTTCATTTCTTCTGTTTTTCGTGCTGATTTTGTAACCCAACCTAACCTAACCTAACCCCTATATCTTTGTGTATTAGAGTCTTAAGCATTCCAAATTGGTTTTTGTTGTAGCATTTATTTAGTGTAATCGTTAGACAGTCATCCTGCGCCAAGTGTTTAGGCCATTTCAGTCTAGTTCTAATCAATTATTTTAAGTTTCATAATTACGTAATTTTATTCCATTTGTAAAAATTTTTCATTTTTCGTTTTTCGTGCTGATTTTGTAAACTAACCTAACCTAACCTCACCTATTCCCCTATATCTTTGTGTATTAGAGTCTTAAGTATTCCAAATTGGTTTTTGTTGTAGCATTTGTTTAGTGTAATCGTTAGACAGTCATCCTGCGCCGCATTTAGGCTATTTCTAGTCTAGTTCTAATCAATTATTTTTAGTTTCCATAATTACGTAATTTTATTCCATTTGTAAAAATTTTTCATTTTTTCTGTTTTTCGTGCTGATTTTGTAACCCAACCTAACCTCACCTATTCCCCATATCTTTGTGTATTAGAGTCTTAAGCATTCCAAATTGGTTTTTGTTGTAGCATTTGTTTAGTGTGTAATCGTTAGACAGTCATCCTGCGCCGCGTTTAGGCCATTTCTAGTCTAGTTCTAATCAATTATTTTTAGTGTCATAATTACGTAATTTTATTCCATTTGTAAAAATTTTTCATTTCTTCTGTTTTTCGTGCTGATTTTGTAAACTAACCTAACCTAACCCTCTATAACCGTGTGTATTAGTGTCTTAAGCATTCCAAATTGGTTTTGTTATAGCATTTGTTTAGTGTAACTGTTAGACAGTCATCCTGCGCCGCGTTTATGCCATTTCTAGTCTAGTTCTTATCAATTATTTTTAGTGTCATAATTACGTAATTTTATTCCATTTGTAAAAATTTTTTCATTTTTTCGTTTTTCGTGCTGATTTTGTAAACTAACCTAACCTAACTCAACCCCCTATATCTTTGTGTATTAGAGTCTTAAGCATTCCAAATTGGTTTTTTGTTGTAGCATTTGTTTAGTGTAATCGTTAGACAGTCATCCTGCGCCGCATTTAGGCCATTTCTAGTCTAGTTCTAATCAATTATTTTTAGTTTCATAATTACGTAATTTTGTCCATTTGTAAAATATTTTTCATTACTTCGTTTTTCGTGCTGATTTTGTAACCTAACCTAACCTAACCTAACCCCCTATATCTTTGTGTATTAGGGTCTTAAGCATTCCAAATTGGTTTTTTGTTGTAGGATTTGTTTAGTGTAATCGTTAGACAGTCATCTTGCGCCGCGTTTAGGCCATTTCTAGTCTAGTTCTAATCAATTATTTTTAATTTCATAGTTACGTAATTTTATTCCATTTGTAAAAATTTTTTCATTTCTTCGTTTTTCGTGCTGATTTTGTAACCTAACCTAACCTAACTCAACCCCCTATATCTTTGTGAATTAGAGTCTTAAGCATTCCAAATTGGTTTTTGTTATAGCATTTGTTTAGTGTAATCGTTAGGCAGTCATCCTGCGCCGCATTTAGGCCATTTCTAGTCTAGTTCTAATCAATTATTTTTAGTTTCATAATTACGTAATTTTATTCCATTTGTATTTTTTTTTTCATTTCTTCGTTTTTCGTGCTGATTTTGTAACCTAACCTAACCTAACCTCACCTATTCCCTATATCTTTGTGTATTAGGGTCTTAAGCATTCCAAATTGGTTTTTTTTGTAGCATTTGTTTAGTGTAATCGTTAGTCAGTCATCCTGCGCCGCATTTAGGCTATTTCTAGTCTAGTTCTAATCAATTATTTTTAGTGTCATAATTACGTAATTTTATTCCATTTGTAAAAATTTTTCATTTCTTCTGTTTTTCGTGCTGATTTTGTAACCTTAACCTAACCTCACCTAACCCCTATATCTTTGTGTATTAGAGTCTTAAGTATTCCAAATTGGTTTTTGTTGTAGCATTTGTTTAGTGTAATCGTTAGACAGTCATCCCAGGCCAAGTGTTTAGGCCATTTCTAGTCTAGTTCTAATCAATTATTTTTAGTTTCATAATTACGTAATTTTATTCCATTTGTAAAAATTTTTCATTTTTTCGTTTTTCGTGCTGATTTTGTAACCAAACCTAACCTAACCTAATTCTCTATATCTTTGTGTATTAGAGTCTTAAGCATTCCAAATTGGTTTTTTGTTGTAGCATTTATTTAGTGTAATCGTTAGACAGTCATCCTGCGCCGCGTTTAGGCCATTTCTAGTCTAGTTCTAATCAATTATTTTAAGTTTCATAATTACGTAATTTTATTCCATTTGTAAAAAATTTTTCATTTTTCGTTTTTCGTGCTGATTTTGTAACCTAACCTAACCTCACCTATTCCCTATATCTTTGTGTATTAGAGTCTTAAGCATTCCAAATTGGTTTTTGTTGTAGCATTTTGTTTAGTGTAATCGTTAGGCAGTCATCCTGCGCCGCATTTAGGCCATTTCTAGTCTAGTTCTAATCAATTATTTTTAGTGTCATAATTACGTAATTTTATTCCATTTGTAAAAATTTTTCATTTCTTCTGTTTTTCGTGCTGATTTTGTAACCTAACTCTAACCTAACCTAACCTAACCCCTATATCTTTGTGTATTAGGTCTTAAGCATTCCAAATTGGTTTTTGTTGTAGCATTTTGTTTAGTGTAATCGTTAGACAGTCATCCTGCGCCGCATTTAGGCCATTTCTAGTCTAGTTCTAATCAATTATTTTTAATTTCATAATTACGTAATTTTATTCCATGTGTAAATTTTTTTTCATTTCTTCGTTTTTCGTGCTGATTTTGTAACCTAACCTAACCTCACCTATTCCCCTATATCTTTGTGTATTAGAGTCTTAAGCATTCCAAATTGGGTTTTTGTTGTAGCATTTGTTTAGTGTAATCGTTAGACAGTCATTCTGCGCCGCGTTTTGGCCATTTCTAGTCTAGTTCTAATCAATTATTTTTAGTTTCATAATTACGTAATTTTGTCCATTTGTAAAAAATTTTTCATTTCTTCGTTTTTCGTGCTGATTTTGTAACCTAACCTAATTCTCTATATCTTTGTGTATTAGGTCTTAAGCATTCAAATTGGTTTTTGTTGTAGCATTTGTTCAGTGTAATCGTTAGGCAGTCATCCTGCGCCGCATTTAGGCCATTTCTAGTCTAGTTCTAATCAATTATTTTTAGTGTCATAATTACGTAATTTTATTCCATTTGTAAAAATTTTTCATTTTTTCGTTTTTCGTGCTGATTTTGTAACCTAACCCCTATATCTTTGTGTATTAGGTCTTAAGCATTCAAATTGGTTTTTGTTGTAGCATTTGTTCAGTGTAATCGTTAGACAGTCATCCTGCGCCGCATTTAGGCTATTTCTAGTCTTAGTTCTAATCAATTATTTTTAGTGTCATAATTACGTAATTTTATTCCATTTGTAAAAAATTTTTCATTTCTTCGTTTTTCGTGCTGATTTTGTAACCTAACCTAACCTAACCTAATTCTCTATATCTTTGTGTATTAGAGTCTTAAGCATTCCAAATTGGTTTTTTGTTGTAGCATTTGTTTAGTGTAATCGTTAGACAGTCATCCTGCGCCGCGTTTAGGCCATTTCTAGTCTAGTTCTAATCAATTATTTTTAGTTTCATAATTACGTAATTTTATTCCATTTGTAAAAATTTTTCATTTTTTCGTTTTTCGTGCTGATTTTGTAACCTAACCTAACCTCACCTATTCCCCTATATCTTTGTGTATTAGAGTCTTAAGCATTCCAAATTGGTTTTTTGTTGTAGCATTTGTGTAGTGTAATCGTTAGACAGTCATCCTGCGCCGCGTTTAGGCCATTTCTAGTCTAGTTCTAATCAATTATTTTTAGTGTCATAATTACGTAATTTTATTCCATTTGTAAAAATTTTTCATTTTTTCGTTTTTCGTGCTGATTTTGTAACCTAACCTAACCTAACCTAATTCTCTATATCTTTGTGTATTAGAGTCTTAAGCATTCCAAATTGGTTTTTTGTTGTAGCATTTATTTAGTGTAATCGTTAGACAGTCATCCTGCGCCGCGTTTAGGCCATTTCTAGTCTAGTTCTAATCAATTATTTTAAGTTTCATAATTACGTAATTTTATTCCATTTGTAAAAATTTTTCATTTCTTCGTTTTTCGTGCTGATTTTGTAACCTAACCTAACCTAACCTCACCTATTCCCCTATATCTTTGTGTATTAGAGTCTTAAGCATTCCAAATTGGTTTTTTGTTGTAGCATTTGTTTAGTGTAATCGTTAGACAGTCATCCTGCGCCGCGTTTAGGCCATTTCTAGTCTAGTTCTAATCAATTATTTTTAGTGTCATAATTACGTAATTTTATTCCATTTGTAAAAAATTTTTCATTTCTTCGTTTTTCGTACTGATTTTGTAACCTAACCTAACCTAACCTAATCCCCTATATCTTTGTGTATTAGGGTCTTAAGCATTCCAAATTGGTTTTTGTTGTAGCATTTGTTTAGTGTAATCGTTAGACAGTCATCCTGCGCCGCATTTAGGCCATTTCTAGTCTAGTTCTAATCAATTATTTTTAGTTTCATAATTACGTAATTTTATTCCATTTGTAAAAATTTTTCATTTTTTCGTTTTTCGTGCTGATTTTGTAACCTAACCTAACCTCACCTATTCCCCTATATCTTTGTGTATTAGAGTCTTAAGCATTCCAAATTGGTTTTTTGTTGTAGCATTTGTTTAGTGTAATCGTTAGACAGTCATTCTGCGCCGCGTTTAGGCCATTTCTAGTCTAGTTCTTATCAATTATTTTGAGTGTCATAATTACGTAATTTTATTCCATTTGTAAAAATTTTTTCATTTTTTCGTTTTTCGTGCTGATTTTGTAACCTAACCTAACCTCACCTAACCTCACCTATTCCCTATATCTTTTGTGTGTATTAGAGTCTTAAGCATTCCAAATTGTTTTTGTTGTAGCATTTGTTTAGTGTAATCGTTAGACAGTCATTCTGCGCCGCGTTTTGGCCATTTCTAGTCTAGTTCTAATCAATTATTTTTAGTTTCATAGTTAAGTAATTTTATTCCATTTGTAAAAATTTTTCATTTTTTCGTTTTTCGTGCTGATTTTGTAACCTAACCTAACCTCACCTAACCTAACCTAACCTTACCTAACCCCTATATCTTTGTGTATTAGGTCTTAAGCATTCCAAATTGGTTTTTGTTGGTAGCATTTGTTTAGTGTAATCGTTAGACAGTCATCCTGCGCCGCATTTAGGCTATTTCTAGTCTAGTTCTTAATCAATTATTTTTAGTGTCATAATTACGTAATTTTATTCCATTTGTAAAAATTTTTCATTTCTTCTGTTTTTCGTGCTGATTTTGTAACCTAACCTAACCTAACCTAACCTAATTCTCTATATCTTTTGTGTGTATTAGAGTCTTAAGCATTCCAAATTGGTTTTTGTTGTAGCATTTGTTTAGTGTAACTGTTAGACAGTCATCCTGCGCCAAGTGTTTAGGCCATTTCTAGTCTAGTTCTAATCAATTATTTTTAGTTTCATAATTACGTAATTTTATTCCATTTGTAAAAATTTTTCATTTTTTCGTTTTTCGTGCTGATTTTGTAACTAACCTAACCTAACCTCACCTATTCCCTATATCTTTGTGTATTAGAGTCTTAAGCATTCCAAATTGGTTTTTGTTGTAGCATTTGTGTAGTGTAATCGTTAGACAGTCATCCTGCGCCGCATTTAGGCCATTTCGAGTCTAGTTCTAATCAATTATTTTTAGTGTCATAATTACGTAATTTTATTCCATTTGTAAAAATTTTTCATTTTTTCGTTTTTCGTGCTGATTTTGTAAAAATTTTTCATTTTTTCGTTTTTCGTGCTGATTTTGTAACCTAACCTAACCTAACCTAATTTCTATATCTTTGTGTATTAGAGTCTTACATTCCAAATTGGTTTTTGTTGTAGCATTTATTTAGTGTAATCGTTAGACAGTCATCCTGCGCCGCATTTAGGCCATTTCTAGTCTAGTTCTAATCAATTATTTTAAGTTTCATAATTACGTAATTTTATTCCATTTGTAAAAATTTTTTCATTTCTTCTGTTTTTCGTGCTGATTTTGTAACTAACCTAACCTAACCTAACCTAACCTCACCTATTCCTATATCTTTGTGTATTAGAGTCTTAAGCATTCCAAATTGGTTTTTGTTGTAGCATTTGTGTAGTGTAATCGTTAGACAGTCATCCTGCGCCAAGTGTTTAGGCCATTTCTAGTCTAGTTCTTAATCAATTATTTTTAGTGTCATAATTACGTAATTTTATTCCATTTGTAAAAATTTTTCATTTTTTCGTTTTTCGTGCTGATTTTGTAACTAACCTAACCTAACCTAACCTAACCTAATTTCTATATCTTTGTGTATTAGAGTCTTAAGCATTCCAAATTGGTTTTTGTTGTAGCATTTATTTAGTGTAATCGTTAGACAGTCATCCTGCGCCAAGTGTTTAGGCCATTTCTAGTCTAGTTCTAATCAATTATTTTAAGTTTCATAATTACGTAATTTTATTCCATTTGTAAAAATTTTTCATTTCTTCTGTTTTTCGTGCTGATTTTGTAACCTAACCTAACCTAACCTAATTTCTATATCTTTGTGTATTAGGAGTCTTAAGCATTCCAAATTGGTTTTTGTTGTAGCATTTATTTAGTGTAATCGTTAGACAGTCATCCTGCGCCAAGTGTTTAGGCCATTTCTAGTCTAGTTCTAATCAATTATTTTAAGTTTCATAATTACGTAATTTTATTCCATTTGTAAAAATTTTTCATTTCTTCGTTTTTCGTGCTGATTTTGTAACCCAACCTAACCTAACCTCACCTATTCCCTATATCTTTTGTGTGTATTAGAGTCTTAAGCATTCCAAATTGGTTTTTGTTGCAGCATTTGTTTAGTGTAATCGTTAGACAGTCATCCTGCGCCGCATTTAGGCCATTTCTAGTCTAGTTCTAATCAATTATTTTTAGTGTCATAATTACGTAATTTTGTCCATTTGTAAAAATTTTTCATTTTTTCGTTTTTCGTGCTGATTTTGTAACCTAACCTAATTTCTATATCTTTGTGTATTAGAGTCTTACATTCCAAATTGGTTTTTGTTGTAGCATTTGTTTAGTGTAACTGTTAGACAGTCATCCTGCGCCGCATTTAGGCTATTTCTAGTCTAGTTCTTATCAATTATTTTGAGTGTCATAATTACGTAATTTTATTCCATTTGTAAAAATTTTTCATTTTTTCTGTTTTTTTGTTGTAGCATTTGTTTAGTGTAATCGTTAGACAGTCATCCTGCGCCAAGTGTTTAGGCCATTTCTAGTCTAGTTCTAATCAATTATTTTAAGTTTCATAATTACGTAATTTTATTCCATTTGTAAAAATTTTTCATTTCTTCGTTTTTCGTGCTGATTTTGTAACCTAACCTAACCTCACCTATTCCCCTATATCTTTGTGTATTAGAGTCTTAAGCATTCCAAATTGGTTTTTTGTTGTAGCATTTGTGTAGTGTAATCGTTAGACAGTCATCCTGCGCCGCGTTTAGGCCATTTCTAGTCTAGTTCTAATCAATTATTTTTAGTGTCATAATTACGTAATTTTATTCCATTTGTAAAAATTTTTCATTTTTTCGTTTTTCGTGCTGATTTTGTAACCTAACCTAACCTAACCTAACCTAATTCTCTATATCTTTGTGTATTAGAGTCTTAAGCATTCCAAATTGGTTTTTTGTTGTAGCATTTATTTAGTGTAATCGTTAGACAGTCATCCTGCGCCGCGTTTAGGCCATTTCTAGTCTAGTTCTAATCAATTATTTTAAGTTTCATAATTACGTAATTTTATTCCATTTGTAAAAATTTTTCATTTCTTCGTTTTTCGTGCTGATTTTGTAACCTAACCTAACCTCACCTATTCCCCTATATCTTTGTGTATTAGAGTCTTAAGCATTCCAAATTGGTTTTTTGTTGTAGCATTTGTTTAGTGTAATCGTTAGACAGTCATCCTGCGCCGCGTTTAGGCCATTTCTAGTCTAGTTCTAATCAATTATTTTTAGTGTCATAATTACGTAATTTTATTCCATTTGTAAAAATTTTTCATTTCTTCTGTTTTTCGTGCTGGATTTTGTAACCTAACCTAACCTAACCTAACCTAACCCCTATATCTTTGTGTATTAGGGTCTTAAGCATTCCAAATTGGTTTTTGTTGTAGCATTTGTTTAGTGTAATCGTTAGACAGTCATCCTGCGCCGCATTTAGGCCATTTCTAGTCTAGTTCTAATCAATTATTTTTAGTTTCATAATTACGTAATTTTATTCCATGTGTAAATTTTTTTTCATTTCTTCTGTTTTTCGTGCTGATTTTGTAACCTAACCTAACCTAACCTCACCTATTCCCCATATCTTTTGTGTGTATTAGAGTCTTAAGCATTCCAAATTGGTTTTTCGTTGTAGCATTTGTTTATTGTAATCGTTAGACAGTCATCCTGCGCCGCATTTAGGCCATTTCTAGTCTAGTTCTAATCAATTATTTTTAGTTTCATAATTACGTAATTTTATTCCATTTGTAAAAATTTTTTCATTTCTTCGTTTTTCGTGCTGATTTTGTAACCTAACCTAAACTAACCTAACTTAACCACCTATATCTTTGTGCATTAGAGTCTTAAGCATTCCAAATTGGTTTTTTGTTGTAGCATTTGTTTAGTGTAATCGTTAGACAGTCATCCTGCGCCGCATTTAGGCCATTTCTAGTCTAGTTCTAATCAATTATTTTTAGTTTCATAATTACGTAATTTTGTCCATTTGTAAAATATTTTTCATTACTTCGTTTTTCGTGCTGATTTTGTAACCTTTTTTTTTTTTTTTTTTTTTTTACATGGGGTAATGCCTACGCATACCCACCCCTGCGGGGGCAAGGGTGGGTTATGTCGGACTCGCACCGACTAAAACCCCATGGTGTTCCACCTTCGTCGTGTATGGCGGGGCCACGGGAACGCTTTCGCACACCTCCGCGACCCCGCCTGCGCTGGCCGGCAAGCCGGCCCCTCCTTCGGGGGGAGGACATCCCCCTCTCCACCCCTCTCCTGCAAGGCGCGCCGGAACACGGACGCGCCTTCCATCTCAGCCTCCTCAGTAGGTGGGAAACGGACTCCCCCGAGTCCGCCTCCCAGAGGCCATGGGGGCCAGGAAAGCACTAAGCCAACCCAGCCCCCTGCGGCGGAACTGGTCTGCGGCTCCACCGCCGACCGATGTTCGGCCGCGGAGGACAGGGAGAGCGGCAACGAAACACCGACACTCCTCTTCCCCCGCGGCCCCACCACAGCCGCATCATGCGGTGCGACCCCGCTTGAGTCGCGGAGGATAGGAGAGCGGCAACGCAACACCGACACTCCTCTCCCTCCGCGACTCCGCCTCGGCTACTGAGGGCGGGGAAGGCGGCCTCGCTCCGCCACTTCCACCCCCAGTAGTCCACCGACACGCTTCCGAGGTGAGCTCATTATGAGCCCTCCCGGAGCGGCCACCTCGGGCCGGCCATAGAGCGCCTTAGGCCGGCCATTTGGGTTCCTCTTAGCTTCACCGTGGGTGACCAAGCCACGGTTACTAAGCCCCCCCGCTACGACAAAGCGAGAACCCTTCGGGGGGGTGATTTTGTAACCTAACCTAACCTAACCTAACCCCCTATATCTTTGTGTATTAGAGTCTTAAGCATTCCAAATTGGTTTTTGTTGTAGCATTTGTTTAGTGTAATCGTTAGGCAGTCATCCTGCGCCGCATTTAGGCCATTTCTAGTCTAGTTCTAATCAATTATTTTTAGTTTCATAATTACGTAATTTTATTCCATTTGTATTTTTTTTTTCATTTCTTCGTTTTTCGTGCTGATTTTGTAACCTAACCTAACCTCACCTATTCCCCTATATCTTTGTGTATTAGGGTCTTAAGCATTCCAAATTGGTTTTTGTTTGTAGCATTTGTTTAGTGTAATCGTTAGACAGTCATCCTGCGCCGCATTTAGGCTATTTCTAGTCTAGTTCTAATCAATTATTTTTAGTGTCATAATTACGTAATTTTATTCCATTTGTAAAAATTTTTTCATTTCTTCTTTTTCGTGCTGATTTTGTAACCTAACCTAACCTAACCTAACCCTCTATATCTTTATGTATTAGAGTCTTAAGCATTCCAAATTGGTTTTTTGTTGTAGCATTTGTTAAGTGTAATCGTTAGACAGTCATCCTGCGCCGCGTTTAGGCCATTTGTAGTCTAGTTCTAATCAATTATTTTACGTTTCATAATTACGTAATTTTATTCCATTTGTAAAAATTTTTTCATTTCTTCGTTTTTCGTACTGATTTTGTAACCTTTTTTTTTTTTTACATGGGGAAATGCCTACGCATACCCACCCCTGCGGGGGCAAGGGTGGGTTATGTCGGACTCGCACCGACTAAAACCCCATGGTGTTCCACCTTCGTCGCGTATGACGGGGCCACGGGAACGCTTTCGCACACCTCCGCGACCCCGCCTGCGCTGGCCGGCAAGCCGGCCCCTCCTTCGGGGGGAGGACATCCCCCTCTCCACCCCTCTCCGGCAAGGCGCGCCGGAACACGGACGCGCCTTCCAACTCGGCCTCCTCTGTGGGTGGGAAGCGGACTCCCCCGAGTCCGCCCCCCAGAGGCCATGGGGGCCAGGAAAGCACTAAGCCAACCCAGCCCCCTGCGGCGGATCTGGTCTGCGGCTCCACCGCCGACCGATGTTCGGCCGCGGGGGACAGGGAGAGCGGCAACGAAACACCGACACTCCTCTTCCCCGCAGCCCCACCACAGCCGCATCATGCGGTGCGACCCCCGCTTGAGTCGCGGAGGATAGGGAGAGCGGCAACGCAACATCGACACTCCTCTCCCTCCGCGACTCCGCCTCGGCTACTGAGGGCGGGGAAGGCGGCCTCGCTCCGCCACATCCGCCCCCAGCAGTCCACCGACACGCTTCCGAGGTGAGCTCATTACGAGCCCTCCTGGAGCGGCCACCTCGGGCCGGCCTCAGAGCGCCTTAGGCCGGCCATTTGGGTTCCTCTTAGCTTCACCGTGGGTGACCAAGCCACGGTTACTAAGCCCCCCCGCTACGACAAAGCGAGAACCCTTCGGGGGGGTGATTTTGTAACCTAACCTAACCTAACCTAACCTAACCCCCTATATCTTTGTGTATTAGAGTCTTAAGCATTCCAAATTGGTTTTTTGTTGTAGCATTTGTTTAGTGTAATCGTCAGACAGTCATCCTGCGCCGCATTTAGGCCATTTCTAGTCTAGTTCTAATCAATTATTTTTAGTTTCATAATTACGTGATTTTATTCCATTTGTAAAATTTTTTTCATTTCTTCGTTTTTCGTGCTGATTTTGTAACCTAACCTTTTTTTTTTTTTTTCAGCGTGGGGAAATGCCTAAGGATACCCGCCCTCGCGGGGGCAAGGGCGGGTTATGTCGGACTCGCACCGACTAAAACCCCACGGTGGTCGCCACCAACGCTCGCGAGGGGTCGCGGGATCTCCGTAAGGAACGCAACCGCAACCCCCCTGCGCTTCGCTGGGATAGCCCGTCCCGGGGGCGTGCGTGAAGATCGCACCCCCAGAACCCTCGCGGAACTATCACGACGACACGGTACCACGTCGTGCCGTCGTTCTCCTCTGGGTCGCTATTACTGGACGGTCGGAGCCCCCACTCCGATCGTCAGCGACCCGTAGGGCCCCGTTTACGGTAGGGGATCACCGGGAGGGGCGTGACGAGGCGCGCTAGCACCGCGTCGGCCCCGTCTTTGAGCAGGATCGGTCCTCTCTCTATCCCGCTCGGCAGCTTCCTTTCGGACCATTACGGTCTCGCAGAAGGAGGCTACCGCCCTCCACGCCGATTCCCCACGCAGCATCGCCGACACGACTGCTGGCAGGGACAGGTTCCGTCCGATGTGGCCGACCAAGACCCGCCGCTCGTCTTCCCACGCAGGGCAAGCCGCGAGCGTGTGCGATGCGGAGTCTCGGTCGTTGCCGCCACAGTGGAAGCAATTCGCCGTCGCCTCGCGACCGATCTTACACAGGTAATCACCGAAGCATCCATGCCCGGTGATCACCTGCGTAAGTCTGTAGGTGAGTCTTCCTCCTCGTCGCTGCATCCAGGCTTCGAAGACCGGCAGGAATGCTTCGACGACGCGTTTGCGCGCATACCACTCCTCACCGAGCCGTGCGCGCCACGTCGCGAACGCAATACGTCGTTCCTGCCTTTTCACCGCCTCGAGCGCCTCTTCTGGCTTGCCACCACCGCTCTGGCGTAGGACGCGAATTCGGTGATACACCCTCGCGTCCATGTCCGCCAGTATATCCAGAGGTGGAAAGCGAGCCAGGATTGTCGCCGCCTCAAACGATACCGTCCGGTATCCTCGTACGACCCGTATGGCCATCCTACGCTGGACGCTGTAGATCTTAGTCCTACAGCGTCGGATGGCCAGCGTCTTCGCCCAGACGGGCGCCCCGTACAGGGCTACGGATCGTACGACCCCGGCATAGAGGCGGCGAACTTCCTCACTCGGTACCCCGAGATTGGGCAGCAGTCTGTGCATAGCACCCGCTACCCTCTCGATCCGGGGGACTAAGCGCTCGAAATGCTCTTCAAAGCCCCAGCAACTGTCCAGAGTGAGGCCCAGGTACTTCATGTACCGCCCCACTCTGACTTCAGACCCACCTACTCGGACGCACGAGTCGGGTGGTTCCCTGCTCCGTGGCAGTTTGTGGAACCATAGCGCCTCGGTCTTGTGAGGCGCTACCTCCAGTCCCAACTCGTGGACTTTGGCGACGACGAATTCCGCCCCAAGCTCGGCGAGCTCCTTGGTCCTCTCGAAGGAGTCCCCGCTGGCGACCACCAACGTGTCGTCCGCATAGCAGACAACATTAACGTCAGCGGGGAGCTGATTTTGTAACCTAACCTAACCTAACTCAACCCCCTAAATCTTTGTGAATTAGAGTCTTAAGCATTCCAAATTGGTTTTTGTTGTAGCATTTGTTTAGTGTAATCGTTAGGCAGTCATCCTGCGCCGCATTTAGGCCATTTCTAGTCTAGTTCTAATCAATTATTTTTACTTTCATAATTACGTAATTTTATTCCATTTGTAAAAAATTTTCATTTTTTCGTTTTTCGTGCTGATTTTGTAACCTAACCTAACCTAACCTAATTCTCTATATCTTTTGTGTGTATTAGAGTCTTAAGCATTCCAAATTGGTTTTTGTTGTAGCATTTGTTTAGTGTGTAATCGTTAGTCAGTCATCCTGCGCCGCATTTAGGCCATTTCTAGTCTAGTTCTAATCAATTATTTTTAGTTTCATAATTACGTAATTTTATTCCATTTGTAAAAATTTTTCATTTTTTCGTTTTTCGTGCTGATTTTGTAACCTAACCTAACCTCACCTATTCCCTATATCTTTTGTGTGTATTAGAGTCTTAAGCATTCAAATTGGTTTTTGTTGTAGCATTTGTTTAGTGTAATCGTTTGACAGTCATCCTGCGCCGCGTTTAGGCCATTTCTAGTCTAGTTCTAATCAATTATTTTTAGTGTCATAATTACGTAATTTTATTCCATTTGTAAAAATTTTTTCATTTCTTCGTTTTTCGTGCTGATTTTGTAACCTAACCTAACCCTCTATAACCGTGTGTATTAGTGTCTTAAGCATTCCAAATTGGTTTTTTGTTGTAGCATTTGTTTAGTGTAATCGTTAGACAGTCATCCTGCGCCGCGTTTATGCCATTTCTAGTCTAGTTCTTATCAATTATTTTTAGTGTCATAATTACGTAATTTTATTCCATTTGTAAAAATTTTTTCATTTTTTCGTTTTTCGTGCTGATTTTGTAAACTAACCTAACCTAACTCAACCCCCTATATCTTTGTGTATTAGAGTCTTAAGCATTCCAAATTGGTTTTTTGTTGTAGCATTTGTTTAGTGTAATCGTTAGACAGTCATCCTGCGCCGCATTTAGGCCATTTCTAGTCTAGTTCTAATCAATTATTTTTAGTTTCATAATTACGTAATTTTGTCCATTTGTAAAATATTTTTCATTACTTCGTTTTTCGTGCTGATTTTGTAACCTAACCTAACCTAACCTAACCTAACCCCTATATCTTTGTGTATTAGGGTCTTAAGCATTCAAATTGGTTTTTGTTGTAGCATTTGTTTAGTGTAATCGTTAGACAGTCATCTTGCGCCGCGTTTAGGCCATTTCTAGTCTAGTTCTTAATCAATTATTTTTAGTTTCATAATTACGTAATTTTATTCCATTTGTAAAAATTTTTTCATTTCTTCGTTTTTCGTGCTGGATTTTGTAACCTAACCTAACCTAACCTAACTCTAACCTAACCCCTATATCTTTGTGAATTAGAGTCTTAAGCATTCCAAATTGGTTTTGTTATAGCATTTGTTTAGTGTAATCGTTAGACAGTCATCCTGCGCCAAGTGTTTAGGCCATTTCTAGTCTAGTTCTAATCAATTATTTTTAATTTCATAATTACGTAATTTTATTCCATTTGTAAAAATTTTTTCATTTCTTCGTTTTTCATTACTTCGTTTTTCGTGCTGATTTTGTAACCTAACCTAACCTCACCTATTCCCTATATCTTTGTGTGTATTAGAGTCTTAAGCATTCAAATTGGTTTTGTTGTAGCATTTGTTTAGTGTAATCGTTAGACAGTCATCCTGCGCCGCATTTAGGCTATTTCTAGTTTAGTTCTAATCAATTATTTTTAGTGTCATAATTACGTAATTTTATTCCATTTGTAAAAATTTTTCATTTTTTCTGTTTTTCGTGCTGGATTTTGTAACCTAACCTAACCTAACCTAACCTAACCCCTATATCTTTGTGTATTAGAGTCTTAAGCATTCCAAATTGGTTTTTGTTGTAGCATTTGTTTAGTGTAATCGTTAGACAGTCATCCTGCGCCAAGTGTTTAGGCCATTTCTAGTCTAGTTCTAATCAATTATTTTTAGTTTCATAATTACGTAATTTTATTCCATTTGTAAAAATTTTTCATTTCTTCTGTTTTTCGTGCTGATTTTGTAACCTAACCTAACCTAACCTAATTCTCTATATCTTTGTGTATTAGAGTCTTAAGCATTCCAAATTGGTTTTTTGTTGTAGCATTTGTTTAGTGTAATCGTTAGACAGTCATCCTGCGCCGCATTTAGGCCATTTCTAGTCTAGTTCTAATCAATTATTTTAAGTTTCATAATTACGTAATTTTATTCCATTTGTAAAAATTTTTCATTTCTTCGTTTTTCGTGCTGATTTTGTAACCTAACCTAACCTCACCTATTCCCCTATATCTTTGTGTATTAGAGTCTTAAGCATTCCAAATTGGTTTTTTGTTGTAGCATTTGTTTAGTGTAATCGTTAGACAGTCATCCTGCGCCGCGTTTAGGCCATTTCTAGTCTAGTTCTAATCAATTATTTTTAGTGTCATAATTACGTAATTTTATTCCATTTGTAAAAAATTTTTCATTTCTTCGTTTTTCGTACTGATTTTGTAACCTAACCTAACCTAACCTAACCCCCTATATCTTTGTGTATTAGGGTCTTAAGCATTCCAAATTGGTTTTTGTTGTAGCATTTGTTTAGTGTAATCGTTAGACAGTCATCCTGCGCCGCATTTAGGCCATTTCTAGTGTAGTTCTAATCAATTATTTTTAATTTCATAATTACGTAATTTTATTCCATGTGTAAATTTTTTTTCATTTCTTCGTTTTTCGTGCTGATTTTGTAACCTAACCTAACCTCACCTATTCCCCTATATCTTTGTGTATTAGAGTCTTAAGCATTCCAAATTGGTTTTTGTTGTAGCATTTGTTTAGTGTAATCGTTAGACAGTCATCCTGCGCCAAGTGTTTAGGCCATTTCTAGTCTAGTTCTAATCAATTATTTTTAGTGTCATAATTACGTAATTTTATTCCATTTGTAAAAATTTTTCATTTCTTCGTTTTTCGTGCTGATTTTGTAACCTAACCCCTATATCTTTGTGTATTAGGTCTTAAGCATTCAAATTGGTTTTTGTTGTAGGATTTGTTTAGTGTAACTGTTAGACAGTCATCCCAGCCGCATTTAGGCCATTTCTAGTCTAGTTCTTAATCAATTATTTTTAGTGTCTTAAGCATTCCAAATTGGTTTTTGTTGTAGCATTTGTTTAGTGTAACTGTTAGACAGTCATCCTGCGCCAAGTGTTTAGGCCATTTCTAGTCTAGTTCTAATCAATTATTTTTAGTTTCATAATTACGTAATTTTATTCCATTTGTAAAAATTTTTCATTTTTTCTGTTTTTCGTGCTGGATTTTGTAACCTAACCTAACCTCACCTATTCCCTATATCTTTTGTGTGTATTAGAGTCTTAAGCATTCCAAATTGGTTTTTGTTGTAGCATTTGTTTAGTGTAATCGTTAGACAGTCATCCTGCGCCAAGTGTTTAGGCCATTTCAGTCTAGTTCTAATCAATTATTTTTAATTTCATAATTACGTAATTTTATTCCATTTGTAAAAATTTTTCATTTTTCGTTTTTCGTGCTGATTTTGTAACTAACCTAACCTAATTCTCTATATCTTTGTGCATTAGAGTCTTAAGCATTCAAATTGGTTTTTGTTGTAGCATTTATTTAGTGTAATCGTTAGACAGTCATCCTGCGCCGCGTTTAGCCATTTCTAGTCTAGTTCTAATCAATTATTTTTAGTGTCATAATTACGTAATTTTATTCCAAATTGGTTTTTGTTGTAGCATTTGTTTAGTGTAACTGTTAGACAGTCATCCTGCGCCGCATTTAGGCTATTTCTAGTTTAGTTCTAATCAATTATTTTTAATTTCATAATTACGTAATTTTATTCCATTTGTAAAAATTTTTCATTTCTTCGTTTTTCGTGCTGATTTTGTAACCTAACCTAATTCTCTATATCTTTGTGTATTAGGTCTTAAGCATTCCAAATTGATTTTGTAACCCAACCTAACCTAACCTAACCTAACCCCCTATATCTTTGTGTATTAGAGTCTTAAGCATTCCAAATTGGTTTTTGTTGTAGCATTTGTTTAGTGTAATCGTTAGACAGTCATCCTGCGCCAAGTGTTTAGGCCATTTCTAGTCTAGTTCTAATCAATTAATTTTAGTGTCATAATTACGTAATTTTATTCCATTTGTAAAAATTTTTCATTTTTCGTTTTTCGTGCTGGATTTTGTAACCTAACCTAACCTAACCTAACCTCACCTATTCCCTATATCTTTTGTGTGTATTAGAGTCTTAAGCATTCCAAATTGGTTTTTGTTGTAGCATTTATTTAGTGTAATCGTTAGGCAGTCATCCTGCGCCAAGTGTTTAGGCCATTTCAGTCTAGTTCTAATCAATTATTTTTAGTGTCATAATTACGTAATTTTATTCCATTTGTAAAAATTTTTCATTTTTCGTTTTTCGTGCTGATTTTGTAACCTAACCCCTATATCTTTGTGCATTAGAGTCTTAAGCATTCAAATTGGTTTTTGTTGTAGGATTTGTTTAGTGTAACTGTTAGACAGTCATCCTGCGCCAAGTGTTTAGGCCATTTCTAGTCTAGTTCTTAATCAATTATTTTTAGTGTCATAATTACGTAATTTTATTCCATTTGTAAAAATTTTTCATTTTTCGTTTTTCGTGCTGATTTTGTAACCTAACCCCTATATCTTTGTGTATTAGGTCTTAAGCATTCAAATTGGTTTTTGTTGTAGCATTTGTTTAGTGTAATCGTTAGGCAGTCATCCTGCGCCGCATTTAGGCTATTTCTAGTTTAGTTCTAATCAATTATTTTTAATTTCATAGTTACGTAATTTTATTCCATTTGTAAAATATTTTTCATTTCTTCGTTTTTCTTGCTGATTTTGTAACCTAACCTAACCTCACTCAACCCCCTATATCTTTGTGAATTAGAGTCTTAAGCATTCCAAATTGGTTTTTTGTTGTAGCATTTGTTCAGTGTAATCGTTAGACAGTCATCCTGCGCCGCATTTAGGCCATTTCTAGTCTAGTTCTAATCAATTATTTTTAGTTTCATAATAACGTAATTTTATTCCATTTGTATTTTTTTTCATTTCTTCGTTTTTCGTGCTGATTTTGTAACCTAACCTAACCTCACCTATTCCCTATATCTTTTGTGTGTATTAGAGTCTTAAGCATTCAAATTGGTTTTGTTGTAGCATTTGTTTAGTGTAATCGTTAGACAGTCATCCTGCGCCGCATTTAGGCTATTTCTAGTTTAGTTCTAATCAATTATTTTTAGTGTCATAATTACGTAATTTTATTCCATTTGTAAAAATTTTTTCATTTTTTCTGTTTTTCAAAGGATTTTGTAACCTAACCTAACTCTAACCTAACCTAACTCTAACCTAACCTAATTCTCTATATCTTTGTGTATTAGGGTCTTAAGCATTCCAAATTGGTTTTGTTGTAGCATTTGTTTAGTGTAATCGTTAGACAGTCATCCTGCGCCGCATTTAGGCTATTTCTAGTTTAGTTCTAATCAATTATTTTTAGTGTCATAATTACGTAATTTTATTCCATTTGTAAAAATTTTTCATTTTTCGTTTTTCGTGCTGATTTTGTAACCTAACCTAACCTAACCTAACCCCTATATCTTTTGTGTGTATTAGAGTCTTAAGCATTCCAAATTGGTTTTTGTTGTAGCATTTGTTTAGTGTAATCGTTAGACAGTCATCCTGCGCCGCATTTAGGCCATTTCTAGTCTAGTTCTAATCAATTATTTTTAGTTTCATAATTACGTAATTTTATTCCATTTGTAAAAATTTTTTCATTTCTTCGTTTTTCCTGCTGATTTTGTAACCAAACCTAACCTAATCTAACCTCCTATATCTTTGTGTATTAGAGTCTTAAGCATTCCAAATTGGCTTTTTGTTGTAGCATTTGTTTAGAGTAATCGTTAGACAGTCATCCTGCGCCGCATTTAGGCCATTTCTAGTCTAGTTCTAATCAATTATTTTTAGTTTCATAATTACGTAATTTTATACCATTTGTAAAAATTTTTTTCATTTCTTCTGTTTTTCGTGCTGATTTTGTAACCTAACCTAACTCTAACCTAACCTAACCCCTATATCTTTGTGTATTAGGGTCTTAAGCATTCCAAATTGGTTTTTTGTTGTAGGATTTGTTTAGTGTAATCGTTAGACAGTCATCTTGCGCCGCGTTTAGGCCATTTCTAGTCTAGTTCTAATCAATTATTTTTAGTGTCATAATTACGTAATTTTGTCCATTTGTAAAAATTTTTTTCATTTCTTCGTTTTTCGTGCTGATTTTGTAACCTAACTCTAACCTAACCTAACCTAACCCCTATATCTTGTGTATTAGGTCTTAAGCATTCCAAATTGGTTTTTGTTGTAGGATTTGTTTAGTGTAATCGTTAGACAGTCATCTTGCGCCGCGTTTAGGCCATTTCTAGTCTAGTTCCTAATCAATTATTTTTAGTGTCATAATTACGTAATTTTATTCCATTTGTAAAAATTTTTCATTTCTTCGTTTTTCGTGCTGATTTTGTAACCTAACCTAACCCCTATATCTTTGTGTATTAGAGTCTTAAGCATTCCAAATTGGTTTTTGTTGTAGCATTTGTTTAGTGTAATCGTTAGACAGTCATCCTGCGCCGCGTTTAGGCCATTTCTAGTCTAGTTCTTATCAATTATTTTTAGTGTCATAATTACGTAATTTTATTCCATTTGTAAAAATTTTTCATTTTTTCGTTTTTCGTGCTGATTTTGTAACTCCAACCTAACCTAACTCAACCCCTATATCTTTGTGTATTAGAGTCTTAAGCATTCCAAATTGGTTTTTGTTGTAGCATTTGTTTAGTGTAATCGTTAGACAGTCATCCTGCGCCGCATTTAGGCCATTTCTAGTCTAGTTCCTAATCAATTATTTTTAGTTTCATAATTACGTAATTTTGTCCATTTGTAAAATATTTTTCATTACTTCGTTTTTCGTGCTGATTTTGTAACCTAACCTAACCTTAACCTAACCTAACCCCTATATCTTTGTGTATTAGGGTCTTAAGCATTCCAAATTGGTTTTTGTTGTAGGATTTGTTTAGTGTAATCGTTAGACAGTCATCCTGCGCCAAGTGTTTAGGCCATTTCTAGTCTAGTTCTAATCAATTATTTTTAATTTCATAGTTACGTAATTTTATTCCATTTGTAAAAATTTTTCATTTCTTCGTTTTTCGTGCTGATTTTGTAACCTAACCTAACCTAACTCAACCCCCTATATCTTTGTGAATTAGAGTCTTAAGCATTCCAAATTGGTTTTTGTTATAGCATTTGTTTAGTGTAATCGTTAGGCAGTCATCCTGCGCCGCATTTAGGCCATTTCTAGTCTAGTTCTAATCAATTATTTTTAGTTTCATAATTACGTAATTTTATTCCATTTGTATTTTTTTTTTCATTTCTTCGTTTTTCGTGCTGATTTTGTAACCTAACCTAACCTCACCTATTCCCCTATATCTTTGTGTATTAGGGTCTTAAGCATTCCAAATTGGTTTTTGTTTGTAGCATTTGTTTAGTGTAATCGTTAGACAGTCATCCTGCGCCGCATTTAGGCTATTTCTAGTTTAGTTCTAATCAATTATTTTTAGTGTCATAATTACGTAATTTTATTCCATTTGTAAAAATTTTTTCATTTCTTCGTTTTTCGTGCTGATTTTGTAACCTAACCTAACCTCACCTAACCCCCTATATCTTTGTGTATTAGAGTCTTAAGCATTCCAAATTGGTTTTTTGTTGTAGCATTTGTTTAGTGTAATCGTTAGACAGTCATCCTGCGCCGCGTTTAGGCCATTTCTAGTCTAGTTCTAATCAATTATTTTTAGTTTCATAATTACGTAATTTTATTCCATTTGTAAAAATTTTTCATTTTTTCGTTTTTCGTGCTGATTTTGTAACCTAACCTAACCTAACCTAATTCTCTATATCTTTGTGTATTAGAGTCTTAAGCATTCCAAATTGGTTTTTTGTTGTAGCATTTATTTAGTGTAATCGTTAGGCAGTCATCCTGCGCCAAGTGTTTAGGCCATTTCAGTCTAGTTCTAATCAATTATTTTAAGTTTCATAATTACGTAATTTTATTCCATTTGTAAAAATTTTTCATTTCTTCTGTTTTTCGTGCTGGATTTTGTAACCTAACCTAACCTCACCTATTCCCCATATCTTTGTGTATTAGGAGTCTTAAGCATTCCAAATTGGTTTTTGTTGTAGCATTTGTTTAGTGTAATCGTTAGACAGTCATCCTGCGCCGCGTTTAGGCCATTTCTAGTCTAGTTCTTAATCAATTATTTTTAGTGTCATAATTACGTAATTTTATTCCATTTGTAAAAATTTTTCATTTCTTCGTTTTTTCGTACTGATTTTGTAACCCAACCTAACCTAACCTAACCTAACCCCTATATCTTTGTGTATTAGGGTCTTAAGCATTCCAAATTGGTTTTTGTTGGTAGCATTTGTTTAGTGTAATCGTTAGACAGTCATCCTGCGCCGCATTTAGGCTATTTCTAGTCTAGTTCTTAATCAATTATTTTTAGTGTCATAATTACGTAATTTTATTCCATTTGTAAAAATTTTTCATTTCTTCGTTTTTCGTGCTGATTTTGTAACCTAACCTAACTCTAACCTAACCTAATTCTTTATATCTTTTGTGTGTATTAGAGTCTTAAGCATTCCAAATTGGTTTTTGTTGTAGCATTTTGTTTAGTGTAATCGTTTGACAGTCATCCTGCGCCAAGTGTTTAGGCCATTTCTAGTCTAGTTCTAATCAATTATTTTTAGTTTCATAATTACGTAATTTTATTCCATTTGTAAAAATTTTTCATTTCTTCTGTTTTTCGTGCTGATTTTGTAACCTTAACCTAACCTAACCTCACCTATTCCCCATATCTTTGTGTATTAGAGTCTTAAGCATTCCAAATTGGTTTTTGTTGTAGCATTTGTTTAGTGTAATCGTTAGACAGTCATCCTGCGCAGCGTTTAGGCCATTTCTAGTCTAGTTCCTAATCAATTATTTTTAGTGTCATAATTACGTAATTTTATTCCATTTGTAAAAAATTTTCATTTCTTCTGTTTTTCGTACTGATTTTGTAACCTAACCTAACCTAACCTAACCCCCTATATCTTTGTGTATTAGGGTCTTAAGCATTCCAAATTGGTTTTTGTTGTAGCATTTGTTTAGTGTAATCGTTAGACAGTCATCCTGCGCCGCATTTAGGCCATTTCTAGTCTAGTTCTAATCAATTATTTTTAGTTTCATAATTACGTAATTTTATTCCATGTGTAAATTTTTTTTCATTTCTTCGTTTTTCGTGCTGATTTTGTAACCTAACCTAACCTCACCTATTCCCCTATATCTTTGTGTATTAGAGTCTTACATTCCAAATTGGTTTTTGTTGTAGCATTTGTTTAGTGTGTAATCGTTAGACAGTCATTCTGCGCCGCGTTTTGGCCATTTCTAGTCTAGTTCTAATCAATTATTTTTAGTTTCATAGTTAAGTAATTTTATTCCATTTGTAAAAATTTTTTCATTTCTTCGTTTTTCGTACTGATTTTGTAACCTAACCTAACCTTACCTAACCCCCTATATCTTTGTGTATTAGGGTCTTAAGCATTCCAAATTGGTTTTTGTTGGTAGCATTTGTTTAGTGTAATCGTTAGACAGTCATCCTGCGCCGCATTTAGGCTATTTCTAGTCTAGTTCTAATCAATTATTTTTAGTGTCATAATTACGTAATTTTATTCCATTTGTAAAAAATTTTTCATTTCTTCGTTTTTCGTGCTGATTTTGTAACCTAACCTAACCTAACCTAATTCTTTATATCTTTGTGTATTAGAGTCTTAAGCATTCCAAATTGGTTTTTTGTTGTAGCATTTGTTTAGTGTAATCGTTAGACAGTCATCCTGCGCCGCGTTTAGGCCATTTCTAGTCTAGTTCTAATCAATTATTTTTAGTTTCATAATTACGTAATTTTATTCCATTTGTAAAAATTTTTCATTTTTTCGTTTTTCGTGCTGATTTTGTAACCTAACCTAACCTAACCTAACCTCACCTATTCCCCTATATCTTTGTGTATTAGAGTCTTAAGCATTCCAAATTGGTTTTTGTTGTAGCATTTGTTTAGCGTAATCGTTAGACAGTCATCCTGCGCCGCGTTTAGGCCATTTCTAGTCTAGTTCTAATCAATTATTTTTAGTTTCATAATTACGTAATTTTATTCCATTTGTAAAAATTTTTCATTTCTTCGTTTTTCGTACTGATTTTGTAACCTAACCTAACTCTAACCTAACCCCTATATCTTTGTGTATTAGGGTCTTAAGCATTCCAAATTGGTTTTTGTTGTAGCATTTGTTTAGTGTAATCGTTAGACAGTCATCCTGCGCCGCATTTAGGCTATTTCTAGTCTAGTTCTAATCAATTATTTTACGTTTCATAATTACGTAATTTTATTCCATGTGTAAATTTTTTCATTTCTTCGTTTTTCGTGCTGATTTTGTAACCTAACCTAACCTAACCTAACCTAACCTAACCTAACCTCACCTATTCCCCTATATCTTTGTGTATTAGAGTCTTAAGCATTCCAAATTGGTTTTTGTTGTAGCATTTGTTTAGTGTAATCGTTAGACAGTCATTCTGCGCCGCGTTTAGGCCATTTCTAGTCTAGTTCTTATCAATTATTTTGAGTGTCATAATTACGTAATTTTATTCCATTTGTAAAAATTTTTTCATTTTTTCGTTTTTCGTGCTGATTTTGTAAGCTAACCTTACCTAACCTAACCCCCTATATCTTTGTGTATTAGAGTCTTAAGCATTCCAAATTGGTTTTTCGTTGTAGCATTTGTTTATTGTAATCGTTAGACAGTCATCCTGCGCCGCATTTAGGCCATTTCTAGTCTAGTTCTAATCAATTATTTTTAGTTTCATAATTACGTAATTTTATTCCATTTGTAAAAATTTTTTCATTTCTTCGTTTTTCGTGCTGATTTTGTAACCTAACCTAAACTAACCTAACTTAACCACCTATATCTTTGTGCATTAGAGTCTTAAGCATTCCAAATTGGTTTTTTGTTGTAGCATTTGTTTAGTGTAATCGTTAGACAGTCATCCTGCGCCGCATTTAGCCATTTCTAGTCTAGTTCTAATCAATTATTTTTAGTTTCCATAATTACGTAATTTTGTCCATTTGTAAAAATTTTTTCATTTCTTCGTTTTTCGTGCTGATTTTGTAACCTAACCTAACTCTAACCTAACCCCTATATCTTTGTGTATTAGGGTCTTAAGCATTCCAAATTGGTTTTTTGTTGTAGGATTTGTTTAGTGTAATCGTTAGACAGTCATCTTGCGCCGCATTTAGGCCATTTCTAGTCTAGTTCTAATCAATTATTTTTAGTTTCATAGTTACGTAATTTTATTCCATTTGTAAAAATTTTTTCATTTCTTCGTTTTTCGTGCTGATTTTGTAACCTAACCTAACTCAACCCCCTATATCTTTGTGTATTAGAGTCTTAAGCATTCCAAATTGGTTTTTGTTGTAGCATTTGTTTAGTGTAATCGTTAGGCAGTCATCCTGCGCCGCATTTAGGCCATTTCTAGTCTAGTTCTAATCAATTATTTTTAGTTTCATAATTACGTAATTTTATTCAATTTGTATTTTTTTTTTCATTTCTTCGTTTTTCGTGCTGATTTTGTAACCTAACCTAACCTCACCTATTCCCCTATATCTTTGTGTATTAGAGTCTTAAGCATTCCAAATTGGTTTTTTGTTGTAGCATTTGTTTAGTGTAATCGTTAGGCAGTCATCCTGCGCCGTATTTAGGCCATTTCTAGTCTAGTTCTAATCAATTATTTTTAGTTTCATAATTACGTAATTTTATTCCATTTGTAAAAATTTTTCATTTCTTCGTTTTTCGTGCTGATTTTGTAACCTAACCTAACCTCACCTATTCCCCTATATCTTTGTGTATTAGAGTCTTAAGCATTCCAAATTGGTTTTTTGTTGTAGCATTTGTTAAGTGTAATCGTTAGACAGTCATCCTGCGCCGCGTTTAGGCCATTTGTAGTCTAGTTCTAATCAATTATTTTACGTTTCATAATTACGTAATTTTATTCCATTTGTAAAAATTTTTTCATTTCTTCGTTTTTCGTACTGATTTTGTAACCTAACCTAACCTAACCTAACCTAACCCCCTATATCTTTGTGTATTAGAGTCTTAAGCATTCCAAATTGGTTTTTTGTTGTAGCATTTGTTTAGTGTAATCGTCAGACAGTCATCCTGCGCCGCATTTAGGCCATTTCTAGTCTAGTTCTAATCAATTATTTTTAGTTTCATAATTACGTGATTTTATTCCATTTGTAAAATTATTTTCATTTTTCGTTTTTCGTGCTGATTTTGTAACCTAACCTAACCCCTATATCTTTGTGTATTAGGGTCTTAAGCATTCCAAATTGGTTTTTGTTGTAGCATTTGTTTAGTGTAATCGTTAGGCAGTCATCCTGCGCCGCATTTAGGCCATTTCTAGTCTAGTTCTAATCAGTTATTTTTAGTTTCATAATTACGTAATTTTATTCCATTTGTAAAAATTTTCATTTCTTCGTTTTTCGTGCTGATTTTGTAACCTAACCTAACCTAACCTAACCTAACCTAACCTAACCCCTATATCTTTGTGTATTAGGGTCTTAAGCATTCCAAATTGGTTTTTGTTGTAGCATTTGTTTAGTGTAATCGTTAGACAGTCATCCTGCGCCGCATTTAGCCATTTCTAGTCTAGTTCTAATCAATTATTTTTAGTGTCATAATTACGTAATTTTATTCCATTTGTAAAATTTTCATTTCTTCGTTTTTCGTGCTGATTTTGTAACCTAACCTAACCTAACCTAACCTAACCTAACCCCTATATCTTTGTGTATTAGAGTCTTAAGCATTCCAAATTGGTTTTTGTTGTAGCATTTGTTTAGTGTAATCGTTAGGCAGTCATCCTGCGCCGCGTTTAGGCCATTTCTAGTCTAGTTCTAATCAATTATTTTTAGTTTCATAATTACGTAATTTTATTCCATTTGTAAAAATTTTCATTTCTTCGTTTTTCGTGCTGATTTTGTAACCTAACCTAACCCCTATATCTTTGTGTATTAGGGTCTTAAGCATTCAAATTGGTTTTTGTTGTAGCATTTGTTTAGTGTAATCGTTTGACAGTCATCCTGCGCCGCATTTAGCCATTTCTAGTCTAGTTCTAATCAATTATTTTTAGTTTCATAATTACGTAATTTTATTCCATTTGTAAAATTTTCATTTCTTCGTTTTTCGTGCTGATTTTGTAACCTAACCAAACCTAACCTAACCTCACCTATTCCCTATATCTTTGTGTATTAGGGTCTTAAGCATTCAAATTGGTTTTTGTTGTAGCATTTGTTTAGTGTAATCGTTAGGCAGTCATCCTGCGCCGCATTTAGCCATTTCTAGTCTAGTTCTAATCAATTATTTTTAGTTTCATAATTACGTAATTTTATTCCATTTGTAAAAATTTTCATTTCTTCGTTTTTCGTGCTGATTTTGTAACCTAACCTAACCCCTATATCTTTGTGTATTAGAGTCTTAAGCATTCCAAATTGGTTTTTGTTGTAGCATTTGTTTAGTGTAATCGTTAGGCAGTCATCCTGCGCCGCGTTTAGGCCATTTCTAGTCTAGTTCTAATCAATTATTTTTAGTGTCATAATTACGTAATTTTATTCCATTTGTAAAAATTTTCATTTCTTCGTTTTTCGTGCTGATTTTGTAACCTAACCTAACCTAACCCCTATATCTTTGTGTATTAGAGTCTTAAGCATTCCAAATTGGTTTTTGTTGTAGCATTTGTTTAGTGTAATCGTTAGACAGTCATCCTGCGCCGCGTTTAGGCCATTTGTAGTCTAGTTCTAATCAATTATTTTTAGTTTCATAATTACGTGATTTTATTCCATTTGTAAAAATTTTCATTTTTCGTTTTTCGTGCTGATTTTGTAACCTAACCAAACCTAACCTAACCTAACCTAACCTAACCTAACCTAACCTAACCCCTATATCTTTGTGTATTAGAGTCTTAAGCATTCAAATTGGTTTTTGTTGTAGCATTTGTTTAGTGTAATCGTTAGACAGTCATCCTGCGCCGCATTTAGGCCATTTCTAGTCTAGTTCTAATCAATTATTTTTAGTGTCATAATTACGTAATTTTATTCCATTTGTAAAAATTTTCATTTCTTCGTTTTTCGTGCTGATTTTGTAACCTAACCTAACCTAACCTAACCTAACCTAACCTAACCTCACCTATTCCCTATATCTTTGTGTATTAGGGTCTTAAGCATTCAAATTGGTTTTTGTTGTAGCATTTGTTTAGTGTAATCGTTAGACAGTCATCCTGCGCCGCGTTTAGGCCATTTCTAGTCTAGTTCTAATCAATTATTTTTAGTTTCATAATTACGTAATTTTATTCCATTTGTAAAAATTTTCATTTTTCGTTTTTCGTGCTGATTTTGTAACCTAACCAAACCTAACCTAACCTAACCTAACCTCACCTATTCCCTATATCTTTGTGTATTAGGGTCTTAAGCATTCCAAATTGGTTTTTGTTGTAGCATTTGTTTAGTGTAATCGTTAGGCAGTCATCCTGCGCCGCGTTTAGGCCATTTCTAGTCTAGTTCTAATCAATTATTTTTAGTGTCATAATTACGTAATTTTATTCCATTTGTAAAAATTTTCATTTTTCGTTTTTCGTGCTGATTTTGTAACCTAACCTAACCTAACCTAACCTAACCTAACCTAACCTAACCTAACCTAACCTAACCTAACCTCACCTATTCCCTATATCTTTGTGTATTAGAGTCTTAAGCATTCAAATTGGTTTTTGTTGTAGCATTTGTTTAGTGTAATCGTTAGACAGTCATCCTGCGCCGCATTTAGCCATTTCTAGTCTAGTTCTTGCGAGCGTGTGCGATGCGGAGTCTCGGTCGTTGCCGCCACAGTGGAAGCAATTCGCCGTCGCCTCGCGACCGATCTTACAGGTAATCACCGAAGCATCCATGCCCGGTGATCACCTGCGTAAGTCTGTAGGTGAGTCTTCCTCCTCGTCGCTGCATCCAGGCTTCGAAGACCGGCAGGAATGCTTCGACGACGCGTTTGCGCGCATACCACTCCTCACCGAGCCGTGCGCGCCACGTCGCGAACGCAATACGTCGTTCCTGCCTTTTCACCGCCTCGAGCGCCTCTTCTGGCTTGCCACCACCGCTCTGGCGTAGGACGCGAATTCGGTGATACACCCTCGCGTCCATGTCCGCCAGTATATCCAGAGGTGGAAAGCGAGCCAGGATTGTCGCCGCCTCAAACGATACCGTCCGGTATCCTCGTACGACCCGTATGGCCATCCTACGCTGGACGCTGTAGATCTTAGTCCTACAGCGTCGGATGGCCAGCGTCTTCGCCCAGATGGGCGCCCCGTACAGGGCTACGGATCGTACGACCCCGGCATAGAGGCGGCGAACTTCCTCACTCGGTACCCCGAGATTGGGCAGCAGTCTGTGCATAGCACCCGCTACCCTCTCGATCCGGGGGACTAGGCGCTCGAAATGCTCTTCGAAGCCCCAGCAACTGTCCAGAGTGAGGCCCAGGTACTTCATGTACCGCCCCACTCTGACTTCAGACCCACCTACTCGGACGCACGAGTCGGGTGGTTCCCTGCTCCGTGGCAGTTTGTGGAACCATAGCGCCTCGGTCTTGTGAGGCGCTACCTCCAGTCCCAACTCGTGGACTTTGGCGACGACGATTTCCGCCCCAAGCTCGGCGAGCTCCTTGGTCCTCTCGAAGGAGTCCCCGCTGGCGACCACCAACGTGTCGTCCGCATAGCAGACAACATTAACGTCAGCGGGGAGCTGATTTTGTAACCTAACCTAACCTAACCTAACCTAACCTAACCTAACCTAACCCCTATATCTTTGTGAATTAGAGTCTTAAGCATTCCAAATTGGTTTTTGTTGTAGCATTTGTTTAGTGTAATCGTTAGACAGTCATCCTGCGCCGCATTTAGGCCATTTCTAGTCTAGTTCTTAATCAATTATTTTTAGTTTCATAATTACGTAATTTTATTCCATTTGTAAAAAATTTTTCATTTCTTCGTTTTTCGTGCTGATTTTGTAACCTAACCAAACCTAACCTAACCCCCTATATCTTTGTGAATTAGAGTCTTAAGCATTCCAAATTGGTTTTTTGTTGTAGCATTTGTTTAGTGTAATCGTTAGACAGTCATCCTGCGCCGCGTTTAGGCCATTTCTAGTCTAGTTCTAATCAATTATTTTTAGTTTCATAATTACGTAATTTTATTCCATTTGTAAAAATTTTTCATTTTTTCGTTTTTCGTGCTGATTTTGTAACCTAACCTAACCTAACCTAACCTAACCCCTATATCTTTGTGTATTAGAGTCTTAAGCATTCCAAATTGGTTTTTTGTTGTAGCATTTGTTTAGTGTAATCGTTTGACAGTCATCCTGCGCCGCGTTTAGGCCATTTCTAGTCTAGTTCTAATCAATTATTTTTAGTGTCATAATTACGTAATTTTATTCCATTTGTAAAAAATTTTTCATTTTTCGTTTTTCGTGCTGATTTTGTGTAACCTAACCTAACCTAACCTAACCCCTATATCTTTGTGTATTAGAGTCTTAAGCATTCCAAATTGGTTTTTGTTGTAGCATTTATTTAGTGTAATCGTTAGACAGTCATCCTGCGCCGCGTTTAGGCCATTTCTAGTCTAGTTCTTAATCAATTATTTTTAGTGTCATAATTACGTAATTTTGTCCATTTGTAAAAATTTTTCATTTCTTCGTTTTTCGTGCTGATTTTGTAACCTAACCTAATTCTCTATATCTTTGTGAATTAGAGTCTTAAGCATTCCAAATTGGTTTTTGTTGTAGCATTTGTTTAGTGTAATCGTTTGACAGTCATCCTGCGCCGCATTTAGGCCATTTCAGTCTAGTTCTAATCAATTATTTTTAGTTTCATAATTACGTAATTTTGTCCATTTGTAAAAATTTTTCATTTTTCGTTTTTCGTGCTGATTTTGTAACCTAACCTAACCTAACCTAACCTCACCTATTCCCTATATCTTTGTGTATTAGGTCTTAAGCATTCAAATTGGTTTTTGTTGTAGCATTTGTTTAGTGTAATCGTTTGACAGTCATCCTGCGCCGCATTTAGGCCATTTCAGTCTAGTTCTAATCAATTATTTTTAGTGTCATAATTACGTAATTTTGTCCATTTGTAAAAATTTTTCATTTCTTCGTTTTTCGTGCTGATTTTGTAACCTAACCTAACCCCTATATCTTTGTGTATTAGAGTCTTAAGCATTCCAAATTGGTTTTTGTTGTAGCATTTGTTTAGTGTAATCGTTAGACAGTCATCCTGCGCCGCGTTTAGGCCATTTCTAGTCTAGTTCTAATCAATTATTTTTAGTTTCATAATTACGTAATTTTGTCCATTTGTAAAAATTTTTCATTTCTTCGTTTTTCGTGCTGGATTTTGTAACCTAACCAAACCTAACCTAACCTCACCTATTCCCCTATATCTTTGTGTATTAGGTCTTAAGCATTCCAAATTGGTTTTTGTTGTAGCATTTGTTTAGTGTAATCGTTTGACAGTCATCCTGCGCCGCGTTTAGGCCATTTCAGTCTAGTTCTAATCAATTATTTTTAGTGTCATAATTACGTAATTTTATTCCATTTGTAAAAATTTTTCATTTCTTCGTTTTTCGTGCTGATTTTGTAACCTAACCTAACCTAACCTAACCTAACCTAACCTAACCTAACCTAACCTAACCTAACCTCACCTATTCCCCTATATCTTTGTGTATTAGGAGTCTTAAGCATTCAAATTGGTTTTTGTTGTAGCATTTGTTTAGTGTAATCGTTAGACAGTCATCCTGCGCCGCGTTTAGGCCATTTCAGTCTAGTTCTAATCAATTATTTTTAGTGTCATAATTACGTAATTTTATTCCATTTGTAAAAATTTTTCATTTTTCGTTTTTCGTGCTGGATTTTGTAACCTAACCAAACCTAACCTAACCTCACCTATTCCCCTATATCTTTGTGAATTAGAGTCTTAAGCATTCAAATTGGTTTTTGTTGTAGCATTTTGTTTAGTGTAATCGTTAGACAGTCATCCTGCGCCGCATTTAGGCCATTTCAGTCTAGTTCTAATCAATTATTTTTAGTGTCATAATTACGTAATTTTATTCCATTTGTAAAAATTTTTCATTTTTCGTTTTTCGTGCTGATTTTGTAACCTAACCTAATTCTCTATATCTTTGTGTATTAGAGTCTTAAGCATTCCAAATTGGTTTTTGTTGTAGCATTTGTTTAGTGTAATCGTTAGGCAGTCATCCTGCGCCGCATTTAGGCTATTTCTAGTCTAGTTCTAATCAATTATTTTTAGTTTCATAATTACGTAATTTTATTCCATTTGTAAAAATTTTTCATTTTTCGTTTTTCGTGCTGATTTTGTAACCTAACCAAACCTAACCTAACCTCACCTATTCCTATATCTTTTGTGTGTATTAGAGTCTTAAGCATTCCAAATTGGTTTTTGTTGTAGCATTTGTTTAGTGTAATCGTTAGACAGTCATCCTGCGCCGCATTTAGGCCATTTCTAGTCTAGTTCTAATCAATTATTTTTAGTTTCATAATTACGTAATTTTATTCCATGTGTAAATTTTTTTTCATTTCTTCGTTTTTCGTGCTGATTTTGTAACCTAACCTAACCTCACCTATTCCCCTATATCTTTGTGTATTAGAGTCTTAAGCATTCCAAATTGGTTTTTTGTTGTAGCATTTGTTTAGTGTAATCGTTAGACAGTCATTCTGCGCCGCGTTTTGGCCATTTCTAGTCTAGTTCTAATCAATTATTTTTAGTTTCATAGTTAAGTAATTTTATTCCATTTGTAAAAATTTTTCATTTTTTCGTTTTTCGTGCTGATTTTGTAACCTAACCTAACCTCACCTATTCCCCTATATCTTTGTGTATTAGAGTCTTAAGCATTCCAAATTGGTTTTTTGTTGTAGCATTTGTTTAGTGTAATCGTTTGACAGTCATCCTGCGCCGCGTTTAGGCCATTTCTAGTCTAGTTCTAATCAATTATTTTTAGTTTCATAATTACGTAATTTTATTCCATTTGTAAAAATTTTTCATTTTTTCGTTTTTCGTGCTGATTTTGTAACCTAACCTAACCTAACCTAACCTCACCTATTCCCCTATATCTTTGTGTATTAGAGTCTTAAGCATTCCAAATTGGTTTTTTGTTGTAGCATTTGTTTAGTGTAATCGTTAGACAGTCATCCTGCGCCGCATTTAGGCCATTTCTAGTCTAGTTCTAATCAATTATTTTTAGTTTCATAATTACGTAATTTTATTCCATTTGTAAAAATTTTTCATTTTTTCGTTTTTCGTGCTGATTTTGTAACCTAACCTAACCTCACCTATTCCCCTATATCTTTGTGTATTAGAGTCTTAAGCATTCCAAATTGGTTTTTTGTTGTAGCATTTGTTTAGTGTAATCGTTAGACAGTCATCCTGCGCCGCGTTTAGGCCATTTCTAGTCTAGTTCTAATCAATTATTTTTAGTGTCATAATTACGTAATTTTATTCCATTTGTAAAAAATTTTTCATTTCTTCGTTTTTCGTACTGATTTTGTAACCTAACCTAACCTAACCTAACCCCCTATATCTTTGTGTATTAGGGTCTTAAGCATTCCAAATTGGTTTTTGTTGTAGCATTTGTTTAGTGTAATCGTTAGACAGTCATCCTGCGCCGCATTTAGGCCATTTCTAGTCTAGTTCTAATCAATTATTTTTAGTTTCATAATTACGTAATTTTATTCCATTTGTAAAAATTTTTCATTTTTTCGTTTTTCGTGCTGATTTTGTAACCTAACCTAACCTAATTCTCTATATCTTTGTGTATTAGAGTCTTAAGCATTCCAAATTGGTTTTTGTTGTAGCATTTGTTTAGTGTAATCGTTTGACAGTCATCCTGCGCCGCATTTAGGCCATTTCTAGTCTAGTTCTTAATCAATTATTTTTAGTGTCATAATTACGTAATTTTATTCCATTTGTAAAAATTTTTCATTTCTTCGTTTTTTCGTACTGATTTTGTAACCTAACCTAACCTAACCTCACCTATTCCCTATATCTTTTGTGTGTATTAGAGTCTTAAGCATTCCAAATTGGTTTTTGTTGTAGCATTTGTTTAGTGTAACTGTTAGACAGTCATCCTGCGCCGCGTTTAGGCCATTTCTAGTCTAGTTCTAATCAATTATTTTTAGTTTCATAATTACGTAATTTTATTCCATTTGTAAAAATTTTTCATTTTTTCTGTTTTTCGTGCTGATTTTGTAACCTAACCTTAACCTAACCTAACCTCACCTATTCCCCTATATCTTTGTGTATTAGAGTCTTAAGCATTCCAAATTGGTTTTTTGTTGTAGCATTTGTTTAGTGTAATCGTTTGACAGTCATCCTGCGCCGCGTTTAGGCCATTTCTAGTCTAGTTCTAAGCAATTATTTTTAGTTTCATAATTACGTAATTTTATTCCATTTGTAAAAATTTTTCATTTTTTCGTTTTTCATGCTGATTTTGTAACCTAACCTAACCTCACCTATTCCTATATCTTTTGTGTGTATTAGAGTCTTAAGCATTCAAATTGGTTTTTGTTGTAGCATTTGTTTAGTGTAATCGTTAGACAGTCATCCTGCGCCGCATTTAGGCCATTTCTAGTCTAGTTCTTAATCAATTATTTTAAGTTTACATAATGACGTAATTTTATTCCATGTGTAAATTTTTTTTCATTTCTTCGTTTTTCGTGCTGATTTTGTAACCTAACCTAACCTCACCTATTCCCCTATATCTTTGTGTATTAGAGTCTTAAGCATTCCAAATTGGTTTTTTGTTGTAGCATTTGTTTAGTGTAATCGTTAGACAGTCATTCTGCGCCGCGTTTTGGCCATTTCTAGTCTAGTTCTAATCAATTATTTTTAGTTTCATAGTTAAGTAATTTTATTCCATTTGTAAAAATTTTTCATTTTTTCGTTTTTCGTGCTGATTTTGTAACCTAACCAAACCTAACCTAACCTCACCTATTCCCCATATCTTTTGTGTGTATTAGAGTCTTAAGCATTCCAAATTGGTTTTTGTTGTAGCATTTGTTTAGTGTAATCGTTTGACAGTCATCCTGCGCCAAGTGTTTAGGCCATTTCTAGTCTAGTTCTAATCAATTATTTTTAGTTTCATAATTACGTAATTTTATTCCATTTGTAAAAATTTTTCATTTTTTCGTTTTTCGTGCTGATTTTGTAACCTAACCAAACCTAACCTAACCCCCTATATCTTTGTGAATTAGAGTCTTAAGCATTCCAAATTGGTTTTTTGTTGTAGCATTTGTTTAGTGTAATCGTTTGACAGTCATCCTGCGCCGCGTTTAGGCCATTTCTAGTCTAGTTCTAATCAATTATTTTTAGTGTCATAATTACGTAATTTTATTCCATTTGTAAAAAATTTTTCATTTCTTCGTTTTTCGTGCTGATTTTGTAACCTAACCAAACCTAACCTAACCCCCTATATCTTTGTGAATTAGAGTCTTAAGCATTCCAAATTGGTTTTTGTTGTAGCATTTGTTTAGTGTAATCGTTAGACAGTCATCCTGCGCCGCATTTAGGCCATTTCTAGTCTAGTTCTAATCAATTATTTTTAGTTTCATAATTACGTAATTTTATTCCATTTGTAAAAATTTTTCATTTTTTCGTTTTTCGTGCTGATTTTGTAACCTAACCTTAACCTAACCTAACCCAACCTAACCTAACCTAACCTTAACCTAACCTAACCCCTATATCTTTGTGAATTAGAGTCTTAAGCATTCCAAATTGGTTTTTGTTGTAGCATTTGTTTAGTGTAATCGTTAGACAGTCATCCTGCGCCGCATTTAGGCCATTTCTAGTCTAGTTCTAATCAATTATTTTTAGTTTCATAATAACGTAATTTTATTCCATTTGTAAAAATTTTTCATTTTTTCGTTTTTCGTGCTGATTTTGTAACCTAACCTAACCTCACCTATTCCCCTATATCTTTGTGTATTAGAGTCTTAAGCATTCCAAATTGGTTTTTTGTTGTAGCATTTGTTTAGTGTAATCGTTAGACAGTCATCCTGCACCGCATTTAGGCCATTTCTAGTCTAGTTCTAATCAATTATTTTTAGTTTCATAATTACGTAATTTTATTCCATGTGTAAATTTTTTTTCATTTCTTCGTTTTTCGTGCTGATTTTGTAACCTAACCTAACCTCACCTATTCCCCTATATCTTTGTGTATTAGAGTCTTAAGCATTCCAAATTGGTTTTTGTTGTAGCATTTTGTTTGAGTGTAATCGTTAGACAGTCATTCTGCGCCGCGTTTTGGCCATTTCTAGTCTAGTTCTAATCAATTATTTTAAGTTTCATAATTACGTAATTTTATTCCATTTGTAAAAATTTTTCATTTTTTCGTTTTTCGTGCTGATTTTGTAACCTAACCCCTATATCTTTGTGTATTAGGTCTTAAGCATTCAAATTGGTTTTTTGTTGTAGCATTTATTTAGTGTAATCGTTAGACAGTCATCCTGCGCCGCGTTTAGGCCATTTCTAGTCTAGTTCTTAATCAATTATTTTTAGTTTCATAATAACGTAATTTTATTCCATTTGTAAAAATTTTTCATTTTTTCGTTTTTCGTGCTGATTTTGTAACCTAACCTAACCTCACCTATTCCCCTATATCTTTGTGTATTAGAGTCTTAAGCATTCCAAATTGGTTTTTTGTTGTAGCATTTGTTTAGTGTAATCGTTAGGCAGTCATCCTGCGCCGTATTTAGGCCATTTCTAGTCTAGTTCTAATCAATTATTTTTAGTTTCATAATTACGTAATTTTATTCCATGTGTAAATTTTTTTTCATTTCTTCGTTTTTCGTGCTGATTTTGTAACCTAACCTAACCTAACCTAACCCCTATATCTTTGTGAATTAGAGTCTTAAGCATTCCAAATTGGTTTTTGTTGTAGCATTTGTTTAGTGTAATCGTTAGACAGTCATCCTGCGCCGCATTTAGGCCATTTCTAGTCTAGTTCTAATCAATTATTTTTAGTTTCATAATTACGTAATTTTATTCCATTTGTAAAAATTTTTCATTTTTTCGTTTTTCGTGCTGATTTTGTAACCTAACCAAACCTAACCTAACCCCCTATATCTTTGTGAATTAGAGTCTTAAGCATTCCAAATTGGTTTTTTGTTGTAGCATTTGTTTAGTGTAATCGTTAGACAGTCATCCTGCGCCGCGTTTAGGCCATTTCTAGTCTAGTTCTAATCAATTATTTTTAGTTTCATAATTACGTAATTTTATTCCATTTGTAAAAATTTTTCATTTTTCGTTTTTCGTGCTGATTTTGTAACCTAACCTAACCCCTATATCTTTGTGTATTAGGGTCTTAAGCATTCAAATTGGTTTTTGTTGTAGCATTTGTTTAGTGTAATCGTTAGGCAGTCATCCTGCGCCGCGTTTAGGCCATTTCTAGTCTAGTTCTAATCAATTATTTTTAGTTTCATAATTACGTAATTTTATTCCATTTGTAAAAATTTTTCATTTCTTCGTTTTTCGTGCTGATTTTGTAACCTAACCTAACCCCTATATCTTTGTGTATTAGGGTCTTAAGCATTCAAATTGGTTTTTGTTGTAGCATTTGTTTAGTGTAATCGTTTGACAGTCATCCTGCGCCGCGTTTAGGCCATTTCTAGTCTAGTTCTAATCAATTATTTTTAGTGTCATAATTACGTAATTTTATTCCATTTGTAAAAAATTTTTCATTTCTTCGTTTTTCGTGCTGATTTTGTAACCTAACCAAACCTAACCTAACCTAACCTAACCCAACCTAACCTAACCCCTATATCTTTGTGTATTAGGGTCTTAAGCATTCAAATTGGTTTTTGTTGTAGCATTTGTTTAGTGTAATCGTTTGACAGTCATCCTGCGCCGCGTTTAGGCCATTTCTAGTCTAGTTCTAATCAATTATTTTTAGTGTCATAATTACGTAATTTTATTCCATTTGTAAAAAATTTTCATTTCTTCGTTTTTCGTGCTGATTTTGTAACCTAACCTAACCCAACCTAACCTAACCTAACCCAACCTAACCTAACCTAACCTAACCTAACCCAACCTAACCTAACCTCACCTATTCCCTATATCTTTGTGTATTAGGGTCTTAAGCATTCAAATTGGTTTTTGTTGTAGCATTTGTTTAGTGTAATCGTTAGGCAGTCATCCTGCGCCGCATTTAGGCCATTTCTAGTCTAGTTCTAATCAATTATTTTTAGTTTCATAATTACGTAATTTTATTCCATTTGTAAAAATTTTTCATTTTTTCGTTTTTCGTGCTGATTTTGTAACCTAACCAAACCTAACCTAACCCAACCTAACCTAACCTAACCTAACCCAACCTAACCTAACCCCTATATCTTTGTGAATTAGAGTCTTAAGCATTCAAATTGGTTTTTGTTGTAGCATTTGTTTAGTGTAATCGTTAGGCAGTCATCCTGCGCCGCGTTTAGGCCATTTCTAGTCTAGTTCTAATCAATTATTTTTAGTGTCATAATTACGTAATTTTATTCCATTTGTAAAAAAATTTTCATTTCTTCGTTTTTCGTACTGATTTTGTAACCTAACCTAACCTCACCTATTCCCTATATCTTTGTGTATTAGGGTCTTAAGCATTCCAAATTGGTTTTTGTTGTAGCATTTGTTTAGTGTAATCGTTAGACAGTCATCCTGCGCCGCGTTTAGGCCATTTCTAGTCTAGTTCTAATCAATTATTTTTAGTGTCATAATTACGTAATTTTATTCCATTTGTAAAAAAATTTTCATTTCTTCGTTTTTCGTGCTGATTTTGTAACCTAACCAAACCTAACCTAACCCCCTATATCTTTGTGTATTAGAGTCTTAAGCATTCCAAATTGGTTTTTTGTTGTAGCATTTGTTTAGTGTAATCGTTAGACAGTCATCCTGCGCCGCATTTAGGCCATTTCTAGTCTAGTTCTAATCAATTATTTTTAGTGTCATAATTACGTAATTTTATTCCATTTGTAAAAATTTTTCATTTCTTCGTTTTTCTTGCTGATTTTGTAACCTAACCTAACCTCACTCAACCCCCTATATCTTTGTGTATTAGGGTCTTAAGCATTCCAAATTGGTTTTTGTTGTAGCATTTGTTTAGTGTAATCGTTAGACAGTCATCCTGCGCCGCATTTAGGCCATTTCTAGTCTAGTTCTAATCAATTATTTTTAGTTTCATAATTACGTAATTTTATTCCATTTGTAAAAATTTTTCATTTTTTCGTTTTTCGTGCTGATTTTGTAACCTAACCTAACCTAACCCAACCTAACCTAACCTAACCCCTATATCTTTGTGTATTAGGGTCTTAAGCATTCCAAATTGGTTTTTGTTGTAGCATTTGTTTAGTGTAATCGTTAGACAGTCATCCTGCGCCGCGTTTAGGCCATTTCTAGTCTAGTTCTAATCAATTATTTTTAGTGTCATAATTACGTAATTTTATTCCATTTGTAAAAATTTTTCATTTCTTCGTTTTTCGTGCTGATTTTGTAACCTAACCTAACCTAACTCTAACCTAACCTAACCCAACCTAACCTAACCTAACCTAACCTAACCCAACCTAACCTAACCTAACCCCTATATCTTTGTGTATTAGGGTCTTAAGCATTCCAAATTGGTTTTTGTTGTAGCATTTGTTTAGTGTAATCGTTAGGCAGTCATCCTGCGCCGCGTTTAGGCCATTTCTAGTCTAGTTCTAATCAATTATTTTTAGTTTCATAATTACGTAATTTTATTCCATTTGTAAAAATTTTTCATTTCTTCGTTTTTCGTGCTGATTTTGTAACCTAACCTAACCTAACTCTAACCTAACCTAACCTAACCCAACCTAACCTAACCCCACTGCTGGTGACAGGTTCCGTCCGATGTGGCCGACCAAGACCCGACCGGGAATTCCGTCGGGTCCTGGCGCGGTGTTCCGGCCTTTCAAGCGGCTCACGGCTCGGTCCAGCTCCTGCTCGGTCACCCCATCTCGTCTCTCCACTCCCACGAAGATTGGGGGTGGATTGAGGGACTTGACCGACCCTCCGGAAAGAGCGAATTGATCCTCCTTCCAAAGGGCCGGATCGAGTTTCCGTCACCGGGGGCATCCAGGGACGGAGCTTACCTAGCACCATCCGATACGGACGCCCCCACGGATCCTCGTTGAGTCCCTCAAGGAGCTGTTCCCAGGACCGAGACCTGGCGTTGCAGATGGCTACCTGCAACGCCTTCGTGGCACCGCTCGATACGCCTCGTAGAGTCTGGCTATTTCCTCACTTGGAGCTCGCCTTCGCCTCCTTCGGGCTCTGGTGTACTGGCGGCGGCTCCGCAAGCAGATCGCTCGGAGCTCTGCAATCTCTGCCGACCACCAGTACACCGCCCCGCGCTTGGGGCGACCGGTCTGGGGCATCGACGCGTCACAAATACGCGTCATCGTGTCCCGGAACCAGTTCGCTTCCACATCCGGATCGGACGGAACCTCTTCGGCGCTTTCTGGCCATATCGCGACGTTGGCGGCGGCCCCGAGCAAGTCTCGGTCTAGCCGCTTGAGACACCAACGTCGCGCGTGGCTGCCTTCTCGGCGGCTGGATACATCGTCGGGGCGGCGGATTGCAATATCGAAAACAATATGGCGGTGGTCGGATAACGTGACCACCTCCTCTGCAACCCGCCAGCCCGAAAGCATGCGCATCGCAGCGGGAGTCGCCCATGTTAGGTCCACGACCGACTCCCCCTGCCACCGAACGCACGTGCTTACGGACCCCCGATTTGCCAATCGGAGGTCCAATCCAGCCGCCCATTCCATCACCGTCTCTCCCTTCGGACTGTCTCTGGGATTCCCCCACGCCCTGGAATGGGCGTTGAAGTCTCCCAGGACAATCGATGGACGAGGGAGGCACCTGCGAACGCAAAGCGCCACCTCGTCCAGATACACCTCGTAGTCGGCGAGGGACCTCGCGGGAGAGACGTAGCAGCCGACTATGGCCAGGGTGCCCCATTGTACTGCAACGAAGCCCTGACCCCTTCTCAATAGGGCGCAGGGTGGGACACCCTCACCACCCCCCCAGTAGATCGCCACGGAACCCAGCTCATCGCCGAACCAGCGAGGGTGGTCCGGCACGGCATAGGGCTCCGCCACTACTGCCAGAGCAACCCTCCCGTCGGAAACCGAACTGGTTATCGGCGAGATCGGGACCGACACGCGACAGATGCCCGTTGAGACGGGCGGCAAAATTCTCTCGAATAACTTGCCGGCCTCGTCCAACAGGCATATGGGACGGTACGAAGAGGGAGAATCTGCGACTCTGTCTGCCTTCTTCAAGAGGACCAGTCGGGCCTCTTTCCGGAGCCAGGAACGAGGAGTTACGGGAGGCAGCTGTTGAACAGCTGCCTCAACCTGTTCCCTAGGGTAGCCAGACTCAACACCAAGACCCGACCGGGAATTCCGTCGGGTCCTGGCGCGGTGTTCCGGCCTTTCAAGCGGCTCACGGCTCGGTCCAGCTCCTGCTCGGTCACCCCCATCTCGTCTCTCCACTCCCACGAAGATTGGGGGTGGACTGAGGGACTTGACCGACCCTCCGGAAAGAGCGAATTGATCACTCCTTCCAAAAGGGCCGGATCGAGAGTTTCCGTCACCGGGGGCATCCAGGGACGGAGCTTACCTAGCACCATCCGATACGGACGCCCCCACGGATCCTCGTTGAGTCCCTCAAGGAGCTGTTCCCAGGACCGAGACCTGGCGTTGCAGATGGCTACCTGCAACGCCTTCGTGGCCGCTCGATACGCCTCGTAGAGTCTGGCTATTTCCTCACTTGGAGCTCGCCTTCGCCTCCTTCGGGCTCTGGTGTACTGGCGGCGGCTCCGCAAGCAGATCGCTCGGAGCTCTGCAATCTCTGCCGACCACCAGTACACCGCCCCGCGCTTGGGGCGACCGGTCTGGGGCATCGACGCGTCACAAATACGCGTCATCGTGTCCCGGAACCAGTTCGCTTCCACATCCGGATCGGACGGAACCTCTTCGGCGCTTTCTGGCCATATCGCGACGTTGGCGGCGGCCCCGAGCAAGTCTCGGTCTAGCCGCTTGAGACACCAACGTCGCGCGTGGCTGCCTTCTCGGCGGCTGGATACATCGTCGGGGCGGCGGATTGCAATATCGAAAACAATATGGCGGTGGTCGGATAACGTGACCACCTCCTCTGCAACCCGCCAGCCCGAAAGCATGCGCATCGCAGCGGGAGTCGCCCATGTTAGGTCCACGACCGACTCCCCCTGCCACCGAACGCACGTGCTTACGGACCCCCGATTTGCCAATCGGAGGTCCAATCCAGCCGCCCATTCCATCACCGTCTCTCCCTTCGGACTGTCTCTGGGATTCCCCCACGCCCTGGAATGGGCGTTGAAGTCTCCCAGGACAATCGATGGACGAGGGAGGCACCTGCGAACGCAAAGCGCCACCTCGTCCAGGTACACCTCGTAGTCGGCGAGGGACCTCGCGGGAGAGACGTAGCAGCCGACTATGGCCAGGGTGCCCCATTGTACTGCAACGAAGCCCTGACCCCTTCTCAATAGGGCGCAGGGTGGGACACCCTCACCACCCCCCCAGTAGATCGCCACGGAACCCAGCTCATCGCCGACCCAGCGAGGGTGGTCCGGCACGGCATAGGGCTCCGCCACTACTGCCAGAGCAACCCTCCACTCCGCAACTGTCTGCATAAACAAATGCTGAGCATTGCGGCAGTGGTTTAGGTTGCTCTGGAGGACCTTGAGGGGTGTGAAGAGGCCTAGGATACCTCCATTCCCGAGCTAGTGCTCGGGGTTGCGATGGGTGCCGCCGGGACCGCTACGCTCGTGGAGGCGGGAAGAGATGGAATTTTCCCGCCCTTCTTTGAGGGTGGGGCGCACTTCTTCCCATTAAGTCGGTGGTTAGAGGGACGCCCCAGATCCGAGCACAGCGGGCACTTGAGTGCAGGTGTTTTGCAGTCTTTGGCCCTGTGCCCGGTCTCTCCACAAGCGTAGCAGCGTGCGCTCCGGTTCACCTGGTTGGGGCACCTGCTGCCAACGTGCCCCTTCTCCAGGCACCGGAAGCAATGCATGGGCCTGGGATCCAATAGCTGCACCCTAACAGATCCCCAGCCCACGCATATGCGCCCAGCGGCCACCAGTTTACGCACCGCCGTAGCGGGGCACCGCACCCAGCACGTGCCCATACGCGTTGGTGTCCGGTGGACCTCCCCGACTTTCACATTGTCCACCGAACACCCTCCCGCCTCAGCCACCGCCGCCGCGACCTCACTCATTTTTGCCGCCAATCGGTCCGCCTTTGGGCTACAGTCTGTACCAGAGATCTCCAATAAGAGACCTCCAGTCACTGCCCGTTTTTGGCGGACCGTCTCAATGCCCATGTCCGCAAGGCGAATTTTGGACTTGGCTACCTCCATCACCTGAGCGTAGGTGATGGAAGAGCCAGTCGGCAAGGTTACCGTTACGGCAGCGGTGGATGGAGTGCGTATGACCTTCCCCTTCTTTGCTTTACCCTTGGAGGGTTTAGGGGAGGTCATCGCACCGAGAGCCGCTTGCTGGGCCTTGGCCTTCCTTGGTTTTCTTGCCACCTGTGCCCATGTGCTCGCGGGCAGCTCCACCGACATGAGTGGTATCGGCGCAGCCACCGGAGGCAGCTGCGCCACTGGGGGCGGGGATGGCTTCTTGGCCTTCTTTTTTGTCTTCCGTGAGCGGGGCGGTAACGGCTGCACAGACTGTGACAGCGGTTGTGCCCCACTCGCGGAAGGCAGCTCTGGCTGACCTACCAAGGGAGGCCGAGTTGCCCTTCCCCGAAGGATTTTCGCCTCAAAGGCAACCAGCCTTGCCTCCACAAGAGCTCCCAAGCGCTCCATGAGCCCTTCCTCTGTGCTACTGGAATTTGGAGCACTCGAAGCCCGTTGAGGAGGAGGCGTGGTTGCCCGAGGCTTCCTCCGTTACCGGAGAGCGCTGAGCTCCTCCGACAGTCCCCCCACCTTCGTCGAGAGCTCGGCAAGCTGCGAGCGCAACTCCGCGTTCTCGCGCTCGAGCTTCTCGACATTGGGGGGCTGGGAGACCCTCCGCGCCAATTCCAAAGCAGCCGCCTCGACCATCCTCGTCGCCACCCGCAGGCTATGGACAAATGTGCCCTTAAGGTTGCCGTACTTATCGGCAACCTTGTCCACTGCTAGCAGCGAGGAACGGATGCAAACACCCAGGTCCGTCACTGACTTGCCTTCCATATCCCGCTCAAGATCTTCGGGATTAGGAAGGCTAGCCTTAGTCCTCGTCTTCGACTGAGCCACCGACGGGTCCCAGATGCCGTCATCGTCCTCGGTGACCTCCGAGGCCGTACCTGCGGCTACGACAGCCTGGAACTTGTCAGCCGCCATTGTCACAGGCTTGGCTCTCCTCTTCCTCGTTGTCCTTGCGGACACGTCAGATCTCGCGGATCTGAGCGACGCATCGGACCTTCCGCCGTCGCTTTCCGCACCCAAACTAGCAGGCGTGCTCGGGCGAACAAACCGCCCACGCCTGTCCCGCGCCGGGACCACTGGTCCCCCCGACACGGCTCCTCCCTCGATATAGATAGATGATAGAGAGATAGATGCTTCTGCATCACCGCGCAGCAGTGGGTTGCCCCCCCCCCAGATACGACGGGGCTGCCCGGGCTAGGCCCGGGGGTGGACTCTCCGGCATCGCCGGTACCACCCTGGGGTAGTTTTTTACTACCGACTGCTTTCATATTTTCCTTTGAAGGGTATGGTCCCTGACCTCAGCTCACGGCTGGACTCCCCACCAGCCATTCATCCCATCGGCACTGGAGACCTTGGGATTGGGGTTATTTTTTAGAGAGGTTTTCTTCCTCGCGGCTCCATGGCACATACGTCCATATCGCCCCCGGGCCCTACTGGACTTACGGGTTGTCCGGTGTCGGCTTTCGCCGAAGTGCGCCTGGCACAGCACCGCACGCGTTGCCTCCCCTGTTCCCTCACACAAGTGAAGGGTACTGGGAGCAACCTCGAGCCTACAAGAGTCCCGCCTCGTCGGGCATAGGGCCCTTGGCCGTTTCTCGGTCCCGTAAGGGACTGAGGGTACGCCCCGAACCCAGCCAGTTTTGGTCCGCGCCGGTTTCCCGGTACCGCCCATATCTGGGCAGCGATCCCCTATCCGCCACCTGCGGGACGCGCCCGATAGAAGGTCTGGCAACTCCTACGGGAACGACGGCCACCTGGGTCAACCACTGCGCCATACTCTGAAAGAGCAGATCTTGTGCTCTAGCACAGTGGTTGACGTTCGCCTGAACTACGTGAAGGCCGTAGCTCATTGCGAGGCCGGTTTCGGATCCTCCTCCATTGCCTCCACCTGTGGTTGCTGGCTGGCCGGTTGCTTCGGTGGCAACGTGCGATTTGGCCTTTTCCCTCTCTTGGGAGGTGCAGGCCCTTCCTCCCATCCTGTGGTGGGCCGGTTTTTTGCGGGTTGGCGGAACACAGCGCTGCCTTGTGGCCAGACTGACCACAACGGAAGCACAGCTCCCCCCGGTCGACTGCGGCGTCGCAATGGGCCCTCACATGTCCCGACTCCAGGCAGCGGAAGCACTTCAGAGGTGTGGGCTCCTCTAGCTTCGCCACAGCTGAGACCCACGAAATCATTAGCCTTCAGCTGTTGGTGAGTCTAATGATTTCGTGGTCAGCTGTCAAGAGCGGCCAGAGCTTCATGGGGTCTGACCCCGGAGATCATCAGGACCATATACGTGGCGGTGGTCGAGCCCACCATCCTTTATGCGGCTAGCGCATGGGCGCCTGCGGCAAAAAGAAAGGGGACTTTGAAGTTGTTGAACCGGGTGCAGCGGGGATTCGCGCAGAAAATTCTAACTTCTAACTAGAAAAAAAGTATAACTTCGATACACAAAGTTCGTAAAAAATATTCACATTCAATAATTAATAATCATGCAATAATATAGCCACTTAAATAAAAAACTCATTAAATGCATTAAATATAAAACATATCTTACTTTTAATTACAAAATGAGTCTTACACATGTAGGAGTTTATTTTCTGTTAGTGGCCGCTTGGACGCCTAATTAGAAACATTTTAAAAAAGCATCCATAGCTCGTTCTTTTTTGATATTGGAGAATAACATTTCTTTCTTGGATTTTTCTATTATTTTGGCGGCAATTCTAAATTTAATCTGAATTATATTTTGTTCAAAATGGGCAAAAATACAAGTTGTGACGCGTCAACTAGGCAAATAATTGTTAATTTACATATAGATCATAAGTGGGCGTACAGAAGAATAGCTGAGCATTTAAATTGTTCTGTTGAGAAAGTTTTTAATGCAATTGATCATTATTAAACACATAGAACTGTTGAAAATGTTCTTAGAAAGGCTCGGCCAAGAAAAACCTCTCCTAGAGAAGATACGCTAATCGTTCGTGTTGCTAAAAAATAAAGTAAAGGCTCCAACCAGATTAAAAATGGAGTTTTTTCGCCTGATGACCCGAGAAACATCTCGTCTAGACAGATACGCCGGAGATTAGTGGAAGCTAAATTCTTTATGTAAATTCCGATGGAAAGCGCTATGTTAGACGTCCTGTAAACAATGCTTTTAATTATAAATACACAAGGAGTAGAGTCAAGCACGGTGGCGGTAACATTAAAGATTGGGGGTGATTTTCCGGATGTGGAGTTGGACCCGTTCGGAAGATTGAAGCTACAATAGATCAATGGCAATACAAAAATATCTTAGAGCACACTATTATTCCCTACTCGGACGATCATTTGCCTGTAATCTGGATCTTTCAGCATGACAATGATCCTAAACACACGGCCAATAGTGTCAAATATTTCCTTAGCGAACAGCGTATATCCGTTTTAGACGGGCCAGCAAATAGTCCGGATTTAAACCCGATAGAAAATATCTGGTATATTGTTAAAAATAAAGTCTCAAACAAACGTAACAGCAGTCAAAATGAACTATATGAAGCATTTTTTGAAGCATGGAATTCAATCCCCCTAGAAAAATGTATGAAACTGATTGAATCAATGCCACGTCGTTGCAGTTCTGTTATTGAAAATAAGGGATACGCCACTAAATATTAATTATAACTAATGGTAGACTGTGGATAGTAGCTATTTCTTAAATAACAATACTAATTACTAATACTTGAAAAAATATTGTTTTTTATACTTTTTTGTTGTTGTTTCTAATTAGTTGACCATTATCGTTGACGTTGTGAAATAGACACTTAGCAGCACCAGAAATCCGCGTTGAAGTAAACAAAACCCGAGTTAAACCTTTATCATTGACTACAGTAAAACGGCGACTGAGAGATGCGAAGTTGTATTGTCGCTTTGCGCTTCGAAAACCTCTGCTAAGGCCGCAAAACAAGAAAACACGGATGCTGTGGCCATCGAGATTAGACTGAAGATTTTAAAAAAGTGCTTTGGACCGATGAATCGTAGTTTGAACTATTCGGTACAAAACGTACAATTTACATTCGACGCAGTGCCCAAGGAAAGATGATGTCAGATTGTGTAGTTCCAACAATCAAGCATGGAGGTGGCTCAATTATGGTCTGGGGTTGCTTCTCTAGCCAAAGAACTAGGCGATTTGATTAAAATTGAAGGAATTTAGAAAAAGGAACAGTATAAAAACATTTAGAACAAAGTGTGGTTTCTTCGGAGTTGCTATTAATTGGAGATGGATTCATTTTCCAACAAGATAATGATCCAAAGCATAGCTTAAAATTATGTAGAGGATATTTAGAAGAGAAAGAGGAACAAGGAGTGTTAAAAAACATGATAGCTTGATAGGAACTTCCGTAATGGTGGCCCATCCTCGCGAGAAGAAATGTGGAATGCTTTATGCGAAATTTGGAACAATATATCACAAGACACCATTAACAAATTGATTGCCCGTATGCCGAGACTTGTGAAAAAAGTCATAAAATGTAAAGGAGAATTTTTTGATAAAAAATCAGTTTAGCTAACTATAGCATTTTCTGGCAAGGACTGTTAATATTTCCTTATTGACCTGCTGTGTATATATATATATATATATATATATATATATACACAGCAGGCCAATAATAATATTCATTCTCAATAGAGGTTTGTATTGAGAATGAATTTTCTGTTGACCGGGTCGTGTAGTTCCTGCTGCTATACCGTGCTCTAAATAATCGGTAGTAGTTTTAAGAAAGTTGCATTTCTTAATGTTTAAAGTCAAATTAGCTTCTTTCAGAAGTCCTTGGGTCTATTGATAAGGCTCGACATGCACTCCTCGTGCATTTTGCGCACAATATCAGAGCTATCCAATCTCTGGTTGAAATGATTCGCGACGTTCCAGTAGGCCGCGCTCACAATAACACTTCGTTCCAATCCCGTTGTTTGAGAATCGAATAGTATTGCTCCTCTCCAGAAACACGGAATGTTTGAATCATTGTAATTTATTTTATGTTGATAACCACTATCAGTGTGAAGAAATGTGATTGTAGTATATGGCTGATGGTCACTTAGCCCGACGGCTTTTACAGTTTCACCGGGTTGAGAGGTAGCCGAACGCTTAGGACACTCAGCCAACACCTTGTAACCAGCACATGGGCTCCCCAGAGGCTCGGCTTAGACCGTTACACTGGGCGTGAAAGCAACTGACCAGAAGGCCAAACCTCGGCTCGGTCAGTTACTTCTGCCGGATAAACTAAATGAATAACATTCATACGACTGAAGTCATTTTCGGACTACATTGGCGCTGCCAAAGAAGCGGCGCAAGAAACTCCAGCGACGCTCCTATCTATACTAAATGGTAAGATTGTAACAGACGGCACACAATCAGCGGCTTTGTATGAGAGTCGAAATATCGGCGGGATGTCTGCTTCATGTACCGAGCTATGGTCGGCAGCTCAGGACCTGTGTAAATTTTCGTTACAGACGACCTAGCACGAAGGCTGTTCGATTCTGTACGCGAGTCTTTCATCTTAAGTGATGCCTAAGTATTTGACTGCCTTTTTCCAGGGGATTGACGATCAAATAGATCTATAGTTGGGAGATGCGGCGTTTTGTTGCGTCGAAAGAAGTACATGGCTGCACTTCTAACTTCAACCCTAAGGTGTTGGCTGCGGATTTTTACAGATAGCGTCAGGTTTGGACCCAGACGCTTCGAGGCCGGCGTCATCGGCGAAGAGGGCTAGCTCTACACAGCGAGTGCGCGAGATGTCGTCGGCATAGTGTGTAGAGGACGGGACCTAGGACTGATCCTTGTGGTACTCCGGCTCGACCGGGGTGGGCGGGCACATTGTGAAGCCTTGATACGAAATCTTTATTTATAAAATTCGGGACAAAAAAGCCTTTAAGGCTTCGTCATAAGTTCGTCGCCAGCACTCGGTTGATCTATGAGGACAGTGATGTAGAGTGGGGGCATTCCCTGATCTGCCAGACCGTAGACCTGTGTAATGCAGTGAGGAATGAAAGAAAAAGGAAAATATTAAAATAAAATATCATAACTGGTGTTATTTGTAATTATTTAATATTTTGTTTAATTCAAATGCATTTTGGTTTCATTTTATAATACAACTTTACTAGAGCTCTTACCTATACAGTTACATCGAATATAAATAATAAATCTAGGCGTCGATAGTGTCCGCGGGACGTAGCTGGCGTCAGTAAGTATCCAGGAAGAATGGATGTAATCCTAAGTTCTTACACTAGTACATTTATATAAAGATTTGTTCGTTTTGTTGCGAATAGATAAGTGAGTGACATGAAGCATTCGGAGAGCAGGCGACATCTTGCTGCGACGCGAGCTGCTGCCGCGGAGTTGGAGCAGCAGCTGCAGAACCTGAAGGCATGTCGCGACGCGATCTCCGGTGATGCGAGATCAGGCGGGCGTCCGCCAATGCAGCTTCTATGAGTTACGTTATACTACTTCAACTAAAACGGGTACCTATTGTACATTTTAATTTGTAGCCCCTTATCCTGAAGTAATCCAGTGTAATGTTATATCACTGTGTCCCAGTGCAGGACACAGGAGACTCAGGAGGTAAACTAACATACACACGCACACACGCAGTCTACATACGACCGCCGCGCACATATCGAGGTGGGCGCACTCAGTGTGTGAGGTACAGAAAGCCCGCCGGTACTAAAGTAAAAGGTACTTGTGACAACGTTGTACTTAGCACGCTCAAGTGGAGGTGAGCTCTCGCCAGGCTGCGGCGCGAGTGTTCGCATTGTTCATACGTCGTATATATCAGGCATGTATTGTGTATGCGTTCGGTTTGTATTTCATCAGGTTTATTTGGACGTTTAAATGTTTTCTTGTGGCGCGAGCTCTCCCGCGCGGAAACTTGAATTCCTTGTGATCGTCCGGGTGCCGGTGGTGACGCGCTATCAAGTGGTCTACGAAGGTCGAAAAAAACAAATATAGTCGAATATTAAATACAACAGGGTAAGAGCGGCACGAGTGGCCGGCGGGAGGCCTCGCCGCAGCAGTACAGAGCTAAGCTGGTCCGGGAGTGCACCGACTGTCTGCACGTCAGCCAATGTTCAATAATATCATTGTGCGCAACACATTTCATCAATTGATTGATGATTTTCTGCGAATATCAATTGGTTTTCATACAAACTTGCGTTTGCTCTGCACTTGGTCGAGAAAATTTGAGCCGTTTTATTTTAACAGATTCAATTAGATAAACAAATGAGATGTCAGGCACACAGGCACGCGTCAGTTATCGCGACGAGCATACCGCGAGACAGCGTAGGCCTCCAGTGGCGTCGGGCTCGCGGCGCAGCGACGTCGCTTGTTTCTGACTAAACTAAACTAAACTAAATCATAACTTTCGAAGTAAAGCACAGTGCGCAGCAAACTTCTGCATCCTCTGTTTAACTAGTCCTTGCGAGTCGTCGTCGGCGCCTCGAGTGCTGCACTCCTTGGGTGGAACGTGAGCGTGACGTCACGACGGCTGCCACGCGGCCGCACGCCTCTATAGCGGCCGGGACGTGCCTTACGTCGTGCGCTCGTTATTACTAAGACTACGCGCGTTATTACTAATTCTGTTAATGCGCACGCGCACGCGTCGTGGGAATGCTCGCGCAGCATGTCGCTGGGCCCGTCTGCGCGCTCTCGTTCACACATAATGGTGCGCGCGCAGCATCGGCTCCGTGTCCGCATCGGCGTCGTCGAGGTCGTCGTCGAGGCCGGCGGTCGTCCAGTCCGTGAGCCGCGGCGCCAGTAGCCCGCACAGCCGACACTGGAAGAAGTCCGCGCAGTTGTTCACAGGGCCCCTGGTGAAGGGCGAGCGACCCCCTCGCGCCTGGAAATGGCGATATCTGGCCCGGTTCAGCTGCTCGTTGGTTGTCATCCCGAGGCACACCACCTGCGTAAGAACTCGTGTCACATCGAGCGAAGCGAGTTTCATCACTCCGCGAAACCGCCACCTGCGACCTAGTTATTTATTTAAACAAGTAATGGATAGAAGGTAACTCGAGCGCACCAGGTCACGCCGCGACAGTGAGTCAAGTGGGAAGAGCACACCTCCGCAGCAGCATGACATGGAATGCTTCTTCACCAGTAATTAGGCCTTCGCTTTGTTCTCTCTCTCACCTTTAACATTTCAACATCTAAGTCCGCATTGCTATCATGCGCTAGACTACTGCGCTTCTTGCTACAGCTTACTTTCACAACGTGCAGCATGCAGCGTGGCTGTAGCATGAAACTATTTTTTTTTAAGATTTATTATTTCATCAAAAAAAGCTGATCGGTAAATCACAATGACACGTATCAAGGAGTCGTTTGTATCAAGAGTTATTTGGGACAGAGTATCCTCACCAAGTACAGTTGGCAGCTGGTGAGCACGGTGACCCAGAAAAGGTGGAAAAGTGCGTTGAGCAGCACCCAGGACAGCCAGGCGTTGCAGCGCAGCGCGGCCAGCGCGGCGTCCAGGCCTGCCGCGCCCGCGCCGCACTGCGTGCGCACGTACTGGGCGCCGCCCCACACCATCCACACGCACATTACGAGGAGACTGATCAGGAACCCAATGAAATACTGATGGTTCTTAGCACCTGTAAACAGTAACACACAAATGAACAACACAAGGAAACGCCTAACAGCACTTGTACCATAGTTGTCGAGGTTACTTATAGACAAATCGCCTCTCCCTTTAGCGGAAGGTACATTGAGAATAACTACTCAATACTCTGTGGGCTAAAACTTTAACACCGCACATAAACAACTTAATTATCCATCAATTGTAATAAAACCCCACAGGATAAATAAAAGAAATGCACATCTGCATATTGTATTGTTAGTATCGAATATTTAAAGAAGTCATTCTTTTGTTTACTTTCAAGTTATTGGACAATAAACATCTATTGTTTTTAAACACCGAAAAATGCTGCACTAGAGCCAGGTGGTACAGCCGCATCTCGCAACTATAGTTATTTGATCGTCCAATCCCCTGGTAACAGACAGTCAAATACTTAGGCGTCACATTAGATGAAAGACTCACCTTCGGTCCGCATGTCAACCGCGTACGAAATCGAGCAGCTTTCGTCCTAGGTCGTTTGCACTCGTTACTCAATAAAAATAGCAAAATGTCCCTGCGTAATAAAATTACACTATACAAAGCGTGCATCCGACCCATAGTGACATACGCAAGCCCCGTCTTTGCGCATGCCTCCCCGCGTCACATTCACCGACTTCAGGTAAGGCCACCGGTGCGCCGTGGTTCTTGCGTAACGAAAATCTACACATATATCTTGAGCTGCCGACCATGACTCAGTACCTGAAGCAGACTTCCCGCCGATATTTTGACTCTGCCGTCACACACTCTAACCCCTTGATTGTAAGTGCCGCCATTTACAATCCCATCGTGAATCACAGATTCACCCGCGTCCGAAGGAGACCGAGGCACGCCCCGACGACGTGACCACCAGGGCCCAAGCCCTTCATAAAACACAATACACGTACATTCCACTCATGTCGCCCCCGCCGACGGCGAGGGCGTCGCAAACAAGGATATTCTCTATACCGTCATGTCACTGGTCGGTTCTCTCCAGTCTATACAGATAGAAGCGTCGCTAGAATTTCTTGCGCCACTTCTTCTCCAGCGCCCACGCATTCCGAAGTGGTGGTACAGATAGCTAATAATAATAGCGAATTTAAAGAATCCTTTGTCAGAAGCAACTGACCGAGCCGAGGTTCGGCCCTCTCGGGCACCCTCCAGTCAGACGCTCTCACGAAACAAGGTAACGGTCCAAGCCGAGGCTCCCTCTCGGGAGCCCTTGTGCTGGAGACCAATATATAGAGGTCTCGACTGAGTGCCATTAGCGCTCGGTCACCTCTCAACCCGGTGAAACTGTGGACATCAGCCCGAAAAAAAAAATGATTGAATCAATGCCACGTTGCAGTTCTGTTATTGAAAATAAGGGATACGCCACTAAATATTAATTATTACTATTGGTAGGCTGTGGATAATAGCTATTTCTGAAATAACAATACTAATTACTAATACTTGAAAAATATTGTTTTTTATACTATTTTGTTGTTGTTTCTAATAAGTTGACCATTACTGTTCATACCTTAAAACTGATTTAAATGTTTGTCCGTAATGTAATATTGAAACTGATCTTGTGTAATGGGATTTATATTGTTTTTCTAATAAATGATAAATCGTTGAACAAAATGTTGTCCTATTTATTGTTTAATTTCAAAATAAAACGAACGACGCAGTGAAGTATCTTACACAATGTCAAGGACTACCACTATATATTATACAAATGTATGTGTATATATTATACAAATGTATATATATATATATATATATATATATATATATATATATACACTTATATATGATTGGCACGCTATGTACTAGTTGTGGTCACATAGTTAAAGGCACCTATCTAGCTCTATACAACTCTGTTGACAGTACGATCGACAGTCCCGCGAGTCGACCGCGGCATGCCGCGTGCACACCGCCTCGTCCGCGGCGCGGGTAGGTACCGCGCCCCGAGCGCCTGCATCGCCCCACACGCTCGGGTCAGAAACCGCGTCTTACGAATCTGACCTCGAATACGTTTGTGATTTCGCTGAGGCAGTAAATCCTGACGAAATCACTATATTAGCCAATAAACTTAGAAATGGCTCGTTTAGTGAGCGCATTAAAGCCATGTCGACCTTATCAGAGCTGTTAGGTGTTTTCGGTGTATTTAAGTCCAAAAGTCCCTAACACACTCTGCATTAGATAGTAATTTAATTTTATATTGGGTTTCCTAATGGACGCACACATCAAGAGTGAAACCCAAATCGATAGCTGTAGCCTTCTTCAATGCGAACGGCCTAAGAAGACAGAAGGAGGAAGTCTTTGAATTCCTCTCATCCCATCAGGTAGACATCATGCTTGTGCAGGAGTCAGGTCTCAAGCCAAGCATACGCGATCCTAAGGTGGCAAACTATAGACTAGTTAGAAATGACCGCCGCGCCAAGAGAGGCGGCGGCACATTAATATATTTTAAATCATCGTTGCATTGCACAATGATAGAAAATACTCCCCCCCCCCCCCTCATCAACATCGAGGCGTCCGTTTGTAGACTTGCAATGACAGGACACAAGGCTATTACTATAGCCCCAGTTTATCTCCCTCCTTCTAAAATAATTTTAAAGGACGACATCGAGACACTCCTGAGCATGGGTGACTCGGTGATTTTAGCAGGAGACCTTAAAAGTAAACATAGTGCATGGAACTCCCGTGTCACTAATACAAACGGTCGTAGGTTACTTAGATTAAACTTAGCAGCAACATCCAACTTCGATATAGTAGGTCCTCTGGAATGGAGTACCAAACGGGGAAGGCCCTTCTGGCAACCCCGACATTTTAGATATCGCACTCTTAAAGAATGTAGTCTTACCACTACATTCTATAGAAGTTTTTTATGAACTTAGCTCTGACCATCGTCCGGTCATAATTAAATTAGGACATAGTCACACAGAGGTCACTAGGACCAAAACTGTGACTGATTGGCGTAAACTTCAGACTCAACTGGAGTCTACGTCATCTCCAACTCTAGACTCGATTCCTGATGTGATTAGCTCACAGCCGGAAGCCACCTTAGCGTTAGATAAACTTACCTCGCACATCAAAACGGTAATCAAAGATTCCTCCAGGAGGGTCCAGGTGGCGAGTGATAGACGCTTCGAGCTGCCTGAGGATCTTAGATTACTGTTGCGAGAGAAGAATGTTGCGGCCAGGACATATGGCAGGTACAAAACCGAAGCTAATAGGTCCGCTTTGCGCCACCTCGAGAGAGAGGTCAAGAAGCGCATGGCCGAGCTCCGTGGCAAAAGATGGGATGGTCTGCTAGAAGACATCACGCCGTCACATACTGCCTTCTGGCAGTTGACACGTGCACTGAAGGCAGATTCCGTCTCAGAAATGCCACCTCTAGATATCCCTGATGAGGGATGCGCGTTCGAAGACTCTGAGAAGGCCGATTGCATGGCTGACAGTCTGCCACTTCAATGTACTCTCAGCTCGCAACCAACAAACCTGGTTCACTTGAATAAGGTGAGCAAGGAGGTCGCGCGTAGAACCTCGCTGCCACCGACAGATGTGCCGCTCCTTGCGGTTACCTATGTGGAAGTGATCGAACAAGTAAAACACCTGAAATCCCGTAAAGCGCCAGGCGCTAACGGGATATCAAACAAAGTTATAAAATCCCTCCCTAGTCACCTGTTCCGCCTCCTCCTGACCATTCCTCCTCCTCCCCGGCTGCTCCTTTCCAGACGTCTGGACGGAGGCTAAGATCATAGGGATACGGAAACCAGGAAAACCTAGCAACCTACCATCTAGCTACAGACCCATCAGTCTCCTCAGTTCGCTGGGGAAGATTTATGAGAGGCTGATACTAGCTAGACTGCGTAATTCGATAGAGGAGATGCATCTTCTGCCTGATGAGCAGTTTGGGTTCAGGGCTAATTACTCTGCCCCCTCTCAAGGTCCTCGGATAGTGGATTACATCTCGAAACATAAAAATAGAAAGAGACCCTTGTTGACAGGGGTGCTACTCTTTGACGTAGCGAAGGCGTTTGACAAGGTCTGGCACGAGGATTAAATTTATAAGCTCTACACAATCGGAGTGCCGGACAGACTCGTGACCATCATACGAGAACACTTGTCGAACCGTAACTTTCGCTACTATATCGAGGGCACCTTCTCGTCCTCTAGGGCCATTGTAGCTGGAGTCCCCCAGGGCTCGGTTCTTTCCCCTACTCTCTTCGCACTTTACGTAAGTGATATCCCCCGTACGAGAGCGGTCGAATTAGCACAATATGCCGATGACACCGCTCTTTAAACAGCCCATAGAAACGTTAGGATTCTCTGCTCACGTCTCCAGTCCTCAGTCAATGCACTAGGCGCTTGGTTCAGGAAATGGAGAATCGAAGTGAACCCAGAGAAGAGTAAGACGATGATCTTCACTTGTCAATGGACTCGTGTTTATTGGAAATTGATGGAAAGCAAATTTTCTAAGATCACGTTGTTTAAAACAGCTATCCCGTGGCCTAACCACATAAAATATTTAGGAGTTACGCTAGACCGTAACTTATCTTTTACACAACATCTTAAAAATGTAAGAGCAAGAGCGGCCTTTATTGCTGGTCGTCTTTATAGCATCTTGCAAAAACGCAACAAAATGCCCTTAAGGCACAAGTTGCAAATATATAAAACTTGCATACGACCTGTGACACATATCCCGGAGGCTAGACTTAAGCGCCTTCAAATGTTACAAAATAAGCTTCTTCGTAGGATGACAGGCGCTCCTTGGTTTGTAAGGAACTCGGAACTACAACGAGATCTTAAGATTCCCTCCATTATGAAGTATTTTAAAGAAATATCACTACGATATTTTGCTTCGATAGAAAAGCACCCGAACCCGTTGTTGGTGGCAGAAGGTGACTACATCCCAGAGAGGGATACCCCTCCAAATAGAAGACGTCCTAAATTCGCCATAATAACGCCTGAAGATAACCTGACGGCAAATATTAACTTTAACATTATCACAGCCCCTTCCACAACGAGCGGCAACGTCTTCACCGTGGACCGACCAACGTCACAGACGCGCACACAAACAAAACATGTACACACTCTTAAATTCAGACACGCCACATCGCGTTCGCCGGCGAGCGCGACGTCGTCTTCCTCGTACAGCGGCTTACACGCGATTTTATCGTGTTTTAGGCCGCTTCTAAAATTATCCTGTCCTCCCTTCAGATAGCGATCCGAGTCGAGGTTTTGTACCTCACTATGAGGGGCCCTCGGATTGTATTATCGCCCCCCTCTGTTGTCGTCGACGTTCTTCGTCCACAGGGGTCGGAGCGCAGCGGTGGTGCGGCAGCGGTCTTCGTGCTTCGCTTCGCAGCATCGTCGTTGTCTCCTTACTCGGCGGGCCTCCCGCTCGCGGGTCTATTTAGATAAAGCTGTAGAGGTCACTGGACCAACAGCAATACTCATACACAAAAAAAACAATCGACAGCGAACATAATAAAAACTTGTATTTAGCAATAGTTCACATCTTATCCTTTTATAAAATAAATCACAAACGTTTTTAATATTTGCTGCTGGCAACTTAATAAAGACGGACGAAAAACACATTAAGTAGCTTATGTATGTTGTACGAGTGTCCGGTCGTTTGTAGCTTATGTTGTACGAGTGTCCGGTCGTTTGTAGCTTATGTTGTACGAGTGTCCGGTCGTTTGTAGCTTATGCTGTACGAGTGTCCGGTCGTTTGTAGCTTATGTTGTACGAGTGTCCGGTCGTTTGTAGCTTATGTTGTACGAGTGTCCGGTCGTTTGTAGCTTATGTTGTACGAGTGTCCGGTCGTTTGTAGCTTATGTTGTACGACTGTTCGGTCGTTTGCCGATCAGAAAATATCAAAATGATAAACAAAATCCCGACAGAGCGACGACTACTGCAAGTTTGCTGGAAGTGGACGGACGCAGGAGCGCGGGGTCGTGCTGTGCCGGCCACACGTACACGACAATCAGCAGATTTCCAACAGAGTAAGCCGTGCAGACTGCGGCGGACGGGTACTGACCGATACAATTGCCCACCCAGGGGCAGTGGTGGTCGAACTTGGCCACGCATCGGTTGCACACGGAGCAGTGCTTGGAGCGCAGCGGGCGACGCACCAGGCACGCCGAGCAGAAGCGCGCCGGCTCGAACCCCCCGCGGCTGCTCTCCGACAGCTCGATGATCGTCTGCAACACGCAACGTGTCACACTGCAGACGCCCTTGTCTCTGTGCGGACAGCACTTGTAAACAATACTGTCTTTACTGTCCTCGTGTACTATATTAATTGTGACAAGAATATTTCACGAATTATATATTGTATGATAATGTCGTATGAAGATACAGAGATTAGCTAAATTATATGTTGTATGATAATGTCGTATGAAGATATAGAGATTAGCTAAATTATATATTGTATGATAATGTCGTATGAAGATACAGAGATTAGCTAAATTATATATTGTATGATAATGTCGTATGAAGATATAGAGATTAGCTAAATTATATGTTATTATGATAATGTCGTATGAAGATACAGAGATTAGTAAAATTATATGTTGTATGATAATGTCATATGAAGATACAGAGATTAGCTAAATTATATGTTGTATGATAATGTCGTATGAAGATATAGAGATTAGCTAAATTATATATTGTATGATAATGTCGTATAAAGATACAGAGATTAGCTAAATTATATATTGTATGATAATGTCGTATGAAGATATAGAGATTAGCTAAATTATATGTTGTATGATAATGTCGTATGAAGATATAGAGATTAGCTAAATTATATATTGTATGATAATGTCGTATGAAGATACAGAGATTAGCTAAATTATATGTTGTATGATAATGTCGTATGAAGATACAGAGATTAGCTAAATTATATATTGTATGATAATGTCGTATGAAGATATAGAGATTAGCTAAATTATATGTTGTATGATAATGTCGTATGAAGATACAGAGATTAGCTAAATTATATGTTGTATGATAATGTCGTATGAAGATATAGAGATTAGCTAAATTATATATTGTATGATAATGTCGTATGAAGATATAGAGATTAGCTAAATTATATATTGTATGATAATGTCGTATGAAGATATAGAGATTAGCTAAATTATATATTGTATGATAATGTCGTATGAAGATATAGAGATTAGCTAAATTATATGTTGTATGATAATGTCGTATGAAGATATAGAGATTAGCTAAATTATATATTGTATGATAATGTCGTATGAAGATATAGAGATTAGCTAAATTCACCGTTGTATAGATCACAAGTGGCAAGGTTTTTCATTAAGCTCTTTGCAAGTTATGCAGCCACCCCATGAGCTGCTGTCACGGTTCCCGCAGTGGCCACCGGATCCGCGCTCTCTTCACGACACCAGCTCTATGCTGCTATTTAAAGCAGGCATTCTGTGAGGGCGCGGTCCTTTGCCGATACGCGAAATTCAAGAAGAGCGGAGCACGTACGCGAAACTTGTCGGACTTCGTGGCGGTGATGACGCCAGGGTCGCTGCGCCACGAGCGCATGAACGAGTACCACAGCGCGCCTGAGCTCAGCAAGAAGCCCCACGTGGCGGCCGCGCTCACCACCGGCGCGATGAACACCGCCCACGTAATGTAGAACCACACCTGCAACGTACGGCGCGACTTAGCACAACGCGCCCACGCTCCAACTTACAAGAACAGCCTTACTTACTTTCGTGGCCAGGTAAACGCTCAGAGGAAATATATTCTTAAGTTCATCGTCAAAAAGTGCATTGCTTAGGAAATGAAGCAGAGCGTAAAAACAGACGAGCAGGAACATCTTCAACAGGTAGGTAGCATCCACCTCCAGCACTAGACCCGTCAGGTAGAACGCCATGAACGGCATCGCCACCACCGCCCACCATCTGAACTTCTATAAGTAAAAGTTACATATATCAGTAGCCCAGTACCGAGGCACCAAGTATACAGAACACGTGACCCGCAGTGGCTCACCTTGTCGTACGTTAGCCTACGCAAGATACTCCTCCTGGTGGTGAGCAGGGCGTGCTCCTTTATCTTGTCGGACACCTTTGCGCCGACCCACAACGACTCCGCGCCGGTCTGCATCATCGCTAGCGGCGTCACTCCTCGCAAGTTAGGAATGTCCAAGCTAGCGTTGCCCTGTTGCGTAACAAAAGTCATGACGGCATTGCAACCCTGTCCAGTGGGCTGGTGGAACAATGAGCGATATTTAAATAACATTTACAAGTTGCCTAAGACAAAATGTTGTATAGCTGTATAGCTATAAATTTTCAGCTATAAACTGGCTGAACCACAGTTCATTATCAACATTTCAAAAAATCCCAGTATAAAACAGTGTCATATTGTTTTTTGTAAAAAATTGATGTGCCGCTACAGGTAAAGAAGTGTTCTTGTGTCCTTGAGATGACCGACACACAGGGCCTTGTCTGTTCTGCCACTCTCTAAAGGATCCAAATCAGCAGATTTCTATTTGGTTGGCCGATAAACTATTCAAAATACATAAATATACAAAATAAATTAAATATTTAAATAAATAAAAAGCAACCCTATGTAGGCTTCAAGGTCAAAATGTTAAGCCATCTCTGGTTGACAAACTACATACACTGCAAATACAAGGACTGAGATGTGAGGAGAGCACTTGTCCTATTATTTATTATTGTTTACTGTTACTAAGGCATAAGTATGCTTCATCCCATCTTTGTTTGCAGTGATAGTTGACTATTTGTTTGGAAATACCATAATAATTTTATAGCTTCAGATAGCCCTATGTCTGAAGCCACTAACCCCAATGCTATAAACCATACTAAAAAGCACATAACTTTTATATTCAAGTTTGTGGCAAGATATTATTTTAATGCCAATAGCTGAATTGTACACTGGCACAACCTATAGCTATATATATATATATATATATATATATATATATACATATATATATACATATAAATATATACATATATATATATATATATATAAATTTAATTTTTAAAATTTTAAAATAATTATTTTTACTAAACTAATGATTCTTTGTCCACCATTACAAAGTATACATTTATAAAAAAATATGATGGCTGCATTTAAGTGTGTCAGGACAATATTTATATAGAAATACCTTGTCCAAAACGGCACGGTAATCGCTGTGTCACAGGTCCTATTGTGCCATTGGTACCTAGTTTATATTTGTGGTGTCAAATCCTCAAGTATGAGGGTTATGCTAAATCAAATATTATATATATATATATATATACATATATATATATATACATATATATATATATACATATATATATATACATATAAATATATACATATATATACATATATATATATATATATATAAATATATATATATATTTATAAATTTAATTTTAAAATTTTAAAATAATTATTTTTACTAAACTAATGATTCTTTGTCCACCATTACAAAGTATACATTTATAAAAAATATGATGGCTGCATTTAAGTGTGTCAGGACAATATTTATATAGAAATACCTTGTCCAAAACGGTACGGTACCGTTGTGTCACAGGTCCTATTGTGCCATTGGTACCTAGTTTATATTTGTGGTGTCAAAACCTCAAGTATGAGGGTTATGCTAAATCAAATATTATATATATAATACTCAACAATTATATAATTAATTCTTGATTCCAAGTATTGATTATATAGAAGTATTAATATAGAAATAATCAATGACCATTCTTCTGAATTTTGCCAATGCTTCAGGGAAACAGGAAATAAAATGATACAGGTGGTAATGAACTGCACTGCCACCTCTTCATTCATTCATTGTTCATCAAAGCCTGTAATGCATTTGCGACTTGTCTGGTGTTGCAAATGATCATGGGCAGCGGTGATCACTTACCATCAGGTGGGCTGCATGCTAGTTTACCGCCTATACTAAAAAAAATAAAAAAGTGCCCCTCAGGAGGGTACAGAACTAAGCAGTCAGCAGTTATAACAATCAGTATACATGTGAAAGCTTATTATTGAAATTCATTAAACACATTTACTGATGCAGATGAGGTAATGATAAACTTCATTGCATTACCTCATCTGGAATATTTTGTTTCTTTTTTCACCATTTTCAGTAAAATATAACAGAAAACCAGGGAAGATTATTGAATAACATAAGGGTTTGCTTTATATGATGCCCTATCAGACCTGGAGTGACTATTGCTTCTCTACTGAGGCACACGCCATACTCAAACAATGAAACCTTACTAATTTATTGCATACAATTTACCAAAAGCTTCATTTCTCTTCTGAACCTGCTGTAAGTTGTGGAGCTGATTGAAAATAATATTTCCTCAGTTACAGCTATGTTTTGTTTTATTACTTCAGTTGCACCAACAACTGATGTATTGAAACCATATACATTACGAGAGAATAAAATAATGCCACACTCATGTTAGTTCAGTGTTTTTGTATTTTATGGTACATAAGTTTACCTGCACAGTAAAGTCTTTATCCATTACAATAGATAGTAATGTAACATACGAAGGGAACCAGCGCTGAAGCTGTATTTAATATAGTATGCCAAGCTTAGGACAAGCAACAATATTTAAGAAGTACATGAGCGAGTGTTACTGTTATTAAAGTCAAAGGTTTTATACCAACAAACTATTTAAAAAAATATATAATTTATTTACTCACATATAGTATAAGAGTTGAAATAGCTGTTGTGTTGCGAGCTAGGATAGCCCAATGTAAAGCGGTATTTCCATGTGAATGGTCAGTAGGATTGGTAGAGGCACCTAATGTGAGCAGCAGGCGAGCAGGGTCCACAGCAGACACCTTCCAAGCCGCCCACATCAGTGATGTCATGCCACCCGCATCTGAAGCATCAGGGTCAGCACCTCGTGCCACCAGATAGGCTACAACTGCGGTGTGTCCAAATTGTGCCGCAAGATGAAGACATGCGCAACCCTCAGCGTCGCGCAAAGCTGCGTCTGCTCCCGCTCGTACTAAGAGAACCGTTGCTTCCAGGTGCCCTTGCCGAGTGGCCCAATGCAGTGGCGTCGATTGTAATTCACCGCCCACCGCATCAACAATAGCTCCTTTCGACAGAAGATATTCAATGATCTCACGTCGGTTGTTGATCGCTGCCCAGTGCAGTAAAGTGACGGTTTCGTGATCTGGCTGATTAACATCCCAACCTGCTTCCACGAGTTCCTTAACACGACCGAATGCACCGTACTGCGTGGCCTTCACGATGTCAAAACCACTGTAGTCCCGCTCTAGCGGAGCGGGCGGGGGCTCACGCGGCGGCAACCCGTCGCCCTCGCGCTGCGACTTGCCGCACTGCCCGCTGGCGGCCGCGCCGCACGTGCTATCATACATGGCCTTTACGTGCTCCCCGGTGGGGCAGGCATTATACAAATGTTTAGGAGTTTAATTAACCAGAGAAAAGATAAAAAATGCTACTCCGTCGAAAAGTCGAAAGTATTGATAACGAAACGAAACAACTGTCATCAAACCCCATTTATTGACATTTCGATCCTTCGCATGCGTTCATAAATACTCTTAATGTAAAAAATATAAGTGTTATTTGCTAAAGGTATACAATCATAAACAATTAATCAAAAGCTTAACTTAAATAGCTTAACTTCCTGAAAACCTTTATAATTTGCATATCATCTTTTAAAGAAAGGTTCATAGACGTAATATGTGAATTCATTATACGTTGTACATATTATTTTTACAAAGTAATATGTATAATGGACGGAATTAATAACAATTATATTTTTTGTAAGAACTATGGTATATATAATAATAATATAAAATAATAATTTGTTTTTATATTTTATTTTATAGTTTTTTTTATATTACTGACTGTTGATTACGTTAAGGTAGCTTTCGGTTTGTAGTGTATCGGTGGGTCACAATAAACACTTTACACATTCTTGCTTGCAGATAGTTTATTCGCAACCAACTAGTTTTCTTTACAAACATTATAAGCAGGTGTGAGTGCATGCAGTGCGTAAGATGTGCGTAAGTGTGTTTGTTTGTGTGTATGTGTGTAGGAGTGCATGCAAGTAAGTATGTAGGTGCGTTAAAACATCATAATGTAATGTATTTTTACATTAAATAAATTAGTACAATTTGGTCTCAACACTGACCAACCAGGCGGAGTTGACGGAATGGAGAAACAAGATTGTGGACGATACTCTGAAGGCTGATAGGCATCAGGTCAGGCTAAGGATTGTGCGCATCGTCAGTGCTGCTATTGCTCGGACTGTCTCAGTTTGTCCCAGCTTGATAATAGACAAAAATTGATGGAGCCCATAGACGACCTGAACCAAAGAATCGGTGCTTGGGGAAAACGTATTCAGCAATACAATGAGATGACGGCACCGTCCAACCAGATCGCTGAAACGACCAGAGGGCCAAGAAAGTTCCCAAGGACATAATCAGACTGCTACTGCTAGTCCCATTTTGGGCAATCCTGTGGTCAGTTCATAAACAATGGCGTGAATTCCTGGATGGTGATTGAGAAAAGCAGATGCGTGCGTTTAATAGACACGCATCTGCTCCCATGGATCCCGTCATCATTACAATGGTCATGTAGATGAGTCATGCGGGCCCTATAGTGGAAATGCCCCATCGAGCTGCATCACTACTATCTAAAGAGGTTCGTGGGAGTAACAGTTCATACAATCCCTCTACCATAGACCGCTCCACTGCAGATTGGACTAAGTACCGCCCCATTACGTGTCTGCATACTATTTACAAGACTTCCACAGAGTATAAAAATAATCTGACATCTTCATTCAAATCGGTAGATGTCTGACGTTCTGATTGATGGTGTAGGGCGGTGCACATCCATTGATGCGGTTATGGGGAAACCTCAACCGTCGGAACTTCTCTGCCTGCCACTTGTAGACTACAGAAAGGCATTCATAGAAACTCGATAACCCATATATTGCTGAAGTGGGTCCTCGATCTGTACAAAGTAATCAAGTTTAGGGAGCGTCCTTTGGACTTTTTAAAAATAAGACAAATCTTAATTACAAACTAATTTAATTAGCGTCTTGCCATAGTGGGATGCCAACAACGAATGTTCAAAACCATCACCTCAAACTAAACGTTAAAATGTTTTATGTTCTTTATTAATAATGCTCTGTTATGAAGCACTGCGAGCTTTTATGCTGACACTCGTACAACGCGTATGGACCGCGCTTCCATAGCTAGGTAGACTGTACACTACCATTACGATTCTTTCTCTTAGGCAAGGGGGGGGGGGGGGGGGTGGTAGCTACCGCAGGCCGTATAGTGATAGGAAGTGTACTTTTCAAGGTGATCGTTTGACTTCAATTTGGTTTTGCCTAAATTTGAACCCTCCCAACGCATTGCTCGAAGATTCCGGTACAGAATTTCAACTTCGAACAGGAGAGACCAAAGTGGCCACATTTTCTACATCGATGACCTCAAGTTATTCGCCGCCACTCACTCCTTGATAGATTTACTAAAACTCACAAATGATTTGCATGTCATGCCGGCACCAACGGGTTTAGTCAGGTTTTAGTAATAAACGAAAAAACATCTACACTATGTAAAGTCCACCAATCTAACTTCCTGACGTATAAGTGACTTTACTGTTTTTTAAGATACACAATAATAACTAAATAATACAAGAATAAAGATAACCATGTGTATTGCCATGTATAAGTAAATATATTACATCAGGTCCTTTCCTTACATATCAAATAAGCGTATTATATGGAAAGAATAAAAAACTTTTTTTTATGTAAATATATATTTAATCAATTGAAGTTTGTAACAATATTATCTGTGCGCTTGCGCCATTTTATAGGTACTTCATTGGATACCATTCCTGAAAAAAAATTGGGAGCGAGGATCAATAAAATGGGAGGTTCCGATGAGGTATGGACCGGTTCTCCTGGGTTCAACCACTGTCATGGATGTCGACAGTCGGTCGGACAGCATCCGTCCTTCATCACAAGTAACGATACCATTCAGAGTTCCCTCGCACGCAGCACTCAATGCGCGTACCAACAAATGGTTTGCTTCACTCAATACCCAGGGGTACCCAGTTTTCGAGCTTTTCCGCTTTCCAATTTGTTTCAATGTAATTAAAAGTGTTTTGTCACTGACACCGAAGCCTGCCGCTAACTCTGACGTGGTTTGCGTAGGATCCGCTTCCACGATCACCTTTAATTCTTCATTGTTAACTTGGGCCTCCGACCCGCGGTCGGGTTTGTTTTGGAGATCAAAATCTCCAGAACGGAAACGCCGGAACCATCCAATTTTCATTCATCATTAACCCCTCGAGCTGTTTCTACAGCGCTGGTGCCACGGTGGAACTCATATTCATAAATAATAAGATATTTCAAGTTTTCCATTTTGTTTACAGAAGGATGTCAAAGAAAAAACAAATGAATCACTTAATTCGAAACACAAATACACAAGCCTAAGTTTGAAATACATTTGAATTTGGTATTCCTAACCAAACTCCAGATAGTTTCGAGATGAAAGTGGCCAGTTAAGACAAAACGCCAATTTCATATCTATAAACATAATATAATAAAAATATTTTTTTTCTGGTTTTGTTTAAATATTCTAATTGTTATAGTATTTTTATCTAAGAAATTACAATAAGTATTATATAAGAACTTTTTTAATTAATGCAACTAACAAAAAATCTCTCCAGTCCACGGTTAGACTGGTAGAGAATGCCCCATAAGGCATTAAGTGTGCTATTTGTGCCTCTTTTTCTAAGGTGTGCTAAGGAGTTGGTCTCTTTTACGCAAACGCAAATAATGTAGTGCGTAGGATAACAATGAAATAATTAAAGATCAAGGAAATAAATACAGAAAACACTAGAGCGGAGAGTGGAGGGTGGAGAGTGGAGAGTGGGAATATTAAAAAGTGGCAAGTGTTAAATGTTAAAATATACTACTGTTTAAAATTAAATAAGTATTAAAAAGTGGCAAGTGTTAAATGATAAAATATATTACTGTTTTTAACTTTATACATACTAAACATTAACTAACCGAACTATTCGTAGTTCTTGAGGTACTCCCCGACAACTAGGACCGGAACTTAATCTAATCTATCTTCTCAGTCGCTGCCACCCCATTCTAGATCTTTACACCCATTTTTATTAAGGATATTGTCTACCATTAAATATTTTTATAATCATTTTGATTATCAATGAAATGTAAAGACACTTATTGTTTTTATTTGGCCTTCAACAGTTATTTGCAATAACATTACAAGACGAACAGTATTATTTACAGGAAATGTCTTAACGTAAACTTACATAACACGCGCATGTGTCCAAAATACGTACGCTTGCTTCAATACACGAGATGACTTTTCACAACGAAATTTCCCGTACGGTGAACTGTTGCCTCGTTCGTACCTGCGCATCGCATAAACAAAGCAGCACCAGCGGACCGCATGCGCTCGTGCACAGTTTGGCCAACTCTTCCAAGGAACGCCAAGCGTGGACTCGCACAGGCCAAGATGAGATCGTCGGGAGATGGCAGGGAAAACACTTGGAGTGAAGGACACAACTTCATAAAGCTTTTCAGTTTATTAGTTAAACAAATATCACTTTTATTTACAACCAAAGCAATCACAAACTTATAAACTAATCGTAATCACCTAGAACTACTTAACAGATTGAAATATTTACAATAGAGTTCAGAAGGTGTCATGCGGAGGCCAGCGGCTGCGTGACGACGGGCGAGCGGCGGCGCGGGGAGGCGGGCTCCTCGCCGCCCGCGCCTACAGCGCCCCCCGCCGGCGCCTCGGGCGCGCCCGCGGGCTCCGTCAGCCGGAGCGCCACTTCCAGGTCACGGAGCACCTGCAAAACACATGCAATAACAAATATTAATCGGTCCTCATGCGTCATATTTATTTCAAGGCGTGCGGATATTGTGAATACTATGGAAATAAAAAGACGTGCATAGGATGAGTCTGGGCAGCGCGAGCTCGACGACAGAGGGGTCCTGGAGACGACAGCGCTTCAGTAACGTAGAATTTACGTTCGACGCAGTGCCCAAGAAAAGATGATGTCAGTTTGTGTAGTCCCAACAATCAAGCATGGTGGTGGCTCAATTATGGTCGGAGGTTGCTTCTCTAGAGAAACGAATTGCGGCGAATTGATTAAAATTGAAGGAATTTTGAAAAAGGAACAGTACAAAAATATTTTAGAACAAAATGTCTTTTCTTCCGGGTTGCGATTAATTGGAGATGGATTCATTTTCCAACAAGATAATTATCCAAAGCATAGCTCAAAATTATGTAGAGGATATTTAGAAGAGCAAAAGGCACAAAGGGTGTTAAAAAACATGGTTTGGCCTCCCTGAAGCCCGGATCTCATTCCATTGGACTTTTGTGGGAAGAGCTTGATAGGAACGCCGGTTATCGTGGCCCATGCTCTCGAGAAGAAATGTGGAATGCTTCATGCAAAATGTGGAAAAATATATCACAAGACACCATTAACAAATTGATTGCCCGTATGCCGATACTTGTAAAAAAAAGTCATAAAATGTAAAGGAGAATTTTTTGATGAAAAATCAGTTTAGCTAACTATAGACTTTCGTGAATGGACTGTTAATATTTCTTTAAGCTTTTAAAGTATATTTTTTGTCAATCAATGTTCTATTAGATGATTAAACAGGTTATTTAAACATTTAATATTTTATTGGAGTTTTACATTATTATCCTACTTTAATTAAGGTGGTCTTAAACTTTTGGCCTGCAGTGTATATTATTTTAAAAACTTTTTTCGATTTTGCGCCATTTCACATATTTTTTCGTGTTCATTATTAAATTACAATATGGAATAGGGTGTTAAGGAAAATAGGATTGCAGTGATCGCCTTCCACAAAGTGGGTATGGAGCCGTCGGACATATTCCAGACACTTCAAAAGCTTGGTATCAGCCGTATGTTCGTACGTCGTACTATCAACAGATACAACAACACTTCTTCTGTCGAAGACCAGAAAAGATTGGAGCGGCCGTGTGCTGTTAGAACTACAAAGTGTATCAAGATACAGTCTTGGATCATGTTGTGAAACCTCTCAGCAATACCCTATTTAAAGATATACCGTGGACTTTCCAGCAGGACTCTGCACATGGTCGCAAGGCACGAACTACCCAAGCCCGGCTTGAAACCAACGTTCCGGACTTTATAAGAGCTGAGGACTGGCCCTCATCTAGTCCAGACCTCAAACCCTTTAGACTTCAAATTATGGTCAGTTTTAGAGGACATGTCCTGCTCTAACGACACGGCGATATTGAGTCTCTTAAAAAATCTTTGGAACAAGCAGTGGCGAAATTTCCTTTGGAAACGGTGTGTAAATCCATAGATTTGTAGCCAAACAGATGAAAGGCCTGTATAAAAGCCAAAGAGGCCACAGAATATTTCTTTATTTTTTGCTGACTGACTAATAAATATGTAGGTATAAATTTTAATAATATTACATTAATTCATTAAAAAAAATGCATTTTCATTTGTTACAGAAGTTATGCCGGACTGGGCACAAGTACATGCAAAGTGGAAAGCCCTTGGGCCTCGGGGTTGCAACGCTTGTCTTCAAAGGCTATATTTTTGTATAGTTATACATAAAAGGTTGACTTATTATCTGCAGTGAAGGAGAGAAAGACCCCAAAATTAAGAAAACGCTTCGCAAGTTTAAGAAATAACAATTGCGAGAACAGTTTAAAGTATACCTTGTCACTCATGTCAACCGTAGCACCCCAGGGGCCATGGGCACGCGGACGGGATTTACAAGTTGAACTTTGTGGTCGTTTGTCGTCTAGGGACGTAAAAGGAACGGGACACAAGCGGCTCCTATGCCCTGGCAATGGTTCTCATGGTTGCAATCAACTGCTGCGCAGGCTAACCTTAACATTATATAAATAGTTGAGATCGTCAGTTTTATAGCATCAAATATAATACGACCACCACAACTCTGTTCAACAGCTCTTGGCGCTGAAACGACTGCCGGCCAGCGGACGCGGCCCACCGTGGTGTCCGCGCTCGCGTGTCTAATGGGGTCAATGTTACAGTAAGATGCTTAGTCATTTAGATAATATCCAATTTATGCAAATTTAAACTATCTATTCTCAAAAACTTGTGTAATTTTTTCTCTGACCGTGAAGTTTTTCTATTTAAATTACCTTCTGTCTTGATAGTCTCGTGTGCCCATTGCGAGGGCGGCAGTGAGGTCGCCGGGTTTTTGTAAATACACGAATGGTCGCTCATTAATATTATAAATACCAAATTTCAAAACAATCCTATAATTCATTACGTCAGCGTTGTTTAACGAGTTTTATCATTGAAGTTCCTTCTTGCTAATTAGGAAACTGTGATTGACTTGCAGTACAGGCACTTCAGCAAGCGAGGCACTTCCTTGAAGACGTCGTGCCAGTCAAAACGTAAATATTGAAAATAAAAACTAAACAAAACCTCCCAACTAAACTAAGCATCCCATTCCATCACGAGGTCAACGCTCACTTGATTTATCAAAGAATTATTAGTTTTCGACGACATAAATAGTTTCATTTACCGATCTGAACAATGTATAAGGGTGGGGTGCGCCACGAGAGGAATTTAAGTAAAATTTTACAGTTGTTGGCCCCGCAGGCCTGCGCCCAACGTAAGTTCTCACGTAAGTATAAAGTTTCAGTTTTTGTAGTTACATTAGCGACTATGTTTTTAACTGCCAGTTTGAATTTTATTAATACTTCGATTATAGCTGTTCCGATGCCGTTCATCAAAGCCTTGGATTCTTATTTATTAGGGAAAGGCAACAGTTTTACATTAAATTATATCTATACCATATTTGACAAATTAAATTGTGGTAATTGCCAAGCCATAAGTCTCCACGAATACTAAATATAATATTATGATTAGAAAATAAAAAAATGCAACTCAGCAAGTTCGAACCTCAAGTTAAAGGTTTATGTGTTATAGCACGGCGCTGGACACAAACCATCGGGACGGCACGCACGACGCCTATTATAGGGCACCGGATAGAACTTACGTACTCTATAGGAGTAGTACCATGAGTATTAGGGCACCGGATAGAACTTACGTACTCTATAGTAGTAGTATCACGAGTATTAGGGCACCGGATAGAACTTACGTACTCTATAGTAGTAGTATCACGAGTATTAGGGCACCGGATAGAACTTACGTACTCTATAGTAGTAGTATCACGAGTATTAGGGCACCGGATAGAACTTACGTACTCTATAGTAGTAGTATCACGAGTATTAGGGCACCGGATAGAACTTACGTACTCTATAGTAGTAGTATCACGAGTATTAGGGCACCGGATGAACTTACGTACTCTATAGTAGTAGTAGTATCAATGAGTATTAGGGCACCGGATAGAACTTACGTACTCTATAGTAGTAGTATCACGAGTATTAGGGCACCGGATGGAACTTACGTACTCTATAGTAGTAGTAGTATCACGAGTGATAGGGCACCGGATAGAACTTACGTACTCTATAGTAGTATTGTCACGAGTATTAGGGCACCGGATAGAACTTACGCACTCTATAGTAGTAGTATCACGGTATTAGGGCACCGGATGGGAACTTACGTACTCTATAGTAGTAGTATCACGAGTATTAGGGCACCGGATAGAACTTACTTACTCTATAGTAGTAGTATCACGAGTATTAGGGCACCGGATAGAACTTACTTACTCTATAGTAGTAGTATCACGAGTATTAGGGCACCGGATAGAACTTACGTACTCTATAGTGTAGATCTAATTAGTGAGTGAGTATACAGACTAAAAAGTTTGTGGAGGTTAAGAAACGTTTGTATGGTCTACTAGGGACGGTACCTCGGTCTCCTTGTGGTCCAGAAGCGCGAAGCGGCGGTCGAGCGCGGTGAGGTGCGCGAAGGTGAGGTGCAGGTGCGCGTGCAGGCGCAGCAGCGCCAGCTGGCGGAAGTGCGCGGCGTACAGGTGCGCCACCACGTGGAACAGCAGGCGCACCACGCGTCGCACCACGCCCGGCAGCTGCGCCGGGAACTCGTTCGCTGCGGGACCACGCGCTCGACTCAACCACAGCCGTGCCGGCATATGCCTTCGATTACGGCATCTTAGGCCCTAACTTATCAACAGCCCAATTATCAAATTATCTTTAATTTATTTTCGCAACATTTTTTTTTACCAACTGACTGACTACTCATCTGACGGGTAATCACGACTGTGCCACAACTCATCATACCTACTGTCCTCCTCAAGAAAGATTCAAGAGACACTTGCCTTGCCACCCCCTGAGGGCAGCTGGAATGCGTCGCTGCCCGTAACTGTCTCCGGATCCTCGAACTCACCCATCGAAACACACGAGGGTTATGATGCTATTTCACGCGGAGATTGAGTGGGGGCGTGTTATTTGCCGGCTCGAACTTGATTCATGCTGGAGCTAGAACCTACAGCATGAATTAAATTCGTAAACGTACAAGTGGTAAAACTGTTACTTGGTCCGTCAATCTATTATCATGTATAATTTCTATGCGAGGTAATTGAATATTGAAGATTTGGAAGTTAAGCAGTCGATGAAGTCGAGGCAACCAGCTCCTCGATAGCATCTTGACTGACCAAGTAAGCACAGAACACTATTTATTTATGTATTTAATTCAATATAAAAACCCCGGCAGACTTCTAGACTCGAATCACTTTTCCACGTGGACGATCTATTTCGATTATCGTATATTGCATGACGAGCATGAGTCGTATCATATTTACCTTCCATTCAATCTTCTCACATCACACGTCTGGTACGTTTGCTTATAGTTCCTGTTTCATAGGCGACGAGGTCCCAAACATTAGCTTGGCTATAGATTTGATGGCCGTAGGTTGCACTGACACAAGTAGATTACTCTACTAAGAACCGATATAGTAGAATAACTTCTCCCTGTGCTGTGTGTATCACATACAAACTTTTTACTGGAATCTTTTTTCTCCGCACAAAAAGGACAATGGTACGACCTTTCTCCGAGTGTATATACTGTACAAAAATAATGGTACGATTGTTTCCCAAAGTGGCTCCTCCACCAACTCTCAGCTATCGTCCTGTATCAATTATAATTCTGCGTTTTGAAACATGCGTGTACGAGCAAATCATATTAACATCGAAAAATAACCTAATTAGTATTTATCTATTGGGGGTTACAACTACATTATCGGAATCCACTGAGACATGGGGCTCGGAATGGGTAGAAATAAAGATAGAGTAATGGTGCTTGTTGACTTTTCTAATGCATTTAACACAGTCGACCACGATATACTTCTTTCCGTTATAGTCCATTTCAGATTTAAGTTTTCTCCGCTTTTGAATTAGTTCTCTTCGTCGCGGAAGTTGCGGAACAACAGCCTGTTCCGTCGGGACGAGTCCTCTCGATGGTTATATTTTGAGCCTGGCCTACCGCAAGGCGGCATATGTTCTCCGATAATTTCCTTAATTTTTATAAACTCTGTCACAGATACCAAATGTTCGTGACAGATAGATACACATCTTTCAAATACATATGCAAATGGCTGTGAATAAGGAAAAGCGCTGTGCTCTGTCGACCCGTAAAGCCGGACAGGTCATTGTAATTTGGTGTTTCTGTACACCCGAGAAAATACCAAGCGCTGGTTGTGGGCTCAACTTTTGTAAAATAAAATGAGCACGATGTTGGCATCCAATCATCACAAAAAGGACGTGACATCTCTAGTTGTGTACGTCGCCGGGATCTGCTACGCAGTTGGTTTGTCAGGTCATCGAAGTCAGCCGTAAAATATTTACAGCTGTATGTTTACTTAACCGTGTTAAGTTTCCATCCCTCCGCGACCCCTGGGATCACGTTTATCATTAATTATACATTCGAGTGTCGAAGAGGCTTGAAAAAAGATCTTCTTCACAAGTTATTGCGCTTTCTTAATGACTGTATCCAATATATTTCCAGTCCTCGAAAATATGATTGCATATCTCAACATCATTCTATCGCTTCTATAAAGGGCGGAGCGCTATAATTCTATTTCTTCTCTCCCTCCTCTAACCTTAAAGATAATTTTGAATTTATCTATTCAACCCACGGCTCCTTCAAATCTTAAGTTAATCCTTCTCCAACATTTTGACCTCCTTTAGAATCCAGTATAAGGTCCCCCTGCTCTGGAACTTCTTACCCGGAGTGTCTAATAAGATTACTCTAAGAGATTCATATAAAGTCTTCACTTCCATGTCTCCTGTGCGATGAGCCAGCGCAAGATTAGTGTTGTCGTTGCAGATTATTGTAATTATTAACAATATGCATTGTATTATATATTATATAGACAGTTATGCGATGTTATCAATAGCGGATAGCGGCAGCAGTGCCGGACAGAGGGACGGCCGCGCCCTCGCAGAGAACCAACATAACGTGGTCGAGTTTCGGCTGGTGAGTGCAGAGACCCGGAGACCCTTATGACTGGTGGTTATTCGGGGTGACAAGGTATATCAGGCATATTGATTCTTTAGCGACCATCAGACGAACTGAGTGCTCGTGCTCTATACAATAAACAAAAGAAAAGAATTGCCAATCACAATATTTACCAAGCTCCTGATCCACTGGGAGAGAATACTAAATACAACAAGTCCGTCCTTGGTAACAGTTTTTTTAATGACTAGTTTTTCAAGAAATATGACTTTGGCTCCGAGGGCGTAGGGAAATTTGGTGCTGCTAGGGGGAACAATGGTGCGGTTAGGGACAGGACTGCTTAGCTTACTCACCGTACTTAGTGGGGAAGACGGTCTCGTCGGTGACGGTCTTCTGTGTGTAGGTCATGACGTAGTCAACGTACTGCGGGGCGGCCACGCGCGTCTTCTTGCCGCGCTCGTCGTACCAGGCGTAGGTGCGCGCGCCGGGGCCCGTCATGTCAGGGCACGAGGCCGCCGTGCAGAACTCCGACACCGTGCCGTACAGCAGGTTCACGTGCTCGAACAGCGCCAGCGCTGCAACCACCAGAGTGCCGTTAGGAACGCGTGCTTGTCGTTGCGCGGGCGCCATGCCAGCGACCGCGTTATGACAACCACCCACGGATATGAAGCCCAAATCTCAACTAACTTTATTTGGCGAAAATAGAAAATCTGAATAGTGTAACTAATGGCCGTAACGCAAAATGTTATTATTGGTACCGCTCCTGCGAGCCCCGGGGCGAAACATCGTATCGAGCGGGAAACTTCCTGTAGAGCAGGTGAAGTGGCCGGAGGCGGTGGGTGCTGCATGCAGCGCGGCGCAGCAGCAGCGGGGGCACCGGGCACGTTACGTTGGACGCTAAAGCGTTTTTATAAGTGCCAGCTACGCCGCAGATTTAAACTAGCGCTGGCGTAAAGTAACTCGACCGGGGAAAGAGCACGCAAAAAAGCACAGCGGCTTTCACAGAATACCACAGTAACACAGTGGCTCGTAATGAACGACTGCTAATGCCGGTGACGAGTCATTCCATCTTAGTTTTCGAGGCTGACAACCAGTCTGCACTATGGTTCCGTATCCTCTATATATAGTTTGGTCGTGTCTGGCGCACCGGTGCCGCCGACGGATCTCTGCCACTCTACAAAAGCTGCACATTCGGGACAGCCGAGAAGATCCCGGAGCGCCGTGCGACCCACATGAGTCTATATGAACGGATGGATCAGAGTGGAGTGTGGGTGGGGTGTGGGTGGGGTGGGGTGTACGTGGGGTGTGGGTGGGGTGGGGTGATGCTCTGGGCGTTAGTGGTTACATTAACAGCACTGAGAATACTGACTGTGAGAGGCGAGCCACTCGTTGTAGTCGAGGCCGCGGGGCAGCTCCACCAGCTGTCGCATGTCCAGCTCGGGCAGCTTGCGCTCCAGCAGCGCCTCCTGCAGGTACAGCTTGGGGTCGCCGGGCGGCTCGCCCTCGCGCTCCTTGCGCCGCGCCTTCCTGCAACACCACGCACCGTCACCATAACTCATCACCACCACGGACACGTATGTCGAGGTGTCGCTCAAACACAACCACACTTCGCCTAGGCTCGACGTACGCTATTATTTTAGAAATTGTGCAATTTGTTAGAGATGGAACTGCATCCGCGGTCAGCCCAGTCCAGTACCTTTAAAATATTACCAAGCTTTTACGAAACGAATTTCACACGAACCGCCGACCCGGGACGCTGAGGCATTGTTGAAGTCTCCCCACCCACGCCAGAGGGCGGAACGATTTGCGATATCAAAAATAAACCTGGGAGCTGCGGCCTGCAGCGGTCGTCAGCGGCAAGATAAAATTGTTTTATATTTTAATATAGCAACGATTTAGGACATAGCTGAACTCATACTTATATAAATTCTGATCGAAACTGAACGTTGACCTGTTCTAGCTCGACAACGTCGGGCGCCGCGTCAGAGGGCTAGGGCCAGAGCCAGCCCACTGACCGCACATTCGCCAATTCAAAAAGAATTATGACGCCTTTATTAATATAATGGCAGTGAATGAGGAGTCGCACGTGTAGCGTGGTTCGCGTCCGACTCCTAGCTTGACCTTATCGTGCGGGGGTGCGGGGGCGCGCGGGCGAGGGCGACAGATTACATACGCGTCTAATCGTTTCCGCACGATAACACGCGCGAGCGATGGTCTGCCCGAGTGTACGTCATCGCCAGTAATGCTCGCACTGCCAAAATATTCATCGGTCGAGGTGCATCCGTACGAACTAGAATTTTCCGGAACGGTTGCGGACTTTGCATATTTATACGTTAAAACGGAACTGTGGGGCTGCGGAAGTGCTCGAGCCGCCACGGCGGCCATTGTGTATTTAACGGTGACGAATTCTGAACACAAAGATCTTTTTCAATTCTATTTTATATGTATCTCATATAAAATAATAAAATACGGAAAGGCACTCTAGATTGCGGAGTATAGCGGCCCAGGGACAGGCGTACTAACTTCCCGAGCAGCGTGTCCACGAGCAGCGAGAGCCAGAGCCGCAGCACCTGCAGGCAGCGGTCCATGGCGCCAGCCGCCCATCGCGCGTCGGCCTCTTTAACGCGTCAGCGCGTACGCGGTCCGCTGTCGTGATTCATAAGCGTTGGGTCGCCCGGTGAGAAAGCAATGAGTCTTGTACGCACGCGACGAGCGTCATCAACGCCGAAGGTTCCTACGTCCCTCGGCCGACAGACATCGAAGCCAACTGCTCAATGGGAGTAACTGCGCCGGCGGAACACATGAACAGCGACGCGGCTCACCTGAACGGCACGGCCGAGTACAGGTACGACGGCAGCGAGAACAACACGCCAAGGACCACCGCGTGGCACATCGCGCCGACGACTGACGCTACGACGCGGGCCGCCGCCCTCCCCCACCCCGCTAGCCCCGCCGCCGCGGCGGCGCGTGCGCAGCTCCACGCCCACACGATGCAAGGCAAGAGATCAGCAAGCGATCTCGCGTAACGAATGTAGCGCAGGGCGCTTCAAGGTGGTGTTCCATGTCGCTTCCGGGTACTGGAGCAGTCCGCGCCGGCTGCGGGCCGAGCGGTCACTTCGCCGCCGTCCTCTACCGAATGCGAGTGATATTTCAAATTTCGAAGGAACGGACAAGCAGGCGCCACGCACTACAACTGCTGGTCTAGACTGTATATAACTTGAGTTGTATGTGGCACCTGCGGGACGCACTGCGTAGTGGTTAGAGTAACTAGGAGAGAAGTGCACGCTAAGTTCCATTCTCAGCCGAGAATATTTCAGTATCAAAATTGTTGGCTTTGAAATGTGGGTTTGTTGTTTTTATGTTCTGTACCCCTCCCTCCGACCACGGCACGTGCGTTAGTTCGAGCTAAGGTACGAGTCCTCTGCGCTTGCCTATGGCACTATAATATATTTTGCTCAGTTGACATCATCGGGTAATAATCAAGAGATATTGTCTTGCGGGGAGCTAGTGGCAGCCCGGTGCGGCCGCTTCTGGGACTTCCGCCCATGATATAATGAACGATGTATTTTATTTAACCGCGGCAACAACAGTTAATACATCTCTGAATATGATATATGAGTTGATAATTTTATAACTTTTTAACTACTTCTTTACTATCTACTACTAATTAATTACACTTGTTAAACGAAATTGTAAACAATTTTACAGTCGATCGATAGACAAGAATCGGGAGACGCCGCCCACACAATCTCTTGCATCAATATACCGGCCGATCTTTCCTTACTTTCTACACATACAAACAGCACTCTTCTTAAATCCGGTTCACTTTCCTTATCGCTTAACCGAACCGTGCCAGTCACCGAACTAAACTCGGCACGCGGCCGCCCTGCAGCAGAGGGCAGGAGCGCGCCGAGGGTGTGGCCGCTAGCCTCGACCCCATCCTTGCAATGCGACTGAAGGAAGCGGCGCGCGCCCCGCGCTTCCGACCAAGTCTCGTGTCAATGATTTCGATCAAAAAACAAAGACTTAGCAAGGTTTATTAACCATATTTATGTAATTAATTTATCTATCTCCGAAAATCCGCAAATACCTATGGGACTCAGTGTGCTAAGTTCTTTGGCCAGCATTTTGTCTCATCTCTAGTGGGTCACGACCAGGAGAACGCTGCCCAGTGCTGCCACTGCTTCATCGATGGCATGTGGGGCCAGGTGCGACCTCTCATACGACCTGCACACACATTAGGCAATGAGAGCACATCCACTCGTCCTGTACCTGTCGTCACATCTTTCCAGCATTCCTCAACTATCGTGAAAGCCCACCCTCCGGAGGAACATGAAGTAGCGATCACCTCCGTGTTCATGGTTGGTACATTACTTACTGAATTCCTAAAGCTGCGCAAATAATCAATGGAAACGTCAGGGAAAACGATGGCTAGCAGAGCACGCGCACAAACACCACGGGAGTAGCCACGAGTAGCAAACGAGAAAACACCGCTGGCGACAAGTTACTTCGTCAATAGTTAAGTTAATCCTAACAATATATGTATAATGTACCAAATGGCTTCAGAAATAAACTGTGTGTGTTCAGGTGGACGTGTGCACGACGACGACAACTCCTAATGTAGCCTCGCCTGGCCCGCCTGGAGGTGTCCGGACAACTCCATACTATACTATAAACATTGTTGACGGTACCCCTAAATGTTTTTTTAATCTAAAATAGGATCGACCTACAACGAGATAGTTGTAAATATTCTGACAGAACCACTGAAGCAATTCTTTTTGTTCCAGTTCTTTACTTAACGCGTTCAAGATGACGCAGAATGCTTGCACCAGTTATCCGTAATCAAAACCCACTGGATGAACTTGAATTATTTTTAAAAACTGTTTCATACGTTACTACAAAAGACATGAAGTTTCGATTTAATAATAGTGATGTTACATAGCGTAAAGGGCAGAGCAGCGCTCGCCGCGGCCGGCCGACACTCGTCCGCAGCTTGGAGCCTCGCTGTTGGTAACGACGACCCCGGACAGAGCTCACAGACGCATTATAAATTCGGTAAAGGTGAAAAACTATGAACCGTCTGCAAGAGCTTCGGCACACGGGCGGCATGACTGCCCCGACCGTTGCCGCCGCTTACCGTGCCGCATGCTGTGCCGCATGCCGCAGCGTCCATTGCAACGTTTACGGACGTTATATGCGGACGCGACACCGTGAAAAAACCCGACCGTCCAGTAAGTTTGGGTTAAGTTTTTGTATTACAAATAAGATTACAAATCTATTTTGGTGACAAACATGCATCAGTTCCCCTGGTGGCGTATGCTTGCAGCCCGTCAACACCTGTTCTACATCCACCTGGGGTCAGGCCTCATTACTGGCACCCGGACCTCCGGCTCAGTACACTCGCACTCTCACCACATGTGACAGAAGTAAATATTTAAATAACCTAAATAACAGAAGATATTATTTTATTATTTTTAAATATGGAGCTGCAATTTCCCTAGTATACACGATATAGACTACAGAGGGTCTTGCGTCCCCGTCGCGGATCCGCGCCTCCCGTCGGACGCACCTTTCAAATAATACAAAGTAATCTTGTCAAATAAATTAATTAATGAGTTGAGGATTCATTTAGTGCGTAGCGTATCCCTGCCTATTGTAAGTAGTCATTGATTTACTAAAAAGAAAGCCACGGACTTCGTAGCCCCGGGGTCGGTGGCGGAGCGCGGCGGTGGGGCCCCGGGCCGCCGCGTGCCAGCTGACCTATGCGTGTACGTCTTTAACAGTTGCAGTTTTTTTTTATAAAACTGAGAAGGTACTGCTCGCAGTGTGGCAGGCGTGTGCGGCGCGCGCGTACATCGGATCGAACAATAAACAGTAACTAGCTGTCGGCAGTTCCGTCAACGATGACATCGGGACGTCCACCACGTCGGTCCTCCACGCACCATCACGACCTTATCCAAGGACTCGGAACGTCCTGGGACAGCCACGGCAGAGCCGGGAAGAGCCTCACCCTCATCGAGTACCGGTGGTAAATAAAGCACGGCAAAACTCGATTTGTTTTGTCTTGTTTACTTTAACCTATGAAAACAAGTTTGGTGTGCAACCTGCTCGCACTGTCGACAAGGGTCAGCACCTGGTGAGGCGGTTGCCCGGGTCTCCGCCTAGTCTCGCAAGCCTCGATGTGTGAGACACCGGCTTCAATTGTTAACGTAACAAATTAGCTTCGGTCGGTGCTGGCGGCAGGCGAAGTACGCGTGCGTCGCGCGTGGGCGGCGGTCAACAAAGTATTTTAGGGTCGCATGCGCAGTTTGCGCAAGGCCTATTTCTAAAATGACAGTCGCGCCGTTGACATTGGCACCGCTAATTAATAAGAACAATATATATAACCTGTGACCGCAGCTCGCGACGCGGCAACTTGCAACTACCGGTAACTAGCCGCGCTGCTGCAGCCGACCGACCTTGGGGCCTCATTAACATACTAACATTTCAAACATTGAGTTGTTAAAGTATTTTTCAAGACGACTTTTATCCATTTAAATGATCGTGTGATTCCATATGTAGATGTAAACAAGGTGAACTGACAACTTCATTTGTTTGATTGACTCGAGGTAAGGTGCGCCGCGTGACGTTGACGGGCGGGTCCACAGCAAGTGCGCGGGCTACAGTCCGCACAACAGGTTTAAACAATACAACATCATGATTAGATACATCCTGATCGGTCGTTATGAGTAAGGGTTGTTGTTTTTCTATAAAAAGATAAAAACGGCCCTTTTCAGGGCCACATTACGATCTACAGTTTCTCTATGATTGCGTCGAAACAAGCATTTTATCTTACAAATTAAAAACTTTTATTTTCAGATAGCGAAAAATTATTCCTAACATAATTTAGCATATCGATCATACCTATCCCGTTATCGATATAGGTGCATCTACAATTCTTACGCACATCACTACATCTCTCCATAAGACCTGCAAATGCGAGCGAGACAGACGGATAAATATGATTTATGACCCGAAAACTCAGTTCACAATGCGTCGACTATAGTAACACTAACTTTACCAAATTTTATCGCGTTTATTTTAAAGTTTTTATTTGAGTTATTTGGAGTTCTGTACTAGAGCCAGCCCACGGCCTGACGAGTCTCATCGTCACATCAAATTTGAATAACAACACGTCCTCGCAAGAAAACCGCGCTTGCTACCAAGCATGATTCGTGTAGCTGTTCAATTAAAAATAAATATCCAGAATCAAAAGAAAAAATGAGTGGGTTGTACCGTCTCTCTTCACATCCCGGTCTCCTGCGTAAATGAGATCAAACAGCTCCCGAGCCGTAAAAAGGTAAAGCGCGTGAAACGTCAACAGAAATAACAAGTTGCAAGTGAACGCGATGAGTTCCTGGACAACGAGCGTCACTCGTCGTTGGAATATGAAAACTGCAGTCGTGCGTGCAGGCGTCGGTGGTGGCGAGGAAGTGGAGTCGTGATCCTCCGGCGAGGTTACATCTAGGGTTGATAATACTGAAGGGGAGGGGGCGCGACGTCGCACGTTTGTCTCGACATGCAACATGCAACATGCAAGTTTCTTCGTTGATATTGATAACAGAACGAGTTGGACATTGAGATAGCATTGTTTGTCTCTTTCATCTTCGTGTCGTACAGACAGACAGATATACACATCACCGGCAGATACGTAAGTACGCAAGGCCGCTTGGCCGGCCCCGGCTCGTGAAGATTGGTGGTGACTGGGGGCCACGCAGCGGAACCTGACACGCCACGCCTTGCGCATGTCCTTATCGATTCCTAACATGGCTTTATCGATTTTTTCCTAGTTTTATTTGGTCACCTATTGCAATATGCCACAAGAAAAGTGAAATATGTGTAGGGAGTTGTTTTTTGATCTGTTTAGTTAAAGACATGTCGCGTGCTAGTGTTGTCTCACTCACGCACCAGCTCCAAACACTTGGCGCACGCGTACGGGCTTCGTTTCTCACGACTCAAGGGCAGAGGTTCGAATCCGCAGCTGTACGTACTATTGCCGTGCACCGTCTGTAAGCACATTGAGCACGGGGTCATCTGTATCCGTAGCGCGCGCAGTGCCCCCGCGGAACAACTAAAGGACTACTAACTAACTACACCGGAGCATACCATGACCGTGCTAGGAACGTGTCAGGCAAAAAAAAATTCTTTGCATTAAAACATTAAGTCACTAGACCCTTCTGTCACCGGTTCCTCTGATCTCTTGATCCTCAAGAATTGTCGGCGGGAATATTTAGCCGATGCCGCTGCGCTGTGCGAGGCACGCGACGTTGCAACTCGCTCATCTTGACGCGTCGTCTCACGCGAAACACAGGTGAACTACTGCAACTGGGTGCGCTGTGCTCTCGTTACATCTCCGTAAGCACGTTCACTAGACCGCACCGATGCGTCTCCGGCGCAACTAGCGCACGATGCCTGGGGCGCGCGTGTGTACCGCCAGGCCACAGCCGCCCTCCCCGCCGCACCCCACCGCCGCGCAACGTTACATTTCGCCACAGAGTTCATTGCTCCACGTCGACAGCATTAGAACGCTCTCTGGGTCACGATGGAATGGAAGAACGGTACTCACGCAACTAGGCCTCCCAGGAAGGCGACGGGTCCCCCACCGAGGAGCCGGATCTTGCGATGGCAGGAGTCGAGGAGGGAGAGGCGCGCGTGCGGCGGTGGCAGGCCCACCGTGCCGCCCGTGGCTGCCGAGCGCAGCATCGCTCGCGTGCCCCGCGCACTACCAACATCGCACCACGTGCACCGCGAGCCGCTGCCTGCGCGGGACTGCGCGCCGCCGCACCCCACCTCACCCCACCCCCCCGCGCGCCTCGCACGCCGTCTGACGTGACTTTGAACGAGCGTTCGATCGATTTTTCACAACTTTTCTAGCGAATACTAAAAATAATTACACTCATGCAACGCAATAAAGTTGAAGGTGTAAATGAAATGTGAAATTTGCAACATTTTTCTATGACGTACCGCACGGCCCAGGAGACGTGTAACATACAAGTCTTTTATTAGAACCGTTCCGACGTGTACGTGACGTGCCGCCGCGACAAGGTTGTTGCGTAAGTTGGCGCGCGCTATGTAGCGCAACAACAAACGCGGGACAAGAGCGATCAGCTGATGCCGGAGGCGGGCGCGGTGCGGTGCGGTGCGGGGGGGGGGGTCTGCAGTAAGTTTACTCTTTTGAAGTAAACCAGTTCGAGCTCGCTGTCGGTTCTCTATGCATGCGTATTGACAAGCGCCTGCGTTAGTAATGACTTGTATCAGAACACGGCCGGCGATGCAACTTTAGTTATATAGGAGACGGTGGGCGTGCGGACACTTGCAGGCTGCGGGCGGGCAATGGACGGCGCGTGTGCAGCTAGAGCCACGTAACTACTAGCAACTGGATCTAGTTCGAGCTCGACGCGCGCACTATGGCAGGTTTGCTCGTGTGCCGGACACGTTCTACAACCACAAGTCAGGCTTTTTAATGGATAGGTCTGCTATATATTTATAATGGATTTAATAGAAATAATTCACGGAAATTACAATATTCCCAGACTCGACTAGAATGACCATTTTCTTGTCGAGTCTGGGAATGAAGCGAAATGAGCGTCACAGTACTAGAGCCACGTTACAGCTCTTCTGTAAGTGAGACATGAACGGGTCGGCACGCCGCCAGACGCGGTTCCTGTGGAGGTCACGGACCGCGGTCATCGCTCACCACCGGGAGGCGTGTGTGCTCGTTTGTCACCTTTCAATTACAAGAAAGGAATGATATGCATTAGCGGCGGGGTCTCGTGGACCACGACATACTCAGGACATAACAGAACCCGCAGGGCGCGCAGTGAGGAGCTGCTTCATGTATAAGCTTGCGTTAGGCGCGTACGGAAGACATAGGAGAGGAGGTCGGACTTACCAGAGGCAGTCCAGCATGACAGGCATGCGGGCGCGGCCGCACTCACCTGCAACAACAGAACGACCAAGGTTAACAGTCGCCCACAGCGAGCACCAGCTCCAGCTCCAGCCCGGGGCCAGAGCGGACCACTTGCGTCCTGTCCAGCACCGCGTACAAGTGAACTTTATAAAAACAAGTACGAGTGCATTATATGTTAAGCATTGAGACAACGCGTCTCACCAGAGTGCGGCTGGGGCGGCTCCGGCGGGGCAACTCTACGTATTCGATTGGTTTGACGGAGGTTGATGCAGCTTCCACTTGTTGGAACATCTCCCAGGTAATCCTAAATAAAAGGTCACGGCAGCTAAGGATGAACACTAATCTAGGGAACATACCCAAGGATAATGCCAAATAACATTAGTTTTATATAAAAATAAAGTACAGTATATAGGGTGTATATATATATATATATATATATATATATATATATATATAAAGACACTGCCGCTCCGCTGTGGCGGACTTCACTTCAATAAATGAACTATTGTTCCTCGGTTGGACCACGCGGCCGGCACACGCGGTCTCCATGCACTGTCTACATGTGTATAGGACATGTAGTTGTGTATATAATTGTATTCGTTACCTGAAGCGGAGTGGCTTACGTGACCGAGCGACCACACAAGCACACTGCGCGAGGGAACACCGGCGAGCGAGCTGAACTCTGGGTAGGCAGTTTGCACGAGCAGGTGCCGAGCGCTGGCGGGCTGCCCCGCGCGAGGGCTCAGGGAGTTTTTGAGTGATTTGTGAGACTACAACGGTTGCAGGCAAAATATTGTTGGCACGCTTTCGCATCAAGACACACATAAATTTGCGGTATTTCATGTCATTGTTGTCTCTAACCGAGCGGAACCGATTGTTCAACGTCGTGTAAAATGAAAGAAAGTTTCAAACGAAATGGGACTGGAACAGCGGCACCAAATATTATCGCACAGAAAACGTTGCGTCGTCCGCGCCAAGGTCTGTACCCGTGCCCTGTGGCCCTGGTGGCACGCGCTGGCCTCGAGCGGAAGCCAGTGCAAAACAGCAAGATGAAAATAAACCACTCGCTGCGAAAACGAGAGACGGCTTCGAGAGCGGACAGCGCAGCCAAGATAAACGCGCCGGGAGCCGATCGACTGGAAGACTCCGTCTTCTTGTGTATTGTACGTAAGTCCTAACGTCGGCGTATTTATAGCGAATTTTATATATGTTTAGGAAAAATTTTCCATTTTTTTGCAGCATAAACTGACAAGGCAGTCAGCTATGGAGCGACGCCGCCTGCGGAACCTCGGCGCAGCACGCGATGGCGGCCCTTTTTGGCGATTTTAAGTTTCCAATAAAGCCTGATCTCCGATAGCGAGGTTGTCTAACTGAATAAGGTGCGACGAGCTGTCTCTCAAGTGATATTATTAGTTAGGCCGACCATATCCTTGCTGAATGAAAATGGCAAGGGAGTGTTATATGTTTCTTATATAACAAGTTCACAAGGACTTAATGTCCATTGGCATTCCCTATCTGGCAACCTTGGGAGTTCATGAGAATATGTTGGTAGGCATAAAAATAAAAAAAGGTTATATAAAAATATCAAATTATACATAGACACATAACAAAATAATACATAATTAATATAAATGATAATACATAGATAACAATATATATATATATATATATATATACAGTGGTGGTCATATAATTGGCAACGCTTCTTATGAATAAAAAGTATAACTTCAATATACAAAAGTTCGTAAAAATATGAAACATATCTTACTTTTATTTACAAAATGAGTCTTACACATGTAGGAGTTTATTTTTGTTACTGGCCGCTTGGACGCCTTATTAGAAACATTTTAAGCATCCATAGCTCGTTCTTTTTTGAAATTGGAGAAATCAAAATTTTATTTTGTTCAAAATGGGCAAATTTAAGTTGTGACGCGTCAACTAGGCAAATAATTGTTAATTTACATATAGATCATAAGTGGGCGTACAGAAGAATAGCTGAGCATTTAAATTGTTCTGTTAAGAAAGTTTTTAATACAATTGATCATTATAAAACACATGGAACTGTTGAAAATGTTGTTAGAAAGGCTCGCCCAAGAAAAGCCTCTCCTAGAGAAGATAAGCTAATCGATCGTGTTGCTAAAAAAAGTTTCAAGTAAACGGTCCAACCAGATTAAAAATGGAGTTTTTTCGCCTGATGACCCGACAAACATCTCGTCAAGACTGATACGCCGAATATTAGTGGAAGCTAAATTGTTTGGAAGAATCTCTGGAAAGGTACCGCTTCTTACCAAGTAACACCGAGAGAAGCGATTATTATTCGCTATAAAATATGTTGATTGGACGGTACGAGAATGGAAAAAAGTGTTATTTTCAGATGAAACAAAAATAAATATGGTAAATTCCGATGGAAAGCGCTATGTTAGACGTCCTGTAAATGCTCGTCAATGCTTTTAATTATAAATACACAAGGAGTATAGTCAAGCACGGTGGCGGTAACATTAAAGATTGGGGGTGATTTTCCGGATGTGGAGTCGGAGCCGTTCGGAAGATTGAAGCTACAATAGATCAATGGCAATACAAAAATATCTTAGAGCACACTATTATTCCCTACTCGGACGATCATTTGCCTGTAACCTGGATATTTCAGCATGACAATGACCCTAAACACACGGCCAATAGCATCAAATATATTCTTAGCGAACAGCGTATATCCGTTTTAGACTGGCCAGCAAATAGTCCTGATTTAAACCCGATAGAAAATATCTGATATATTTTTAATAAGAAAGTCTCAAACAAACGTAACAGCAGTCAAAACGAACTATATGAAGCATTTGTTGGAGCATGGAATTCAATCCCCCTAGAAAAATGTATGAAATTGATTGAATCAATACGACGTCGTTGCAGTGCTGTTATTGAAAATAAGGGATACGCCACTAAATATTAATTATATCTATTGGTAGGCTGTGGATAGTAGCTATTTCTGAAATAACAACACTAATTACTAATACTTGAAAAATATTGTTTTTTATACTTTTTTGTTGTTGTTTCTAATAAGTTGACCATTACTGTTCATACCTTAAAACTGATTTAAATGTTTGTCCGGAATGTAATATTGAAACTGCGCTTGTGTAATGGGATTTATATTGTTTTTCTAATAAATGATAAATCGTTGAACATTATTTATTTATTGTTTGACTTCAAAATAAAAACGATTACGGTGAAGTATCTTACATAATGTCAAGGACTACCACTATATATTATACAAATATATGTATATATATATATATATTTATATATACATATATATATATATATATATAATATATACATATATACATGTATATACATATATGTGTATATATATATATATACATGAACACTAACGCCAAGAGAAAATATATATATCACATGTTAGTTTGATTGCATTGTTCACATCATCCGGAAGAACGTTCCAAAGGAGTATGGGCTGTGAGTGGGAAGGAATGTAAAAAGAACGCAGTGCATGGGGTGGAACACTAGTTCTTATTAAAGTCAAGAGAGGAATGTACAAGTCAGAAATGATCTTTGAGATAAAATAGGATGGATAAGTTATAGTATAGAATAGAGAACATCATATAATTTGATATTGCTTCTGATGAATTTGTAGAAGAAGCATATAAAATATTTGTAGTGCACATTCGTTGCGGCAGGAGGCATAGACATCGAGTACTAAATACCTTAACTTAACTTAAATCGACTTAAACCTTGAAACCTTTTTCTACTCTGGTCAGTATGACAAGGCGTCCCCGAGGGCACGCACCACGTGACGCGCCACTGCTCTGGTCAGTATGACAAGGCGTCACCGAGGGCACGCACCACGTGACGCGCCACTGCTCTGGTCAGTATGACGAGGCGTCCCCGAGGGCACGCACCACGTGACGCGCCACTGCTCTGGTCAGTATGACAAGGCGTCCCCGAGGGAACGCACCACTGCTCTGCCTCGTTCACATTCATGTTCTAACATATCACCCTCAGTTAAAAATTGAGTTTATTATGTTAGCGTTCACGTCGGCCTTGGCTGCTACTACTGCTTGGCTGAAGGGTGTTGTACAAACGCTATTCAGACGGTTCCAATCATTCTACAGAAGCCACAAAACCAACAAGATAATCCTTTATATGGTTTTAGAACATTTACAGCATTTTTGATGTGGGAAACACTCGCACCACAATTGGTCCCCGAGTATTATACCAACCTTATAAGGACATGTACAAAGTTGTCACTACCAAGTCTCGAGCTCAGCAGGCAACCGCGAAGGGTGCATCAAGGCTCGGCACTTAGGCCGCCGCTCTTTGCCTTGGAATGTACTTTATTCCAACGATGTTGTTATAGTCTAGATAACCCTTGGCAATGATCAGTCAGACGTAACAAGTAACGATGATTTCTTAAAACGAGTCTTAAGCAGTGCGCGGTGCCCGCGGACGTTATGTACCATATATATATATATATATATATAAGACTATAATTCGACTTAATATAGAAATTGTGAATCAAACAATTGCGTTGCTCTGAAAACAAAGTTTTATTAATTTTAATAGCACACATAACATAATAATTACACTTCGCACTAATAAGAATAACTAAATAATAAGCCTCATCCTACCTGAAAACAAAGAAACGACATTTAAAGTTTCTATTTCACAATTCCTTTTTATAATAATCTGACAATTTGCTTAATCATGGCGAGTTCACTAACAAACTGTTTTATCTATTGTAGCTGTTTATCAACCATAACTCACAGCGCCATCTATACAGCATCTAAATAATTTATACATTAAAGAAATATAGTTTCTTTACGTCTCCCACCACAAAGAAGAAATTTTTATTAAATTTTCATTTTCCTACAAACTAAAAAAACTATACCGAAATTTTACAATATTGGTATTACTGATATGAAAGAGATTTGACTCTGACTTTTTATGACCATTTTGTATGGACCAATCTTCAGCTCATACAATTTATTTCTATTAAGTTTGTTGCCATTCTCTACATATACCATATCGCCTGCATTCAAATTAAATTGACTTCTATTTTCATCAAATATTTGTTTATTGTAATGATGTGACTTTATTGAAATTTCCATTTAACTTCTGTTTTATCTCTTTTAAGTTGATTCGGCAAAAAGGAAACATCTGTACCATCCAAAAGATATTTTGGTGCAAATCCAGTAAGTGTATGTTCTGTAATATTATGTTTATATACACAGTAATGGTATATACACAGTAAATACACGCTGCTGCTGCTGGTTTTTTACTTTTCGTTTATTTTACATCTAATTTTGTCTTTCGTTTAGTCCGTCTGGTTTAGTCTTTCGTTTAATCCGTTAGAAAAGGTGCATTTACTGCAGTGAAGATCATTTGTATTGATTTTTCATTTAAGAATTTTTTGAATTCATTAGAGTTGATTCCCGGGTACTGATCTGTCAGAAGCATTTCAATTTTATCAGAATCCATTACGATATTGATAAGTTTAATAAAATCACAAGGATTATGCGTTTTAGAAGTAACAATATAAGCATATCGTGTAATGTGGTCCACTAGAAGGTGGAGGTATCTTTTCGTTGACCTTGAGCCTCTGAAACCTATTGAGACAATTTCAAAAGGTTTTTGGCAGGACCTAAATGTGACATTAGACCATATATAACCTGTCCTCTCGTTTTATTTTTTATACATATCTCACAACTTTTACAATGTTTTTTAATATTTATTATTACATTTTTTGCTATGTATAACTTACTAATTTTGTTTTGCATTAGTTTTACACCTAAATGACACATGTTTTCATGTACATCTATAGTTTTATAATGAAATCTTCTGATAAAATATTTTCTACACATTTCCTATACTTTTTATAGTAGACCTTGAGCCTTGATATTAATTTTGATTTATTAGTTTGTATGTCTTGATTTTTTTCCTGATCTGTAATGATATCATCCAATTTTATCATGTTAACAATTTTTAATTCATCATCTATATCTTCACTTGCACCTAATACTGGGCTCCTACTTAAACAATCTGCTTCTATATTCTCTTTTCCCGGAGCATTTATTTTTATGTAATTTTAAACTCATACAGCGATAAATAATACGTTAGCTCTCCTAGTTCATCATCTGTCCTAGATTTAATATTTAAATTTTCTAATGGTTTATGGTCAGTATATACTGTGAAGGACTTCCCTATTAGCCAATATTGCCAATATTTTATTGCTTCTTTAATAGCTAAACATTCTAAATAAACTGCCTTTTTTTTCTTTTGTGCATGATTTAATTTTTTTGAGAAATATGCCACTGGCTTATCTTTGCCATTTGGCTTGTTTTAACACTGCCCCAATACCTTCTAAAGATGCATCAGTGTGAATATTTATTGGCAAATTATGATCAAATATTTCTAAGATTGGCTGTGAGCACAATAAGTCTTTTATATATTGAAATGTTTTTTGACACTCTGCAGACCAAATAAATTTCTGATTTTTCCTAAGTTATAAAAGGATTCTAAAATTATTGTACGTTTTGGGATATACTCATGGTAGAAATAAATTTTTCCTAACAGCCGTCTAACATTTTTTTTAGATTTTGGTATTGGAAATTTTTTTATTGAAATTAAATTATCTCTTATCGGCCGAACAGTATTATTATGTCTTATATACCCAAGATATTTCACTAAGTCCGAGGCAAATGTACATTTTGTGAATTTTTACCTAAAATTAGATGGTTTATGTGTTCTGAAAAAGTCTTAGAGAAAACTAGGATATCATCTATGTAGTTAACTGAAAAATCAGTAAGCTTATATTTTCTTAAAATGTTACCTAGTATCCTTTGAAAAATAGCTGACGATGTCTTCAAACCGAAAGGTAAACATGTCCATTGGTAGTGACCTTCCTGTGTTACAAATGCAGTTTTCATCCTATCTTCGATTCTTAATTAGGTCATTGATTAATGGAAATGGCTGAGCTTTCGGTACAACTATTTTATTTAGGTCTCTGAATAGATAATCTAGATTTTTGTTGTCTTCTTTTTTGAAAGCTAAAGTTACTGGTGCCGCAAATGGACTGTAAGATTCCTCTTTGAGATTTTTGTCAATTAACTTTGCTATTTGTTCTTTTATTTCATTTTTGTCTTCAACTGAACATCTATAAGGCCTTTTACTACAATGTTTATCCATGAGTAGATCAATACGTGCTTCATATTCCCTGACCATGCCAATATCATATTTGTCCTTTGCAAAGATTGATTTGTAAGTGTCTAGCAGTCTGTACATTTCTGACTTTTGTTGAGTATTTAAATTACCCAAGTATGGTATTTTGAAATCTTGCTTAATATGTTCATTAAAATTTATTGAACATTGATTAATTTCATGTTCTTCCTCTTTGGAAATATTATTTTTGTTACTATCCTAATTCAAAGGATGTTTTTCTTCTTTTTTTATTTCTTCTCTTTTTTGAGTTATTTTTAAATTCTCATCTCGAACCGATTTAAATTGTTTTAAGATATCCAATCCAATGAGAAAATTGTATTTAAACTCTTCTCCGTCAATTATATAAACATCCGCTTCTTCTTCAATATCAAAAATTCTTATTTTAATAGTTGTCCAACCAGTGGTCTTTTTAACACCATTAATTGTGAATATATTATCACTATTTGAAACATCTTCTTCTCCTTTCATTCTTATTAATTTGGAATTTATTATTGAAACATTTGAACCTGGATCATATATTCCAACTGTTTCTAATTGTGCATTTAATAATAGTTTGACCTTAATTAATGGTGTTGTTATTCGTTTTTTTTTTTGTCGTTACAATTGAGTTCAACATCAATAACTGAACTGTTTACAGCTTCAGTATAGTTCTTTTAGGATTATTTAAATAAAGGTACTCGAATCCTTCCTGAAGAAAAGTGCTGGTTCAAACCGACTGAACATAATAATCCTAAAAGAACTATACTGAAGCTGTACCAGAAGTTTGAACCAGCACTTTTCTTCAGGAAGGATTACCTTTATTTAAATTTTCACAAGTTTTACATGGTTTTATTTTATCGGGATTTCCTCTAAAATCATAGGTTATTTTATTCTTGATAAAATTCTTTTTTCTCACCACATATTCATGTTTTCCAATTTCATTGTAAGGGCTAGATGTAGATTTTACAGTTTCTTAATCAATTTTGTCCATTATATAATCTGGTAATCCCATTACAATAAGATTTATGATTGTTTGGGTGTCAATGTGTTTGTTGACCTCTAATAACAGTCTTTATTTTTTGTGGCATATTCCAGCAATGATCCAGCTTGAAATTTAAATGTAAAAACATATTTAACTTGGGACCAACCTTTATTTCCATATGTTTCACAAAAGCTGTTTTTCCATACTGTCCACTCAGAGTTCACCGTCAATTTTATTACCATACTGCTATACCAATCTAGGCACTGTTTTTCTAAGAGATGTTTTAAAATTTTAATTTTCTCTTCATCCAGTAGTACTTCGAATGTTCTACATTCACTCTCAAATTTACTAATCCATTGGTCAGCATTTGATTTATTTTTTCCGGTGGATTGCTATTAGTGTTATTGTGTGAAGGCTGCCCCTCCTGTAATCTCATCTAAATATTCGTCACCAAATTGTAAGTTTTCACCTTCATCTAGGTATATTTTTTTCAAATCCGAGGTTAGAGGGATCCTTACTGAGCGTGTTTGGTGTCTTTTTTTAAGTTGTAATTTTTATTTATATATTTTTGTAAGATAATATGGCAGTGTGCTTACTTATGGGCTTTAACTCATCTGGGACCTCAAAAATAATTTATGTATAATAGATATATAATATATATAATTAAAATGAATAGTATTATATAATTAGTATATAAATAGATTAAATTGAACTAAAACGCTCGCAGCTGACGTAATATAATGTGTACATGATATGTAATATAATGTAATTCAAACTTGATGAGTGGAACGTAGTTGTTATAGCGTGCGATGATTGCACGAGTACAGTACTGACGTGGCAACTCACTAACGTGTGAACCAACAAATTCAATGAATTTCGGTCAAATCTGACCGCTGGCCGACCGCTACTAAAATAATAATATTTATTTTATGTTGGTGATTCGCGAGGGCGCAGTCTAGAAGCGAACTGCGATGTGGCTCCACTATCAGCCTGCCCCACGTACGGTGCTATATATGTAGTGTTAATAGAAACCGGAAACCACCTTGAAACTTAATTTATTTTCAGATACACCAAATACAGTAAACCAGACTATTAAGTTGTGAAGCGTGTGAACATGCAATCGTGGTGCCGAGCACACTCGCAGTGCCGCATCCATTCCTTCCTGTATCTCACATTCACTCAGTTCCCATTCATTAGCATTAACCTTTCATTCAATCGTCAGTCAATCGGCTGTCACTCACAATCCTGCCAACGACGAGGGCGAGTGGCGCCACGGGACTACCGTGTAAATAAACATAGCAGTTGTAGTTGTAGTGCGAAGTCCGGCCTCACTACGATGTCAGAACGCAGCGGCGCCGCCGGTCGGGAGTGTCGAACTTGCGCACTGCCCGACTGACGACCACTTGCAACTGCTTTACAGATTAAAATCCAATCTTAAACTGGATCGAGAAAAGCCAGCTTATGTTTGAGCTTCTTTACAATATCAACTTAACGAAGTCAGATAAAAAGTGAAGGGCGCGAAGTCGGCGAGGTGTCGGCCTTCACAGGTCCGCAGTCGCTACCGCTGCGGCTGACGTCACGTCATCGGTCGCCCCTGCCGCCCACACTTCTAATTTCGACAAACAACAGATTTGTACGAAGGGTCTGCAGTGGACTTGGGTTACTTGCCAGTTATAGCTGTACACCGTACACACTAGTTCGTATCCGTTCACTGAAACCGGAATGCGTGGGCGCTGGAGAAGAAGTGGCGCAAGAAACTCCAGCGATGCTTCTATCTGTATGGACTGGAGAGAACCGGCCTGCGACATGGCGGTATCGCGAATAAACATGTTTGCGACGCCCTCGGCCTCGGCAGGGGCGATATGAGGGTTCAATGTACGTTGTGTTTTATGAAGGGCTTGGGCCCTGGTGTTTGCGACGTCAGGGTCGTCGAGGGCGTGCCTCGGTCTCCTTCGGACGCGGGTGAATCTGTGATTCGCGATGGGATTGTAAGGTGGCACTTACAATCAAGGGGTTAGAGTGTGTGACGGAGTTTATTGGTGTAACGGGTGCAAACGACCTAGGACGAACGCTGCTCGATTCCGTACGCGGTTGACATGCGGACGGAAGGTGAGTCTAGAGTCTCTCGAATCTAATGTGACGCCTAAGTATTTGACTGGCTTTTCCTAGGGGACTGGACGATCAAATAACTCTATAGTTGATAGATGCGGCTTTTTGTTGCGCCGAGAGAAGTACATAGCTGCACTTTTGGTGGGATTAACCTCTAAAAGTGCAGCTATGTACCTTTCCGAAGCCATGTCCCTAAGGTGTAGGCTACGGCTCAAGTTCGGTGCATGTAACTTGAGTAACGGAATCGCTGAAACCGCACTTTGCTCTGAAAACGTCGCCGAGTTTTAAGGAGCGAAGATCCGTTCATTGCGAAGTTAACTGGGCTGCGACATCATTGGATACCGTTCGTTCGTATTTGCACCGCGCGGCGTAGATGCACCTGGCCCCCACAATCATGTCGCGTCTAGGGGCCACCAGTCGTGCATATAGCCGATCCCCCAGCGGTCGAGGGGTAGTGTCATCGTTGCGCCCGTTTTTTTTAAGTTGAAGGGTGTTGTGAACTAGATCACTGCGGCCACCTACACGTATTCAGTTTGAGAGCGCGGTCTCTCCCCGCACAAGCAGAGCCAAGTGGCGCTGACTAGGGTTCGCTTATCAGCTCCGAGCTGCCAGGCAGCCGCAGCTGCAGCCGCAGCGTGTATCGTCGATAGTGTTATCTCGCGACGCAGCGCAGCGTGGGCGCCGGCGGGCTGCGCGGCGCAACTAACTATTCATCAAGTAATTAAATATTCATTAATGGAGGGAAATTAGTTTGTAAAAAGTTAATTATTATGTTCATTAATAAAAAGTTTCTTAGTGGCTTAGCGTTGAAATGACAAGATTTGCTGCTGTTTCGTACGGTTGTCGCGGGATCCGATCGATACGAATCGAGGGATTCCGTCGCAGCGCAAGCGTGTCATCCCTCGGACGTTTTAGTAAACAATGAAACTTAAATAAAAATCTAATACAGTGACGCATTGTACTATATGACTATATATGTATACGTCTATATATATATATATATATATATATATATATATATACATAAATTAAAAGAGGCTATTGTTTTTGTAAACAAAAATCTATCCTAATCTAATCACTACGAACGCGAAGACACTCGAGAATCTTGCAAAGAATATGGAGTTCTTGGAATGACATTATCTCATTAACGGACTGGACCGGAGCGCTTCGTTATTTGGTTCACCTGCAACGAGGGCCGCGGCTCCTGCACGCACCGTGTGACCCGGCCGACCTACCACTGTCTACCAGCTGTTCCGCGACTTGAGACCTACAGTGCAGCACACAGCGGCGGTGCAATGCAAGCTTATGTTCTACGTGAGTACTTACTGGCGACGGCGAGCAGGCACTCGACTCACCTGCAACAAAAACACTTCGGTCAGTCTACACAAATACGAGATGAATAGTAAGTAATGTAGCCCGCGTAGGGCAGGGATGGGGGCTCGCTATATATTCAACTATCCTGTGCGACATACTAATGACAAAGGACTAATATCGAAGAGGGCGCGGTCCTGTCCCGGTCACGCCGAGCCGCCTACAGTACTACTTATCCACAGTAATCAGCAGTGAAACAGCAGTCAACATCAGTCAACATCAGTCGTACAGCGAGCCTCGCGCTGCGCCTTCCTACAGTAACTGTAGATCCAGAATGAAAAACAACTAAGTGGGCTTTGTGTAATTGCGCAATATAATACAAACATTAATTCGGTCAATACATCGGACGCGACTGCCGCGTTACAAATGTTGTATTGTCTTGATTCATTCCTCTCGGATCTCTCACCTATTGCATCTCCTAACAAAACCGGCACAAGGTCACGTAGTGTTTGTTGACTTCATTTGAACTATCACAACCGGACCCAAGATGGTTATCAGAAATGTCAACGTAAAATAAATAAAAAATCACACGGGTATCTCTTTTATTTGTCAACTGCTTTAAATGAAACAAATATTAAATGTTAACCCAAACTTATCTCACATCATCACGTCGAACCCCATCTGCATTGGTTCAGCCATTGAGAGTCCTTGTGGAGATTGGCATCAACAATCAGACAACAAATGGGTATACGGCTTTATTATATAGAGCGGTGTACACACACGAAGTTATAGACAGATTGACTGCTTGTCGTTTGAATAAACAGAGGATATAATAGTCAGGGCAATACAATGGTTCTGCTAAACATTACGTGTGAGCACCGAGCACGCAGCTCCTCTGGCGACATGTAAAGCCGGCCACAAACATTCAGGACGCACGTGTTATTCTATCCCGGAGGACAGATGGAAGGCGACATTACCCCGTGCCTCACCCCGACCCCGCCTTCGCCGCAAGAACATCATCAGCGGAATCCTGCTACTCTACTTGGTGAGGGTGTGGCCTCCCTCGACGGCGTGGACCCGATCACGCCGCATCTAGAAAGTAGTGCAACGTGACTTTATCACTTAGAAGCTGTGGGACTGAGCCGAAGTAAAGTAGCTCACTTTACCGATATGGATACGTGAAGCTGCCCGGGAGCACGGGGTCGCGCGGCGCTGCCTGCCTCGTGTAGGATCGTGTGTAATTGTTGGTGCGCGACACTGCGGTGGCGCGCGGCGCATGCCGTCATGACACCCCCCACCCAGCCTGCCCCTCCCGTGTTGTCTAAGTTTGGCCGCACAGAGCCAACAATGCATTTCCGGTACGTCGGCAAAATGTGACGTCAGCGACCTTGTTGTGCTTTATTGCATGTCTGCAAGTTTCTCCGTTATACTTTACATATAAAAGACATAAATATCAATTTACATGTCCCTCGTGATACTGACGCGTGGCTAAGCAATTAAAGTTATAGCCGACTTCGCGAACTCCCCGGACGTCGAATCAATTCTCAATTTGCCGACAAACGAAGCGTCTATTACAAGTTTAATTAACTGGACATTATTGTTCAAATTCACGCAAAGTAAAAGTTACATTAACAGAAGTAGGGAGCTTGCGCCGCATGGCGGCGGCAGCCGGAGGGCGGCAGGGGCGGCAGGGCTCGCTGGACGCCATCGTCTATTCTTAGCGCCGCTTTATTCAATTACAGCCATTATTCAATTAAGGCTTTCACACATCTCTGCGGCTTCACCCAAGTGTGGGGACCAACCGCACGCCACGGCAGGAGTATCGGACGATCACGACACCGTCGCGCGGAATGCTCTTAGAAGACATGAAAAAAAAAGACAGCGTTGGTCACGGACGAGGCGGCCGCGCGCGGTTTTTAGTTATGTCCAACTGCCGGCCCCGCTCACACACACAGCTCGTGCGTGGCCGGCGAGCTGCCCCGCGCAGACTAATTGTGCAGACATATAGATTGGTAACTGCGCTACAAATGTTTAAAAGGAACAAAAATAACTACTACATACATCTGGAGCAACCGAATGGCCTCAACCTATAGCACGCCTACAAAACATACATTTTCTTTATAATAATAAAAGCTTGATTAACTAACATAACATTGACACTGTAATCATTTTAAAATATTCCGCACACTTTTAATTAGGTTGGTTGGGAGCAAGTGGAGAGCTCGCCGCCTCCTGCGGCCCCGGCCTGCCGCCTCCCGCGGCCCCAACCTGCGTCCCATGCGGGACTCCCTGCAACTTTTTCAGATCTGTTCCTTGTCCCCCCGACGGCATCACCAACAAGGTGACTCACCTACCCATGTCCATTTTACACCTACTGGTGACAATCTACAACGCGGCCATATCCAAAGGCACCTTCATGAACACCTGGAAGGAAGCCGATGTCATAGGGATTCTCAGGCCCTCAAAACATCCAACCGATCCATCAGCCTATCGACCCATAAGCCTACTCAAAGTCTTGGGTAAGATATATGAAAGGCTCATCCTCGCCCGCCTTAAGGACTTCATGCTGTCCCGAGAGCTGCCAATCATGAGCAGTTCGGGTTTCACACCCCACACTCAAGCACACATCAAGTGCACCGCATCACGGAGCACATTCTCAGTAAATTTCTTCAGGGCTACCAAACTGGGGCACTTTTCCTCGACGTGGCGAAAGCTTTCGAGGAAAGCACAACGGGCTCATATACAAACTATATGAGCTCGGTGTGCCAGATCGACTCGTACTTATCATACGAGATTTTCTCCGAAATCGAACCTTTCGTTACCGCGTCGAGGGAACGCGTTCCGAGGTTCACCCCATTTGTGCCGGAGTACCACAAGGCTCCGTCCTAGGTCCTACTTTATACACACTCTACACCAACGACATACCGCGCATTTATGGATTTAAACCGGACGCTATTTGTAAACGCCTCCAATCTGCAGCCAACATCTTAGGGAAATGGTTTCGGAAATGGAGGATCGAGATTAACCCCACCAAAAGTGTAGCCATGTACTTCTCTCGGCGCAACAAAACGCCACATCTCCAAACTATAGAGTTATTTGATTGTCCAATCCCCTGGGAAAAGACAGTCAAATACTTAGGCGTCACATTAGATGAAAGACTCACCTTCGGTCCACATATCAACCGCGTACGGAATCGAGCAGCGTTCATCCTAGGTCGTTTGCACCCGTTACTCAATAAAAATAACAAAATATCCCTGCGTAATAAAATTACACTATACAAAGCGTGCATCCGACCCATAATGACATACGCAAGCCCCGTCTTTGCGCATGCTTCCCCGCGTCACATTCACCGACTTCAGGTAATACAAAATCGTTTCATGCGCAAGGCCACCGGTGCGCCGTGGTTCTTGCGTAACGTAAATCTACACATAGATCTTGAGCTGCCGACCATAGCTCCAGTACCTGAAGCAGGCTTTTCGCCGATATTTCGACTCTGCCATCACACACCAAAACCCTTTGATTGTAAGTGCCGCTACTTACAATCCCATCGCGAATCACAGATTTAACCGCGTCCGAAGGAGACCGAGGAACGCCCTCGACGATCCTGAAGACGCAACCACCAGGGCCCAAGTTAATAATAATAGTGATATTAATTAAGATAATCGTCTGTCAGAAGCAACTGACCGAGCCGAGGTTCGGCCCTCTCGGGCACCCTTGAGTTAGACGCTCTCGCAAAACAGGATAACGGTCCAAGCCGAGGCTCCCTCTCGGGAGCCCTTGTGCTGGTTACCCATATAAAGAGGTCTCGACTGAGTGCCATAAGCGCTCGGTCACCTCTCAACCCGGTGAAACTGTAAAAGCCGTGAGGCTAACAGCGGCCATCAGCTCGAAAAAAAAAAAAAATCCTTGTCCCTTTTGTACCGCTCTCCTTATGATAAATGAGTTGTCCAGCTACGACCCACGGCGTCGTCCCATATCTGCGTAAATGTGCGCAGCCTGGCAAACTCCGAACTAACGAGATCCGCAAAACGAATCCCGTCCATCATGTTTGGTCTCAGGTGGTCACACACTCGCCTTCAGCCTGGCCGCACTTGCACTTACTATCTTTCAGTTTCATTTCATACAGTCTCTTTTTAAAGCAGCCATGAGCATTGAGTATTTGAGAGATTTTCGTAGTCCGGCACGACCCAATGAGAATTGAGCCGCGCCGCCACATCCGGTGAGGTCCGATACAGCTCGCTTCTTCGTTTTCGGTTCTATCTAGCTATCACATCATCCTATACCCGCACCAATAGCCTCCAGATCTGCCAGGAAGACTCGGGCCAGCATCGGTAAGGCTGCCTTGCTGATCGATCTATAAATGGCCCGCATACACCAGCACTCGGCAACATACACTGCAGGCCAAAAGATTAAGACCACTTTAATTAAAGTAGGAAAATATAGTAAAACTCCAATAAAATATTAAATGTTTAAATAAACTGTTTAGTCATCTAATAGAACATTGATTGACTAACAATATACTTTAAAAGCTTAAAGAAATATTAACAGTCCATGCAAAAAAGACTATAGTTAGCTAAACTGATTTTTCATAAAAAAATCGTCCTTTACATTTTATAACTTTCTTGTCTCGGCATACGGGCAATCAATTTGTTAATGGTGTATTGTTCCAAATTTCGCATAAAGCATTCCACATTTCTTCTCGCGAGGATGGGCCACGATTACGGACGTTCCTATAAATCTCTTCCCACAAAAGTTCAATGGGATTGAGATCCGGGCTCTGAGGAGGCCAAACCATGTTTTTTAACACCCCTTGTGCCTTTTTCTCTTCTAAATATCCTCTAAGTAATTTTGAGCTATGCTTTGGATCATCATCTTGTTGGAAAATGAATCCATCTCTAATTAATCGCAACCCGGAAGAAACAGCATTTTGTTCTTAAATGTTTTTGTACCTTTTTCAAAATTCCTTCAATTTTATCTATATTATTATTATATTAATCTAATCGCGCGTTCTTTGGCTAGAGAAGCAACCCCAGATCATAATTGAGCCACCACCATGCTTGATTGTTGGAACTACACAATCTGATATCATCTTTGTGGGCACTGCGTCGAAAGTAAATTCTACGTTTTGAACCGAATAGTTCAAACTTGGATTCATCGGTCCAAAGCACTTTTTTAAAATCTTCTTCAGTCCAATCTCGATGGGCAAGGTCCCACAGCATCCGCGTTTTCTTGTTTTGCGGCCTTAGCAGAGGTTTTCGAACGGCAACGCGACCACAACGACAACTTCGCATCTCTCAGTCGCCGTTTTACTTTAGTCAATGATAAAGGTTTAACTCGGGTTTTGTTTACTTCAACGCGGATTTCTGGTGCTGTTAAGCGTCTATTTCGCTTGCTGGTAACAACAATGAAATTATCTTCACTAGACGTGGTAGCTCTCGGCCTTCCCGAGCGTGGACGATCTTGAAAACAGCCTGTCTCCCTGTATTGAGTTATTGTGCCATGAACACAAGTCTTTGATAACTTCGGTTGTAAAGCAATCTCACTTTCGGGTTTGCCTTCATTATGTAAAACAACGATGGCAGAACGCACTTCACTGTTAATTTCTTGAGTTTTTCCCATTTATGAAGTCTTCACTGTAGAGACCACAAGTTTAGACTAATTGAGATTGTTTGTGAACAAACCGAAGTAAACTCTGGTAATAATAAGTCAGAAACACGTGTTTTCGGGAGTTAAATAATCCTAATTATTGACCAATACGTAACAAAAGCAAAGTAATTAGTAATGAGAACATTATAAAATATTATTACGACTCTACCACCTGGCTGTAGCGCAGCGTGTGTCGGTGTTTGAAAACAATAGATGTTTATTGTCCAATAACTTGAAAGTAAACAAAAGAATGACTTCTTTAAATAATTCGATACTAACAATAGAATATGCAGATGTGCATTTCTTTTATTTATCCTGTGGGATTTGATTACAATTGATGGATGATGTTGATGAATGATATTGTTTATGTGCGGTGTTAAACTGTTGGCCGGCAGGGTAGGTCAGTGTCGCCCCACGTAGGTTCCTTTGTATCCTCCATCATCTTGCGACGTCAATCTCACTTCAAAACGGTCTGTCGCGGGCTCTAAATTAACGCCAGAGCATTGACAAGCGCGCCTTCAATTAGCTCGATAGCATCTGAAGTGAAACATCGGGCAATGGGAGTCAATATTGTACAGTGATGCGTGAAGGATGTGGCTACACGGCAGTGACAGGAGAGGCGGGCTCTGAGGGCGTCCTGGCATGTTTGTGCAGAGCTGTCTCGCCCACACAGTTGCCTACGACGGCACGCAGGGCGTCGTGTCGGCTCATATCTCGGTAAAGACTCTCTCTTTTTTTTCATTTCAATATCAATTTTTAAAATTTTAATTTTATTATATCGTGTGGTTGTCTTTCGTTTCCATTTAAATTGTTTTATCTGTATATTGTTGATGGTTGTTGTAGACATTTATTATCTTATTTATGATTCATTTTATTTTATTACGATATTGTCTAATTTATTTCATTTTGATAATTTAATGCATCACATTTCATGTATTTATGGATTAAGAATTTATGTTTTCATGTATGCACTGTAGATGACCTGAATTAACTTAAAAAAGTAACAGAATGAAAGGGAAAAGTCGCGTTCGTTATCGAGCGGTGCCGGAGCGGACACCTGGCTGCTGCTGCCGCGGGTTCAACGGCGATAGCTTTTTGTTAATGATCAATAATGTCACACGTCGCGTATCACTCGTTAATTCGTAGAGGAAGTTGATGTACGACAAGAATCCCATCAAACACGTATGGAAACAGGTTTTATTAAGTACTGAATAAATGATGACAATAATGGTACCAAGTTAAAGTTGACGTCTGAAGTATGTAACAGATTTAAAAAAAAATACGTATGTGTACATATGCGAGCTCGTGTCGAATATGGAAGTACTTGAACGGCTACACAGTTCCATCTTTTGAGCAACTTCTGACCACAAGCCCCCCCCCCTATGCGCACACAAAGAAATAAACAAGTGTGAGGTGTCTAATTGGCGACGACTAGCACGACGCGCCGCCGCTACTGTTCCGCACGTGTGTTCGTGCCGTGTCTGTGATGTGATGACGCGTGACGCACACTACAGGCCACAGCTAACATATCTGCCACGACCACTCGGAGTGTGCTCACCAGCGGCTCGACAAGAAAAAGTATTGATCATCAACAGCCTCCGGCGCCGCCGCGACCTGCCGTCGTGGCTCAAGCTGACAGAGAGGCTCCCAGCCACAGTGTCTGCTGCGTAGGGAACCCGTAGCCCACCACGTGACAACACTTGATGTTTATCTGGGATCATTTAGTCTGTGGTGTGCAGTGGGATGTCTGGCGGACGCGGGACCAGCACATCTATTAGTGTTCTTCAGTTGTGACCAAATAACTGTTACAACCTGACTATGACCACTAGGTCCTTAAGGTTTACAAAGATTACAATGTCTGCAAGAAAAGAGGGGTCGTAGTTTGACGGTCTCCGCTTCAGGTATCCCCGATGTGTATTGTAGGTTATTATTTTATTAAACACAAATAAACTATGGCACACCAACCGAGGAATTAAATTCTAATTTAAATGTTAATGACGATGTACGAGGTAAAAATGCCTCTCATTCAGTTGGAGCGACTGCACTCCGGGAGGAAACAACACGATCATTAGGAGCCACGAGCGGCCTGACACACTGCGGCGGCGCCGGGCGCGCCGGAGTGACGTCACGCAGGTGGCTGATGGTAAGATAAGCGGTGCGGATTTCGCCATCCTCGCCCCCCCACCCCGCACCCGCCCGCGCCGCGTGTTTACACACATTGTCACTCGCCTCACGCGACACCATTGTACCGATCCACTCCTCAAGGCAAATATGAAACTTTCCGATCAACGTAATCGGATGCCGAAGCGCTCCTCGTCACAACCCTGGGCTACATCGAGAACCGCCAAAGACTGTACGGTCGCGAGTGGCGATCGACGGCGATGGCCATGGCGGTAGCGGTGACGGTGAGACAGATGGAGAGGCGCACCTGCAGAAGCACGAGACGGTGTCATCGATGTCCAGCGGTAGCGCGGCGGGCGGCACGTGGTACTTTAGCCGCAGGAGCCGTCGTGAGCCGCGCCGCAGCATTGCGGCGGCGGGGGGTGGCGGCGGGGTCGGCGCGGACGGTCGCGGGTGCGCGCGGCGGCCGACTGGCGCGCCGCCCTGCGCCGCGGCGTCGGGGCAGCGCCACGTGACCGCGCGCATCATGCCCGCACACACGCGCGCCTCTCTAATTACATTAAACAAGAGCGCCATACGCAGAGTCGACTCCGGCTCCTTTCAAAAATACGTTTCTAGTCATGGTCCTTATTTTTACTGTTTTAGATGAAAGTGTAACAACTACTTTGTGTATGTTGTGGTTGCTGTTCCAGCAAATAAATCAATTGTTATCAGCTGGTTAGTTAAATATTAAACAAAAAAAAATTAAACAACCATTTTTATCTCAGTAGGGGTGTTACAGTTACAGTAAGCAGATAGACAATAGTAGAGTATAGGAGTGACAGAGATCTAAGTCTGCCGAGATCAAGGACTTACATGAAGCTCCTGCATCTGTTCAATGAAACACTAATGGTGTAACCCAAAAATTGTTTACTTAGCCGACTATATATTATATTGGAATGAAATGCTCATTTAATAAATAACATTGTGTATCACAAGAGCGGTGCAGCAGAGGGATGCAGAGGGATGTGGAGGGGTGCGGAGGGATGTGGAGGGATGTGGACTCAATAATAATACAACTGCTCATTTCAAATTCCTTTTTAAGATTTTTAAACAACAAATAAAACCTAAGCTTGGAACATTTTCAAATCAAATATTTACATGTGTGAAGTGTGACTTGTACAACTGTATGTTGCCGCACAAATGATAAGCCACCAACCAATCACATTGGTAGCACAGCACACCCCGGTTGCTGGCAATTAAGGAGCACAAATTAAATATTTATACTAATTTCATTTCCTTACATAAAAATCAATTTAAATCAAATATGTAATACTACATATATTTTTTTAACAAAATTTAAAAGTTTAAATTACTTTATGTTGACAGTAAGTCTGCTAACGCCATGACACATATTGATCATTTCAATAAACAGTCCGAGCAAAATGTGGGACGAACAGTCCTGCAATACATTGAGGAAAGTGCAATGAGCTTGATCAACATTACCATACATGATTCATGTGAGAAACTTATGACAGATATTGTCACAAAGTTTGGCCCAAATCCCCGGGAATGATAATTTCTTTGATAACCATACATAATATTACCACTTAAAATCATTCATCACAGGAAAATGTAACTTGTAATGGACAAAATACAACATATCTAAAGTTTCCATTTTCTTTTTCAACAATTAGGGACTAAGAGTTACCTCAATATTTTAAGTTTACACGCTTATTGAGCCCTATAGGACAGGGGGACCCTGTAGCACGTCGGACTTGCAAAATAAAATTATATTTATAGCATACACTGAAGACAACGGTGGGATCAAAAGTGAGCTTTGTCTAGCCCAGTACTCACCCCATGAACCAGTCGACGGTGTCGCGCAGGTACTCCGGGAGTCGCTCCAGTTTGGCGGATATCTTTAACTCACTCCCGGACAAAAAGAAAGCACTGACAACAAACGTCCCCACACTAAGTTCGTGACCTAGCTACACGGACTCACAAACTGTCCCATCACCTTTGCTAATGTTACCGAACGGATTAAACTAGCTGTAAACTGGTGAGAATGATTTTATGCTAACTAGAGCGTGTCACAGTCACAAAAGGTTCTCAGATCTCATCACAGCAGCTGAGCTGAATTCGCCATGTTGCGCAACTTCAACTTATTATTTTCAACAGAAAACAGACAAAGCCAAAACGATAACTACAGTTATGTCATGACAACTACAGTTAATATAAATATGCAAGCGAAACATTTTGCCATAATGAATATTTACTATTTAGATTTCTTTAGTAAAGTGAGGGTTAAACTTAAAAACGTTATACCACTAGATGCACAACAATGGCAATACTGACAATAAAGATTATCTTGTATTATTCTTATATATTTCCTTTATCGATAGTATAATATTTATCTTTAATATAGCTCATACAACTAATAATCAAAAATAGAATTAAGAAATATATTATAAAATTCGCAGTGCTTTTACTTAGAGTATAACTGAACTGTACGAAGTGACAGTAGTAATTGACGTCAAAATTTAAATATAGGTTACTTTAGGAGGTGGTCTTTGATCAGGAAGTGTGATTTTTATCTTTATTGCTTTTATATGCATAGTTACAATAAGTTTAACTGAGAAACCAAGTCCTATTACGTTATCAAAATGTTTCGTTTACCGTTAGGTGAGAGAATTGATCCCATGGAGGAAAAAAGGCAAGCGAGAGAAAACACGATAAACAGTGTCATAACATTTTGTGTTCTTTGCGCTGCTATTAGAATTGGTAAGGAAACCATAATTTAAGATGATTTTTAAAATAGAAGCTTCTAAACAAGCGAAGTCACTCGAACGATATAACATTACCTCTAATAGCACAATGTTGATAGTTTTCCATGTCAGAAATTTAAGCGACTCCGAGAGCGATGTTTGTGATAATCTGTGTCAACAATCAATTTAGTTATGTATAATGTAAATAATGGGCTTTAAGTAGTAATTTGGTTTGTTGAATTAATCTGATTGAGTAATTTGCGTGGCTGTTCATAGTATTATTAATAATAATTAAATACAATACAAGCTATTTTGAAGGAACAAAAGGTTTTTCAACATCTCCAAAAGTCTATCAATTTATTACTTTATTTTAATAAAATAAGAAATTGTTTGATCTGAACAAAGGCTTCACAATCCTCTTCAACACATCACATCACATCAACTTCCTGCAAACTTGCTCTGTTGTTATATTTATTTGCCTGAGTTACACATACTCATCAACTGCTTAGCGTATTGCTCCTAACAACAAGAGTATACGTGGTGCATGTCAGACCTGATCTTCACTTTGTCCATGTTCATCTTAAGACCTACCCTTGGGAAGACACTGTTTAGGTTAGGGTACTGTACTGTTAGAGCGTAAAGCTACAGTTTTTGTTACTACTATGATGACTTTATTTGTAATAGTTGTAGATTTATAAAAATACCCATGTATGTTGGTAAGGAAATATCCAGAAAAGACAAAGGAGCACATTACCCAATGCACTGCCCTCTTGAGGAGAGCAGGCTATTTATTGGGACATCATTTATTGGTTAAACATGACATTGCTATTTATTACAAGCAACTTATAAGCTAGTAAAGGTTTGTGTTGGTTAAGCCTGCGCGCGCTCTGTTCACTACATAATCTTGTGTGTATCACTTGAAAATTATTCAAATGTCACTCCTGTGTGTCACACACAATGCAGTTTGCAATATCAGTTCCTTGTATTTATTTATAATTTCAGGTGTTAGTTAGTTGTTCAATGTGCCATTAGGTTATAAAATAGTCTAGAATTTAAATCAGTTATAGATTTTGTACAGTAACATTGGAGTATCTCAATATTGATTGTGTGGTGTTGTTGGATGGACAGTTACAATGTGTGAGTGTTTCAATGTATATATATATATACCCGGGCCTGACGCCAGCAGGGAGCTTCGGCTTGGAACATTTCCCTGTTTTGTGAGAATGTTTGAGTCAAGGGTGCCCGAATGGGCAGAACCTCAGCTCAGTTGTCCACGTCTCCTTCGGATGTGGATGAATTTATTATTGCAATGGTATTATTCCAGTCTTTCATCTAATGTGGCACTTAAGTATTTGACTGTTATTTCCCAGGGGATTGGAGGACCAAATAACAATATGGTTAGGAGATGCGGCTTTTTTTTGCGTTGAGAGAAGTAAATGTCTGCACTTTTGGTGGGGTTAAATCAATCCTCCATTTCCCAATGGTGTTGGCTGCGGGTTGGAGGCGTTTATAGATAGCGTCTAGTTTGAATCGAGACGCTTCGAGGCCGATGTCATCGGCGAAGAGGGTAGCTCTACACCGCGAGGGCGCGGTATGTTGTTGGTATAGAGTGTGTCGAGAATGAGGCTCGGACGGGGTGAACCTCGGAACGCGTTCTCTACACGCGGTACCTAAAGGTTCCATTTCCATAGTACGAGTCGATCTGGCACATCGAGCTCATATAGTTTGAATACGAGCCCGTTGTGCCAGACTTGGTTAAACGCTTTCGCGACGTCGAGGAAGAGCGACCCGGTTCGTCTCACTGATGGGTAGCCCTCGGAATAGCATGACGCCCTTGAAGCGGTCGATGATGAGCCTTTTTTACACCTTACTGCTTACTTGAGTAGGCTTATGGGTCGATAGGTTGGGTGTTTCGAGGGCTTTAAGAGTCCCTACTACGTCGGCTTCCTTTCTTCAACGCGACTAAGGCGGTGCCTTTGGACATAGTCGCTTTATAGATTACCACCAGTAGGTGTAGAATGGACATGGGTAGGAGTTTGCTCCCCTTGATGGTGATACCGTCGGGCCGGGGGCCTTGCGGTGGACGCAGAATTTGTTATAGACTCAACTTCCGTGCATGTAACTAGAGTAACGGAATCGCAGAGTGGTTTGTTAGTCGTCCGGTCGACCTCGCTGTCAACCATCGCAAGATGAGCATTCGTCGATCGGTAGGGTGCTCGGTGAGCTTTGGAGATTGTCAGCCAGATATTCGGCTTTCTCTTCATCTAAGAAGGCGGGCGGGTTATCGGGACGCGCTAAGAGCGGCATGGTATGGGCGGTGCCTTTTTTTAGGGACTTGGGAAGTCGCCAGAAGGCGAAATGGGAAGGTTCAATATTGGAGAGGTGATTATCCCACCGATTGTTCCTACGCGTGATCAGACTTCACGCTGAAGGGTACGTAGCTCCAGCCGGTTACTTTCAGTGGGATATGTCGTTGGCACGTGTCGCCGCATTCTTACGCCTCGTTAGGTTTTTAATATCGTACGGCAGGGTCCATCGGTGGTCATCCACCGTGGGAACCTGTCTCGAGCAGTCCTCGACGAGTCTGGATGTGCCTATTGACGGCATGAACTACGAGGTTCGTGTCGTTTACTGAAGATATGTTCCTAGGAATAGCATCTAGGTCTACTATGCTTTTGGTGAGAGGTGAGGCTCGGGCTGAGGGCACTAACCGAAGAAGAAAGGGGCGGTGATCGGAAACGAGCTAGTGGTTTACCTCTAACCCTGGGAATGCGAGGTTGTTCTTACAGATCCCAATATCAAGTACATCCGGTCCGTGACCCAATGTGTATCGAAAGTGGGTAGGCGTAGAAGACGCTACGACATCGAAGTCGAGTGCGTCGCTTAGCGAGTCTAAAGCCAACCACCGGGGCTTGATTTTAGCTGCATACCACATTGTGCTTGCTATTGAAATCTCCTGCCAAAATGATCGAGTTGTCAAGGGACAGGAGCGCCACGAAGTCGCTTCGTAATATTTTAGCGTCACGTCTGCAAGGCAGGTAGACGGACGCGATTATGATGGGGGCGTGGCCGGTTACTGCTAGCTTACCGATGCTTCTAGGAAAGTGTAGGTTAAGACATAAGTTTTTAGTTTAAGATTTTTCAAACATGGCCTATGAGATTAAGTCTAGTCAAGTCTCAGAATTTTGTCAGTTTTGTGTACTTTGGAACTGCTTCACTGTCATTCGTTTTCTGAATTAATAATTCATCAGTAATTGACTTCAGAGTGCTTCAGTTTTTTTGAAAAATGGTTATTGGTTGAGATTTATTAACATGTAGTTATGTACTTGTATGTCTGTTTCTAGTTGGTTACCAATGTACCTGTCCACCATTTGGCCAGTGCCAGAGATACAGTTGCAGATCTGCAGGTGTACCCCGTGTGACATTAGTGCATTTTAACCCTTAATTAAAACAATAAATTTTATATATAAAAGTATATTCAAAATGATATTTTAACAGCGGGAAGGATAAGGACTCACACCACAAACTATTGTAACATTTTATTCAGTTAGACATTTGTATGACGCCTTGCTTCTGTAATTTGTCTCCGAGATGATTATTTTATGTCTGAGTTGATTATAATGGACTTAACAACTAGAAGCTTTCATAGTAATGTTTCATACAAAATAAATAAATATATAAGTAGAGATTAGACCTGATTAGTAACAAATAATTTATAAAAATATGTAAAATGATATTGTGAGTGTAATGCTGGTTGAACATGTGATGTGATCATTACAAAAAAATATTTTAGTGCAGAAGGTTATGTAAGATGATATGTTGTCTAGTCAATCATATTAAATCCAAAATTAATCATTTTTAAGTGCACCATAGGGCAGATGCTGCATCAATATTACATTATTTAATTTGATGTTGACATATTGTAAACCTTGGTTTTTGTTTCAGCCCCGTTGGTTCTGGAGCACAGCGGAATCCAATAAGATTGTTACTTAAATATTTTATTGTTTATAAGTTTTAGTTCTAAGTCTGAGTAGTGTCATCATCATGCTTGGAGCTGGACCCTGCTCGTACTCCAGGGTGGTGGCCAAGTTTCACTATTAAGATGGTGTTGAAATAAAACAGGTTGATAATAAATTACACTGAAGTTTAATTCTCCTCGTGAATACATATTGACCAACGTGTTACTTATTTAACTTGCGTCACTTCACAACTTTATTACAAATCACTCAATCAACATACATTTCTTATGCCCAAGGAAATAATTGGCTTTTTGATTTATCTAGTTACAAAATTCTAAAATCTGATAATACAATGAAATTTAAGCATTCATACAGTTCATCCACTAAGTCCATTTAGTATTGAAAGTAAATGATCATAATATTAATTATAGAAATTGATTTAACTTCTCCATACATATTATTATTTATACAATTTAAACTAAATTACGCTCATTGGGGTCGGGGTCGGGGGCGGGGTCGGGTCGGGGTGCAACCTCACGTTCAACGACACTATACATTGTATACATTTGTAAAAAGTATCAAAATCGAGTAAAAGGCCTACAAAACATTATCTCGACATACTAACATTTGTTTACGTACTTTAACCTAAAGACTGACAGCAACACGAGACGCGACGCTCCAGTGTTTCGGGGTAACGAAGGTATTTTTAACTATTTGGCTTAATTATATTTATATGAGATGAGCGCAACGGAAAGCAGTGCGAGTGTGCGGCGCGGGCTAGTCCTCCGCCTCCTCCTCCTCCGACTCCTGCTGCTGCAGCCACGTCAGCCACGTGTTCACCTGAGGGACACAAGCACGTTACGTTATCGCCTGCAAACATTTCAAGTAGTCATTCTGTCTCCCATGGCAAAATCCCAACTTCTCAAAATGTAGAATCCACTTGGAGCTACAGCAGGTGTCTGCCGAGCACAAGGGCTACGGTTCCATCAGCTGCACTCTGCTCGCTTGTCATCCCGTGTGAGTTTTAGTGTATAGAGGTTATAGGTTACAAATTGAAAAGTTATTTAATAACTGCTGAGTTACCTGGAAGAGAGCCTCGCCCTTGCCGGGGTAGGCATCGGTGACGTCCTCGCGCCACCGCAGGAACGCCTCCTCCTCGCACACCTCCAGGTTGTACAGGTACATGAACCAGCGCAGCAGCATCCCTGGACCACGCACAAGCAACTTACTACACTTGACCATTTGCAGAAAACTGCAGAACGCGGACGTCCTGCCGTCTGAACATTAGTGGCATGGCTCTGGCGTGGAAAATAATCGACAATATGTTGAAGGGAATCTACTTATTTAGGAATTCCAAAACAGTATATGATTTTACTAGAAAACATTGAAAAGTTCTGATTAAATATGAGATGTAATGAATAGTACAGTGCAACTAAGTACGAAGAGAATGTAGTTTAAGTGAGGATGATGGACCCGATCCAGCACTGTATGCTGCAACCGAGGTCTCATATTCAGTGCTAAACAAATCTTAAATCTGTCACGACTGCGAAAAAGGGAAGTTTCCGGCGGAGCCAGCACCAGCGGCTCCACGGACCACCAGGACAACATCCCGACAAAACTACACCAACGAGTGCATCTCACGAGGCAGACGGGGCGCGGCTGGCACGCCGGTGTCGGTACGGAACCAATCGCGCAACCATCTGCCCCAGCGAGTACACTCTTTGCAATTTATGCAAATAAAACAATCTGACAACTCACAGATATTAATACTGCGAGACTCGTTTGTTTTAGTGTACGTTTAGTTTAGTGTTATGTCGTATGGGATTGTGCTACAGGGAATGGCACGCATGCCGCAACAAAGTCCTCTTTGACATAACGGTTTAAGAAGCTCACAGTGATGAGTTCTGCATGGGGGGCGGGGGGGGTGACTCTTGAGATATAATTGATTTGTGATTTCGGGCAGTTATAATTAATTTTACGACTGATAGATTCAACAATACTGAATAAATTTTCGTTATTTTTGAGTGGAACGCCCTTTATCTCCACGTTGTTTAGTCTAAATCTTCGTTCGCGCGGGAGAGGTCTAGCTTAATTTTGTCGTGTCGATTTGTAGTGTATTTAATGAGTCCTGTAGTTTTCCTATGCTAGACGTTCTTGTTTCGAAGTCAATAAGTCTGGAGTGAAATTTGACAAGCTTACTGCTAGAGATGCTGCTTTAAGCTCCGACAGATCTAATATCGTTCACTAGCGTAGGTAAGTTCAGCAGTTGCCGTTTCATGTCCCGGATTTGGCTTAAGATGGTATCCAGGGATGCAGAAGACTCAAGTGCAGGTACAATAGGTGACGAAAGCCTAAATTCAGGGCACTTCCACTAAGCCCTTCTGTCCGACATGCTTGCTCCACTTCGCTCCTAAATTGCTACACATACCGCACGTCTTCATTGTCAATTGAACCAGATTCGGAAGAGGATGATGACATAGTCGAAAGAATTTAAAAACGCTTAATCGAGCAAGACAAGAACTCCACACGTGTACACAGTTTGCGAGATCACAGAAGACTGTTTGACACAGAAGGTGCTTAAAAAAACGAAATACTCAAATTATTAATTTTCAGTTGAAAAAATTATCTTGTGTTTGGCAATGTCGTCACACGCACGGGACCACGTCGCGTTCACCATTGGTCTAATGTTGACTTCAGCCGCGGTATCCTCCAACTTGTTATACTTTATCTATGAGAATAATATTTAGCATACGTGACGTGTATGGTCCTGGACACTACGAGGACACATTGAATAGGAAGAGGTGGGGAAGGGGGCTCTCCCACCATGTATTACACGCATGGTGGTCGCAGAGAGTCAGCCTCACGACCGGCGTCGGTAGAATTGCGCGCTCACCCTTGGGGTAGCGGTGCGCGTGCGCGTGCACCTGCACGGCATACACGGCGGCCAGTTGCAGGTCTGGTCGGCCCTCCAGCAGCGCGGTGAGCAGCGGCGCATAGGCCTCCGCCAGCGCCTTCTCGCGTTCCAGCGCCGCCTTGTCCGCAGTGCCGCCAGCGCCCGCCGCGCCCGCCGCCGCCGTCACGTGGCCTGCCACTAGCGCCACCAGGGTCGACACGAAGGCGCCGTTGTGCCGCACGGTCGGCTCCACGTTCGCCTGTGACCAAGCGGTTGCAGTGAGAACGCGTTGCGCGACGGCAGCAGCACGTGCCGCGGCGTGGAGTACTGACCTTGATCCAGCGGAAGAGCGCGAGCGGCGCCGGCTCGCTGGCCAGCTGGCGTGCGAGCTGGGCGCGCACGCGCAGCTGCGGCACCAGTGCCGCGAGCCCGCGCGCCTCCAGCGCGTCCAGCGCGCCCGCCGCGCCGCCGCAGCGCTCGGACACGTACGCGCACAGGTTGATCTGCCACAACACATTCCACATGATATCCAAGTGCATAAGTCTATGTCAATCGTCTTTTGTCTCGTTGCTCGTCGTATGTGCACATGTGTCCCTCATGTTGGCTTTCTAGATCAACAACGATTTCCCTGTTTATATATCACGTATGTTTATATATCGCGCATGTTTATGTAGGTATCACGCCACATAATCCCCGAACCACGACTTTCTCAAAGACCATTCAACAGTTTAGTATCGTCACCGGGAAAATATCGTGTTGTTATTATGTACCATCAACAAAATTCTGTGCAGTTTAAACTATTTGTTCAGCAGCGGCGGACGCGCAACATTTGTTTTTAATGATATGTTTAATTAATTATTTTCTGCATCGCTAATAAACTGGGGAACAAGCCGGACAGCGGCGGACCCGCGGCGTCAAATGTTTTACAAGATCTCTTCTTACAACAACACTTGCGACTTAGTAGACACGATGAACACTCCAGGCTCCAGCAGTTTAACAAATACGGAAATAGCTTACTCGTATTATATTAGGCTTAAACTATTTTTAACTTGTCACAATGACTTTTAGAAGCGGACCGAGTCGTGCCCCATGCCGCTCCTAGCACACGAGTGTCTGACTACGACTTGTCCGCCGCGGCGTACCTTGCTCTCGTTATACAGCTGGTGCAGGCGGTCTGCGCCCACGCTCGCCTGCAGCTGCTCCAGCACTTCCAGCAGCAGCGGGTAGTGCTGCCCGCCCTCGCACCACGCGCCCACCTCCGCCAGACTCACCAGTTTCTGTAACACGCACCGACACGTTTTGCGTTCTCTCTGGTGAGTACCTCCTCCGCTGCAGGTGCCGACCCCGGGTGTCCCCCCCTGCTGCGCGCAGTACACGCATGGATCTCTTTTACGTACTCACCCGCACTAAGCTTTTCTTATTTTAATGTCCAATGCTCGCAATTAGCTTACAAGCAAAAATAAAGAATGGATGTTGGCGGAACACGGATACAACCTGCGGCGCGAGGTCAGGGTCAAATAATTCGAAGTCCTGAAACCACAGTCCTCGTAGCTCAGACAAAGTTTTAGCACAACGAAAAACCACAACAGGAAACAAGTTCGCTTACGATTAATGCAGCCCTGGGACCTCCAGGTGGGCAAGGCTTCTCCAACTAATTGGCGTGCGGTCAGAGCGCACGCCGCCCTGCTGAGTTACGTTTATAACATCGTTGTGCCAAATTAATCGTCGTAATAACAATAGCGACAACCGACACGGGACCGACAACGTGGCCTTTAACTTAAGTCTTTAATGAGTATTGCGACGGATGGACTTTCGGCATCGCCTGACTGAAAATGCCCATTGTACGATCTCCTGACAACGAAAAAAACAAGTTTAACTTGCCGCGCCGATGATCATACGTGCGTACATTGATTTGATTTAGATGAGTGAGTAGGGCTAGAAGCAACCCGTGTACCTGTGATGTGGCGTGCGCCAGCAGCGCGGGCAGGCGCGCGTGCGGATGGTGCGCGTGCAGCAGCGCCCGCAGCGCCTCGCCCACCGCCGCGCGCTTCACACCGCGCACCACGGCGCACGCGGCGGCCGCCAGCGCGCCCTCGCCCGCAGGCAGCTCCGCGCTCAGCGCGTGCTCCAGCACCGCCACGATCACACGGCGCAGCACCTGCCACAAAAAAAATCACCGAACACCTTACACACACGCATTTTGACAACGACCGACTGACCCCGACATCTCAGCATTAGTGAGTAGTTCCAGCATTAGTTTCACGAGTTTCGTGTTCCTTCATTCTTGACAAAACAAATAGTACCCATTGCTGTAAATAACTTGTGATAAACTTATAGCATGGTCTCGGTTACGTGAGTTACTGAATCTACAGAGCAATACACGTCGAAGAGGTACCTTGTCCGGCAGTTGAAGGTCACGCAGCCGCTGCACTTGCGGGGCGTCCAGCTCGTCCTCCTCCTGGCCGGGCCCCAGGCCACCGGCCGCCGCCAGCGTATCCGTCGCCTCCACGGCCAGCCGGCAGGCTTCCTCTTTGCTCAGCCCCTGCACAAATAAACAAATTCTTTCAAAATATATCAGATACAAATGAAAATCTATGTTAATAAAGCCTCTAAGGCACTGGCATGACGGCTACTTACCAACACAAGTTGATTTAGGGTAATATAACGGTATTATAGTAAACAATTAGACACTTCACTGACGGTTTTATAGCATACCTATTGTTATGAGCTGTGGAGTTCCTTAGTAAGCTTATTGAACAAATAGGAATCACTTATAATATGAGTAATATCCACTGGGTATCGCTCCGTATCTGAATGGAATCGCCCGCAGCCGCGTGATGGAAATTTAAAAAGATATGTGTAAGCACGTCGGTAAGTGATGGAAATTAAAAAGATATGTGTAAGCACGTCGGTAAGTGATGGAAATTAAAAAGATATGTGTAAGCACGCCGGTAAGTGATGGGAAATTAAAAAGATATGTGTAAGCACGCCGGTAAGTGATGGAAAATTAAAAAGATATGTGTAAGCACGCCGGTAAGTGATGGAAATTTAAAAAGATATGTGTAAGCACGCCGGTAAGTGATGGAAATTTAAAAAGATATGTGTAAGCACGTCGGTAAGTGATGGAAATTTAAAAAGATATGTGTAAGCACGCCGGTAAGTGATGGAAATTTAAAAAGATATGTGTAAGCACGCCGGTAAGTGATGGAAATTTAAAAAGATATGTGTAAGCACGTCGGTAAGTGATGGAAATTTAAAAGATATGTGTAAGCACGCCGGTAAGTGATGGAAATTTAAAAAGATATGTGTAAGCACGCCGGTAAGTGATGGAAATTTAAAAAGATATGTGTAAGCACGCCGGTAAGTGATGGAAATTTAAAAGATATGTGTAAGCACGTCGGTAAGTGATGGAAAATTAAAAAATGACCGGCAGCCGTGATAAAGAGAACACTTTATAATTGTTGGAGCGTGTGGACGACAGCTTACCTTGTCTTTTTTTGGTTTGTCCTTCTTGTCGGGCGCCGACTTGATGGTGATGGCGGGCTCCTTCAGCAGCAGCGGCGCGCTGGCGAACGACGGCGTCAGCACGTCTGCGGGCACACACACGCTACTACAACTTGTGGGAACCACGGGAGCCGTGACGGCTGTTCCGTCAAATGCGGCATGTTTACTTCACGGGGAACTTCATTAACATTTTTAATTGCCATCGGCTGCTTTTGGTGTAGCGGTTGACAACTGGCGGGTTTAGTTTGTCAGCTTCTAAATCGTTATTGGGTGAACAAGTCAACTAGGATTAGTACAAATAGATAATAGAGCATACGTACTCTGCTGCACGGGCGCGAGGGGTTGGTGGTGGTGCGCGGGGCGCGAGAGGCGGTTCGCGGTGAACATGAGCGAGTTGGCAGCCGGCCGCATCTGCACGTCGGACAGCGCGCCCAGCGTCCCCGCCGCGCGCCCCTTACCGCTCCCTCCGCCCCCGCGGCCCCCACCCTCCTGCGAACAACAAGCGCGTGCTGCACTCACTAGTACTAAACTCATTACTAAATATACTAACACCATATCGCCTGTACGACCCAACATTCTAAATTCCGATTTGCTGTGGGCCATTGTGGATGGTTTACAGGAAGAAAGTCAAACTTCTCTTCTATAGGAAAAGATAATTCTTTTCTAGTACAGATCGCTTCAATTGTTTATTTAACTTCGCTATTGTTCTTGTCCAACAGCCACTGGGCGGTGGGGCGGCGGTGCAGCTCCTCATGGAAGTCTCTCATCTAATATATTACAATTCTACATTACTTTGCTCAGTTACGCAGTTTTGTCTACGAAGACAAACTACCCGAGCCGATTAAACTAAAACGCACCTTGGAGGCGGCGCCCTGCGTCTGCGCGTTGTGGTGCTTGTAGTGCGCGTGCGCATGAGGGCGCGGAAAGTAGCCCGCCGCCGAGCGCTGGCGGAACGCGTCGCGAGCGCCGAAGCCGTTGCCGAACAGCTTGTCCGCGCCCAGCGGCGCGCCGCCCTGCAGGTGCAAGCCGGCCAGCACGTCGTCCAGCGGCCGCGAGCGCAGCCCGCCGCGGAACAGCGGCTCGCGGTCGCGGTCACGCTCGCGCCGTGGCGGCTCGTCGTCCGCCCGCAGCTGGTGGATGGGCACTGGGCCCTCCGCCGACACGGCTGCGCGCGGCATCCACCCGCCGCGCCGCAGCTCGGCCACGTCGCGCAGCATGAACCGGATGCGCGGCGCCAGCTCGCGGGACGTAGACAGCGTCTCGATGCGCGCGAAGTACTGGTCCATGAGTCCCCGCCCGCGTTCCGAGTCCAGCACGCGGCCGCACGTGCGCACCAGCTGAGCGAGGCATTCTAAGTCCTCGTGGTGCTCGGCGGCCGCGCGGCGAGCCAGTAAGTTCTGGATGCAGCGGTGCAGGATGGACTCGGCAAGGATCTCCAGCTTACCCAGCTCGCCGATGAATTTGATATTGCCCAGCATCTTGCACTTGGCGAGGTGCCGCTTCTCCTCCTCCTCTGCAGTTAGTATTTTATCCTCGTAAGCCGCGAATGCCTGGGGTGGGTACGATACGTTAATAGACCTCGCTCCGAGCCACAAACTATTTCCAACATCTCTTGTATAGTAAGATGAGGAGGATGAGGATGGCATCCAATACTTCTAAAATATTTTATGTTTATAAGCGAGAAATACTAAGATATCTATGAAGAGGATTCCCGCGGTCGACTACGCTACAAGACGCGTAGCGTGCAGGTGGCCAGCTGCGGGAGGACCTGGGCTAACAGGATATCAGCAAGGAGAGTGGGAACGTACCTGGGCGCGGTTCTCGAACTCGGTGCGGCACTTGTTGAGCAGCAGCAGCTTGAAGGTGCAGGGCTGGCCGGGCGGCTCGAAGTTAGGCGCCTCTTCGCTCAGCCGCTTGCACAGCTGCGCGTACATGGACGAGTACTTGGGCTCGTCCAATGCCTTCTCGAAGATCAGCAGAATCACGCCCTTCAAAACCTTGTCCGAGTCCAGCTCCAGCCCCAGCAAGTCATCGCTTAGCTTTTGGAATTTCTCCGGAGTTAGTTTGTTGAGAATGCCGCGAACCTGCAATACGTTACATTACATTTCTTTTATCATTTCATTAACTGACTGACTTGTCTATATGCTATGCCACTACACGAACACTACTTGTGGTCAAACTGACGCCGAATAGACTCAGTGTGTCACCATCACTGTGCAATTAATTTTAATTTTCTTCTATCTGTTTAATGTCTAAATATATGTTTATTTATGAGCGCGTGGTGTATAGAGATCAGACCTGGTTGCTGTTTGTTGGCGAGCGACGGATCCTTGCTTCCACTATTGTATATGACGCGTACTGTATGTGCGGACCGTGAGATATCATTGACGGAAATGAATTGCAATGACCAAGATTGTTAGCTAGCCGGTCATCCTCTAACACATCAACTGTTCAACAACAACCATCGACGCGCAGTGTCTCACCAAAATAAACACCTAAACTGCTAATAATAAACATCTCAAGTACTGGTCATTACTGGTGGTTACAATGTCTGAGATCTTTTGCTGATACTTTCACTCTACTTTACTATCCAGGTGAACATATGGAAGTTGCTTCACCCGTGGTCTGTATTGTAATTGCAACAAAACAGAGCCCAATCTCAATCCTATTTGACTTTTGTGGGAAGAGCCCGATAGGAACGTCCCTAATCGTGGCCCATCTTCGCGAGAAGAAATGTGAAATGTTTTATGCGAAATTTGGAACAATATATCACAAAACACCATTGACAAATTGATTGCCCGTATGCCAAGATTTGTGAAAAAAGCCATAAAATGTAAAGGAGGATTTTTGGATGAAAAATCAGTTTAGCTAACTATAGGCTTTTTTGCATGGACTGTTAATATTTCTTTGATCTTTTTAAAGTATATTGTTTGTGAATCAATGTACTATTAGATGATTAAACAGGTTAATTAAACATTTAATATTTTACTGGAGTTTTACTTTATTTTCCTATTTTAATTAAGGTGGTCATAAACTTTTGGCCTGCAGTGTATATACCATCGGCTTACCAAATGTTCGCAAACGACCTAACGTTATATAGATTCATACACAATGATGATGACATAACATGTTAACACAAGGATTGGGATACGGTCAGGTTTTCACGCGACAGAGAGGGTAATAAACAATACAAATGATTTTCGCATTTACTCCAATTCAATTCATCGATTGTAGCAGCTCCTGCCTCCTGGTCACTGCTGCGTATTTACAGCATGTTGCTAAGTGAAGTTTGGAACTTGCGTGATGGGTGGCCTGTGATATTTGAAACTATGCGTAATCACATCAACTATATCATCAAGAAGGCACCACGTTTCGCCGTTTCTGTGATGGGTCAATAAAATTTCTCAAAGAGCTTATATATTTAAGTACAGCATGAGAGTACTTAGAATCCTGACCTGCGCGAGCCTGGCTCACCTTGCGGAAGATGACGTCGTGTTTGGCATCGCCGTCGGACACCTCGTGGTGCCGCAGCGAGGAGGGCGGGACCCAGCGCCGCCTCGGGGGGACGGGCGTCCGCCCCGCGGCGCGCAGCACGGGCCCCGTCTGCCGCGCGCTGTCCGTCTTGCGGCCGGTGTGCGCCGCGCGCTACTGCAGCTGCCTGTCGAGCCTCCACACGCTCACCACACTGCGCTCGCCTCTTTCGCCCTGCAACACAAATGTACAATCTAACTTGGACACCGCATGTCCCATCTGCAACATGAACACCTCGGCATGAGGAGCAAGCTATCAACCTGGATCTGGGGAATGCAATCACTGGAGTTCTGACCTGACAGCACACAGTACGAAGGTTATTTAATATAAAGCAGTTTAGCACAAATGAAAGCGAGTGTTTTTGTTTTGAATTTTTACATCGTCATTGTATTTTATCTTGACAAGTCTAAAGATAACAGAAGTGTCTCAAAGGTCCTCACAAGGATCCTCGTGCCGCGCCCATTAGCAGTATAACTCGAGAAGATTTCATCTCGTTAATGGCAACTTTATATTTTATTATTAAAGTGTATAACAACGAGTTCACGAGTTTCTTTTTTACGCCTAATTATTTAAGTTTGTTTATAAGCGTTTCATGTACAACTAGGTCGGAAGCTTTGAATTAAAAAAAACATCGGCTTTCTGCGATTCCGCTAAGAAATTCATCCAGGAGTGCGGCTCCCGCATCCGGCAGCCAGGGTGACAGACGTCCTGATAGCTGGCAGCACTCGTGCCGATTTACAGAAAGTGCGTCATCGCAGACACTACAACGTGTTTTCTATAACATTATCTAGATGAAAGCAAATGGAAAACTGTGTTGTTTGTTTGTTTAAAATAAAGTATTTTATATGCCGCTGTCATTTCCCAAGAGTTTACGTATTCCGTCTTCATTTAGTTTCCAGTTCGCATATAGACTTGGTACAATAACTCTTAATCAGTGTAAACTTTTATGATAATCTTTTAAATAGAACAATTAACAAAAATGAACGCTCCATGAGCAAGTAGCTCGTCTCCGTCTCCAGCCTGCAACGGCACGGGACAATCACACCTCCAACTTGTTACGGCGATCGACTTGTACTCTTGTTGCTAATCATATTTATTGTCTAATGCTCCCTCACCAGAGCCACGCAAGTACAAGCAGCAACTAAATGGTGCACGACCGTGGTAGAGTTGTGCTATGTGTAAGTTAGCTCGACCGGCGAAGGTAAACGCCCTCGAAATCCCCAAACTCTCTGCCGTGAATTTTATATAATGTTCCGTGTGGTGAACGTACGGATCCGGATAACCTTATTACTGGTGAGTGTCTAACATATGTACACGACAGGGTACAACAACTAAATTAAACATAAGCGAACATTGGAAACTATGAAACCGTTGCTCAACGAACGCACGCTAGGAGTGACTAACATATGTACACGACAGGTTACAACAACTAAATTAAACATAAGCGAACATTGGAAGCAAGGAAACCGTTGCTCAATGAACGCGCGCTACGAGTGACTAACATATGTACACGACAGGTTACAACAACTAAATTAAACATAAGCGAACATTGGAAGCAAGGAAACCGTTGCTCAATGAACGCGCGCTACGAGTGACTAACATATGTACACGACAGGTTACAACAACTAAATTAAACATAAGCGAACATTGGAAGCAAGGAAACCGTTGCTCAACGAACGTACGCTAGGAGTGACTAACATATGTACACGACAGGTTACAACAACTAAATTAAACATAAGCGAACATTGAAACTATGAAACCGTTGCTCAATGAACGCGCTACAGTGACTAACATATGTACGACAGGTTACAACAACTAAATTAAACATAAGCGAACATTGGAAGCAAGGAAACCGTTGCTCAATGAACGCGCGCTACGAGTGACTAACATATGTACACGACAGGTTACAACAACTAAATTAAACATAAGCGAACATTGGAAGCAAGGAAACCGTTGCTCAATGAACGCGCGCTACGAGGACTAACATATGTACACGACAGGTTACAAATAACTAAATTAAACATAAGCGAACATTGAAGCAAGGAAACCGTTGCTCAATGAACGCGCGCTACGAGTGACTAACATATGTACACGACAGGTTACAACAACTAAATTAAACATAAGCGAACATTGGAAGCAAGGAAACCGTTGCTCAACGAACGCGCGCTACGAGTGACTAACATATGTACACGAGAGGATACAACAACTAAATTAAACATAAGCGAACATTGGAAGCAAGGAAACCGTTGCTCAACGAGCGCACGCTACGAGTGACTACCATATGTACACGACAGGGTACAACAACTAAATCCAATTACGTCCAAAAAATTGAACCCACGGCTCGAGCGAACGACCGCGGCCGTCCTGCCCCGGTCGTCGACCCGCTGCGTCCTCGCCGCATCGCCTTACGGTAAAGCAAGTCCATCTCTCCGCAATGACGGCGGAGGTCGTTACACCCTAGCGGGGCAGCGCGCTGCCTCGGCCGACACGTGGGGATAAGGGATGCTAGGGGATCACGGGCCGCGTAGGGAGAGGGGCGCGCGGAGGTACTGCAGCGGGACGGGGGACGCCGTACGCGTCGGGGCCTTGGCGCCACCGTCGCAAGGTCTTTCACGCCCCGAGCTCTAGCGAACCCATCGAAATAAAACCCGTGCATTTAATGTCCCCAGCAGTCACCACCGCGCCAAAAAAAAGATTTTACACAGGTCGTTGGCATTACGGCGAATCGTCATCATTGTAGATACAAGTGTGGGCGGCGCGCGGGGTCGGCAGCCGGTGCATCCCCCGCGCCGGACGACGACCCCGCCGCAGACACACTCGGGCACGGAGAACTGCAGCCCTCGGCCCTCGCCCTCACTGCTACGAGTTCAAAGACCCCGTTCCGTATACCACGAGTTTCTAATGCACAAAGGATTCATGTCAAGCCAATATATTCAACGTATAGATAATCTTGTCTAATTTTAATAAATAGTGTTAATTTAGCACCGTCGGAGTAAGCGGGATCGAATCGCAGACGCGATAGTAAAGTGAAGCGTAGAGGGTGCGCAGTGACGAGGCGCGGTGCCGACGCACTGTAGTTCCCTGACCTCCGCCAATATCACTCGATGCACAGATAAGCGCTCTCGCCGATTAGTGCACGCGTTGTGCTTGCGTCTCATTCGCACATTCGAGACTACGACTTCTTTTCTATCAGAATGACTCGAATACGCCCTGCCGCGGAACAGTGCGGGCATGTTGCCGCTGGCGCAGCTCGTCCAAACTTTAACGCATTACGGCTACAAACTAGCTGTAACTCGGTCGAGGAAGGACTGCGTCCTCACAGAATCCCAGCGTGATATATGAATGTTGAAATATAAAAAAACGTGAATTAATTTATCAAACGTGTGCACTCGTGCATTTCTCGACGCGCTATTTCCGAAATTTGATATGCTTTACTATATTTATTTGGCACCGGCGTACTTTTAGTAAATAGTTTTGTTTTTAAATAATGGAGCGGCCGGGTAGGATGATCTGTGACATTCAAAATGTGCGACCTGCAGCCCCGCCGCCGCCGGAACGGGTTTGCCGCCACCTGCCGCCGGGCGCGGGCTGCTCACCGCGCAGCACCGTCGCCTACCTATGCAAACGTCGAACGAAAATCCAACTAATCTTTTTCCTACTAGTAATAAAAATGTGAAAGTTTGTATGTTTGTTACTCAATCACGCAATAACAGCTGAACGGTTAATGAAATTTGCTATACAGATAGTTTATAACCTGGATAAACACATAGGATACTTTTATCCTGGTAAATGAGATTGACTTTATGACTGATCAAGATTTATGTTCAAACTAGCAAGTGGCTGGACTTGTTCTGCACGAGAATCATACGTCATATTCCACCAACACCCAAAGCCAAACTTCACGCACACCAAGTCGCGGGCAGATGCTAGTAATCCATAATTTAAATTATGTTTTAAGTTGTAATTTTTAAGTGTAGTGGTTTATGGTTGGACTGTTTAAATTATATTTATTGCAGAAACGAAACACCCCATATCAGAACAGCTGATATGGGGTGGCTCCTAGGTTCCTAGCTGCACTGTGGATGGGTCACTCACACAACGCCAGACGTAGATGACCTGGGCCTTAGCGACCACCTGCCATCAGGTGGGTTGTGTGCTCGTTTGTCAGCACTGGTGTTATTTTAATTAATATTGCGATGGAATCTTAAATTTAAAACAGTCGAGCGTACTACAATACCACAGAAAGCTAAAGCTACTTGGAACGATATAAATGTCTAACATGTTTTTGCTTATAAATATATATTTTCCTTATATTTCTGTCCGTTGAGGAGTGACGTCCATTAATTTGAATAACATTAGAGCAGAGCGAGCAGGCGGCGCGGCGGCGCGGCGGTCCGCCAGCTCGAGGGCTGCACTGTGTGGACTTAAATACGCTTCGTCAGATACTGAATTCAATGAATTTTGTCAAGGTCTCAAATAAACGTCTGAGATTCGAATTCGCCAATCTAGTCGTGAACCACCGCCTGGCACAAGCGTGTTGGAGTAATCAATTATATACACAAATATAACTTAGCAGACGTGCTCGCGCCAGGGTGTTTGAAATGCCCTTCACTACGGCAGCGGTGCAAACGTTTACTGACGTGAAGGAACGGGACGTGACGTGACCAGCCTGGAGTCGTTGTTGTTTGCTAGACACGTGTAGGCCTGGAGCACGTCCGCGTCTTAAGTCGTTAAGCAAATTGAACTAAGGGAGTCGTACCTAGCGGCGGGGGACGCGAGCTCGCCGCTCGGAGCGCTGTCAGCGGTAAACAGGTTGTCGTTTGAGCGCAAAAATATATTGGCCAGCGCTATCTGGCGCGACACGGCGCGCGGCCGCCGACCCCGAGCATCGCGCCCAAGGTCGCCGTTCGCCGGGAGTCACACCTACGTCTCCTGCGCGACCCCTGCCCCCGATGGCAGATCCGCTCGATGTCCGTTCGCTATTTCATGTTATGCAGGACGTCATCATGTTTGCCATCCACTCCGTTAACGAGATTCTGCACAATCGATAGCGCGACTCAGTTGGCAGAATCAACAAGTGCCCGGCGGCCAGTGAGGCTGGAGCGACAACCAAAGCGCAGTAGGCTGCGCGGGTGTCGGGGCGGGGGGTGAGAGGGTGCGAGGCGCGCGGGGCCGGCGGGCGGCGGGGGGTGATACGACCCAGTTGCACGGCCGTGGTGCGCTCCGCTACCATTGACCCAGATCCCTGCGCCGCGGAGCCGCCGCCTGCCTGACCTACAAACCAACCTCCCGTCCGCCTAATATCGACGCGGCGCCACTGTCCCCCTATGAGGGAAAGTGTAACATTTGCAACTTCTCATAATTACACCAAAAGACTTCTCATTGATAAAATCACTTAACAAAAGTAAACTGTATCAATTAATTATTTGTTGCAAAACATTACCAAATTTTGTGCTAATAAATTCATTGGCTGATAAAATTAAAATAATTAAATGTATTTATATTAAATTACAAGTAACATATGGCATATTCAGAGCTGATGTCCGAAGCCATGGAAGAATCTCATACTTTGGAAGAAACTTTAGACATACATTGAGCTGTCAAATAATTAATAGAACTAGTAAAATTTAATAATGATACTATTGCTTTTCTGGAGAAAGTTTTGAGGTTTAAAAAAAGTAAAAATATTAATTTGGTGGCAATATATATGTCAACTGGGCATTAATGATCCCGACCTTACAAGTGGAGTGTGCAGCTCACCTGGAGGAGATGTAGCAGGAGAACATTTGGAGAATTGTTATGAATATGTCCACTAAAACTTAGTATTAAACTATTTAGAAATATATAAGGACACAAATTTAAGTTACATAGGAGTTAAATTATGTTTATTGATACAAACAGCTAAGTATTGGTGGTTGCACTTGTGAAATGATTGTGTCAGTTGAACTTGGCTGCTATAACTTGACCTTATGTTTACCGCCACCTTATTTTACTTAACATAAAGAAACATCCAATTCACTATTGCTCACATGAATTTACTACACAAAAGAACATGCTATGATAAAATAATGACAACAAAACCTATAAAAAAACAGTTGTTATTTGGTAAAGGAAAACGAATCGGGAAGAATTGTTTAAAATAATAGTTTAAGGAAGTGTTGATTATACCTTATTTTCAACAAATCATCATTACAAAATTTCTATGACATATGTAACCTCCATATTTCTTTCTTCAATAAAGCTGTACCAACTGAACCAATTAAATGAACATTTCATAAATTTCCCTGAACTATGAAAAATTTAAATGGGAAATGCGTTGAAGTGTCGGAAAGCAGAAGGTAATTTGCAAAATCTTTTCGTTTGCTGCTTAGTTCCTAGGTTAGAATTCACACAATATGCACTTGCACGATACTCTAGTATAAGATTGTCTTTGTGTCCGTGCACAAGATTGAGAAACAGCGGCCAAGAATGCACCAGATGCATAAAGATTCTAGAATAACAGGAACTTGTAAAATGGCTCACAAAGGTGACGCATCGACACGATCCGATCGAATGATCTTAGCCTATTCTAACAGACCTCCAAATATACTTTGCTGAATTTTAATGATTAACGAGTTTCGTAATTCATTGCAGACACGTATTACTCTATAAGAAAGAAAATGCATAACTTACGAGGCGATGAAAGTAAATTGTAGAAAGCACAAGCACCGCAACGCGACAAGCGAGCTCTTTTGCACGCACACAACTGCTTGAAAATGTAATTTGTATGTAGTCTGTAGCGTGCATGCACACCTGACACTCACACTATGACATTTATCATGACAATTTGGTCCAAGATCATAGACAATTTTTTTTTAAATACTTATGAGTCTTTGGCAAAGCAAAATTAAACGTTTGTTGTTGTTAAAGTAAACTAAACAAAAAACATGTTTACTAAATATTGTAAAGGATATTTCTTTTACCACAAAGTCCTCCAAAATTAAAGATTTTCATTTATAAATCTTAAGGGCAGTCATAAGTATATGATAAAAATTACTAACATTACTTGTTGCAATATAAAAATATATAATAATATTTATATGGTATAAAGTAATACGGAGTCAATGCACTAATTCGTGTATTTTGAGTTCATGTTGTTTATTTATTCGGTAAATTCCTTTTACTTTAAAATAATGAAACGAAACTAAAATAAAAAATTATCTTTATGTGTTATTATTTTTTGAAATTACCTTGTAAGAATCTTTTACATTAAATTTTGATAATTATGCCATATATTTTGGCTTTAAATCTTTCATATTCATTAATGTGCGGTAACCATGAGAGTATATGTACTACGTACAACAGGTACCGCGTCTTATTATCGTGATTATGCAAAATTATGACAAACAAAAACAAAAGTTGAATTTTGTTATAACGAGAGTTAAATAGAAAATAATGATCTCAGCGTAGTTCACTTATATTTTAATTCCCTTACGAATGAACGAAATCTTTAAAGTTTACTGTACGGTTCCACTAATATATTTCGCGTTAAAATTGGAAACTCCACAATCTTGGATTCTCATGTCACATTTGGTTTATCACAGAGCAGCGTTCTGTAGTACTACTCATGGGAGAACCGGGGAGGAGACTAGAATTGAAACTGAAGAAGGTTTAACCTTCTAACTTACAATGAAATGGCTTCAGAGAAACATGCTGACCTAGAATACACCCAAAACGAAATATATTACTTTCAGCATAAGAAAAAAGAATCCTAACTTTTTTTTTCAGCTACTGTTACTAAGTATCTTGTTGTCTCGACTAGACTTTTACTTGGATACCACATATTCTAATAACAGCTGTAAGATTTCGTAAAGTTATTTTAGTTTGCAAAACATTGCGTCACGTTGCAGATAAGAAATTGGTAAAAACAATTACCCCGGTGCAGTCAATTTTGTCTTATTGTATTATGGCGTTGGGAGGCGCTAATAAATCTCACATTATCAATGTTGAAAAAGCTCAACGCGCATTACTAATGAGTTTTAAACCTTATAGATTTCCTACAACTCCGCTATACACGTTATGTGATGTGCAATCAGTAAGAAAACTATTTATTGCTGACACCATCATAGCACGACAAAGAAAACTCAATTTACCAACCCCATACATGCAGGAAGAATAAAGTATTCTCAAGTATCTTAAGCAGTATTTTCTTCGCTCACAAAATCCAATATTATCTTGGTCGTTTTCTATACAATAAGGTAAATCGTATTCTTAATATACACATGCTTAATAATTACTGTAAAACTAAATTGACACTGGCTTAAAACATAATGTTATGAAAATATAGAAAGTATTATTACAATAAAAAAAAATCAGCTGAGTAAATTAATATTAACATAACATATAAATGGATCGGAATTTTGATGAGGATTTATTATATTTATATTTCATGTAAGTGGAAAATATAAGAAATAACTAACGATTAGATATATAAAATTGCTATTAAATAAGATAGTCAAGTGCCGACCTCATAGATTATGCCTCTGGCAGAGACTAGTATTATATATATACAGGCTAGGCCTGGTAGGGATACTAGTACTACCGACTATAATATACGCAATATTTGTTGGCTAATTTGGGAAAGCTTTTGTAACACAAAATGCTCACAGTTTTAATGTATTGGTGCCGCCAGAATGTGACGTAATATAGTTAACGTAATAAATAAAGTTGTACCAACGGCAACCGTGGAGTTCACCTGGGTAGTCCAGGGGACACGTGTAGGGTATCAGGATTTCAGTTATTTTTACGGAAGCGAATAACTATAGGTCTACCAGAATCTGATGGCAAAAAAAAAGTTTAAAAAATAGCGATTTTCATATGGCAACAATAAAAATGTCATCTGTCAACTGAAATTTCGAGTAATTGTTTTTGGTTTGGCTTCAAATTCCTTTTCCTTTAAAAAGTGGTGAAAATGTCGAAGAAACCTCTTCGATCGCAGCAAGAAATGTTGTTTTCAATGTTTATCAAAGAATACTTGATGAACAAGGTGCAGAACAAACACAATCATCGATATTGAGCCACGTGCAAGCGTTGACTGTTTAGTAGGAATGACACGTCTTGATACTTTGGTTTATTGCATTTTTCGTGTGTATTATATTATGTGTACTAAACTTTGGTTTATTTCAGGGGTGTATAGGTTGAAGAGTACATCTACTGACTACCACCATGATATGAGTAAAGATAACTTTAAAATGGGTTACGGAGAAGTAGATTCCCAACCTTACAAAACCTTCTCTAATTATCATGGACAACGCCTAACCATTCTGTACAATTAAACAAACCGACCATATTGATGTTATTAAACATGACTTCAATCAAACAATATCCCTTACGACGATAATTGGCGTAAATGTAAATTACTGGAAGCAGTGAAAAATCATAAGTCTAAACCTAAATATCAGATAGATGAGATTTAAATCACACGGCCACGAAGTCTTGAGGCTCCCGCCATATCATTGTACGTTAAACCCCATAGAATTAATCTGGGGAATAATGAAACAAAAAGTTGCGGGTAAAAACGTCAATAGACCTGCATGTGATATAAAATCTTTAACAGAAGAAGTTTTCTCTCAAATAGGAATGGCGAAAATCTTGTGAACATGTAATAAAAATTGAAAATTAGTTCATAGAACAAGATCGATTAATTGAGATGCAGGAGGAAAGGTTTATCATAAATACTGTGTCTTCCTCTTCCGATGAAGACTTTATTATGGATGTGCAGTATTTGGAATCATTTTCAAGTTTTGATCGCTTATAATTAATTAATAAACTCATGAACAGAGTAATTGTAGTTTTCATCTAAACTTCGAACCCCTCATCCGCGACACTAACATTTTCAAAAATTATCCTTCATCATTGGATACATTTTTATATTTGCATGTATCACACAGAGTCAGTCGCTATAAGGAAAAAAAAGTATCAAAACGTTTTACTCCAATTTCCCCAGTATTGCTAGCGTCAATTTCTTTTTTCCCTTTTTGCCATCAGATCCTGGTAGACCTATACATCCCACTGATTAGTCTTGTGAAAAACTATATCTCCCATAGGGCTTGTATCAGAAAACTTAATTTTTCGGATCCACATTAGTGAAAATAATTTAGTAAAATATTTTTAGTATTATGCAATATGTATATTGTAAGTATTTTTCTCGTTTATTATAACCAATTATATATCTACCATAGGTAATATTGTGCGAAATGTACAATATGCAACATACTGCAAAACTTCTATTCTAAATTGAACAAACATTAGTGTTTTTAAAAACTTACCAACAATATATCGATAATATTTAATTTATTTTGCTGACATCAAACTTTTTTTAAAGATTTATTACATGCAGCCCTAATGTATGCCAGTACTTGTATAAAGGTCTCATTTGCAACGGGTCCCGCGGTGGGTACCGCACTGCCGTGCTGATCAAAATAGTAGCAAATATGATTAGTAAAACCATTACAATTGTCGTTGCGCAAACACAAAGTTATAGTCTTATAATATTTTACTACTTAGGGCTTCACGCTTGCAATACTCTAAAGTGACGGACACCCTACATTCGGCACACTGTCCCCAACACTTGTGAATATAATAATCCGAGATCTTCATTTGCCGATTGATTGTATGTTCATAATTATATTTTGATAACATATTGTATTTGACTTCATTTTCTAAACAACAATGAAACGTCAAACGTATCTGGACTGTCACTTGACGTTTCCTTCCTCCAATATTGGCACACTGTACTGACGTCACCGACGTGCTATAGTCTTCGCCGAGTTCGCGAATACGTAGGCGTCACTGGACGGCAGACGTTCAGCGAGCCAGGTAGAAGGCGCATTGGTACTTCAGCTTCCTGATCCTTTAACCCATCGGTGACTGTTATTCCACTGTGCAATGAAATGGTGTTCTAGATATAACTGTAATAGATGCACGACCAACTTGTTTCTGGCTGCAGCATGAATGGGTGGCCCGCCCGCAGACGATAACCGCGCTATAACGATTCTATTTCTACTATAATATAGTGGGATAATATAGTGTAACAACTTTATTAGCTTTTTCTTATTATATAAATCATAAAATAAAAAAAGATGCACACAAATCGGACCGGAAGTCCTCGGAAATCAGTGTACATACTGGTGCATAAAATTTTTTCAATAAGCAGAAATAAATAAAACACAATATATTATCTCTGAAATAAAATGTTATTATTCCTGTGTGTTAAGATGCGAGCGTACGTCTGAACATCAGATATCCAGTACACGCAAAGTTATCAACACCTTTAACCAATTTTTAATCGGCGTGTGTAATGTACGATGCGGCTTAAAAATGAAGTAAACAAGTAGGACGCATGCGTTGGACGGCAAACGCGCGCCCACGACACGTTGCGCCCTGCTGTTGTCCCTGGACACGCAACTCGTCGTTCTCAAATCATTAAATATGTTTAGCACCAGACATGCTTTTTAGAGAGCAATATATTATTAATTGACCATTTAGGATATTTAAGAAAAATGATACGATTGAGTCCACGTCACTCTTAAAGCTTCGGCTCAAATTGTTTATATGTTACATTTTATGTAGAATATGTGTAAAATGCTCTAGGTTAGGTTAACGGTCAAAGATCTAGGGGATAAAACTAGAACCAAAAACCCTCAGTCAAAGTGCTTTGTTCAAGAGGAGAAAGAACTGAATAATGGAATATAAACAATCAATTATTTCTTGTTTTTAATTAGTGGATGTGTCTTGGATTGTCAAGTTGTTAGCCTGTACCGACACGAGCAGCGCCAGTAACGTCCATGGCCGCAGCTGCGACCAAGCCACGTGTAATAAACACACTGTTTGTAAACGGTTGAGCACGCCACAGGTTTATACAACAAAGTTAAGTACAAATATGAGATTCAAACGGTTGCACCGCTAATACAAAAACGTATGTAAAAGTCAAAACTTAATAATAAAAATGTGTAAACTTTAAGTAAATTGTAAAGAGGTGGCGGCGGCCGTGTGCCAGCCCCGCCCGCGCCTTCACATCAATGTACATTTATACAAAAATATCTTCATAACAAACATAACGCTATTGTACAGGGCTCGGAGCGCAGGCCCCGAGCTGGTCCCGAGCGGCACACCGGCCGCCTCACATGCCGGACTCCGCGATGCCCTCGTCATCTGTAAAGTGTGCCATGATTAGGAAAATGTAACCTCACGCCAGGGGGAGCACGCGACAGTGTTGGAAAGTTAATGATATGAGATGCGTTAGTGGAGAAAATTCCGGGCCCGCGTCACGCGCCTTGACAACACCTTTAGAGAGCGTCCTCCTACCTTGCGCTTGGTGTTCACTTGGACTCGTATCTCTTCACGAGGTGAAGATGGCGGGAATGAATGTGTGTGCGTGCATGCATGGCCGGCATTAATGTATATGCTATGCATCGAATGAAACGGCACCGACTGCTCTCCAGGCTAGTGCAAGTGGCTGGGCGCCTCGCGGCAACACAGCGCGGTTACGTTCGTATGGAGTGCACGTTATCATCAGACGCAAACACAATAAATTAAGGCCGAGACAGTTTTTGAAAGCGTTGCAATGTTTTATACATGAACAAGATGGACAACATGCAGCACTCGGGCTCACGTGGCTCGCGGCGGCGGCCCGCGCTTCGCACCGCGCACGCCCGCTCTGCGCACCGCACACGCCCGCGCTGCGCACCGCGCACGCCCGCGGCCCCCGGCGCCGGTCACGCGTGCGCAACCACTCAACAAGTAACGTACACAGGCATACCATCACAAAGGGCTGCACGCGCGCGGTATAATTGTAAGTTATGCTTCTGACCATAACAATGACATATGAAGGTAATAACAAATTAAAACATATTTTAAATATAACAAAAAAGTTGGCGAGTCAGTTATAAAGATATTGAAGTTGAAAACATTGAATGTAATGTCACGGCGGACCCTCGTCGTAGTGCAAGCAATGCTTGCAGGCCGCGAGCACGCGCCCAATACCTTCGAAGGCCGGGTTGTGGTGGTGGTGGTGGTGCTGGTTGGCGGGCGCCAGGTCGCGGCCCTCCAGCGCGGCGGCCACGCACGTGTGCACGCAGATGTACTGCTGCTCCGTCTGCACCATCCACACGCGCTCGCGCCGCATGCCGTGCACCATGCCGAAGATGTCCAGGTACTCCGCGTGCGCCGCGAGCTGCGAACCCACACGCGGGCCCGTTACGTGATGAACGACAACATCATCACACATGCCGGTGCGAATGCACACCATTATCTTTTTGTAAGATATCATGTAATAAACAAATTCTACCAAATAAATATGTTTAAGGAAAACAAAGAAATGTTTCATGAGCACCTCACCTCCAGCTGTAAACATGAAATAAGTTAACAACGTACCCTCCCTCCAGTCACTCAGTCAGTACGGCAGTTCTGAACTGCTCACTCACAGTGATGTCGTGCGAGACTTCATCTTCCTCCGTAGAGCTAGACCAATCGTAGTACATACGTGTGGCCGGCCAGCCCAAGTACCGATTATTGCATCAGACTATTCCTTTATTCCGGATGTGCAGGTTGCTTCATGTCTTACACGCCGAGGTGGAGGTGAACAAGTAATTTAATTTGAAACGAACAATATTGTCAATGGCACACGCCAGCCGCGGCCTCTGGGTGCGCTCGTATCCTCACCTGCTGCAGCGCGCGGTCCAGTGTGATGAAGGTGCCGGAGCGGCCCACGCCGGCGCTGCAGTGCACGACCACGGGGCGACTGTCCGGCGGGCAGCGCTCGCGGAACGCGCGCACGAACCTGCGCCCGCGCACGTGTCAAATAGTTTACTATGATCTGTGTTCTGTGCTCGTGCACCGAACTGATCTATTTCAACATACCCTAAACTTGATAAATATATATGAACTTTGCCTCACTGAAATTACAATGAAGTGACGCAACACTGTTTAAGGTTAAAATTTAGATACAAAACTCCGGCGGAACCCGCTCTCGTGTGCCGTGGCGGGCTGTAGGGGCGGTAGTCCGCGCTAACGTAGAGTTACTTAGTCCATACTGGAAGTTTGTCGATTTTCATAAATAAGATCAGATATTATATTTATAATATATTGATTGTATTGTTGAATCATGTGCCCTCAGTTATTTCCACTTCACAAAAGCAAGACCATTTGTAATGCGTACCTGGAAATTGTTACAGTGTTAACGTGACAGTCGGGGGCAGTACCTGGCGAGTGCGGTGGGCGGGTCCGGCACGCCGAAGTCCGGCCAGGTGGTGAAGTGGAAGTGCTTGAGCACGCGCTGCTCGGCGCCGCGGCACACGGCCAGCTCGGTGACGGTCCAGTCGGCGTAGCGGCTCTCGTTGAGCGCCGTGACCGCGATGTCGCCGTAGTACACGGGGCGCGTGTCGTAGGGCCAGTAGCGGTCGCACTTCTCGCGCCCCTTCTCCACGCAGCGCGTCAGCATCACGATGGAGCGCGAGCCCGACTCCCAGCACATGCGCCAGAAGTCGTCACGCGTGCAGTGCAGCGGACCCTGCGACCGACCACCCCCTGCTCTGTATATCTTCAAAATATTACATATCATATCTCGTTTCACAACCAGAGGCCGCTGAAGTGTGCCCGTCGGAGCCAGCCGAGCATGCGCACGTAGCGGCGCGGCGAACTGTGTGTTCGTGTGTCACTCTTAGTCAGATAAAAAACATTGTGATATTGCTTTCATTTTGTCCAGTTCTGTAAGAAAACTTTACGAAACTAAAACGGAACGCCCTCGGCGCCATTACGAGACTAAGCCTTGTTTGGATACGATTAGATGATTGCATTGTGCGCAACAGGTTGCCAGGCGAGGCGCGCTGCTCTTCACCGGAACATGAAGGCGGTCAGGTGAGTGACATCGTGCGGCGAGGTGTCGCCTGGTCACAGTGACAGAACAGCGGTGTATGACGGCCCCGGTGGCTACCTGCGTGACGATGAACTCCCTGGGCGAGTTGTGTCCGGGCACATAGTTAGCGTTGATGTAGTCGGAGCCCTCCTCGTCGTCGACGGGCTGCAGCTTGTAACGCGAGTGGTCGTACGGCAGGATGTTGGTAAAGCGGTTCTTGGGCCGGTTGCAGGGCAGGTCAGCCGCGGTGCAAGGCTGCTCGCGGCCCACATGCTTCAGCTCTTCGAATTCCTCACTGAACCTGAAAAACAGGAGAGCAATTCATTATGTACTACTTTGTTACTTGTGCGAGATGTCTGCGTCAGACACGTCGGGACTAAACATCTATATACGTACCGGAAGTCTGAGTCCGCGGCCATGAGGCGGTAGTGGTCGAGGAAGTCCGCGACACGCACGGGGCGCGAGGCGACGGGCACGGGGGGCGGCGGGGCGGGCGCCGCGCGGCGGGTGCGCCGGCGACGCAGCAGCAGCGCCGCGCCCGCGCCCAGCAGCAGCGCCGCCGCCGCGCCCGCGCCGCCCGCGACCCAGGCCGTGTTGTCTGCCTCTGCACACACACGAGCCGGTGAGCGGAGGAGTATCGAACACTTTCAATGACATACATAATGACATCTGAATTTTGTCGGGATGAAAATGAACGACAATTTTAAAGGTCACCTGCAAAGAGGCTGATCAGCGACCGACGATCCGTTCCATGTTCAGCAGTGAAACCGTTCCCTCCTGGCGACCAGGACCCGGCACAGCACCGTGGCCGCCCACATCTATCTTTGACAAAGGATCATAATGCAGATTGGATCTTTTGTTTCCTTCAACAATTTTATGTTGGTTTTGTGTGAAGACGAGATCATTGCCTTTCGTTTAGCAGTTGGCTGCAATAAGCAGCGGTGGCAGCGAGGTAAGAACTTCACTGCTAAACGAAGAACTGACGAAAAATGTAACACTGCGTTCAGTTCATTAGCTCGTGTACGTTAAACAGTAAAACAATAAAGGCACTGACACTTCCAGTATCGTAGCTGACGGAACCTCATCGAAGTGGCGGCACCTCTTGGAGCCACTTACCGACTTCATGATAAAGATATTAAACAATCAATTACAATTTAGAACTGAACGTTGAACACCAGTTGTTTAACTGATTGTTTAATAAACAAAGTTTAACGTTGTGGTTGCCATAGTCCACACTCGGTGACCATGCCTGGTTGATCTGCAATGGACAAGGACATGTACCCATCGGTCGTCAGCTGGCGCGGCCGCCGCGGTGCACAAGTAAAGAGCTATTGTGGCTTATCAGCGCATAAAGGAATCGACGAGATATGATATGAGCGGGTGACGCGCCGCCTTCTGCGGAAGTACTTCAAAAAGGGATTCTTATCTTATCTGAACTGGTACGCACCGCGACTCACTAATTAAGGTAATATTGCTAAGCGTAGAACTCTTTACGTCCATGATAGTTCGAATTAAATAACTCTTTTATCAACCGTCCCGGTCCCACAGCGAGAGCGGGCAGGGGGCAACGGTGGGATCCTTTAGTGACCAAACTGTTTCGTTACATTTACTTATAGAGACACGTATACGCACATAAACAAAATACGTAAAAACAACTGTTACTTATTTTTTTTTATCCCGAAGATGTGTTAATACCTCAACAAGAGCCATGGTCACAGGAGCGCTGGCTGTGTCACGTGCTGGTGCCATAGCGGACCCACATTACCGTCAGCTTTATCATTTATTTTTGGTCAGATCTACACACTAGATTTCACAGGACCTTGAGATCTTGCAGCGGTACGAGATTCAATTTTATTAATCGCAGGAACCCGAGCCGACGACAGTCGACTCAGCCATCTTAACGTCGAAACAAAAGTCGGGATAAAAAATAATAAAAATAGCTGCGATAAAGTTCGCGTGCAGTTTTTGCGTAAATGAAAGAAATGAAAGAAATGTATAGGTCAGCACACCCGTATAGACTTGCGTGTAGGCGGTGTCCGTGAACTTGTCGGGCGCGGTGAAGGCGCGCAGCTTGACGAAGTAGCGCGCGTTGGGCTTGAGCGGCCCGTTGCAGTAGGCGCGCCCACCGCCCTCGCAGCGCTCCGAGCCGATTGTGAACTCTTCCACGGCCGACGCGTGGAACGGGTAGTACGGCTCCGTCACCTGGGTGCCACCAGTCAGCTGATGCGAGACCCAGGGCCACGCGACCACGTTGCGGTAACGCATCGTACCCCGTGTATCACATATATTTTTTTCTTCTACGACCTAATAAGATCACTGTCAAAGAGTGACCGCTTGCGGCTCTGAAGCTGATCTCAGAGTTCCTCATCCCCTCTGTGTGATTTGGAAAAGATGTACTTGATCTTCGTCTATTTCCTGCTTATACTTCGTTCATTCTCCAGCAGTTCTATTATTACCCTGGACTTTCACCATGCACGCCTCATCTTACATTTGTCTTTCCCTAAAGTCTCCAAGTTAGGAGACCATCTCTCAAAACCTGTGCACGACGATAAAATCCGTTGTATACGCTACATTGGGTTTCATAACTGTAATGTGTTGACGTCCAAGGCACCAGCACATTACAGTTATTAAACCTTTGTCCGCGTGTACGTGTTGTACCAGTTCTACAGCGTTCTCATTCGGCGATGGTTACGTCAGCAGTGGACTCGGGCCAGGGAAAACAGCAGGTGGATCATCTTGCACATGCGATGAACATTGAACAAATAAAACTGCGCATTTTAGTTTTTTTAAGATAGATAACAACAAAAGACACCAATATTACTCCAATAACTTCTTTCTATAAGTTTCTCACTCTCCGTGCGTGCGCATTCGCATGTCCGAATTGTATGATTATGTTCTCTCTATATACCTGCGTAAGCGCACGTTCGTGTGTATGTTGGTGTAGATGTTGGTGTAGATATTGGTGTGCATGTTGGTGTAAATGTTGGTGTACATGTTGGTGTAGATATTGGTGTATATGTTGGTGTACATGTTGGTGTAGATATTGGTGTGCATGTTGGTGTAAATGTTGGTGTACATGTTGGTGTAGATATTGGTGAATATGTTGGTGTAGATATTGGTGTGCATGTTGGTGTACATGTTGGTGTAAATGTTGGTGTATATGCTGGTGTACATGTTGGTGTACATGTTGGTGTATGCGGGCGCACCTGGTAGGGCGGCCAAAGGGGCAGGCGGTGCACGTCGCGCCAGGCCGGCAGGCGCGCCGGCGTGTCGTTGCGCGGTTCCTCGGCTACCACCAGCGTGTAGGCCGTCACGTTGCCGTTGGCTGCTGAGAAGTAGTCCGCACGGAAACGTACCGCCACCTGCAGAGACATCGACTCCGCACTTTATTGTGTAAAGTTTAGATTCACCGGCATGCTTAATGTCACGTTAGCCCTCAGTAACCTAAAATTACTTTAAGAATCCTTTGGCGCTTCGTCTTCGTTCTTCGTTCATGTGTCTGTGGACGCAGAGACGTAGGACGTGTCAACGCCTACACAGTATCCGCAGGATGTGCGGCTGAGATGAAGAGTTTGTAGTGTCGTTGCACTGAATAGTCATGTTGAACACCAGCACTTGACTAGGGTGGTGAGTGACGAGTACACAAGCACACACAGATCTGCTGTTTGTGTTCGTAGGCTTGACAAATACAAGGAGACAGAGCAGACCGTACCGTGGAGCTGGTGCGCGCGACGGGCGCGGGCAGCGCGTCTTGGCGCGGGCGCGGCGGTGCGGCGATGGCCATGTGCTGGCTCCACACGGCGGCGGCGCCGGCGCCCGCGCCCGACTCACCGCGCAGCGAGAACTCGTACGTGGCGCCCGGCACCAGGCCCGGCACCGTGCCGCCTGTCGCTGTATGCGTGACGTACAGCTATACATATATTCACACTTTACAAATAAAATGATCACGTTGTCACGTTCCTTTTGAGCTGCGATACTTACTGTACCTACACTTACTGTTGTTTTTAGGTCCCGATAAGCTAAAAGTGAACAGCACATTTAATTCTCTGGAGGGGAACGATATCAAGATGGACCCCGCGCAGTACTCCACGGCATTGGCTCGCTTGTAGATGGTACAAACGTGAAGCTACCTTAAGTTAATATACCGTTTTAAAAAGTATGCAAGGTATAGATTATATTGTGATCGTCTCCGTGACCTTGAGACTGCTATGATATGATATAGTATGCTCTTTCATCAAGTGAAATGGACGGCACCTAGGAGGAGAGGTGGCTAAATATTGACTGAATAACTCAGAAATACAAGGAGTTGGATTCGACTTGCACCGAATAGATGGTAATGTAAAGTTGAAAGTAACCATCGGGTGGGAAGTCGACGGTGCGTACGTCGTCGGGGCGATCCCTGGTCGCGTAGGTGATGGTGAAGCGGCGCAGCACGCCGTTGCGGTCGTCGTGCGGCAGGCGCCAGGCGAAGGTGAGCTCGTTGGGGCGCGCGTCGCTGGGCGCGAACCCGCGCGGCGCGGCGGGCGGGGCCTCGCGCGTGCGCACCGCCAGCGAGCGCGCGCGCGACCGCGTGAGGATGGTGGCGGGCGTGCCAGCGCGCACCTGCCGACACCGCAGTTAATCTGAGCTCGATTTCGTTCCCAAATGCCTTTTGCATCCTTAACTAAATTATGAACTCCGTTGCGTCGCGTTTATGACGCGCGCGACTTATAACAAAGCTGTTAATGCGGATTTTAGCAACAAATTACGACTCTTTTGTTTTGTTACTTCGATATTTTATCTATCATCGCCGACGCTGTGCATTTCTGCACAAAAGGCATGAGTTGAGCGTCATCTAAACAAAAATTCAATATCGAGCGAGGTGCACACCTCCACGGTGAAGGTGTAGTTCCAGTGCGGGCGCAGCGCGGTGAGGTTCAGGTGCAGGCGCTCGGTGCGCACGGCCTGCAGCTGGTCTGGAGCCGCCAGGTACTGCACCTCGAAGTCCGTGAAGTCACCCGGCGGCCGCGCCCAGGACAGAGCCACGTGCCGCGCGCCCACCTCCGTCGTCTTCAGATCCGACACGGGCCTAGGGTCTGCATCAACACAAACGTCATCTACCACACTACACGTGCAAGCAAAAATTCAGTTTGTTTTAGTTTTTTAATTAGTGCTGTAGTTATGGCAGCACTTCACACGGAAGTTATTTCCTACGCAGCTATACAGAACCCGGAAAGCTAATTGCTATACACAAAATGTGCTATATCTGTCGGAGCAGTCGGGGTCACAATGCACCATCTTAGTAGTTAATTAGGCTGCACGTAGGGGTCGTGTTTTGTTAGGTTCACAGTAGCATCAACAACAGCACTGAGTAAAGGGAACAAGATGTGAGTGAGGAGCGAGCATGTACGTACACAGGCGGGCCTGGCGCTGCACGGGGTGCGAGGTGACGTTGCGGCTGACGGTCCACATGGTGAGGTTGTACAGGCGGCCGGGCACCAGGCCGCGGAAGTCCACGGCGTGCGAGTCGGCAGCGGCGGCGCGCTGGGCCGTGCGCGGCGCCTCGCCCGCCGCCTCCAGCCGGAAGCGGTACGAATCGAACCGCGCCGCAGCCGCCGGCGTGCGCGTGTAGACCACGCGCTGCGCACACAACCGTCAGACACGCCCCCAGCACACAACCACGAGCAGCCGCGGAGTCGCCTCGGGGGACTGCTCGTGGAGGGAGCTGGTTGAGCGCTTCAAGCACCGGATGAGCACATGGCGCGCTCACCGCAACCTGCAGCTTCTCATTGCAACGATAATGTCAACTACGGATGAAGGTTGATTGTGCAGGCGCAGTCACAACTTGCCACAATATTCAGCGCTGGACAACTGGATGAGTTGCCGCGACCCTTGGGTTAATAGTTGCAGCCGCTTCATAGTTTGAAACTGTAATATGCTAATGTATAGTCCACAGTCTATCAGGTTCACAATAAGGAATAAGGCTAAAGACTCTTCGCATGACTTGACATTCGCTTTTTTTGATTTACCTGATTAATTTAAAATTGTTTAAAAATCAAAGGACACTTGTGCACGTACCAAGTCGGCGGAGACGGTCTCGTTGTCGTCGGAGTCGGGCCGGCTGGACTCGTTTACGATCATCTCCGACTGGATCAGCGGACCTGCGGCCGGAACCGAACGCCTATACTATACTATAAATAAAGCGTCGCGGGGCGTCTGCCAACAGTTTACTTTGTTTAAAGTTACTCATAAATATTAACTTAAACATATTCAAAATTCTCCACAGTTCTATTGAATCAATACCGCTTCGAAGCAAAATCAACTATAAATAAGACCTACTTCAAGGAATTGACTTTTATGACACAAACCTTGTATGAGAACAAATTATTGTAAAAATACTTTTATGACACAAACCTTGTATGAGAACAAATTATTGTAAAAATACTTTTGTGACACAAACCTTGTATGACAACAAATTATTGTAAAAATACTTTTATGACACAAACCTTGTATGAGAACAAATTATTGTAAAAATACTTTTATGACACAAACCTTATATCAGAACAAATTATTGTAAAAATACTTTTGTGACACAAACCTTGTATGAGAACAAATTATTGTAAAAATACTTTTATGACACAAACCTTGTATGAGAACAAATTATTGTAAAAATACTTTTATGACACAAACCTTGTATGAGAACAAATTATTGTAAAAATACTTTTATGACACAAACCTTGTATGAGAACAAATTATTGTAAAAATACTTTTGTGACACAAACCTTGTACGAGAACAAATTATTGTAAAAATACTTTTATAAATAGTCCATGTAACTGTTATAATGATAGGCTATCCTGTACTGATTAACTTCTCTGAGAGCCCGGCACCTCACGAGACGGATTCTGCAAATGACATCCTGGACCTGACTTAGCTCGAATTTATTTACTTTTTGTTTAATTTGTTTTATCCCTTAATATATAATCGTAAAAAAAATGATCTTATAATAGTGTTTTAGTTTGTAAGAACAAATTATTTGTCCAAACTTACTTGGTTTACGTATTTATATTTGTTTTGTGTAAAATAATGAAAACATAATATCCAAGGAGGCCGCTTACGTGTCCGCGCGTGCATCGTGAACAGGTCGCTCGTGAGGGTGTACGAGTGCGCCGCGATGGACACGTTGTACCCGCGCCCGGGGCGCAGCCCGCCAAGCAGCGCGCGCACGCGCTTCCCCGCCCCCGCGCTTATGTTCCGCGCTCCTACGCCGTCCGTGCCTACCCCGTCACCGTCCCCGCCCCCGTCTGCTTCGCTTGCGTCGTCGGGCTCGTCGCCGCTCGGCCACCATCTCATCTCGTACCACTCGACGCGGCCGGCGGGTCGGGGCCACTCCAGCGTCATGTTCAACGTGTCCGCGAGCTGCTCCACGTTGGACACGGGGTTCGGCCCTGTGGACAACCTGCTGTTATTCGACAATTTATACCTTATCCACGACTAAATCGTATACATATATAACGCAATGTCTTTTAAAATAATGAATGAAAAAAATATTAATGTGTTTATAACCAAAAAATATATATATACCTAGACCGGCCATAAGTTCTGTTACAAATGAAAATGCATTTTTTTTAATATGAAATGTAATATTATTAAAATTTATACCTAAATATTTATGTCTCACCAAAAAATTAAAAAAAATAAACTATTAGAAATGGGGCCACCTTTGGCTTTTATACAGCCCTTTAATCTGTTTGGCCACGAATCTATTGATTTATATTTATTTATTTATTTCGGCATGCAAGACTTACAGCTTAAATTTAATAAGAGTAGCATTAATATAATAATTATAGAAACAATAACAAGCCTTCACTTATAGATCAACAAATTCAGAAATGTGAGCAAACAATCCATGGAACAAATCACACAGTTAAAATAATAGGCATTTTAAAAAGACATAAACACATACGGGTATAAAAAATGGGTAAAAAAAAATGATGTACTTATTCTTTGACCAAACTACATTATTTAAAGAACTCCAAGCTCAAACAACTCCTACCTGAAGACACACTAGTTGAAAATAGATCCAGATTGTGCTGCTCACAAAGCTCATTGAAATATCAGCTCACGCGCACCACATGCACTGTAGGCCAACAGTTTAAGACCACCTTAATTAAAGTAGGAAAATAAAGTAAAACTCCAATAAAATATTAAATGTTTAATTAACCTGTTTAATCATCTAATAGAACATTGATTGACAAACAATATACTTTAAAAGCGTAAACAAATATTAATAGTCCATGCAAAAAAAGGCTATAGTTAGCTAAACTGATTTTACATCAAAAAATCCTCCTTTACATTTTGTGACTGTTTTTCACAAGTCTCGGCATACGGGCAATCAATTTGTTAATGGTATCTTGTGATATGTTGTTCCAAATTTCGCATAAAGCATTCCACATTTCTTCTCGCGAGAATGGGCCACCATTACGGAAGTTCCTATCAAGCTACCATGTTTTTTAACACTCCTTGTTCCTCTTTCTCTTCTAAATATCCTCTACATAATTTTGAGCTATGCTTTGGATCATTATCTTGTTGGAAAATGAATCCATCTCCAATTAATAGCAACTCCAAAGAAACCACACTTTGTTCTAAATGTTTTTGTACTGTTCCTTTTTCTAAATTCCTTCAATTTTAATCAAACCGCCTAGTTCTTTGGCTAGAGAAGCAACCCCAGACCATAATTGAGCCACCTCCATGCTTGATTGTTGGGAGTCACAATATGTCATCATCTTTTCTTGGGCACTGCGTCGAATGCTTACGCAGCATTCCACGTTTTGAACCGAATAGTTCAAACTTGGATTCATCGGTCCAAAGCACTTTTTTAAAATCTTCTCCAGTCCAATCTTGATGGGCAAGAGCCCACTGCATCCTTTTTTTCTTGTTTTGCGGCCTTAGCAGAGGTTTTCGAATGCAACACGACCATACAACTTCACATCTCTCAGTCGCCGTTTTACTGTAGTCAATGATAAAGGTTTAACTCGGGTTTTGTTTACTTCAACGCGTATTTCTGGTACAGTTAAGCGACTATTTCGCTTGCTGGTAACAACAATGAAATTATCTTGACTAGACGTGGTAGCTCTCGACCTTCCCGAGCGTGGACGATCTTGAAAACTGCCTGTCTCTCTGTATCGCGTTATTGTGCCATGAACACAATAACTTCAGTAGTGAAGCAATCTCACGTTCGGATTTGCCTTCATTATGTAAAACAACGATGGCGGAATGCACTTCACTATTAATTATTTCTCGAGCTTTTCCCATTTTATGACGTCTTCACTGTAGAAACCACAAGTTTAGACTAATTGAGATTGTTTGTGACCAAACCCAAGTAAACACGGGTAATAATAATAAGCCAGAAAAACGTATTTTCAGGAGCCAAATAATCTTAATTATTGACCAATACCTAATAAAAGCAAAGTAATTAGTAATGAGGACATTATAAAATATTATTACGACTCTACCACCTGGCTCTAGTGCAGCGTGTGTCGATGTTTGAAAACAATAGATGTTTATTGTCCATTAACTTGAAAGTAAGCGAAAGAATGACTTCTTTAAATATTCGATAAGAAGATAACAATAGAATATGCAGATGTGCATTTCTTTTATTTATCCTGTGGGATTTTATTACAATTGATGGATAATTATGTTGTTTATGTGCGGTCTTAAACTTTTGGCCGGCAAGGTACGTGTTCTGCCTATAGTTAGTTGAGGCATACGGTACGCTTATAAGAGGATTATGTCGACGGGAGCCACTGGGTACATTGAAAGAGATCTTAACAAGTAACTCAGGGCAATATCATATTTGAGTATTTTAAAAAAGAATAAAAAATCAGCAAATTTGCAACGATGAATTAATGGTAATAAATGGATTTTTTTGCAAAGTGGTATATAATCCATAGAATGAAATAGAATTCTTTGATGAAAGCAAAGGAACTTAATAAAACGTTTCTGAATACTGTCTAGTCGATCAATATATTTGTAATAGTCAACACTCCATACTTGCGATATGTACTGTAGGTGACATTCCACATTGTAACTTGACAATGAAAACAAAAAATATGTGGAATGGCGCAAATTCTAAAGAAGTTTCTAAATTAATATACGTGTTCCAAATTCAAAATAATTAAAAACTGAAAAATTAAAGTAATAAGCGGCAACTAGTAAAGGGTTGAGGTACGTACGGACGGTGTGGTCCGCGGTGAGCGGCTGTCCGCTGGCGACCGTCTTGTGGTCCGCCGCTTCGCTCTCCGTGTCCAGCTCTATGGTGTAGCGCTCGCCGTGTGTCATGTTCGTGATCTGGACGGAATGTGGAGATGTAGCGCTGCGTGAGCATAAACTGGCATGTGCTCGTTGCAGGGAGACAATGCTGCAGCTACAATGTTTATTGTAGATTCATGGAGCTGGAGGATTGTCAAGTATTTAGCAGTTCTTTAACGCCTGAGGTGATCCCTCAGGATTAACACTTGGTGCTCTTCCTTTTGCTCAAGGAGGGTTTGAGGGATATAAAGTTTTTTTTAACGATGAGTTGATTACACGGTAGGGGACAGCGGGCGATGCAGCCGGCGAGGGCCGAGGCAGGGACGAGGGGAGCAAGTGGCAGAGTGACGAGAAGGAAGCGATGTGTTACAGTGAGCATCAATACTCAATATTCCATAAGGCCTTGTTGGCAGTGACATGAGGCGCAGGCAGACACCAACAGGAACAACTGACGCAAGGGATTTAGCAGATTTTTTTAAAAATATTGTTACAATAATTTGTTCACATTATTTTATTGCAGGCCGGACGCCATCGCTTGCTGCACAGCGTGTGGAGACAATCAAACAATCAGTAATATCATAATAAGCAAACGTTTACAATTTGTTTTAACTTTACAAATGATGAGTGTTTAATGTTCCAATAGAGGCATCTCTTATTGAACGATCAAGATACGGGTAGACTTTGTTTCCAGTGTGAGCATCTTGCATGTCATAGTTGTTAGTCAAGTATTATTTGTATGAGTGCACATATTGCAACATCGCCGATGGCCAGTCAGTATCTCTATCTCCTCTCCAAATTTCTTGTGCATTAGTTTAGTCGGCGGAAAGGAAACAGTAGTAACGTCGGCTCCGTTAGTGTAAAGCTGCGCCGGCGCACGTGCAAGTCACTAAGACAGCAAACGCTCCGTGTCGACGACAGTGCGGTGCGTTGTCCGTCTTCAATACATAAAGGTCTTAAGAGTCTACATCAGCAATCCCTCGGGTACATAATACCCACAGTTCTGTCCAGGCGGCGGTGGGCGGGTCCTGGGTGCGGTACTACTCACCTCTGCGTAGTTGGTGGTGGATGGATAGGGCGCCAGTTCTGTCCAGGGAGCGTTGGGGGGCTCCTGGGTGCGGTAGCGCAGTGCGTAGGAGCCCACCGCCCCGGAGCTCGGGCCGCCCCATCGCACTGAGACAGAGTTGGAGGTCGCGCGCTTCACCTCCAGCCACTCGGCCGGGAGCGGGCCTGTCAACATATACAATATACATTTTGGAGCGCACGGCTGAATTCAAACATACCAGAAAAGGTTATTAGGGGGAGCGATTAGGGGGAGCGATGGGCTATCCTAGCGAAGCGATGAAGGGGTTGCGGATTCCTCAACAGCGCTGATGGCGACCACCGTGGGGTTTTCGTCTTGAGCTCAAGTGCTGCGGTGGTAGCTACCAAGTTGCAGTAAAAGGGATCTCCTCACACTAGGCTGCACACCGATTGCTCGAGATATATTTTCCATGCTATCTCAACGACGATAAACTTCTATATATCAGTACGTATATGTTGAACACCATACAGAAATCTTTTGGTCATTTATGTTTTCTCCCTCAAGGCATTACACGAAGGAACGGACCTGCATCATGTATTCATTGTTACCATTCTAAGGAAAAAATTAAATTTAGGAAGTGTAAGAATAATGTACACTGCTACTGACGGCAGATTGTTGAGTACTATTGGAGACTTACGGACTGGCTCCAGCACGGTGTTCCACTCGCTGCGCAGGCCGTGGCTGATGGCCGCCAACTGGATCTCGTACACGGCGCCCGGGGATAGTTCCTCCAGGGTCGCGTTAGTGTCCCTCGTTTCCAACTGTACATATGAACAAGCTTCAATTGATATCCCTATAAGATGCCGCTACATACATTTATATATATATATATATATATGTATATATATATATATATATATATATATATATATATATATATATATATACATATATACCTAGTCCGGCCATAACTTCTGTAACAAATGAAAATGCATTTTTTTTAATGAACTAATGTAATATTATTAAAATTTATACCTACATATTTATTAGTCAGTCAGTAAAAAATAAAAAAATATTCCATTCGAAAGGTGGCCCCTTGGGCTTTTATACAGGCCTTTAATATGTTTGGCCACGAATCCATGGATTCACGCGCTGTTGTTTCCAAGGGCAAATTCGCCACTGCATGCTTCATCATATTTTTTAAGACTCAATGTCGCCGTGTCGTTAAGAGCAGGCCATATCCTCTAAAACTGACCATAATTTGATGTCTAAAGGGTAGAGGTCTGGGCTAGATGAGAGCCAGTCTTCAGCTCTTATAAAGTCCGGAACGTTGGTTTCAAGCCAGGCTTGGATAGTTCGTGCCTTGCGACCTGGCGCAGTGTCCTGCTGGAAAGTCCACGGTATATTTTTAAAAAGTGTATTGCTGAGAGGTTTCACAACATGATCCAAGACTGTATCTTGATACACTTTGGCTGAAGTTTTCACTCCTTTTTCACAAAAATGAAGTTTTGTGACTCCTTGATAAGACACGCCCCACCAAACCATCACTGACGCAGGATGATGACCACGTTGTACCTTTCCGACCACTTGAACAGCTTCTTTAGAACTGTGAGCGTACACTTTATCATTTTGCTTATTGTAGTGTTCTTCAATCGTGAAATATTTTTCATCGGTAAAGAGGATATTTCTGTGCATTTCACATGCGTATCGCGACAGAAGGCGTTTTGATCGATCCACTCTCTTTAATTGTAAAGATTGATTTAGGGCATGTCCTGTATATCGACGATAAGCACCGAGCTTCAGGTCTTGCTGTAGAATACGCGACAGAGTTCTAGCTGGAATCTTCATTTCTCGCGATTAGATTTTTTGCTTCCTAATGGGGTTTCGATGAATTCTGGCTTTAACAGCATTAGGAGCCTTTGCAGTTCTAACAGCATGCGGCCGCCCCGATCTTTCCTGGTCTTCGACAGAGGAAGTGTTGTTGTATCTGTTAATAGTACGATATACGAACATACGGCTGATACCAAGCTTTTGATGTGTTTGGAATATGTCCGACGGCTCCATACCCACTTTGTGGAAGGCGATCACTGCAATATATATATATATATATATATATATATATATATATATATAATTTACATTTATATATTTTTACTTGACGAGGAATCATTATCCAGATGCGCTGACACACTTGACGACTGAGATAGACTCGGTCACCAGTAACAAAGGTGTTCGGATGCTCACACTCACCACTCGAAACACAGCAGCATTATGCTGCAATATCATGCTGGTTTTCTGTGAGGGCGTGGTCCTACCCCGGTAGAGCCGACACACTCGTTCAACAGCCAGAAACAAATAGCTGTGTAGCTCAATCACTGTTAAAAAATGTTATGCAACGTGGTATGTTCATCGTTTAAAAAATGTTATGCAACGTGACAAGTTCATCGTTTAAAAAATGTTATGCAACGTGGTATGTTCATCGTTTAAAAAATGTTATGCAACGTGACAAGTTCATCGTTTAAAAAATGTTATGCAACGTGGTATGTTCATCGTTTAAAAAATGTTATGCAACGTGGTATGTTCATCGTTTAAAAAATGTTATGCAACGTGACATGTTCATCGTTTAAAAAATGTTATGCAACGTGGCATGTTCATCGTTTAAAAAATGTTACGCAACGTGGTTTGTTCATCGTTTAAAAAATGTTATGCAACGTGACATGTTCATCGTTTAAAAAATATTATGCAACGTGGAATGTTCATCGTTTAAAAAATGTTATGCAACGTGGTATGTTCATCGTTTAAAAAATGTTATGCAACGTGACAAGTTCATCGTTTAAAAAATGTTATGCAACGTGGTATGTTCATCGTTTAAAAAATGTTATGAAACGTGGAATGTTCATCGTTTAAAAAATGTTATGCAACGTGGTATGTTCATCGTTTAAAAAATGTTATGCAACGTGGCATGTTCATCGTTTAAAAAATGTTATGCAACGTGGTATGTTCATCGTTTAAAAAATGTTATGCAACGTGACATGTTCATCGTTTAAAAATGTTATGCATCTGTGACGCAATTAAATATTATATACTTTATTAAAATAAAAACGGTTGTTGTAAAGATGTGGTCGTGCCGCTGCAGTTGCCACCAAGTGGACTGTGTGCTAGTTTGTCACCGCTAATATAAACAAATCCCGTCATTGCTACGTGTAGCCGCGACTCGCCAGACCTCATCCGTTGCCGACTGTTTGTGACGAAGGGCCGAATGTCTACAAAATGAGAACTGTGTCCACTGTATACGCGTTCTGTGGTCACTGCGGCGCTCGGGAGCAATGTAGAGGAGCTGACATCCGTGCCCGGTGTATAAAGCTGTCACGTCCAGCTCTTAAATATGACCTCATTTGCGCGGGTGTCATCTTCTGTTGGTCTGTCGTTGTTCTGTCTACCCCCATCAGGTATAGAGGGCTAACATCAATGAGCAATAGCGAGCTATAAGGCCAAGTAAAGTATCCTTTATCATTAAACTCGAACCTCAACTTAACGCGACGCACGCTGCCCGTGCTTCGTTCCCGTAAATATCAGGTATCTATTAAATTAGGAACCGAGTGCGGGGAGAACCGGAGCCTATTGATTTATTTAATTAATCATCATGACAGCCGCCCCACCCCGCAGCCCTGCACCGCACGCCGCGAGCTGGCCGGCCCGACGCTGACACCGCAGAACCATTCTTAAGCATCGATTCTTGGTTCTACGTTCTGTTATTGAATTATAATTATTTTCAAGTCAATTAGTTGCAATTTTCATTTTATATTAATGGACGAAAGATATATTTATTATTTGATCCAGGTGACGAAAACCTATTTGATCTTCTTTTTATTGCGTTGAGGAAGGAAGCAGCCGACGGTGGCCTGACCTCCTGGCTCAGTTTAATATTATTAAAAAAACCAATAACGCACTTGCGTCGTCACCCGTGGAGACCAGCAGCAGTGCTAGCAGTTTGCTCACCCACCACAGGAGACACTAAATTGATGAGTTTGTATTATCCCGCGCCCTCCGCGACACCGGCGGGGACCCGTGGCTCACTTGAGGATTCCATGTCGGGTTCCAGTGGGTGACAAAGTGCTTGTACCACGACTTTCGGTAGTCGCAGTGGGTGCGCCGGGTCCGCCACCCCGCGGGACCTGTGTGCTCGGTCACCGCTAATCTTTTAAAAAATGCTTTGTTATAGAAACAAAAACTATATCGGTGTTGGCCGTGATTTGGTTGGCACGGCTTTTTCATTGACATCTGTTCAAAGTTTTCTAGGACTACTGCTGCCGACTGAATAAAGATTCGATTTAGTTGTAAACCGCAGCACGACTGACAAATTATCGAAGGCAACATGTAAAATGGAGTAAAAAGTTATATTGTTTTTTCCGTTTCTACAGTACATTTTTTTAATGGTATTCATTTGTATACTTTAATTTAGTACAGATGCGAGGACTTGAAGGTTTCGTGTCCAGTCACTGTCGTAAATGTCGGGGGGCATAGCTCTTTCAAATCAAAATACAATTTATAAATTGATATACATGAAAACGACTAAACACGAGTCAGTTTATACTTGACCAATTATCATTTCTTCATTTCTCTATGCTCAATATTTTAAAACATTGAAGAGTTTATTTATTGTTATATTATATATTGCTCGTTAACTTGAGTATAAGCGTTGTAATGGCTGAATGTTTAACGTATATTGAAATGATGTAAACATTGGTGCACGATGTTTGTCAAACTTAAACATTGAAGAGTTTATTTATTGTTATATTATATATTGCTCGTTAACTTGAGTATAAGCGTTGTAATGGCTGAATGTTTAACGTATATTGAAATGATGTAAACATTGGTGCACGATGTTTGTCAAACTTAAACATTGAAGAGTTTATTTATTGTTATATTATATATTGCTCGTTAACTTGAGTATAAGCGTTGTAATGGCTGAATGTTTAACGTATATTGAAATGATGTAAACATTGGTGCACGATGTTTGTCAAGCTACACACGCTTCGAATATTGGGTCTTGCATGTCACATTGACCATCACAATTCAACATTTAAAATTTTAAAAATCTTCTTTTTTTCTGATACAACTCATCGCTTTGATAATAGATTGTATGATTATCAATTGATTATATATTTTAATTAGAAAGTATGGGTTCAATGAACGCAGCCGGTCGCAGTAATTGAAGTCCTGCGGTAGTATTTTTTGCTCGGGATTTAATTTTATTTAAAATTAGGATGTTTTTTTTAAATTTCAATATCCTCATTTCATTCGTCGTTGATAGGAATTGATGTTCCTTAGTGAGCATTTGTGGTTTATCCATGTGATGCGAGAGTGAGACGCCAGGGTAGCACGCTTGCGGGGTGCGCCGCGACAAGCTCCTTCGCGCGGCTTTAAATAGAATAGAGGGAGACGGTCGAGGTTGCACTCCTCTCCAGCAAATCATATGAACAAGGATACTGCACTGCACAAATGTATAAAAGAGTCGTGGAGTCGTTTACAAATCCTTAAATTAATAGAGAGCCGTGGGAGAACAGAGTCGGAAGCTTTTAAATTCACGGTACGTGAGCCAAGCTTATAAAATGTTGATTGCGAGTTTAGGTGATATTGAACCCGAGCTCGGTGATGAGAACATACTGAGGACCTAAGAAATAAATAAAAAAGATATTTCAAGGTAATGTGACCCAGCAGTGGGATTTATATAGATGGAGTGTTACTTTTTATATAGATGGAGTATTACTTTTTATATAGATGGAGTGTTACTTTTTATATAGATGGAGTATTACTTTTTATATAGATGGAGTATTACTTTTATATAGATGGAGTATTACTTTTTATATAGATGGAGGTTACTTTTATATAGATGGGTGTTACTTTTATATAGATGGAGTGTTACTTTTATATAGATGGGTGTTACTTTTATAGATGGAGTGTTACTTTTTATATAGATGGAGTATTACTTTTTATATAGATGGAGTGTTACTTTTTATATAGATGGAGTATTACTTTTTATATAGATGGAGTGTTACTTTTTATATAGATGGAGTATTACTTTTTATATAGATGGAGTGTTACTTTTTATATAGATGGAGTGTTACTTTTTATATAGATGGAGTATTACTTTTTATATAGATGGAGTGTTACTTTTTATATAGATGGAGTATTACTTTTTATATAGATGGAGTGTTACTTTTTATATAGATGGAGTGTTACTTTTTATATAGATGGAGTGTTACTTTTTATATAGATGGAGTATTACTTTTTATATAGATGGAGTGTTACTTTTTATATAGATGGAGTATTACTTTTTATATAGATGGAGTGTTACTTTTATATATAGATGGAGTGTTACTTTATATAGATGGAGTGTTACTTTTTATATAGATGAAGTGTTACTTTTTATATAGATGGAGTGTTACTTTTTATATAGATGGAGTATTACTTTTTATATAGATGGAGTGTTACTTTTTTTAAATTCAATTAGTGATCGTTACTTACATACATTTATATGGACTATAGATCTGCTTGCTCCTGTACAAGCTCTTCTGGTCGGCCAACCACGCCGTGGAGAGCGTTCATTTATACTTTTTAAAAATACTTAAAGTGATACTTATGAGCTTAAGATATTTATGAACAATATTTACATTTTATCCAAAACCAAAATTTGTATTAGTTAATAATAAGGTGTAAAATAGGTCAAAGCATCATGTAATCGCCATTACCGGGTTATGTACATCGCACAGTCGTACCTCTAACATAAAGCCCGTACCACCAAGTGTTGCCAGCATAGCGCCGATACGTTGCTCCTCAATAACCACAAACCGTTCGAGCTGTGCACGCGGAGTGGTGAGGGGAAATAAATAACCAACCAAGTGTGCGCAGCCAAAATATATTTCAATATTGATCATAAGTTTGTTCTTACATCGAGCGTCTAGCATCTAGCATCTAGCATCTAGCATCTAGCACCGTCACAACATTAATCTGCCTTACGCTAGGTTAGTCACCGGATGTTAGCAGGGCTCGGGGGCGGACCGCCACCGTTGGCACCGGACGCGACGGCCCCGCCTCCTGCCGGCCCGCACTGACGAGTCGTCGTAGAACATAGATAGAGGGTGTGACAATAATCCTCTCCTATAGTCTATGACTCATTCATACTTATTTTATTAACATTAAGCAGATACAGTATGTAACAAAATGCAGGTGGATGTTGGACTGAAACTTGTAAATCATTTATTTTAATAATTCATTGAACTAATCCGTAAAGGTTCCACAACGTCGGCTGCTCGACTGCGCTGTGTGCAGCGTCACAACGCGGAGAATCTAAACGTGATACTCAGAACATTAACGGTGACACTCTTGTGCCAAGTCATGAACACTTTTCACATAATCGTTTAATATTTATAAACGTAAAAGTTTTAGTTACATGCTGTATGTATTCTGTACTTTGTTATTTGTTTGTTGCCCGCTTAGCTCATATCTATATGGCAATCATTATGTATGCACTCTAACCGATAGCTCGTGTGTGCTTGCAAGTATTGAGGTGCTCTTATATGATACATGGGTTCACAATCACGGGGTCAGAGTTTATTGGAAAATTATAAAGTATAGGTAAATTATTATTAGTTATCATTAATAAGTTATGTTTGATTTGAGAGAGGGGCTAGAGCGGTGAGTGCGTGTGCGTGCGTGCGTGCGTGCGTGCGTACCGTGCGGAATCGCTCGCCGGCGGCGCGGCGGCGGTAGCGCAGCTCGTAGGCGTGCTGGCGCGAGGTGACGTCGGCGCGCCAGGCCAGCCGCAGCGCGTCGCGCGCCGGCGCCGCGGCCTGCAGCGCGGGCGCCAGCGGCCGGCGCGCCGCCCACACCACCGACTCGTTGGACTCCGCGCCGCGCGACACTGCGCACACCTGCGCCCACGCAGAACACGTCATTGATACACGCCGTAACAACCGGGGAGCGTTGCTTCACCGTATTCACTATATATATTCTTATAATGTTACGAGCGCACTTCATCCGTTATCAACTTAAGCCATGATATTTCCATCCACCGGAAACCTGACAAGTCCGTTGTGGATGCGCACAGGTGGACTGCCTTCCCGTCTTCAGACGTGGGTCCCCTCGCTCCGGAGCATGTTGTCTGGAGTTGAGGACAGGAGGACGCCCCCCTGAGACGGCACTGTTAGCCGGCCACAAGCAGCCACCAGGCATGTGTCCTCGTACAAAAATAAGAATGTAAGTAGAACCTCGCAACTAGCGAGGCTCGCGCTCGGGTTCCGCGTGTGAAGAGGTCAAACAACGTACAGAGATGGAGTAGTTGCGGCCGGGCAGCAGCCCCTGCAGCGTGACGTTGGTGGCGGCGGCGGGCACCGTCAGCGTGCTGCTGTCGTCGTGCGACGGGCCCGTCTCGTGGTACGACAGCTGGAACAACACGCGCACCATTAAGTTCATACTTTCGGTGACAGACGAACACACAACGCACCTGATGGTCCTGGTGAAAAATATATAGAATAATAAAATAATATAAATATATAGAACCTTGTACTCGTCCTGCGTGCTTCCTTCGGCCGGCTGCCACCAGACTATGAGCGCGTCCCCGGACTCAGCATCCCGCCAGCGCAGATTCCGCACGGCCAACGGCTCTGGAACGCGGGTGCAGTTAACGTTAGTGTCGTTGTTTATTCATGAGAACAGGGCATGGTTCACCTGGTGGTAAGGCACTCATCACGAGCCTCGTCACCAGCAGTCAGCTCTCCGGCTGCTTTGCCGACATTTTTGGTATAATATCACCATTTAACAGCACCTCATAACGCTGAAGAAACCAAAGATAGAACTACTCTCTTTTACAATAGTTCGATGGTGAGCAAAATGGTACGTGGGCCCTACCGCATGGTCCGCCAGGAACATCTGCAACATCAGATCAGCTGCAGGAGCGTTGCGGCCTCTAAGGTAGGACCACTTTTTTTCACAATCCAAAATTGTATAAAAATTAACAAAAGAAATCGTTAATGCAAATTCCGTGTATAGAGCGCAAGTGACGAGTGGAAAACGCGAGAGGCGTGGATGAAGCGGCCCCGAGGCGTGGCACCGACGTCGTCACACTACTTCTATTTCTACTCTTGCTGTTCATACGGTTTAGTCATATACTAACGAGCACCATTTCTATACAGAGACACTAAAACCTGTGTTTTCTTAATCAAATGTATGACAGATGGTGGGCTACTAACTGAGTGTAAAATCAGCGGCAGCGGGCCAGGAGGTAACCTTCCCCGACATGGTCTTGACGGTGACCGTGTAATGTGCGCCGGGCTCCAACCCATCGAAGGAGGCGGTGGTGGCGTCGTCGCGGCCGCGCACGGCGGGCCCCAGGCGACGCCCGCCCCCGCCGCCGCCTCCGCTGCTCTCCGCAAGGGCCACGGACACCTGGTACTTCTCGAATTCGCTGGGAAAAGTGAATCGCACCGCAGTTTAACACAAAACGCAACATTCTGTTAAACTTTGTATTAATGACATGGCTGGTGGGCCCGCGGCCTCCCCCCACATGTATGAATGCACAGAATCTTTGAAATTAACCTTAATTTTGTTTTTAAATGTTATATCTTGGTCAATTTAAAAAAGTAAAAAAAGAAACACTCATATATTGATCGAAGAGCTCTTGGAAGCTTTGCTCATGCTTTACAGAACGATTGGAAATGTGGCCTTTAACCTAATTTTATATTTGATAATATTTGACATTTCATTTGACGCCATGCCATGACAAAGTACACGTGTTGCAACTACGGACATATGAGCCACATTGTAAGTTTTCGTTCTGTATGCATGCTATAGCATGGAATTTATAAATTTGTTATACATAAACATACCGATCTAATATCCGGCTCGAAGGATCAAAAACTGTTTAATGGTCTCCTATTAACTCTTGCTGAAATTATGTACTTTATAACGGCTCATTCACAATAAAGATACTAAAAAAGAACGCAACATACGTGTGATCAGCGGGCGGCAACCAAGAAACACGGAAGGAAGTCTCCTTTAGCTGTTTCGGGTCGAGGGTGACGTTCCGCGGGCGCAAGGGCACCGTCCTGTACTGCGCCGTGGTGGGCGCCGACACCTCGGGCTCCGACACCGTCTGCACCGAGATGTTGTACGCGCGCCCTGGCACCAGCCCCTGCACCGCACGCAACCACATTTTCATCCACCGAACTCGTTTTTAATTCGTTTTGAATGCGCACAAGCACAATGCCACATTAAACAAACGCTAGACAATACGAGAGTCTTAGCTCTTGGGGTACCGTGTCTACAGTATAAGTCTTCTTTTTTTATACCCTATGCAGTCGGTGTGTAATGTCACAACAGACAACAAAAGTTTATTGCAAATTTTTTTTATAATTAAATTATTAATAAGGTATTTGTACATAAGCTATCAGTTGTCGGTCAATCTGTATATAAAGTACAGTCGTCGGTCAATCTGTATATAAAGTACAGTCGTCGGTCAATCTGTATATAAAGTACAGTCGTCGGTCAATCTGTATATAAAGTACAGTCGTCGGTCAATCTGTATATAAAGTACAGTCGTCGGTCAATCTGTATATAAAGTACAGTCGTCGGTCAATCTGTATATAAAGTACAGTCGTCGGTCAATCTGTATATAAAGTACAGATAACCTTAATTATACGTGTAATATTTATACTTGTTACATTTTAAATTAGAAATCTCTATTCTTTGCACTCCCAATATATTCTCTACTCCGCCAAAATTTATAAAGAAGGGCTTTTGGCATTAAATCCGCCATTTTTTACAATGTTTGTTTTACTTGTGTATATTATTATTTTGGGGGACAATATGATAAACAAATATTGTACTCTAACATCTATTATAGGACATCGCATTGGGACAAGCATTGCATCTTAGCCTTCAGAGATGACATCGCATCTCCAAGTCGATTCCTTTTAGAAAATGAACCCGAGTGCTCATACATGAACCTAATTTGATATTAAAAAAAAACAAAAAGATCAATACGACATGAATGTGTAAGAGTGTGTTCATACCGGGAGGGCCCGGGTGTCCTTACCTTGAAGGCAGCCTGCGCGGGCCCGGGCGGCTCGCCCTCTTTCTCCACGTACAGTTCGGAGTCGCGCGCATCGCGTGGTTCGATCGACACCTGCCCGGCAATACGCAAATTTTATTTTAAAATATATCAATAGTCACACAATTTCTACTCATTTCCATGTGCTGGGAGTGAGTATGTACCGCTTCTTGACGAATGAAATACACGGGAGACAATTGACTTGATGCAGCCATCACCTTCTTGTATTATTTACATATAAAGTTGTGGAGGTGTTAGCACGGCAACTTGTAACGATTAATTAACGCTTCCCCTCTCATTCTTTAAGGGTGATGACACATGTGCATTTTGAATGTTTATTGAGGATTGATGCACATGTCCGGGGCCGCAGCCATCGCTTACCATCAGGGGAACTGAGTGCGAGTTTGACACTTGTAATCCTCGCACGTCCCTGGTGGATCGAAATGCTGAACATTAAAAGCACTTGTCACCTGTAAGTATCAGAGTACCTTATAGTGCGTGTAGGCGCCGGGAGGGTAAGGCGGCTGCCACAGCACCAGCAGCGTCGTTTCGTTTCGGAACCACACGATGAACTTGCCCGGCGTATTGGGACCTGCGCACACGCATCGCATTATGCATCTGTCTCGCTCCTTCACGCCGAACAAATTGCAAAGCACAACGCTACGTGCAGTCTTTGCAAACAAAACATGCTAAAGCACTAAGTTGGCGACAGTATACAGTATACAAACGGAACACATCGCAAGGCACAGTTATATAAAAATAAAAGAACATACAGAAATTGAATATTAAATATATATATGATATTAAAGAAATTCGTAGATTTCACTCTTTTGAAACTTACCACGATCCCGAGTGTGAAGTTAATTAATTTTCAATAAATATTATTTTAATGCCACTTTATGGCGAATAACTTTGTGTACTAATTCCCCATAAAGTTGAAGTTTATACTGACAGCAATAGACTGCGTGTGTCACGCTGCAGGGAGTGATCCAAGAGTGTGCGCGCAGGTTACCGTGGTCACAGTGACATTGTCCAGCGTAGTTAGTGCGAGGGGTAACCAACGCATTGGCTTGGCGACTAAGTCCTTTCTATTTTTTATGTTTTTTTATAAGTTTTTTTTTTAATATAAAATTACAATTTTTTAATCGATTGTATTCTCACTTCTTATTTACAACTGTCGTCTAACCTTCAACAAGGTTTTCATTTCTGTATCTGTATTAAACGTAAACCGAACTACTCATAACGTAAAAAAAACCTAACGTGGAAATCCATATAATAAACAAAAATAACGAAACCTCCTATTCCAATAATCTTACACGTTACGACAAAGATATTTCATGACATGCGGAATATAAAATTAAAAAAAAAGAATAACCTAATCTAGACTTTTTATGTAAATTTGTATAAGAAAAGTATATAGGTTATAAACTTAAATCCTTCTTACATTGTGTATTACTATGTACATTGTCATTATTAGTTATGATTGTGTCATATATACATACATACATATATATATATATATATATATATATATATATATATGCAGGTGTAAGTGTATATATAAGTTTTTGTTAAACTTTGTTTAAATACTATGTTTGCACAAGAAATTTAACTAAAACATGTAAACATTTTAGTGGATTGTAATAAAGTGTAAGACTAATCGTATCCATAGTATATGTAAATATAATGAATGTTATTATTGTAATCTGCTTGTGTATTTAAATAAATAATAAAACATTAAAAAAATATATCCAGTGGTGGTGGGAGGTGCGACGTCATGAAGCGGGCGCTAGCACTCCTCAATTATCGCCTTCTTTCTTTATTTATTATGCAAAGCAAAATGTCAACCTCGAATATGACATCAAGTTTTTGTTCACGATTACCAATTCGTTATACGATTGTATCCCGGCAAGTCGTTTACATTTATATACTATGTTGTATATATTTTACATGCAGAGCGCCTGCGAAACGATTAATGCGCTCAGCCCCATCCTATATTTATGGGTAACCAGCTTGAACGTCCACCAGGGCAGCCTCGGCGTGGACCGTCATCCTGCGCACGGAAGTAATGATACGAGCATAAGGAAAACATCGCTGATACTGTGTTTTTATAATGTGTACCACACAAGTTGTTTTTGTAAAAGGAAACATTAGATAATGGTCCTCGTGTGTCGAAGTGGTCCGCGGTGTAGTGCAGCCCGCGGACCATTGTCGGCTGTTGCTTGTCGTACACTAAGTATTCCTTAGCTGACACTTGAAGCCGTTTAACCTGAACTAAATAAAAAAAGCTAAAACTTTCCATGGCTTTTAATGTGTTTATATATTTGTTTTATGTTAATATGACGATTGCGACCGACGCACAACTCTGTGGGATTGCTAGCGGTATTCCCGCGAGAGGTGGCGGTGCGTCGGTTCCCTAGTGGCGACGGTGCGACGGTGCGTCGGTGCTAAATAAGCGAATAAATGTGTGCGCAAGCTGCATGCACATGCACTTGTAGTGGACGCCATTATTTTCAACAAATGTAAAAATAGAGGATAACAATCGGCAAGAGACCGAAAATAGAATGAATGAACTGATGAATTATTGTTATTCACAGATTGTTTATATGCAAATAATATAGTCTCATTAAAAAAACTGGGACTATACGACGAGGATTTTAATTTTAATAACTTCGGCCGAGAGGAATGAATCAGCTGTTGCTGACACGTGGTTTCAATCGCATCTCGAGCTTTACAGCCAGTCCCATCTGCCTGAGGACCTAACTCAGAAGGTCTACTGACCTTCTTAGTTAGGCCTTTTGTTTCATCTTAACTTCTAAAGTTAACTTTTCCAGTATTGTAGCACGAGGAATGTAATTATTGCATATTAGCTTTATTCAAGTGTTTAAAAGAACTGACTCCAGCGGACGAGGGTCGTCGCAGCCGTAACACCTCTCGAGCTACAAGGACACGATATTTAAATCCAGGTTGACAGATAATTCGCTGCTTCAGATGACTTCATCTGCGCTCTACCCTTAAACTAAAATGGAAAATAGTGTGAAGCGAAGCATGCACATATCACGTGGCAACAGGAAACTTACCGCGCGACCACTGGCGCCCAGGCAGCAGGGGACAAGGCACACAGATCGGTTAGTAAACAAAACGAACAAATACAGGAAACAGCGCAGCAAGTCTTGGCAGAAGATTCAAGCAACACTGCGGTGTTCATCGGGTGTCGGCTCGGTACTGCTTTACATCGGATCATGACGATTGATTTCTGCGACGCTTTAACATATTCTGCGTAGCATTCATGTGTGATAAAATATCACTGCGTACGAATCTAGCAGGAAAAAGTATATCGCGGTGACCACAGCAGATCAGCGGCCTCAGCTCACAGCGAGCACGTGATTGATATCATTGAATATTAATAGCACCGCTAGCATTAAGAAAAAGTAAGAAAAAACCTAAAGCGGACTCATTTGGTAAACGCATCATCACCTCGCGTGGCGTTCTCGTGCTGCCTCCTCCGTATCATATCATCAATCCTAAATAATTAAAAATATATACAAATGTTTCTTAAAACACTTGAACTTCCGCAAGGAATAAACTTACATCATACTAATTGCACTGTGTATTGTGTCATGGTTATGTGCGTGGTGTAGCCATGTTCTGGCTGCAACATGGATGGGTCGTCTGGAACGGGGCCCGGCAACGCAAGCAGACCCGCGTAACAGCAACATAACGCTGTCTCGTGGGATCAGTGCAGCGATCCGAGGTCGGGTCCTTGAATCGCATATGCACCTTTAACCTTTGTTGAGGGCGGATGTGGATGTCCTCGTTGTCACCGTCAGGTGGACTGTGTGCTCGTTTGTCACACCTAATGTTCTATACAAATGTGTTCAATTAGTTTCCCAAGAATGTTTAACGAGGTCGTTAAATGAATAAAGTGTTTTTATTAAGGAACGTGTTCGCGGCCAATCAGCTGCCCGCCCTCGATCATCGCTGCAGACTCCACTTGAACATCAGCTCACATTAGCTCCAGTTCTTGTACGCTGACCACACCGACTCCTCGAGGGACGCGGGCCTCGCATGGCCCACAGCGCAACTGGCTACGTTCGGTGTCAAAATATTCAGTATCATGAATTTTATTCGCATTTAAAATTCTAAATCACGAGCCCGTCAGCCGCAGTTATATAATCGCGCTGATGTCGTGTAAACCGTAATGTTATTATTTGATTTATCAATATAACTATCACGTGGTGATGTAATGAACTCCAGGGTCGTGGAGACACAGCAATGATTCTACAAGTCAAGTTGAATTTACACAAAGATAATGATAAACGAAGTGGATTTAATATTATTTGTTGTTAAAGTGCAAGGGCTTCTGAACCCGAGAACTTATCTAAATTATTAGGAGACATGGAATGGACATGGACAACATGTACGGGCGCTGCAACATGATACAACATGTTGCCTGGAATGTGTCGAGGTTCTAAGACTCAGGACACACAGTAACGTTACGCTGCTGAGTGAGGGCGAAGTCCCCAGTCGCGGTGACACATTCTTGCTAGAAAGCACTTGCCGCGTGGCACCACCACTGTGAACTTACAGAAACCAATTCTGTGGCCACACGGAGAAATACCGCACAAACTTGCACCGATCGTAGTGGCGGACTTGCCAGTACGTGACCCTGACGTCAGGGGGTCAGGGCTCCGAGTATAACTTGACTTAGTGAACGGCAAGTTCCCAGGTCTCTTGTCGCTACAAGACTTCCTCGTAAACAAATCACATCACAAACGCTTTAATCGCGAATATATTCAGTTAACACTTGGACATTTATTAAGTTTGTCAGCAAGTGTATAGATATCAATTCTTTGCAAGATACGATAATTTTATAAACTAAACCTTTATAGTGGTCGGAAGTGCTTTTGCTCCTGAAGCAACTTCAAGTAAAACCTGTCATTATTATTACAATGATAATATGTTTTTATTATATAATTTATTGTATTCTATTATATAATTAGTTAATTAATTTTTAATTTACAATGTATAAATAGTTCATTTTCTTTTAATCTTAAGTTATCGTACAACTAGTTTTAATTTTAAGTTATCGTACAACTAGTTTTAAACTTAAGTTATCGTACAACTAGTTTTAATCTTAAGTTATCGTACAACTACATTTAATCTTAAGTTATCGTACAACTAGTTTTAATCTTAAGTTATCGTACAACTAGTTTTAAACTTAAGTTATCGTACAACTAGTTTTAATCCTAAGTTATCGTACAACTAGTTTTAATCTTAAGTTATCGTACAAATAGTTTTAAACTTAAGTTATCGTACAACTAGTTTTAATCTTAAGTTATCGTACACTAATTTAATTAGCACTATGTAACTATATGTAGTGCAATCTATGGCCATTTTTTCTGACAAAACAAGTTACAGCTATTCCGTTATTGGCTCTATAGAGATTGCGTAATAATGTTTGTTGCGCGGAGTGACGTCACGCGGCGCGGAGTAACATCACGCTGTGAGTCCCTGGCGGCGCGAGCGAAGGTCGCGGCCCCGGTCAGATAGCACTCAGCTCCACGTCCAGCGCGGGCCGGTTTACTTTTTATCAAAACTAATCACAAAACTCCCGTGTACACGTTTTAATAACGAATATGGTTGTAAAACAAACCTGTTTTCATGTATATAGATGTTTGTTTAATAACGAATATTCCACACATGCATACAGGTTGACATGTGTATAGATGTTTGTTTAAAACGAATATTCCACACATGCATACATGTTGACATGTATATAGATGTTTGTTTAATAACGAATATTCCACACATGCATACAGGTTGACATGTATATAGATGTTTGTTTAAAACGAATATTCCACACATGCAAACATGTTGACATGTATATAGCTGTTTGTTTAATAACGAATATTCCACACATGCATACAGGTTGACATGTATATAGATGTTTGTTTAAAACGAATATTCCACACATGCATACATGTTGACATGTATATAGATGTTTGTTTAATAACGAATATTCCACACATGCAAACATGTTGACATGTATATAGCTGTTTGTTTAATAACGAATATTCCACACATGCATACAGGTTGACATGTATATAGATGTTTGTTTAATAATGCTAAGAACAACTAGGCTCAAAATGCTTGCGCTAGGCGACGGGTCACGACAAAGGCCGAATGGCGGTTTCGACCCTAAGGCCTTCAGCCAATGTCATGGAACAGTTGCGGGCTAATAACGCTATTTTACGATGGTACACTCTCCGGTCCGGTGTCTCCTGCCCTGAGCAAGCGGGTAAAGGGCCTGCGACGAGGGTGACGTCATGAGCTAACGGCAACAATGCCGACATGCTATTTAATAAATCGCTAGCAGTGCAAATGGCACGGAACGGCACTCTGTCTCGCAACAGACTTTGTAACGCTAAAATGGCCGGTACACTAACATTATGCAAGTTTACTTAATATCAATAACGTTCAAAGGAGAATGTCGTAGTTATAGGCCCTGCCTACCCCACAATGCAATGTAATTTTAAGTGTTTCCTAATGGAGTTCATTATCCAACAACTGTATACAAAGTTAATTATCTAACGATTTCAATTCGATTCTCAAAAAACGCACATGAAGGCCCTTTTTACCTTTTTAATAGCAAACCATGTGTCGGTCCGACGCCTTTTAGCTCCTGACATATGATTATATGGAAAAAGTAAAAAGTTACTTTATGAAATTATATATTAAATCAATGGAAGCATGTACCATTATTATCCGTGCAATTTCGCTATGTTATGGATAGTAATGGATTAAAATTTATTTCATTGATGAAAAAATGTTCGTGATGAAAGAATCAATAAAATCTTTGAACGCGATTTGGACTGCCTCGTCGGAATTGAATATTTTTCCTTGCAAGAAATTGTCCTAATTCCGAAAATACGTGGTAAATTGTTGAAGCAAGGTCCGGGAGTATGGTTGGTGTCGGAGACATTCCAATTGCATTGGTCCACAAACACTCACCAGTACCTTTGACTGAGTCAACTCTCACTTGGGATAGAATACGGCCGGTTCTCCTGGGTTCGTATGTGTGACCACTGTGATGAGCGTTTCCGATTGTCATACAGCATCAATTTTTCAACACAAGTAACGACACGATTCAGAATTTCCTTGTATCCATTATTGTGACGGTTGGGCAATGTAAGGCAGAACTCAATGCGTGTTTGTCGGTGTGCTTCGCTCAATACATGCGGTACCCGTTTCTCGAGCTTTTCCGCTTTTTCAATTTCTTTCAAACGAATTAAAATTATTTTGTTATTGATTGTTGTTGAGATGAAAGTAAAACGACAAATTCATATGAAGGACCCAATATTATTGGCAATAGTCATGTTTGTTACAATTGACAGCCTGGCTACGTAGCTGCTTGATTAACTATTGCTGGGCCCGACCCAGGCAACACAAGAAAAAACGGATGCAGTGGGCTCTTGCCCATCGAGATTGGACTGAAGAAGATTTTAAATAAGTGCTTTGGACCGATGAATCCAAGTTTGAACTATTCGTTTCAAAATAGAAAAAAAAAGAATTTATGTTCGACGCAAGAAAAGATGATGTCAGATTGTGTAGTCCCAACAATCAAGCATGGTGGTGACTCAATTATGGTTAGGGGTTGCTTCTCTACTTTGTGGTTTGCTTTTAAAAATAGAAACCATACTCGTAATATTTCTTAACCGAACAGGTTCGTACTTAGTTCAGTTTTTACTGAACAGTTATTCCGTTTTCCTTTGTTATATGTATCGGTCTGGCGAGATGCATGTGGCAGATGGCGGTACTCACGGACGGTGAAGTTCCTGGAGGTGTAGGCCGCGCTCTCCTTGTCGTGGAGCAGCGTGAAGGCGTGCAGCTGGTAGGTGGCGCCGGGGGCTAGGTCCCGCAGCACGTAGCTGCCGTTACCACCCTCCACCGTTATGTTGCGCGCACCCTCGCGGGCCTCCGTCAGCGGTATCACCTGACAACCACACAATTAATGATTTTTTATCTGGGCTCATCATACCTGGTCGGACTACAAACACTTGACTTCTATATTGCGGCTCCTAAGTATAATTTCCAGTCAAGGATATCCCTCCCTGGAACATTTCGTCGTGTGTCCCTGAGCTGGACCTTCCTTCACCCTATTTGCAGATGTAGTTGTCGAGCGTGAACGTTAACTACTTCCTGTTGTTTTCTATTGATAACAAACAGAAAAAAAAACCGTGATGGCACCGACCAGCAAGTCCTCTTGAGGTAGCGTGGACATCACGGACTATCCCTAGCTTGCGGGTGATGATTATATGTGTTATATGTAAATAAGCTCTGATGTTTCGCATGATAAGCGTGGGCCCTGATGTCCCACATCAAAGGAAACTATGCATACCAGATCAGTCCCCCAAGAGTGACAACCCACGTTGCTCAACTTGGACCTTTGTGGAGGACTGGGGTAAATGTCATGGGCTGCAGTCATCGCTTACCACCGGGTGAACTGCGAGCTCGTCTGTCAAAGATATGACCTGGATTGATTTGTCGACCTGTTATATTTTATATCAATGACAATTTTGTTCATTTTCACCAGCTCAAATACTTGGACGCAAGGATCTAGGGCGCTTCAGAGATCGATTGCTACTCTTACAAAATGTTAAATATTCCGTACAAGAAAATAATATACCTTGAATCGAAAGCCGGTGTAGTCGCCGTGCGCGGGCGGCGACCAGCTGATGATGGTCTTCTTGTTGCGACCTTGCGTCACGTTCAGGTTGGTGGGAGGCTCCGGAGCTGACGAGCATAGGGATGAGGAAAAGAGTAAGCTCATCTGTTTTATAAAGGTGCTCACAAGTTGGAAGGGAATGCGCAACGCGGGTGTTAATAGTGGTCAGCGCAATCGAGGAGGGAAAACCAGCGTAAATAGCAGCATGACGCTGGTGTGTTTCGAATGGTCAGTGTAGACACCATAAATAACAGGTAAAGAGGCACTCCATCTCAGTCCCCTGGGGTGTTAATGAATGTGCAGTCTGATCGATTGTTGAGGGAGGAGGACATGTTCACCATGCCATCTATTTACCAGCAACAATTGGGTTATACACTTCTATCATTCAAAACACAAGATTGAATTGTAGTCAAGTAAATCTCGTTCTTACTAATCATCTATGTTTGTCTTCATCTCACCTGTGATGATTGTCTGGTTCCACGAGAGTAGGTCGGCGAATGTGGCATTGGAGTAGTAAAGCATGAAGTGGTATTTGGTGCCGGGCAAGCCCTGGAAGTTGATGGTGGAGTCCCGCGCGGGCACGGTGAAGTTAGGCGCGGGCGAGCCGTGCGGCGGCGAGTAGTCCAGACGGTAGCGCGCGCCGGCAGCATCCGCGCCCGCGCCCGACGCCGGGATCTCGATCACGAGATCCGCGGCTGCGGCGCGCGGCAGCGCCGCCTGGCAGCCGACAAATCTTAATTACATGATTACTTACATGCTACAGCTTAATTACATGATTAGACTGTTTTTTCTTTCAAAAGTTATCAGTTAAAAGCTTTCAATAGATATTTCCACGATAAAAAACAGGCTAATAGATGGCGTGAAGGGAAGACATGAAGAACCGGGGAGACGTGATGGATCAGTAAGGCACGTATCGAGAGCAGGCCCCGTTAGTTACGCAATCTACTATACACGTAGCAGGCCCCGCCACGCACGATAACACATCGGTGTAAATATCAAGAAGCTGTATGCACCACACAAACATCTCCACAGAACATAGTACTTTTACAAAAAAAAAGTATATATATATATATATATATATATATATATATATATATATATATGCCCTGCCAGCCTTTAAGACCGCACATAAACAACATAATTATCCATCAATTGTAATAAAATCCCACAGGATAAATAAAAGAAATGCACATCTGCTTTTTTTTTTCGGGCTAACAGCGGCGTTAGCCCAAGGGCTTTTACAGTTTCACCGAGTTGAGAGGTGACCGAGCGCTTATGGCTCAGTCGAAACCTCTATATATGGGTAATCAGCGCAAGGGCTCCCAAGAGGGAGCCTCGGCTTGGACCGTTACCCTGTTTCGCGAGAGCGTCTGACTCAAGGGTGCCCGAGAGGGCCGAACCTCGGCTCGGTCAGTTGCTTCTGACAGAGGATTATCTTAATTAATATCACTATTATTATTAACTACCTGTACCAACACTTCAGAATGCGTGGGCGCTGGAGAAGAAGTGGCGCAAGAAACTCCAGCAAAGCTTCTATCTGTATGGACTGGAGAGAACCGGCCTGCGAAATGGCGGTATCGCGAATAACTTTGTTTGCGACGCCCTCGCCGTCGGCGGGGGCGATATTAGGGTGCAATGTATGTGTGTTATGTTTTATGAAGGGGCCCTGGTGGTTGCGTCGTCAGGGTCGTCGAGGACGTGCCTCGGTCTCCTACGGACGCGGGTAAATCTGTGATTCGCGATGGGATTGTAAGTGGCGGCACTTACAATAAAGGGTTTCGGTGTGTGACGGCAGAGTCGAAATATCGGTGAGAAGCCTGCTTCAGGTACTGAGCTATGGTCGGCAGCTCAAGATCTATGTGTAGATTTTCGTTATTCAAGAACCACGGCGCACCGGTGGCCTTGCGCATGACACGATTTTGTATTACCTGAAGTCGGTGAATGTGACGCGGGGAGGTATGCGCAAAGACGGGGCTTGCGTATGTCATTATGGGTCGGATGAACGCTTTGTATAGTGTAATTTTATTACGCAGGGACATTTTGCTATTTTTATTGAGTAAAGGGTGCAAACGACCTAGGACGAACGCTGCTCGATTCCGTAAGCGGTTGATATGCGGACCGAAGGTGAGTCTTTCATCTAATGTGACGCCTAAGTATTTGACTGTCTTTTCCCAGGGGATTGGACAATCAAATAACTCTATAGTTTGCCGAGAAAAGTACATGGCTGCACTTTTGGTGGGGTTAACCTCGATCCTCCATTTCCGAAACCATTTCCCTAAGGTGTTGGCTGCAGATTGGAGGCGTTTACAAATAGCGTCTGGTTTAAATCCAGACACGTAGAGGCCGGTGTCATCGGCGAAAAGGGCTAGCTCTACACCGCGAGTGCGCGGTATGTCGTTGGTGTAGAGTGTGTATAAAGTAGGACCTAGGACGGAGCCTTGTGGTACTCCAGCACAAATGGGGTGAACCTCGAAACGCTTTCCCTCGACGCGGTAACGAAAGGTTCGATTTTAGAGAAAATCTCGTATGATAAGTACGAGTCGCTCTGGCACACCGAGCTCATATAGTTTGTATATGAGCCCGTTGTGCCAGACCTTGTCGAAAGCTTTCGCCACGTCGAGAAAAAGTGCCCCAGATTGGTAGCCCTGAAGAAATTTACTAAGGATGTGCTCCGTGATGCGGTGCACTTGATGTGTGCATGAGTATTGGGTGCGAAACCCGAACTGCTCATTGATTGGCAGCCCTCGGGACAGCATGAAGTCCTTGAGGCGGGCGAGGATGAGCCTTTCATATATCTTACCCAAGACTTTGAGTAGGCTTATGGGTCGGTAGGCTGATGGATAGGTTGGATGTTTTGAGGGCTTGAGAAACCCTATGACATCGGCTTCCTTCCAGGTGTTCGGGAAGGTGCCTTTGGATATGGCCGCGTTGTAGATTATCACCAGTAGGTGTAAAATGGACATGGCGCACATCTGCATATTCTATTGTTAGTATCGAATATTTAAAGAAATCATGCTTTCGCTTACTTTCAAGTTATTGGACAATAAACATCAATTGTTTTCAAACACTGACAAACGCTGCGCTAGAGCCAGGTGCTAGAGTCGTAATAATATTTTATAATGTCCTCATTACTAATTACTTTGCTTTTGTTACGTATTGGCCAATAATAAGGAATAATTAGATCCTGAAAACACGTGTTTCTGACTTATTATTACCCGAGTTTACTTGGATTTATTCACAAAGAATCTCAATATGTCTAAACTTGCGGTTTCTACAGTGAAGACGTCATAAAATGGGAAAAGCTCGAGAAATTAGCAGTGAAATGCTTTCTGCCATCGTTGTTTTACATAATGAAGACAAACATATATAAACTACTCAAAACAAAATAGCTCTAATTTAATCTCGAATTTCGTCTAAAAAAAATTGTTGGGTAGTAAATAGTGAAGTTAAACATTTCGAAGTATTGTTGACATGTTTATCTAACGTTATCCGCCCGCGTCTTAGAAAATCAACTGCGGTCATGACTGGCAAACGAATTAGTGATCAAACCATTCGAAATCGGCTCCATGAAGACGGACAACATTCCATATCTCGTGTTATTCGTCTAAAATTGACAAGAGCGCATCGTGCAGCACGTTTGAGGTTTGCTCGCGAGCATGCGGAGGGGACAATGGACAACTGGAGAAATGTACTCTTTACGGACGAAAGTAAAGTGAAGTTTTTCAGCGATGATCGTAGAGTGCGCGTGTGGAGAAGAGAAGGAGAACGTTTTTCAGAACCTTGCAAACACGAAACGGATCGTTTTGGAGGTCCAAATGTTATGGTGTGGGCTGGAATAAGCTTGCTCGGTAAAACTGAGCTGGTAATTCTGGAAGAAGGCTCCATAACCGCCTCCCGGTATGTCGATCGAATAATTCGGCTCCATGTCATCCCATTTTCACAAAGTGTGGGTGGAAACTTCATCTTTATGCAAGACAATGCTCGCCCACATACAGCGCGAACAACCCAGAGAGCTCTCTCTGAAGCCAATATTACGGTTTCACTGTGGCCGGCCATGAGTCCAGATCTTAAACCCATTGGACATTTATGGGATCAATTGCAAAGAAGCCTCAAATCGAACTTCAGTAATGTGACTAATCGACAAGAGCTCATAAACGCCCTAAAATTGTGTTGGGACCGAATACCCGAGGAAAACATCACTTACTTGATTGAAAGTGTCCCAGATAGATTCAGAGAGTGCATACGCAACAGAGGAGGACCTACTCACTATTAAGCACCATCAAACTCACTGATTTAGTCAATAATAAAAATCAAAATTAAACTTTACTTAAATCAATAATTTCTGGAAACTTTCTATGAAATACAACTAGATACACAAATAATATATATAATGATTATAGAAGTATACTATTGAGATATACGAAATCAGAAAAGGTTACAGATTCAAGTTGCGAAACTCACAAACACATTGAATAACATCACATATTTATTTATTTACAAACTTTTGTACAACTAACTTATGCGCAAAGGCTGAAATAATGCCTAAGGCATTATCTACCAGTCAACCTTGGGAGGGTTCAGAGGAATCAAGGTAGGGACAGATGAATAATATTACAAAAAAAAGAAACATACAGTACATCTAAAAACTTATACAATTATATATACATATCATTATATATTATCTTAGGAATTTATAATACTAAATAAAAAAAAGATATTTATATACATTTACATAAACTATAAAACCAAAATTTATACATATTATAAATACAAACATATCTAAAAGTAAATATATATATAAATATATACATAAGTATTATCGATGTAGTGAATCTGCTGACGCTACTTCCAACAAATGCTTTCGAATTTTACGTTTAAACTCTAAGCGACTTTTAGCCATTCTGATTTGGAAAGGTAGCGCATTCCACAGGAGAATAGATTGAACAAAGAATGATGAGTGAATGAAATCAGTACGATGAAAAGGACATACTCGTAGGAAAAGACGGTTATGCGTCGATCGAAGATTTTTATTGTTGACAGAACTAAGATATTGGAAATGAGAAGACACATAAGTAGGAGTAGAAGAAGAATCCATAAGAGAAAAAAGAGTGGTTAGAGCTCTTAGCGATCGACGCTGACGGATAGGTAACCATTGAAATTGTGATCGATATAACGATACGTGGTCGTATTTACGGAGATTTAATACAAATCGAATGCAGTTATTCAGAAGTCGGTCAAGCTTATTGAGGTGATCTGCATTCAGGTCAAAGTAGCTCATTGGACTGCCATTGCCACATTGCCTGATGCGGTCTCCGGATCCCTACACCGACAATATAAAATACATCAACGCTGTACAGCTAGTATTCTGAAAGAGCAAGCCAGTCGACCCGGTGCGAGGCTCCACGGGGCGTATTGACCAAAAAGACACCAGCGCACTAAATGTGGAGATGATTTACTAGTGCATTTTTTGCACATACTTTTATTACATTGTTACGTATGTTAGAAGATTATGCTTATCTTTGAGGTAAGCAAACGAACCTATGTATTATTAATACATATATATATATATATATATATATATATATATATATATATATATATATATTATTAATTCATCACGAAACAATTGGGTTACAGGCAGCCACTGGCATCTGCCTCCAACACCACTCCCAAACAAAACATAGCCTCGCATAGTAATGTTGAAAGATACCATAAAAAAGTATGTATTTGTTAAATATACTTATTTTCAAATACGGAAGGTTACGAGAAACAGGAGGCTGAGGTGATTTATTAAGTCATTAGTGTTTTTTGTTTCCTAAACTAATCAACAAATTATTTCCGTGTGTTTATTATGACACCTGTACTAGTTTCATAATTTTTAAATTGATTATATATATTTTTTTAATTATAAATTATTTACGGTTTTGAAAAAAAAGTAATGTTAACTACAAGTGTGGACGATGCTCTATCTGTTGGGTGACTGGATCATAGCCCACTATCTATTGCTGGATTGCGAAGAAAAAACCCTTTTGTCAACACTATTTTAAGAGATCTACAATTGTTAAAAGTTAAATAAAAACTGACTCGATGTTAAAACTTAACGTTATAAAACTATTCACTAGGCCAGGGACTCTTTGTTCTTTCTTCCTACTGTTCTTGCTACCTTTTGTTCTTGCTTCCTTTTGTTCTTGCTTCCTTTGTTCTTGCTTGCAGATATTCCTCTTGTAGAGTCCCGGCGGTCAGTGATAATACGGTTTACACACAATAAAGGACATTCTAAACTTTGAACTTTGACTGCCACTTCGGGAAGCGTTGGCGCCGGAGAAACCCTAGCAACGCTCCTAACATCTAGCAGCTGAGCCCTATCCATAAAATAGCGGTAACGCGATAAAATGATTCGCAACCTCCAACAGTCGCGAATGGACGCTTTGTTTGCTTGTTGCGATCTAGCCTGTGCTATGGTTATCGTCGAGAACATGTCTCGGTCATGTCAGTTGAGAATGGCTTGTAAGTGGCGGCACTTACAGGAAGTTTATTTTAATGTTTGGTGGCAGTCTTGAAAAACCGTCAAGATACTTGCTTAAATAATTAGACTATCGTCGGTAGCCCTGTATCTACGTGAAGTTCGCGACTACGTACGAACCACGGTGCTCCCGTGGCTCGTCGCAGAAAACGATTCTGTATTACTTGTAACCTATGGATATGGTGGCAATGCGATGGCGTGATGATGGGATGATGGCGAAACGCGTACCTATTTATCGCCGAGGTTCGGGTGTTCAAATAGCGGGACGAAAACACGTGTTCGGTTCGTCGGGGGGCTGCATGCCCCGCGTCCGTCCCGCCAGTCGGTCGGCTGTGTGGGTTCCACGAATCGCAACGTCTAGTTTAAAAGAAGCCCTGTGATTGGTGCATAATATTTGTAAGACTAGTGTGGTGCGGATGGCGCGTCTGTGTAGATGTCGGAGTGTAAGGCGTTGTGTATGTGAATGAGAGGAGGGACACAAGGATAACGGGACAGGGTATATATATTATATAGTTGTGAAGTGACGCTAATAAGTGGCATGAAAAAAAAAATGATATAGAATAGGTGGCGAACGAGCTAGCAGCGCTAATGGCACGTGATCACCGCCCATGGACATCCGCAACACCACAGGAGTCGCAAATGCGTTGCCAGCATTTAAGAAAGGTGTAGGTTTTTTTCTTGAAGGTCCTTAAGTCGTATCGGTTCGGAAACAACAGCTGACTCAACAGAGTAGTTGTGCGTGGCATGAAATTTGTGTGTGTGTGTTTGCCAACAATCGAGATGAAATTTTGAATTCTGTCGTAATACGATGTTTAAACTCAGAGGCTGATATTAATCCAAACAAATCCTCAGAACATTCCCCTTGGTAAATTCGTTAAAAATTCAAAGAGATGCACCATCTCTTCGCAATGCCAGTGCCGATCAAGCCGATCGGAAACTACCTGGTCATCAAAGATTCGAACCACTCTCCGTTGGATCAAATGGAAGAAGCTGGTACTGAGGTGCCCCGACCCAGAGATGAGAATAGTGTGAGGTCGAACTTGCGCATTGTAAAGTTGCACACAGTGGGCCTACTATCTCGTTCTATTAAGCAAGCCCAGTTTTTGATAAGCCAATTTGACGTTACCCTCCAAGAACCCCGGGGAACTGAACGTCGCTCGATGTGTCAAACGCCAAGGATTCCAATTCTAGCTGAAGTAGCAAGGGGAGTGTTTTCAAAATAAGGAGATACGACTTGTGTCTTCGTGGGATAATTGCACCAGATTTTGTCGCCCCTATCTGAGATTAACAAAGTCTGGACGTCAGACAAAAAATTCATCACATACGCATATTGAATAATCCCGAATCCTGATTTTGGCTTGGAAGACAGGTTAAGTGGCTTGACTCAACCTTAAATGAATTAAAAATCTACATAAAAATTAATGCCAATAAGTTTATATTAGATAATATATGGACTTATACACTAAATTTAAATAATGCAGTATATAAAACTAATTTGTAACAACGATAACATACTACGAGAGGAGCCAACCAAACGTTCAGATTTTGACATTATTTAAAGTTTACTTTAATTTCACCCTCCTTCCTAAGCACAATTAACTATAGAGTGGAGGCCTACACCCAGAAGTAGGCTATATATAGAATGTAACTTTACTTTAATTTCAACCTCCTTCCTAAGCACAATTAACTATAGAGTGGAGGTCTACACCCAGAAGTAGGCTATATATAGAATGTTACTTTACTTTAATTTCAACCTTCGTCCTAAGCACAATTAACTATAGAGTGGAGGTCTACACCCAGAAGTAGGCTATATATAGAATGTTACTTTACTTTAATTTCAACCTCCTTCCTAAGCACAATTAACTATAGAGTGGAGGTCTACCAGAGGACCCAGAAGTAGGCTATATAAAGAATGTTACTTTACTTTAATTTCACCCTCCTTTCTAAGCACAATTAACTATAGAGTGGAGGCCTACACCCAGAAGTAGGCTATATATAGAATGTTACTTTACTTTAATTTCAACCTCCTTCCTAAGCACAATTAACTATAGAGTGGAGGTCTACACCCAGAAGTAGGCTATATATAGAATGTTACTTTACTTTAATTTCACCCTCCTTCCTAAGCACAATTAACTATAGAGTGGAGGCCTACACCCAGAAGTAGGCTATATATAGAATGTTACTTAACTTTAATTTCACCCTCCTTCCTAAACACAATTAACTATAGAGTGGTGGCCTACACCCAGAAGTAGGCTATATATAGAATGTAACTTTACTTTAATTTCAACCTCCTTCCTAAGCACAATTAACTATAGAGTGGAGGTCCACCAGAGGACCCAGAAGTAGGCTATATATATAATGTTACTTTACTTTAATTTCACCCTCCTTACTAAGCACAATTAACTAAAGAGTGGAGGCCTACACCCAGAAGTAGGCTATATATAAAATGTTACTTTACTTTAATTTCAACCTCCTTCCTAAGCACAATTAACTATAGAGTGGAGGTCTACACCCAGAAGTAGGCTATATATAGAATGTTACTTTACTTTAATTTCACCCTCCTTCCTAAGCACAATTAACTATAGAGTGGAGGCCTACACCCAGAAGTAGGCTATATATAGAATGTTACTTAACTTTAATTTCACCCTCCTTCCTAAACACAATTAACTATAGAGTGGTGGCCTACACCCAGAAGTAGGCTATATATAGAATGTTACTTTACTTTAATTTCAACCACCTTCCTAAGCACAATTAACTATAGAGTGGAGGTCTACACCCAGAATTAGGCTATATATAGAATGTTACTTTACTTTAATTTCAACCTTCGTCCTAAGCACAATTAACTATAGAGTGGAGGTCTACACCCAGAAGTAGGCTATATATAGAATGTTACTTTACTTTAATTTCAACCTCCTTCCTAAGCACAATTAACTATAGAGTGGAGGTCTACACCCAGAAGTAGGCTATATATAGAATGTTACTTTACTTTAATTTCACCCTCCTTTCTAAGCACAATTAACTATAGAGTGGAGGCCTACACCCAGAAGTAGGCTATATATAGAATGTTACTTTACTTTAATTTCAACCTCCTTCCTAAGCACAATGAACCAAAATATATTTTCAGCTTTAATTGTAAAGCCTACTTATTACACTTACATATAACTAATCTGGCCATAAATACTGTTACATAAAAACTTTTTTTTTTTCAACTTTTTAATTATTTTCAATTTGGAACACATATTATTTTAAAATCTTTTTTCGATTTTGCGCCATTTCACATATTCTTCTTGTTCATTATCAAATTACAATATGAAATGGGGTGTTAAAGGAAATAGGATTGCAGTGATCGCCTTGCACAATGTGGTTACAGAGCCGTCGGTCAAATTCCAGACGCTTCAAAAGCTTCGTATCAGCCGTTTGTTCGTATATCGTACTATTAACAGATAAAACAACACTTCCTCTATCGAAGACCTGAAAATATCGGGGCAGCCGCGTGCTGTTAGAACTGCAAAGGCTGTTAAGGCTGTTAAAGCCAGAATTCGTCGAAACCCCATTAGGAAGCAAAAAATCTTATCGCGAGAAATGACGCTTCCCGTTAGGACTCTGTCGCCTATTATAAAATAAGACCTGAAGCTCGGTGCTTATCGTCAATACACAGGACATGACCTCAATCAATCTTTACAATTAAAGAGAGTCACGCCTTCTGTCGCGATACGCAGGTGAAAGGCACAGAAATATCCTCTTTATCAATGAAAAAAAATTCACGATTAAAGAACACTACAATAAGCAAAATGATAAAGTGTTCACAGTTCTAAAGGAGCTGCTCAAGTGGTCGGAAAGGTACAACGTCGTTATCATCCTGTGTCAGTGATGGTTTCGTGGGGCATGTCTTATCAATTAACAAAACTACATTTTTGTGAAAAAGGAGTGAAAACTTCAGCCAAAGTGTATCAAGATACAGTCTTGAATCATGTTGTGAAACCTCTCAGCAATACACTTTTTAAAAATATACTGTGGACTTTCCAGTTGGACTCTGCACCTGGTCACAAGGCTCAACCTACCCAAGCCTCGTTTGAAACCAACATTCCGGACTTTATAAAAGCTGAAGACTGGCCCTCATCTAGCCCAGACCTCAACCCTTTAGACTTCAAATTATGGTCAGTTTTAGAGGGCATGGCCTGCTCTAAATGACACGGCGACATTGAGTCTCTTAAAAAATCTTTGGAGCAAGCAGTGGCGAAATTTCCCTTGGATACGGTGAGTTAATCCATAGATTCATTGCCAAACAGATTAAAGGCCTGTATAAAAGCCAAAGGTGGCCATTTCAAATAGAATATTTTTGCTAACGGACTAATAAATATGTAGGTATAAATTTTAAAAATATTACCTTACTTCATTCAAAAAATCCATTTTCATTTTTAACAGAACTTATGGCTGGACTAGGTATATATAGATATATATGATCTTCCCATCTAAATTATCTTATACATTAAACAAAGCAACAAAAACTGTTTCCAAAAGCAGGAAATGGATGTAGAAGGTCCATTTGCATTGAATTTTGTTTCTATGTCTAAACAACCATGAAAAATTGGCACATTGTGAGTAAAAATAAATAAAACTACATAAAGTAATGACAAAAACAAACAAATTGCCATCATAACTACTAATAAAGAAATTTTTCGAGCAAGAACATAAATCAGAGCAACTTTTTTGGAAATATCCTTCATGCAGCATGTATTTAATGCTGTAATAATGAACACTTCAAATTTTAATTTTATTTTACTTTCAATTTTTAAAGCTATGTGCACTAATAAATTAATATATTACAATAGCACCATGTAATTGCCAAAAGTAATAATAATATCAGTAAACTAATAAGAGTAATACGAGTAAAAATGGTACTAAACATCCGAAATATCCTTGTTATTTGTGACATAGGAGCGACACTTACGGCCAAAACGGTGATCACTAACAAGAGGGCAGCAACACGGATGCGACACGGACTCCATACCGTAAGCGCTGCCGCTGTTGCTTGCTCAATCCACTTCTGCCACATTATTGAAGGCCACTCTCTGATTTCACACGACACTTTCTCCTCCAAATAAACAGCATTATGATCAATTAAAATCATATTTAATTTATTCAAATTTACACGACCATCACATGATCACAGAGTACATTGGTAAGACATGTTTCTGAAGTTCGATTAAATCGTAGATTGAAATTATGTTCACATTAGAATAGAGCTTTGTTGTCATATGCTAACAAATTGTCATTAAGTTCTACTTCTACGTCAATTGCGTCGCGTTCAGTTGACTTGACATTTTATTAAAAAAATTCAATATACGCTAAAATTTATGAAATACTTAATATTAGAACAACTTAATATTAACAATTTTCATAATTGATTAACATATTTTTGTATATATAATAAAGCATAAAACTAATTTTGCAGATTTTATCATGTTTCTAAGAAATCATTACATAATTTTTTTTTTAATAATGATTATATAACTGTGGGATTTATATTTGGATATATATATATATATATATATATATATATATATAATATAAGATATAGACTAAACTAGATCTATAACACTAAACATATGAAGTGCTAAATGTTAAATTCAAGGTTTAGAGTTGAGCTTTAAGAAAAACTGATAATACAGAAACAAAACCGCAAAGCTTGGCTGTGTGGATCATTATCCTTTGCTTTTCCATTTTAGTATAAATAAATAAAACAAGAAAAACTTGACTTTACTTCGGCGGTATTATTTGTTGATAAAAGTTGCTTTGTATTTACAATTAATTGGTTTACTTTATATAAATATAGAAAAATGGTGCAAAATGATACAGAAAGTTGGTCCCCCGACGATACATTAAGAGTTTTAATCGCCTCAGATATTCATTTGGGTTATTTAGAAAGCGATGCTGTGCGTGGCGAGGACAGTTTCATCGCTTTTGAAGAAGTGCTGTCATTGGCAGTCCAGTACGATGTCGATCTTATTTTGCTTGGCGGTGACTTATTCGACCACGCCAAGCCTTCACCCAATTGTATGTTCAAGTGTACGCAAACCATCCGCAAATATTGCTTCGGCGACAAACCTATCGGTGTGGAGTTGCTATCAGACCAACTGCAAAACTTTTCTAGAGTTGTGAACTATGAAGACCCGAATTTAAATGTTTCCTATCCTATATTATCTATTCATGGAAATCATGATGATCCTGTTGGACAAGGCAGCATTAGCTCTCTGGATATTCTTTCTATTACCGGACTTGTGAATTACTTTGGCAAATGGAGTGATTACACTCAAGTTCGAGTGTCCCCTGTACTTATGCAGAAGGGAGAGACTAAATTATCATTGTATGGTTTAAGTCATCTCAAGGATCAACGGCTTTCACGGTTGTTTGGAGAGAAGAAAGTTGAAATGGACCTTTTAGAAAACAACAATGATTGGTTTAATGTTCTTGTGCTTCATCAAAACCGAGCTGACAGGGGACATGGCAACTATATTCCTGAAAGTGTGCTGCCTAAATTTTTAGACCTTGTAGTATGGGGCCATGAGCATGACAGTCAAGTGTTTGGTATAAAAGATATAAAAAGAGAAAATGAGAGTTTTTGTGTGGTCCAACCCGGCAGCACTGTAGCTACATCTCTAGCTGCCGGTGAAGCCCTTCCCAAACATTGTGTCTTATTGCAATTGCACAAAAAAGAGTACATTGTAACTCCAATCCCTCTGAAGACGGTGAGACCTTTCATTTTTAAAACAATTGTTCTATCAGAAGAAAATTTAGGTGACAAAAAAATTAAAGAAAGTGAGAGAGTGCAAGAATTCTTAAAAGGAAAAGTGGAGGAGGCTATAGAAGAATCAAATAAGATGCGTAGCGGTGATCCAAAGCAGCCGGTTCTGCCACTCATCCGTCTCTCTGTGTTCTATGAGCATGAGGGTCAAGATTTTAACCGCATTAGATTCGGTCAGAATTTTAATGGTTTGATAGCAAATCCTAATGACATACTCATTATGAAAAGAGAAAAAAAGATAAGGGAGCGCAAAGAAAAGGAGGAAATGGAGGAGGTGGACATGGGACGTGCGGCGGTAGAGGCCAACGACGTGGAGTCGTTGCTGCGGGCGTACTACGCCGCGCTGCCGCCGGGCCGCCGGCTTGCGGTGCTGTCCGTGCGCGCCGTCACCGAGGCTGTCCGCGACTACACACTCAAGCGGGACGAGGGCATATTCCGCAGGGTGCTCGAGGGACACAGGCGGCGCTGTGTGGACCTCCTGTTGGAGTCGTCGGCTGAGACGGCCGAGGAGGTGCGGGAGCGCCTGCGCTCGTGTAAAGAAGGGCTGGACGCGACCGACGAAGAGCAATTGAAGGGATTGATCGAGCAAGCGGCAGGCAGGCGGAGTACTGTGGTGGCAGAGAGTGAAGGCTCCGAGGAGGAGTTGGAACGGAGCACAGAGGGCCGGGGGCGCGGGCGCGCGCGGGGGCGGGCGGCACGCGGCGGACGGGCACGGGGCCGCGGACGCGCGAAACCCGAGCCGGAGCCGGAGCCGGAGCGCCGCACGCCGCGACGCCTGGCCGCCCAGAAATCCAATGAGTGGCTACACCACCTCGCCGCCGAGCGCACCTTGCGACGTAGGCGCGAATCTTCCGAGATCGAAATCTCTGACTGACTCTGCTTATGCTTCCATGCCGATATAGTTTATATACTGTAACATTTGTTATATATATTTGTTATATATTGTCTATATGTTGTTTTATTACAAATATATTAAAAGAAAAAGTTCCCTATGAGTATAATATATACTTGGATGTACATATTTATGTTGTACCGGTTCTATTTTGTCATGCTTAGAGATTTTTGGGGTTTTGTGTTTGGTTCTCCGGTTGGGTTGAAAATTTAAATTATATTTTATACATGTTACAATGAATCAATAGTCGCATTTTCGTTTTGGCATCCCCGTAAGTCGACGTATTGAACAGCGCGGTCGCGGTCTCGCGCGGAACGTTGTCAACATTGTCAACATGTACGAATATTAACAAAGTTTGTGTACTTAGTTATTGTCATGAACATTACTGAACTAGTACATAACGTAGACAAGCATCTACTTAATTTTAGAGTAAAATATGTACCGGGTATTCCTCGTCACGAGGAAGGAACAACTAAAATCTGGATCGAGAACATTGAGACAGTCTCAAGAAACCCTTATAGATGGAGCCATTAAAATCCCACAAAGGTTAGGTAACAGTGCAGTACTGTGCCCATTGTGCTGGCTTCACCAGGAAATCTTCATGTTTAGTGTCATGGTGACTAGCAGGGAATCTGGCGATGAAGATGCTTCAGTAGCCGCGAGGACAAGTGTGGAATCTTCATCACTAACTGGATGTTAGCATTGTGATCATCTTCACCTGAAAGGAAATGATGCCCGAGCCCATATCCGAACTGGTAAGGAATCATAATGAATGCGGTGCAACCCTTGATGTCTGTGAGTGACTTGAAGTGTTGAAATGCGGCTTATTCCAATGTTTTCAAGGAGCCTTGTTGCTCCACACTTGTAGAGCCTTGTTGCTCCACACTTGTAGAGCCTTGTTGCTCCACACTTGTAGAGCCTTGTTGCTCCACACTTGTAGAGCCTTGTTGCTCCACACTTGTAGAGCCTTGTTGCTCCACACTTGTAGAGCCTTGTTGCTCCACACTTGTAGAGCCTTGTTGCTCCACACTTGTAGAGCCTTGTTGCTCCACACTTGTAGAGCCTTGTTGCTCCACACTTGTAGAGCCTTGTTGCTCTCGGCCATTATACGCATTTCTTTTTATTATTGATGACAAGGCCGTCCGTGTTAGTCCTCGGAGCTAACACATCTGCATTGGCATTCCTTCTCCAGATTGACTGAGGGTGACGTGGGTCCCAGGAATCACCATCAGATGACTCGTGTTAGTCCTCGGAGCTAACACATCTGCATTGGCATTCCTTCTCCAGGTTGACCGAGGGTGACGTGGGTCCCAGGAATCACCATCAGATGACCCCGTCTTAGTCCTCGGAGCTAACACATCTGCATTGGCATTCCTTCTCCAGGTTGACTGAGGGTGACGTGGGTCCTAGGAATCACCGTTAGAAGACCCATGTGCCTGTTGGTCTCCATCAATACAAAAAAGGACTTGTAGTATTAAAGGCGGTTCTTTCAATTTGAAATAATTATTTAAGAATAATAATGTACCCTGCCGGCCAAAAGTTTAAGACCGCACATAAAACATAATTATCCATCAATTGTAATAAAATCCCACAGGACAAATAAAAGAAATGCACATCTGCATATTTTATTGTTAGTATCGAATATTTAAAGAAGTCATTCTTTTGTTTACTTTCAAGTTATTGGACAATAAATATCTATCGTTTTCAAACACCGACAAACGCTGCAGGTCGTTTGCACCCGTTACTTAATAAAAATAGCAAAATGTCCCTGCGTAATAAAATGACACTTTACAAAGCGTGCATCCGACCCATAATGACATACGCAAGCCCCGTCTTTGCGCATGCCTCCCCGCGTCACATTCACCGACTTCAGGTAATACAAAATCGTTTCATGCGCAAGGCCATCGGTGCGCCGTGGTTCTTGCGTAACGAAAATCTACACATAGATCTTGAGCTGCCGACCATAGCTCAGTACCTGAAGCAGGCTTCTCGCCGATATTTCGACTCTGCCGTCACACACCGAAACCCTTTGATTGTAAGTGCCGCCACTTACAATCCCATCGCGAATCACAGATTTACCCGCGTCCGTAGGAGACCGAGGCACTCCCTCGACGACCCTGACGACGCAATCATCAGGGCCCAAGCCCTTCATAAAACACAACACACATACATTGCACCCTAATATCGCCCCCGCCGACGGCGAGAGCGTCGCAAACAAAGTTATTCCCGATACCGCAATGTCACTGGCCGGTTCTCTCCAGTCCATACAGATAGAAGCGTTGCTGGAGTTTCTTGCGCCACTTCTTCTCCAGCGCCCACGCATTCTGAAGTGGTGGTACAGGTAGTTAATAATAATAGTGATATTAATTAAGATAATCCTCTGTCAGAAGCAACTGACCGAGCCGAGGTTCGGCCCTCTCGGGCACCCTTGAGTCAGACGCTCTCGCGAAACAGGGTGACGGTCCAAGCCGAGGCTCCCCCTTGGGAGCCCTTGCGCTGGTTACCCATATATAGAGGTCTCGACTGAGAGCCATAAGCGCTCGGTCACCTCTCAACCCGGTGAAACTGTAAAAGCCCTGGGGCTAACAGCGGCCATCAGCCCGAAAAAAAAAAAAAAAAAAAAAAAAAAAAAAAAGAGACAAACGCTGCACTGGAGCCAGCTGGTAGAGTCGTAATAATATTTTTATAATGTTCTCATTACTAATTACTTTGCTTTTGTTACGTATTGGTCAATAATTAGGATTATTTAGCTCCGGAAAACACCTGTTTCTGACTTATTATTACCCGTGTTTACTTGGGTTTGGTCACGAACAATCTCAATTAGTCTAAACTTGTGGTTTCTACAGTGAAGACGTCATAAAATGAAAAGGTCGAGAAATTAGCAGTGAAGTGCGTTCTGCCAGCGTTGTGCGTTTACATAATGCAGGCAAATCCGAACGTGAGATTGCTTCACAACTGAAGTTATCGAAGACTTGTGTTAATGGCACAATAACTCGATACAGGAGACAGGCAGTTTCCAACGTCCACAATCGGGAAGGCCGAGCGCTAGCACGTCTAGTGAAGATAATTTCATTGTTGTTACGAGTAAGCGAAATAGACACTTAACAGCACCAGAAATCCGCGTTGAAGTAAACAAAACCCGAGTTAAACCTTTATCATTGACTAAAGTAAAACGGCGACTGAGAGATGCGAAGTTGTCGTTGTGGTCGCGTTGCCGTTCGAAAACCTGCCCCATCGATATTGGACTGAAGAAGATTTTAAAAAAGTGCTTTGGACCGATGAATCCAAGTTTTAACTATTCGGTTCAAAACGAAGAATTTACGTTCGACGCAGTGCCCAAGAAAAGATTATGTCAGATAGTGTAGTCCCAACAATTAAGTATGGTGGTGGCTCAATTATGGTCTAGGGTTGCTTCTCTAGCCAAGGCACTGGCGATTTGATTAATATTGAAGGAATTTTGAAAAAGGTACTGAATTTGAACTTGAAAACAGTACTAAAATATTTCAGAACAAAATGCGGGGTCTTCCGGGTTGCGATTAATTGGACATGGATTCATTTTCCAACAAGATAATGATCCAAAGCCTAGCTCAAAATTATGTAGAGAATATTTAGAAGAGAAAGAGGCACAAGAGGTGTTAAAAACATGGTTTGGCTTCCCCAAAGCCTGGATCTCAATCCTATTGAACTTTTGTGGGAAGAGCTTGATAGGAACGTCTTGTTACACCCGAGCTCTGTAAGGCCTGCATCCCTCTCAGCGCCGTAAGCAATACTCTAACTCTAACTCCAACATTCAATCTAATGTCAGTCAGTCTAGTTCCATCCTCCTAGTAGAGCGGTTGCCTAAAGATAATCAAGTGTACTATTGTAAATGTACTATTTTAAAGTGTCGTAATATAAGTGTCTCAAATAAATATCCTTTTTTTTAAAAACCCTATTCAATTACACGGGTTAACAGTCCGTAACCCTGTCCGACCTCTACGCCCCGCATGGCATACGCCGATCGGCGAAGCGACCGTTGCTCAACCGGTTGAGCAGCCTCCTCCATCAGCCGGACGTCTCAGCCCTAGCAAAAGCCTTAAGGGATTCTAATGGCAAGCCCGAAGTCAGGATTGCCGCCACAATGCGCTACCAACATGTAGTGTCAGCCATCGTCAACTTTCAAGCATAGAGGGCCTTTACAACGGCAGAGTAAAACCGCGTTCCCTTAACGTCGCATTTTTTAACGCGAACGGTATTAACAATCAACGCGACGAAATCTTCAATTTCGTTCGCGATCACCAAGTCGACGTGCTCCTAGTGCAGGAGACATTCCTCAAACCGCACACTCGCAATCCCAACATTGCGAATTATAACATCATTAGAATGATAGAACTTCTGCCGCTAATGGCGGAACTCTCATTTACTACAAAAAGTCCTTGCACTGCGTGCCCGTCGACACGCCAACCCTCACTTTCCTAGAAGCCTCAGTCTGTCAGCTAGCCATGACCGGCCATGCCCCCATCACAATCGCGTCCGTCTACCTGCCTTGCAGACGTGATGCACAAGTATTACGAAGCGACTTCGTGGCACTCCTTTCCTTGGAAACTCAGTCATTTTGGCAGGAGATTTCAATAGCAAGCACACTCGGTGGAATGCAACTAAAATCAACCCCCGGGGGTTGGCTTTAGACTCGCTAAGCGACGCACTCGACTTCGACGTCGTAGCGCCTACTACGCCTACCCATTTTCCATATATATTGGGTCACGCACCGGATGTGCTTGATATTGCCATCTGTAAGAACATCAACCTCGCCTTCCAAGGGATAGACGTAATCCACGAGCTCGCTTCCGATCATCGCCCCGTTCTTCTTCGGTTAGGGCCCTCCGCCCCAACCTCACCCTCCACCAAAACCATAGTAGACTGGCACCGACTCAGGAACGACCTGAAGGAAGCCACATCACCACACCTAGATGCTATTCCTAGGAACATATCTTCAGTCCACGACACGAACCTCGCAGTTCATGCCCTCACTAGGCACATCCAGACAGTCGTCGAGGATTGCTCGAGGCAGGTTCCCTCGGTGGAAGACCACCGATGGACCCTGCCAAGCGACATAAAGGACCTAATGAGGCGCAAGAATGCGGCGACTCGTGCCCACGACTTATATCCCACTGAAAGTAACCGGCTGGTGCTACGTACCCTTCAGCGTGAAGTCCGGTCACGCATAGCCCAGTACAGGAACGATCGGTGGGATAATCACCTCTCAATATCGAACCTTCCCACCTCGCCTTCTGGCGACTTCCCAAATCCTAAAAGGGGCAACGCCCAAACAATGCCTCCCTTAGCGCGTCCTAATAAACCACCCGCCTTCTTAGACGAAGAGAAAGCCGAATGTCTGGCTGACAATCTGGAGCTCAATGCTCACCGAGCACACTACCGATCGACGCCGCTCACCTTGCAATGGTTGAGAGCGAGGTCGACCGGAGGAGTAAGGAACCACCTCGCGATTCCGTTACCCAAGTCACATGCACCGAAGTTGAGTCCATAATTAAAACCTGCGACCACGCAAGGCTCCGGCCCCGACGGCATCACCAACAAGGTGATGAAACTCCTACCCATGTCCATTTTACACCTACTGGTAATAATCTACAACGCGGCCATATCCAAAGGCACCTTCCCGAACACCTGGAAGGAAGCCGACGTCATAGGGATTCTCAAGCCCTCAAAACATCCAACCGATCCATCAGCCTATCGACCCATAAGCCTACTCAAAGTCTTGGGTAAGGTATATGAAAGGCTCATCCTCGCCCGCCTCAAGGACTTCATGCTGTCCCGAGGGCTACCAATCAATGAGCAGTTCGGGTTTCGCACCCAACACTCATGCACACATCAAGTGCACCGCATCACGGAGCACATCCTCAGTAAATTTCTTCAGGGCTACCAAACTGGGGCACTTTTTCCTCGACGTGGCGAAAGCTTTCGACAAGGTCTGGCACAACGGGCTCATATACAAACTATATGAGCTCGGTGTGCCAGATCGACTCGTACTTATCATACGAGACTTTCTCCGAAATCGAACCTTTCGTTACCGCGTCGAGGGAACGCGCTCCGAGGTTCACCCTATTTGTGCCGGAGTACCACAAGGCTCCGTCCTAGGTCCTATTTTGTACACACTCTACACCAACGACATACCGCGCACTCGCGGTGTAGAGCTAGCCCTTTTCGCCGATGACACCGGCCTCTATGTGTCTGGGTTCAAACCAGACGCTATTTGTAGACGCCTCCAATCTGCAGCCAACACCTTAGGGAAATGGTTTCGGAAATGGAGGATCGAGGTTAACCCCACCAAAAGTGCAGCCATGTACTTCTCTCGGCGCAACAAAACGCCGCATCTCCCAACTATAGAGTTATTTGATTGTCCAATCCCCTGGGAACAGACAGTCAAATATTTAGGCGTTACTTTAGATGAAAGACTCACCTTCGGTCCGCATATCAACCGCGTACGGAATCGAGCAGCGTTCGTCCTAGGTCGTTTGCACCCGTTACTCAATAAAAATAGCAAAATGTCCCTGCGTAATAAAATTACACTATACAAAGCGTGCGTCCGACCCATAATGACATACGCAAGCCCCGTCTTTGCGCATGCTTCCCCGCGTCACATTCACCGACTTCAGGTAATACAAAATCGTTTCATGCGCAAGGCCACCGGTGCACTGTGGTTCTTGCGTAATGAAAATCTACACATAGATCTTGAGCTGCCGACCATAGCTCAGTACCTGAAGCAGGCTTCCCGCCGATATTTCGACTCTGCCGTCACACACTCTAACCCCTTGATTGTAAGTGCCGCCACTTACAATCCCATCGCGAATCACAGATTCACCCGCGTCCGAAGGAGACCGAGGCACGCTCTCGATGACCCCGACGACGTGACTACCAGGGCCCAAGCCCTTCATAAAACACAACACACGTACATTGCACCCTCACATCGCCCCCGCCGACGGCGAGGGCGTCACAAACAAGGATATTCGCGATACCGCCATGTCACTGGTCGTTTCTCTCCAGTCCATACAGATAGAAGCGTCGCTGGAGTTTCTTGCGCCACTTCTTCTCCAGCGCCCACGCGTTCCGAAGTGGTGGTACAGACAGCTAATAATCATAGCGAATTGAAAGAATCCTCTGTCAGAAGCAACTGACCGAGCCGAGGTTCGGCCCTCTCGGGCACCCTCGAGTCAGACGCTCTCGCGAAACAAGGTAACGGTCCAAGCCGAGGCTCCCTCTCGGGAGCCCTTGTGCTGGTTACCTATATATAGAGGTCTCGACTGAGTGCCATTAGCGCTCGGTCACCTCTCAACCCGGTGAAACTGTAAAGCCCTCGGGCTAACAGTGGCCTTCAGCCCGAAAAAAAAAAAAAAAAAAACAATCCGTAATCGTGGCCCATCCTCATAAGAAATGTGGAATGCTTTATGCGAAATTTGGAACAATATATCACAAGACATCATTAACAAATTTATTGCACGTATGCCGAGACTTGTTAAAAAATTTAAAGGATTTTTTGTTGAAAAATCAGTTAAGCTAACTACAGGCTTTTTTGTATGGACTGTTAATATTTCATATAGCAGTGTATATTTTGAATAATATTTACCGTACAATTATAACAGACAGATAAAACTGTAAAAATTGTATACCTAATGTTGTTATATAAAAAAGCAAGGATTTCGCCATCATCAATACTCATAACTCCTTCAGGTACGGCGGGCATGGGGCCGCGTTGGACTGCCATGATGCTGTCAGGGTAGAGCAAACGTTACGAATGAAGAGTCTGGCGTCATCTTACCAACGTATCGGTCCATAGCTCGTAAGAAAACAGAATGACCCGAAGCCTCCGGTAGCACTTTAAAAGGGCGTTCAACCTTTCTGGAACGCACGAGTGTCCTGCACAGACGGAACACGTGGCCCGCCCCAACACAACCTTATCGCTATCACTAAAGGGGTTTCGGTGACCACTTCTGGATCTTTCCTCGGATACATGAGGAGGCATTATGCTTAATGATGTGATTTATATCTTACACCTGCGGTTTTAATGAAACGAAATAAAACAAAATATAATGTTAAAATGTTTTAAATATAACTTTATTAGTAACAAGGAAACAACTTAAATATTGCAGATACAAATAATAGTATTTAAACATTTATGTGTATTTATATAATATATCGTGTGAGATGAATCGTCGTAGCAGAATTAGAGACGTCCGTATGCGCGAACAATAGAAGTTTGTTTTTTATTTAGGAGTTTATTCCTAAGACAAGAGTCAGCAGTAAGATTTTGGTTGCGTGCGGAAAGGATTGTTCTGTTTGCTTTGGAATGTTTATTTGAAAAACTTAGTAAAGTGCAAACAATGTGTTGTGAGGCGTTATGTGCTGACAATGATTCACCGGAACTAATTGTTGGTTTTCCTTGTTAATACAACATGTATCATGACATCAATAACGAAGCAGTCGACGAACCAATGTGTCCTCAACTCCACAACTGTTTACTATTTTAAAGATACAATAATAATAATATAATTTGTTTCCGACTCATCCCAGGATCATATCCATATTTGTTAGTACAAATGCAAGCTTACAAGATAGTGTTAGTAATAATAATAATAGTTAAATATAATATGGCAAGTCCGTTAGGACTCACAGATGATGGCGGAAACTTACTGTACGGCTGCATGCATGGATACGACATCCATCGAGCCAGCATCGGCGAGTCCCACCGGTCCGCCAACGGGCGCAGGATGCTGTTGGGACTGTCACGCGTGCGACGCATAATAGAAGTGCATCGTTTGCGCATGATCGCCGCAAAGCCGTCAATATCAGCATCCGCGAACATGGCGGTAGCGCTGCAGTCCCAGAAGCACCGCGTTATTGTATTGAACGCGCAGATCGCTGCGTATAGTCAACCCACAGGCTGCAAGTGTAAAAGGACTGACAGTACGCTTTAAAAAGCACAACCTTGACAACCTGCGAGCCAACACATTGCATCGGACAGACAGCGCTCTGCGCTCCCTGACCACATCGACAATATCTTTAAGGTCCTCGGTGACCCAAATACTTAAATTGCTAGACTTTGTTTATAGCAGTACCACATAAAGTGAAATTCGGAACGAAAGTGTATCGCTTATGATCCGGCCAGAAGATCATTAATTCACTCTTTTTCACGTTATATTTGAGCCCATGAGCCACCGCGTAGGATTCACAAATTTTCAGGAGCCTTCGTAAAGCACTGATCGAAGGGCTCAGCAGCACCATATCGTCTGCGAAACTGATGTTATTAACGCACACTCCATCTATATGACACCCAACGCCGATGCTGCCGAGCTCATCAATCAGTCGGTTAACGTACAGGTTGAAGAGCGTAGGAGAGGTAAGTCCCCCCTGCCTCACCCCGCAATCCAGCCCGTACTCCCTCGAAAGAGAGCCATCCCACGTAACAAAATTCTTATACCAATGATAAATAATAGCACCTCTCTAGGTAGACAAGTTTCATTGCTTAATTTACCCCAAAGAACATCGTACGAAACCAAATCGAAGGCTCTAGATAAATCAAGGTAGATTGCATAAACTGGTGTCTTTCTACTCGTGTAATATTGCACAGTCTGCTTGAGGCACAAGATAGCACTCTCCGTGGAAAGACCGGGCCTGAATCCGAACTGCGCGTCATTTAGCGCGATGTGTTTATCCAGGTGCTGACCCAGCAGACTGTCGAGCACTTTAGCGGCCACTGTGGCCAGAGAGATCGGTCTATAGTTGTTTATATCTGATGCATCACCAGTTTTATTTTTAATGATCGGTACAACTACAGTGCGCATTAGTTTGATAGGCAGGTGGGAGTGGCCCAAACACATTGTAACAAAACATAGAAAGCACTCTGGGTAGGTGTACACCAGCATGCTGCAGATGCTCGATGCAAGACTGTCGTGGCCCGGGATTTACCCCTTACCATGCGTTTTATCACTGCAAACACTTCCTTCGTAGTAAAATGAACACTACTCTCACCACCTTCCTCCGCATCGGACACCTGCCGCGATGGCCCCAGAGAAGAGTCCATCCTGAAATGGTGGGAGAACATAGTGGCTATCTCGCTAGGTTCGTGCACTCCCGCCACGCTGACAGGGAGGCCCGGCTTATGATTCATTTTATTGGTGTTTTTCCAGAATTGACAAAATGTTTTGTTTGAGTGAAGTTCAGCTATTATATTCAGTTTTATCTGTTGTTGATTGTTTTGACACCACTTTAGTTTTGATTTAAAAACGCGCCTACTTTCATTCATTTCATTATAGAGACGACCAGCCCCAGGCTTCCCCCCACAAGCACGCCTGGAGCCGAGCCCTCCCATGAGCATCACGGACATGCTTGTTCCACCCGGTAATGATTCACTCTTCGCTTTTCGGTATGCCTAATATATAATATTACAAAATTTAATCTAAATTACGATGTAAAGCCTATTGCACATTAAGCTAAACAGAAATTATATAAGATTGCAACAATGACCTATGTATACATTATTCTATACAAATAAATAAATAAATAATTTTTAATTCATCACATCAACAAAAAAATAATTACATTGTTTGTTTAAAAAGAGGAGCATATTTAATTGTTGCATAATGTATGAGCAGAGCAGATATATTGATAAACATGTGGCAGTGAAGGACGTCCCGTGTGCCGACAGCTAAGAGCACAGCGCGCGGCGCACTATGCGCAGTGCGGCGCCGGCTGCGGCCGACGGGCTGTGCCCCGCCACCACCAGCGGTGGCACGGCGGGCGCTAACGCGATGACGTACAGCACACCGCCGGTACTCGACAGCTCGCGCTGCTCCACGTTCAGGCTGAGCGCGCTCGCCACCGCCTCCAGCGTGCGCTCCGGACCCTGGTCGCGGTGGGCGCCCAGCGCCGCCAGCGCTAGCGAGCGCTTCACCGCATCTGTTGACATGACGTCTGTATACTTGCCCGCCCCTAGCCGGACGTGTTCGTCTCGGTACTCGACACGGATCGGCCGTCTCGTGATTATAATTTTGTTTTTTATTGACAAAGATGAAGAAGAAGTCTCAAGTTTCTTTGTGACTATTGTGGCGGGCGGATTGAATTCTATGTAGCGACCAACAGACACTGAAGGAATCCAGCGATTTATTCAAGATTTCAGCGTTCAGAGCAATGTACGGTTAACGTTCCACCGTTGTTACCAGGACCTGAACAACTAGAGATGACAAAGGAACACACAGCTCAACTGATGGAGTGTCCTCGCCTCATTCCACCCGACTAAACGCAGTTATGCTGCGACAGCAATGACAAAGACGGAACAACCGATTCACCAGCAGTAACATCTTCCACTCATAAAACACAGTGGCCACTATTTTCCGTTGGTGGATTCGGTGAAATTGTAGATCTTTGCTAAATCAAGGCGACTTATTTGCACTACGATACGGCTACAGAAAGTAGGGAGGTAGCTCGCATGCAAGTGTTTGGAAATCTTCATGATATATTTGAAAATTAACAAAATCTAGTGCAGGTGAGACCTGTGCAATCGCCGATCTGCTGGAAGTGGTCCAGCTGCCGCAGCGCAGGCTCCACGCGCAACTCCGTGTACCGCTGCATCGCCGTCTCGAACTTATGTTCACTGGCTCGTGACATTTCCTGCAAGGCAAGCACGCGCGCTGATGATATTTCCATGTTAGTTTAATAAAACAACAAGCTGTCACTACAGCTTTTTCTCGTGCACGGCTTCCCTTAGTCACACTGTACGGAAAAATGTATTCACAGTTCAACGAATGAACGCTAAACATATAGATAGTCAAAACAACGAACGACATAATAGAGAAGCCAGTTCTAGCTGGAGCATCAACGATGTGGTAAATATCACCAAACGCCGCTGTGTTTCGCATAAATGTAAGGTTGCAAGTGACTCGGTGACAGCCTCACCTCCAAACATTCTTGTGTGATCAGAGTCAGGTTCTGGTTCAGATAGATGTACAGTTGCTCAGCGGCAAGTTGCTTTGCAGCTTTTTTTGTGCTGGACGTGGCCGAGCGTTCATGCCGGCCGATGCGAACACACATGGTGAACCGGCGAGCGTGGGGCGGGCCAGAGTCTTCAGTGAGTTGGTACTCCACCGCTGGGAGACGATACGCCTCTCGCAGTTCGTTGAGCATCAAAACATAACTTTTGCCTGACGGGGGGCCACCCGGCGCGGCGGGGGCGCTCGCGCCGTCGTCGCTCCTTGTGGACTGCAAATGTCACTTAAAATATAAAAAGCCTGATGCCAGAAGTGGGGCTGCATCGCCTGGCTGACCTGGTGCCGGCTGCGTCGCCTGGCTGACCTCGTGCCGGCTACCGCAGGATAGGACCACCCACTAAGTGAAAGGACTGCGAATACAAGTCGTAAGATGCAGTAGCAGATTTGTGGTTTGGTAGAAGCGCTACGCCCAGCAGGGAACCTGGACTAGCTTGAAATGATGATTGGTTTGCAGAAACTAGATTTAAATAAAAAGCACAGTAAAAACCTATTTTATATATTAAACGTAATATATAATAAATAAATAAATAGATAGATAGATAGATACATAAATAAATAAATAGATAGATACATAAATAAATAAATAAATAGATAGATAGATAGATACATAAATAAATAGATAGATAGATACATAAATAAATAAATAAATAGATAGATACATAGATACATAAATAAATAAATAAATAGATAGATAGATACATAAATAAATAGATAGATAGATAGATAGATGCATAAATAAATAAATAAATAGATAGATAGATAGATAGATAGATAGATGAAAGATAGATAGATAGATACATAAATAAATAGATAGATAGATGCATAAATAAATAAATAAATAGATAGATACATAAATAAATAAATAAAATAAATAAATAAATAGATAGATGAATGCATAAATAAATAAATAAATAGATAGATACATAGATACATAAATAAATAAATAAATAGATAGATAGATACATAAATAAATAGATAGATAGATAGATAGATACATAAATAAATAGATAGATAGAAAGATAGATAGATAGATAGAAAGATAGATAGATACATAAATAAATAGATAGATAGATACATAAATAAATAAATAAATAGATAGATACATAGATACATAAATAAATAAATAAATAGATAGATAGATACATAAATAAATAAATAGATAGATACATAAATAAATAGATAGATAGAAAGATAGATAGATAGAAAGATAGATAGATAGATACATAAATAAATAGGCCAAACTTGTGATGAGCAAGAACGTAATCGAGCCGCGACTCAGCAAACCGGGGCGACGTTCGCCAATAAATAGAACAGATTGGATAACAATTTTACCACCAAGCTTCAATACAGGGCGTCTCCAGCTTAAGGGAACGGAATACCCGCTAGATCTGACACATGTATATTTACCTTCTCTTTGCGACGAGGAGAGCTGGCGTGATGTCGAAACATTGTGTTGAACAGTGGTATTGCTAAAGATAACGGTCACGTGAGTTCTTGCTTTTTCTTATAAAAATATAAACAGAGCCAACGCACATTATCTATTTCGCTATTTAGTTTACTATGTGCTTGGTTCTACCGTGTGCAAGACACCGCACTCTTTACTAAAGGTAAAATAGTCTTCCATCTTAGTGCCTACGGGTGAGCACGCATCATCATTATCATTCTTCACCGAGCATGAATGAGGGCATGATGTTCCACAGAATCAACTTACTCTACAGACCTCTACTTTTGTAAATCAAGTGTTTTATTGCTAACACAACTGCAAGCTTTATCGCCATGAGGCTTTCCTTATCAGTCCTCAGGGCTGCCAACGCATCTGCATGATGGTTCCTCGTCGAGCATGAATGAATGTCTTGGAATCACTTACTACCTGATGATCAGGTGAATTGTGTGCTCGTTTTTTACCCTCAATACTACAAATAAAAATAGGATTCATACAATTTTATTCGTGTCGATTTAACCGTTGAAGGGAATCCTGTTACCTCGGATTTTTGTTTGTCTAATTATAGGCAGTAGTTAGCACGTCATCGCAGCTTTTTAATCTGGGCACACTACTCACACCACAACACCTTTAGGCAGTTTATTACAATCTGGGCACATTACTCACACCACGACACCTTCAGGCAGTTTATTACAATCTGGGCACATTACTCACACCACGACACCTTCCAGGCAGTTTATTACAATCTGGGCATTACTCACACCACGACACCTTCAGGCGGTTTATTACAATCTGGGCACATTACTCACACCACGACACCTTCCAGGCAGTTTATAACAATCTGGGCACATTACTCACACCACAACACCTTTAGGCAGTTTATTACAATCTGGGCACATTACTCACACCACGACACCTTCAGGCAGTTTATTACAATCTGGGCACATTACTCACACCACGACACCTTCAGGCAGTTTATTACAATCTGGGCACATTACTCACCACGACACCTTCAGGCGGTTTATTACAATCTGGGCACATTACTCACACCACGACACCTTCAGGCGGTTTATAACAATCTGGGCACATTACTCACACCACAACACCTTTAGGCGGTTTATTACAATCTGGGCACATTACTCACACCACGACACCTTCAGGCGGTTTATTACAATCTGGGCGCATTACTCACACCACGACACCTTCAGGCGGTTATTACAATCTGGGCACATTACTCACACCACGACACCTTCAGGCAGTTTATTACAATCTGGGCACATTACTCACACCACGACACCTTCAGGCAGTTTATTACAATCTGGGCACATTACTCACACCACGACACCTTCAGGCAGTTTATTACAATCTGGGCACATTACTCACACCACGACACCTTCAGGCAGTTTATTACAATCTGGGCACATTACTCACACCACGACACCTTCAGGCAGTTTATTACAATCTGGGCACATTACTCACCACGACACCTTCAGGCGGTTTATTACAATCTGGGCACATTACTCACACCACGACACCTTCAGGCGGTTTATAACAATCTGGGCACATTACTCACACCACAACACCTTTAGGCGGTTTATTACAATCTGGGCACATTACTCACACCACGACACCTTCAGGCGGTTTATTACAATCTGGGCGCATTACTCACACCACGACACCTTCAGGCGGTTATTACAATCTGGGCACATTACTCACACCACGACACCTTCAGGCAGTTTATTACAATCTGGGCACATTACTCACACCACGACACCTTCAGGCAGTTTATTATAAACTGGGTACACTACTCACACCACGACACCTTTAGGCAGTTTATTATAAACGAGATAGCTGAACCGCACGAACTAACTTTTACTTTGAACTAACTTACAAGTATATTGTAAATTAAACGATAAAGAAGCAATTATGTGCTCTGAAGTGAAGAGTCCATATGCACCTCTTCACAGCAGAACGGCGATGGCACTGGCAGGCCGCGTAGCTCTAACTGCAGCAGCATCAAGCGCGCGGCCTCCTGCTTTGCTTCCTTTTTCGAGCGAGCGGTCGCGGACACAGTCATGCCGTACGCCTTGCACCGGCACTCGAAAACTGCCTGGTGCGGCGGTCCTGACTGCAAGTTACATCACACCGCACTAACGTACATGTTGGAGCTGCACTAGGTGAGCCTTGAAGTTGAGCTACATTCGAGCTGAACCATACCCTTATTAATATGTTCTGTCCAGGTAGTGGTTACTGGTAGTGTCAGATGGTAGGTGACATTTAAAAACTTTTTGTGATCATTTGCCTATAGGATAAGATACCTTTTTTTGTTGTGGGGGGCGGAAATCTTCTAAAGATACCTTGCATCTTGGGAAAAGACAGGGTTATGTGTTATTTGTACTCATTAAATCCCCCTCGGTGGGCACCCTCTGTGCTCCAGGATCTAACGATCATCTCCGACTACCCGTGGCCACTCCACGTTGCCTTCCTTCACGCGTTCACTATTAGAAAAAAACCGCGAGAGAATTACTAGGACATATAATACTATAAAACTTCTAATATCAAGGAAGGATCGACATTTGCATCAACTCTCTTCCAGCAGTTCACGGACGACGAAAAGAGTTAATAGAATAACACTGTACTGCGCACTTTCCTACAGGAAATTGCAAGAGTAAACTACTTTAATTACATCATGCTCATCTCCTCTGCGGACCTTTCTAACATTGGCTATGAACAAACAGCTGCCACATCCCGTGGCAATGCGAGCTGCCACAACAGCTTTACTATTTTGGACCTCACTGTCCATTGCTTTAACTTTTTAGTGCAGCTACCAATACCCAGAGACACAATGACAGGCAAGAGTGGGGAGTTCTACATTATGAGATAGGATTCGAAGGGCATCATACATTGTTTATTCAGAACATCAAGTGTAACCTAATACATAGTTGTTTGTTGTTTTTACTTTAAACTAGATCCAAATCAACATAACAATTTTATCCGGAAGTTTCATACTTTTCTCATCACCTATCATGTCTCATCCTCATAAAGTTACTAAGTCAGTGCAACCTAGGCAGTAGTGCCAAACACCGCGCACCTCAACAGCAAGCTGCACTAACCAATGAACACCCTGCTAAGTAGTGTTCCTGCTTGTGTTCCACAGACTGGCAGCAGGCCCCCGACCCTGAAGAGGTTTTAATGGGTACAAATCCTAAATAGCACAAGTTACCTATATCACTATTGTTGTAAGTGGTGTACACAGACAAACTAATAGATACTAGATATAAATTATACACAACAAAACAAAATCGCTCGCAGGTGAAGGAAGACACCTGAATAGACATTTGGTCACCTACTGCACTTTACCATCAAAGCACATCACAATTGATCATCAGGGTGGACTGTAGCCAAGCACTTGCTCAGGGTATTGAGAATTGGTGTTTCATTTAATTAATGAGAGAAATATCCTTAATAATCATAATGTATAATAGTATAAATACCAGCATAGGCCATGATTGGGTAACAATGAATTCCTAATTGTGGATGGATTTGTATAGGCCAAAGGGCACCACACATCCTTAGTTAAATCAATTAAATCAGATTTAATTTCTTACCTGCAAAATGCAGTCATATTCAGGACATAGACGCAGCTGGACCATCATTTCCTGTAACACTGTGGCTGCTGTTTTCATTGTGTTGTAGCAATGGACTGTAACATGTATTAGAAAATGTTCCTTTAAAGCTTTTACATATAATACAAAATATAATAATGGGAACAGCTAAACTGCTTCTTATTCCATTAAACTTGCCGTTGCTCCTGCTGCAGTAACCTATGAGAAGCAAAATTAATTTCACTTAAATGGAACTCATATCATATCGATAACTGGCAATAATGTAGTTTTTAAAATGTTACCAATGGTAATATGGTCTTCATATTTGCATTAACTGCACGAAAACTTAATCATCTGTTAGATGGCTTACTGCAATAGGCCAATTTCCCACATAGTGACATAATTAGACAATCTACATAAAACCAAGTAATTTATTTTGTACTAGCTGACATTACAGATATTGTCTCGTCCAAATTTCAATAAATATCAATAATATTATTGAGAGTAAAAAACAAGAACACAGTTCACCTGGTATGTGGTAAGTGATTCCTGAAACCCATAACATCTACATTCATCCTTGACAAGAATCATAATGCAGATGCATTACTGTACACCCTTAAGTACTGAGATGGAATGCCTCGTCACCAGTAATAAAGGTCTCAGGATCCCGGCACACACCAAATCAGCATGAGAAGCGTTAAGCTGCTATTTTACGCTGGTATTCCTATAACCTCGACCAAGGTTACCCATTCATTCCGCAGCTAGAAACAAACTGCACTTAGTGTAGCTCTACCACTGGAAATTGTTTGGTGAATTAGTGAAAGTTATCCATTGTTTAGAATTTATCTGTTCTTAAGTTTATATAAAAAAGCCATAGAAAAAAGGGCTTCCATTATTTTCTCAAATGTGCCAATTTAACAGGCAACTTTTTAATTTTTTCTTTACATAAAAACCTAATTTGGACAATTATGAACATGTAAAAAAGAAAATAAGCAAATTGATTGTCTCACAGTGCACATGCTTACCAACAGCATTTCATATTTTATTCATATTGTTATGATTTTATGGTTAAGTGTATAAACAAGACAAGAATTTAAATAAAACACATGTTTGTAAATCAGATTGGTAACAAATAGAGATAAAAATAAGATAAATAAAGTCTAAAAAATTAAGTCTATTATTTATATAAATAAATCCTCTATTAATGAAGTCACACTCAAGGTTGTTATAACCTTGGTTGTTTGTGGTTATTTGGTTAACAAACAAGCACACAGTTAACCTGATGGAAAGCAATGGCCTGTAACACCTGCAGCCATCCCCGACAGAGTCAAGCTGCACATACACTGTCACTCCAAGGGCCGAACTAGATGCCCTTGCCCCTTACAAGTAATTGTATCACCTCACTCACCCAACAAAACATTATTATGCCACCATTTCATACTATATTTACGTATTCTGACTAATTCATGTTACTCCTAAAACTGGTAGCAGCATAGCTCTATCTGTTCTTCTTTAGTTATTCTGGTGACAATAATATCCCTAAAGTATTTTTTGAGTAATCTCATACCAACTTCCAGGTTATTAGGCCATAGGCCATTTGTCACTGTTAAGAAGGGGTTAATTTCTTTTCCTGCTCTAGTGTCTCATGCAAATCCATGGCTGAGCATTTGTTCAGTGTGGGACTACTATGTTGCTGTTATACTACTGCTGGCGCTTTGGGAATATTGATTGTAAAAAACATAGGTTTGTCAAAATTAAAGTATGTGTACTTATTTAATGACACATTTATCAAGATGACTAAAAATATAATCCACACCCAAAAGCCACTGATTATATCAAAAACATTCTGGAAATTAGTTGTTTATATTTTGTGTAAATAGATTTTGTGAAAGATTGTAATGGGTTATCGGTTTGCAGTCCAGAATATCCTTAAACAATCTTTCATAGTATTGCATAAGTTCAATTCAGATTATATATTATAACATATTACGCTAAGTCTTAGGGTAGCTTAATCAGATATAAAAACTAGTCCCTTATAAACTATTCTACTAAAGTTACAGTAATATCCATATTAAAAACTAAGTTGAACGACAAATTAATTATTAAATGCAAATAAAATATACAGAAGTATGGTGCAAATATTAAATATATATATTATTGTAGTGCACAAACCTTTATAATTTTAGTTATAAACTGTAATCTTTGTCATAATGTCAGTCCTACACTCACCCTCGTTAACTATTGCAGAATGGATCTATAAACTTATAACGTAAATTGTAATAACAAATTAATTTATAACGAAAGCAAATATTTCAAAGTTTTTATACATAAAATCGAGTATTCCTAATGTACGTTAAGAATATACTACATTAGGAATACACGATGATATTCATAATCATATATGCCCCGGTAATAACCCGTACCATAACCTATGTTTCTGTGTTATCATATTGAAAAACGTAGTTAAAAGTAGAATGTTGTAATTGTTATTTGGGCTGTTGCCGCTGTTAGCCCGGGGGCTTTTGCAGTTTCATCGGGTTGAGAGGTGACCGAGCGCTTATGGCGCTTAGTAGAGCCTCGGCTTGGACCGTTACCCTGTTCCGCAAGTGAGTCTGACTCTAGGGTGCCCGAGACTATTATTATTACTGGCTATCTATACCACCACTTCGGAATGCGTAGTGGTGCGTGGACCGCTTGTGAGTGTTCAATGTACTTGTGTAGTGTTTTATGAAGGGAATATTGGCGGGAAGCCTGCTTCAGGTACTGAGTTATAGTCGGGGGCTCAAGATCTATGTGTAGATTTTCGTTACGCAAATAGGAAACATGGACCACCGGTGGGTTTGCGCATGAAACGATTTTGTATTACCTAAAGTCGGTGAATGTGACGCGGTGAGGCATGCGCAAAGACGGGGCTTGCGTATGTCATTATGGGTCGGATGTATTCTTTGTACAGTTTAATTTTATTATGCAGGGAAATTTTGTTATTTTTATTGAGTAACGGGTGCAAACGACCTAGGACGAACGCTGCTCGATTCCGTACGCAGTTGATATGCGGACCGAAGGTGAGTCTTTCATTTAAAGTAACGCCTAAGTATTTGACTCTCTTTTCCCAGGGGATTGGACAATTAAATAGCTCTATGAATGGAAGATAAGGCGTTTTGTTGCGCCGAGAGAAGTACATGGTTGCACTTATGGTGGGGTTAACCTCGATCCTCAATTTTCCTAAGGTGTCGGTGGCAGATTGGAGGTGTTTACAAATAGCGTCTGGTTTGAATCCAGAGACGTAGACGCCGGTGTCATAAGCGAAAAGGGCTAGCGGGAGTGAGTGGTATTTCGTTGGTGTAGACTGTTTATAAAATAGGACCTAGGATGGAGCCTTGTGGTACTCCAGTACGAATGGAGTGAACCTCGGAACGCGTTCTCTCGACGCGGTAACGATATGTTCGATTTCGGAGAAAGTCTCGTATCATTAGTCTGAGTCGATCTGGCACACGGATATCGGAATCTAGGTTGCGACGCCCTCGCCGACGGCCACGGTATGATGGTGTAGTGTATGTGTATAGTATTTTATGAGCGGGTTGGGTCCCGAAGGTCGCGTGTCGTCGGAGTTGTCGAGGGCGCGTGCATCGGTCTCCTTCGGACGCGGGCTGAGTTGTCATTCGTGATAGGATTGTAAGTGACGGCGATTACAATCAGGTTTGGGTGTGAGACGGCAATTGTAGAGAAGTCTGCTTCAGTTGGTAACATAAAACAACCAGGCTGATTTACAACCCTGTCAAAAAAGCAGTCAACCCGTTTGGTAAATTTAATTAAGGAATTATACAGAAAATTGCTTTAGGGTCGAAAATGAGAAAAACGTTATAATTTTGACAAGTTTTTCATTAGAGAATTAGGTATGAAATTATTTTTAATTCTTGCTCAAAATGTGAGCCCTGTCTTCGTATGTAATGACCTATCAGCCTTTAAGAAAGATGTAGGCTTTTTCTTGAGCATTAGCTGATTCCACAGATTAGATATGAGTGGCAGAAAATTTCGCGTAAAGTGAACAGTGGCGTATTGCCAAACATCGATATGATGAGGATGAAATTTTGAATTCTGTAGTAATGTACGATGTTTAAACTCAGCGTCTGGAATTAATCCGAACAACTCCTCAGACATCACTTCACCTCAATCAGCCTGAGCCTGGACGCCCAGTGATGGAGAATTCATCACTGGGGTAAATTTCTTGAAAATACCGCTTGTAAGGGTATGGGGCGGGAGTGGTCCTCCAGCTACCTGTTATTGACAGTAGTATAGATCAAATCCATGACTTTGGGGCCCAAAACTAGAAATCGTAAGATGTAAGACCGGGGATCTTCCTGGCCAAGGAATTGGTCCACCACAATCCAATAAAGTGGAAATTTTTCATTCATTCAATGGCGTATACCGAGCCGGAAGTGAGATGGACAACCATCGTGGTAAGTAAAATCTCATCTGGTGGATAGTGGGACATCTTTTAATAAGATATACAAGTGGTCCCTTATAAAAAGTGCGTCTGCGTCACCAAGTCTGCATTTATCATGAAATGACAGAACTTCATTCTCTAGGTGGGATCTCCTTCTTCTAATGCATGTCCCTGTTAACTCTGGCCGACTGGCTCATGTTTAGCACACGAGCTGCTTCTTCCTGACTCTGGCCTTGTGACGATAGGGCAACCGCTAGAGCCACTTCTTCAATAGATGTGGCCATTTATAGGCAATGTTTGTATTTAATAATAAAGGATAAGTCTACTTTTGACAGTAGTTGACGACTAACTGATAAGGGTAGGTCAGATAAATGACCTTTTATAAGCATGAAGCCTCTAATTAGCACTATTGTAAACAGGTGCAAAAATGATGATTAGCAATAACATGTTTTTGGGTCGTATTTCAGTTTTAATAATTCAAAAGTAAATTATAATTAGGGGAAGGATTGGTAATTTTTTTAAAGACATCAACCTCGTTCATGATGTTTGAGTCGATTTTTTGGTTACGAGTGTAGCTTTGTGAGGAGATGATTTGCAGCAATTAAATAAGGCTAATTTATTCATAACGGCAACTTAACTTAAAATATAATATAATATTTTTGTTTATCTTTGGTATTTTTAAAAACTTAAAAATTTCAATATATCGATGTATCGTTATTTATTAAAATATTAATATCGACGTCGATATTTCGAGAAAAAAATATCGATATATCGGTAATTTTCAAAAGATTTTGCGTTTTATTTAATAGTGTATTTATCTCAATATGTAATATCAATAGTAATTTTTATACAAAATGTAGAAAAATCACAATAAAAATAGTGGTATATATTTAGCAGTATTCCTCTTTATTAGGCAATAATTACAAAAATATTAAAAATTATAATGACGGACGGCCGCACACACGTAATGCAAACATTCTAGGCAATAGTCATAGACCATAGACAATTGGAAACCAACACATAGACTCCTGTTGTTGGTTGGTGTTGGCTTAGGAAGAAATGGTGGAAAATAACATACATTTATATGTATGTATACATATGAGATAGTATTACTAATGCAAAGACGATAGATTTGTAAGCTATTAAAAGTTAAAGATTCAACCACCAGATATCATAACACAATTGGTCAGTTCCCAATACAGTTACTTTTTTTCCGTTCGTTCCTATCCTTTACGGTTTTGGATTCTAGCGACTGCAGTAAGATAAGTAAAAAAATGATATCGTTTTATATACACTTTTCGATATTGGATATTTTGTATCGATATATCGATACTTTTTCAACAAGCCTAATTTAAACTATGTATGTTGTTTGTTTCATATACTGTAGTGATTACTCCCCGTTTTATATTTTGTGCTTTGCTGTTGTCACAATGTTTCATATATCATAGCTAAATTTAAATAATCATACGTATTTGTTTTATGTATATTTAATTTTGAAGCGGTAAGTAATTTTTGGTTGGCATAAAGTATTTAATGTTCGAAGAATCTAACCTTTCCTTATAGTAGGAAGTACATATATACAAATATAATATCAGATTTAATGCGGGGAGTCTGGACACATACCTCAATGACTTTTTACCATTCTTCGATCTTCATCATCCACCGTTTTGCCTTAATGTGTATTATAGACTAATAATCAAAAAAGTGTATTTGAAGAATGCAGAAAGCTCATATTTAAGGCGATTTATGTGTAGCAGTTCAGAAAAGAAACTGTTTCTGTCCTCAACTAGACCTGACACTGAACACCTGACAATATTCTAACATCTAAAACCTTAAAGACAGAGAGAAGTCAAAGGTAATTTTGCATTGCAAAGCCAATTTGAATACAAAAAATCTGTTGCAACATTTTAATTTTAAGAAAAAATATCAATGATAATTTGTAAGAAATTAAATATTACACAAAATACAACACCATTTGATGAGATGCTTTGTTTAATTGTGTATATGGTGACTATACTGGATTGATTTCCGTGGCTTCAAATCAACAATTACCAATTATTTTATTGATATGTCATTATTTATGTCAAAACTTAAAAACAAAAATTCTTTACTATTAAAAACGACATGCACACAATAGTTTAGAAGTCATAGGCAGTTGTGGATAATTCTCACTTATTATGGCTTTTTTGTCCCACTTTTTAGAAAAATATCAATGTGAAGGAAAGGTTTGCTTTTGCATTGCCTGTGTCACAAAAGTATACTGTTGTTTTCCTTCCTCCAGGCAACTTACGATTAGAACACATTAAGAAGTCACTATGTTTATCTATAGTCTGATATTGAAGACCTGCCATATCATGCAGTTTCATCTTCATGAAAATCACCAACTAGTATATAACTATTTTTCAAAAGAATTTCGCACACATGTCTCATTGGTTAAGTGTTTTTATTTATGCAAGTGGTTAAATACAAAAGGAAAGAATTTAAGGAGGTTCTCCTCCATAAATTAAGAAAACTTCAATTCTCCAGAAAAAAAATAACTGTCACCATTTTAATTATTTTCGTAAAAATCACTTAAATACTACTTGTGGTTTCGTAATCTCTATCGTAGTGCCAAAATGTGTTCATTGTGATGTAGTTAGATCCAGTATCCAAGAAGCTTCTTCACTAATTTGTTTGTAATAATTTGTTTATCTCATCATAATAAAACTAACAACTTACTTATTCTTTTACAGTTATAATTTGCTATTTTGCATGTAATTTTAGTTAGTAAAATATTTGTTGAAATAATGAATAGGCTCCTGAACTTGAAACTTGACAACTATTATTTGAAAAAGGGATCCTATTAGGAAGACCATCAACGTCACTCAATTTCAACCCAATCATTGTTTTGAGTTATCAACGTCTGATTGTGCATCATTTTCTTCTGAATTTAATATTGTATAGGAACAATGACTTCTTTCTTTATGACATACACAGCACTTCTAGTCTCACCGCTAGAACTAAAATCACTTTCAGAACTGTCACCATTGAAGTTTACAAAATGTACTTTATCAATATTTTAACAACAAAAGAGTTGAAGTTCTCTGCACTATAACTTGACAATCATATGCAGATTTAATAGACAATTTGTTTTAACATGATCCCTGAGTCTTAACACTTCACACATGCCATACGCCTTGCCATGCCATACTCCATGCCATGCCCAGCAGTGGGACTTATATATATAAGATGTTATTTAACTTTTTTTTACTTTATACTGATAACAGTAAGGCATCAACCTCAACAAAGATCAAACATATTTGCGCTAGAACAAGTATAAAGTTGCAGTGTGGAACTATGATAAAACACATTAGTGTATCATAAATATCAATGATAAGTGAAATGAAACATTTTGTTGTAAATCCTTTTTGCAGCCGTTATTATTTAATCCTAATGATTTGTTTCTCTTGGTTACAGGAGCACGATGAAGACTGCAGTCACGGTCCTGCAGGAAATGATGGTGAAGCTGAATAATTTTCCCGAGTATGAGTGCATTGCGCAGGTAAGAGTTGCGCTGGTATGAGTAAAGTACAGAAGAGGGACTGTTGTAAATATCACAATTGTTTATTTCAAACTATTAGGTTGGCAACTAAATCCGTTATTTTAATTTTATATTCTGCATATCAATTAATGTTTTTGGCGTAATGTCTAAGATTTTTAAAGGGATGTTTTGTTCTACAGCAATCTTTTTACTTGTTCATTTATTGTCCACCTGCTGCAATCTGTTTCAAATGCTAGGCGCGGTCTTTCGTTCAATGCTGATGAAATTACATATAATTTGAATCATTTTTTGAGTTAAAACTGGATACATATAATATAATATACCTACGGGTGTGATCAACCGGCGCACGCACACTTCCGCCTACGCTGGCTGACAAGGCGGACCCTTGTTCGGAGAGACGACATCCCCCTGTCCATCGCTCCAGGCAAGGCGCGCTGGAACACGGGTGCAACTACTCCTACTCAGCCTCCTCTGTAGGTGGGAAGTGGACTCCTCTGAGTCCGCAACCAGAGGCCATGGGGCTCAGAAATAAACAGTCCCAGCCCCCTCCGGCGGATCTGGTGTAAGTCTCCGCCGCCAAACATAGTTCGGCCGCAGAGGACCGGGAGAACGCTTGTAAATCCGACACTCTTCTGAACCTGCGGCCCCACCACGGCCACATCAGCGAAGTGGCTCCGCGTGAGTCGCGGAGGATAGGGAGATACACTACCCTCCCTCCGCGACTCCGTCTCGGATCCAGAGTGTGGGGGCGACGATGCGATGGACCGGGTGGTGCCCACCGCACCGTCCCCCATCCCCCCGACCTCCTCCGCCTCGGCTACCCGCATAATTAAAAAAAAATAAAATTTGAAAGTTGTGAACAAGGGCGAATATATTATCGATCATAAATTTGTAATTTTTTACTAGAAAATATACTTTTAAATTTTTTAAAAAAACGGCTTATTTTCCTACTACCATCCGGCCGCATTCAAATTCCTTTTTATATTTTATAAATGGTTTTCACTTTGTTGATTTGTGTGTAACCGCACTCTATTACAAATCCACATCTCTGTGTTTAATGAATAATTATTGTTGGAACACTCAATTCTAATATGTAATGGTGACCGTGGAAGCGGATCCATCGCAAATTGGAAAAGCGAAAAAGCTCGAAAACTGGGTAACGCGTCAACTAAGTCAAGCTGCGTCACATTACTCAACCGTCACAATAGCGAGGGATTTTTGAATCACCAAGACGACAATCGGAAACGCTCATCACAGCGGTTGAACCCAGGAGAACAGGACAAATCATGTCCCAAGTGAAAGTACTAAGTTGGTCCCAGGTACTGGTGAGTGTTTGGTGGAGCAGTGCAGGAGTCATACAGTGCATGTTCCTAAGATCTGGCTGGAAGGTCACGGCAGATCTGTGTTGTTAATAATTGGTTGCGTTGATGCTTACGGCACGATAACATATCCTGAGCAGGCGGCGCCGTCACCACAACAAATACACGAGGAGAACATTATAAAAGTATGATATAATTTGCAGTCGGGACCACAGCACTTGGCAATGTTTGAGTACCGTTGCAAAGCTGACGGGGTGACAGTGACGGCGATTGCTCGTTCCAAGAAGGAGGCGAAGCAGGAGGCGGCGCGCGTCATGCTGTTGGAGCTGGATAAACGTGGCCAGGCGGTGCCGCCGCCCTTCTGCCGCGGCGGAGCCCCCGTGCACCCATTGGTTTGTAATCCGTTTGTCTGATATCATGTACAATGCGGCGGTTTATTTCAACTTCGTTCAAACCTTTTTATTTTCAACGAAATTTGTCCTGAACCCCTAATTTCCAGTGGTCTCAACGCTATTCATCTACGAAATTGTGTTTTGGTGGTGGTCGGGCCCCAGCCATTACAGATAACAGATCCTTATTACTCGTGACGAGGTATTCCATCTCAGTCTTCAAGGGTTACAATGCATAAGCATTGTAACCCTCTTTGTGGATGAATGCGGGTGTCGCGGATCGCAGGAGTCTCGCACAACTAGTTGAACCGTGACCAAAACACCCGGAGAATTTTTGTTTATAGAATAGCTGGCAAACGAGCAAGCAGCCCACTTGATGGCAGGTGATCACCGCCGCCCGGGACATCCCCGACACCAGAGGATGCCACATGCCAGATGCACTGCCGGCCCTTATCAAAGGTGACTGTTTTTTTGAAGGTCCGTAATCTATCGGTTCGGAAATACCGCTTGCGTAAACTGACTTCACAGAGTAGTTGTGATTGAACAGCGGTGGGTTGCCATCGAGATGATTATGATGAAATATGATAATGACAGAATTCTCTCGTGATGTACGATTTTTAAACTAAGCGGCTGGAATTAATGCGAACAACTCCTCAGAACACCACCCATGGTAAATCCGGTAAAAATGCAACGCAATGCCAGTGACTCAAGCCGATCGGAAGTACCGATATCATATGTCCCTAATCGATATCCAAATCCTCATTAATCGTTACATCGCAAAAATAATATAATGACTTTGTTCTTGTTTTGGTCGATCATCGTTTCTCCACGTCGTCTTTTTGGCTTTGTCGTGGGCCGCGACATAAAATATCGCTAAGAAACAATGCTCTACATCCGAAACAGGTGGAAGAGGTACAGCCTTGCGACACCCTTCACTATTCAAGTATAATCACATTTTAATGAACACAAATCAAGCAAAGATAAGTTTATACTACATAAACTTAATTTAAATGAACATTTTGTATACAAGTCTTATTTATTGATCAGATTCAAACGCGACTCCCCGAGCTTGAGAAACATGTTCTAGCTACAAGTCAAGCACTCGCCGCAATTCCTAAGAGACCTGTATCAAGATGGATCCAGTAAATAATACAACATGACAGCCTCAACGCAACTGTATTTATTGTTATAACTAGAAAGCTTATTTAGTTTTGTCTCAGGATTAAAATGCAGAAATATCTGTTGTTGTCTATGGTTTCACGATTAGCGGTGATGCTGCCCACCTGGTAGACTTCGAGCTCGGCGATACGAGTCTAGGTGCTACTCGTGATATCAACTGCGCAGGATATTTACAGTGCCGCCTTCCCCAAAGGTCGCAGGAACACACGGTAGTAACAACGGTGCAATATACCAGTATCGTTCCTCAGCTGCAAGTGCAGGAGCTGCAACGCCTGCTGCCTTGCGGGTCGTCGTGTTAGTAATGGCTTGTTATATCTCACGCCTGCGGTGTTCACGACTAGATTACTGCGGCTTTTATTCTGAATGTACTTTATTTATATTGAATCAATGTTACAGGGACCGTCAACTAACAGTAACTGCCCCAATGCTGCAACACCTGGTTCCCTGATAGCACGTAGCTATGTGGCACTGCTGCACGAGTTGTGCGAGGAGTACCGCCTGCCGGCGGTGGAGTACGAGCTGACGGCAGACACCGGGCCGCCGCACGCGCGCCACTTCACCATGCGCGCCCGGCTCGGCATGCACGAGCGCCACTCCACCTCGACCACCAAGAAGTCCGCCAGGCAACTGGCAGCCGAGCAGCTCTACTCGTACCTGAAAGAAAACTTGTCACGGGTCACGAAAGATTTTGTCGAGGTAATTATTTGGTGATGTCTTCATGGGATATATCTTGTTCTATCCACGATACTGCACTCGCATCATCATCATTTCAGCCCACCATTACTCCGCTGCTGAATAGCCTCCTGGAATAGGTCTTCCCCGCAGACTGCCTCAGAGCACGACCCTGAGCCTCCTGCATCCATCGACTTGCATAGGGCCTCCCTCCATCTAGTGGCTGTCATCCTACGCTGCGTTCACCGATACCTCAATGCTTACTCTGAGACCTTCCCTTCCCTGCTGGCTGTTTGAAGAAATTCAAAGTGCGATGGAGCGAGCAATGCTCGGTATTTCTCTGCGTGATCGACAAAATGTGGATATCTGCAGAAAAACTAAGGTAATCGACAAAGCTCATAGGATCAGGGAGCTGAAGTGGCAATGGGCAGGCTGGTGGGGAAGATAGTTTCTTTAGTGGCAACCTCGTGTTGCCATTCTCGTATGAGTTTACATATATTTGTAAGATTTGTGGATTATATTAGCTCCGTGTTACATATGAAATGAGTATTTTGTCGAACTGCCCACTTTGATCTCAAGTAATCTGGCGTTTGGTATTTCAAATGTAGGTTTCTGTATTTGTGTTTCGGATTTAGTGATTCATTTGTTTTTTCCTTGACATCCTTCTGTTAACAAAATGGAAAACTTGAATTATCGCGTTATTTACGAATATGAGTTCCACCGTGGCACCGGCGCTGCAGAAACAGCTCGAGGGGTTAATGATGAATGAAAATGTTATGGGGAAGCTACTGTAAGAAAGAATGGTACGTTTTTGGTTCCGGCGTTTCCGTTCTGGAGATTTTGATCTCCAAAACAAACCCGACCGCGGGTCGGAGGATTAATGAAGTGACGGGGAAGCTTCTGTTAAAGGAAGCACGGTACGGTTTTGGTTCCAAAGTTTTCGTTCTGAAAATTATGACCCCCAACAAAAATTGGAAATTTTAAAACAAGAATTGGAAACGCTCATCACAGTGATTGAACCTAGGAAAACTGGCCAAACCCTGTCCCAAGCGAAAGTTGATTCAGAAAAGTTACTGGTGGGTATTTGGTGGATTAGTGCTGTGTCATATGCCACAGCTTCCTCAGATCTGGCCAGACCATTGCGCCAGATCTGTATTGTCAATAAGTGCAAACCATGATGGAAAAGCTAGTCGTTAAACAACCGAGACTGGTCAATTGCTGTAGCCCAGTACTGCTTCACAACAGATGGTCGCTAAATTAGATGAGCTGCGAATGGTATATCTTCGACGCCCACCGTACTTCCCGAACCTTGCTTCAACTGGTTACGACGTTTTTTCAGAATTTAGACAATTTTTTTGCAAGGAGAAAAATGCAATTCCGATGTGGCAGTGCAATCCGCTTTCAAAGACTTTATTGTTTCTCGCTCCCAAAATTTTTTCAGCGATAGAATCAATGAACTGCCTATAAAATGGCGAGAGTACATAGATAATAATGGTACATACTTTGATTGATCAAATATATAATTTCGTATACGCTATTTCATATGTAAGGACCTAATCTTAAATTGATTATTATTTTGTATCCTGTGTTGCGGGATGCAAACGATCTAACAGTTCACTCCTATTCCGCAAGAAAACCTGCGTTCAAATTATAATGAGAAATTATGTTTACGGTAGTATAAGTTGTGATATGTTATATGTTATGTTGATGTGATCGCGTTAATGAGAAATTATTTTTATGGTTGTATAAGTTGTGATATGTTATATGTTATGTTGATGTTATCGCGTTAATGAGAAATTATGTTTATGGTTGTATAAGTTGTGATATGTTATATGTTATGTTGATGTTATCGCGTTAATGAGAAATTATGTTTATGGTTGTATAAGTTGTGATATGTTATATGTTATGTTGATGTGATCGCGTTAATGAGATATTATTTTTATGGTTGTATAAGTTGTGATATATTTATATGTTATGTTGATGTGATCGCGTTAATGAAATTATTTTTATGGTTGTATAAGTTGTGATATGTTATATGTTATGTTGATGTGATCGCGTTAATGAGAAATTATGTTTATGGTTGTATAAGTTGTGATATGTTATATGTTATGTTGATGTGATCGCGTTAATGAGAAATTATTTTTATGGTTGTATAAGTTGTGATATGTTATATGTTATGTTGATGTGATCGCGTTAATGAAATTATGTTTATGGTTGTATAAGTTGTGATATGTTATATGTTATGTTGATGTGATCGCGTTAATGAGAAATTATGTTTATGGTTGTATAAGTTGTGATATGTTATATGTTATGTTGATGTGATCGCGTTAATGAGAAATTATGTTTATGGTTGTATAAGTTGTGATATGTTATATGTTATGTTGATGTGATCGCGTTAATGAAATTATGTTTACGGTAGTATAAGTTGTGATATGTTATATGTTATGTTGATGTGATCGCGTTAATGAAATTATTTTTATGGTTGTATAAGTTGTGATATGTTATATGTTATGTTGATGTGATCGCGTTAATGAGAAATTATTTTTATGGTTGTATAAGTTGTGATATGTTATATGTTATGTTGATGTGATCGCGTTAATGAGAAATTATGTTTACGGTAGTATAAGTTGTGATATGTTATATGTTATGTTGATGTGATCGCGTTAATGAGAAATTATGTTTACGGTAGTATAAGTTGTGATATTTTATATGTTATGTTGATGTGATCGCGTTAATGAGAAATTATTTTTATGGTTGTATAAGTTGTGATATGTTATATGTTATGTTGATGTGATCGCGTTAATGAGAAATTATGTTTACGGTAGTATAAGTTGTGATATGTTATATGTTATGTTGATGTGATCGCGTTAATGAGAAATTATGTTTATGGTTGTATAAGTTGTGATATGTTATATGTTATGTTGATGTAATCGCGTTAATGAGAAATTATTTTTATGGTTGTATAAGTTGTGATATGTTATATGTTATGTTGATGTGATCGCGTTAATGAAATTATGTTTATGGTTGTATAAGTTGTGATATATTTATATGTTATGTTGATGTGATCGTTAATGAGAAATTATGTTTATGGTTGTATAAGTTGTGATATGTTATATGTTATGTTGATGTGATCGCGTTAATGAAATTATTTTTATGGTTGTATAAGCTGTGATATGTTATATGTTATGTTGATGTGATCGCGTTAATGAGAAATTATTTTTATGGTTGTATAAGTTGTGATATATTTATATGTTATGTTGATGTGATCGCGTTAATGAGAAATTATTTTTATGGTTGTATAAGTTGTGATATGTTATATGTTATGTTGATGTGATCGCGTTAATGAGAAATTATGTTTATGGTTGTATAAGTTGTGATATGTTATATGTTATGTTGATGTGATCGCGTTAATGAAGGATTTATTCTAAAGTCATTCTTTTATTTCACTAGTCGAAATATTTACGGTTACAATTATTCGTGGGGTAGTTATTGGATATTTAAAAAAAACGGTCACTTCCATACCCAACTGTCTTTAGTGTGTTTACATTGTGTGGGTATAGCCTGAGTATTTGCAGGACGAGGCGCTGGCCAGGGCCCACGAGAAGGCGATGGAGCGCTACGTGGAGACGCGCGAGGAGCTGGGCTGGCGACCCAACCTCGGGCAGAAGATTGCGGACTACCACTTGGGTCTGGTGAATTATATCGGTACGTTGCCAAGTCTCTACAACTGCAGTGTAACTCTAGCACTGGAAAAGATGAGTATGGGACATACTGTTCACGTTAGTGGCACGTCCTGTGCAGCAGCGCAGCATCACGGGGTCAGCCTGAAGTGCGCGTGCCTATCGACGCTGAGAGCGAGTTCTTTCTGCCGACTTCAATCACAGTAACGAGTTCTTCCAATATTAGTTAGGTGACAAAACTCTTTTACTGATGTCGGATTTACATTGAACGGAGTTGAAGCCATGTACGATGGTACTTCCCACATTAGTACAAACTGTTTCACATGCATTCATAATGGTTATGAGGCAGTCCATTTTAGTCCTCTGGCTTATCTTCTGCATTATTATTACTAATTCGGACGAAGGTGGATATCATGGGTCGCGGGAACCACCATCAGAGGGACTGTGTGGTTGTTGAGTTACCCCCCTATCTAATAAATATAAAAGAGTCGACAATACCAATCACATGTTCAATTGGTAAAACAGTTTATCCGCCATGTTTATAATCATCGGTTGTCAGATATTTAACTAGTATTACTCATAGACAAATTTGACACGCCTAACCTGTCAAACCATAAATAATATCTAAATATAAGGATACTTGTTTAAAGAAGTAAAAACTACGCGAGGTCGCAATGCACCAGACGGTACGTGCTGGCGGCCGACTGCGGCTTCCGCTTCCGCTTCGTCTACCAGACGGAACACAGTCGTTCATAGTCATTCTATGTATTCTGTGAGTGCGGGGCGTCCCTCCCGGCCCATGGCGACCCATTCGTTATGTTTAACTATATTTAGCCTCACTGCAGATCGTTTCAGCTGCAATATGAATCCGCACAGAACACCAGCGGGAAATAACAGCAAAGTTGCTGTGTTTCGTATGATGAGTGTAGTGGTCCGGGGACCCGTTTGTTGGCAACGTAACGACATTCCGTCGAAGAGCACACAAGTGACAACGTATTGTATCGTCAGCCATCACTTAATTTATTATTAAAAAGAAGTAACTGCCAGTAAAAGAAGAGTGTAATGTCGACAGAGCCAGAGAAGCTGACCCAAGCGAGATCGGTTTTCGAAGAGACCAGGGATCAGAGTCCGGAGCGGGTGTTGGAGGCAGTGGCGAGTGCGTTGGGGCTGAATGTGGAACACCACACGTTGGATCGAGATGACCGCTGCCTTAGCGTGTTGGCCCTGGGGCCAGTATCGCCGCCCCTGGCCTTTTCGGGCCTAAGCGCGCCCTCTGCAGCCTCCGCTGCCCTGCGCCACCTGCACCGTGTCTTGCCCTGCGCTGAACCACTGCCAGCCTGCCCTTAAGCAGTCCTGTGCGGGCCCCATGCCCTCGTGCCCATCCGTGGCTGCCTCCCATGGACGTATGCGTAACATTATAGTGATGTAGGACCCTGACGTCGGTCTAGGCTCGAGCCAAGAGTGTTCGTGTGGAGGTGCTGCCCGAGGACTCTGTGACCTTGTCGCCCTGCTGTAGTGGACGTTAATAAAAAATATAGTAACGTTAATGAACGAAGAAACGACATTAAAAGGCCAAATCAATTAAGTTCAAGTCTAACAAATAATATTGACCGAGTGGTGGTTTGTTGGTGACCTGAGACGTCGTCGGATTGTCTTCGTTAGGATGATGTGTTTGATGCTTTAGACCAAACTCTTGTAGTGGCGATGCATATCTATCTAATGTGACCAATGGTGAACGTGCAGTTAATTGGACAAACTGCATTGCATGTCTTTTCAAAAAATGAACGTTTAAGATATTCTCGGAGCTGTTGAATGTCTGATGATAAATAATACTCCTGAAATTTCTACAAATAACTGCTATATCCGTGACGTGTTTTTTTAAATATAAATTTACCGCTGTCACTTTTGATTTGATACACCACCGTGGTGGCCCGCGCGCCGCAGACGTCCAGAACGTTTTTTAATATGGTAATATCTACACAGGCACTGCGGTCCGACGACGACGAACTCCCGCACATGAGCTCCTGTATTTTGTTTGGTGTTAAGTTACAAATGGATTCGTCTTAATTTTTTTATTTGGGAACTGAATATTGTTGTGTGACACTTGTGTGTGTAGCGGAGCAAAGAGGATATTTAGGACATAATTCATAATGCCCGGCCATTAGCAATAATGTCAAATCGGACTATGACGGCGAGACTGATATGAAAATATACCTAATATTTTAGGTTTTTTCTTAATTTATTTTGAATATTTCAGTACGAGAGGACTATTCAGGATTGTCGATATAAAAACTGTGTTAGTTTTAATATTGTTTCAGCTCACGTTCTGTTCGAGGATCACTATTTGTGACTTATTCTAATTATATTTATAACCGAAAATAAAACAAAATATGAATGATGCACGTTTTTTACTACCCAACAGGGAAAACGGTACAACCAATGCACTTAAGTACCGTGCTAGCTCAGTGGCTAAATGCTCAAAGGGTGACTAACTAGCACACAGTTTACGTGACGGTAAGTATAGTTATGCTAGCTCAGTGTCTAAACGCTCAAAGGGTGACTAACTAGCACACAGTTTACGTGACGGTAAGTATAGTTATGCTAGCTCAGTGTCTAAACGCTCAAAGGGTGACTGAATAGCACACAGTTTACGTGACGGTAAGTATAGTTATGCTAGCTCAGTGTCTAAACGCTCAAAGGGTGACTAAATAGCACACAGTTTACGTGACGGTAAGTATAGTTATGCTAGCTCAGTGTCTAAACGCTCAAAGGGTGACTGAATAGCACACAGTTTACGTGACGGTAAGTATAGTTATGCTGGCTCAGTGTCTAAACGCTCAAAGGGTGACTAAATAGCACACAGTTTACGTGACGGTAAGTATAGCTATGCTAGCTCAGTGGCTAAATGCTCAAAGGGTGACTGAATAGCACACAGTTTACGTGACGGTAAGTATAGTTATGCTAGCTCAGTGTCTAAACGCTCAAAGGGTGACTAAATAGCACACAGTTTACGTGACGGTAAGTATAGTTATGCTAGCTCAGTGTCTAAATGCTCAAAGGGTGACTAACTAGCACACAGTTTACGTGACGGTAAGTATAGTTATGCTAGCTCAGTGTCTAAACGCTCAAAGGGTGACTAACTAGCACACAGTTTACGTGACGGTAAGTATAGTTATGCTAGCTCAGTGTCTAAACGCTCAAAGGGTGACTGAATAGCACACAGTTTACGTGACGGTAAGTATAGTTATGCTAGCTCAGTGTCTAAACGCTCAAAGGGTGACTAAATAGCACACAGTTTACGTGACGGTAAGTATAGTTATGCTAGCTCAGTGTCTAAATGCTCAAAGGGTGACTAACTAGCACACAGTTTACGTGACGGTAAGTATAGTTATGCTAGCTCAGTGTCTAAACGCTCAAAGGGTGACTAAATAGCACACAGTTTACGTGACGGTAAGTATAGTTATGCTAGCTCAGTGTCTAAACGCTCGAAGGGTGATTAACTAGCATACAGTTTACGTGACGGTCAGTATAGTCATGCTAGCTCAGTGGCTAAACGCTGGAAGGGTGACTAACTAGCACACAGTTTACGTGACGGTAAGTATAGTCATGCTAGCTCAGTGTCTAAACGCTCGAAGGGTGACTAACTAGCACACAGTTTACGTGACGGTAAGTATAGTCATGCTAGCTCAGTGTCTAAACGCTCGAAGGGTGACTAACTAGCACACAGTTTACGTGACGGTAAGTATAGTCATGCTAGCTCAGTGTCTAAACGCTCGAAGGGTGACTAACTAGCACACAGTTTACGTGACGGTAAGTATAGTCATGCTAGCTCAGTGTCTAAACGCTCGAAGGGTGACTAACTAGCACACAGTTTACGTGACGGTAAGTATAGTCATGCTAGCTCAGTGTCTAAACGCTCGAAGGGTGACGCCGACGTGATGCTTACCAGCGGGCGATCCGTTAGAACCTGTGACCACAGAGGAGGTCACAAACATCTTCAAAAAGAGCTCCCGGTCCCGACGGGATTGATAATAAAATACTCTTCTCTGCTTCCCGCTAATATTATCTGCCTCCTAGTGGCAATATTCAACACGCTCCTCTCCAGCTGCTCCTCGGATGCCTGGAAGGAAGCGGACGTCATTGAGATTCACAAACCGCGGAACCTTCCTAGTAGTTATCGCCCAATCAGCCTCCTGAACTCCGTGGGCAAGGTATACGAGAGGATTATCCTTAGGCGACTGAAAGAACACGTCCTAGCTGATAGATTACTTCCCGACGAACATTTTGGGTTTAGGAATACGCACTCCTGCGTCCAACAGGCCTTGCGCTTTACGGAACACATTCTTGCAGGGCTAACCCTCAAAAACCCTATAGGTACTGATGCACTATTTTTCGATGTCGCAAAGGCATTCGACAAATTCTGGCACAACGGTTTAATTTATAAACTTCACTCACTAAACATACCAGACAGGCTCGTGCACATCATACGAGCCTTGTCTAATAGCACTTTCCGATATCGAGTCGACGGCACGCGCACCTCAAGCTGGCCGCTCCTAGCGGGAGTTTCCAGGGCTTATTCCTCTCTCCCTTCTTATTCTCACTTTACACAAGAGGAGGATCGAAATTAACTCGGACAAGAGTGCAGCAGTCTTCTTCTGGAGAGAGTTCGTCAATCCATTCTGCACGGCACCAGTACCTAGCCGTAGCAAGCTAGGACGAATCACGATATTCGACCGACCCATTCCGTGGATTGAAACGGTCAAATACCTAGGCGTCACCTTTGACCGCAAGCTTAGGTTCCGCCCGCATATCAAAAATACGAGAAACAAGGCCGCTTTCGTCATGAGCCAGCTTCACCAGCTCATTTATAATGTTTCTTTCTATTATTGTCGGTGAATAAAACCATGTGTTGCTCTGTAATCAAAGTCAATCCGATTTGAAACGAACTCCGTATAGAATGATGCTAAACATGGCACTCACTGTTAATAGAGTGAGAATACAAACTAACATGTGTTTAACGGCACTCTAATTTGTTGATGCAGACTGTACTTACGTAACGTCTTACCTAAAGTAGACATGGATATTATTATATTTTAACGGCACTCTATTTTGTCGATGCAGACTGTACGTACTTACGTAACGTCTAACCTAAAGTAGACATGGATATTATTTTTTAATGCCATTACGCACACTATCATACATCAAAACTAGAGCCAGCGTAGACCAAATACTAAGAAATTGAAATTGAAATTAATTTCCTTTCGCATAAGACTGTACTTAAATGGTATTGTCAAAAAATTAACATTTGAAAGAAAGTAATATCTGAAAGCAATATTTAAGTTGTATTTAAAAGATAATAAGATTGAATTTTATTTGTAAATAAATAAGTGACTACGCCGCCACTGAGTCAATTTGCGTCGATCCTTCTACTCGTAGTGTTGTCTTAATTAATTGTTAGAAAACATTACTTAGAAGTGGACTTCCTACCAATAAGCAACGTTAGTAAAACTAAATATATGTCTAAGAGTGATCCGTCTTTGTATTTAAACCACAGTGCATATGTCACTGGGCTCCATCCTTTGTTTGCAAATGACTCACAAAATTTGTCTCTCCATGCTGACCATTTTGAGTTTATGGTCAGTTTTATAATCATGGAACTGTACCAATCTGCACAACTTTTATCCATAAACAACCGTAGTATTTCAATTTTTTTCATCTGTTGTAACATCAAAGCGCCTACACTCTTTTTCAAAAATATCAATCCATTGTTTGACATTTGGGTTCATACTTGTAAACCTTTCAATAACAAATTTCTCCGCGATATTCTTCAAGTTCTGTTGTTTTATTTCTAGAGAATTTCCCATTAATTTCTCAAATACTTTTTCTAATGAATCGGTTTCTTTTGCACACATAGTAATAGGTTGGTTTTGATTCACTTCCTCCAAATACTGCTCTCCAAATTGCAAATTACCATCGTCATCAAAGTAGATTTTCTTTTGTTCTTCTGTCAATGTAATCCAGACTCTTCGAACCTGATTTCTTTTCATTAAACTGTTTTTTACTTTAGTATAGGCTGCTGTTTTTATTATCTCCTTGTGATAACCAGCGGCCTGTAGTGTTTCTGGTATAGCATATACCTTATTATCACTGGTTGTTATTGAGGTTATCGCCATTACATTAGTTTTGTCATCACTTCCTGACAACACCGTAAATTCAAAACGCAGCCTTTCCATTTTAATGGACATCAATAAACAAGAATGTCGTTTTATAAACTGCAAAATGTCCCTAAGACAAATTCCTGCTATACAAGTCCTGCGTAAGATTAATTATGGCCTACGCCAGCGTCGTCTTCGGCCACGTAGCCGGGGACAAGATAATATTATTACAAGCGGTCCAAAACCATTTCACTAGAATTGCAACCGGAGCAGTACCGTATCAGCGTAATATCGATCTGCACAGTGACTTACATCTCGTCACCATTCCGGAATATGTCCAATCTATCTCGCAGCCGCTTCTTTGCGAAAGCGCTTTCCCACTCCAACTCGCTAGTGGTAAACGCCGCAATACGATCCGGATACCGAACCCGGAAACTAGGAACCGTCGACCCCGTCACGTCCTCGAAGGACCCCAGACCCTGACACAGTACAGACCTCTCGTCGCGTCGCCCCCGCTTCCGAGCGCGACGCAATCTTCGCGTAACCACCCTTACACGCGGGTGTAACGAGTGTACGCACTCGTTACACCCGCGTGTCAGGGTGGTTCTCACCGCCCACAGCTTCCGATTGACAGACAACAGTTGGCGTCCGTCAGAGGCCAGGTCCGCATACCAAAACCTCGGATGGTCAATAGTCATCACCATCCATTCTACTCGGGAGAATCTTACGATAGCTAGGGAACTGGCAACTTGGGTCATCAGATAGGTACGAGTACAGAGCAGACCGACACGCTCAGTTCATTTTGTGTAAGTAAGAGAACCACAAACATAGGGACCACTCATAACCAGCTCACGGACCTCTCAGTTCCGTGAGCCCTGTGTCCGATGAAGCTGTAAGAGCCGCATAGGCTAACAGCATTAACATCAACAGAATCTGGAACGTTAGTTCAGTTCTATTTGAGCTGCCGAGGTGATAACTTGGACAAGCGATATCCTAGCGAACTGCTCGAGCCTTCAACTTGCTTTGTGACTTCGTTTGCATCTTGAGTGGTTACCAACTATAGTTTGTTATTAAGTTTATTGAACGAAAAGTAAACAAAAAAGATGTCTGGTGGTAAGAAACTAAAAGTAGATACAGAGGATCGCCAGTTTCAAGAAAAATGGACTGAAGACTTCTTTTTTATCTTGCACAATAGTAAGCCTATTTGTTTGCTGTGTAATGAATCCATTTCAGTAATGAAAGAATTCAATATAAAGAGACATTACTCAGCTCAGCATGCCACGCTGCACTCACCGACAGGACAATTAAGAACAGACAAAATCAAAAATCTTACCGCAAATTTGGAAAAATACTCTTCTCTGCTTCCCGCTAATATTATCTGCCTCCTAGTGGCAATATTCAACACGCTCCTCTCCAGCTGCTCCTCGGATGCCTGGAAGGAAGCGGACGTCATTGGGATTCACAAACCGCGGAACCTTCCCAGTATTTATCGCCCAATCAGCCCCCTGAACTCCGTGGGCAAGGTATACGAGAGGATTATCCTTAGGCGACTGAAAGAACACGTCCTAGCTGATAGATTACTTCTCGACGAACAGTTTGGGTTTAGGAATAGTACTCCTGCGTCCAACAGGCCTTGCGCTTTACGGAACACATTCTTGCAGGCCTCAAAAACCCTATAGGTACTGATGCACTATTTTTCGATGTTGCAAAGGCATTCGACAAATTCTGGCACAACGGTTTAATTTATAAACTTCACTCACTAAACACACCTGACAGGCTCGTGCACATCATACGAGCCTAGTCTAATCGCACTTTCCGATATCGAGTCGACGGCACGCGCTCCTCAAGCCGGCCGCTCCTAGCGGGAGTTTCCAGGGCTCCGTCCTCTCCCCTCTTATTCTCACTTTACACAAGTGGAGGATCGAAATTAACTCGGACAAAAGTGCAGCACTCTTCTTCTGGAGAGACTCCGCCAATCCATTCTGCACGGCACCAGTACCTAGCCGTAGCAAACTAGGAATCACGATATTCGACCGACCCATTCCGTGGGTTGAAACGGTCAAATACCTAGGCGTCACCTTTGACCGCAAGCTTAGGTTCCGTTTATGCGAGAAACAAGGCCGCTTTCGTCATGAGCCAGCTTCACCAGCTCATCTGCGCTAACAAAATAAACAGCAAAATGTCCCTAAGACATAAACTCCTGCTATACAAGTCCTGCGTAAGATTAATTATGGCCTACGCCAGCGTCGTCTTCGGCCACGTAGCCGGGGACAAGATAATATTATTACAGGCGGTCCAAAACCATTTCACTAGAATTGCAACCGGAGCAGTACCGTATCAGCGTAATATCGATCTGCACAGTGACTTACATCTCGTCACCATTCCGGAATATGTCCAATCTATCTCGCAGCCGCTTCTTTGCGAAAGCGCTTTCCCACTCCAACCCGCTAGTGGTAAACGTCGCAACCTACGATCCGGAACCGAACCCGGAAACTAGGAACCGTCGACCCCGTCACGTCCTCGACGGACCCCGGACCCTGACACAGTACAGACATCTCTTCGCGTCACCGCGTACACTCGTTACACCCGCGTGTCAGGGTGGTTCTCACCGCCCACAGCTTCCGATTGACAGACAACAGTTGGCGTCCGTCAGAGGCCAGGTCCGCATACCAAAACCTCGGATGGTCAATAGTCATCACCATCCATTCTCCACTCGGGAGAATCTTTCGATAGCTAGGGAACTGGCAACTTGGGTCATCAGATAGGTACGAGTACAGAGCAGACCGACACGCTCAGTTTATTTTGTGTAAGTAAGAGAACCACAAACATAGGGACCACTCATAACCAGCTCACGGACCTCTCAGTTCCGCGAGCCCTGTGTCCGATGAAGCTGTAAGAGCCGCATAGGCTAACAGCATTAACATCAACAGAATCTGGAACGTTAGTTCAGTCCTATTTGAGCTGCCGAGGTGATAACTTGGACAAGCGATATCCTAGCGAACTGCTCGAGCCTTCAACTTGCTTTGTGACTTCGTTTGCATCTTGAGTGGTTACCAACTATAGTTTGTTATTAAGTTTATTGAACGAAAAGTAAACAAAAAAGATGTCTGGTGGAAAGAAACTAAAAGTAGATACAGAGGATCGCCAGTTTCAAGAAAAATGGACTGAAGACTTCTTTTTTATCTTGCACAATAGTAAGCCTATTTGTTTGCTGTGTAATGAATCCATTTCAGTAATGAAAGAATTCAATATAAAGAGACATTTACTCAGCTCAGCATGCCACGCTGCACTCACCGACAGGACAATTAAGAACAGACAAAATCAAAAATCTTACCGCAAATTTGTTAAAACAGCAACAAATGTTTCATAAACAAAGAACACAACTTGATAATGTTGTGGAAGCGAGTTTTATAGTTCAGCTCAACATTGACAAAAGGCATTAAAACCATTTGCCGAAGGAGAATTTATCAAGGAGTGTATGTTAGAAGTTTGCGGTATTTTGTGTCCTGAAAAGAAAAGTGAATTTGAAATAAATGTTCGACTTATAGAAATTATGGCTAATGATATAAAAACAACATTGACCGACCGTGTGGCTGGTTTTGAATCATTTTCTATAGCATTAGACGAGAGCACCGATTTGTCTGACACAGCTCAACTGGCTATATTTATTCGTGGTATTGATTAGGAGTTCACTGTTACTGAGGAATTGCTTGCTTTACAGCCGCTAAAAGGAACCACTACAGGAGAGGATATTTTTATTGAAGTTCAAAATGTATTCACAAGTTTTGGCTTGCCATGGTCAAAATTAATTGGAGTATGCGCTGATGGTGCACCTTCTATGGTCGGCTTACGTAAAGGTTACATCGGAATTTTGAATGAAAAAGCAACAGAATTAAATGTGCAAAAAGATGATTTGATAGTCCTTCATTGCATTATCCACCAACAGAACTTGTGTTCTAAGTCCATTCGACTCCAGAATGTTATGAATGTGGTAGTAAAAGCCATCAACTTTATTCGATCCTGAGGGCTTAACCATAGCCAGTTCAAGGCGTTTTCGGATGAAATATCAGCTGAATATAACTACGTAACATATTATTGTGAAGTCAGATCGCTGAGCAAAAGAAAAATGATGAAACGGTTTTACGAGCTTAGAAATGAGATAGCAGACATTATGAAAATAAAAGATAAACCACTATCTGAATTAATGCAATAAATAAATCCAAAATGCATATGTGACTTAGCATTTCTGGTCGATCTTACAGGCTGTTTGATTGATTTAAATTTTAAAATTCAAAAACAAGGACAGAGATTTTTTTTGCCTCTATACTTATTAGTGCTTTCAGCATTAAATTAAATAAAAGTAAATTATAGAGAACACATATAATTCAACCATATTACTCAACATTATAAAAATTAAACACAATTTCAAAGATACAGCTTTCTTGCGTCTACTTTTCATACCTGAAAAACATTATCTTTTATAAAATACCTATGTAGAAATAGTTTGACAGTGGTAGAGCTACAATACAGTTTATTTCTAGCTGCAGAATGAATGAATGTTCGACCGGGGTAAGCCACGCCCTCAGAATATCAGAGTAAAATAGTATCATAATGTTGCTGTTTTTCGTGTGGTGAGTGCAGGGATCTGGAGACCCTTATTACTTGTGACGAGGCTTGCCATCTCAATCCTCAAGGGTGACAACGCATCTGCATTACGATTCAATCAAGGATGAATGAACTTAACTCATCACCAAGAATTCAAGGTCACATGCGTCACCTGTTGCACATTACCCTTGACAACTTAGATGGAATACCTCGCTCCCAGTAACATAAAGCAAACAACGCAGCACTGCTTGTATTTCTGAAGCACGTGGTCCTTCCATGTTTATGAGCAAGCTGCAGAATCTAGCGCTATCTAGTTATTTATTATATTCTGTAATATAATTTTCCAAACAACATTGTAAAGAGATGCCAAGGATCAATAGGATTCAATGTATGTGGAGAATATCCGTATATAATAAATTATATAAAACAGTAAATGATTTATTCTGCCATCTGAAAGCGTTTCAGATCAAACTACGCTTGTGGGAGTCACAGATGCTGTCTGGTAACAGTTACCATTTCAACACGCTCTCTGCCTATGAAAATATTGCTTATGCTCAATATACTGAAGAACTCGAGTTACTGTCGGAGCAATTTTCGAACAGACTTTCGACTTCAAAAACATGGAAGACTGTTTCAGTTTATTTACTCCTACAAAATGCTCCAATACACTTACAAATGGAGTTGACCGAGATTCAAGAAAACTCACTCCTAAAATCCAAATTTGAAGACGTAGAGTTGTGCGATTTCTACAAAAAATGCCTAGAAAATGTCAATTTTCCGCAGCTTAGAAAATTAGCAATTTGATTTGTGCGTTTGGCAGTACTTATAAATGCGAACAGTTCTTTCATTTTGTTAATAAATTGTACTATAATAACATTGTCGTATTATTTCGTGTCTAATATCTATCGCAAAAAATTTTATCACTACTTTAAAATGCACTAAGTACTTTTAAACGCGGCCCGCGAACGTATTTGCACGCTGAAGTTTGTCCCACATCATGTCAAAGGTTGCCCATACCTGGTCTAAACGCTCGAAAGGCTACAAACTAGCACACAGTTTTCGAGACGGTTCAGTGTCTGAGCGCTGGAAGGGTGATAAACTAGCACCCAGTTTACGTGACGATAAGTATAGTCATGCTAGCTCAGTATCTAAGCGCTCTGTTATGCGGTTCCGCGAAATTAAGTTTTTAAAAAAAGAATTTAATTTACATACTAATTTAATGTTAATTAATATATTACAATTTGTTAAGTAAAATAAGGAAATAGAAATTGGCTATAATCTTTGAGCAGCCGACGCGTTTGAGGATACAGAGGGAACTGAACTGTCTCGCAGTGAACCATATGCAGCTCGAAGGGTGACAAACGAGCACACAGTTTACGTGACGGTAAGTATAGCGCTTTAGACGCTGAGCTCAGTGTCCAAGCGCTACTACTAAAAACGTTGTTAGGTGCAAATGTCCCTCACCCTGCCTATCAACTGCTAAAAACATTCGGCTTCGGCATATTCGCAAGCGTTGTCCGCGTCAGAACCTCGTCCATTAGCTTGTATGACGTGCCTTGTGCAGACGAGGTTGCCATTCGAAAAAAAGTTGAACTTTTTAAATATTACGAGGTGACGGAAGTAAAAAATAAGTTACCAAATAAATGTTTAAGTAAACACTTTTTGTGACTTTATTCCGATCTGATCCAAATTGTCGTGTAGCGTTCGGCACGCGACGTGGCGCATGCGACCAAAACTGTTAAAATTATTCTTACTAAGCTAAAAAGCTAGCTTAGTAAGAATAATTTTAACAGCTAGCTATACCTTCCAAAATATCCAAACTTAAATATTTTCTTAATTTTAAATAGTAAGGTGTCTTATTTTACCATGTCTATTTAATAATTTAATCCAGTTTGAGAGTTAAAGAATTATACATTCTAAAACGCGCACAGCACAAGTACACTTTTGAGTTTTTTAGCTCTGGCAATGCCTAAAATATGAAATTATGACAAGCAGCAAAGTCAGAGGTGCCGGAATCAGTTTCACACCAACCATCATACGAACAAGACCTGGCTGTATGGACTAAAGTCCTTTGCCTTTCCCATTAGGGATAAATTAATATCATCATCATCATCAGAGGTGCCGGATGTTTTGTTAGTGACCACAAAAAAGATATTTTATGAAATCATGAAGTGAGGACTGAGCACACAGTTAACGTGATGGTAAGTGATTCCGTGAGGAGTGAGTGAGTGAAACAGAGGATGAAAGCGTGGCGCTGGAGCAAATCTGTTCCACATCGGTCGGAATATCTATTAATGTGGACGAAGGCCTGCGGTACGACTCCTCCACCAACCTCCGAACGTAACTAAGCAGATGTTCCACCACATGTAAAAAATGTTCTACCCTTTGTAGTTCCCACATGAAACTGGTAGGCTGAGTGTTGTGGCGTGGTGGTAAGAGTGCTGGGAGTTGTTTAACAGAGCCAAGATGAGGTTATTTTCGTACTGCGTCATATTCGGGTTGACTCGGGGAATACCTGATGAATGCAGATGTTATAGGGCGCAGCCAGTACTTGCCATCATGTGGACTAATATTATAAAAATATACCCGGCTGCAGCGTCACGGTTTCCGAACTTCAATTCCGGTTACGATTGCCAGACATTGGTTTTCGGGTTTGGGGAGTATTGTGTGCAGGACCTTCATTGAAACTGCATCTGGACCTCCATTATAACCTCTTCTAACCTCCTTCCTCCTGGACTAATGCTGTAAGGAAACTAATACATTCCGTTTTTGTACTTGTTGGACTTTGGTACAAGGTTTTCTTACAAACCACTAAGGTGCGACAGCTTGGAATCGTCATTTTTTAAAGTTGTGAATAGTCTTCAGTTAGTAAGTGGCTGCGCTATATACAGTTAACAGTTCGCCCAACAGATGCTAACAGTCATACTTAAGTTGGCCGATGGCTTCGCTGCTGCGAGCGGGGAGCGCTGTGGCGGAGGGCGGCGGAGGGCGGTGGAGGGCGGGCGGCTCGCGCCCAGTGTGGCGAGGAGACGAGCGCCATGCACACGCCGCCGCCGCCCGCCCGCCCGCGCCGCCTCTCGCTCATCAAAGAGGTTCGAATCTTTTCTTTATTAACTTTTTACAAACATATCTCTTCTGTCTATCACGTACTTGAGGTACCCACAAACTACACAATTTAATATCTAGTATATATTACTTAAAACTAGTTTTTAACGTGTTTCTTTTAACAAAGTTACGTTTTATCAAAAATTTTATTTTCGCCAAAAGTTTCACGTTTCGGTAATGCAGTGCCGGCGAGGTCCGAAGTGTCACATATCATAAGTATGATTGTATGTCTATTGAGTGCAGTGCAGCTACTTCACGTTATTTTTTTTTATATCTTGATAGCCTTTATATTACTTTTTTTGAAGTTGTCTTACGATACATCAACCAATTAATACAAAGTTCATAGACTCAATTTATTTAATTTTATTTTATTCCATCGTTACTCGACTAATGCACTAAGGAAACGTATTTCGTTGATTTATGTGAGATTGCCCCACGTAGCTCGCACCGGTGCTCGTAGCGGCGAGTTGCGCGCGGTCAGCTCCGACTCCAGCCATCTGGTCGTCAGCCGGCGTGACTCACGCCACTTCTCGGCTGCAAAGCTCATGATATAAAAGCGCACTTTGTGCTTCGTGTTGGCAAATTGCTGCGCTGTAGTATTAGTGTAGTCCTGTTAATGTAGTGAGAGATGTAATCGTTGACGGATAAGTGCACCCGAGTCGGCGACAACGCGTCTGCATTACGACCACGAGGTGAACGGCTTGCTCGGTTATCACCTTTAATAAATAATTAGACAAAACATCCATACGCCATTATAGCGAGAGTTATTCCGATGGAATGGCCAAGCTATGTAAACGGACGTGTTTTTATATGAGAACTGATTGCGCTATTAGTTAGATTATCAAGTATACATATTAGGTATCAACGTACCGTACAAGGAATATTCGTAATGAGTAATATTTACTTATGTAAGTGTCCCATTTAATAACAATATTCTCTCGTAGAGGGCCGGGGCTTGTTGATGCGAACATTTTCATCAATAACGAAACGGAAAGAAAAGAAACGAGAAATAACGTTATCGCCTCTATTTCTTATTATTATATGCTTTTTATGTTCCGCCAGACGAGGCTGTTTGTATCACTGCGACGCGCGGGAGGCTATCCAACTTTATAACCAGATAAACTTTGTCGTAACACGTTGTTTTTAGCACTCCCCTAAAATTAACACCAGCCTAAAATAGCATCATTATGCTGCTGTGTTTCGTATGGTGAGGGATGTAGGGACTCGGAGAAAGACATTAGTTGTGACGAGGAAGAATTCATCGCCTCAGGGGTGACAACGCACCTGCTGGCTCCTTGTCGAGGACGAGCGTAGCACCAGCCGACGGCGGGCTCGGTGTCACCTCGATACGAAAAAACTGTTTATATGATGATGGCGATGTCCTCTGCGATATCTTCTGCTCCATGACAGGTGACAGATGACAGATGACTGATGACTGATGACAGATGACATCAGCTGCCGCATATCTTGGTAAACATAGAGGCACTCTCGCGTCGTCCCCTTCTCCATTGTGATGCAATGCACGTGCAATAAGACCGGTGGCAGGCTCGAGTGCAGTGTCGGGGAAACTAACAATTTGTGATTTACAAATACTGTTATAGTTCAATAGTTCCTCGTCTGGGAAGCGAGTCCAGAAGCCAGGCACTTTAACTACTACAACACACGGCCGCCGGTTCGTAAGAAGGTACTTTGAATAACATAAACACCATTTATATAAATTTATTTAAAAAAATAACTAGTGTTATATCGGTACCATTGTTCTCATGGCCCACTACGTCGTGACGTCGCGACGTCAATGTTTCCGCGAATGGAGAACTATTGACACACGGACGCTGGTCGACTGAGCTTCGGGACTCGCTGTCAGATCGATCCAGCGGAACTTTTATAAATCAAATAACAAACGTGCGAGCAGCTCGGCCGACGCATGCGCAGCCAGAGGTGGCACGGGTGCCTTGTCGGCCTGTAAGAAAGGTGTAGGACTCCAGTACTCCAGTACTTTAGTACTCCAGTACTCTAGTACAAACTGCGTAGTGCGGTTCGCAAATTCTTCAAATATGAATGACGTTGCCTTTCAGTTTCGACAATGCTGCGCAGTTGCGAATATAAGATATATTATATTATATTTTAATGGCGAAGAAAAAAATGTTTTAGAAGTATCTATTTATTCGAAGTCCGACGTACGTGTCCGCGAATAGTGTTCAAGTGTTTAGTCTACCGAACCTCCAGGCCTCCAGGAACCTCCAAGCCTCCAGGAACCTCCTGTACCTATAAGGTCAAAGAAAGGCTATGATGTATATCAGCGACAAAAAACGACTAAAATGAACGTTTAGTGGCAGACCTACGCCCCAGCTCTACGCACAGAGCGGTGAAGATACCGCTTTTACATAATTCCAATGTATAAGCAGTTTAGTCTTGCTTTGTCGTCTGGTGAGTGACAGTAAGCTGTAGTTGGTGCTGGTGAGGCAGTTCACCTTAGTTCTCAGGAGGCAAAACATCCACATTCATTCTGGGTTTCATATACTCGTAAGTAGATGGCATCTGCCTTGGGAACCTCTTGTCATCAGATGTGAGATTGTGTGCTCGTTACTAAGAAATCAAAACAAATGATCAACTATTAAATGATAGTTCAGAGGCTCAAGTGGAGTAGTTGGAGCTGCGGTGAAGTTATTTAGGTGACGAGGGCCGCTGCGATTACTTGAACTGCTTCCGAGTAGCGGGCGGCTCCCGTCGCAGCGTGTGCTGGCTGTTTACACATGGTTTTATTTTGCCCCAGCCGATAATAAATGAACGATTCATGTAACTTTATTTAAGTCGCTTCCAGTACCTAGCCTCGAGGAATGGTTATGATTAATTCCAGCTCCGAGTGTCAATACCGTACATCACGACAAAATTCCAAGTTTGATCCTCCTCATCTTGATGGTTGGGAATCCACTACTGTGCGCTTTACACGAAGTTTTCAGGCTCGACAACTACTCAGTGGAATCGTCTGTCTTCGTTTTCGGACGCGGTCTCCTAATACCCAGTATACCATAAAATAAAAATATAAAAACCTGGACGAAATAGGTGCTGACGAAATATCGGAATGCATACGAATTAAGGGTTGCCACCTTTTTTTATATGTGTATTATATATGTATGTGTATTATTATTTTTTTCACTTTTGCGGTACATCAGAATGTTTAATTGTTTTTCTAAATCATTGTACGACTCTAGACAGTGTAGTAATTCTTAGTTCAAATATGTGAGGAGCTCATCTTTTATCGAAAAGTTCCGATTTTAACTTGACGCCATTTGGCATATATGACTGAAAAGACTCTCGGTGAATGAAGTGGTAGGAATTGGATGTTATAGTATATTGTAGCGTTAATGTAGATACAGTATTTTAGTCCACCTTTTTTGTGTTCACATTATAAAGTGAAACTACAACATAAAAAAGAGCACGATTCTATTGTAGTGTGCAGTTGCTAACCCTATATGTAGTCGTAAAGTGATCTTACAAAACAGAGAATATATCAGAGATAATCATAAACAATATGGCCGATATGTACGAGTAATCAAAACGTGTATTATTGATTTGTTCCAACATCCATGTGATTTGCGAATACTGAAGCAGCGTTTATGTTTTGAGATCTTTAATAATTTCGTATTTTGATATTATTCATATTTAAGGAATAGTTATAAGTACGTTAACTTGGTCGTTTCACTACAAGCAAGTCGATATGTAAGAACAGAAATACCTTCAAACAAAGGAGGTGGATTTATTTTAGAAAAGGGGGCAGTCGATCTAGCAGCTGATGCAGACCTGGTCGTAAGTGGCCACCGCCGCCATGGCGGCTTGTTTCTCGCAGGTCTGGAAGTCGTATCGCTTGGAGATAATAGCGACAACTGATTCCATTAACTTGTCGCGCATGGTTTAGAAAACAAAGCGCTCAGTGAAATATTGCCAGCCGTCGAGACGGTGAAGATGAAATGTTCACGATCATCCTTTGAGTTCTGTTAATAGCCTAGTCGTCTCCTAGCTACGTGTTATTTAGCGGCAATAGCGCAATGCAGAGGGTACGTAGCTATAGTCCGCCAGGACTATCGTCGTCTCCTAGCTAAGTGTTATTTAGCGGCAATAGCGCAATGCAGAGGGTACGTAGCTATAGTCCGCCAGGACTATCGTCGTCTCCTAGCTAAGTGTTATTTAGCGGCAATAGCGCAATGCAGAGGGGTACGTAGCTATAGTCCTTAAGCTTAGTTGGAGTGGTCAACGGGTTGTTAATACTATTGTTTTCCAATAGAATTTGTACAAAGTAAATACCAAACAAAGTGCGAAATAAAAGTAAATAATTTAGTTCGGTTAACTTAATGGATTCAATTGATTTTTCTTCACCTAAGTTATCTCCGTACTCCCAGCCGCCTATGAAGATTGATGATTGCAGATGGCAGAGAGAGCTCGTGACTGATGACTGACAGGACACTCTATTTCATTCGGAATTTAGTAACATATTATTTTTGGCCATGAGCTTCGTTACACTAACACCTTCACAACACGGTTTCGGTTCACTAACAACCGCGAAACATTTATTAAATCCATGAACTGATAATTCATTTTTCTTATTTCGCAATTCCAGTCCATTTTTCATATAAACCATAATCACAGTGTATAGAGGCTCGCCCCGCACACTCGCACGCGGGCCCGGCGACAGTTCGGAGGAATTACAAGCTTTTTATTGCATTCATGTTCTACCATTGGAAAAGTCCCAGATATTTAGTAGAGCACCAACTGATTAGTGACCGCTGGCACGGTTCACGTTCAGATCGCACAGCTGGTGATCTTCTAGTCTACTTGACTCATGAAATGGCGCAGGCAGTTGGCACCGATAGCCATCCGAAGGCCGTCGATCAGGCTTGGCACAAACCTTGCTATGGGTTTCCTGAGAAATTATGCAATTGGGTTTAAAAGCACCTTTGCAATTTTGGTGGAAATGCTTTTTTCTTAGAGTCAGTTCTGGTAAACGAATTCAACGATGTGTGTTAAAGTTTGATCCGAGTGTGTGTGCGGGGAGCGCCCTCGCGCGCCTGTGTCCCGCAATGTCCGCAAGCGAGACGGTTCAGATGCACTGACAAGATTCCATTCCTCGTTTTACACTAAAATGTGGTCATCACGTATTTATATTTTAAATACGTTGAGTAAACATTCTAATATGTATGTATGTATTTTAAGACATTTATTGGAGAAAGGTTTGTAAACAAGATCAAGGCCTTCGCGCTCGTTTCCTGTAGTCCACATTACGCAATAAAAATCATTTATCTCGCGAGTCCAACTTTCCAAGTCGCCATATTGCGAGCTGCGTTTGTATTCTATGTAAGAACGGATTGCGGATGGAGGTCAGAAAGTTTCTCAGTAGGACTGATAAGCACTCCAATATTATTGGAACTCTGGGTCATAATATAACTCCTATGACCACTTTGCCACTCTACCGGGGAAGGAAAGCTTGCATACAATATTACGTGGCGGAAGGGCATTGTGCTCGTCTGGTCCTAATTGTGCTCAAGTATTTACTTTTCGTTTTTATTTTTCGTTTTTATTAATTTATTCTTGTCCGACTCATTTTTTTATTTATCTACTTAATTTATTTCAAATACTTTGACCCAAGGTTTGGGATAGCAGATTGGTACTGCCAAATGTGATTTAATTCTGTCTAAACTAGAAAAATAAATTAGTGGCGACGTTTCTAAACTCGTGTCCTTCGCCTAAGTTTAAAAACAGATATACAACATTTAAAAGCATATTGAGGGGCACATCGTGTGTGCCGAACAAGCAGAGCTGCCTGCCTGCCTGCGGCTCGTGACATCTGTACCCAATTAACAAACGTTCGCGACGCGTACACCTCGACACCCGACCACTGAGATGGAATGTTTTTACCCGTGACTGGGTCCCCGGATCCGTCATCACGCGAAAGACAGCAGCGTCGTACTACTGTTCCGTGAGTGCAGGCTCCTTCCCCGGGCAAGCCGAGCCAGCCGGGAGCTGGCGCTGCTGCTGTTGAGGTCCCCGAGACCGCAACGTGTGGCGTCGCCAGTCGTCCGTCGTTTGCTTGCTCACAGCACTTCAACTGATTTTTATACATTTCTCCACTGTACTGACTAATAAACATCCACATTTAACAAATAAACATCTATATTTAACAAATAAACATCCACATTTAACAAATAAACATCCACATTTAACAAATAAACATCTATATTCCACAGGTACGAACAATAATTAATAAAAGAAAAGCTAATTTAAAATAATATAGTTAATACAATAAATTAACAGAGAACTGCTTCCCCCAGAATTTAAAATTGGGGCAGTATCTTATATCTTAACAATTGATCTCAGGAAATTATCGTGACCGACCCGAACCCTGCTCTGGCTTAAGTATGTATAACTATAAAATGTGGTTAAAGCTGGGCCACATACGCCCCCGCTACTAGCAACAACAACAAAGGGAGCGAATGCTTCTAACAGGATAGTATATCCTACACAGTTCATTTCATAGTAGTAAAGGTTCAGGTAATTAGTAATCAGAGGATATATATATATATATATATATATATATATATATATGTAGTATGTATATGTAGTATCTGTGTATAAAGTAATAAAGTGTGGGGTCCGCGCGTGATGTGTTCATGTTGCAGAAACAGGTTACTACAAGAAGCATATTGGTAAAGTTGAAGTCTTGTCAAAGCTATCGCCGTAATAAATTGAGGTCGACCACAGCTTATCCAAGTCATTTGGCAAGATTGTCAAGGTTTATTAAAAAATAAGTACAAACGCGAATTACAATTTTTAACTACATTTCAATCTATAATTAAACTAATATATTACTATTAATATATAACTTAATTGATGAGTAGATAAATAAAATTTAAGCAGTAGAGAAAAAAAACTACCGAATAAGAGCAAGAATCAGAATCAGAATTAGAATTTCAGTCCTTGAACGTCAATTGCAAGCATTCCAACAAAACAACTAAAAATAGCTGGAACGCCCACATTCCAACAAAACAATTAACTAGAAATAGCTGGAACACCCACATTCCAACAAAACAACTAGAAATAGCTGAACACCCACATTCCAACAAAACAATTAACTAGAAATAGCTGGAACACCCACATTCCAACAAAACAACTAGAAATAGCTGGAACACCCACATTCCAACAAAACAATTAACTAGAAATAGCTGGAGCACCCACATTCCAACAAAACAACTAGAAATAGCTGGAACACCCACATTCCAACAAAACAATTAACTAGAAATAGCTGGAGCACCCACATTCCAACAAAACAACTAGAAATAGCTGGAACACCCACATTCCAACAAAACAACTAGAAATAGCTGGAACACCCACATTCCAACAAAACAATTAACTAGAAATAGCTGGAACACCCACATTCCAACAAAACAATTAACTGAAATAGCTGGAACACCCACATTCAACAAAACAATTAACTAGAAATAGCTGGAGCACCCACATTCCAACAAAACAACTGAAATGGCTGGAACACCCACATTCCAACAAAACAATTAACTAGAAATGGCTGGAACACCCACATTCCAACAAAGACAATTAACTAGAAATAGCTGGAACACCCACATTCCAACAAAACAATTAACTAGAAATAGCTGGAACACCCACATTCCAACAAAACAACTAGAAATAGCTGGAACACCCACATTCCAACAAAACAATTAACTAGAAATAGCTGGAACACCCACATTCCAACAAAACAACTAGAAATAGCTGGAACACCCACATTCCAACAAAACAATTAACTAGAAATAGCTGGAACACCCACATTCCAACAAAACAACTAGAAATAGCTGGAACACCCACATTCCAACAAAACAACTAGAAATAGCTGGAACACCCACATTCCAACAAAACAACTAGAAATAGCTGGAACACCCACATTCCAACAAAACCGTCGACCACGCAAGGCTCCCGGCCCTGACTGCATCACCAAGAAAGTGGTAAAACTCCTACTCATGTCCATTTTACACCTACTGGTGATAATCTACAACGCGGCCATATCCAAAGACACCTTCCCGGACACCTGGAAGGAAGCCGATAGTATAGGTATTCGTAAGCCCTCGAAAAACCCAACGGATCCATTAGCCTAACGACCCATAAGCCTGCTCAAAGTCTTGGGTAAGGTATGAAAGGCTCTTCCTCAACCGCCTTAAGGTCGACTCTTACTAATCATACGAGACTTTATCCGAAGCCTTTCGTTACCCATTCGTGCCGGAGTACCACAAGGCTCCGTCCTAGGTCCCATTATGTACACACTCTACACCATACACGACATACCGCGCACTCGCGGTGTAGAGCTAGCCCTTTTCGCAGATAGACCGGCCACTACGAGTCTGGATTCAAACCAAACGCCTCCAATCCGCCATCGACACCTTAGGGAAATGATTTCGGAAATGGAGGATAGATGTTAACCCCTCCAAAAGTGCAGCCATGTACTTCTCTCGGCGCAACAAAACGCCTAAATAAATAACTAAATAAATAGTTACTTGTCAAAAAAAATTAAATAGGTTTGCCTATAGCTTCAATGGGAGCTGTCGTATAGAACATGAATGCAATAAATAAAGATCCATTTAGGAGATGGTGTGCATTATTAAGAATAGAACCATTTGTGTTTCCACAGTAACACGTCGTTATGCAAAGATGTCGATAGAATGACAATACAATATTTACAAACGTAAATCCTTAAAACTGCTGAACTGTACTAATGATGATCAAATGAAAAATAAATTAAAATATAAATTATACAGTAAAATACGTACGCCTACAGATCAAGCACGTTATATTAAAATAAAAGATTTTTGAATTTAAACATAGCACTCGTTCGTGTCAGATTACAAACTGGAAATGAACAGCTGTTGAGGCTAGAAATATTACGTAAAGAGGATGTTGAAATACTTAGTTCTAAGATACATAAACGAGACGGACACTAGTTTCAGGGCCAAGCTTAATAAAATGAAATAGACGTTTAAAACATTATTTAAAAAAATAATTATAATCTCTTATAAATTTGAGCGATAACTGCAAACCAAGGTGGGGCTCGATCGAGAAAGATTACTCATAGAATGCCGACAACAGAGATATGGTACCTTAGTGAGTACGACGCCTTGAACTTCTTAACACGTTTCTTCATTTTGAGACCCGAGGACCGAAGTGAACTTAGCACTGTACATACCTACTGATGACAAAGATCTCTAGGGACCGCACTCACAATCCAGCTCGAGTCTCGCTAAGAGTTTCATGCGGATAATGGACTTTTAAAGTGAATTACTTAGTTGTAGAAAGATATGGATTCTAAAAAATGTTTAGTGCAGTCCGTTATGACAGCTCTTTAGATATTACTGTAGTAGCGGGAAGGAGACGACGAATGAGTGCCTCTATTCATTGCGATTACGGCACTATAAAATATTTTGCGCAGTTTATATATCTGTCACTTGAAGATATTACCACGCTCGAAGTCGACCAAGACGACATCACTGAATGACTGTCTTATCCATATGGCGCAACATGTAGTGTAGTGCTGGAACGCAGTGTCCACATAGTTGTAGGGCGGATGTGGTATAAGGATAAGACTTAACCAAATAAAATCGCAAACAATTATATCAGTTTCAGATGCTTGTAATTCACTGGACGCGAACCGAGTTCCATCCCCAATTAAATTATTAATTGTAATTTTAAGTGGTGACTAACTACATGCTCGGCGGTGAAGGAGACCACCGTCAGGAATTATATGTCTGAGACACAAAAATATTTCGAGGACATATGAAGTCACAAATCCTGAGTGGATTGTGAATTGATGATTATATAACCCACCACTACCTGCTACCTGTACTATTTTCTGGAGCCACATGCCTGCATGATCTTGCTTTAGATCGTAAACAAGTATGACAAAGACAAAACCTTAATGCAAAAATATTTGCCGAGCAATTTGCAGCTTAATCACTTCCTTCAAAGGAAGAGAGTGAGCGGGCGGAAGCAGGAAGCAAGATTAATGGATTTCCGTTGCGCTTCTGATTACCGGCCCAAAAACTTGAAGGCGTCCCCCATTTCTACTTTGTTTTATGCCGAGTACGGATCTATGCGAACTTCCTTGTGTTCTTTTTCAGCTTTCCAATGACTATAAAGTATTTTGTTTGTTGAAACAGAAAGCGTGATGAGTTGTGTATGTGTGGGCACACAATATAAATTTTGTTTGTTAAGATATTCGATGCGGTCCGCTGCTTATGTTCAAAGAGAACGAACATGATCAACATGAAACAGAAAGCGTGATGAGTTGTGTATGTGTTTGCACACAATATATATTTTGTTTGTTAAGATATTCGATACGGTCCGCTGCTTATGTTCAAAGAGAACGACCATGATCAACATGAAACATAGAAAGCGTGATGAGTTGTGTATGTGTTTCTGGTTTTGTCTTGTTTTTCTTGTTTGTTTGTTTTTAATTATTTTTATTGTACCTGATTGTGCTATGTATTGTTATATATTGTTTATATGTATTGTTATGTATTGTTTATATGTGCCAAGAAGGAATAAATTAATATTATTATTATTATTGATTATTTTAATGGATTTCGTTCAAACATGTTCTTTACAATTGAACGAGATTTAACGTTATTCCAAATAGTTGAAAGTCGGAGTCTTTTCCACTATTATACTTTTCAATGTTCAAGCGATGCAATCAACATGTCGAAGATTCCACGTCCAATGAAATACTCTAAATCTTTAAAAAAAATATAGTTGGAGGTTAAATTTGAGCTTTTGAGAAATCGAAGAATAATACCCAAATTAAGAATAATACCCAAATTAAGAATAATACCCAAATTAAGAATAATACCCAAATTAAGAATAATACCCAAATTAAGAATAATACCCAAATTAAGAATAATACCCAAATTAAGAATAATACCCAAATTAAGAAAAATAATACATACTACGAGTATAAATTTCAAACTTTTTGGTTTCAACGTTTCAACAACAATTTTTGTTACATTTTTATCGGGTAAATATGTGATATAAACTGAAACATCCTTCATTCTCCTTCTTCGACATTTTTATACAATAATAAAATGGCGGGAACGTGCAAGCGAGACGGTCGACGCTCGAACCACCGCACTGCTCGTACGCACTCCGCTCCCCAGCTTTATTTGTAGCTTTAATTTTCTTCTGTAACGTTGCCACGGGGACGAGTCTCCGCGAGCTTTATCCTTCAAACGGATTGTTGTGTGAGGTTCCACCGACCGATATTTATTCCATCGACATTCTTCAAGATATGTAAACAGCTGTGGAATAGCGTCTCAAAATATGTTTTGTGAGAGAAAAGATAAAAGGTTGGCGGGTTCTTATTATATTACAAAATTAAAAGAATCCAGGATTTCGAATATACATAAATACGTACAAGTTAGCATGCCGGTGCAATGGTCGGGTCGTATGCAGTTTGCATTAATGGATATTCAACAGTAGTCCAACTTCTTGCTTAGTTATGCCAAGTTCTAGCACACTTGCTAGTTCGGTGGCTAAAATTGCAAATAGTGCTATATTGTTCGTGAACCTCTATCTTGCCTGTTAGTTGCCAGTTGGCGGATAACTTCCTAAAAGGTTTCGGAGACGGCGATTTGCACTGATTTACATATCTTGAATACGGGATGGTGCTGGAAGAGTTGACGAGAATGCACAGCTTTAGTAAATATAAATAGAATTTAATAGTACGCACTAACGTGAGGGGGTTGTTAGGTAAACTTTTTATATTTTTTTTTAAATAATCTCTACATGCTGTGCAACGGTGATAGTTCAGGTCAGCAGTTGAATGGCGTATTCGAACCTGGGAACTTAAGTTTCACAGGCCGTACCCTAAACTATTCAGGTGGGAGGTTAGGTGGTCATTAATAGAGGCTTTAGCGTGAAAAAACATTCTGGGAATATTACACATTTACATTAATATAACCGGTTAATTGAAGGACAAGTTCTCCGATTTTCAATTTCTGCGGCAATGTTAGAGTGGACGATAGACCTTAGTGCAGTTATCAGTATCTGCGGTAATGTCAGAGTGGACGATAGACCTTAGTGCAGTTAACAGTATCTGCGGTAATGTTAGAGTGGACGATAGGCCTTAGTGCAGTTATCAGTATCTGCGGTAATGTTAGAGTGGACGATAGACCTTAGTGCAGTTAACAGTATCTGCGGTAATGTTAGAGTGGATGATAGGCCTTAGTGCAGTTATCAGTATCTGCGGTAATGTTAGAGTGGACGATAGGCCTTAGTGCAGTTATCAGTATCTGCGGTAATGTTAGAGTGGACGATAGGCCTTAGTGCAGTTAACAGTATCTGCGATAATGTTAGAGTGGACGATAGACCTTCGTGCAGTTATCAGTATCTGCGGTAACGTTAGCGTGGACGAGAGACTTAGTGCAGTCATTAGCTCGATGTTGTACAGGCACCGCTATACCTATCTATTGCTTGACTTGTTCCTTCTTGGCCTGTCTCTTACACAATTACATTGTCATCTAAATTCTTTCTGAACGTGGATTGATTCAAGTTGCACACATGTCTTCACCCACGAGGACTTGGGTGCTACCTTACTGAATACTGGATTCCTAAAACAAACCAACGTTAAGCTGTCATTTCACGATGGCGTTCTGTGGATATGAGGCCCTGCTTCGGTCGAGCCGACCCATTCTAGTTGCAACCATGAACTAACTGCAGCGTGGCTGCACTGTAAATATCAGATAATGTAAGCAGATTTATTTACATGGTAAATATAGCCGCCGTATAAGTATAGACTTACATGTTATAACCGTATATATTATATACGTCCGGAAATCAGTAAGGATGGGTCCATCGATATTAAGAACAAGAAAGTCAAACATTTTGTAGCGACGGCAGCAATTTTCTATACATTTAATAAAATACGTCGAGCAAGTAATAACTTCAAGTTTATTAAGGAATTAAGGAATAGGGCATTTAGTACTAAAACAAAATTAGTTAGTGTTGGGTCCATCTTTGGTTTACGTAAATATGATCATATTACACAATTTATCAATATAAATGACTCACAATCCGAGGCGTAGTTGAAGTATTCTGCTTACTCAATTTTGTATTCTTACTGACCCTGCTACAGTTAGTCTGCGGGAAAATTTGAATATCCCTCACAATCGCTCGATAGAGCACTTCACATCGCTTCTTGCAAATTACTCCCGTCCTCGTTCTGGAGCATCATTCCATCTTCCTCCACAAACATGTATCAATCCAGGTTATACCACAAACGACACGAATTCCCTGCCCTATATCATCAGAAAGCATCTACGAGTAGGAAGTTCTCATTTAAAAGAAATGTTGCGTAGTCATTATGCCAAAGTTGACGGAAATATGTCTCGTACTTTATCTAATTTTACATTTATATTTTTTCTATACTTTCCCTTATTAACCGGATGTGGGGAACTTCCTATGAACTTTTATCTCCGATATATTCCTTTAGCGTATAGTAGGTGTAATTAAGGTATTTTAATGAATTTTTTAAGGTTTTTCATGGCAAGTTTAGTTAAGTTAGTAGAATTATATTATAAAAACGTATATTTTACTGGCAACCTACATGAGACGTTAGGCAGACATAAGTTTATCTTTATTTCTAGGATTAAAATAATTTGTCTCACCGAACTTAATAAAAAATAGTGAAAGTTTTTATTTCAAGCTACATTGACTCGTATGTACTAGTACATAATAAACAATGAAACTTAAATCGATGTTAGTCTCTATTTTATTTTTGTATTTATTTTCTTCTTTTTTCATATACTTTTAAAAGACAACGGTCCATTTAAATTTGTTACAAAGTTATACTTGCACAGTAATACCGCGAACATTTTTTGTAGCTCAACATTTAGGTAGGTTAGCTTTATTTAATTTCCCGCACAGATAACACACATGGCGGCGGTAATGGCAGCAACTGCACATAAATAATAAGCCACAGATAATGCTCGGCGCAGAGAGACGCCTGCCCGCGCTCGATATTGTCTGTCAGAGTTATGTAGTGAAACTTATCAAGTACATGTTGCGACACTGAACGTACAAATCATATATCTGCCATGTATAGTGGTATTCTATATTTGTATCAATTTGGATTTTAAAACTATCGAAGCTAAATTATTTCGCGCCAAGAGGTAATTTTGTTTAATCTTATTAGAACCAGTAACAAAACTAAGTGAATTTTAATTTGACTAAAACACACGTAATACAATAGGTTTGATTATACAACAGTATACAACTATATAATAGTTGTATGACCATAGTTATATAGTAGTATAACTTGAGATTCAAAATAAAATTAAATATCTACTATATGTCAAATAAAAGTTAATAATATAAATATAACAAAGGGATTTGAGTATTGACCAAAGCAAATCCCTACGTGCAGAATTTGGTTAAAAAAAACCTATGAAAGACTAGCAAGCAACAAAGGTGTAACGGTATTGAGTTCATCATAAAATTCAAGTTCAAATGTTCCCATTTGGTACGAAAGTGTGTTTACGGAGCGCGTGCGGGCGGCGCGTCAACGCTCTGCCGACGTTTATATCACGTTTGAGAGTTTATACTCGATCTGTGAAGAGCTTGTTAAGCAAACATGTAAAAACTTTTTTTACATTTTGGGAAAGACAACCGTTTTACATTAAAATATAGTATACAATATTTAAGAAATGTAACGGTGGTAAATACAAAATCATATTGTGTCCACGGATACAGAATTTAATATTAAAAACAGAAACAAACAACAAAATATAGGAAATGCTAGTTATTTTTATTGTATTTAAGAAAACAAAGGAGACAGTTCACCTGATGGTAAAGGATTCGTGCGGCTCATACATTAATCCTCGATAAGCATCATAATGCAGATAGGTTGCCCTCGACGACTATAGGATCTAATGCCACGTCACCAGTAATGAGAGCCTTGCAGCGTTAAGTCTAACCTTTGTGTTGGTACAGTGAGTGTGCGTGCTTGTCTTCGTATCCTTCTTAAATGATTGAACAGTCTCACAGACTTAACTTATCTATAGATTTAACTAAACTTCGTCTGGATTTTGAGAATATTTAAGAGAGTACTCCACATAAAATCCCACTAGTGGGCACACAGCATTCCTGAAAGCGGTCGCAGAGCAGTCTCGTCTCCCACACGGCTTGCCACTGTGACGCCAGAATTCACATTTCGAAATATTTTTTGTCCCACAAAACGACGTTTTCTGCACAAACAGCTGTTGAACTAGAAACGTTCACGTGCTCTCTACCAGTCAGTTGATAACGCTAGAACAGCAGAGAGCTCCGCGTTCTAAAGTGTACCAGTCAGTTGACAGCCTTAGCGAGCGTGTGTCGAGCGCGAGACGGCCTCATCGGCTGCGTAAACATAACAAAGTCTCCTGAACAACTGTAACTACATAAATTTAGTAATAAACCATCTTGTTAGTGGGTAAACGCTCGCTTTTAATTGACGGCACTGTAGCGGCCCGAGCTCGACCCCAGCGCCGGCTTGCCCCACGGACTCGGAGTCGGCGGTGAAGCTGGTGAACATGGTGAGGAATCTGCTTGTCTGTGTAAACGTACACCACAACACTGCTGGCAATGGCTGCAAGTGCTTATACAAGCAAGCCGGCCTGTCCCGGGCTGCCTGAAGCGATCCAATTCAGACCACGAGATAAACGCGGAAAAATACTGATAAGACTCACTTTAGACTCTAAGGACAAGGAGTAAATGTAGATTCAAGGATAAAGGACTTCATGAACTAATCTTTTTTAATAAATTTGTAATTTTAAATACGTAGCGTTGAATTTTAAGTGACGGTATATATATACAAATGTATATATTAATCTACTGCAGACCAAAAGTTTAAGACCACCTTAATTAAAGTATTCTTACTTATATTAATAAAGTAAAACCCCAATAAAATATTAAATGTTTAAATAACCTGTTTAATCATCTAATAGAACATTGATTAACAAACAATATACTTTAAAAGAGAAAAGAAATATTAACAGGCCATGCAAAAAAAGGCTATAGTTAGCTAAATTGATTTTTCATCAAAAAATCCTCCTTTACATTTTATGTCTTTTTTCACAAGTCTCGGCATACGGGCAATGAATTTGTTAATGGTGTCTTGTGACATATTGTTCGAAATTTCGCATAAAGCTTTCCATATTTCTTCTCGCGAGGATGGGCCACGATTACGGACGTTCCTATCAAGCTCTTTCCACAAAAGTTCAATGGGATTGAGATCCGGGCTCTGAGGAGGCCAAACCATGTTTTTTAACACCCCTTGTGCCTCTTTCTCTTCTAAATAGGATATTTACTACATAATTTTGAGCTATGCTTTGGATCATTATCTTGTTGGAATATTAATCCTTCTCTAATTAATCGTAACCCGGAAGAAACGGCATTTTGTTCTAAAATGTTTTTGTACTGTTCCTTTTTCAAAATTCCTTCAATTGTAATCAAATCGCCAGTTCCTTGGCTAGAAAAGCCACCCCAGACCATAATTGAGCCACTACCATGCTTGATTGTTGGGACTACACAATCTGACATCATCTTATCTTGGTCACTGCATCGAACGTAAATTCTACGTTTTGAACCGAATACTTCAAACTTGGATTCATCGGACCAAAGCACTAAAATCAAACACTACAGTCACAAAACACTTAAATCTTTTTCAGTCCAATATCGATGGGCAAGAGCCCACTGCATCCGTTTTTTCTTGTTTTGCGGCCTTAGCAGAGGTTTTCGAACGGCAACGCGACCATACAACTTCGCATCTCTCAGTCGCCGTTTTACTGTAGTCAATGATAAAGGTTTAACTCGGGTTTTTTACTTCAACACGTATTTCTGGTGCTGTTAATCGTCTATTTCGCTTGCTGGTAACAACAATAAAATTATCTTCACTAGAGGTGGTAGCTCTCGGCCTTCCCGAGCGTTGACGATCATGAAAACTGCCTGTCTCCCTGTATCGAGTTATTGTGCCGTGAAAACAAGTCTTCGATAACTTCAGTAGTGAAGCAATCTAACGTTCGGATTTGCCTTCATTATGTAAAACAACGATGACAGAACGCACTTCACTGCTAATTTCTCGAGCTTTTCCCATTTTATGACGTCTTCACTGTTTCTACAGTCACTCTACCACAAGTTAAGACTAATTGAGATTGTTTGTGAACAAACCCAAGTAAACTCGGGTAATAATCGGTTCGGGTAAGTCAGAAATACGTGTTTTCAGGAGCTAAATAATCCTAATTATTGACCAATACATAACAAAAGCAAAGTAATTAGGAATGAGGACATTTTAAAAATATTATTACGACTCTATCACCTGGCTCTAGCGCAGGGCTTGTCGGTCTTTGAAAACAATAGATATTTATTGTCCAATAACATAAAAGTAAACTAAAGAATGACTTCTTTAAATATTCGATACTAACAATAGAATATGCAGATGTGTATTTCTTTTATTTATCCTGTGGGATTTTATTACAATTGATGGACAATTATGTTGTTTATGTGCAGTCTTAAACTTTTGGCCGGCAGGGTATGGACTACTTCATGCCCATAGTTGAACTCAATACGCAATTATGCATGCATAGATTTCACAACCGTGCTCAAAGCAACAGGCGCCGGTTTGTTTACAAAGTGTCTGGTAAACAGTCTCCATGCTGTCGCCACTGCTGTTGCCAGCACGTTGTCGGATTGGCGCTCCGCTACACTTTTGGCGACGTTCACTAACGTCCTGTGGTAAATTGCTCAGTAAACCCAATGATTATCATGACGAGTACCTATCAAAGATTTTATTATTTGCTCTCCCGCATCTCGTGTATTTATTGTACATAGGTGCAGCAGTGGTGGACCCCCACTGAAGTTTTCTGGGTGTGGCATGAATAGGTCGACAAGGTCGAGAAAGTACTATGACCTTACAGACTAACAAATGAACGTAAAAAATTGGTATAGGGGTGCTGTATCCGGAGACACTTGTTACCAGTAACAAGGCGTCTCAGTCCTCAAGGGTGGGCACGCATGCATTTGGTGCATTTTCATTCCTTATCGAGGATGAATCCTCTTTTGGTTTCATTATTAATAAATTCTCTCAACTCGGCTTTAAGTTCCGAGAGAAGTGCGTTCTCCCATCGTTGTTTTACATAATGAAGGCAAATCCGAACGTGAACTGAAGTTATCGAAGACTTGTGTTCACGGCACAATCACTCGATACAGGGAGACAGGCACTTTCCAAGATCGTCCACGCTCGAGAAGGCCGAGAGCTACCACCTCTAGTGAAGAGGTTTCATTGTTGTTACCAGCAAGCGAAATAGTCGCTTAACAGCACCAGAAATACGCGTTGAAGTAAACAAAACCCGAGTTAAACCTTTATCATTGACTACAGTAAAACGGCCACTGAGAGATGTGAAGTTGTATGGTCGCGTTGCCGTTCGAAAACCCTCTGCTAAGGCCGCAAAACAAGAAAAAAAGGATGCAGTGGGCTCTTGCCCATCAAGATTGGACTGGAGAAGATTTTAAAAAAGTGCTTTGGACCGATGAATCCCAGTTTGAACTATTCGGTTCAAAACGTAGTATTTACTTTTGTCGCAGTGCCCTAGAAAAGATGATGTCAGATTGTGTAGTCCCAACAATCAAGCATGGTAGTGGCTCAATTATGGTCTGGGGTTGCTTCTCTAGTCAGAAACTGGCGATTTGATTAAAATTGAAGAAATTTTGAAAAAGGAACAGTACAAAAACATTTTAGAACAAAATGCCGTTTCTTCCGGATTGCGATTAATTGGAGATGGCTTAATTTTCCAACAAGATAATGACCCAAGGCATAGCTCAAAATGATGTAGAGGATATTTAGAAGAGAAAGAGCCACAAGGTTGGGTAAAAAACATGGTCTGGCCTCCTCAGAGCCCCGATCTCAATTCCATTGAACTTTTGTGGGAAGAGGTTGATAGGAACGTTTGTAATTGAGGCCCGTCCTCGCGAGATGAAATGATTCCACATTTTTATGAGAAATTTGGAAAAATATATCACAAGACACCATTAACAAATCGCTTGCCCGTATGCCGAGACTATTAGACTGGAAAAAGTCGTAAAATGTAAAGGAGGATTTTTTGATGAATTGAATGAAGATTTTTTTTCAGTTTAGCCAACTATAGCCTTTTTTGCGTGGACTGTTAATATTTCTTTACGGTTTTAAAGTATATTGTTTGTGAATCAATGTTTTATTAGATGATTAAACAAGTTAATTAAACATTTAATATTTTATTGGGGTTTTACTTTATTATTCTACTTTAAGTAAGGTGGTCTTAAACTTTTGATCAGAAGTGTATATATATAAACTACTCAAAAATAGGGCCCACTCTAAGTTAATCTCGAATTTCGTCTTAAAAAAAATTGTTGGGAAGTAAATAGTGAAGTAAAACATTTTGAAATATTGTTGACATGTTTATCTAACGTTATCAATGTTTCAAGTCAGGAATTCAATGGTGAGTAGACAAAAAAAGTGAAGTACTCCAAAAAACGTTTATTACTCAAATTCTCAGTCACTTGTACCCCCAGTCACATTCTGAATGTTACAGTCGCACGTCCACTTTTTTCATTTTGACTTGAATTCGGTGTTACTCGCGATTATTATGCCTGGTTCTCGGCGTCATATGGATGTGGAAAAAGCAACAAGAGTAGTGTTTATGCTTCAGGAGGGAGAATCTCGGAGGTCAGTGGCAAGACGTCTTGGTGTGTCGCGACGAGATATTCGAAACGCGTGGGAACACTTTCAAGAGACAGGTAGTGTCGCGAGGAGATCTGGATCAGGAAGAGCGCGAGCTACAACCGTCCAGGAAGACCAGTATATCAGATTGACTGCACGTCGAGATATTACGAATCCCGCCCGCATCTTACAAAATCGACTGCGGCAATCGACTGGCACACGAATTAGTGATCAAACCATTCGAAATCGGATCCATGAAGACGGACAACGTTCCAGATCTCGTGTTATTCGTCTAAAATTGACAAGAGAGCATCGTGCAGCACGTTTGAGGTTTGCTCGCGAGCATGCGGAGGGGACAATGGACAACTGGAGAAATGTACTCTTTACGGACGAAAGTGAAGTGAAGTTTTTCAGCGATGATCGTCGAGCGCGCGTGTGGAGTGGAGAAGGAGAACGTTTTTCAGAACCTTGCATACATGAAACGGATCGTTTTGGAGGTCCAAATGTTATGGTGTGGGCTGAAATAAGCTTGCTCGGTAAAACTGAGCTGGTAATTCTGGAAGAAGGCTCCATAACTACCTCCCGGTATGTCGATCGAATAATTCGGCCCCATGTCATCCATCATCATCATTTTCACAAAGAGTGGGTGAAAGCTTCGTCTTTATGCAAGACAATGCTCGCCCACATACAGCACGAACAACCCAGAGAGCTCTCTCTGAAGCCAATATTACGGTTTTACTGTGGCCGGCCATGAGTCCCGATCTTAACCCCATTGAACATTTATGGAATCAATTTCTGTAAACTTTCCTAAAAACTGTAAATTTTGAGTAAATTCCATAAAATTGGCAAAACTTACTCTTGTTAATGTTCACACTAAACTGGAAAAAGAATGTAAAATCCATTTATAAAACATGGTGGGCCCTATTTTGTTTTGAGCACTTATATATATATATATATATATATATATATATTTATATATATATATATATGTATTTATATATATATATATATATATATATATATAAATATATATATATATTTATATATAATTATATGTTTGTATTGATTATGTATTATTTTTTTATGTATAATTTGATATTTTTATGTAAATAGAACATAAAGAATAAATAGATGTGGCTGTCACGGCTGGAAAAATAACATCAATTGAACTGTGTTCGTTTGGCACCCGAAAAAAAATATAAGTTTAGTGAAGTGTGCAATATAGATACGGTAAAGTTAATAATCGACAAAACTTATTTTAAATTAAACTATGTTATTTCAGAAAGCGTCGGTAAATTGCGGCATTAATAACAGTTTGAAAGAAACTTGAATCAGATAAAGTTATATTGGCTTTGATTTAAAAGCTGGTTTCGTCTGGCAACCCGCCCGGTCCATATCGTGACCAACTTACGTCCTTATGTTCGAATGCTGCACGTATTATGTAAAAGTGGTAAATCTAGATAACCTTATTAAGCTCCGTATCCACGCGTTATATCGAAAGGGGCTTATAATGAGATGATATTAGAAATAAGATGGATCAACTCCACCCCAGCGCTTAGAAGGTTTTGCGTTGTCCCCCCCGTTACCTACTGATACCTCCACCGCCTATACATATGTATATGGTAATAATATTGTATTGACTTTAGAAAAATTAAAACAATGCGCGTTGTCTGGAAATTATTGTATTTTTATCGGTTTATTTGAATAGAATTGCAGATTATTCAGACGTCCAGAAGTGGGTGAAAATATAATTAAAAATCTATATTTAATACATGTAATGGATTGTTTGTATTCACATAGATCAGTCAAACTAATAAAAGCGAGTTACAAATAGAATATAATGGGCCGGGGAAAGTTTTTCGTATTTTATATACAAAGTCAAAATATTTTTTATCATAGATTATTTACATTTGATTATAATATATATGCGCCATTTTGTTCGATAACAATCTTGTGGTCAACTGCCAGTTGTTGAGCTATGTGGTCACTAGTGCTATGCCGATCTTACTACACGTTTCTCGGAACGACCAGAGCGAGCATCATCTTTGCAATAAGAATTCCCGGACTGAAAACGTAGTACAAACACTACACTATAAATGACACGTTAAGTTCATAAACGTCACAATTTTTTTTCGTCGACTTGTTTCGTGCCCTTTCTTGTAATAAAACTTTAAAAATGTATCGAATTTCTTCGTTAGATACACTCATTTTGGCGGACAACAAAACTATAGAAAAATGGGGAGAAACGGTTTTTAGTTTTTATTTTTCTGTTTTGTAAATAGATGACATTTTCAACATTTCATGGTATCAATACCAGCTATAAAAACAGTACAACCAAAGAGATATTAGTGCAACATTACGTGCGCGTCGGCGTATATTTTTTATTTGCATGCAATTTGAAACTAAGAACTCTATATGTAATCTTGGATGAGCTAAATATGTGTACTTCAGTGTATCAGCATTTCCTTCTACAGCCTTAGTTACGTAAATGAAATGATGTCAGCAGTCGGTGGCTGGTGGTTGTGGCTCTGATTGGCAGAATCATTTATTAGAAATTTTATCTATATAATTAAAATCATCATACTTTCATATAGTATACCAGTATATTGGAGATCCGACGAACTGAGCTAATTGATATCGTATATTATTGGAATAATAGAAAATCTGAATAATTTAAATTGGGAAATAACAACTTTTACAGTACAAATATTATATAGGGTTAAGGTGGTCAATTAAAACGAAAAAAGAAATAAAACTTATGACGCAAATGTTGAAAAAGTATAACAGTTACTTATTTTTATATATATTTTTTAAAAGCACAATGTTATTAGTTCCATAATGATTGGAAATCATTAAAGTTATAAGAAAGTTAAATACTAAAAACATATTTTTTATCTTGAATGTTCGGAGGATGTGTGTAGGTGTGCCGCCACCTCCTCCGGCAGCTGAAATGTGTGCTCGTTTGTCACACCCAATATTAAAGTAACAAAAATCGCCGCAAAGGTACGGAACGAGCCGCCCGAGTGTCTAAACTTGCCGTTATTCAGATTTTATTGGTGCCCCACGTGCTACTGTTTGTGAAAAAAAAATATTTTCTATTGAGGGGAACAAAGGAGCACACTGTCCGACTGATGTTGAGTGGTCACTCACAGTCTTTCTAGACAAGGAATCTTGCAGCAGGTGCCTTCTCACCTCCGAGGATTAAGACGGAATGCCTCGTCACCTGTAACGGTCACGGCCTGTAAAGATTCAGGGTACAGATGTGGACCCTTGAGGACTTTCTTTTATTTGTAGAACAGGTGACAAACGAGCAAGCAGTTTATCTGATGGTAAGCGATTACTGCCGCCCATGGACATCTGTAACACTAGAGGAGTCGCAGGAAGATGCATGAAGGTCCCTGAGTCGTATCAAAAGGTCCCGAAGTCATATCTCGTCTCGTTACCTGTAATAACATTTCTGTATCACATGGCTGCAGTATGATGCTATGGTGGTATTTAGCTCGGTTGTGGTCCCTCCCCCGCGGAGCCAGGAATAAGCTACACTCTAGCACTGTCTGTGTACTTAAACAAGTTTATATTAAGCCAACGAGTGAAATTTATTTTGCAATCACAAATAGTTCCAAAGCTGTCGTGAGAGAAAAGCTTTTTGCGACAAAGCATCGGGTATGATCGCTCATGTAATTTCTTCTTTGTTCAAAGGTTTCGCGCACGTTTTTGTAACGAGACGTTATGATACCAACGTCCCAAGGACGTTCGATTGTTGTTACGTGAAGTGAATATCGGTGACTTTCAGAGGAGGCTGCGAAGTTTATCTCTGTATTGTTGTCCACTTCTTGACGTCAGTAGGGAGACAAACGATTGAATGGTTAATGATACCTGCGCTCCGACATACTCATATTAAATGAAGCGTTAATAGTTTAGGGCACGGTCTGCGAACCTTAACGTTGTAGGTTCCAATACGCCATTCAACTTTTGTCGTGAACCATTTAGTACGAGCATAGAACGTTCATTAAAAAAAAATGATAATCTGAGGACTAAAATGGAAGGCATGTCAGTACATGTAGTCTTTGGTTCCTTTCTCTCGCCAGTCACAACAAGCACTAGGATCGCAAGCCGGTGCTAGTCTAGAACTAAACTATAATTTCAGACCGGTATTATGTGAAGGCGTTGTCGTGCCCCGATCGAGCCGTGTTACAGCTTGTTTACAGCTGAGGTGTAGCACTACCGAACATATCTGACCCAGAGACCGAGAAAACTGACCATAATTTTGAAGTCTAAAGGGTTGAGGTCTGGGCTAGATGAGGGCCAGTCTTCAGCTCATATAAAGTTCGGAACGTTGGTTATGTTTAACAGACATTCTTCACAATTCTGGATTCACTATGGATGCTTGCTCAGCAGACTATCGGGTCCGCTACCCAGGCCAGCAGGCGACATAACGCACGAATTGTTTGATTACAATTGAATTTTTTTGTCGCCCTCTCTCGTCTATTACTTTCAAATCTTCCTCTAATTTTATCGTATTACCTTTGTCTAAGGCAAGGCTTTCTATTGGATTAGGAAAGGGTAGGAAAAGTAACTTTTAGTTAAGTCGGATTTTTTTTATTCGACCGTGTGGTGTTTTCCTAGCTGACTTTAACTACAGCGAGGACTGCTCACTACCGCACGACTGCGCATGGTGTGTTATAGTATCGTATACCATTCATGCAAACTCAGATGCACTCACTGGTCACCCCCTCTCCTTAATCCGTTGTATTGCATGCGCAATATGATCGGAGGAAGCTTCAGAGGCACGGAACACATACATACATACATACATACATAAACATTAATTATAATAATCACCTGCCTCCGAAAACATGTTGTGAAAAAGTGACATCATTAGCGTGGCATTACACCGATTATATCGAAATTAGAGGTGGGTGGCTGCGGCGCGGAGTACCAAAGAAAGATCCCTCTCGCCGACACAATTCACGGATTATGCTACACGTGTTGACAAGAATATAAGCAATAATATAAACGAAGTGGGAAGCTGCCTTTATATTTTAGTGCTGAAGGTTTCAAAGACAGCACATATCGTTCGTTGACAATAAAACAATAAAACGCACACTTTTGCGGTAGAAATGTGGAATTAAATACGCTTTAAAAGCGAGTTTTTTTTAATCCAATAATTTGTTTAAGTATTTTTATATTTAATAATTTGTACAGATTTAAAAAAGTATAACAACACGTTTCGTTAAAATATTGCATCTTCACAGTTCTTAATGCGTCTGAAAAAAAAACCAATTAATTAGTAGAAGTGATAGAAAACTGAATTAAAAAATCCATTACATTCATACATACTGGCCAACCTATTAAATACAAAAATACTGAATAATAAACAAATATGCTAAAATATATATTTTTAATATACCTTCAAATGATTCGATAAGTTTATATGCTATGTAACAAGCAGACCTGTCCTCTAGCCTCTAGACTCTAGCCTCTAGCCTCTAGCCGCTAGCCGCTAGCCTCTAGACTCTAGCCTCTTGATCTCTTGATACTTTCCGTATTTTGTCTCGAGTTGTTACTGGCGATTAAAAGAGAGTTTTTGAATATAATCCTTATTCAAAAGGTTCGGCTTCAAATAATGATTAACAAAATTATATGATACCGCGGGTTATTATTTTATGCTTAAATTATTTTAAACTTCATAAAATCATTTGATAAAAGATTTGATTGCACGTCCGCTCTCCGCTCTCGTCCGCTCACGCTCTCGTCCGCTCCCGCTCTCGTCCGCTCTCCGCTCTCGTCCGCTCACGCTCTTGTCCGCTCACGCTCTCGTCCGCTCCCGCTCTCGTCCGCTCTCCGCTCTCGTCCGCTCACGCTCTCGTCCGCTCTCCGCTCTCGGCCGCTCACGCTCTTGTCCGCTCACGCTCTCGTCCGCTCTCCACTCTCGTCCGCTCACGCCCTCGTCCGCTCTCCGCTCTCGTCCGCTCTCCGCTCTCGGCCGCTCACGCCCTCGTCCGCTCTCCGCTCTCGTCCGCTCCCCGCTCTCGTCCGCTCTCCGCTCTCGTCCGCTCACGCTCTCGTCCGTCTCCAACTTACCTTTGCTATATATTGATACAGAATACATTTTTTAAATCAGACATTTGTATTAATTTATGAAATATATATATTTATATATTTAAAAAAGTATATAAATTATACTTTAAAAACAATAAACTCGTATATATTTAAAAAAAGGCAAGCTTCCATTCAGGTTACAGGTAAACATCAAGTATATAACGAATGGGTCGTCTTGAATAGAGAACAAACTCTTTCAAAGAATAAGCGTACATATTTATTGTAGTAAGCATAGTAGTGGTTAGTTAGGGAACAACTTATCACGCCTTTGTTAGGGAACAACTTATCACTGCTTTGTTAGGGAACAACTTATCACTGCTTTGTTAGGGAACAACTTATCACGCCTTTGTTAGGGAACAACTTATCACTGCTTTGTTAGGGAACAACTTATCACGCCTTTGTTAGGGAACAACTTATCACTGCTTTGTTAGGGAACAACTTATCACTGCTTTGTTAGGGAACAACTTATCACTGCTTTGTTAGGGAACAACTTATCACGCCTTTGTTAGGGAACAACTTATCACTGCTTTGTTAGGGAACAACTTATCACTGCTTTGTTAGGGAACAACTTATCACTGCTTTGTTAGGGAACAACTTATCACGCCTTTGTTAGGGAACAACTTATCACGCCTTTGTTAGGGAACAACTTATCACGCCTTTGTTAGGGAACAACTTATCACGGCTTTGTTAGGGAACAACTTATCACGGCTTTGTTAGGGAACAACTTATCACTGCTTTGTTTCGATTGAAGGCTGAAAAATAAACCTTAAAACTATTTCAGGTAAGTTTTGTTCTATTTTAACCATTCTCGGGAGAAACACGCGCATAAGTGCTTTTATGTAGTGCGGCATAAGCGCGGTTATAACTTAACACCGATTTTATTGTCTTCTCTTATGCCTTAGAAAATGTTCTGTTACACAAAACTACCCTGTGGAGTGAGCTGGTAACAGCGGTATTTTCGAACCAATGCCACTTGGAGACTTGGGGACCTCCAAGAACAGACACATCGCGGGAGTCGTCTGCTTGTTTGTAATGTAAACGTCGACAAATAAAAAAAAATCTTAACGAAACATATACCTAGTGCATCATATCGTGGATGTAGGACACAGCAAACATTAGTTAATCAGACTGGCGTGGGCTGCAGGATTTACTTACCGTAAGGACTGTGTTCGATATTTAAAAATAAATCTTTTTAATTCAGTCTTACTATTTGCATGCCACGGTAACCAGACAGCTTTAACTGTTTTAAAATAAAATGTCGTTTCTGTTGGGATCGCAGTAAGTATTCCATCTCACCGCACGTGACCAATTGTTTACTTGAACTTTTTAACTTAAATTGTAAAACGAATGAACGGAAGCTTATTTATTTTATTATATCACAATTTTCTCTCACAATAATTACCGTTCACTTAACATACTTAAGTGTGATGTGGTGGACACACATTCAATTGTGATGTGGTGGACCCACATTCAACTGTGCTGTGGTGGACCCACATTCAACTGTGCTGTGGTGGACCCACATTCAACTGTGCTGTGGTGGACCCACATTCAACTGTGCTGTGGTGGACCCACATTCAACTGTGCTGTGGTGGACCCACATTCAACTGTGATGTGGTGGACCCACATTCAACTGTGCTGTGGTGGACCCAAATTCAACTGTGCTGTGGTGGACCCACATTCAATGGGAACAACACAAAGTGATTGGCGTCCGCAATTCCTTGCTCACTTGTAATATAATAATATTTTTTATTTATTATTGATTGGATCCTCCTTGTAAGCATACAATGCTTGTGCCAGCAGACGCCGCTCTTGCATAACTAAATGACAGAAAATTATAGTAATGACCTAATTCCCTATTTTAAATTAATCAAAATATAATTGATAAAATAATAAATAAATTAAATCTAATTTTCAACATTTTGTTTGTAATTATGTGTGTGTTTGTATGCGTGTGTGTTATTTTATCTTATGTTGTCAATATTTTTCCGTTGTCCTCGTGTGTACACTTAGGGGACACTTATCCACTTAATTAAAACTCCTTTACATTGAAAATAGTTTTTGTTAAGTATATATCTATTTGCTTGTTTATTTCATTATAAAGAGATATTGTATGGACGAAAACATTGTTGTTAGGTAGTGCTTGTATTTTCTCCTTTTATTTTTTAAATTTGATTAAAAGGTTATGTGTTCTTTTAAGATTGGTTGTGAGGTTATACCATGTCGCTGACACTGCGTTCTGATCTCTACCGATTTTTACATGCGTGGGATCATATATCAGTAGAGTGAAGTGGGTGAGCGACTTTGAGTGTATGCAAAGACTTGGATTCTTCTTACAATATTTCGGTGTGACAAAAGAGCACACAGCTCTCCGGAGAGCGAGGGATACCTGCAGTGTATCTACTCGCGTCCTTCATCAATACGCAATATTATCAGCCTGAGGAATGAGATTGAATGCACCTTTACCTGTAATTGGGTCCCCAGATATTTGTTAATATTCTGTAATGGTTAAGCTCTACCCACCCATGCTGCAGCTAACAACTAGCTCCAACGTCGCTCTACTACAATTGCTAATATTTCAAAACATGTAGATGTCAATAACATCTCCAAGATCGGCGAATCGAAATTATACCAGAACATGTGTATTGTATACGCAGTTCATCGCAGAAAAAATGCGGGGAACAAATGAAGGATGTCTAATGAAATTCCGCGTCAAGTGAACCTTGGCATGTCCCGCGGGGCGGTGCCGTGGTTCACGAGTTTATTTTATTAACAATGTTTCTCTTGTTCTTTGCTAACGATATTACATTTGACCGCAACCTTGGGCTACTGCTGGCCGCAGTCACCAGCCATGTTCTTTAAGGGATCGTGGAGAGGCAGCTAGTTAAGAATGGATCATCAGCCTGCCCGCGCTGGTAAATATCAGAGAAGATATTAAAAAAATGTACCAACCCATGACGTTAACACTCATATTTCCATGATGAGATCCCTCCCGTGTACCTCCCTCGACGAGACTCTGGGACTCCGTCTGACTCTCGAGGCATAGTTCATAATTCAAAGACAATTCGCGAAAAGTATTTTCAGCAAAAAGTCACAATGAGGTAATTGAACCGTCTTTCTCCAAATGCGGCTGACGAACGTGCAGGCCCATGCCGGCGCAGCTCGCGTCCCCCGGGCCCGCGACCCCATTTTGCTCAAGCGAATATGGTATCCATTGTGTAGGAAAGAAAGAGCCGAGTAAGATGTATCGAACTCTTATTCCTTAATTTGCGGATGATTACTTTTTAACGTTTGGATGGTGAGGCTCCTCATCACAACTACTAATTGTCCAACACACGGCATCTGTCACCTCTGAGTACTAAAAAAATGTCTCGCTATCCATAATAAATATGTTCAGAGCCCCACCCCACTTTCACCCACTTCTCTCTTACGCTGATATTGTTTGAGGGAAAGGCCGTCGTAGCTCAGTGTCTAAGCACTCGCTTTTAATTTTACGGCGCACAAGTACCGAGTTTGATCCCAGGCACCGATCAAATTGTTAGTCATAATATTAAGAGATGGTTTATCACCTGTGGTGGTAAAGCAAAACACAGTGACGAAACTTGCATGTTTGAGAAATAAATAAAAAATATATTTTGAAGACATGTGAAATTCGCCAATCCGCAGAGGAGTCATGTGGCGGATATATATGTATACACTAGACCCCACAAACCTCCCCAGATTATGCCCAGTAGTGGGATTTATGTATTTAGGCTTTACTACTCTTTAGGGCGGCGTCCTGCCTCACGATACTAAAAACTAAACTCTTGTAATGTCATTCACTTCATCACCTGGCATCAACTTACGGCCCTACTCATCTGATAACCTTTTCAAAAGTCAACCATTTTAGTATTCAGGGATTTGTCCTCCGTCTCCATAAAGTGTATGCTGCACCAATATATTTTCTCTATTATATTTGATTCTATTTCATTTCGCCGCCTACGACGAGGCAAGGTGGTGCTACCATTAAGTAGACAAACAATTAATAGCCTGTCATCAATCACGCAGTGGCTCGTACGATGTTATGTGGCTATCGCGTGGGAAAGGGACAGAGCATTGTGTCCCGGCTGCTACTGTCACAAATGTGGTCACCCGAATGGCGGACGTTGGACATGTCCGCTGCACCGCTAACGGGCGCTGACCGCCGGCTTCTTGGTTCGTATTATTTGCGGAAGTAAGGCAACCAAACGAGTACGCGGCTCGGATTGAAGTGCGTTCCTACAAATGGCGGAATATAGATTGTGTTAGGTTAGTTAGGCTTAAGAGTTTTTATGTATTAATATTTTCACAGTGGCAGAGCCATTCTACAGTTCGTTAGCCGCATCATAAATGGAGTATCAGCGCCACATGGCAACATGACGGTGTTATGTCTTATGAAGAACCGGATAGCGGTGGCATTGCGGTCGTCGCTGACCATCGGCTCACCTGTGTGCTCGATTGTCACCACTAAGTTCATTATAAAAAATATAAGCAACTACTGACGTACGTGTTTTTAAAAATGTCATAAATCAGCAGAAATAAAATGAACCGGCTTGGAAGCGAGCACCTGTTATTATGTGTCAAGTGTTACGTGTAATTAATATTAATAAATAAGTTTACACAAACTTCATTTTAAACGTTTAAAGGATTAATTTAGAAGAGTAATGGAAGCGTAATATTTATTGAAACTGTTTGAAATTCTTATTTTCACTGTTTCTCCCCAAGCGCTCGCGCTCGCGCTGACGTGTTGGCTCACGCCTGTTCCTACTTGCCTTCGAAAACAAACTTAATTAATTTAATGAATAAAGTTTGCTTTGTAGCAACATTTTGCAAATAAGAGGAAGAAACCTTGACAAGTTGGAGCCACGTCGCGACTCCAGAGCAGCTGCAGTAGAAACGTTGGCGTTGCGAAGGAGCGACTTAAAACTATCTAAGTTAATTTAGAATGTCTCAGGTTGGTGTCGATCTGAGTAGACGCGTAAACCATTGAATCGTATAAAGTGGAAACAATCAGATATGTGTGAACCAGCTCGCGCCGCAGTCGCCGAACTTCATACGTCTGTAAATATTTATTTCTTTTTTAGAAAAGTTTCACGTCGTTTCCCTACACGTCGACCAGAGTGGATCAGCGCTTTACGTTTCAGCAATGCTATTGGTGTCGCTGCCGGGGAACGATGTTGGTCCACTCGCGTGCCGTACCCTACTCGCCACCTCGGTACACTAAAAGCGACCACTTGGCATGACTATCCTGAAAATAATGTCAGTATTGTAATGTGATGTGTGTACACAAACACACACACCACAGGCCTCGTAATCGATCACGACCGCGTTTAGAGTAGTTATTTTATTTTACAGTTATGTTATGTTATAGTTAGGTTATGTTATAGTTAGGTTACGTTATAGTTAGGTTACGTTATAGTTAGGTTATGTTATAGTTAGGTTACGTTATAGTTAGGTTATGTTATAGTTAGGTTACGTTATAGTTAGGTTATGTTATAGTTAGGTTATCTAAGCGACACTTACGGTCCGTGTTAGTCGCAAACGAGCGCACAGTTCACCCGGCGGGACGTGACGCCTGCTGTCCCCGCTCCACATAGATTGTATCTAACACTTCTGAATGTCGAGAGGGAAGGCCTAGGCAATACTAATTAGGACCCTTAACTTAGCATTAGCTTATCTCTATACAAGCACGAAGGCCGCCCGATAGTAAGTCATGCCCGTGACGCCTACATTATTGCGCTACCTCACCATGAAGTAACCTCAGCCAGTCGAGCTCAACAATATTTCTTTGATACAAACTTGTCGTACACGACGTGTCATCCTGGTCCTCGTGTTTCCTGCAGCGCATGTAAACAGCGATGTAAGCATTCGCGCAAACACAGAAGTTCACACTCGTCACCACATCTTCCATTCGGATGTAATGCATCTGCAGACACTATCGGACAGTGGTCGAGCGATGCTGCTTGTTGAGGGTTGATAAAGATTTTGCTGGGCCGCCGCCATCATTACTGTAATATTATGAACAAAAAAGACTGGATCACATGTCAGGAACACGGTACCTGGCAACTAGAACACCCCACCGACGTCGTGTGTCCCGGGGAAGGTCATGAGATACACGTGGGCGGTGTACGTACACTCTGTGGTGTATACTACAAAGTGATCGCAAGGCAATATGGATTGCGAGCACGCTATTCCTCAGGGGATGAAAGTTTTACATATTGAGTACGAGGGAAGGGCTCGGCGTATCGTTGCGAGACATCAATTACCTAAATACGATATCATTTTCTGTATCGACAGGTAAACTTGGAGCTGATTAAAATAAACCATCCAACTCGATGGGGTATGCCGAGTAATATGTATGGTATGCTCTTTGTTTCATCCAATAAAATTTATGCCGAACGAAGACCGATAGTGCTGTGCGCTCTTTGATGGAGAGGCTCTCTCTTCTCCACGCCCAGGTACTCGGTACAGTTCCGACAAATCTAATCAATTTACAACTGCGTTTAAACACTAGTAAAAAGTGAGAGCTCTGTGTTTGTGCATCTCTCACTATATAGCTACAACTGCATAGCGATATCTTTTAGTATTTTTTCTAGCGGTGAGTGGTGAGCCACGTTGCAACTTATTTCTTGCAGCAGCATTAATGGGTTGGCTTGACCGGGGAAGGACATCGCCCTCGTAGAATGCGGGCGTGAAATAGTAGTTTAACGTTGTTTTTCGTAGGTATATATACCTAGATGTACCTTCGAAAAAACAGCCTACCTATAGAGTTATAGCTGAATTTACCCTTATTACTGGTAATGAAGCGTTCCATCTTAGTATTTAGGGGTGGCAACGCATCTGTGTGTGCCATGGGCCGCAGGAACAGGAACATTTGCCATCGATTAAACTGTGTGCCAGATTGTCATACTCAATAAAAGAAATTGAGCTTTGTGATATCCTCATCTTTCTCAGCGTCAGGTGGGTTCGACATCAACTGTTCGCTTGCTTGATATTGTAAAGAAACTTGGCCGCGTAGCACGGCGAGGTATGGGTTCCGATGGGCGGAATGCCAAGCGCGTGTCCGGTGCCGGTGCCGTGCCAACAAACTAACTTATTTTGCCAAAGTTTCCACTTGTCCGCACACGAAAATAACATTTTTTTAAAGAAACATAAGTACGAATGCAGCATCATTGACAAAGCTTTTCTTTTTAACAATTCATTGATATACGTGAACCAAGATATAGTTTATTGCCTAGCAACGTCACTCCCGCGGCCTCCTCGGTGGCACAACTAACATTTGAATGATGGGATTGATGAGGAGCGATTTCCCTCAGTTGAGCGACTTATCAGGGGCCCTTCAATATTTCGTACAACTACTTTTTCCTACCATTTGGTTGAACTCGCCGCTATTTGATTCATTGTCTCTCTCACTATATAAACGAAATGAATGGTTAGTGACAAATTAAAAGTTATAAAAAACAAACGCACACAATTATTATAGTAAGAGATAAGGTCGACTAAATATCATATATAATCAAAAGACGAATATACAGCGATGTTAAAAAAAATAATAAATATTTACTCAAGTAACACCAAAACAAAAGCACTAAATACTCATAAGCTGGTTATTTTAAATCACAATTAAGTTGTGTATAATTGTTTCTAATGATGTCCAAGTTGTGAGCTACCCAGTGACATGGCGGTCCGCGTGGGCGTGGGCGTGGGCGGCCCGTGCCCGGCTGTGGACTAGTGATGTGCGCTGAGGACGTTGCTAACCTCGCCGCACATTCAGACATACCTATGTACTATTTACGTTAGAAACAAATGGATACGGTTACATTTTTATCTAATTCATCAAATAAATCCATATGTTCGGTTTGTGTTTCAAAGTTGACGGTATTCTAATATACATTAGATAGATAGATGTATAGTAATTTTGATTAACAATTTAAAATCGTACATGAAATATTACATTAAAATTGCTTTAATGTAATATTTCATGTGTACTTTATTATAATAATAGGTCGTAAAATAGCTTAGAATTTTCTACGTACAAAGAATATAAATTTGATAGCAAAACGTCACGTTAATTTATTTTTAAATGCAAGTAATATAATATACATTCATAGATATATTACTGATCCAATAAAAATACGTTCGTAGCGAACGAAAACCCGAACGAAACACTTTTACAATGAAATGAATCGACAATAAAGCAGCTCGTGGCAGCCACAGGGAAGCTGCGAAAATTCTGTTCGATGTCGACTTAGCGAAAACTGTTGACGAAACGACATCAAACAAAACATTCATTGAGCGACAGAGAGGGGAGATTTAGTTTACTGGGTCGATGTTACTTCGTTTGAATCTCAAACTAACTAAGTCACGTATATATATAAAATATATATAATAGAACTGATTATTTTAAATTTAAACCAATAAAAGTCAATTTGAAAAACATAAAGAAACATTTAAGTTTAATTTGGGAGAATTGTAAGTTAGAGTCCGCTGCGCAGGTATTGTTAAAGCTCTGCCAACTGGAACCTCTATACAAGAGTTAGTGACGGAAACTTATGACAATCAAATAATTATAAACGACTTAACATTGTTAAGAGGGCAGTGGGCCAGGGCGGAGGGCGGAGGGCGGCGGGCGATTCCTCGAGTTGTTTACGAGGCGATAACAATGTGACAGTGACGACCCTCTGAACGAAGCTCGCTTGTTACTTCACTGCTCTTCCCGCGCTATAGCGCAACACAACCCTCTCACATTTTATACTTTTGTTTTGGTGACATTTGTTTTATTAGTTCATTGCATTACCTTAAACAAAATTAAAGGTTCACAAAGGGAGAACTTAACGCTAAAGGCATTCTTTACCGCTCAACTCAAGGTGTGGTTATATATATAATTATATACACTGCCGGCCAAAAGTTTAAGACCACCTTAATTAAAGTAGGAAAATAAAGTAAAACTCCAATAAAATATTAAATGTTTAATTAACCTGTTTAATCATCTAATAAAACATTGATTGACAAACAATATACTTTAAAAGCGTAAAGAAATATTAACAGTCCATGCAAAAAAGGCAATAGTTAGCTAAACTGATTTTACATCAAAAAATCCTTCTTTACATTTTATGACTTTTTTCACGCAGCATACGTGCAATCAATTTGTTAATGGTGTCTTGTGATATTTTGTTCCAAATTTTGCATAAAGCATTCCACATTTCTTCTCGCGAGGATGGGCCACGATTACAGACGTTCCTTTAAAGCTCTTCCAACAAAAGTTCAATGGGATTGAGATCCGGGCTGTGAAGAGGTCAAACCATGTTTTTTGACACCCCTTGTGCCTCTTTCTTTTCTAAATATCCTCTACATAATTGTGAGCTATGCTTTGGATCATTTTGTTGGAAAATGACTCCATCTCCAATTAATCGCAACCTGGAAGATACGGCATTTTGTTCTAAAATGTTTTTATACTATTCCTTTTTCAAAATTCATTCAATTTTAATCAAATTGCCAGTTCCTTGGCTAGAGAAGTAACCCCAGACCATAATTGAGTCACCACCATGCTTGATTGTTGAGACTACACAATCTGACATCATCTTATCTTGGGCACTGCGTCGAACGAAATTCAACAAATCCAAGTAAACTCGGGTAATAATAAGTCAGAAACAGGTGTTTTCAGAAGCTAAGTTATCCTAATTATAGACCAATACGTAACAAAAACAAAGTAATTAATAATGAAGACATTATAAAAATATCATTACGACTTTACCACCTGGCTATAGCGCAGCGATTTTCGGTGTTTGAAAACAATAGATGTTTATTGTCCAATAACTTGAAAGTAAACAAAAGAATGACTTCTTTAAATATTCGATACTAACAATAGAATATGCAGATGTGCATTTCTTTTATTTATCCTATGGGATTTTATTACAATTGATGGATAATTATGTTGTTTATGTGCGGTCTTAAACTTTTGGCCGGCAGAGTAAATATATATATAATAGGTCTTTACCTATGAAATTGTCGTTTTGTATGAAATAAGTTAAAGTATTTTATTTTCAAACTTCTTTGTATCTGTTATTCGAAGTAATCACCCATGTAATCGATACATCTTTGCCAACGCAGTGGTAGTTTATTGATGCCCTTCCTGTAAAAATCAGCTGGACGGGAGGCAACAACTCTTCAAAGGCATTTTGTAATGCCTCTCGGATCTATTGATTTTTTTTCCCGCTGAAGAGTTTTCCAAATATAGGAAAAAGTAATAGTCGGTGGGTGCAAGGTCTGGTGAGTACCGTGGATGAGGGAGAGCTTCCAACCCCAACTCTTGCAGCCTGGAGACTGTTGTGCAGTATCGCGCGTTGTCGTGTCGGAGCAGCGGGGACGACCGATTGACCAAAGCTGGTTGCAGATGTGCGAGCTTCTCCATCAGTATCTTCAGTTCTTCACAGTACACATCTGTAGCAATGCTCATGCCGTTTAGTAAAACACTGTGATGAATCACACCGGCACTAGACCACCAAACAGTGACCATCAACTTTCTAGAGGTAATTTTTCGTTTAGGGCATTGCTTTGGTGCTGAACCAGGATCTAACCAATTGCTGAGCGCATTCGATTGTCGAATAGAATCTTCTTTTCGTCGCACGTAACAATTGCATTCAAAATTCTTTCATTTCTGGGCCTGTTGAGCAGTCAGTTCGTGGGGCACCCATCTATCAAGCTTTTTTACCTTGTCAATTTGTCACAAATGGTCCAATATTGTTTTGATGTTAACATCAAAAGCTGCTGCTAGCTCGGCTGTAGATTGAGTATCATCATATCATATCATCGCCTTTAATTCATCATTGTTCACCAAAGTGCCCGGACGACCACGAGGTTCATTTTTCAATTCAAAATTTCCAGAACGGAACCGGGCAAACCAATAACGGGCTGAGCGTTCGTTTGTAAAGTTCTATAAATATTGCAATAAAGCATATTACAGTTTTTAAATATGTAGCTTACCTTACTACTAAGAGAAACTCCGCGTTAAAATTAATCTAGAATTTTTCAAGATTATATAGATATTACAAGTGTGTTGCTAGATACTTCAGTTAGTTACAGGTTTATGAAAATAGTTATACCAGCGAGAAATAGCAGCATGACGCTGCTGTGTTTCGTACAAGGATCCGGAGAGCCAACGACTCGTGCCCGGCGACCCACGTCAGTCCCCACGAGGGACAACGCAAATGCATTCTGAATCTATTTTTTGTGTAGACACTCACGATCACGTGACCCTCAGTTTACTAAAAAGATTATAAAAGTGTAGTTAGAACAAATATGATGTAGTTACAAACGCGAATGAGTTTTTGTTCTGGTGAAGACAGAACCCGATCTGTTTAACGGCCCAGGCAGCGAGCTCCAGGAGAAGCACCGCAGCCGGTGTTGCCTCGATTGACACAATCAGGTATCACAGTTTCACACACATGGAATGTAATAAATTTTTACAACATTTTTGTCTAGACCTGTATACATATCATTGTATGATATGTTTACGTTAAGTCTTTGTCTCTGTGCGTTTGTTTGCGTCAATCTCCACAACGGTTGAAACAATTTAGATGTAGTTTCCGTTGATAAAGAAAGGCATAAGCTTGGGCTCACGGCTGGTCTTTTTGATTTATTTAATTACCTCGGTAGGAAAATAAATATATATATAAATTTAAAATGCGTAAAGCTCGCTGCTCGGTTTGGCGCATGAATTCTCGAATAAAATTTGAACACAAGACCGCTAGTTTAGTTTTATTATACTTGAGGTGGGTTTCAACCGGAAATGGTCTCGTAACTGGACGACGTCAGAAGACAAAAAAAGGGTATTGGTATTGTTATTTCGAGGGTTCGGGTGTTTGTGAGAAAGACTAGCAGCAATGGTAATCACTAATCACATCTACAAATGGTGTCTCGTGTGCTCGTGTGGGGAGGGGACCCAATTCCGGCTAATAAGGCATCCATCTCAGTCCTCAGGAATGACAATATAACTGCATCTTGAATCTTGGAGGATGGATGTATTAAGTTGGCAACTAAGTTCTTTCCGTTGTAAAGGAAATGTTCTGTTCTATTGGAATCTGTTTAATATTTTTGTTCGAGTTAATTTACGAGGTTGTCCACATCTTTCGATCACTCGCATGTTATGCGTGGAGTTTCGTTTATTACTGATGCAGAAACTGAGGTCTTGCTGGGATAAATTCTTCGAGTCGAAACCCGATGATTTCTACCTAGGAGGTTTTGTAAATATCGTTGAACGGTGAGATAAATTTGTGAACAACGAGAGAATACATTATCGATTATAATATTGTTATTTTATATTAAAAAATAAACTTAAAAAAAAAATAAAGAAACGGAAGGAAGTGCCAACGTATTACATCACTAGTGGTAGTCATTCACCAATTGAAACCTGAAATTTAACGATCCGTAGTGTTCAATTTAATATCCCACGTAAAGGACCTTCACACGACCCTCGACCCTCGGCCCTCGCACGCAGACTTACAATTTAAATTGCAAAAGTAATGTAACGGGCGGGCACGCGGTGGAGGCCCCGCGCTCCTGCGGGAGCAGTGGGCCATGCTGCGGGGAGCCCTCCCCCGGGCATGGCCGCGGATGGAGAAATTATTTGCGGGAGAAATCTCGCGACGTACACCTGTTCATTTAATTAAATCTGATTGTTCGGTATGTTGTGTTACAAACAATTCAAACCATCCAAGTCATTAAGCTCTTCTCTTTCACACTGTAGCTTTAACAAACGTTCTGCAGCTTGGTTGGGTTGTCTTCGAAGAGGAAGGATCACGCCTTTACAGAATGCCTGCGTTAAATAGTTCCTTACGGGGATGCTGTGTTCCGTGTGGTGAGTGGAAAAAACCTAATTACTGATAAATGGTTTTAAAATTATGGCATAAGAAGCGCAGGCTCTACGTTGATAGTCACGTCTGGCAGCTGTCTCGGGTGCAACTCGCCCTTCTTCACGATCCTTATTTCATTGTATTGATGATGACAATACAGCACATGGGCACCTGAGGTACGCTGTTTCTGCGGGGGCTTGACATTCCTCCTCTACTAAAACTCAAACTGGACATGCGTTGCCTCGCCATCAGTAATAAGTATGTTCTGGATCCGACATTCACCAAACGAAGCACAGCATTTTAACAGCTTTGTGCTGCTATTTCACCCTGGTATTCTGTGGGAACGAGATAATTCCCCGGTCGAGCCCACGCATTCACGCCGCTGTTAGTAACAAACTAAATGCTGAGTATTATTTATATATTTATATAGTACAAAATGCTGAGTTTTATTTATATATTTATATAGTACAAAATGCTGAGTTTTATTTATATATTTATATAGTACAAAATGCTGAGTTTTATTTATATATTTATGTAGAACAAAATGCTTAGTAATATTTATATATTTATATAGTACAAAATGCTGAGTATTATTTATATATTTATGTAGAACAAAATGCTTAGTAATATTTATATATTTATATAGTACAAAATGCTGAGTATTATTTATATATTTATGTAGAACAAAATGCTTAGTAATATTTATATATTTATATAGTACAAAATGCTGAGTATTATTTATATATTTATATAAGTACAAAATGCTGAGTATTATTTATATATTTATGTAGAACAAAATGCTTAGTAATATTTATATATTTATATAGTACAAAAGGCTGAGTTTTATTTATATATTTATATAGTACAAATGGCTGAGTAATATTTATATATTTATATAGTACAAAATGCTGAGTATTATTTATATATTTATATAGTACAAAATGCTGAGTTTTATTTATATATTTATATAGTACAAAATGCTGAGTTTTATTTATATATTTATGTAGAACAAAATGCTTAGTAATATTTATATATATTTATATAAAGTACAAAATGCTGAGTTTTATTTATATGTTATATAGTACAAAAATGCTGAGTTTTATTTATATTTATATATTTTATATGAGTACAAAATGCTGAGTTTTATTTATATATTTATGTAGAACAAAATGCTTAGTAATATTTATATATTTATATAGTACAAAATGCTGAGTATTATTTATATATTTATGTAGAACAAAATGCTTAGTAATATTTATATAGTTATATAGTACAAAATGCTGAGCATTATTTATATATTTATATAAAGTACAAAATGCTTTGAGTTTTATTTATATATTTATATAGTACAAAATGCTGAGTATTATTTATATATTTATGTAGAACAAAATGCTTAGTAATATTTATATAGTACAAAAGGCTGAGTTTTATTTATATATTTATATAGTACAAAATGCTGAGTTTTATTTATATATTTATATAGTACAAAATGCTGAGTATTATTTATATATTTATATAGTACAAAATGCTGAGTATTATTTATATATTTATATAGTACAAAATGCTGAGTTTTATTTATATATTTATATAGTACAAAATGCTGAGTTTTATTTATATATTTATATAGTACAAAATGCTGAGTTTTATTTATATATTTATATAGTACAAAATGCTGAGTTTTATTTATATATTTATATAGTACAAAATGCTGAGTTTTATTTATATATTTATATAGTACAAAATGCTGAGTTTTATTTATATATTTATATAGTACAAAATGCTGAGTTTTATTTATATTTATATATTTATGTAGAACAAAATGCTTAGTAATATTTATATATTTATATATATTTATATAAAGTACAAAATGCTGAGTATTATTTATATATTTATGTAGAACAAAATGCTTAGTAATATTTATATATTTATATAGTACAAAATGCTGAGTTTTATTTATATATTTATAAAGTACAAAATGCTGGAGTATTATTTATATAGCACAAAATGCTGAGCATTATTTATATATTTATATATTTATATAATTTTAAAATGCTGAGTATTATTTATATATATTTATATATGAGTACAAAAATGCTTAGTAATATTTATATATAGTACAAAAGGCTGAGTTTTATTTATATATTTATATAATTTTCAAAATGCTGAGTTTTATTTATATATTTATATATAATTACAAAATGCTGAGTTTTATTTATATATTTATATATTTATATATTTATATAATTACAAAATGCTTTAATTATTATTTATATATTTATATAATTACCAAAATGCTGAGTTTTATTTATATATTTATATATTTATATAGTACAAAATGTGAGTTTTATTTATATATATTTATATAATTACAAAATGCTTTGAGTTTTATTTATATATTTATATATATATTTATATAGGTACAAAATGCTGGAGTTTTATTTATACATTTATATATTTATATAATTACAAAATGCTGGAGTATTATTTATATATTTATATAATTACAAAATGCTGAGTAATATTTATATATTTATATATTTATGTAGAGACAAAATGCTTAGTAACATTTATATATTTATATATTTATATATAGTACAAAAATGCTGAGTTTTATTTATATATTTATATATAATTACAAAATGCTGGAGTATTATTTATATATTTATATATTTACATAGTACAAAATGCTGGAGTTTTATTTATATATTTATATAATTACAAAATGCTGAGTTTTATTTATATATTTATATAGTACAAAATGCTGAGTATTATTTATATATTTATATAGTACAAAATGTTGAGTATTATTTATATATATTTATATATTTATATAATTACAAAATCTTTGAGTTTTATTTATATATATATTTATATGGTACAAAATGCTGAGTTTTATTTATATATTTATATGAGTACAAAATGCTGAGTTTTATTTATATATTTATATAGTACAAAATGCTGGAGTTTTATTTATATATTTATATATTTACATAGTACAAAATGCTGAGTATTATTTATATATTTATATAGAACAAAATGTTGAGTATTATTTATATAGTACAAAATGCTGAGTTTTATTTATATATTTATATATAGTACAAAATGCTGAGTTTTATTTATATATTTATATAATTACAAAATGCTGAGTTTTATTTATATATATTTATATAATTACAAAATGCTGAGTTTTATTTATATATTTATATAGTACAAAATGCTGAGTATTATTTATATATTTATATAGTACAAAATGCTGAGTATTATTTATATATTTATATAGTACAAAATGCTGAGTATTATTTATATATTTATATAGTACAAAATGCTAAGTATTATTTATATAGTACAAAATGCTGAGTATTATTTATATATTTATATAGAACAAAATGCTTAGTAATATTTATATATTTATATAATTTTAAAATGCTGAGTTTTATTTATATATTTATATATAGTACAAATGGCTGAGTAATATTTATATATATATTTATATATACAAAATGCTGAGTTTTATTTATATATTTATATAGTACAAAATGCTGAGTTTTATTTATATATTATTTATATAGTACAAAATGCTGAGTATTATTTATATATTTATATAATTACAAAATGCTGAGTTTTATTTATATATTTATATAATTTTAAAATGCTGAGTTTTATTTATATATTATTTTATATTTATATAGGTACAAAAATGCTTTGAGTTTTATTTATATATTTATATATTTATGTAGTACAAAAATGCTAGTATTATTTATATAGCACAAAATGCTGAGTTTTATATATATATTTATATATTTATATACAACAAAATGTTGAGTTTTATTTATATATTTATATATTTATATGGTACAAAATGCTGAGTTTTATTTATATATTATTTATATAGTACAAAAATGCTTTGAGTTTTATTTATATATTTATATAATTACAAAATGCTAAGTATTATTTATATATTATTTATATAATTACAAAATGCTTTGAGTATTATTTATATGTTATATAATTACAAAATGCTGAGTGTGTTATATATTTATATAGTACAAAAATGCTAAGTATTATTTATATAGTACAAAAATGCTTTAATTATTATTTATATATTTATATAGTACAAAAATGCTGAGTAATATTTATATATATTTATATATTTATATAATTTTCAAAATGCTGAGTTTTATTTATATATTTATATAGTACAAATGGCTGAGTATTATTTATATAGTACAAAAGGCTGAGTTTTATTTATATATTTATGTAGAACAAAATGCTGAGCATTATTTATATATATTTATATATATTTATATAATTTTAAAATGCTGAGTATTTATATATTTATATATATTTATATAATTTTAAAATGCTGAGTTTTATATATATATTTATATATTTATATATATTTATATAATTACAAAATGCTGAGACATTTATATATTTATATATTTATATATAATTACAAAATGCTGAGTTTTATTTATATATTTATATATTTATATATTTACATAGTACAAAATGCTGAGTATTTATATATTTATGTAGAACAAAATGTTGAGTATTATTTATATATTTATAGTACAAAATGCTGAGTTTTATTTATATATTTATATAATTTTAAAATGCTGAGTTTTATTTTATATGTTATATAGTACAAAAATGCTGAGTAATATTTATATATTTATATAATTACAAAAGGCTGAGTTTTATTTATATATATTTATATATTTATATATTTATATAATTACAAATGGCTGAGCATTATTTATATATATTTATATATATTTATATGAGTACAAAATGCTGAGTGTGTTATATATTTATATATAATTACAAAATGCTGAGTTTTATTTTATATGTTATATAATTACAAAATGCTTTGAGTTTTATTTTATATTTATATATTTATATACAACAAAATGTTGAGTTTTATTTATATATTTATATATAGTACAAAAATGCTGAGTTTTATTTTATATTTATATATACAAAATGCTGAGTATTTATATAGTACAAAATGCTGAGTTTTATTTATATGTTATATAATTACAAAATGCTGAGTATTATTTATATATTTATATAATTTTAAAATGCTGAGTATTATTTTATATTTATATATTTATATATTTATAGAACAAAATGCTTAGTAATATTTATATATTTATATATTTATATAATTTTAAAATGCTGAGTATTATTTATATAATTTTAAAATGCTGAGTATTATTTTATATGTTATATAGTACAAAAATGCTGAGTAATATTTATATATTTATATATAATTACAAAAGGCTGAGTTTTATTTATATTTATATATTTATATGGTACAAAATGCTGAGCATTATTTATATATTATTTATATAATTACAAAATGCTGGAGTTTTATTTATATATTTATGTAGAACAAAATGCTGAGTTTCATTTATATATTTATATATTTATATAATTTTAAAATGCTGAGTTTTATTTATATATTTATATATTTATATATTTATAGTACAAATGGCTGAGTATTATTTTATATTTATATATTTATATAATTACAAAATGCTGAGTATTATTTATATATATATTTATATATATTTATATAATTACAAAATCTTTGAGTTTTATTTATATATTTATATAATTTTAAAATGCTGAGTAATATTTATATATATATTTATATAGAACAAAATGTTGAGTTTTATTTTATATGTTATATAATTACAAAATCTTTGAGTTTTATTTATATTTATATATATTTATATATATTTATATAATTTTAAAATGCTGAGTTTTATTTATATATTATTTATATATTTATATATAGTACAAAATGCTGAGTTTTATTTATATATTTATATAGCACAAAATGCTGAGTTTTAATTATATATTTATATATATTTATATATATTTATATAATTACAAAAGGCTGAGTTTTATTTATATATATTTTATATGAGTACAAAATGCTGGAGTATTATTTATATATATTTATATATTTATGTAATTACAAAATGCTTTGAGTATTATTTATATATTTATATAATTACAAAATGCTGAGTTTTATTTATATATTTTATATGGTACAAAATGCTGAGTTTTATTTATATATATTTATATAGTACAAAATGCTGGAGTATTATTTATATATTTATATATAATTACAAAATGCTGAGCATTATTTATATATATTTATATATATTTATGTAGAACAAAATGCTGAGTATTATTTATATAGTACAAAATGCTGAGTTTTATTTATATATTTATATATAATTACAAAATGCTGAGTTTTATTTATATATTTACATAGTACAAAATGCTGAGTTTTATTTATATATTTATATAGTACAAAATGCTGGAGTTTTATTTTATATTTATATAGTACAAAATGTGAGTTTTATTTATATATTTATATGAGTACAAAATGCTGGAGTATTATTTTATATTTATATAGCACAAAATGCTGAGTTTTATTTATATATTTATATAGTACAAAATGCTGAGTTTTATTTATATATTTATATAGGTACAAAATGCTGAGTTTTATTTATATGTTTATATAATTACAAAATGCTTTGGAGTTTTATTTATATATTATTTATATAGTACAAAATGCTGAGTTTTATTTATATATTTATATAGTACAAAATGCTGGAGTTTTATTTATATATTTATATAGTACAAAAATGCTGAGTATTATTTATATATTTATATAATTACAAAATGCTGAGTTTTATTTATATATATTTATATAGTACAAAATGCTGAGTTTTATTTTATATTTATATATATTTATATACAACAAAATGTTGAGTATTATTTATATATTTATATAGCACAAAATGCTGAGTTTTATTTATATATTTATATAATTTTAAAATGCTGAGTTTTATTTATATATTTATATGAGTACAAAAATGCTTTGAGTTTTATTTATATATTTATATAGTACAAAATGCTGAGTTTTATTTATATATTTATATAGTACAAAATGCTGAGTATTATTTATATATTTATATAGTACAAAATGCTGAGTATTATTTATATATTTATATAGAACAAAATGCTGAGTATTATTTATATAGTACAAAATGCTGAGTTTTATTTATATATTTATATAGTACAAAATGCTGAGTTTTATTTATATATTTATATAGTACAAAATGCTGAGTTTTATTTATATATTTATATAGTACAAAATGCTGAGTTTTATTTATATATTTATATAGTACAAAATGCTGAGTATTATTTATATATTTATATAGTACAAAATGCTGAGTTTTATTTATATATTTATATAGTACAAAATGCTGAGTTTTATTTATATATTTATATAGTACAAAATGCTGAGTTTTATTTATATATTTATATATTTATGTAGTTCAAAATGCTGAGTATTATTTATATATATATATATATATTTATATAGTACAAAATGCTGAGTATTATTTATATATTTATATAGTACAAAATGCTGAGTATTATTTATATATTTATATAGAACAAAATGCTGAGTATTATTTATATAGTACAAAATGCTGAGTTTTATTTATATATTTATATAGTACAAAATGCTGAGTTTTATTTATATATTTATATAGTACAAAATGCTGAGTTTTATTTATATATTTATATAGTACAAATGGCTGAGTATTATTTATATATTTATATAGTACAAAATGCTGAGTTTTATTTATATATTTATATAGTACAAAATGCTGAGTATTATTTATATATTTATGTAGAACAAAATGCTTAGTAATATTTATATATTTATATAGTACAAAAGGCTGAGTTTTATTTATATATTTATATAGTACAAAATGCTGAGTATTATTTATATATTTATATAGTACAAAATGCTGAGTATTATTTATATATTTATATAGTACAAAATGCTGAGTTTTATTTATATATTTATATATTTATATAGTACAAAATGCTGAGTATTATTTATATGTTATATAGTACAAAATGCTGAGTTTTATTTATATATATTTATATATATTTATATGGTACAAAATGCTGAGTTTTATTTATATATATTTATATGAGTACAAAATGCTGAGTATTATTTATATGTTATATAATTACAAAATGCTGAGTTTTATTTATATATTTATATAGTACAAAATGCTGAGTTTTATTTATATATTTATATAGTACAAAATGCTGAGTTTTATTTATATATTTATATAGTACAAAATGCTGAGTTTTATTTATATATTTATATAGTACAAAATGCTGAGTATAATTTATATATTTATATAGAACAAATTGCTGAGTTTTATTTATATTTACTGTTTATTGCATAACCTAAATAATATTAGGGGTTCCCGAATAGAAAACTTAATGTGTTAATTGTTTACCCTAACAATAAATAATAATATATAAATAAATATTAGACAAGCATATATACATAATATACAATATAGTTATCAATTAATTACAGAGAAGGAATTTATTTCATCTAATTATTTTCACTTTAAATTATATTATAATTAACATAACGTCTTCATTAGTAGCGTAGTATAGTATAGTGTAGTGTAGTATTGTAGATCAGTATCTAAAACACAAAGCGGTACTTGAGGAGTCATATCCAGGAGTTGGCTGACACCGCACTTAAGTTGATAGTTTGGTGCGCTCTGAACACGGCGGCTTTATTGCCTGTCGTTATGTCGTCCAACTTGCGAGATCTCCTTGCCAGTCGGACACAATCCTCAATGAGTTAGTCTGTTCATTTTAGAATGCCACGGCTACAGTGGAGGGTCGGTGAAATGCACTAATGCGGCAGTCTGCAACTTAACTTACAACTTGAAATGTAACTTATTGTTATGAACAGTAATTCACAATGTTTTTATATGGAACTAAACTTACAAGAGCCTATATACATATATATATATATATATATATATATATATATATAAATCCCACTGCTAGGCTTGGGCCTAGAAAGCTGTCCACCACGCAGCTCCACTATGTCTTTAAAATATTTTTAGTTTAATTATTTGTTAGAAACACACGGTGTTGTCGTTCACAGCACGTATTACTCAGCACTTAACAATATGCACCCACACCGCTGCCGGCACCGGGATCGAACTCAGTGCACGCGTGCGGTCACATTAAAGTGAGCGCTTAGACACTGAGCCAGCACGGTTCCTGTTGTTGCATGTCTGTATATATATATGAATAATTTTTATTTGTATTTTTTTATATTTGCCATTTTTATTCTTATTTTATAAATGATCTTATTGTTAGGCAACCATATCCTGGGCTGTTTGGTCGAGAGTGCAGTTTAACATTAAGCCCTTTGAGAGCTCACAATTCTGTTTGGATTAATGGAATCTAAACAGAATTGAAAACAGAGTCAACAGACAACTACTGCCGCTCGTCCTCTCTTTCCCTCCACTGCTACTTAAGTCCGCCAGCAGTTCAGAGGCATTACCGATAAAGCTACAAAATGTAACATCTTTGAAGTTTTGCGCATACTTATCGTGTTGGGTAGCTAGTCGGTATGTGGGGAATACCTTGTGCAGTTTTTTTTATTCAATTACACATTACGTTCAGACCTGACCTGAACAAGCAAGCTTGTGCAGCTCGTTTGCATTGGTTGGAGTCGCTTTACAGCTCCATGATATACACAATTAGATGGGGAGAGTTTTGATTGTATTGTATTGATTTGTCACCCAGACGAGCACACAGTTACGTGGTGTGTGTAGGTTAGTGAGGAGTGCGGCCCACGACACCGACATCTATCCACGTACACGAACCATGATTCAGAAGATTGGTCTCCCTTGCTAACTAAGACGGAACACTTCGACACCGGTAATAAGGGATTCTGGATCCCGAAAAGTATACTCCTAAATACTGGTGTAATAATACGTGGCCTACACAAAATTGGTCAGGATTTGAACCCGGAACGTGGGACTCGGTGGTTAGTTGTTCAACCACTGAACTCCTCTTCCGTCGAACATTAAAACTTTCAAAAGTACACAACTTTTAATACACTGGGGTTTTTAATTACATAAAGTCTTTATTAAAAAGTTATGACTAGAAAGATAAGAAGTAATCTTGTTGGCATTTGGTCCAGATGTTTCGGGGTTGAAAGTAACTAATGAATCTTTTGGCTCTTGTGGGTCTCTGAAGTGTGCGGTGGTGGGCAGCAGCCTGCGAGGATTTAACGTGTTTACATTATTTAATTCCTACTAGCATCTACCCGCGACTATACTATATATTTATATTTATATATATATATATATATATATATATATATATATATATATATTTATAAATATATATTATATATATAAAATGTATGTGTTAATCAACGTTCTAAACTATCTGTATGCGAAATATCATGTAAGTCCTTTGGGTCATTTTTGCGTGATTGAGTAATAAACATCTAAACATACAAATGTTCAAATGTGAATGATATTAGAGGTGACAGACGAAAACAGTTCACTTGATGGTAAGTGATGGTCTGGGCCGGGACAGCTGCATGCACATCATCATGTCCTCACCCCTGAAAGCTGAAAAGTATTCCCTCGTTACTTGTAATCCAGTCTTCGGATCCCTGCACTCACCAGAAACACTTTGCGTGATGATACTCTATAAGGGCGTGGTCTTTTCCGGGTTGTGACGACCCATTCATGTCGATGCTAGCAACTAAACTAGCAACTAGCTAAATTGTGTCTGTTTTTGTATACTATACCCACAGTAATGACACTCGTCGCTACGCCACCGTAGCGCGTGATGCAGCCCCACGACGTCGGTAATTAAATAAAGTTAAAAGTTAAATGCGATAAAATCCGTAAAGCTAGTAGTGGATTTTATGGTTAAGAAACTTATTTAATAGCTGTATTAAAGTGACGTATGTTGATTATCTGCAAACTAAATTTAGCGATAGAATTAGCTAATGTGAGTCCGCGGGAGAGGTGTACCGCCAGTGCTGTCGGTAAAGTTTGTCGTTAGTTCGGAATGACTTCCTGAAAAAGTTCGTGCCACGAGAACTGTTGTGTTATTTATAAGACTAGTGAAGGATACGTATCTTTATCCAGTTGGATATTAAAATGACATATTACGTTATCTTTATTGTGTGCTATTTACTTATGTTTACATTATATATTATTGCTTATGTGTTAATAAATAAATTCATGCATGTCCTGTATTTATTTTAGTCTCTATTTTTCTTTATTTCTTTTTTTTTGTGAGTACACTATGTTTTTTTTCCCGATAATATGTCCAACACCAGGCCAGCTGGAAGAGATTTTAATTGTAAAATAAGCCGCGCCTTTATACATACCTTTCTTATATCACTTCCCTTATGTAAATGAATTGTGTACATAAATGTTAAATAAAAAATAATGTATTGATCACGAGCTCTTCGCGTATAATTACAAGATGCAGTGAAGTATGTACAGTGCGGGGACCGGCAACCTGTTCCTGTTTCCAGCACGAACAGCTAGGCTTGACCCTTACAGCATACCACGTGTCTCCCACATGTGTATCTTGAATCTGCTGAGGATGGAACGTGGGTTCCTTTTTATTTATTTATTTTGGCACCAAACAATCGTTTATATTTAACATACATTGAAAAGTAATTTTATATAAAAACAGACCTATAGAGACAATAAGTTGACATTTTAAACATAATATTGTTAAATGAAACAAAAACTTTTATAACACCTAACTGTACAATGAACTCTTGCTGAAAGTATATAATAGTTATATTAGAGATGGCCGACGTACACACACTCCACCCCACGGCTCGAGGTGGCTGCACCTTGACGATCCTGATCCTGATGCGTCACCTGCCTTGTAGGCAGAGATAGAATGCTCCCAACAAGTGTCTCCGGATCCTGCACTCACCACACGAAACACAGCAGCATCATGCTAGTATTTCTCGCTTCTATCCTGTAAAGGCGTGGTCTCTCCCTGGTCAAGGCGACTCGCACTTAAGTTGAAACGTTTGTCACCCTTAGTTCATGCTAAAAAAGCATCAACATAGTTATGAACCGCCTCTGTAAAAGTCATGAGTTTTGTGTATGTTATGTTCAATTAGTTTGGTGACATCGGGAGCTTCCCCAACCCGATCAAGACAAGCAATAGCTTTCGGTCCACATTTTATTGCCATTTTGCAGTCACCGTTGGGCAGTAACTTACTGCAGCAAGTTACTGCCCAAGCTGCGGATCACGGTGTCACTTTTCTGGTGGCACGACGCGAGCTGATCGATCAAACCCACGACTCGAATGAAGTCGAGACTCGACTCGAATCGATCGAGGAACAAAGACACGAATTTAGAAATGAATTATCGAATTCATGCAGCGTGGGTTGGCCCGTGCACCGGGAACTAGCAAATGTTGGAGGTAGGGTTGAGGGCCTCGGGGGGTGAACGACCGCGGCACGCGATATTTTTCACGTGATACGATTAGCTTTGCCAATGTAGGTCACCGGAGCGCTGGCGCCCACCCACCACCCGACTGCGTACGCCAGCGCCTCCTCGCCTGTGATCCCCGTAATAACTCCTCCAGCTCGCCGTTTGGTGGCACCAATCCGCCATTATCATTATCAAGAAGCTCAGCGATCAGATCAACTTTTTATCTGCGTCGTCGGTTGGACTCCAATGTTACTGAGGCTATATGCCACAGATATAAATGCTAGAGTGACGCTGCTGTTTGTTTCTGGCTACAGCATGAATGGGTAGGCTCGACCGGAGAAGGGTCACGCCCACACGGAACAGCATAAAGCTACTATGTTTCGTCTGGTGAGCGCTCTGAGACCATAGAGCATACATCTTAGTCCTCGAGTTGATATCATGCGTGGGGTCGGGGGCAACAGGAGTCGCTTGCCATCTGGTGAGCTGCACGATTCTTTGTTACAATCAAACGATTTTTTTTAATGTCTATCTACAATTTTATTTGTTCTTACCGTTATTACAGGGCGCTCAAAGTTATAATAAATAGATGACTCTTAATCAATTTCTTGATTATGAGGAGGAGGAGCATCGCGTACCTCGGAGGTGGAGGACGGAGTCCACGGAACCCAGTATGAACCCCCACCACGCGGCCCTCGAGAAACAAGGCGAGCACACGTCGCGCGCTCGCCGTCCAGTCAAACAGGAAAACTATCGATTTGTACGAAGTCGACTCGCGCCCGCACCTCCCGGCTTCAGCTAACACTGACTCGATCTTACAAGGACATGAGGTTGTCGAGGACAACGTAACAGCTGGAATAGTGAATTCTCATTTTTTTTCTTATTCCTTATCTTTTCTTTTAGATCTTTCTTTATAATTATGAATAACATAAAATTATTGACTCTGCTGTCTCGACATCTGATCTCTGTTGGAGACGACACGGCACCCACACTTAATAGCCAACTCCAGAGGGTCAGACATCTAAGCCGCGACTATATGCACAACTCTTATTAAATCAACCGTCTGTCGAGCGTTAGGTGTTGGAATACTCAATGTACACAAATTCCGGAGTGCAAACATTGATCAGCAGGAGAATGTGTCACGTTGTCGGTCGGGTTACAGACAGAACACAAAACTAGCATTATACACTAATCATTAGGGTATTCACGCGCGCTATGACGTAGGTGGACAGTATAAGATATAGTAACTGTAATACAACATTATAAATAAAATTAACGAAGCATACCTTTCCTTGAGTCGTAACAGTTTGTGATTGTCCTGAAAGACATAAAATAAATGAATGTGCAAGGAATGGTCTTCAGCAGTTAAGTACCGCTGTTCAGATCCCACCTTGAGCGGTATTGCCACATATGCATTCGCTGCAATACCGTGTGTTGCAATGAAAAAAATAATACTAAAATCTAAAATTAAAAATAATGGTTAGTAATTCCTGCGGGCCATGACGATTACATTTATTCTCAATAAGGAATCTTGATGCATAATGGTTTTCACGCGATATTACTCGGATGGAATGCTTCGTCACTGTGTGTTAAGTGACAAGAGTTTCGTGATCCCCACACTCATCAGGCGAGACACAGCAGCGTCATGCTGCTACTTCACTGCGGTAGCATATGCAGACGCACACCCCAGCTGCAGACTGCGTCTACAACTTTATATATTTATTTTAAATTATATTGTAAAGCTTCCTTATAAACTTCCCATCATAAAGTTATTAACTAAATAAAATTCTGCTCGTCCTTATGCAGGTGTTTCGATGTTAGAAAAGTATTTTAATACATATAGATCTCTTTTATCGAGTTTGACTTATAACTTTTTTACGTGACGTTAACATCGAACGCTCCACGAAAGCTGCAGTCTGTGGGACCAGTTCAATAGCCTCGCGTATTCGCGACCTCAAAACCCTTTGAGCTCATTCTGCGTAGATCAGAACAAAAATAAATAATTAAAAAGCTGCCGATAGTTCCGGTTACCACGAGTGCTGTAAAACACTCGAATCGTTGAGATAAAGAGTTAAAAACATAAACGCTATAAAATCCATAAAATTAGTTATTGTCAATGACACAGGAAGCCGGAAGTTTGGATATGCTCCGATACGAACTTTTCCGGTTAGTTGTTGAACGGGCCGGGGATGTGGGTCAGGACGAACGGCAATTTACCAAAGTTCATGTGAAACGTCACTTCAGGTCGGCGGTAGCCGGCTGCGAGGGAGAGGCTAATTGAGGCGATCATACCAGCGGGAGTTCCGGCGGTCGAGAGCATCACTGCGGGGCGCGCCGTCGGCGGTGCTTCTGCTTCTCGTTACAAATGTGCAACTACCCGCGTATTCAGGACATGCGAGCGGGAAATAAAATAACCTAAAACGATACAGGCACATAATTTGTCACAATCATTTGCGGAATAACGACTGCTCTCGCTTCTAAGCATATAATTTCGCGAATATTAACGGCGAGGCCGCCTTGATATCGGTGCGCTTATTGGCGCGCTGTTTGTTGTTTCCCGCGTAATAGGTCGAATGTTAACATGTTTATTGGCCGAGATGAACCGATACGTCCACGTTTAATCGCAACTCATCAATCATTTTTTATTGAGTTTTAGAGATCGTTGGATACGTATTTTATACTATTTTTACCATGCTACCAGTCTTACCTTTTTAATCTTTTTTCAAAAACATTTAGCTTCATAAATATTTAATATAAAACAGTTTTTTATAGATTAGGTGACAAACGAGCGAGCAGCTCACTAGTGCTGAGTGATCTCGCCGTCTGTTGACATCCGCTACACGAGAATAGTTGACATCCGCTACATGAGAATAGTTGACATCCGCTACACGAGAGTAGTTGACATCCGCTACACGAGAGTAGTTGACATCCGCTACACGAGAGTAGTTGACATCCGCTACACGAGAGTAGTTGACATCCGCTACATGAGAATAGTTGACATCCGCTACACGAGAGTAGCTGACATCCGCTACGAGAATAGTTGACATCCGCTACACGAGAGTAGCTGACATCCGCTACACGAGTAGTTGACATCCGCTACATGAGAATAGTTGACATCCGCTACACGAGAATAGTTGACATCCGCTACACGAGAATAGTTGACATCCGCTACACGAGAGTAGTTGACATCCGCTACACGAGAATAGTTGACATCCGCTACGAGAATAGTTGACATCCGCTACACGAGAATAGTTGACATCCGCTACACGAGAGTAGTTGACATCCGCTACACGAGTAGTTGACATCCGCTACGAGAATAGTTGACATCCGCTACACGAGAATAGCTGACATCCGCTACACGAGAATAGCTGACATCCGCTACGAGAATAGTTGACATCCGCTACACGAGAGTAGCTGACATCCGCTACGAGAATAGTTGACATCCGCTACACGGGAATAGTTGACATCCGCTACACGGGAATAGTTGACATCCGCTACATGAGAATAGTTGACATCCGTTACACGAGAGTAGCTGACATCCGCTACATGAGAATAGCTGACATCCGCTACGAGAATAGTTGACATCCGCTACACGAGAATAGTTGACATCCGCTACACGAGAGTAGTTGACATCCGCTACACGAGAGTAGTTGACATCCGCTACACGAGAATAGTTGACATCCGCTACACGAGAGTAGTTGACATCCGCTACATGAGAATAGTTGACATCCGCTACACGAGAATAGTTGACATCCGCTACACGAGAATAGTTGACATCCGCTACACGAGAATAGTTGACATCCGCTACACGGGAATAGTTGACATCCGCTACACGGGAATAGTTGACATCCGCTACATGAGAATAGTTGACATCCGTTACACGAGAGTAGTTGACATCCGCTACATGAGAATAGTTGACATCCGCTACGAGAATAGTTGACATCCGCTACACGAGAGAAGTTGACATCCGCTACACGAGAGAAGTTGACATCCGCTACACGAGGTAGTTGACATCCGCTACATGAGAATAGCTGACATCCGCTACACGAGTAGTTGACATCCGCTACACGAGAGTAGTTGACATCCGCTACACGAGAGTAGCTGACATCCGCTACGAGAATAGTTGACATCCGTTACACGAGAGTAGTTGACATCCGCTACACGAGTAGTTGACATCCGCTACGAGAATAGTTGACATCCGCTACACGGGAATAGTTGACATCCGCTACACGAGAGTAGTTGACATCCGCTACACGAGAGTAGTTGACATCCGCTACATGAGAATAGTTGACATCCGCTACACGAGAGTAGTTGACATCCGCTACACGAGAGTAGTTGACATCCGCTACACGAGAGTAGTTGACATCCGCTACACGAGAGTAGTTGACATCCGCTACATGAGAATAGTTGACATCCGCTACACGAGAATAGTTGACATCCGCTACACGAGAATAGTTGACATCCGCTACACGAGAGTAGTTGACATCCGCTACACGAGAGTAGTTGACATCCGCTACACGAGAATAGTTGACATCCGCTACACGAGAGAAGTTGACATCCGCTACATGAGAATAGCTGACATCCGCTACACGAGAGTAGCTGACATCCGCTACGAGAATAGTTGACATCCGCTACGAGAATAGTTGACATCCGCTACACGAGAATAGTTGACATCCGCTACACGGGAATAGTTGACATCCGCTACACGAGTAGTTGACATCCGCTACACGGGAATAGTTGACATCCGCTACATGAGAATAGTTGACATCCGCTACACGAGAGTAGCTGACATCCGCTACATGAGAATAGCTGACATCCGCTACATGAGAATAGCTGACATCCGCTACACGAGAATAGCTGACATCCGCTACACGAGTAGTTGACATCCGCTACACGAGAGTAGCTGACATCCGCTACACGAGAATAGCTGACATCCGCTACGAGAATAGTTGACATCCGCTACACGAGAGTAGTTGACATCCGCTACGAGAATAGTTGACATCCGCTACGAGAATAGTTGACATCCGCTACACGAGTAGTTGACATCCGCTACGAGAATAGTTGACATCCGCTACATGAGAATAGTTGACATCCGCTACACGAGAATAGTTGACATCCGCTACACGGGAATAGTTGACATCCGCTACACGGGAATAGTTGACATCCGCTACATGAGAATAGTTGACATCCGATACACGAGAGTAGTTGACATCCGCTACATGAGAATAGTTGACATCCGCTACACGAGTAGTTGACATCCGCTACGAGAATAGTTGACATCCGCTACACGAGAGTAGTTGACATCCGCTACACGAGAGTAGTTGACATCCGCTACATGAGAATAGTTGACATCCGCTACACGAGAGTAGTTGACATCCGCTACACGAGAGTAGTTGACATCCGCTACACGAGAGTAGTTGACATCCGCTACACGAGAGTAGTTGACATCCGCTACACGAGAATAGTTGACATCCGCTACATGAGAATATTTGCACGAGCGCTGCCGGTCTTTAATAAAGGAGTAAAAGCTCTTTCTTGAGGCAACTTGCACAGAGTAGTTGCGTGTGCCAGCAAACTTCGTGTTGGAAAAAGAATTTGAAGTAGGTTGTGGTATTTAAACTCGCGACCGCAATTAATCCGAACAACTGCTAAGATCCTCGTGGTGAATACGGAAAAAATACAAAGAAATGACGCATCTCTTCGCGGTATATATATTTAGTTACTTATGTATTTACGGGGCGAACGTTTGTATGATCACATCGCTGCCTGCGATCTCGAGGCAACTGTTCATGTCAGGGTACTGACGAAGGTTTTCTGATCGTAATTTTTAAAAAGTGTATTTTTATTTACCTGAAAAAAAAACTTAATAATTTTTACAACTGTAGATTTACTTTAGGTTTATGCTGGCCATGCCACGATTAGATCGGCTACACCGGGAAACGAGTACGACCTCAGAGATTAACAGCGTCATAGCATAGCGCTGCTGTGTTTCGTCTGGTGCTGGTAGGGATCCGCGACCCTAAGGGGTAACAACGCCGGCTCGTCACAGACAACACAATAATACTAAATTAACAGAACATCTATATATAAGTGAATTTAAAATCTTTGTGTTCTTGAAATTTATTGATTTATTTCAACGTTCGCCCAAAGTAATATATATAAATATATTTGTAAAATTTGCCTTAAATGAGTTTTAAGCGTCAAACTTCAGTTCTTATTTAAATAATGACATTTTAAATATAACAGGCACAACATTGTTTACCCTATAGATTTAGAATCAAAAATCTTTTGATGGAAAAATAATTGAGGTCCTAACCATCGTTCCTGTAAAAAAGCCAAGCGCCTTAAACAAAAAATTATATTAAAAAAAATGTTACCAGTCCAGATGCTAGGCTCCGAAAAATTGGTTTCACTTATTTTAAGTAAATGTGGGAGTGTGCAATATCGGAAATATATCCCATGTGTTTATATCCTATGTCTTTAATCCCATGTCTTTATATCCCATGTGTTTATATCCCATGTGTTTATATCCCATGTCTTTATATCCCATGTCTTTATATCCCATGTCTTTATATCCCATATGTTTATACATGAAAGCTGAAACAGACGTCGACAGTTGTTGAATCGCAGGATAGCGTCGGAGTTGCATGTCCTCAAGACGCGCCACTTACGTTATGTCACATTGTTTTCCGTGTTGAACAACAAAGTGATAGATAAGTAAAGCTACGCTGAAGCTAAAACCTGACTAGATTGCACGTCACCATAGAAGAGCAACATCATAAATCAGCTTAGCAGTGTTGTGCCTTGTGGAGGGTAGAGGGTTCAATCTCGCTAGGATCACTTTCATTCAGGAGAATTGTGTTTGTTAGCCTTTTTACCATCAACACACTTGGTCGGCGCGACTGGGGAAGACGCCCTCGCATAAAACACTGTGTCTAAACTGTTGTGTTTCGTGTGGTGAGGGTAGGGATCCGGTGTTTAGACTTTCCATCTCAGTCTTGCGGTGTGCTCGCATGTGTATGTGTGTATATGTGACATCAAGTGAACGATGTGCTCGTTTGTCAGTCTATTATTATTATTAAAAAAAACTTTAATGTGTAACAAAAGGGAAAGGTCCCTCCCTGGGTTATCTTCTCCATCATCTGTTCGGCAGTAAAGCGAGAACTATTGTCCGTAACGAGCGCTTTATGGCGCGACTTAAATCCGAGCCAATCGATTTTTAATGGTGTCATGTACACAGAGTAACGAAGCCGGTCAGGCCATTGCACCGCGAATATTTAAAATATATATTTTAGGTTTACTGCCTATCATCCTCAGCTATCAATAGCGTGGTAGAGTTCTGTGATACACTGTGATACGCTGTGAGCTGTGAGCTGTGAGCTGTGAGCTGGGAGCTGTGAGCTGGGAGCTGTGAGCTGGGAGCTGTGAGCTGTGAGCTGTGAGCTGTACGCTCTGGCGCTCGACCTTCACCACACTTGTTTATAATCTTAGGAGCGGAGAGCGTGCACAAGGTTCACTTGTGACGAGGGGAGTCCACGACACCCATTCCAACCTCGATAGAGTTGCGAACGGTGCGAGCGTTGCGCACCTGTGGACTGTCTTCTTAGAAACATTTTATCAACAATTCGTCTTGCAGTTAGAAAGGTGTAGCTGTACTATTTTCTAATAGTTTATGAGAGCATGTCCTCCTGCCAGATCCAGGTTACCTGGAGTTGTCCAGCTGCATGTCGACTCTCCCGTAGTCAAAGTCTGTTAATAATCAAAATAAGGTAATATAAGATCAGTACATCGTTCGCGGCGCAAGGAGGAGTGTTTCATTGAGATGTCTGTATATAAGTGTTTTCCTTGTAAAGAACAGCTGGCGTACATCCCGGGCAGCTCATAAATGGCCGCTGAGAGTTATGGCAGAGGGTTATATGCGTCACGCGGGCCATTTGGTTACATTGTAACCATTCTTTTTGTAATTTATTCCTAAAAAATACACGAGTGTATCGTGGAAATTTAAGGTTTCTAACCGGTTTTAAATTTAGGTGGTTATGAATTCGCAGTGGTGAAGCCTCTCTTCAGGATCAGCTCGACTGTAGAAAGAACATAGAACATCAGCGTGTCAGGATCAGGAGTGACAACGCTGCTTAAATAATTCGCGGGGATGTATAAAGATATCACGGGCTATCACTTGCCATGATGCCACATGACCCGTGTCTTTTATTTAAAAAAAATGAAATTAATTTCATATCATATCCGAACCGATTAAGGTCATTGACATTCGTTTTGTTAATAGATTCATACTCACGTCTCGATGAACTGATGAATGGCAACAATAACAACAGGATTCCTCGTCGAGAATGAATTATCGCATAAGCTGCAATTATAATTTAGCGTCAAGTGAACTGGGTGCTCGTTTGTGACTCTCGATATAGTAAAAATGAACTTTCTTGTTTGGTCAATTTAATCTGACCATCAAATATGTGTTCCAGACAAATGTTAAATAAAACTGCTCCAATAAAACTCGTCCACTCTGAGCAGGGTGCACGGAAACTTTGTTTATCTCTATGTCTGTCTGTCTGTCATTCCATTTCAATGAAGTCATTGCTTTGTTTAGTTAAACAATTTTATTTTAACGGCAATAAAGAAGCGCACAGGCGCTCCCGCCCGCACGGGCTGCGCGGGAGCCGACACCGTGTGGAACTCATAAGATTTTAATTTTTTATTGGATTTAAAACATAGTTCACCTAATATACCAATTGGGAATCACAATGGAGTTGTCATTCTTGAGGACCGAGACGGAATGCCTCGTCACCAACAAGGTGCTCCGACAGCCGCGTTATGCTGCTACTTTACGTAGGTACTCTGCGAGGACGTAGTCTTTCCCCATCGAGTTGACTGCATATATAATGAAGCTGCAGTATGGCTTCAACATTGTGTTATAGCAGTCAAATATATTTGTATGAAAGTTATTTTTTCCAATGATTCCAATTTGAGAGAAAGCCCCATTAGGTGACCACTTGAGTAATAGATCGTTAGTTTTATCTTTATGGAACAGCCCGTACCAGAAATTGCAGTGAAAGTTGACACAGCCGTCCAGACTGTGTTTCGTTAATGATGCGTTTAAGGAATGCAATTTATGTCAAAATGAGAACTGAGGGAAGTATACACGAGTAGGTTAGCGCGAGGGCGGGCGGCCAACTTATCGATACAATAGTTCTTTTGTAACTTTCAACCACTATGTTGAATAAAAAAAGGTTTAGTTGTACAACTGTTGACCAAAGAGTAAAATAAAATTTATTATATATTATAATTTCGTAGATTATTGTAATATGGCTCGAGCGGAGGGGATCGGGTCATCTTGACGTACCAGCGTGACGTTGTCTTAGTGTAAACTTTACTAGTAATAGGCTGATGTCCGACTACATGATAATAGGCGATGACTGACTCCACGATAAGCACGCATACCCTTCCCCAACAAACATACGTGGTCAACCGCGAGAACTGAGATGGAATGCCTCATCTGTAAACGGGTCCCCGGATCCCTGCACTCACCACAAGAAACACAGCAGCGCTTATGCAGCTGTTTCACGATAGACGTCTGTGAGTGGGGTGGTGCTTCCCTAGTTACGCCGACCCATTCATACTAACGCAATAAATTAGCTGCAGCGTGATTCTATCCCTGTTAATTCCATAAGTACTTAATATACACTTATATAGTACAGGGTCTACATCAGTGTGCCTATCTTTCGGTGATTTGTAATCCTATTGATTTTATACATCAAATATAACACACAAAACGTGTGTGTTTAACGTACATGATGTGTGTGTACACACTAAGAGTTCAGCCTCTTCTTGTGTATGTGCACATAATTTTTTGTTTTAATTGATTTTAACAATTGATGATCCTTTTAGAAAGGAGGATGGTTTTGTGTTTGAGATGTTTCAAGAGCCCGATTACAAGAACGAAATAATCCTTCGTACACGTAGGTGGCAGCGGGTGTGCATCTTGCATCTTTGTACATGTTGTGTCGCGGCCGCGTCGTCTCTTACCATCAGGACAACTGTTTGCTCGTTTGTCAACCTTAATATTATAAAAAGAAAATAGTAGGTAAGTGTTATATGCTAATACATAAATGTTTTAAATATTATCGAACCTCGAAATTATAAAAACTAGTTGATTGTAAAGAGTTATTTAAATCATAGTTATGTTACACAGGTGAACCCAACCCTCCGGCCCTCCTCCGGGGGTAATTGTAATACATCAGTGATATTGCAAACTATCAAAGCTTTGCGAAGCAAGGGTCAAGTGTCGATAAGATCGGCGTGCAGTCGCGCGGCTCTAGGCGGCGGATGGCGCGGGGCGGGCGGGCCAGGGCGCGGGGTGGGCGGGCGGCGCAGGGCGGGCGGTTGTCACGGCGGAACAGTACGCGCCGCGCGGCCGACCCTCGCGCCGGCTCGCGTCACTCTCCACCGTGCCGGCTTCGCGGACTCCCCGCAGCGTATCCTACCCTGTCGGATACGTTGGCTCCTCATACCGAGAGAGTGTCTTATCGCTCCGACCATCACGCGCTCGGAGCATCGACTCGACCCGAAGGGAGCGCGGGTTCAGGAGTCGTGTCCCTTGTTTGTAAATCAATACGAAACATTAAATAGTTGTTTAGTTTTGTAGGAAGAGTTCAGGACACGTCCGGGTGCATGCGGCTCTCTGAGCAACGCCGCTTAAACTTATCGCTGATTTGTAGGTTATAGTCACTAAAAATGTATTTTTAATAATCTTTGATAAACTGATATTCTTCTATATAACACGTATGGCTCAATTTTATTTCCGCTGGACATACGAGCGCGCCGACGTATCACTTTAGGTGCGTACCGGGGAGTTAGCTCCACAGATACTATAAAGATAACTTTTAGCCGCAGATTTTACGACGTATCGGTGCGTACACGACGACGCATATGCGCCTGCACTTCATGTGAGTGATATCGCGTTGCAGGAGGCGCGAGGCGAGAGGGTTGGCGAGAGGTCGTGCGAGAGGTCCAGCCAGAGGTCGCGGGAGGTGGGGGGTCGCGGCGCGCTGGAGGCGCTCCGCCGACACTCGCGGCAGATCGCCGCGCGCCGCGCGCGACGCGTGCAGGTAACCGTTCCACACACATACACACGACCTGCAACTAGGACTTGCTGCAGCATGGCAGGTGAGCAGAAAGAGCAAAACATACAAAAACATAATCGCTGTTTGATATCAATTGGGTTCGCGGATACTCTTTGATGGATGTATGATGATAAGCAAGAGCTTCTGGAGTTCAGCACTAGGGCACATCACAAACTGATAGCACTGGGTCGGTTCCATCGGCAAATTACCAACAACAATAACAGCTCTAAACAGCACTACATGGCTGCTGGGTTTCTCATGAAGAGAGACGGAATGAGAATGTAGTAATCCAATTCTAGGCTAATTCCTTGGAGACATGTCTTCATGTGGACTCGTCGGGTCGGGTGCTGGTCTATAGACCGTCGTCAACTATCTTATGAGCCGTATGCTCTCCATTCTCCACCTCTAATTGTGCACAAAAAATGTAATTTCACCTTCTCTTTGTTCTTCCAGAGATGCTTGTTTTTTTATGAGTCTATTTGTACTGCCTACTTATTTATTTTGCTATTTACAGTATACCGTCGGTATATGTGCTACCTTACCATCCACATTGCTATTTTCAGTATACCGTCGGTATATGTGCTACCTTACCATCCACATTGCTATTTACAGTATACCGTCGGTATATGTGCTACCTTACCATCCACATTGCTATTTACAGTATACCGTCGGTATATGTGCTACCTTACCGTCCACATTGCTATTTACAGTATACCGTCGGTATATGTGCTACCTTACCATCCACATTTCTATTTACAGTATACCGTCGGTATATGTGCTACCTTACCATCCACATTGCTATTTACGGTATACCGTCGGTATATGTGCTGCCTTACCATCCACATTTCTATTTACGGTATACCGTCGGTATATGTGCTGCCACCATCCACATTGCTATTTACAGTATACCGTCGGTATATGTGCTACCTTACCATCCACATTTCTATTTACAGTATACCGTCGGTATATGTGCTACCTTACCATCCACATTGCTATTTACAGTATACCGTCGGTATATGTGCTACCTTACCATCCACGTTGCTATTTTCAGTATACCGTCGGTATATGTGCTACCTTACCATCCACGTTGCTATTTTCAGTATACCGTCGGTATATGTGCTACCTTACCATCCACATTGCTATTTACAGTATACCGTCGGTATATGTGCTACCTTACCATCCACATTTCTATTTACAGTATACCGTCGGTATATGTGCTACCTTACCATCCACATTGCTATTGACAGTATACCGTCGGTATATGTGCTACCTTACCATCCACATTGCTATTGACAGTATACCGTCGGTATATGTGCTACCTTACCATCCACATTGCTATTGACAGTATACCGTCGGTATATGTGCTACCTTACCATCCACATTGCTATTGACAGTATACCGTCGGTATATGTGCTACCTTACCATCCACATTGCTATTGACAGTATACCGTCGGTATATGTGCTACCTTACCATCCACGTTGCTATTATCGTAATAATAAAAGATACGAAGGTGTCGGTCGTAGTTTCCAGCGCGCAACCGACTGCGACAAGCAGGTTCCAAATTAGTGCAGGAAGTCTTTGAAGTAAATTGATAACGAAAATGAGTACTACATTCGCGAGCAGCCCAATGGTCTGAGACACTGAACGTGGCAGCTACGAATCCATCGTTCATCAAAGACTATCGCCGTGAACCATGTAGAACCATGTCCTACATTGTAGATCCGAGTTTAAATGTTTGTTCTAAGACCTGGAACAAACATTTTAACTCGGACTTGTTAATGGAATGTAAGTAACGTTGACGTCATTCCTAGCATTTTTTTAAAAAAAACGTTGGCACCGGGGATTTAAACTTAGATTCGGTCGCGTTTAAGGCAAGCATCCGATAACTGAGCTGCCGTCGCTTCCTCATTCATACCCTCCCCAAAAGTTGATGATGTCAGATTGTGTAGTCCCAACAGTCAAGCATGGTGGTGGTTCAATTATAGTCTGGGGTTGCTTCTCAAGCCAAGGAACTGGCGATTTGATAAAATTGAAGGAATTTTGAAAAGGTACAAGAAACAGTACAAAAACATTTTAGAACAAATTGCCGTTTCTTCCGGGTTGCGATTAATTAGAGATGGATTCATTTTCCGACAAGATAATGGTCCAAAGCATAGATCAAAATTATGTAGAGGATATGTAGAAGAGAAATAGGCCTCCTAGATTTGGCCTCCTCAGAGCCCGGATCTCAATCCCATTGAACTTTTGTGGGAAGAGCTTGATAGCAAGGTCCGTAATCGTGGCCCATCCTCGCGAGAAGAAATGTGGAATGCTTTAAGCGAAATTTGGAACAACATATCACAAGACACCATTAATAGGATTTGAGGAGAATTAGAAATGCTGCGAGGAAGACCTTATGGTGGAGTCGCCATTTTGTGGAAGAAAAGTGTGTTCGAAAACGTTTTGGAACTGCCATGCAATAACCCGCGTGTATGCGCTATCAAAATAACAACTAGTGATAGGCCTATAATAGTAATAAATGTTTATATGCCGACGGCCTGCAGGGAAAATCTACCGGAATTCACTGACTGCCTCGGCAATGTGAGTGCTATTGTTCATGAGTCTGGTATAGAATCAGTTTACATAATGGGTGACTTTAACGCTCATCCTAATGAACTCTTTTTTAATGAACTTTTAACTTTTTGTAAAGAACAAAGTTGGTTTTGTATAGATGTCGATATGTTGGGTATATTGTCGAATACTCACACGTTCATAAGTGAATCACATGGGTCCCGGAGATGGCTAGACCACTGCGTAATAACCCAATCTGCGAAGACTACTGTATCTAGAATATATGTAAAATATAATGTGTTGTGGTCAGACCATTTACCCCTTATTATGGAGTGTAAATTAAAAATTTTAAGCCCAAAATTAAACAGTGAAAATAATGTATGTAACAAAGTGTTGTGGGGAGATAGAAATAATGAACAGGTGAACTTATATTATAATGAACGTAATAATAAATTAAGACTTATAAATTTTCCTACAGAATGCATAGCATGCTCAAGTTATTTTGTCACGGTTACAATTGTAAAAAAAGAATTGATAAACTATATCATGAGATTGTAGTTCCTCTTAGTGATGCTGCAATAATTAGTAGAAGTACGCCGACATGTAAAAAACCGGTGGCAGGCTGGAATAACAGGGAGGCCAGGTTGAAGTTTCAACTGTGGTTATTATATAACAAGCCTTCTTCAGGAAGTATTTATGATAAAATGTTCAAAACTAGAAAAGTATTTAAATGGAGACTGAAATGGTGTGAAGACCACCAAGATCAAATTAAAATGGATCGACTGGCTTATCATCATACTAAAAATGATTTTCGTTCTTTATGGAAAAATACGCAAAAATTAAACTCAAGACCTGGTCACCCTGTTAGTGTTAATGGAATTAGCGATACTAATAATATTGCTGACATATTTAGAGACAGTTTCTTGACTAAATCTGTTCATGTGACATCGCGTTTGATGTTAGATGCTGATCACCCTAATGGGAGGGTAAAAACATGTTCAACAGCCAAGGATGTGGCCAACACCATAAAATCTATAACAAGAGGTAAATCTCCTGGACATGTAGTCTCAGCAATGAGCATCTCCTGCATGCTGGACCACATATTTCAAGGGCTCTAAGCATGTTATACTCATTATGCATTAGTCATTCATATCTCCCTGCAGATCTTATGAGAACCATAGTCGTGCCTGTGGTTAAAAATAAAACCAGCAATTTATCAGAAAGAAATAATTACAGACCGATTTCTCTGGCGACGATTGTCGCAAAAGTTTTAGATGCAGTGCTTAATGCTTAGTTAGTTAAACATCTGCATATACACGATAACCAGTTTGGGTTTAGGCCTAGGCTGTCTACAGAAAGTGCTATACTGTGCCTTAAGCACTCCGTTAGGTACTATACCTCGCGAAAAACACCGATCTTTGCTTGTTTCCTTGATCTGTCCAAGGCTTTCGACCTGGTCTCCTATGATGTTATGTGGAAGAAGCTTGAGGAACAAAAAGTTCCACAGGACGTTATTCAAGTTCTCCAGTTCTGATATGGAAACCAAGTTAATATTGTTAGATGGGCAGGCAAATTCCGAGCCATATCATATGGAATGTGGTGTTAGACAGGGAGGTCTGACGTCACCTGTTTTGTTCAACCTGTACATAAATGCGCTTATCGTAGCGCTCAGCAACGAGCATGTCGGCTGTCATGTTGACAGAATATGCGTTAATAACATTAGTTATGCAGACGACATGGTGTTGCTGAGCGCATCGGTCTGCGGCTTGAGAAACTTGCTCACAATTTGTGAAAGTTATGCCAATAGCCACGGGTTAAAGTATAATGTAACAAAAAGTGAATATATGGTTTTTGAGGCGCGCGGTAACAACGTCAACAATATACCTGAGGTAGAACTGAATGGTACGCCGCTGAATAGGGTGTGTCAATATAAATATTTAGGACACTTGATTACTTCTGACCTCAAAGATGAGAGAACGAAGGGCTTTGTCAGTTAGGGCAAACATGATCGCACGCAGATTTGCGCGTTGCTCAAGGGAAGTAAAAGTAAGGTTATTCCGAGCGTACTGTACGTCATTGTACACGAGCAGCTTGTGGGCGGTCTATAGGAAAAAATCGTATAACGCCCTACGCGTACAATACAATAACGCGTTGAGAGTGCTGCTGGGGCTTCCCCGGTTCTGTAGCGCATCAGGGATGTTCGCAGAAGCACGCGTCGACTATTTTTACGCGACAATGCGATGCGACGAATGCGACAAGTGCGACAACACTCTACGAGCTATGATAGCTAGTAGACTGGACTGTTCATATGTTAACCATTGCACTAGGGTGCATATGACAGTAAATTAGTTTTAATCATATGTAATTATTACTAACCCTAGATATTAAGAGTGTGATTACTAACAATATATGAGTCTTATGATACTTGAAATAAATGTTTATTATTATTATTAAAAAATTCATTACCCGTATGCCGAGACTTGTGAAAAAAGTCTTAAAATGTAAAGGAGGATTTTTGGATGAAAAATCAGTTTAGCTAACTATAGCCTTTTTTGCATGGACTGTTAATATTTATTTGCGCTTTTGAAGTATATTGTTTGTCAATCAATGTTCTATTAGATGATTAAACATTTAATATTTTATTGGAGTTATACTTTTTTATCCTACTTTAATTAAAGTGGTCTTAAAGTTTTGGCCTGCAGTGTATAAGCATGTGAGTCCCACAGTTCAGTAATGTGCGCACACACTGGCTCGGGTTGTGGGCAGGCGCTAGTATTTATAGTTGTTTGGCGAGCGCCGCGGAGCCGACGCACTCCGTGCTGTATGGCGGGCAGTACTATCGTCTAGAAACAGTTTAGTTGATTTATTATTCTTAATGAGAAGATAATATTTAATTTTATCTAGAGTAGTAATTAGAGAAGATTTTATTTAAAGTAAAGATATTCATAGTAATATTTATTATAATAGTATTTAACAGTGTTAGAATGGGTCAACTTGGCTGGAGAATAATCACATATGCTGCACAGAATACCAGCGTGAAATAGCAGCAGAACGCTGCTGTGTTTCGTGTGGTGAGCGTAGGTGGACCCAAGTACCGATTGTGAGGCATTCGGTCTCAGCCGCCGGCACCATGTCCCTGTGAGGTGAACTGTGTGCTCGATTGTCACACCTAATCCACTTAAATATTATTCACATTTGAAAGTTTGGATGTTTGTTACTCAATCACGCAAAAACGCGAAACTTATTAGAATGAAATAAAAATATTATAGAACTTTTTATCCCGGTACAGTTTATATATTTGCACGCACGCAGTCGCTGGAAGATGCTAGTGTTATATGAAAAATATGTTTTTATGTTTATTCTGCTTTATATTACCACTCGTATAGTATTTAGTCGGTGATTATACAAGTGCTATATAAAATGTCTATCGTATGTAACTGTAGCACCACAGTCAGGTACAGTAACAACGAGCCTGAAGCGCATGCTTCTGTCAAATAAGTTGACGTGACACGCTGCGGTGTGGCGCTTGGTACACAGAAGGGCGGATCCCACCGGATAGTTCGTTTCAAACATTCAATGACTCTAATGTTAACGGATTTAATCGCGGTTATTTTTTTTTTATTCAAAAAAGTCGCACGCAAAAGGTAGTTACAAATAAACGAAATAAAATTCATAAAAAAAAAGTTTACACTATTCATGTGTATATGAGACAACATAAGTCCAGTTAAAGACATAACACGATTTACGATCATAATTTTATCACGTTAATGTTGGATCCTGTATTATATTTTCGTATGAAATGAATTTGTTACTTTGAAAAGCGACCACAGCTTATGGGCAACTTTTGTGTGGAACGACTTTGGCAACGGCGGGCAACACCGCGCTCGTGTCCGGTGTTACCATGCACGCGGTAGCCGGGCGGGCGGCGGGCAACACCGCGCTCACGTCCTGTGTTACCGTTTCAGTTCTCGGAGCGGGCGCGCGAGGGCGGTCGCGGCGATGGCGAGGCCGGTGAGTGTGTCGCGGTGGCGGCTCGCGCGCTAGCGTGCGGCGCGAGAGCCGCTCACCCCGCTTTGTGTGCGCAGACAGCGGCCCCGACATGGTCGGCGAGCGGCGCCCGTCCACGTGCCGCGTGGAGCTGGGCGCGCTGCTGGCGCCCGGCCCGCGCCCGCCCGACTCCAAGGTCAAGGTACGCGCACCGCACCACACGTCCTACCCATGCCACTAAATATACGCACTCGAATCGAACGTCAATGTGCTATTCGATTACGTTTATTATCAAGGGACGCATTTGCATAACTCTTCCAGCCTCCCTCCCTCCCCCCCCACCTACCCCGCCCTCTCCTCTCTGTACCCACCTGACCTACTTCACTTTTATCGCTCATCTCAAAGCAAAAATGAACAGATTCTTATGACGAACTCCCTTTTATGCTAATGAACGAACACGATTAACAAACGGGACAGCTCGTATGAATAATGTTAAAAGCACGGATGTGTATTTTTTAAATTGGAATTTGCTTAATAAATTGGAATTTGCTTAATAAATTGGAATTTGCTCAATAAATTGGAATTTGCTCAATAAATGAGACTCGAGTGTGCACTGCACGCGGCACAGAGGAATCTTCCACGCACGGAGGCGGCCAGCCGGTCCTTGAGACGCCAACGATGGCACGGCGCTAATCCCCCAAACATTTTTGTTGAGGATATATTACCATAATATTTACCGTGCTACGCATTACAGGGCATCTGCCGCCCAAGTTCAAATCAAATAACGCGATCAATAATCTTCCACTCAACACTTGTTCACGTTTACGCAGAAAGGCTTGGTCACTCATTATGGGCTTTTCTCATAAATCAAATCATATGTCCTAATAAACGAGTGAACATTGTAATGTTTTTAACATTTAAGGATTAAATGTATAACAAAGACAGAGCCATGCGGACGCCAGGGGCGCTGGTGGGGCAACGCTGGTGGGCCAGCGCTACTGCTCCTAACACAATACCAACGTTAAAGAGCAGCATAACAAACACAGCACCTCCTGTGTCGTGGGGTGAGTGAAGAGGGATACGGGGATCCAATTACAGGTGCCGAAGAACTCCATCTTAATTCTCAGGGTAACGAATGCATGCGCATCTTGAATCTTTACTGAGGGTGGATGTAGATGCCACGGGCTGGAAGCATTACTTACAATGAGGAGAATGTGCTCGTTTACCCAAAGTTTTGAAAAAAAAGTTACTGATCTTATCTTTGACCGATGGTAGAATGTGTGTTGGTGTTCCTGGCAAGAGATCATAATTCCACATCAACACACTGTCTGATAAACTGTAAGATCTTTGTCTATCATAATAATCTAACAAAAATATTGTTTTGTCATATCAATAATATTCAATAATACATGAACGTTCTGATGCAATCCGACACACAATCGGGCCCACAGCGCCACAGCATCCATGGGATGACGGAGGAGGAAAATGTGGTGCGTCCGCACCAGGAGATGGCGGTACTGTCGTTGGAGGAGAAGAAGTACCTGCTAGGGGTGGAGCGAGGCGACGTGGCGGGCACGAGGCGGGTGCTGCAGCGCGCCCGGGACACCGGCCACATCAACGTGGACTGCGTCGACCCCTTGGGGCGGAGTGCACTGCTCATGGCAATAGACAACGAGAACCTCGAGATGGTGGAACTCCTTTTGGAGTTCGGGGTGGAGACTCGCGACGCCCTGTTGCACGCTATATCCGAGGAGTTTGTGGAGGCGGTCGAGGCACTGTTGGATCACGAGGAACGCACTAGGAAGCCAGGGGAGTTGCACGTGAGTTTCCAGTTTTAAACCTTTTTATGTTTAGTATATTAACAGCGTGGTTTAAGTTTAAGAAAACAAACATCCGAGCGGTTGTGATCACTGGGTCTGGGTGGGTCTCGTGTGCTTTCAAAAAATCATCTGGAAACAGGTTAATTTGTTAGTTTAGTTATATTTTATTTACAATTTACACAGATATAAGATTATTTGTCCTTTTATGATTCGTATCGTGCTTACCATCGGGTGAACTGTGTCATTCTCAATACAGTAAAAATATAAACTAATTGCTGATACAAAATTGTAATACCAACCATAAACTGTGCCAATCCGCAAATGCTGATGCTAGATGGTTCACGGCAGAGTTGCGTTAGCTGAGTGACGGATTCGAACCCGCGACCAAAAGTTTCGCAAATCGGACCGTCAGGCTATTGACGGTAAGACATTTTAGTCATTCTCATTTTAAATGTTTGTCAATATACATATGTTCAGCAGTGGAAGATCATGCATATATCTATAATAAACATTTCAAACAGCGTAAAGTAGTTTTTTAGATGTTTTTTTAGTTAAAATTATAATTAAACAAATACGTGTCCAAGTCCAAGCATTACAATATACAGTAGTGAAATAAAAGAATGTCCTTCCAGGCTCGAGATTAGATTTTCGAACATTAATGTCATATTTTATGATTTGAAATTACCTGAAATACCTCCCCCAAGTTTATCATCAGCTCTCCCACTAAAAGTGTAGCAGGTGTTGTTTATCGACGAGACAAGAAGAAAGAAAAAATCTGTCCAAATATTTTTGTTCTGTTTACTAATCTACAAAAGCCACCGTCTCATCTACCCTCGTCGCTGCGGGTCACGTGAAAGTTTTACAACGTTAATTAATTACAGTGCAATTTTCTTTTACAATTTAAGCAGTATCATTTACTTTCTTAACAAACAAAATAATTAAACAACAAAATCTTCAATTTAAGATCGTCAAGAAGGTGTTGTTAGAATCTATCAATTGTAATAGAAAACAACGAAACCGTCTTGATGCGTAAAAAAGATGTTTTTTACGCATCGAAAAAGGGATTTTCTTAAGTTTGTCCTGTTCTGTATTTGCCACTCCGCAGTAATTTTGAATAGTTCTAGTTAGGTACCGATAAAATCCTAGTAAAGATTAGCGAATTTTCCATTAATGAATGAAAGCATCTTGGCTCATTCTCGAGACGCGTTGAGCGAGCGCGCGGGGCTTGCAGAGCTGGGAGGCGCTGCCGCCGGAGACGGCCACCTTCACGTCGGACATCACGCCGCTCATCCTGGCCGCGCACCGGGATAGCTACGAGATCATCAAGCTGCTGCTGGACCGCGGCGCTTCGCTGCCGGTCCCGCACGACGTGCGCTGCGGCTGCGACGAGTGCGTGCGCTCCCGACGAGAAGACTCGCTGCGACACTCTCGGTCCCGGATCAACGCCTACCGGGCACTCGCGTCACCTTCCCTAATATCGCTTTCATCCAAGGACCCAATCCTCACTGCCTTCGAACTCTCCTGGGAACTCCGCCGCCTATCCGCACTCGAGCACGAGTTTAAAACTGAGTACCAGGAACTACGCGTGCAATGCCAGGAGTTCGCAACTGCGCTACTCGATCACACGCGCACTTCCCACGAGTTACAAGTTCTGCTCAATCACGAGACTGGATCCCCGCAAGCTCCCCTGGCTGAGCCTGGCGCGCCGGAACGGATGAGGCTATCTCGACTTAAATTAGCCATCAAACTGCGTCAGAAGAAGGTAAGCAATTCCTTCGGCGTACCTTCTTTTCCTTAACGCAGTTCTTTTCGATTGATTATTTTACTTAATTTTCAGTTCGTCGCACATCCGAATGTTCAACAGTTACTGGCGTCCATCTGGTATGAAAGTGTGCCCGGATTTCGACGAAAGAACATGCTCCTTCAGGCAGCTGAGATGATGCGGATCGGAGCCATGTTCCCTCTCTACTCTCTAGCGTACATAGCGGCTCCGCATTCTGCTGTCGGCCGGACTCTTCGGAAGCCGTTCATCAAGTTTCTATGCCATTCCGCCAGCTATTTCATGTTCCTCTGTAAGTATTAAAATATTACTACACCATTTTAAAACAGTAAAGAAATTGGGATTTTATTGATTAGATATTTTGTTTGTTCAGTTCTATTAATATTGGCGTCTCAAAGAATTGAGACGGCTGCCGGGGGTGTGCTTTGGACAGCTACGCAAGAAATACCTCGTTCCCGTAGAGGATCACTGCCTTCCGTAGTTGAATGGCTGATACTGGCTTGGGTCAGCGGTAAGTTCTCACGTGATCCGATTCCATTAAGCCATAATCACATATATTAAATAAATATTTGAGTGCAGGGCTGATTTGGAGTGAAGTAAAACAACTATGGGACATGGGCCTGCGGGAGTACGTGCACGACATGTGGAACGTGATAGACTTCGTGACCAACTCGCTGTATGTCGCAACAGTGGCCCTTCGTGTCGTATCACATTTTCAGGTAACAATTTATATACAAATCCCTCTGCGAGGCATTCCATCTCAACCCCTGAAGGGTAACAACGCATCTGCTTTAGTATTCCTTGTCAAGGTTGAATGTAGATGTCATGGGCCGCAGGGATTACTTGCCATTAGGTGAACTGTGTGCGAGTTTGTTACTCTTAATATAATAAAAAAAAAGTCTACTACGCGGCGCCACTACGGATTGGTGGAATTTGCCTTCGAAATATTTTATTTTTTCTCGTGTTTTCTTCCACCACCGTGATAAATTCATGATCTAAATCTATGCGATTAACAATGTTCTTGATGCCAACACCGGTTATCGGACCGTGAATTAAAAGTGAGGGCTTAGACATCGAGCTGCCATGGCTCATATCAGTACATGCATCATTTTTCTGATCCCTTGTATCTCCATAAGCTGACTGAAATGTGTATATGCTCATCAGGTCCGCCGTGAAATATCTATGAATCTGCAATGGAACCAACCGCGAGAGAAATGGGACGCTTGGGATCCCATGCTACTATCGGAGGGTTTGTTTTCTGCTGCCAACATCTTCAGTAGTCTGAAGCTAGTTTACATATTTAGCGTCAACCCCCATCTCGGACCCCTGCAAGTGTCCCTTAGTCGTATGGTGTTAGATATTTTGAAGTTTTTTGTGTTGGACATTCTCGTTATCTTTGCCTTTTCTTGTGGTAAGTTTTAACAGAGTTCTTAATAATATAATTGAATAACAACGTAAAAGGAATTATATTGAATGGTTTTTTTAGGATTGAATCAATTGCTGTGGTATTATGCTGAGATGGAGAAAAAACGGTGCACGATAGGGACGATGCCAGCAGCGAATGGCACCATCGTTGATCCCGATGCCTGCTTAGTATGGAGAAGATTTGCAAAGTGAGTTCTTCTAAATTTTACCCCATTTAACGATGCACCATCTAAATTTTCTGTTAATGTATTTTTGAAGTCAAATAGTACAAATGTAGTTACGAATACTTTTTTGTTGTATTGTCATAAGTACCAATGAAAAAAGCAATGAAACTGGATTTTTAATATTCAAATATGACTCATAATTTTTTGATTATTTTATTAATTATATAATTACAAGATTTACATCGTTGCCTCTTTCAGCCTGTTCGAGACGATGCAAACGTTGTTCTGGGCGGCTTTTGGACTCGTGGATCTAGATTCTTTTGAGCTGGATGGTATCAAGATCTTCACGCGCTTCTGGGGCATGCTCATGTTCGGGACATACGCCGTCATACAGGTCATCGTTCTGCTCAACCTGTTGATAGCCATGATGAACCACTCCTACCAACTAATATCAGTAAGTTCATCTCGTCACTGCATCTACAAACTAACCGTGTAATGTTTAAATATTCGGTAACAATTTAAGAAACATTTTTCAAATAGAAGAAAATATTAAATTTTATTTACATCTTGCCATTCGGAGCAATACAGTTCTCAGCTATCTCCAAGTTTCTTAGGAGGTTCAACATTTTGCAGAGCGAGGATGTTATTAATAATTATGTTTTTCATTAAACATTGGTTTTAATTTTATAAATGCTTTCAGAACGATAAGAATTAGAAAACAATGATGGAGTACTATTTTATAGAAAATTAACCGGAGTTGTTACGTATATTATCTTTTTTGTTTTACAAAGTTCATTAGTTAAAAAATATTTCAAAATTTAGTCATCTAATCGTGACGTGGACGGATTCCTTGAAGTTATTTCATGGAATCGCCACTGAAGTTATAAACGTAATACATACATACGTTATCTACCACAGGAGCGTGCAGATGTCGAATGGAAGTTTGCCCGCAGCAAGCTGTGGATCAGCTACTTCGAGGAGGGGGGCACAGTGCCGCCGCCCTTCAACGTTATCCCTTCCCCCAAATCCCTCCTGTACACCTGGAGCTGGCTCCAGCGTCGTCTCTGCGGACATGCGCGTGCTAAGCGCGAGCACATGCGCACCATTCGGGTTAGTAAGCGTCCCGTCCATTATTTGACGAATGTGGATCCATCAATTGTTACGTTTGGCGGGTGATTCGTTAGTGATATATAGCTATTTACTTTTGGACTCTTCTTCGAGAAACTAGAAAAAACTATTTATTTATTATTTTTAATAGTCCTTAATATATGTATGTATATATATATAATATACCTATGAAATTGCCGTTTTGTATGAAATAAGTTAAAGTATTTTTTTTTCAAACTTTTTTGTTTCTATTATTCAAAGTAATCACCCATGTAATCGATGCATCTTTGCCAACGCAGTGGTAGTTTATTGATGGTCTTCTTGTAAAAATGAGCTGGGCGGGAGGCAACAAACTCTTCAATAGGCATTTTGTACTGCCCCTCTCGGGAATTTATATTTTTTCCCGCTTCCGTTTGTTTTGGCGGGATTAATTTTTATGTTTAGTATTTTTAATTTTTGAGACAGTTTTGCCCGTGCGATCGTTGATTCGAGCATCAGCTGTTGCTCGGATGTATTTTTTATGAAACTTTCATTTCATTTAGCTGTACTAACATGATGGAGCGTAAATAATGCTAATAAAACGTTTAAAAATTGTCATATATCTTGACTAATAATAATGCATATGTACATAAAATATGTCATATATCTTGACCAATAATAATGCATATGTACATAAAATATGTCATATATCTTGACTAATAATAATGCATATGTACATAAAATATGTCATATATCTTGACTAATAATAGTTAATATTTTCAGAGGAAAGCCAAACAAGCCAATGAACGTGACTTCCGGTATCAGGTGCGTTCCACTGTTCACACTTCTATTGCCATTTTAATGATTGAAATTTAATAATTATTTTATGTCACTAAAACTATTCTAATACCTGTCAAACGTAATAAGAAATGAATTATAAAGTACAACAAAAATAAAAAACATTACCGATGATGAAGAAATTTTTTAGAGGGACCTCTGTTGATAGGTCAGAAGTAAGCTCAACTGAGCAGAGACTAGTGCGCTAGCCAAATATGTTTTTTTTTAATTTAATTTATTTTATTATAAAATCCATGGCTATTCATACATATTTGTTCACTTGCTAGATTGATATCATTCATCATGACTTCAACCGGTTGGTATGGTCATGATGTTGGAGATGCGTTGGGTTCCAGGCGATCATGCGCAACCTGGTGCGGCGCTACGTGACGGTCCAACAGCGGCGCGCCGAGTGCGGCGGCGTCACGGAGGACGACGTCAACGAGATCAAGCAGGATGTCAGCGCCTTCCGCTGCGAGCTGGTGGAGATCCTGCGCAACTCCGGCATGAACACCTCCACTGCCAACGCGGGCGCTCCAGGTACCAATTCCCACATTTCTATTATTTGCTACCCTGGCAGTTCCCACAATTATTTCCGGTTGGAAAAGTGAATTAACATGAAAAAAATATTTTATTTTTATTGTTTTGAGGGTGGCAATCGAGCACACAGCAGAAATATTTATGCAGATGCGTTGTCACCCCTAAGGAGTAAGAGGAAACACCTCGTGACCAGCAACAGAATACACTACGTGTGCTATATTGTTGTGCTATATTTGTTGTCTAAAACTCAAAAAATGATTACTCTCTTCTAAAGAAGGGAGTTGTAAGGGAGTGTAAGCTGCAAATTGTAAATACTAGATTATATATGTTTCCAGGTGCATCAACTGGCAATATAATGTTTCTTTCTTCAGGAGGCGGTGGCGGCAAGAAGAACCGTCAGAAAGAGCGTCGCCTGATGAAAGGGTTCAACATCGCGCCGGGCGGCTCGCTGGCGCCCGTGGACGAGTTCCTCGCGTCCCTGCACCACGAGCACGGCGGCGCCCACGGCACTCACCATGCATCGCTTTCAGCGCTGCTGGGCGGGCGGCTGCGGACCAGCCAGTCCAGTCTGTCAGATGGAGCTGGTGGTACGGGCGCCCGCCGCAAGCCACCGCATAAGCGCCGTTGGGGGACCATCATCGAAGCGGCACGCGCTGCTCGGGTTTCCAGACTCATTGGACGCTCGCGGTCCGAGGACTCCGTTTGTGATAACTCTAGACCGTCGCCAAGGTTAGTCATCATTTAGTATATCCATGATATACAGTTTTATCAGCGGCAGATCTACGCTGCAGTTTACCAGAATTCATGAGGCCGTTCACCTTAGTCTTCAGGAGTGACAACGTATCATCATGATTCCTCAGCGAGGTCGATTGTGGCTGTCGTGCGCCGCAGGAACACTCTTCATCAAGTGAACTGTGTGCTCAATAGAATTTAAAAACATACGTTAAATCATCTTGGGTCACAACAGATGCGGTTCCATCCACAGTGGCAGTGAACGTTCGGAGTCAGGCAGTGACTCCCAGCGCAGCCCGGAGCGGTCTCGCAGTGGACCACTGCACCCACTCTCGGCACTCGCAGCGCTGAAGCGCAAGCGCAAGAAGTTCTCTGACTCGAGACGCGCGGCCGAAGAGCGCGCGAGTGAAGCTCTGCAGCGGGCGAGCTCGGTGCCCGCGCGGGCGCCCCCGGCGGCGCCGCCGCGGCCAGCCCCCGCAGCCGCACCGCCGCGAGCAGCGCCGGCAGGCAGTCGGGAGCCGCTCTTGGCTAGTCTTGACGATGACGCGCATAAGGTTTGTGCTCCTCCTCTTCTTGTGTCCTTTCCTCGTTTAATTAGTAAATGTTTCTTATTTATCGCTTAAGCGTTTCGATATCTCAGAAACCAAAATGACACGATGCATTAAATTATAATACTTACACAGAACATAGCTTACTGTCGCTCGCGTTTAGTTCACGGTGCGCGAGCGAACCGGTTCGATGTCCGGTGCGTCATATGTCAGAAAAAACGAATAAGGTGGCAACTTAGGTAATATTAATACAAGTGTTTATTGTCTTCATTTCAATAATACGGCGTTAGTGTAATGATTAATAGTAATTAAATTAGAATCACTATTCATAGTGCCGTCAGTAAAGTTGTATATAGGTATATACATGTGTTTCATTATGTCACCAACACATTAATGTTGTAAACTGAACGACTGTAACTTAACCTTTTTTTTTAATAACGACAAAAGTATACAAATGAAGATGGTCGTTTAAGGATGTTGTTTGCAGGAACCTTGCGGACAATGTGGGTATGAAGCGAGCGCGGAGGGCGGGCCGGAGGAGTCCACAGAGACGGCGGCGAGCCCAGACGCGACGTGCGGGCGCTGTGCGGCGCTGGCGCGGCTGGCCGGGGTCACGCCGCTGCACGGACACGCGCCACACCACTCCGCGGGCTGGCTCTAACTGCGGCCATCGTGTAGCCACGCGACGCACCAGTCCGCCGGCTGGCTCCAACTGCGGCCATCGTGTAGCCACGCGACGCACCACTCCGTCGGCTGGCTCTTACTGCGGCTATCATGTGGCCAAGCGTCACAACATGCCTTCGGATTGTGTTTATTACCGCCCCCTTGTGCTGTTTATGTTGCCGCCATGTTGTGGACAGTGACCCCACTCTGACGGCTGCCTCCTGTCGCTGCACGGATGCTACTATATGTGGCAGTTGTTATCCAGACGCGAGGTCTGGGCGGTAATATTATATCGTAATTTAGGAATCATACACCGAGAGCAACATAAATAGAAAATTCACCGCATAAATTATTACACCATTTAGAAACATGTCGGTCGCGATTAGCGCGATTTAATCAAATTAAGAATTTATACAATAATAGTAACGTAGACATTTGCACGTATCGTAAACCTAAGGAACAACAAACAGCTGTAGCTACAGGCAGGTGGACAACAAACCGATAAAAACTATTAAACAAAGGTATATTCGAACACCACTAAGTTGTTAGATACAAACGCGATTTAAGAAAAATGGCATTAACTTAGTGTCCAATATATTTCTATACCACTTATAATATATACACTAAACAATAAATATACAAAATAATAATGTGTTCCAGTAATCATTTATTCGATCACATGCACATATAGAAATATTTAGTGACTAAGGTCGAACAAGATGAAACAGGGATTTTAATGTGACCCCTATTGTCCTATTTACTAACCGCCCTCTCCAGTTATATGCGCATTTACACGGCTTTTACTGACTAACGTTTCCAGTGTGTTGGTGTTACTAGTGATAGTTTATATATAGAAGTACAGTCGGAATACGATGATCACCCACAGGAGATGTACTCATACCACATACATTTGTTATTAGTAGTATAGTATTATATGTTAGGGACATGGACACAGTCGCCGTGTTCATTTGTTCGTATATTTAAAACGGCATAAATAAGTAGAGATTTTACAAACAAAATGAATAATAGTTTAAATTTAGTCCATGTTTTCAAAAATAGGACATAGACTATAAAATAAACAACGGTGCGTCTGATCAATTGTGTTTATGAATATATAGATTTTTTTATTACTGCCAGATGGAATAACATGGAGCCGTGTTCAGGCCACATGTGCAGGTCTCAAGTTTTGCGTAAAATCACGAAGCTAATGACATTGAGCCTAAAAATATCTCTATTGATTCTAAAAATAATTTCTAATTCCGTTCATTGTTTGGTTCAGTGGGCGGTGAGGCTGTACTGTGAGGGAGATCTCATTTTTTTATTGAGTACGTTGTGGTTATCGATTTTGCCTTATTTGTTGTCTATGACCGTAAATAAACTATACCACAATTAAGTGAAATATAATTAATAAAAAAACAATATCCAATGGTAATTTTGTGCAAGATTTAAGTAATTTGAAATTGATCTCATTTTAATCATTTATAACGCTGATCAAAATAATAAGTCAGGCTAGTGCCGGCACTTCATGCAACGAATATTTATATATATATAGAGCAAGTTTCTGTTACCGAGCGTCCACTGCCCACTAGTGACGTGCACTGCTTGTAATTTCTAGAACGTCATCTAATTATAAGAATACTCATATCTTCCGTTCCGAACGCGTGCTATATTTACGTGGGAGTCATTCAGTACTGGGTAATGTTCTGGATAGCCTCCGACCGGACGCCGGCGTAGGCTAGTGTTGCACTCACTGCGATATACTTCGATATCGATTTTGTAAGATTTGATAAGTATCGATATCTAGTCTGTGCAACTTCCGCTGCTCATGACAGTTGTCATGTGATAGTAGATTCGAAGAATGAAATCCTAACAGCATCTGTAGCTGCCGCCAGGTGTTCGGTCGGAGTATATCTTACAACACCGGAGGCCTTCCTTCACACGTGCGTAGTGTGGCCACGGAACAATACGAGGCAGCTTGTCTCGTACCGCTCCGGCCACCTGCAACGCACGATCGACTTATATTTTATAAAGAATTTTTGTTTATTTATACATTATATTTGTATACAAGAGTGCGATGTTTAATAAAAAGGAGCACTGCACGATGCCTTGTTTCATTTAACATTCCTTTTTATAGCCTCGGGCGAGTCTCATCTCGCAGCCGTTGTTGCTGCGCGGGAGAAAGCTAATGAGGATCACCCAATTCCTCGACCAAACCCACGTCATCGGCGCGGTGTACAATTGTTGGAGGAATTTGTGTTATATTCCAAGGTCACAATCTTTTCACTGATGAGACCTGTATATAAGATATTCAATACGAACAACTCTATTGTATCGTGACCCGCCGCGCTAACCAGTGAATGAGACCTGTATACAAGATATTCAATACGAACAACTCTATTGTATCGTGACCCGCCGAGCTAACCAGTGAATGAGACCTGTATACAAGATATTCAATACGAACAACTCTATTGTATCGTGACCCGCCGCGCTAACCAGTGAATGAGACCTGTATACAAGATATTCAATACGAACAACCCTATTGTATCGTGACCCGCCGCGCTAACCAGTGAATGAGACCTGTATACAAGATATTCGTTTGTCGCAAGAATAAAGTTTTATACAAATTCAATGAAGTGCAGCGCAGGCTAGAGCACCTAGAGCGCGGCCCTGCACTCAGACCCTCGGACAGGCCACGTTTACTGCGCGGTAATATGTGTGTTGTCATGCGCGATGTTAAGTTTTTATCGACAGCGATGTTTTGTACCTTACATCTTACTACTATTAACTAAAATAAGATGATAATTAATTTAAATTAAATATTTTTATAGTGAAGGTGTAGTGATGCTATGTATAATAAACTATGCATAGTTTATTATACATAGCATCATATCGTATACATTTGGCTAATTTTTAGTTCGCACAGATTATAAAAATGAAATACATTAGTAGAATATATATGTAAGATAGATAGATTGCGGATTTACTCGCAGGTCGTCTGTTTCAATTAGATTTTTTTTTAATTAGATCAGAACAAGTCTAGTCTTCAATAGCGACAATTCTTTTTAAAATAAGGCAGCAATATCTACGTTTCAAAATAAAATTATTTAATAGCAGTCAACTGCTATATTAAATACAATACACAATACTAAAACGAGGTATTTTTATCGATTATTAATACGCCTACAAAATTTTAGTTTATTCGGAGGTCTATAAGTGGGTGAAAACTGAAATAAAAATTTCAATTACATTCATTTACATGCGGGTCAAGCTAAGAAAATCATGTTAAAAAAATTGTTTGCATCGCAGGAGCCCGCCCTGGTGGCAGGGAGCGACGGCTATTCCATTTGGAGTTCAGCCACATTTTGTTTCTTTTTCCGGCAGAAAGTTGTTAGATGGACTCTGTCTTTATGCAAGACACTTCACACTGAACTTCTATTCCCCTAATGGAATAGAAGCTGCCAGTGCTTTTTGTTTTATTACATTTTTATATAATTAGGAATAAAAGTATAACTTAGTACTACTACTGGTGGGGATATGGACATTATAGTCTGTTTACTTACGCTGGAGCCCGCCTTGTAAAACGCGTGAGTGAAGCGCAGGATATTGCGCGCTCACTCGCACTCAGGTGTTATGGCAAAGCATAATGACAATCAGCACTGGTATCACAATGTTATCGACAAGTCATTATATATTAAATTGAAATAAAATACCGCACGCTTATAATTATTATCCATTTATATATGTATCCACACCAACTGGTTTCATATTGCCAGCATAAAAGCCTCCATGACGTTAGGTATTCAAATGCTGAATGCATAAAAATAAACATTACTTTGTTATTTATAGTACTTTAACAGACCTGCACTATTTGTTTACTGTTTTAATATGAGGGAGCGCACGTGCGTCCCTCGTTTCCACGTGCCCACCACTACGCTAAACGTGATTTACAAGCCGGCCTGCAGCGACATACTAAACGGACTGTAATACCCATGATCTAGGGTTGCTTTTTTTTTTAAAAAGAATATATTAGCAATGCTATTACCACTACTAATATTCCGGTCAACCACTGCCAGTAAACTGAATATGCTTGTGCTGTAAGGTGGTTCACGACAATAGTGTAATGTTGGATTCGAACCTACGGCTTTAAGATTCGCAGAGCGCACCCTAAACCATTAGGCTATTGTCGCTTCACTAATATTTTAGTATAACTTAAAAGGATAGTAAAGTAGTTACTTAGTTTTAAATTTGATTAAGTCGTTACATTGTGTCTTGTTTACTTTTTATGTTGTTACGATATCGTATCGATACGAGACCTGACACCTATGTAGAGATGGAATTATTTTTAGGGTTGTCACAAAAAATACTACGTTGTGATAAAAAAATGTATTTCACTTTGCCTTATTTTTTGCACACAGCTTGGTATCGTATCATAGCGCATATTTGTCTAAAACAAAAAATACTGTAAAATAACAGGTTCATTACTGTTGATATTTGTACATTTATACAACACTTGCCATGCGTCTAGCGCAACTGATTTATCTAGATCTAACAGAAACACGAGAGCATGGCATCGTTCAAAATCACATGAAACAATTTATGTCAATGAGAAGTTTTTACAAAGAGGTAATAAATAACAAAGGCATGGCAACTACAGGTCAAGCTTAGAGAATGGTTTCGCCTGTGGACAGGAGTGAAGTCAGAGCTGGATGGTCTACAGCTCAGAGTGCGGAGTCAGGAACATAATGCGACATTGGGGACACCAGCTTGATGACGTCGCTGCAGATGCAATTTAGAGCACTTTTATAAATTGAAGATCATAATAATTAATTTTTATTTGTAGATTTCCCATACAAGGAACCGTCGGCAGACTCGCAAGTGAATGCAATAGAAAGAGTGCGCTATTTCTTTATAATAAATTAAAGGGTGAAAACTTCAATGTTAAATGTGCTCACACTTAGTCTTTATGTTTTTAAAAATATTTCAAATGTGAAATTTGAAAAGTGCATCCTACTTGTTTTGTATGTCTGTGATGGCTTCGTATAAAGGCAACCGCGTAACTTGTACCTCATGCTGAAGTGGTGACGAGTATCACAGCGCCGCCAGGTCCAGGGGCTCGTAATCCTGTCCGCGCGGAGTGCGCACGGCGAGCTGCACGCGCCCCGAGCGCTCGGAGAGCAGCACGCCGCAGCCGCGCGCCAGAGCGCCGCGCTCCGCCGCCAGCGCGATCTGGTTCACCACGCGACGCTCCACCTCGTGCTTGATGGACCTGGCGCCGTAGTGCACGTCGTAGCTGGAAGTCGAGTGGCCCGCTGTCCATTAATTCACCAACGGGCCCGCGCCGGCTGCGCTATGGGATATCTTCCATTGCCACTCTGCTCGCTACACTCATCTTGGTATATAATTAGAGTCGCTTGTGACGCTTTTAAATATCTATATAAACGATCGTTTAGGTCCTTAGTTCCCAAATTGGTCCAGGTGGACCCCAGGAGTCCACGGGAGACTCGACGGGGGTCTACGTTGGCGTGGCAAAAATTGGGGTTTCACAATTAGTAAACGGGGGTCCACGAAAATGTATTTGCTTAGGATAGTGAAGAACTAAATTGTTGGCTTGACTTCACCTGTGTTCAATGTAGCCAGATAGTATTTGAATATGATACCGTGGTTGCAACTCGGCCGCAATGCTAATTTCCACAGTAAAATCTAATCTTCACATTTTTTGTCGAGTTTTGGGAATTTGGTAGAAATGTAGGGGGGTCCACCAGAACCAGCTAAATTTTGAAAGTGGTCTATGAGAAATGTAATGTCTGGGAATCTCTGGTTTAGGTCATGGTAATTATTTAGTACGGGGAAGAGTTACTATCCAGCTAGAAAGTAACTGCCTGATGAATTACGCTGGAAAGTGGAGTACGCTGCTGTGTCTTGTCACGTAGGTGGAGAGGAAACTGGAAACCGGTAGGATTCCTTCTCTCCTTAAATCATATAGAACTGTAACTGACTAAACTAAAATGGATATTTGAGAGAAATGTTCACCCGTCTGCCAGTGCTCCGAGCACGCCTCCTTCCCAACGCAGCTCCACGTCATGTCTACTCTTTGCCTTCTCCGCCCAAAGTTTCAGTTCCATGTTCACTAAAGTCAGCAGCTCCTGTCGCGAGAACGGCAGGAAGTAGACTATCTCGTTGATACGGCCCAGGAACTCGTCACGTCCGAAATGCTTCTTCAAAATGGGTCTCACGACACTGTCTTTGAAATTACGTGAGACTTCCAGGGTCTCCCCAGGGTCCACATTATCCGTATCCTTTGGAGGGGCGGGCGGCTTGTTTTCATTTTTTTCTAAAAGGATCGAATAGTAAAGTAACAGCCTATATATAACTATTATATATATATATATATATATATATATATATATATATATATATTATTATATATTAAATTAAAAAAATATGAACATTGGACTGAACGTGATATTTTGTTAATTCTAACGGAAACAATGTGAGAAGAAGAAGATTGTAGGTGATATGGATAAACTCCAGTACAAGAACATTTTAGAGGCAACTATCTTACCCAATGCAGGAGAAAGTTTGCCGGTCGTTGGACTTTTCAACAAGACCATGATCAAAAACAGACAGCAACATTGGTTGAACACTTACTTTGGAGCTAATTTCAATAGGGTTGATGCCGTGGCTGTACAAGGGCAAGTCTAAGACCGTTACAATGAGAAAATTGGTGCTGCCATGTGACGACAATGGTGGTCACCAAACGTACCACTAATGCTCATCGACTTTATATGGCTTTGAAACATGGGAGCAAATTCCTATATCAACTTGCAACAAATTCCTATATCAACTTGCCACAAATTAATCTCTTCAATGCCAAAGCGATGTCGGGCTATTATGAGGTCGGACTGCTGCTGAAGGACAAACAACTATAATATTGAAGTCTACACTAAACAACTATAATATTGATGTCTACACTAAACAACTATAATATTGATGTCTACACTAAACAACTATAATATTGATGTCTACACTAAACAACTATAATATTGATGTCTACACTAAACAACTATAATATTGATGTCTACACTAAACAACTATAATATTGATGTTCACACTAAACAACTATAATATTGATGTCTACACTAAACAACTATAATATTGATGTTCACACTAAACAACTATAATATTGATGTCTACACTAAACAACTATAATATTGATGTCTACACTAAACAACTATAATATTGATGTCTACACTAAACAACTATAATATTGATGTCTACACTAAACAACTATAATATTGATGTCTACACTAAACAACTATAATATTGATGTCTACATAAACAACTATAATATTGATGTCTACATAAACAACTATAATATTGATGTTCACACTAAACAACTATAATATTGATGTCTACATAAACAACTATAATATTGATGTCTACACTAAACAACTATAATATTGATGTCTACACTAAACAACTATAATATTGATGTCTACACTAAACAACTATAATATTGATGTCTACACTAAACAACTATAATATTGATGACTACAATAAACAACTATAATAAACTTCATTTCAATATTTATCACATTTATTTTTTCTTACTTCCTTAGTGTCTTTAATAAATAAAATTATTTGGAAATATTTCTAATATTTATCTGACATGTCTGCACAAATGATTTAAATATTGTTGCCAGCAAAAATAATAATAAAATGTACAAAATCTCAGTTAGCACGAGTGCTTTTAATTATGTGACCACCAGAGTTCAGGTGGAACGTTTTCTAACTAGAGTACCTTTAGAGACGTCAGCGAGTTGCGGGCGCGTGCGCTGCGCCGCGCGGAGCTCCGCCTCCCGCCGCAGCTGCAGCCCGTACTGCGCAATTTCATCCGAAGCGAGGTTCGACGTCATCACAAATATAGCATTCTTGCATTCGATCAACTTCCCCTTCCCATCCGTCAACCTTCCCTGTAACAGCAGATACAGTAAGCTATATATATGTTTCCGCTTGTGTTGGCTGCAGCATGAATACAAACAGTACAGGCGTAACGCTTATGTGTCGTTTGGCGTGTGCGAGGCTCCGGAAAACCTATGAAACTGATGACGAGGCAGTCCGTCTTAGTCCTCAGAGATGACAACGCACCTGTGTCAAGATTTCTTATCGAGGAATCACTTGCCATCAGATGGACTGTGTGCTCACATTTTACCCTCTATACATTAGCAACAGGTGTACCTCGTCAAACAGCTGCAGCAGGACCGTCAAAACATCTGGATGTGCTTTATCGACCTCATCGAACAATACTACGGCATCAGCTTGTCGAGCGAGTGCCTTCGTCAGCTGCCCTCCCTCTTCGTGGCCTATATAGCCAGGCGGTGCACCTATAAGCTTCGCGACCTCGTGTTTCTCCTGGTATTCGGACATGTCAAGACGGATGAACGCCGCCGGATCGTCTCTATGCATGTATCGGGCAAGCTGTTTCGCCAGCTCCGTTTTCCCAATTCCAGAGCTACCGAGGAAAAGGAAGACGAGGGGATGCTCCTCGTCCGCCCAGCCGTTCTCCTTACGGCGGACGGCAGCGGCGACGGTCTCGATGGCGGCCTGCTGACCCACGATGAACTGTTTGAGGCGCTGTTCGAGCGGGAATCGGCGACGTTCCTCTGCGGCGGCTGCGGCGGCGGCTTCCTCCCAACGGCGCGTATGCTGCAGGATGAGATCACGAGCTGGCGATGGATCTCGAGCGTAGTGCAGCGGCCGTCGCCCCGCGTGGTCTCGGGCGGTTGGATCTGCGCCGTTCTCCAGCAGCTCACGAGCGCAGGCCGCGGAGTCAGCCAGAGCAGCGTAGTGCAAGGCCGTCCAGCCTAGAAATGAGGCGCGCGCGTTCATAGACCCGCAGAACTCGTCTTCGCGACGCTGAAGCGCCTCTAACGGGTGGAGGCCTGCTTGCGAGGCGGCGGACGAAGCCCCGGCATAGCGCTCGCGGAGATCCGGCCGAGCACCGAGGCGGAGCAGCTCTCGCACAGCCGTCGGGCGGTCGTTGGCCGCGGCCGCCATTAGTACCGTCCAGCCAAGAGGATGCCTCATGTCCGCCACGCTTTCCCCCGAACTGCGTTCATCCTCGCCCGCCGCCTCGATCTGTCTAGAAATTCAAATTAACACTAATATATTTATTATATTTATGAATGTAGCATAGTTGGTTTCATTTTATTTGTGATAAGCAGACTCACAGTTCACCAGTCTGTAAGTGTGGACAAATGTGCTTCAAGACATGCATGATCATTGTAAACCCGGAGGACTGCAATCGAAGGCCTCATTACCAATAATTGGGTTTCTAGCTCCATACACTAACCATATGAAAGACAACTTTTCTGCCCGGTATTCTGTGAGGTTGTGGTCTGACTCCTTCATTACCAGTTCTTGATCTACAACAGTAAAACTTATTAATATAATATAGAAATCCTCCTCAACATAGTATATTATATACCATAATCATTGTCATCAACACACCCTATCAATAGTCCACCACACAAGCACAGTCCTGAGCCAACAGCATCCATTAACTTCCCACAAACTGGTATAGGGTTCCACTCCATCTAATAGGGAGGTACGTACATTGTGACTGACAGTCTAAGATTGCGACTCTAGAAACTTTCTTCTTCATTGATAATGATTTCTACAAGCTCTATGGCATTATCCGCACATTGCCAGCAGCAAAATATTAAACACTTCTCATTCCTACTGCCAAAAAGTAGATGAGTTTCATTTTATTCATTCTTCCTTGCATCTGTGTCTATTAGAAAACCTTGTCTTGTAGTAAATAATTTTTTTTAATTTGTAGTAGAGAATAAGCAATTAAAAATATATACAATAATTATTTAAAAATAGTTTGGACATACTTGCGGAGTTCTTGCACATTACCAGTTTGAGCAGCTTTGAAAAATCTTTTCTCTGAAACAAACCACCAAATATGATAAGTTCACAATACCTGTGAGTTATGATTGATACATATAATATAGAGATGAATGAGGACTTAACATTGCTTATTATAAGTGACTAACAATCACACAGTCACTTCATGACTGATTCCTCACTGAAATGGTCCACCAGTAATACGGATCCCCAGACACCTACACTCACAAGTTGAAACACAGCAGTGCTCCTGTTTCATACTGATATTTTATGAGGATGTGGTCTCCTGATGGAGACCCATTCATGCTGCAGCCAGAAATAAACTTGAACAACAGGATGGCTCCACCACTGTATATTGACATGCCCATGCAGTCTACATCCATACTCAACAAAGATTCGAAATGAAATTTAGTGGTCACTATTAAAGACTAAGATGGAATGTCATGATGTCCTAGGTCGATTTTGAATACTGCAAAATCTGAGGGGTTTAAATGTCAAAGGAAAGTTTAATAAGTAACCAATGATTTGTGCTCCACAATTATTATTCAACAATGCAGCGGCAAAGTGTTTATTTCTTATTAAACATTAAACTATCAATTCCCTTTATTGGATATCTAATTTAGAACACATAAACTTGGTTGCCTGATACCGAAAATCAATACTAAATAGAAACTAACCGTTAAAAACGTAATCAGCAGCTAATAAAGCCAACCCCAGAGAAGTTGCCCCGAACACACGACGTAAATTATTCTTATGTGACGCTAAAGAAAACTTTTCGACGGCATAATGTGAAATTATTCGTTTCGTTGGGGCGCAGGCAACGCGAGTTGACCCCATCACAAAGCGCAGGCATTCGCATTGTAATCTTGAACCTCTAAACATGACGAACTAAATTCTGAAACTCAAACCTCAGTTCTGGTAATCCGAAAGTACAGTTTATTTTGAATATTCATTTTTACAGTTACTGTTTCAACATTTTTACTTTCAACAATGAAATGTATTGATCATTGCGTTTTTTTTCTAGGTTTTTATTGCTTCAGTTGAATAAAATTTAATATATACAAAATGTCATATTGACTTTTATTTTTTTCATTATTTTTTTATGTTGAGGTTTGTCTCAAGTTTATCCTTTTCAGGAAAGGCTAAGGTAACAGGTCATATAGCTAATATTTTTGTATTTTCATTTCTCCACATAAATTAGGATAATGTTTAAAATAACTATTTACTAAAAAAAATAGGAGTAGAAAAAGTAAATATAAAATAATTAATTATCCTTTACGTCTTTCTTCAATTTGAATGCTAGCTTATAAAATAATAAAAAATATAAAGCTTATATTATAATATAAATTGTGGAATTATAAGGCTACATGACCGATCAAGTTCTTGCCAAAAACTTTAAAACACTAACCATCTATCAATCAATGTCTTAATTTATTTAACTTTAGTATTTTTATAAGACGAACAGTCTAACTTACAATTATAATCTATATAATAATCACATAAATTATTTTAGTTACTTTTCAAATTAGAATATAATTTTAAAAGTGGTAGAGCCACGCTGTAGATATTATCTAGCGTCAACATAGTACATGAGTAGGCTCGACCGACGAAGAAAGTTTAGCAGGCTTACAAGCAACAAATTATATTGCATTAAAAGTAAACGAAATTACATAATATATAATAATACTTCCAAATTGTACTATAATGTTGTAATTGTTATACACAATACATAATAAATTCTTGAATAAAAAACCACTAAAAACTCTTTGAAATAATTCTACACATAAATAAACGTATATAACTATGTTTTTAATTTATAAATTAAAATATGAAAATAACACAGGAGTATATAATGTTTCTTTGTAATATAAATTCTCCTTCTTAATATTATCTTAAAATTTTGAAAGTGTATCTTTTTTCCGAAATTTATAATTTTCTCTGCAAATTGATAAAAATGTTGGAGCACGTTTCGTTTTGTTCGTTAAAAGTTTTAAATTTTATGTCGTCTGTAAATTTCTATTCTGACAGTTCATTATATTTCTGAGGTAGTGGTGATTTAGACTAACATTGTTTTAGAATAAATATAAATGCTGTGAAATGTATTATTACCCGTGAAATCGATTTAATTTGCAGTTATCAAAACTTTTAATACATTTTTAACTACGTTGATTGTTGTGATCCAGTTAAACTAAGTTTGTTTCTTCGTAGTTTGGTGGACTGTGTTGACATATGAGGTGTTTATGTGTTGTGCTGTACGGGGTTTGTTTGTATTGGCTTCAATATGTCTTTAGGAGGTTCTTCGTACCTAAAAGATGCATCCATGTTAGAACTGTTGCTCGAGGAAATCAATTTCCAACGAACCAAGGAGATGCGGCAACTCATGAAGGATGGTGAGTACGTTACGTTTTAAAAGTAAATAATAATAAGTTCATGTATAGCATTACTTTTAAAATATCTGCCATATGAAGAAAGTTTAAATGTTAAATCTGTTTGAATGAGAAATTTTATATTAACATTCCCACTGTAATCTTAATATCTAATTTTGTTAGTTAGGGTTCCCGCCATTTAGAATTGTTAACTTGCCAATAGAGGCCCCGAGATAATTATAATTCTATGTCATCCATTCCAACCAACAGACACTGAATGAACTAATACATTTCTTGTAAGGAAGAAAGAGAAAGGGTTGGTAGTATAATCTGAGACATAATGAAGATTCTCTATAACATTGTTTTGATTTTTTTTGTTCTTTATGCCTCAAAGTGGTACATAAAATATTTTGCTGAGAAAGGTATTAAGTATGCTTCAACTATAGTTTTTATTCTTGCCCTCTCCAGCTTCAAATGTTCTGCCAGAACATTTTTTGTCTTGCATCACATTATTCTTTTTATTTCTTTAAATCATATCACATCACACATTTGTATATTGTCTCTAATATATAATGTCCCATTGTCTGTTGGAAAAATAACTCTGAGAGCATTGGCGGTCGATGTTTTTTTATAAGAAAGTACAGTAAAATTCCTTACCTTTTGTTGCAAAATATGTTATGTTTAACATGATGATGAAAGAAGTTCTTTACACCTAGATGATGATACCAAAATGATGGAATTCCAAGGTTACTTATAAACATCTGTTATAAGGTAGCAGTACATCCTTATTGAATTGTCAATAGCCTTAGCCTTAGCCTTAGTTTAGGATAAGGTATGCAAAATTTAAGGAAATATGAATCTGCCATTCAATTATAGTAGTTACCAATTTTTGAGTTAGTCTATAGTGTTTTATTATATGATGGTCAAGTTATTTATGTGACATTACTTCTTATGTGAAATGTGCAAACATGCTCAACACTAGAAGAGCTTCAGGTACTTTTGCTAACATTATTTTCTCTCTTTTCATATCAATTTGATCTTTAAGATCATCACCCAAAGTGTGACAGAAGTTTAACTGTATTCATTAATTATGGAATACAAGATTCCCATATAGAGTTATATTTTATTATTCTACTGTAGTGGAAAATAAGATTCTTTGTCAAAACATATGGAATTATTAATTACTTTTTTAACTGACAAATATGTTTGGATTTAAGTTGTAGGGTTCAATATGGGAGAACTTTGGACTTTAAACACCAATTATTTATAAAAACTACTTATCAAGTTTCTTGTCCGTATCTCCTCACTAATAGCTGCCTTCCAAAGTGATGGTAGAGACCTATTAGTGATATTGGTTATGAAAAAGTGTTTAGAATAAGCTTGAATAAAGCTTCTTTTTATTTGGTTTGATTGTGAGTACCATTATGATCTACACTAACTTTGTGGATACAGGAAACCGTTATTGCAACCATCAGTTTCAAATGAGCCACAGAAGCCAGCTACTCTAACCAGTAGGTTACATTGTCAAGTTAAACATCATGAAACTGGGACATGTTGGTCTATTTCAGGCTGTATATCTAGTAATTAAAACATTTTTACAGTGGCAATTCTAGCTGCAATTTCCACACCATGCAACACTCACAGAATACCAGTGTAGCATCACTGTGTTTCACATGGTGAATGTAGGGAATCATGAGGTATATTTACAGTAAATGAGGTGCGCATTGTATCATTGTTCTCAGGGATGATGTATGTGTATCCTGAATATTTATTGAGGATGGATGTGGATGTCATGAGCCTCAGATATTGCCTACCACCATACATTTTCCAATCCTTCCTCTATGTATATTTTCCAAGAGTTGTGACTATTTAACTAAAAGTTAACAAACTATTAAATGCTGTGTGAGGGATCTTAGTTTTTTTATTTATTAACAAAATAATCATTTGCATAGTTCATCGCTCCATCTAGTTGAGGGTTGTCATTCACTGCAACTGCCACTTGGAGATTGCCACTCAAGAACTTTTCTTACCCTTCGGTTATCAGTTCTATAAGCTATATGGCCATCTCATTTCCATTTAGGCTTGCTAATCTTTTGACCTTGTTGGTTAAACTCGTTCTACTGTGGATATCTATGTTACATATTCTATCATGCAAAAAAACACTGCATAGTTCACTCTATAGCTTGCTAAGCAACTCTGAGCTTTCTCATATGACAAGCAGTGAAGGACTCTGTACAACAAGTCATCACTTGCGACACGCACTAGTTAAACGCGAGATTACGGGTCAAAAGTGGCTAAGTCTAAAATGTGAATTTATTGTTTTTAAATTAAATAAATAAAAAAATAATAAAATAAATAATTATCTTGCATACTATAGTTAAATCTTAATAACATTTAACTATAGTATGCAAGATAATTATTTACAATGTATACAGAACTAAGTGATGGGTCAAAAGTAATTAATCTTAAATATTTTTTGTGATCACTGTATAATGTATGTTAGTTGATAATTCAGAAGTCTAAACTTAATTATAATCTACTAAATGAATTGTAAAGTAATGGGTATTCATTATTTTACAATAAATTTAGTAGCATTTTATCTATTGATTTCAATATTTTAATTATGATAATGAAATTTAAAAACCAATAAAAGGAAAATAAAATTCTTTAATAGTATAGAATAAGTAAAAACTTATTAAATAGTGGCAAAATAAACAGTATATATATAGTAAAGGAATGTTTGAATTATTATAATATTATAGTGCCCTCCCTGGTATAATACGTGTGCGCTTAACCAAGCATGTTGCACCCTCACTAATCCCAGATTCAGGTCAAAAAGACCCTGGATGAAAACCTCTGCCTTTAAATCATCTTCATAAACCCTTAACTGTGCTACTTATGGAAGATTTATCATAGTTTGTTTACATTTGATTATAATCAATATGTGCCATTTGTAGGTAGTGACATAATCCCATTGCTCTAGAAATTTAGGACTTCTGAAAACTGACAAGAAGTTTTGACAGACTTTTGATGTTAACCTAACACAGCCTAAATAAATATGAAGAGACTGAAACCGAAAATATGAGAGTGCAAGGTCAGGGCTATATGGTTTATTAACACTTCTCAATCAAGCTCTCTTTGTATGTTTGCTGAGTGGTTAAAGGTATGTGTGTCTGAAGTTATCATGATGAAAAACTCTCTCTATTTTGTTGCTTGAGTTTCATCAGCTGTTGGCAGTAGATATTTGAATAGATGGTTTTGCCTGGCGGTGAAAGCTCATAATGAATAATGCCCTTCCAATCTCATCATACACGCAGCATCACTTCATTGCGAGTTAACCTGCCCTTTGACCATGATATATTTCGCCCGTCCTTATCGAAGATAATCCACTTTTCATCACCAATGATCAATCTTTTCAAAAGCGGTGGATGTCGTTTTAATGAACACGAACAGTTTAAATAGAGAATTGCAAATGAATACACCATTCTTTAGGTTTCTTTCAGTGAGCTCTTGTAACACTCAAATCTCTAGCTTTTTCGGATATCGAGACTTTTTCAAATAGGTCAAAACAATCTTGTGGTCAACTCCTACATCTTTAGCTATGTCGTCACTACTACTAAGCCGATCTAGTCCCACTTTTTCAAAAATGGCATCGAATTTATATGTAACGGGGCGAGCAGAGTTAGCTTCATCTTTGACAGAATTCCTGCACTGAAAACGCTTGAACCAATTTTGCGCTACTCTTACTGTGTAAGTTCTTAAACGTCACTTTTTTTTTCGTGGTTTGTGTCGCATTTTTCCTCATGAAACTTCAAAATATAACGAATTTGGAATTAGTATTACTGTAATTAGGGAGCAGATACCAAAGTAGTTGTATTGCTGTCAACCTTAGATATCATTGGTTATAAGGTTTTTTTTGTACGTAATATAACATTGTGCGTGCAAAATATTTATTACGTAAAAGATTTAATGGTTGAAACTTTATTGGATCTTTGCTTTTAATAAAAACTATAAACAATCTATTATTTACCTTTAATTTATTATCCCAGTGCACCGACCCTGTGATGACCAGTTGTGATGTCAAATGAGAACTTATGTAGGAAAAAAACATTTATTGAATTTTTAATGTACAACAGCTATTGTATAAACAGTTAGTATTACATTTTTTTATTAGTTATTTCACTAATGTCTAACTCTCAGCCCACCTCCCTGGTTCTTTAAAACTACGGGAGATTATTATTATACTGTTTTTAACAAAACAATTATCATTGTGTTGGAAAAGCATTAAAATCCATTCATATTTAAAAAAATCAATTCCATTAACAACATTCGTAGAACTTGGTTAATCGAAACATCCATTTGGTGGTTTTCTAGTTATTCAAAAAGACAATGCATTACGCGGAATGTGGTATCAAATGTACAATACAAACTCTCAGTACCTTAAGTTTCTTTAAAATAAAATATTTTCTATACACATTAATATATAGATACATATCACAATGGATATGGTGTAAGTTATATAATTTCATGCATAAAAAGATAGCACTGGCAAATGACTTCTCCAATCAAGGTGGTATCTTAACAAATGTTTTATAATATTCAAGGTCATAATGTTAACATACAGCATGCATCATAAACACAAGAGTAATCATTAACAACATCTAAATGTAGAAAGTAATTAAAACAATAGTTAATAAATAGATTTTGGCAGCACTATAGAAATGTTTTATGAAACATTAAAAGATTGTTTTTACCTTGCTAAATGTGTTTCAACATAAAGATCTTTTCATAATTTTCTGAATACTACAGAGTTTTGTCCTCCAATCTATTTCAATATCTAACTTTTATTTTTAGTAGGTCTGGATCAAATTGATTTGAGCAACATTCATATGTGGCAAACAAAGTCATATCTAATCAATTGTGAATATTATAAATAAATAAATATTATCTACAAGATTTAGTATAAATTAACATCTCTGTACAAATATGCTTCACAAATTTACACAAATTATGCAAAGCATTTCCTTGTACTGTTAAAGACTACAAAATATTTTGTTACCTAATTACAACTGACAGTTTAAAACATTTAGTTATATACCGAATAGGCAAGGGTAGACAATGGTACCGTTAACAAATAACAACAGACTAATATTTAGCTTACTTTTCTCAAAGTTAATCTCGAATAGTATAGGAGTATGAAGAGGAGTAAATAAGATCTTGTTCTCTACAGGTTTACATCGAAATAGGAATAGACATCATTGTAGATGAAATGTCCATAAGAAAATTCAATAGGAGATAAACAATAGTAATTGATTAGTGTAAAGCACATGTGGTGGTGGTGCACTGCCATTTGTTGCACTAGATCTACACTTAACAAGTTTACAATTTGAAGGCACTTCATAATTCTTCATATGTTTTACATATTCGCCATGTACTACAGACAAATAGACAATTTACTAAATAATAAGTATGAGAAACAAGTGAATACAATAAATATTTTTTTAACAATATCAACAGAGTCTGGCTTTGTGGTGCTACAAGGAACAACATATTGGACAGATTTGTTTGTGAGACACTTCCTCTTCCAAGAGGAGCAAGCTATTGACTGTGATGACCTCCTGTTCTTCGTTAGGAAGAGGCATGTCAAGGGTTCCTCACGCTATCTGCCTAAATATGAGGTAAGTCTTATCTCAATTATTGTTAGAGCATATGGCAGCTTTGAATGCTATAGACTGAGGAACTACTACTACTACTAATCTCATTCAGTTATTGGTTACATGATACCAAGTGACCATGTGGGGCTGATATCAAATTAGATACATGCAATAAGTGTGTGATTTTACAATGACATACTTTAAACCAACGAAGAATTTTACTATGCTCGATTAAAAGTCAATGTGTTACTGTGTGTGTATACTGGGTGATGGGTGGTCATCCATTTAGTACAAATAAATGTAACAAACATGGCATTTTACTATCCATATCAAGTAACCAAGATTTTTCGAGACAATTATGTTAATTTAAAGAAATAATTTATATTGTGACTGAATCTTATCAAAAATATTGCCATTATACAGATCTTGTGGCTGTGTTTTATATATTTCTGTTTTACTAAAGCACACAATAATCAGTAATTTATCCCTTTTATCAGAATCTGCGTAAAAAAATGGTGCATGGGCTGTGATGGCATTAAGTCAAGCCATTCCCAAATTAGTATCTAGATTTAGCACCATTTGGATTTAAGATACAAAACTCTCTTAGACATGTCTTTGGGAATACAAAAAGTTGCATTTCATTAACAGTTGTGTACTTTATTTTTTAAACATTATAAAAATATTTTTTCTTATCGTATGTTCGTATTACAACTATGTACTAACACTTCGTGTGCACGACACGCCTCCAGAACTAATCTCAGTACATTTTGTTAATAAATAGTGTGTTCTTTGTTAAACTCCCAATTTTATCTTCAATAACCACTTATAAAATATACAATACAAACTCTCAGTACCTCAAGTTTCTTTAAAATAAAATATTTTCTATACACATTAATATATAGATACAATGGATATGGTGTAAGTTATATAATTTCATGCATAAAAAGATAGCACTGGCAAATGACTTCTCCAATCAAGGTAGTATCTTAACAAATGTTTTATAATATTCAAGGTCATAATGTTAACATACAGCATGCATCATAAACACAAGAGTAATCATTAACAACATCTAAATGTAGAAAGTAATTAAAACAATAGTTAATAAATAGATTTTGGCAGCACTATAGAAATGTTTTATGAAACATTAAAAGATTGTTTTTACCTTGCTAAATGTGTTTCAACATAAAGATCTTTTCATAATTTTCTGAATACTACAGAGTTTTGTCCTCCAATCTATTTCAATATCTAACTTTTATTTTTAGTAGGTCTGGATCAAATTGATTTGAGCAACATTCATATGTGGCAAACAAAGTCATATCTAATCAATTGTGAATATTATAAATAAATAAATATTATCTACAAGATTTAGTATAAATTAATATCTCTGTACAAATATGCTTCACAAATTTACACAAATTATGCAAAGCATTTCCTTGTACTGTTAAAGACTACAAAATATTTTGTTACCTAATTACAACTGACAGTTTAAAACATTTAGTTACACCGAATAGGCAAGGGTAGACAATGGTACCGTTAACAAATAACAACAGACTAATATTTAGCTTACTTTTCTCAAAGTTAATCTTGAATAGTATAGGAGTATGAAGAGGAGTAAATAAGATCTTGTTCTCTACAGGTTTACAACGAAATAGGAATAGACATCATTGTAGATGAAATGTCCATAAGAAAATTCAATGGGAGATAAACAATAGTAATTGATTAGTGTAAAGCACATGTGGTGGTGGTGGTGCACTGCCATTTGTTGCACTAGATCTACACTTAACAAGTTTACAATTTGAAGGCACTTCATAATTCTTCATATGTTTTACATATTCGCCATGTACTAGGATGATCCTTAGACAATTTACTAAATAATAAGTATGAGAAACAAGTGAATACAATAAATATTTTTTTAACAATATCAACAGAGTCTGGCTTTGTGGTGCTACAAGGAACAACATATTGGACAGATTTGTTTGTGAGACACTTCCTCTTCCAAGAGGAGCAAGCTATTGACTGTGATGACCTCCTGTTCTTCGTTAGGAAGAGGCATGTCAAGGGTTCCTCACGCTATCTGCCTAAATATGAGGTAAGTCTTATCTCAATTATTGTTAGAGCATATGGCAGCTTTGAATGCTATAGACTGAGGAACTACTACTACTACTAATCTCATTCAGTTATTGGTTACATGATACCAAGTGACCATGTGGGGCTGATATCAAATTAGATACATGCAATAAGTGTGTGATTTTACAATGACATACTTTAAATCAACGAAGAATTTTACTCTGCTCAATTAAAAGTCAATGTGTTACTGTGTGTGTATACTGGGTGATGGGTGGTCATCCATTTAGTACAAATAAATGTAACAAACATGGCATTTTACTATCCATATCAAGTAACCAAGATTTTTCGAGACAATTATGTTAATTTAAAGAAATAATTTATATTGTGACTGAATCTTATCAAAAATATTGCCATTATACAGATCTTGTGGCTGTGTTTTATATATTTCTGTTTTACTAAAGCACACAATAATCAGTAATTTATCCCTTTTATCAGAATCTGCGTAAAAATGGTGCATGGGCTGTGATGGCATTAAGTCAAGCCATTCCCAAATTAGTATCTAGATTTAGCACCATTTGGATTTAAGATACAAAACTCTCTTAGACATGTCTTTGGGAATACAAAAAGTTGCATTTCATTAACAGTTGTGTACTTTATTTTTTAAACATTATAAAAATATTTTTTCTTATCGTATGTTCGTATTACAACTATGTACTAACACTTCGTGTGCACGACACGCCTCCAGAACTAATCTCAGTACATTTTGTTAATAAATAGTGTGTTCTTTGTTAAACTCCCAATTTTATCTTCAATAACCACTTATAAAATATACAATACAATTTACAAAAACGGAAATTTCATAACAGTCGACAGTAAGTCATCGTTCTTTGCAAAAGGAAATGTTTCTTAAAACTATAACAATGAAAGCATAAGTCGGTAGAACGGAACGGGGGGCGAGGACAGCTCGCTCCCACCGCTATCACAATTCGCACGGGCTCCAGTCTGGACCACGAGGTCGAGCACGCACACGCGCACTGCACTGTCTCAGTAATGCCGCTCTTTCGCAGACGGACGTAGACGTCTTCCGCAAGGACTCGAAGAAGCTGCCCATCGGCGACCCCGAGATCGACTGGGAGGAGACTGTCTACCTCAACCTGATCGTGCACCAGTTTGACTACACGCTCACGCTGGCGATCTGCACGCGTACCAGCCCCAAGGAGCTGCAGGTGCTGAAGCGGCACTCGCAGAAGGTGAGGGTCATACGCGTTCGGGGGGCGGCGTGGCGTGGGCGCGTCACTAGCTGAGCCGGCTGAAGAGTTTCGTGCGTGGCCACGGCAACGGCCAGTCGTAGCGCCGCGGCACCGGCCCCCGCACGTTTCTCTCCAGGTACGTGAACAGCCAGTACCACCACTCACGCTGGATCATGTACTGGTTGTACCCGCCCCCGCTCCGGTGAGGTGTCACCAGCACCGAGTGGAACGTCCAGAACAGCCGCGTCGTAACGTAGTACGCGATCACCACGTCCACTGTGTAGTGGCCGTGGGCGAGCAGAACGAACGACACGCCCAACAGGGCCGAGCCCCACATCGCCCAGTGCATGGGCCACAGCTTCTTGGGCGAGTACTCCGCCACGATTAGGTAGCTTAACACGAGCACCATAGTGTGTCCCGAGTATATGTAATCACCGCAGTATGTGTGCTTCCCGTTGATAGACAGTCCGAAGCCGGAGATCAGATAAAACATTCTTCTGATGACGAGCAGCGGGGTTGTGTTGTTACTCTTCGGGCTGCAGTAGTAGGTCGTGCTGGAGACCGGCAGGACGGTCACGAACATGGTGACCGAGCGGTACAGGTACAGCAGGCCGATTATGAAGAACATGCGGCGCGCGACGATGAAACGGTGCTTGTGGAACACGACTACCAGCATTGCCACGGTCGTCGATATCATGATTAGGTACTCCGAGACGGCCAGGCCCCAATCTCTCGCGGCGACGTTGTCCAGGACGATGTCGGTGAGAGGTGGGGTTGTATTTCTATCTGGGAGTCGCTCGTGGACAAGCGACAGGGACATCATGTTGATGCAGACGCATAGGAATAGGAAAAAGAAGGAGATTATGGTCTTCCATATCTCTTTCGGGTAGCGTTCTTCGCGGACAGCGCCAGGTGGTATTTCGACGACGAAATCAGTGGCGTGGGCACGTTGGGGTGAGTGCTCCTGATCAGGGTCTGAGTCATCCGTGGCGGGCTGGGGCGCGTCAGGCTTCAAAGTGCGCGCTAGCAGCGGCTGGCGCTGCATCAGCTCTGCTTGGCTCGGCATGGTGCGGTGTGACGCGTTGTTGTTCACGTCATTGCGTTGCAGCCGGGGTTCGAAGTTAATTCCTCGGATGTCCTCGCGTGCTGTGTCGCTCCCTATGTCCGCATGGCAGGTGGCCGGGGGTGCCACCGGCGCTAGCTGCTTGGCGGGCAGCTCATTCGCGAGGTACACGCGCACCGACTCGACCAGCGGCTCCGCGAAAATAATCTGCTTCCGGGGCGACGGCTCCTTGTCCGGGGAGCGTGCTGAGATCGTCATCCAATCACCATTGGTCTGGATCGAGCCTGAAATTGAAAGTAGACGCACTTGAGATAAGCGTTATCGTTCTTGGGAGATAAATGGAAAGTGTATGTAATGTATAGACAGTTATCTCGTCGGCGTAATGTCTCGAACTGTACTGTAATGATTCCGTCAACAACCACGACAACATTACGAGAGTAACTCGTACTTAGACGACCATTCCCGTTCCCGTTCACTAATGCGCTTAATTAGCGCCCGTCTGTTAGTTCATGTACTTGGTAGCAAATTGAAGCCTCAGCAATGTCGCATTTATTTTAAACGGCCACGTTTTTAGATTAAACTAATTGTAATTTGAGTGTTGCATATAATTATACGAACGTTTCTCGACGTTCCGCGGTAGTAAACAAACGAGGGGACGGTGTCCTCGGTTCAAAGACCGCGTCGTGTCGCCCCGTCGCTCTCGTGTCGGTTGACAATAAATAGCTTGTTAGATCTCTCAATGCAGTCGCGAGCGGGTGCATCCGTCGGTGACAAATTTAGATCCGTGCCAAGAGATTTCTCTCCTCAAGTGTTTTGCCATTGAACGCATCCGTCGGCCGGTGCGGTTTAGAAAGCGCACGGTGCCGTGCACGCTCCACACTCACCCGATCAAGGTGCGAGCTGTCACTCGAGCCGAACGCGGCCTCTCATCGATTCGTCCCGTGTGCCCGATAGAAAGCCACAGCGCCGGCGGAGTCTCGCAGTCGCCTAAACGAGGTCGCGTCCAAGCGAGCGCCGCCGGACCAGTTATCGTGCACACAGGCGGCACTAGACGTTTGCACAGATACATTCACCACATCACAGCACAGTGTCGGTCGGTTTCCGTTATTAATATATTTTTATTCGAGCGCGGCGCTGAACGAGCGAGCCTGCAAAGCGGCGGTCGCGAACTAGAAATTGGTGGGGCACCAGTTGGCTTCGGTCGGCGTCGGTGCGTCGGGAGCGAGCGAGAGACGCGTGACGTTAGCGCCGCCGTCCCGCTCGCACGGTGCGGCTGCACCCGCGAGGCCCTACCACGGTACGCGTGAGATCGTGGAGTTTTAACTCGAAATACGTTACAACTTAAGTCTGGATCTCATTATTTTACGTGTGACAGTTTATTAACTAGTGGATAATGTAGAACGTTTGATTACTTTTAAATTAAAAAAAAGAAAGCGAGATCTTTATATCCAATTACGGAGAAAGTGTTTTCAGTGGTTTGGAGTTTTGGTTTGGTCAGCTGTTTGGAGCGCGATTGTCAACACTCATTATTGATGGCCATTATGCACATAAATATTTGATCTGTGATCTCAAAAAAAATGTGCTGTGACTCATTGTTTGTTGGAAAGGCTACGGCCAATTGTACTCTCGAGATACAGGCCAGCGAAACAATAGCGCTGTGATTATTTATGAGGCGCTCCAAGAAAAGATTGTTTCACGCGGCGTATTGTAGGAGATAATGAAAGAGTCACTGCGATTTCGAATATGAACAGGTAAACCGTTTATCGTGACAGCACACGCGGAATGTCAGCCCGTACACATGTTTATTCGGATATGCGTGTGTGTGAAGGCGAGATTTCAACATCGATGTGTGAGTACATCGGCCACAAACACAATTGACACAACGACCGGCTCGCACTCGCTAGACCTACAAATTAAAATGGAATTAATCCTTTTGAATGTCCCCTTGTCATTGACGATGGAATTCCAAGGTTTCTTTTTTAATAAACAGCTATAATTAGTGGTATAACAACATGGAATCAATTAGCTCGAACACTCATTACGTGTTCGTACGTTGTTTTTTTGATATAGTAAAAAAAATTGATTGAAAGGAATAATTGTGTTAATATTGTTTTGCTGGCAATAATGAATATATATATTAATATTGATAAAAAAATAACGTCTATGACGCGATGCAAAGTTAGTAATAAATTATAATTTCTCTTTACTGGCTTCCGTTTACATGGATTGTATAGTTTAGTGCGAAATAATAATACAGGTGACACTGCGTTACGGATAAAGAGGGCGTACTTATTGGTAAAGCAACGACCGTACGACCGACCCTGCCGGCCAAAACTTTAACACCGCACATAAACAACATAATTATCCATCAATTGTAATAAAACCCCACAGGATAAATAAAAGAAATGCATATCTGCGTATTCTATTGTTAGTATCGAATGTTTAAAGAAGTCATTCATTTGTTTACTTTCAAGTTATTAGACAGTAAACATCTATTGTTTTCAAACACCGACACACGCTGCGCTACAGCCAGGTGGTAGAATCGTAATAATATTTTTATAATGTCCTCAAAACTAATTACTTTGCTTTTGTTACGTATTGGTCAATAATTAGGATTATTTAGCTCCTGAAAACACGTGTTTCTGACTTATTATTACCCGAGTTTACTTGGGTTTGTTCTCAAACAATCTCGATTAGTCAGTCTAAACTTGTGGTTTCTATAGTGAAGACGTCATAAAATGGGAAAAGCTAGAGAATTAGCAGTGAAGTGCGTTCTGCCATCGTTTTACATAATGAAGGCAAATCCGAACGTGATATTGCTTCACAACTGAAATTATCGAAGACTTCTGTTCATGGCACAATATAACTCGATACAGGGAGACAGGCAGTTTTTAAGATCGCCCACGCTCGGGAAGGCCGAGAGCACCATGTCTAGTGAAGATAATTTCATTGTTGTTACCAGCAAGCGGAATAGACGCTTTGCAGCACCAGAAATCCGCGTTGAAGTAAACAAAACCCTAGTTATACCTTTATCATTGACTACAGTAAAACGGCGACTGAGAGATGCGAAGTTGTATGGTCGCGTTGCCGTTCGGAAACCTCTGCTAAGGCCGCAAAACAAGCAAAAACGGATGCAGTGGGCCATCTTGCCCATCGAGATTGGACTGAAGATTTTAAAAAAGTACTTTGGACCAGTGCCCAAGAAAAGATGATGTCAGATTGTGTAGTCCCAACAATCAAACATAGTGGTGGCTCAATTATTGTCTGGGGTTGCTTCTTTAGCCAAAGAACTGGCGATTTGATAAAAATTGGAGGAATTATGGAATAGGAATAGTATAAAAACATTTTAGAACAAAATGCCGTTTCTTTCGGGTTGCGATTAATTGGAGATGGATTCATTTTACAACAAGATAATGATCCAAAGCATTGCTCAAAATTATGCAGAGGATATTTAGAAGAGAAAGAGGCACAAGGTGTGTTAAAAAACATGGTTTGGCCTCCTCTGAGCCCGGATCTCAATCCCATTGGACTTTTGTGGGAAGAGCTTGATAGGAACGTCCGTAATCGTGGAATCGCGATAAAAATGTGGAATGCTTTATGCGAAATTTGGAACAATATATCACTAGACACCATTCTATTAACAAATTTATTGCCCGTATGCCGAGACTTGTGAAAAAGTCATAAAATGAAAAGAAGGATTTTTGATGTAAAATCAGTTTAGCTAACTATTGCCTTTTTTGCATGGACTGTTAATATTTCTTTACGCTTTTAAAGTATATTGTTTGTCAATCAATGTTCTATTAGATAATTAAACTGGTTATTTAAACATTTAATATTTTATTGGAGTTTTACTTTATTTTCCTACTTTAATTAAGGTGGTCTTAAACTTTTGACCTGCAGTGTATATATGATTAATGATACCTAGTCCGGCCATAAGTTCTGTAACAAATGAAAATGCATTTTGTTTTTAATGAACTAATGTAATATTATTAAAATTTATACCTACGTATATATTAGTCAGTCAGCAAAAATAAAAAAATATTCCATTCGTAAGGTGGCTCCTTTGGCTTTTACACAGGCCTTTAATCTGTTTGGCCACGAATCTATAGATTTACGCACTGTTTCCTAGGGAAATTTCGCCACTGCTTGCAGGCCATGTCCTCTAGAACTGACCATAATTTGAAGTCTAAGGGGTTGAGGTCTGGGCTAGATGAGGGCCAGTCTTCAGCTCTTACAAAGTCCGGAACGTTGGTTTCAAGCCAGGCTTGGGTAGTTCGTGCCTTGTGACCAGGTGCAGAGTCCTGCTGGAAAGTCCAAGGTATATTTTTAAAAAGTGTTTTGATGAGAGGTTTCACAACATGATCCAAGACTGTATCTTTATATACTTTGGCTGAAGTTTCCACTCCCTTTTCACAAAAATGTTGTTTTCTGACTCCTTGATAAGTCACGCCCCACCAATCGTGATTTTTTTTTTCATCGGTAAAGAGGATATTTCTGTGCCTTTCACCTGGCGACAGAAGGCGTTTAGATCGATCCACTCTCATTAATTGTAAAGATTGGTTTAGGGCATGTCCTGTATATCGACGATAAGCACCGAGCTTCAGGTCTTGTTTTATAATACGCGACAGAGTCCGAGCGGGAATCTTCATTTCTCGCGATAAGATTTTTTGCATCCTAATGGGGTTTCGACGAATTCTGGCTTTTACAGCCTTTGTAGTTCTAACAGCACGCGGCGGGTATATAATAGGTCTTTATCTATGAAATTGCCGTTTGTATGAAATAAGGTAAGTTTTTTTTTTTCTGTTATTCAAAGTAATCACCCATGAAATCGATGCATCTTTGCCAACGCAGTGATAGTTTATTGATAGGCCTTGTAAAAATCAGCTGTACGGGAGCCACCAAACTCTTCAAAGGCATTTTGTAAAAATTTTTAATATATTAATTAATTTTTTTTCCCGCTAAGAAGTTGTCCATATTTTGGAAAAAGTAATAGTCGGTGGGTGCAAGATCTGGTGAGTACGGTGGATGAGGGAGAGCTTCCAACCCCAACTCTTGCAGCTTGGAGACTGTCTGTTGTGCAGTATGGGGTCGCGCGTTGTCGTGTAGGTCCATAGGCGATAACCGATTGACCAAAGCTGGTTGCAGTGCGAGCTTCTTCATCATTGTTTTTAGTTCTTCACAGTAATGCTCGTGCCGTTTGGTAAAAAACGGTGATGAATCACACCGGCACTAGACCACCAAACAGCGACCATGAACTTTCTAGAGGTCATTTTTCGTTTAGGGCATTGCTTTGGTGCTGAACCAGGATCTTAACTTGCTGAGCGCTTTCGATTGTCGAACAGAATGCACTTTTCAATTGCACGGAACAATTCGGTTCAAAATTCTTTCATTTCTGTGCCTGTTGAGCAGCGCGAGGCAGGTCTCAACGCATACGTTGCGCTAGCGATCGTTTAGTTCGTGGGGCACCCATCTATTAAGCCGCCTCAATCAATCGTCAATGTCCTCTTTCACCGCGGAACACGTGGTATTTCTTTTTTCGTACTGATTGCCGCTGTTAGCCTGAGGACTTTTGCAGTTTCACCGGGTTGAGTGGTGACCGAGCGCTTATGGCACTCAGTCGAGTCCTCTATTAGTGGGTAACCAGCACAAGGGCTCTCCGATTTAGTAAATGAGTCACCTAAATTTCTATCAACAAGTTCGATCAATGATCAAATTCGGCGAACTGACGAGCGTGGAGTAGAAGCTTCGACGTAGAGCCACCGCGGCAACTAATTATTTTAAATTGTATATATTTATATTGTATATATTTATATCGTATATATTTAAATTGTATATATTTATCAGCTAGTCGGCTTATAATGTTGTCTCATAGTGTTATACGTGTGGTTATTTAAAAACAATTAGCAGTTACCGATTGTGCTTTTGTTTGTTAATAATGTACAATTCTTTCAATTTTGCGAGTGTCTCTCACGGTGCCAGGGAAAAATTTACATCTCATAGTACTCAGGGAACTTGTTAGTGACATTGAAAATAACAGTGAACCTCCCGGTCCAGTGAGCCGGTCACGGGTGACGAGGCGTGCGATCCCACTCCTAAGACTCGTACTCCTGACAACGTACTTGCGTCTTGAATCTTTGATGTGATGACCGTCACCTTGACTATTATACATAAAATTAAAAATAGAACTTGACTCGCGTGTCAAACTGGAGCGAAGCGTCTCGAGCTCTGGCCGGCTCGGGTCCATTGCGTCATCTGTTGGGTCATTATGTTCGGTAAGTTGACTCATTGCATGTAATGAATCAACTTGTTTTATTAACTTGAACAGTTGCACGTCGTTTACTATATACGTGTAATATTGTATTAGTGGTGACAAATGGTCACACAGCTCACAAGTGACGGATGCGGCCCAGATGTCTATATCCACAAGGAAGCGTGAATCTTTAGTACATTCTCCCCCGGGGGCTACGAATTCCTTCGCCACCAGCAACTGGGTCTCCAGATGTCTAAGTGTTGTGGTTCTAGCACTGTTATGTAGGCTATATAACGTTGCGTCGTCGAATATATGTTTAAGAATCTAAGTCACTTATATATAGTAGTATATTAGATTATATATAATATATATAGTAGTACATTAGATTACATATAACGTATAAGCTAATTAATTATATAATAGATAACTATCTACATACAATACAAAGCTGTAACATATTTATTTCGGCTCAGTATAGGAGTAGAGACTTGCGATACAGTGGCAGATCCTCGGACTAAGTTATAGCTTATATATAAAGCCCAACGCTGGGCATAGGCCTCTCAGGAGATGTAAGAGCTAGTTCCTGTTACGCTTCATGTGTTACTTTACAGTAGAGCAGGTGCTAAAGGTTTACACACAGAGTTACCGCAGCTCTAAGTACTTTATGTATATTGTATGATATGCATGCCCCCAGCATCGTAGATGTGCGAGTAGCGACACTTTCCTTGTGTGCGCACGCGCAGATTTGTAACTGATAAGAAAGCGATATTTCTTATCAAAAATATTATTGATACCGCCATCAATATTGAATGTTTTAGTTGGAGTTGTCGTCAAACATTATATATACGCGCTAAAACTAATTGAATCCTTTATAAAACAATTAAATTCTTAGTTTAAATGTTTGTTGTGTGACACACGAGCACACACTGTACTGATAGTGTTTGTTGTGTGACACACGAGCACACACTGTACTGATGATAGTGTTTCCATCCAATCGTGAAGTTCACGTAAATTCTTGTAATCAATCGGATATTCCGTCACATTTGTTTACAACAAGGGACGCTCCGCCACCAATGATAATGTGTAAGAAGAGTCGATCTATTCATGCTGTTAGCAGATACTTTTTTTCTCATTTTCTTTTTCGTTAAAGCTTTAGGCACTTGCGAACGTAGTTATCCGACGATAATCTAGAGCACTGTAACCTCGATACCGTGCATCCGTCCAAGGTCAATGAGGCAGATAATGGTAGTGCGCTCGTCACACTCGGCGGGGTTCCGTCACGCGCGGTGACCGCACTCCGGAACCACTACTAAGTAGAGTCGGCTATGTTTTGGTCGGCGTTCGTCGCAAAGCGGATTATTATAAACGTGTATATTTTCATTTTATATAATATTTATGGTGACAAACGAGCACACAGTTCACGTGGTGACCGGCGCCCATGGGGTCTACATCCATCGACAAAGATTCATGATGTACAAGCGTTCTCACTTAGGAGGACTGAGGCGGAATAGCTTATTGCTGAACCGGGTCTCCGGTTCCCTACACTCGGTTTGGTGTGGTGAAACATAGGAGCAGTATGCCGCTAGCGCACGCTCGTATTCCGTAAAGAAGTGATTCTTCCCTAGCCATAAATAGCCTATGCGGCTCTTGCAGCTTCATCGGACACAGGGCTCACGGAACTGAGGGGTCCGTGAGCCCCTAACCATAAACAATCTGCAATCTATGTTTGTCTATGTTTTTTGTAACAACAGTTCACCTTATGATGATTTTTTTAATGTTTAAAGTATGTCATAATTTAAAAGCACGTTTGAAGTTTGATTACGTGTTCACTCGTTGAAGTTGACAGTTACCGTAATAGTTGTGCGTTTTAGTGTGAAAGTGATGATATATTCACTAACATTCCTGTTAACCACTCCAATAAACTTAAATACTAAAAATGAAGAGCTAGGAGATTGGATTGGATCACGACAAGAGTCGAACGGCGGTAATGAAGCTAACTTAAGTTTCGCAGACCGTATCCTAATCCGTTGGCAGCAGACACTTAACCGTTATGTTGTATGTGTGTGTAATGTGATCGCCTCCAATAACGTATTGACACTACAATGGTTTAAAGTAAACAAACAATCGACTCTTTTGAAGTCGACGCACATTTAGACATCGAGAAGACTGCAATGAAATCGGCCCGCTCTTCGTTTTACTGAAACTTGTGTTTTTTAATTTAGTTGACCAACGAACATCTTGTGTTCGTTGTTCTCATAGTTATATATATATATATATATATATATATATATATATATATTTGGACATTGATGTTATTTAAGGTAGAATTTTAGTAAATAGCTTTGGTTTCCCCGTAACAACTTCCTTACGGCAATGCCATTAGCATTAATTTAATTGTTAGTCACAAAGTGTTTGGGTTGTAATTACTGTGTGCTTTTGCTTACTTCCTTATTATTGATGTGTTGCAAGCGGCCGGCCTACATCCGGTATCTAGTTGCTACATGGAATGTCAGTGGGCGGGACCGCGGACTTACGCCGTACTAGCGTAAAATAACAATATAACGCTACTGTGCTCGTTCGACCCAGTTATAAATAACGAGGTATTCCATCTTGGTCCTCAGGCGTGACAGCGAATGCGCATTTTTGCAAGCTTCGCTTTCCGGAATACCAGTGTGGAACAGTAGCTCAGCGCAAGCGTGTTTCATCTGGGGAACGCAGGAAATCAGTGACGTTGTTACTGGTAACGGTGATGTTCTGTCCTTATTACTCAGGTGTAAAAATCAAGACAATGCAACAGCCAATCGATTTAAAAACTAAATGTTAATCCAAACTTGTTTCAGTACATCACTGAAAACCAAATCTAAATTGGTTCAGCGATTGTGTACATTATCGTGTACAAACACAAGACGAACAAATGAGTCCACGATTTTATTATTCGTGTATATGTAATGTACCTAGTCCGGCAATAAGTTCTGTTACAAATGAAAATATTTTTTTTTTAATTAATTAATGTAATGATATTAAAATTTATACCTACATATTTATTAGTCAGTCACCAAAAAAAAAAATTCTATTTGAAATGGCCACCTTTGGCTTTTATACAGGCCTTTAATCTGTTTGGCCACGAATCTGACCATAATTTGAAGTCTAAAGGGTTGAGGTCTGGGCTAGATGAGGGCCAGTCTTCAGCTCTTATAAAGTCCGGAACGTTAGGTAGTTCATGCCTTGTGACCAGGTGCAGAGTAGCCTGCTGGAAAGTCCACGGTATATTTTTAAAAGTGTATTGCTGAGAAATTTCACAACATGATCCAAGACTTTATCTTGATACAGTTTGGTTGAAGGTTCTACTCCTTTTTTACAAAATGTAGTTTTGTGACTCCTTGATAGGACACGCCCCACCAAACCATCACTGACGCAGGATGATGACCACGTTGTACCTTTCCGACCACTTGAGCAGCTTCTTTAGAACTGTGAGCGTACACTTTATCATTTTGCTTATTGTAGTGTTCTTCAATCGTGAAATATTTTTCATCGGTAAAGAGGATATTTCTGTGCCTTTCACATGCGTATCGCGACAGAAGGCGTTTTGATCGATCCACTCTCTTTAATTGTAAAGATTGATTTAGGGCATGTCCTGTATAGCGATGATAAGCACCGAGCTTCAGGTCTTGTCTTATAATACACGACAGAGTCCTACCGGGAATCTACATTTCTCGAGATAAGAATTTTTGATTCCTAATGTGGTTTCGACGAATTCTGGCTTTAACAGCCTTTGTAGTTCTAACAGCACGCGGCCGCCCCGATCTTTTCTGGTCTTCGACAGAGGAATTGTTGTTGTATCTGTTATATATACGGTATATACGGAACATACGGCTGATACCAAGCTTTTGAAGTGTCTGGAATATGACCGACGGCTCCATACCCACTCTATGCAAGACGATCACAGCAATCCTATTTTCTTTAACACCCCATTCCATATTGTAATTTGATAATGAACACGAAAAAATATGGGAAATGGCGCAAAATCGAAAGAAATTTTAAAAATATAATCTTAAGTTTCTTTAGGAAAATATTGTAATGGTTATGATGAATGCGGATTGTCACTGGAATCGATTACCACCAAGTGAATTGTGTGCTGGTTTGTCACCCTTAATCTTAAAATATGTCTTACGCGACAACCGCCTAAGACGTCATAGTACTTGTCTACTAAGTTCTGTAAGTAAGGTTTTGGTATCAATCCTAATTGAAGGCGCAGACGAAATTCTCACATGATTGGTTTGCTTGAGGGTGGGGTAGTAAATGCCATGATAGTAACCAAGTCAAAATAATTGATTTTCATAGGGAATGTCAGCCATTTTGTAATTGTGATAGTTGTAATTCAGTGGTAATTATATACGCGTTGGTTTTTAATGGAAATGATGAGTTTGTCAAAGTCGTTGGCATAGTATCGTATGTACGACCTTCATTATTGATTACAAGCTTTGAAACGGAAGTACCGTCCACCGATAGGACGTTTTAAGCGCTAATGACGGCGGATGGGTGGGCTCGACCGGAGAGACAGCGACATCACAGGATACCAGTGTGAAGTAGTAGAATCACGCTGCTGTTTCGTGTGGTGTGTAGGGATCCGGAGACTCCACTACAAGTAACCACGCATGTCCATCTTGAATCTTTGCTTAGGGTGGATGTGGAGGCTTTTCCACTGCAATCAGATTTATACTATTTGGAAAACAACAATGAATTGCAGAAGAGGAATATTTCAATGTCGGAAGAACACCATCACTGCCTGTACATACGGCACGAGGATACGCGAACCATTCCATCTGTATTTGATTGCAACAATTGCAATCTGTTAGACTACGATTCAATGATAACAAATATGTCTTGCAATAGACAGCTCCAATAACTTAAAATTTGAAAATGATCGGAAGAGTTCGGATTGGAATATAATCGTTTATTTTAAGGGCTGATGGCAGATTTAACTTCGAATTGAAGGGTGGCCGTGCTTTGTTGAATCTGAAGTTTAGTGGTAACCAGCTCGACAGCTTAGACAGTTACCTTGCGCACGAAAGTAACTGATTCTTAAGGGTCCGTGGGGCCAAACCTCGGCCTGGTTAGTTATTTCTCCCAGTTTAGCATGTTTACACGTGTTCACAGGAAATACGATGCGATGTACACGAGAAATGCCGACATCTGGCTTAAAACCGGCGCGGTGATTTTTAGCATAGAATACCTTATATACCTATTTTGCTGTTTATTTGTTTATGTTGTTTTTGTACAAATTGTGAGATGTTTCTTTCAGAGTAGTAATGAATTTTAGACATTACGACATGTCAACACCATTCGTAGAATTCGTACATAAATTTCCGTAAATCTATCACCAATAATTGTACACGCAACATCATGACAGCATCACTTGGTGAAATACAACGCTCCGTACAGATCAGCATCACCAGCCCAGTACTGGGCAAAGGCATCCTCCACAGATGCCTCGACTTTCTGCAAATTTGCACAAATTATAAATTTGTGACTTTCCCCGTTATATGTATCCAAAATCTTTAACTTAACTTAACTATCTAATTCAGTGATGATTGAATGATCTTTCCACCCAAAATATCTAATTTGTGAACTTTATCAAAATTGTTGGTTTGAAAAACTGAACTCATTTCGAATTAACGAGAACCGCTCGGGTCATAGTTTAGACATGAGACCTTCCGCCCGCGCCAGCGCCGATGAGTCTCGGGGGTCGTATCAGACTGGTTCATGCCAGAGATACACCAAGGCCAAGCTTATCAGCTCGTTACCTGACCACCGCTACATTTTTATATATCCGCATGCAAAAATAAAACGATTGTATATTTTTCAATATATCATGAATGACAAACGAGCACGCAGTTGACGCGGAGGCAAGTGATGGCCGCCACTCGTGCGTCCGCGCTCGACCGACAGGAACAGGCCGTCAACAGATTACTCAAGAAAAATTTATAGAAGTACAAAAATTCATTCTCGTCCCCACTTAAAAACTAGAGTTACGAACAAAAGATTAGGAAGTTCCAGCATAATGCACGCAACTGAGTCGGCTTACTTGTGTTTACCGCGTCTGTTCACGCAAACATGATACTTACACTGTATGTATAAACACAAAGCCGTTATTCGTTTCGATCGTGCACACGTTAAAAAAAACTTAACGTTAGGAAGGCGAATGGTCAGTTCAGGATTAGTTATAAGCCGGAGTCCAGGCAAATGCACTTATATAATATAACTCAATATATAAGGTTTTAAATAAAACTGAGCAGAAAGCTGTTGACACTACAAAAATAATCACTAAAAGCGTCACCAATATATGACATAATATATTTATGTAACTTAATTTACTAAAACTAACTTTTACAATTAACTCCAACACAATTACTGGCGGAGCCATGCTTTAGATAATCCCTAACTGAAACATGATTGAGTCGGCTCGAACGGGCGATGAAGACCGCGATCTCACAGAACACTGGCATGAAATAACAGCTAAGCACTAACGCGAGCTGATGAAGTAAGAGGTATTAAGAAACTTGGTTGAGGGTCAATCACTGTGTGCTCATTTGGCACCAAGTGGATTTTTGCATGAGTTGGGCATTTACAGGAAAATTGTATAATGTATCATAATCACAAATTAATGTAAGTGCAATGGTGTTCAAACACCTTTATATTAGCGTATTTAAGTGGCGCGGGGCTTCCCCGGCTTGTAGCCGCTAGCGGTGCAGAGTTGCCTCATCTGAGTAGGAGACACAATCCTCTTAGAGTTACGCTGATTCCTCGGCTTAGGTGGTCACGCAAGACGTTTATATTAACGTGACTATAAGCGTGTAAATGTACTTTTGCTTTGCATTTTTTTTATAATTTTAATGGTGACAAACGCGCACACGGTTCATCTGATGAAAAGAAAGACTGCGGCCCGTGGCACCTACATCTATCCTCAATAGAACAAGATGCACACACGCTATCACACGCGAGGATAGACGGATCGCTTTTCGCCTGTAATAGGGTCTCATTCTTGCGCTCGAAATACAGCAGAGTTATGCTGCTGTTTCCTTTACTAGGTAGGCATGAGGTCGCGGTCAAGTCGAGCTGACCAATTCATGATGTATCTAGAATGTAGCTGCATCGCGGCTCGACCACTGTTCATAGAATTTTTTTTGTTACTTTGAGTGTAACAAACTCTCACACAGTTCACCTGATGGCAAGTGATTCCTGCGGCCCACGACGTCAAATCATCCTTGACAAGGAATCATAATGCAGATGCGTTGTTACCCTTGAAGACGGCAATGCCCAGTAATAAAGGTTTAGCATGATTGCAAAATTATTTATCAGGTATAATAAATATGTTTCAATATAAAGTGCCTGAAAAAACGAGATGTTATTTAATTCTCTTTTAGATTATGGATAAGCGTAATAAAGATAGGGTCAGATTGTATTTTATTTAGTAGGTTATCCACCAACCGTGAACGAATCACACCACGACACATCACAAGGAAACTGGCGTATCTAGGAGGAAAAAGAAATATATAATTCAATTATGTAAGCTGTTACTTGTGCTAAAGTCACGCTGCAGTTAATTGCTAGGTGCATTGTGAATGGGTCGGCTCGATTCGCGAAGGACCGGGCCCTCACTGAATACTAACGTGAAACTGTGTTTCGTGTGGCAAGTGTAGGCGTGGTGAGGTGCCTGGCGACCTTTATTTTATCGTGTAATTATTCTAACGTGGTCTAATAATAAATAAATTATGCTATCGGATCTTCGCCCTCCCGTTTCCCTTTGCCGACTAGCCTAGCCCGTCTATATCTGGCCTTATCACTGTGCGTGTGTGTGACGCCCCTTAGGTGGCTTCTACTAATCGATATACATATATTTTTTCTACATGTCTAATTAGTCTTGATAAATATTGCAAGATAAATCGATATAGCGGTGTGACTAAATAAATTACTTGTCTACGTACTTAATATAATACGTTCGTCTCGCTGAGTCGTATATCGGATTTGAATCTTAACCTTGTTTCAGAGATTGTAAAGTAAAGCATTAAACTACGCCTAAGAATTGTTAACAATGGTAGAGAAACGCTCCAGTTATTATTGCACCTTCGACGACTGAGCGACCTTGTGCTCAGTCGTCGAAGGACCACACCCCAGGATACCGATACTGCCGGCAGACCCTGCAGTTCCGCAAGGTTTTTTGCGTACATCACTTACCAACAGGCTGTGTGCTCGCTTGTCACACTCGATGTCGCGGCGTACTGCAACTGTCTGCAGATGAAGGGCGACCAAATCTCTTATTTTCATATCAACTCACTCAAATAGATCCGGAAACGACTGTACATAGCACTTAACTCGGTATTCCATGATATCGTATTCTATAACGTTTGTCAACTCGTTTCCAATTTGTTGATATCGTTAAATACATCGGTGTAGGTCAAAACTGTGTCGCGGGGCCTGCGCTGGATTCTCAGCTGAGGAACAATATTTGTGCACACAAATTGTTGTACGCAAATCCCGTGTCCGCGACACTGCATGTAAACCTTCGTCCGATGTTATGCGTATGCATGGCATAGGGAAGGGGACGACTAGCGAGTGCCTCTTTTTGTTTTTCGGGCTGATGGCCGGTGTTAGCCCGAAGACTTACAGTATCACCGGGTCGAGTGCTTCTGTATTTGCGTAAATGCTTATAGCACTATAAAATATTCAGCCATCTGGGCATGACCAGAAGATCGCTGGGGTTGTCATGGATCAGTACATCGTCATCGTCCCGAGGTGCAGAGAACTGTTTCTCGGGCACAGATTCGTGGCAACACTAACTTTTAGTATATTGTCAGATATGCAAATGTATGTGATACAACACGTGTCATTTATTTATTTCTTATTGTTTATCTCGTTCCGTGCTTTTCTCATGATATGAGAGGTGACGGGTTCTTGGAAATGTTGTTGTCGCAGGAACTGCTTACCATTAGATGAACTGTTACTTGTTATTCACTCTAATATTATGATGACAAGGTCTATTGATTGTTGGTGACTTGTGGCCCAGGACATGCGTTTATCCGAGATAAGGAATAATTCCTAATTGCAGATTTTTTTTAATATTACTTAGATAATATTATTATTAGAAGCGATAGTGATGATTATTAGCCTATGAGATAATTAATATCTATTTCCATCTTCAGCAAAGGTTTAAAATACGTTGTCACTCCTGAACACTGAGAAGGAATGCCTGTAATTGGCACCCCGGATCCCTGCACTCACCACACGAAACACAGCAGCGTCGTGCTGCTATTTCACGCTGTCATCCTGTGAGGACAGGGTCCTTCTCTGGTCGGGTTGAGAGACAGACTTGTTCTAGAAACGATCACTGTTAAAATGTACTTAAGAATAAAATACACATGGCATCCTGCTCCAAGTACCAGATATCGTGTTGTGCTCATCGTTACCATGGTAATGCCCGAAGATCGTGTTAAAGAAATCTCTTTGACGGGAAATAGGTGAGATTGCTTTGTTTTATTTGTTGCTGGAGCTTTAATTGAAATTCCTAGGAAAGCTATTTTACCTTGGAAAGGACGCCGGTACGTAGCCGTAATGCTTTTGGAAATTGATGTTAAATATTCTACAAAGGTATATATATATATAGATATATATATTATACTTGTGGCTGCGAGACTCGCGACACAGACCAATGGCGGATTCTCGTTTGTCACGTCTGTTATTATTAAAAATGATATAAGAGTTATAAACCTTTTATTACTGCAGGCAAAGTAAAACCGACACCGACACATATCTGTAATATTTTTGATAAATTGAAGTTATCAATAAATTTACAGTTATCGCTGGAATTTTATCATAAATGGACAAAATATCAGCTATCGTTATATAGATCCGTGAGAAGTGGCCCGCGTCGTAAACCAACGATATCTTTATATTTTTGCCCGAGGATTTCCTTCGGTACATTTAACAAAATGTAAGGTTTAAAAAATAGACGTAACTATAGTTGATAGGTTAGTAGAAATGTCTCTGGTCTCCGTCTGGTTCTGCTTCCGTATCTTGTTTTATAGAATCGGTGGCAAACTAGCAAGTTGCTCATCCGACGGCAAGTGATCACAACCTGAGAAGACGCAGATCCGCTGCCGGCCTTAAAAAAATGTCGTATCGATTCGGAAATACCGTCTGCTATAGCTGATTTCACACAGTAATTGTGCTGTGCGTGGCAGAAAACTTCGCGTAAAGCATACAGTGTTGGATTGCCAACCATCGAGATGATTAAAATGTAATTTTAAATTCTGTCTTGATATACGATGTCTAAACTCAGTAGCTAGAATAATTCCGGATAACCGCGTAGAACACTCCCCATGTTAAATTCGGTAAAAAATGCATAGAGATGCAACATCTCTTCAAGCCGATCCGATAGTATCTCGTCGAGGTCGTCAACGATTCGTGCCGCTCTTCGTAGAATGCGGTCAAATGGAAGGAGTTTGTACTGGGGTGTGTAGTGGTGTTATGTTGTTGTGTTGCTGTGCATTTTATTTAGTAGGATCTAAAATTATCCGGACCATCTTTATCGAATTCTAGCTAACACGACAAATGCTGTACTGTCCAAATTTCAATAAATTTGTTTGTGATCGTTTCGTAAATTTGTGAAATAGATTTTGATCGTTCGAATCGATAATACACGATGGTCTTGAGTTCAAACTAAAATCTCATAGAAGAAAAAATATTCAGTATCACCTGAATTTCAAATTTTTTCACTTTTTTTTCTCTCTAAAAGCCTAATTAGGACTTACGCGAACTTAAAAAAACAGTTGTATATAGATAATGTAGATAATATGTTGAAGTATCACGATTGCGGTTCGGATCATAACTGTTGCTGGACTGACTACATTGGAAAGTTTTGGCCCAAGAGGGCAAATGATAGTTTCGTTTAGCCAATCATAATTAACTAACAGGAAACACTGTGTTACTGTTAATAGATACATTTTAGACAAATTTATACGTAAGTCTGGCGTGCAACAAGGATGCCATTTTGGGCCCATCCTCATTTTCATATTTATTAATGACATGTCAAACGTTAAGACAAATAATTTGTTATTTGCCAATTACGGATGCTGAAGATGCAGAAGAGTTCAAAAACAAATAAAATGTCTCTTAATATAGAAAAGAGTGCACATATATTCCTAAGAAATAGAAAAACTAAATACATTATAGAGCCCAAAGAGACAATTGATGAGATCGCGATACAGCATGTTGTAACTTTGCAAGAAAACTTCACAACTTTTTTGTTTTTAACGCATTTGTCGAGACACTTAAAATATATGAATTATTATTTCAGTGGTAGAGCCACGAATGAATGGGTCGGCTCGACCATGAAGCGACGCGCCCTCACAGAATACCACCAGCGTTATATAGCAGCACAACGCTGCTGTGTTTCGAATGGTGAGTTGGGATCCGGAGATTCTTATTGCTGATATTCTCTTAGTTGTCAGGGATAACATCGCATCTGCATTATGATTCCTAGGATTCCTTGAGCATAGCATTTACGTCTCGCGATCAAACTAGGTTCAAGACCTGTCTCTCGCACCAATTTCGAAAAGTCTTGGATTCGGCGCACGCGCATAAAATTTAACCAAATCCACCATCACCTTGTTCATTAGTCTTTTTCAAATAATTCTGGAAAGTGTGAAACTTAATATTTACCTACCAGTTTTCATCAATTTATAGGTAATTTAGAATTTTATTATCTTTCTCTAATTGTAATTGTCAATTTTGATTTTGTATTACGTTAAAGAAATAGAATGTGGAATTTATACAATAAATAATAGTATTACATAAAGCATCTCGAAGGTTCGTTGTGGGGGACGAAGATCCGCGACCGCTATCCCCAGCTTCAAGTTCTCAATCCACATTTATGTAAGTATCGTATAAATGTATATTTTCACGATGTTCTGGCGTGGATAGAGAGCAGTCATTACGTGTGTAGTCAATGCGCAGGCCGCTCATTGTTTTACTTTAGTGTAAAATATCTCTGAACACCTAAACTATTGTGTTGTAAACCAGATGCTGAGGACACTGATTGATTTCTTCTTTTTACCAGGACTCGCAATAAGTCGTATCATATCAAAGTGAATCGGTTTATATGACCCGGGAAGGGTCGCGCCTTCACTGAATACCAGTGAGACATAGTAGCATGTTTTTCGTGTGGTAACCAGTTATTCCTTGTCAGTCTTCAGGCGTGATAACCGTGTGAGCTGTGCGAATGAGAGCTGGTCTATTTGGTGTCATCACCTCAACAACGTTTGGTATGAGGTGAACTGTGTCCCTGGTCACCCTAGTGGACGACGGCTTTTCTTATTGATGTTTTTGTACACGATGTTTGAATTACATTTTGTATTATTTGTTATACAAAATACGTTTATGGTTTGTTAATTGTCGGGTACACGCAACATACTGATTCAGGATTTATGAGCTGAAGCTTTCTGGAAGGTGGGCAAGTAAGGCAAACGCATTCCAACGAGTAACGACGCTTCACGTTTTTTAAATATTATCTTTAGACGTGGTGTGTTGAGAGTGAGAGAGTTTACGTTGAGAGGGTAATACACCCGGAACACTCTCATATAATATTATATTACTAACTGGCCTTGCTTTTATGCATGCGATCTTTTACAAAGAGATAATGTAGGTAATGTTTGACTATCCGCGTTCCTGCAAAATTTACGAAACTAACAGTGGTAGGGCCACAATGCAGCTGGTCTCGTGCCTCAGCTCAGATGGTCAATTGGAACAGAGAACCGTGCCATCATGGAGTATAAGGTTGCTATGGCAACATGGCGTGGCTGTTATTCGTATGATGAGTGTAAAGTGTAAATTTTTCGTCATTCACCAGCAGATGGACAGTGTGCTCGTTTGTCACCCTCAATGTCACAATGTAACGTTATAAATACACAATATTGCGATATTGCTAAAAACGTCGATCCAGTTCATTATTAGGCTGACTTACACGCGGCCAGGTGCATGTTCGGCCACCGCGCAGTGTCGTTGACTCGGGATGTTTACACAACAGTCTGGGAGCGGGTTGCAATCCGTGCAGCGCGATCGACCGTTTGTTGTCGTGTCCACGTGGCGATAAATGTTTGGGTTTCGTTTTAGATTACCGTGTAACGTTTATTAAGATGACGCAGTGCGCTCGTTTGCGCGATTTATATGAACAATGGTAGAGCCACACCGTTGCTCTTGATTAGCTGCAACATGAACGAGCATTAACCGGAGAGGATACTTACGTAATACAAGTATGACGCTGCTGTGTTTCGTATGATACATGTAGGGATATGCATGTGTATACTGAATGGTTGTCGAGGACGCACGTGGATCTCATGGACCGCAGCTTCACTTGTACTGTGCTCGATTGTCTCCCTCAATAAAATAAAAACCTTTTAGGAATGTCTTCTTGACTATATATTATGTTAACGTTTCGGCGACATTACCCAATTATATATATATATAGTTAGTGCGTGTGAGTGACACTGATTGAGTGAGTGCGTGTACGCAGGTGTACGCGTCCCCGAGCCGCAGGAAGATGGACACGAAGGGCGAGGGCGAGGAGATGACCTACCCGCACATCTGCTTCATGGTGGACAACTTCGACGAGGTACGTGGCTCTTCTTCAACATTAACTCAACCAACACATTGTTGTGTTCAAGCAGCGGCGCCTGCCATTTGTAATTTTAAAAACATAAACGTCAATGGGATTTCTATACAATAAACTGCGGGGTCTTCCACGGAATTGGTACAGGCTCTAAGCCTCAGTACGTCCCGGAGGAGAAATGTATGTCCAGCACACTCAATATGATAGGCACCACTCCGCATCCCGGTCCCGACACGCAGGGGAACCCCAGTCCTATGTTATAAGCTCCGGACTATACTACTATGCTCACGAGTACATCACTAAAGGTATCAAACACACTTTACTCAAGCTTCTACTAAAGCTCAGACTGATAAATTAAAATCAAAGACTAAGAAAGTTTACACGTAGTTTTGTCTTCCGTTGCCATGGAGGGTAGTAGGAAAATACTTTTTATTGCCGCTCCTTCAATTCCTGATTATAAAATTGTGCGGGATCCCAAGATATTTATTGTCCTCTGTTCCATTACATTGGACCTTGCCGTCCACTTCAATTTGTGGGTCTAGATATCGTTATATATGTAGGTATGTGTGTCGGAATTGCAGCGGCTGCCGTCGAGGCAAATGTATATATCGAGTAGTAACAGCGCACGTACAGGTGAGATGCGCTGGAGAGAGGGTTGTGTTGTGTGTGTGTTGGTGTCATCGCGACGAGCCGTGCTCGCGTCTCATACCGACAACATGACAATTATATATAAGCTGCGTGCCGGACAGCGATCATTTTTCTGCTGCTGCTGTTTCATCGGATGAGTGTAGGGATCTGGTGGACCTCATTCCATTCGTGTTGGTTCGCATATAACGCATGTGGTGGACCTGTGTTGGTGCTGGACGTGGATATCATGGATTTTTATAGCATACGTCGCCTAAGAATACAAATATAGCTTTGTATTGCACGTGGAACTCTGGACTCACGCAGTACACGCAAGCTCACCGGGCGTTGAGCCGCAAGCGCTATAGACAGCAAGGACGAGGTTATTTTTAGCAGGGGAGTGTTTGTTACTAAAGTATTGCTATGGAGAGCGTTGTCGTGAGAGCGCCAGAATATAACATTAGATGTTATTAAACAACTGGTTGCCAGCGTAAAAGAGCTGAGTCTCGGCTGGTGCGTGTAGGGACTCGGAGATCCTCATTACTGGCTGCATTGTGATTCCTTATTCATGATGAATGTACGTCCCATGGATTGGTAACATCACTCACTGAACTATGTGATCGTTTGTGACCCTTAATATTGTAAAATTAATTTTAGATTTTTTTAATCGAAGTATCGGCGGATCACCCACGCGCACTAAAGTTCCTCTATGGTGAATGACCTCACCGAAAACCTGACGTCATCGTCGACAAGGAAGACGCTTACGTGCTTCTCCACCAACATTTGTCACTCGTCACTTCGTCACCGAGAGCCTTCAAATATCTTTTATCGCCATTCGAAACACACTGCGTTACACTGCTATTCTAAACTGACTGGTAACATTATTGCATAGAGATTGACCCACGCACTAAAAAATCCGTGTTACTAATGACATGACAATACATTTTTGAAACCAGCGCACAGTTCATGTTATGATAAGTGCATAGATATCCGTCGGTGGTCATGACTTCCGGTTATCTCCGACGGTTAAGGTTAACTACCTCGTTGCCAGTAATTAGTTAGATCAGTAATTAGTTTTACCCTTATAACTTTCGTTTGTTCCTTCAAAAACAATCCTGAGTAATAATAACACAGGTTTATTACTGCTGAAACAACAATATACATAAATATACATAAATCGATAAAGAAAGAAAGATGTTATGTCCAACGCATATATTAGTCGCATAAGATGCTACAAATGAAGGTATAAAAAGGTAGCAGACGCAGCGTATACCGTATGAAGGTCACACATTGCTGGTTTTCTGACTACCCCATTCTCAGTCGCACGCCACATCAGAAGGAGCGTAAATATAAAATGTAAAATGGAAAATGATATAAAAAATGTGTGAATATAAAACTGTATATATGTTTTAGTGACCGCGTTTAATATATTGCATCTAAGAGCATTGCTTGATATGTTGTTCTATCAACTATCAAAAATCCGCAATAGTTTGGAACCCGTATGCTAACTGCACCGTGCCCATCGGTAAAAAACGTTCTAAACAAATATAATTCACTTCAATCGGTCTCTCCAGCTCTGTTAGTGATCATCGTATTACCTCATAAATAGATACGCAAGTGAATTCCGGAGGACATGCCGCATCTATAAATAGTATTGTAGATACCGATACGCAAATGAATTCCGCAGGACATGCCGCATCTATAAATAGTATTGTAGATACCTATACGCAAATGAATTCCGCAGGACATGCCGCATCTATAAATAGTATTGTAGATACCGATACGCAAATGAATTCCGCAGGACATGCCGCATCTATAAATAGTATTGTAGATACCGATACGCAAATGAATTCCGCAGGACATGCCGCATCTATAAATAGTATTGTAGATAACCGATACGCAAATGAACTCCGCAGGACATGCCGCATCTATAAATAGTATTGTAGATACCGATACGCAAATGAACTCCGCAGGACATGCCGCATCTATAAATAGTATTGTAGATACCGATACGCAAATGAACTCCGCAGGACATGCCGCATCTATAAATAGTATTGTAGATACCGATACGCAAATGAATTCCGCAGGACATGCCGCATCTATAAATAGTATTGTAGATACCGATACGCAAATGAATTCCGCAGGACATGCCGCATCTATAAATAGTATTGTAGATACCGATACGCAAATGAATTCCGCAGGACATGCCGCATCTATAAATAGTATTGTAGATAACCGATACGCAAATGAATTCCGCAGGACATGCCGCATCTATAAATAGTATTGTAGATACCGATACGCAAATGAATTCCGCAGGACATGCCGCATCTATAAATAGTATTGTAGATACCGATACGCAAATGAACTCCGCAGGACATGCCGCATCTATAAACTAATTTATAGAAATATCAGTACTGCGGTGTGAGGGTTTGGCGCGGCTAATGTATATCTAAAACATAAATGAAAAAAAATCATATATATTTCAAAGTCATGTCAATCCGCACTGGGCTCCACTGACGGACATTTTTTCAACAAACCCCGAACAACCGTCTGGGAAGATGTGATCCATGTCCAGCTAATGGCTTCATCTAACAAAAAAATATATTCAAACAAAACCTTCATAGGAATCGAATGCGCCGACCATTGAGCCTTTAAACGGAAGTGAAACTGATGGCGTCAGGACACAATTAGTACACACAACTATAGAAAACTTGAACTAATTGTCCTCTTTTAGTTTAGATTCTTTACCGACGGCTTGTGAATATACAAACACGTTGTGGATTACTGTAGCGGTACAGAGATGTGACACAAGTTTGTAACGTTTTAAAAGTTTCCAAAGCATTTCCTCTGAGTTGATGGTCAAGCGCGTGCCGTAATGCACGTCCAACGGTTCCTGGGATGCTGAGGCTGGATTTTCTATTACTGATCTACATCCCTGCTTAGCAAATATTCAAATTGCACGCGCGTAGGCACTCATGAGGACGGACTTGTTATCTGTAATATAGCCTCCACATCTCTCACTCACCATTCGAACCACAGCAGCCATATGCGCTTGTTGCAGACAGGTATTCAGTGAGGGCGAAGTCCTCACGTTCGGTTACTAGCAACAAACTTTATTAGAAATTAACTTTTTCGAAAATCCCGCGTCCTGTCTGTTCGGAAATATCGCTGGTTGTTAACAGCTGACTCCAGAGAGTAGTTGTGCGCGGCAGAAAATATCGCGTAATGCGCGCAGTGGTGGGTTCACAGCAGTCGAGATAAAGGATGAAATTTTGAATTATGTCGCGTTGTACGATGTTTAAGCGAAATTAATCTGAGTAACTTAGAACAGACCCCATGGTAAATTTTAATGTTAATGTGAAACTTTAAAAATGTATCTGTAAGATTTATCGAACACCATGTAGTACCGTGTCGACAGAGTGTAGTCGTTAAAATTACTAAACAACTACAAATGCTCGCTTCCAGAAATTGTGAACGCTTTGTGGAACTATTTTTAGATATGATTCGTTTTGTTTTGAATGTCGCGGTTGTTTGTGCGAGGCCGTTGTATGCGGCTTATGTTGGAGGCGAGGACCGCGAGGAGCAGCAACGTAAAGTAGTAGCATATCTCTGCTGTATTTCGTTTTCGTTTAGGCGACATCATCTGCATGATGATATCTTATCGAGGATGAATGCAGATGTCATGGGCTGCAGGAATCTCCCGCAGGTGAGCCGTGTGTTCGTGCCGAGCAGAATGTGTAATATATGCGAATACATTCATAATCGTTAATATGTTCCTGACACGCAAATACTTATATAAAACAAAATGTATATAAAGTTATATTTGTTAAACAGAAAAACGTTTTGTTTAAAAAAAACATATCTTCTCCTGGCCTTACTTACGTCTGTTCTGATCAATATTTAACATAACACCGCAAACCTTTCAGAATATACCCGTCACATGAAAAGGCAAAAATGTCGAGATGTATACCAGGTAACTTGGTATTCTTGTTACATTGTAGTGAACCCTTCGTGGAGCCATCGGCAAAGTTTTAACGGCGGTGTGCACACGACCGCACTGGGCGACCTTGCGTGTTGCCGACAAGCCCTTGTCTACCAAAACCCATATTTTTCCTAGACATTGACGGTAGACCCCAGCGATTGCCTACTCATTCTTCTCTTAAAGGCATTATACTATCGCAGGCAAATTCTTCCAATCCTTAGATGTTCGTCTAAGCTAAGCTGTGCGTCTTGATGTCCGATGACGCATAGAGGACAGTCATATTTTGTTTTGTATTCACAGTGACACACGAGCACACACCTGATGGTAAGCAATTGCAAAAGCCCACGTGGGTACTCTTCTGAGAGCTAAGACCGTATCCCCACACTCACACGACGAATACAGCAGCGTTACGTTACACTCTGATATTCTGTGTGGACGTGCCGACTCGTTCATATCGCAGCTAGAAACTAGATACAGCGTGGCTCTGGCACTAAACTAAACTTTACACATTTTATAAATAAAAAAGAAATCTCCAATCTGGCTTCCGTGGCTCGGCGCTCGGCAGTCGGCGGTCGGCGGTCGGCGGTTTCCATTCCTTATTCGCTGTGAGTTCGTCATTATGAACATTCATCGTAATGAAATGAAATGAAAAAAAAATCGTAATTGGTTTACTCCAGCTCGCGCCGCCGCCGGCTTCCTCGGCTCCAAGGTCACGATAATTAAAAGGTTTCAGTTCGTCGTTCGCTTCGTGCTTGTTTGAAAATTTTAATTGATTCCTTTAAAGAGCGTTGATGATCAGGTTGTGTGTTGATGTTATATAATGAATTGATTGATATCGTTGATATACAATTATTTTTTACTTTTGCGTTCGCCGTCTCTTTCCCACACGCAGATCATCATCATAAAACGATTTAGGATTCCTTGATCATTAAGTCCAGTTCCCGTGGACGATTTTATAAATTGTGGATACTTACGGGACCATCCCGACGTTAAGTTAACAGGGTAGAACGGTCTCTCTAATTGTGGCCGTCTCCGAGAAGCGTTCGCATAGATTTTGAAAAGTAGTAGAGCCTCGTTTGAGCTAATGTGTAGCTGCAACATGCTTGGGTCGGCTCTACCGGGGGAGGACCACGCGTTTACATGACATCCGCGTGAAATATCCGGGAACGCAATTATAGGTTACAAGGCATTCCTTCAAGTCCTCGGGGTGACGGCGATCCTAAATCTTTCTTGAAGCCTCAGGGAGGTTGTTTGTCACCCCTAATATTATTAGAAGAATGGGTTCTTGATGTCCCGTCGCTGAGGCTCTACGCTGAAGCAAAGCTGCGACTCTTAACGACTAGGACCAGGTATACAAACCAAGGCTAATACCAAAATACCTAATAATAAGTAGGTACCTCACAGAGTTCTCAGTGGGACCTACTCCAAGTTACTAAGAACCTGAACAAAGACGTGTTGTCAGCTTTGTCCATATTTTTTGTCCATCCACTTGAGGATAACTTTTAAGTCATCGTTTCAATATTGTAATGGTTCCTTAATAAGTGTACTCCACGTTTAAATGATTAACTTAAACATATACGACTAGAAAAAGGAAGGCCGAGATTTTTTTCATAATAATAGTGGTGACAAATCAGCACACAGCTCGCCTGATCGTACGTGACCCATGACATCTACATCTGTCCTCGACAACTAGTCACTCCTAATGACTGAGATGGGACGCACAGTTCAAAGACGAGAAATAAACTCTCAATAGAACCTATATTGTATTCAGTAGTTTGTGTTTGTAATATCTGCGTGGTCATTTTGTAACGTATAAGCAGACCCAGTGTAGGTTGACAATAACTCTACAATACGAAAGCTTACTATTAACCTGTTCTCACAGTCTGTTTCGTGCATCTCAGTAAATGGTGAAAGAGACAAAAGAGCTGCGCGCGCGCATGTCCGAGCACGTGACCGGCGCACGCGCACGTGGCCGCCACATGGCTCGGATTTTTTTTCCGGGCTGATGGCCGCTGTTATTTATTTACTACGCTTTTACAGTTTCACCGGGTTGAGAGGTGACCGCTTATGGCGCTCGGCCGAGACCTCTATTGGTGTGTAACCAGCACAAGGGCTCCCGAGAGGGTGCCTCGGCTTGGACCGTTACCCTGTTGCGCGTGAGGTCCGAGTCTCGGCTCGTTTCTCCGACTATGGAATATTTAAATTAATATCTCTATTATAATTGACGAACTGTGCCACCACTTGGGAATGCGCAGGCGCTGGAGAAGAAGCAAGAAACATAGCCCGGTGTCGTGTACTCTTTATACCGCAGCCATCCCGCTGTCTATCTCCCCTATTTATTCGCGTAAATATATAGTGATTTCTTATATTTACACGAATACTGCATTGAATATAACTAAGTTTACTGACTGTATCGTCGCCTTTATGAAAAAAAAAATTGTGCCGAAGTTTCGTGTCCCCTTGGTCCGAGGTGTTTAGAATAGAATAGAATAAACATTTATTCGACACAAGAGGACAAAACAAAACAAGCACAAAAATGTAAAACAAAACAATAACAAAAAATTTTTTAACAAACATGAAAAAATAAAACGTTTGACGTTCTAACGTTATAATGAACCCGAACTGCCGCCAGGTTCTAATTATTTGTTTTAAATTGGGGGTATATCGTATCAGAATAAATAGAAGTTAAAATAAACGCGACAGCACCCCCAAACATTATTATTCTATGTGTAGTATTCCTGTGTGCGTTTCTAGTGCCCTTACTAGTCGCCCGCGGTGTTGCCCAACCGAAACGACACGGGAACCTTCAATAATGAGCATACACATTTACAATTATAGACTTTCTAACTTCGTTAGCAAGCTGGTAATGGTAAGGGAGGGTGATGGTAAGACAGGTCCTCGACTGGCAGCCGCAGTGCAGCGCGACCCGTGCAAGCTTGTGGGAAGTCTAGGGATGCAGGCGGCTGAACATTTCCCGTCAATGATTGCATTACTGCATTAAGGTGCTTAGGTAAATGAAACTAAACATTGTTACAAGGTTTATTTTCGTATGACGTGGGAGGAGAGTCCAAGTAAACATCCGTTAGTCCTTCATGACGCATCAGCGATAGTGCTATCTGTGTACTATATCTGTGTACTATAGTTTAAAACAATGCTAGCAATGCTATTAACATTTTATTTATAAGCATCAACTAAGTTTAACAATTAACTCAGCACCAATTAAGTTTAACAATTAACTCAGCACCAACTAAGTTTAACCATTAACTCAGCACCAACTAAGTTTAACCATTAACTCAGCACCAACAAAGTTTAACCATTAACTCAGCACCAACTAAGTTTAACCATTAACTCAGCACCAACTAAGTTTAACCATTAACTCAGCACCAACTAAGTTTCACCATTAACTCAGCACCAACTAAGTTTAAACACTTGCATCCTGAACGGCCTGGTGGTTTATGGTGCTAATTAAAATAAAGTGTTAATATAGTACGTACGTTATGTACTTATTTTTGTACATTGAACGTCGATCGTGACATTCAAACGTCTTGTTTACGTTTTCTTTGGAACCTCGCAATATAATCTTGGTGTAGTATGTATGTAACATCCAGCATAAAAATAAAGAACATCAAAATAATGTTTATTAAATTTTATAATATTATATAAACGTTCGAATAACATATGTACTGATTTTTTTTAATGTATTGAGGGTGACAATGGAGCCACTACATGAGTGGCTCGTCATTGGTAATGGCGATTAGCTCAACTCATGCTAGAGCTCTGATTGTCAGCTAGCATCGGATATCTAGTGCGCTCAAGAAATGTAGTTTACTTATATGTAACTGACGTGGTATATAGTATCATTATGAGGTTATACGATACGATACGATAGTATAGTTTACTTATATGTAACTGACATGGTATATAGTATCATTATGAGGTTATACGATACGATACGATAGTATAGTTTACTTATATGAAACTGACGTGGTATATAGTATCATTATGAGGTTATACGATACAATAGTATAGTTTACTTATATGTAACTGACGTGGAATATAGTATCATTATGAGGTTATACGATACAATAGTATAGTTTACTTATATGTAACTGACGTGGAATATAGTATCATTATGAGGTTATACGATACAATAGTGTAGTTTACTTATATGTAACTGACGTGGAATATAGTATCATTATGTGGTTATACGATACGATAGTATAGTTTACTTATATGTAACTGACGTGGTATATAGTATCATTATGAGGTTATACGATACAATAGTATAGTTTACATTAGTTGCTATTATTGTACTCCAAGATGGAAGTATAAAGAAACCTTGAAAGATTAGATATTATGTATACAGGGTGTCCTGTAAGCAGCGCGACAAACTAAAGGGGAGGATATGTCTACGGGTCATCTACAATACAAAAAAGACCTGAATAAAAGTATCACCATTTTCGAGATATTCCAATTAGCTATGTTGACAATTCAAAAGTGTTTTGTATAAACCTTCTTGAAGAAAGATTCTTTTGATTTGATTTATTATCCTAAAAATATATATAACATAAAATTTTTAATAATTTCATTGATAGTTATGTATGATATAGTTGAACTGCATTGCTATGAGAATATCCTGAACACATATATTTATTACAATACATATACACTTGGCTATATTTATGATAATACATAGTTTTATTGACGAAGCGACGCACAGAGCGCCGTGATTACAACGATATGTACTTGGTACACGAACATAATGGATTTATAGGTGGTTATGATTTTGGTAGTCTAGTCAAGTAATAAATATATATTTATATATGTTACTTTGCTACCGTTCGTCTAGCCAAGTAATAAATATATATTTATATATGTTACTTTGCTACCGTTCGTCTAGCCAAGTAATAAATATATATTTATATATGTTACTTTGCTACCGTTCGTCTAGCAAAGTAATAAATATATATTTATTGTTAAATAGTGTCCGGGGAGAAATAGTGTATATTGTAACTGACTGCCTCAACAAATATAATGAACATTTAATTATGTTCACTTTAAGCGAATGTTGGGTCACGCACGGCCTACTGCCGCTGAGCAACCTTCATGTTAAGTGATGTCGTGACCGTAGCTGGTGAACACGTTAGTCCAGAAGGTGCATATTTACTCTTGCCTTGAGATCCCAATGTCGGGAGGTTTTTGCGTTTGTCACACAGCACCTAGTTTCTAGTACCAACGGTACTGAGTTAGCTACCCAGCTGGTTCATATACAGATACAGTTATAGGTGGCAAGGAATTCTATTTTAGGCTTCAGGGGCGATTACCATGTGCATCTTATGAAGGAAGATGGGAACCGCTTGTTGCGAATACAGGGAATGTCCAAGACGATTCGCGACTTGTAAGGGATACGGACGGACGGACGGGTCATCACTAAGTATCAGCCATATGCGGGTCATCACTAAGTATCAGCCATATGCGGGTCATCACTAAGTATCAGCCATATGCGGGTCATCACTAAGTATCAGCCATATGCGGGTCATCACTAAGAAGCTACAAAGAAAGCTTGTTGTCACTTTGAGCGTCATCTACGTTGGAGAGCGAATGTGGAGTGATATGATACCGGCTTCCCTCTCTCCACGAGATCATTTATTTCTTAATATATTGCATAAACATCGAATCCACAGGCCATAAGGTGAATAGTATTTACAAAATAAAAACCGTTTGTTTAAACTCCCTCGCATCCATTGATCTGACGAGGTGCAAAAAATGGCAGCTTCCGGTCGTCGGCACGATTCCCCCGCACGTTTGTTTGTCATAAATTCAACTTTAGTAAGTTTAACCAACTAAGAGGTTACTTACTGATCCCGGCACGCTTGCTTCGGCATCAGGGCGGCGACGCGCGCGCGCTGATCTTCTATGTGTGAAAAGTGCAGTACAAATCCACTCAAGGCTGAACTTGACTTGGAGCTAAGAATAGCTGTTACTTTACGACATATTTGTAACTTCACAGTAATGTCACGGTAATGTAGCTACGTTGCAGTTAGTTTGTAGCTACATAATGATCGGATCAGTCCTCACGGGTGACGACGCATTTGCATTATTATTTCTTATCTAGGATGAATGTGTCATGCAAAACAGGAATCCTCACCAGAAGTCAGCAATCATGTGGCTGTGTGCTCATGTGTCATATTAAATTACCATGAATAAACTTTTAACTAAAATTGAACATAAATAATATTCTCATTAAAAATGTCGTGCTGATGAAATGATTGCGTCGTTGAATGCATAATTAAAACATCATTAGTTTCCCACGCTACGCGGTTTGTGCGTTGTGTAAAACTATTTATTTAAGTGCTATTTTATCGTAAAATAATTGGCGCAGTATGACACTAAGTAGTCATTCATTTTATTTCCGTAATTATCTATTAATATGTTACAACTAGCCGGCCATTATTATATATCTAAATATCACAAGTTTGTGAACCTATTTGTTCCTTAATATTTTAGTCCGTTGGGGCGTACAATGAGTAGTTCCAGATGGCTACTTCCTCGGCAAGGGTTTTAATCAAGAAAAAATATTAAATGTTTTTTTGTATGTATTTCGCAATATTATTGACGATATTGAAATATTCTTCAACATGGCAAGCACGAAGATTGAACAAAAGGTCGACTGATTTTAAATGTAATTGCACCGTATCCATTAATCGTTATTTTTATAGACTATACATATATTATGAACAGGCTGTCTATACTCCTCAGGAAAAGTTTCTTTTAAATTTCTTTTTCGTCAACATTATTTGAAGGCAAATATATTAATATCTTATCAATTATACATATATTATCTCATGTTATTTGTGTATACGTGTATATATATATATATATATATATATATATATATATATATATATATATATATATATATATATATACTAGTCTGGCCATAAATACTATTACATAAAAACTTTTCTTTTTTTTAACTTTTTATTTATTTTGAATTTGGAACACGTATATTATTTTAAAACTACTATCGATTTTGCGCCATTTCACATTTGATGGATTTTTGGCATGTCTTACCAAGGATTCACAAAACTATATTTTTATAAAAAGGAATGAAAACTTCAGCCAAAGTAAATCAAGATACAGTCTTGGATAATGTTGTGAAACCTCTCAGCAATACACTTTTTAAAAATGTATCGTGGACTTTCCAGCACAACTCTGCACCTGGTCACAAGGCATGAACTACCTAAGCCTGGATTGAAACCAACGTTCCAGACTTTATAAAACCTGAAGACTGGCCTTCATCTAGCCCAGACCTCACCCCTTTAGACTTCAAATTATGGTGAATTTAAGAAGCCATCTCTAAACGATACGGCGACATTGAATCTCAAAAAAAATGTTTGGAGCAAGCAGAAATTTCCCTTGGAAACAGTGCGTAAAAAAAGATTAACGCACTGTTTCAAAGGAAATCTAATCTATGGAGATTCGTGGCCAAACAGATTAAAGGCCTGTATAAAAGCCAAATGTGGCCATTTCGAATAGAATATTTTATTATATTTTTTGACTGACTAATAAATAAGTAGGTATAAATTTTAATATTACATTATTCTATTAAATAAAATGCATTTTCATATGTAACAGAACTTATGGCGGGACTAGGTATATATTATTTTTATGCCTACCAACATATTCTCTCGATCTCCGAGAGAGAGATGGCAGAGAATGCCACTGGGCATTAAGTCCGCCCTTGTACCTAAAGCTAATAGTAACAAAAACAGTGAATAAATAAATATTAGATGATGATGATGATGATGTGGTCGCGACGACATCTTCTGGTTGTTGGCAGCTGACATCATCTGCGCAGATCGTTTTATAGTGCCGGAAGCATTTGAGCAAACACAGCCACTCGCTCGTCCACTCCACCGTCCTTTTCCTTATTGTGATGTAATGGCAGAAAAAGAAAGTAACAAACTTGCACGCAGCCCACCTGGTGGTGAGTGATCACTGTGCCCTTGGGCATCTTCATACGAATCTTAGAAGAACCGGCGAAAGAAACTGCGGGAGTATTTTTTTTTGAATATTTTTTATAATAACATATGACTTCGATATATTTTGAGTTCATGTGAAACGACTTCTATTTATAAATAATCGTAAAGTCTCAATATCGTATGCCGGAGTCGAACGTGACTCCGTCACCAGCGAGCAGTGCTGCTGAGTCACCGCGGCGTGGCACCGCTCGGCGGAACTTCTCTGTGTTTGCCAGAGACGTGACGTCGAACCCGTCCGCGCGCCAAGTGTGTGACGGGCGGCTTATTTGCACAGTTCCATGAAGTGGACCCATCACCTCTGGAAACAGTCGAGTCCACTGCTCCACCATGTGGGGGAGCCCCAGGGTTCGATGCTGCTACACCTGCACCCGTTGACTATCCGCAGACTTGCATAGATCCACTCAATCCAGGATGCCACGAGAGCATAGTTCTTCCGGCCGAGTTGTCCAATATAATTAGTTTTCCCACAGTACTGTTGGAACCAGTTTATCATCACGTATTCTGGTTTTAAGCACCCGCACCGAATATATATACATTTATATATATTTACATTTATTATATATATTTACATTTATTATATATATTTACATTTATTAGAAACTAAAATCTGCGAATTATTTCTTATTAGCTTCAATAAAAATTGATTTTTATCTATCAAGTTTAAATTAAAGTTTAAATTATAAGTTGTTCAATATATCTACAATCATGTTTTCTAGTGTCAACGGGAAGGTTTATCGGTTTTCCTAATTTTAATAATAGTGGCGCCACGCTGTAGTTTATTGCTGGCTATGGATGTGTCGGCGAAATAAGCACGTTCTCACATAATACCAGAGTGAAATTGCAGCATAACGCTGCTGCGTTAGGTCTCAGGATCCAGAGACCTTTATTACTGGTGACGAGGCATTCCATGCTATTCCTGAAGGATAACATATCTGTTATAAATAGAATACGAAATACAGTCATCCGCATCGTCGGGCAACCGTGTGCAGTCGGTGTCCCTCAATACGAAAAAAAATATATAAAAACAGAACGGAGAAAACGTCCGATAGCAAGTGTGGCTCTTTGATAGCATACCGTATGAATTTCTGTTTTTTTTATATAGTTTTAATATCTTTCCCTAATCGCTGCCCTCAATAACACGGGTGACATTTTGAATTGTAATTCATTTCTTTACAATTAAGTGAGATACGTAGATACATATGTCGTCTCAGCCAAAGCCTTGTTTTTTGATTACGACAACATCTTTGTAAGCTTTCTGACAATCGTAAAACTTTCTTCGACTGAACTAAGCACTAAACAGAATAAGTGACATCGTCGCCCATACGATATTGTTTTTGTTCCGAGCCTTGCAAAGCTAACATTACAAATAAAACCATTCTGTAATTAAATATTTTCGTGAGAGCTTTAATGCACTTTAAAAATTGTTTTTAAAAGTGTGACGAGGTCCGTCGATATTGCAGTCCGTGTTCAACAACAATACATAAACATAAACAGTAAGTATATTATTGTCCGCTAAAATTAATCCTCACGATGAATCGGACGCCCTGCGGACCATCGCAGTGTCACGTGTACACGGATCATATCAGCATCATCTGGTGGTAAGTGATGACAGCGGTCCGTGCTATGTAGACCGTTCCTCAACGAACATGCAGGATGCGAGGCTCCACGGGGAACGACTCAACGGCATCAGAATACCGGCGTAAGATAACATACTGTGTTTTGTTCCGCGAGTGTGGAGATTCGGCGACACAACAGGTTACGTGCGTGACAGCGCATGAGCATCTTTGTTGATGATGGATGCAGATGCCATGGGCCGCAGTAACCTACCATCACTTACCATCACCTACCGTCGGGTGAACTATGTGCTCGTCTGTCACCGTTAATGTTATAAAAAACCTTGATAACCTTGCGAGTACTATGCGAGCAGTTCGCGAATGACTCACGGATGTTTACTTGGTGTCTACTCCCGCGTCAGGCGCTGGAATGTTCTTATAGGAAAATCCTGAGCTAACACGATGATCTTGCGCGGCGATATCAACCGCAGTCATAAATGCTCGCCTTCATATGCATACTAAAGTAATATCTATACATTAAAACATAAAGAAAGAACTTTGAGCATTGTTGCATTTCACATGGAGGAGGGCGAAGGGCAAAGATAGCATTTATGTGTAACAAATACATTAAATATATAGAACAAAACACTGTAAAAAATTGTGGAGAAAACACGTAATGGAACATAATTTGTAATTGATTTGTTCCCTCGCGGCGACATCCGCTGCAAGAGGGAGTTTATTTTTATTATTAATAATCATCATAAAAAAATCATCGCAATAAAATATAAAATGCACATGATTTTAGACCTCTTCAGAGGGCGTGTCCTAGCTTACTCTCCACGTGAGCATGCTCCAATATCCTGTCTTAGGTTGGATCTACATACTACACAGCCTCTTTACATTGGGTTGAGTTGGCCCGTATTCTATGAATGGCGTTGGAGTTTAGACTGCGTTACGTACTTGTAGTTTAGACTGCGTTACGTACTTGTAGTTAAGACTGCGTTACGTAGTTCTAGTTTAGACTGCGCTACGTACTTGTAGTTTAGACTGCGTTACGTACTTGTAGTTTAGACTGCGTTACGTACTTGTAGTTTAGACTGCGTTACGTACTTGTAGTTTAGACTGCGTAACGTAGTTGTAATTTAGACTGCGCTACTTACTTGTATTTTTATTTGTATTCCTATTCCACATAACTGCTCTGTGGAATCCAGTAACGGCAGCGTTATTTCTTAACCGATACGACTAACGGAACTCGGGGGGAAAACAGCCTACGCATTGCCTAAAGGCTGCGCACCTTTGAGTCCTCTAGTTTCGCGGATGTCCAGGGGCGGCGGTGATCTCTCTCCATCAAATAACTGTATAAAAAAAAGTGTTTGAAATTGTAATCACGCCCTCTGCCACTAGGTAAGTGGAAGAACTAACATGTTGTTTGTTCTTTCGATGAGATCGTGTACATTATCACCGTCAGTCAGCTGGCAAATGTTGGCAGGGTCGGCATTGGTCGGACAGACCGGCATCGTCGTGCCGTGCACTAATTAGTGACTGTTTGCAGGTGTTCTGCGACATAGTGGTGCGTGACGGCGAGATGGTGTGCGTGGAGCTGGTGGCGAGGGGGCGCGGGGACGCGGCCTGCGCGGTCATCTTCCTCGGCTCCATACGGTACGACGCTCTAACCAGGGTCTACGACGCCAGGGTGAGTAGCCTCGCTGCTGTCGAGAGCGGTATTACTCAAACGGAACTAGGAAAGAGCCACGATGAAAATTACTTGATTTATAATTTTTTCTCAAAGTTTATGTAGCTTGTGTAAGTTTCATGTGTCGGTACGCGAACAAACAAGTTATGCTTATTAAGCTCCGGTGCCGGCAACAAGGAAAATAATTGTGATTTAAGCTCTGTTTACCTCGAGCTCGGGCGTGGAGTAGAACAGCGGGACGAAACCTGTTTGAAACAATAATATTGACTTGTGACGTCCGCCATGTTGCTTACCCTCAGGTGAACTGCGTGCCTGATCGTTCCTCCTACGTGAATACATATATATTTATATATACATATGTATCTATCGACCTATATATATATATGTATATATATATATATATATACATACATACATATATATACATACATACATATATATATATATATATACCTAGTCCGGCCATAAGTTCTGTTACAAATGAAAATGCATTTTTTTAAAGAAGTAATGTATGGACGTAATGTAATATTATTAAAATTTATACCTACATATTTATTAGACTTAGCAAAAAATAAAAAAAAATACTATTCCAAAGGTGGCCCCTTTGGCTTTTATACAGGCCGTTAATATGTTTGGCCACGACTCTGACCATAATTTGAAGTCTAAAGGGTTGAGGTCTGGGCTACATGAGGGCCAGTCTTCAGCTCTTATAAAGTCCAGAACGTTGGTTTCAAGCCTGGCTTAGGTAGTTCGTGCCTTGTGACCAGGTGTAGAGTCCTGCTGGAAAGTCCATGGTATATTTTTAAAAAGTGTATTGCTGAGAGGTTTCACAACATGATCCAAGACTTTATCTCGATACACTTTGGTTGAAGGTTTCACTCCTTTTTTACAAAATGTAGTTTTGTGACTCCTTGATAGGACACGCCCCACCAAACCATCACTGACGCAGGATGATGACCACGTTGTACCTTTCCGACCACTTAAGCAGCTTCTTTAGAACTGTGAGCGTACACTTTATCATTTTGCTTATTGTAGTGTTCTTCAATCGTGAAATATTTTTCATCGGTAAAGAGGATATTTCTGTGCCTCTCACCTGCATATCGCGACAGAAGGCGTTTTGATTGATCCACTCTCTTTAATTGTAATGATTGATTTAGGGCATGTCCTGTATATCGACGATAAGCACCGAGCTTCAGGTCTTGTCTTATAATACACGACAGAGTCCTACCGGGAATCTACATTTCTCGAGATAAGATTTTTTGCTTCCTAATGGGGTTTCGACGAATTCTGGCTTTAACAGCATTAACAACCTTTGCAGTTCTAACAGCACGCGGCTGGTCTGGTCTGTCAGCTATCTTTTCTGGTCTTAGACAGAGGAAGTGTTGTTGTATCTGTTGATAGTACGATATACGAACATACGGTTGATACCAAGCTTTTGAAGTGTCTGGAATATGTCCGACGGCTTCATACCCACTTTGTACAAAGCGATCACTGCAATCCTATTTTCTCTAACACCACATTCCATATTGTAATTTGATAATGAACACGAAAAAATATGTGAAATGGCGCAAAATCGAAAGAAGTTTTAAAAATAATATACGTGTTCCAAATTCAAAATCATTAAAAAGTAAAAAAAAAAGAAGTTTTTATGTAATAGTATTTATGACCAAGTTATATATATATATATATATATATATATATATATATATATATATATATATATATATATATATATATATATATATATATATATATATATATATATATATATATATAACACCTGTACTTTGCCATCCGGTGACAAAACCGGAGACTTACTGGTGACGAGGCATTACATCTTAGCCGCTAGGAGTGTTAACACTGCAGTTTCTTATCAAGGATTAGTGTGGACGTCGTGAGCCTTTAGAGTTACAGTAGGGAGCTGACGGCTTCATTAAGTTAAATACATGCGATTGGAGTCGATCAGTTATAAGACAGCTCCTCAAAACAAATCACTCAAAACGTTAGATTACGAGTCCACCGAAAAGCTTTTGGAACGAGTTGAATAGAGACTTTCTTACACACACACATTGTAGTTTATAGCAATAGTTTTCAATTTTGTTTGTTTATAATTTTTATTTTATTTAGTTTTTTCTCTGTTCCTCTTTTTTTTAAATTAATTATGTTACTAAAAGATATATACTATGTAACTAGTGACATTAACTGGGAAGACACTGTAGCTTGTAACACAGTTTACACTAGCACAAGCTACAGAGTTACCACAAACTTGTAATTATGTCATAGTAAATAAATAAAGATTATTATTATTATTATTATAGCTATAAAAAAAAGTATTACTCTTTATATGATCGTCGTTATGAACGGTTTTTATGTAAAAACGTCGAGAAAAATTATTTTATGTTACATGTTAACTGCCTATTTATATTTATTGTTCATTAACATAAACGAAACGAGACGCGTGTCTTGGTGCGTCGTGTCGGGATTAAGAAAGCCTTTAATCCTTACAAATATTATTTCAAGGGTATAAAGTATATTTTATAATTATTTAACGAACAAAACAAAACACACCTATTGCAAGTAGCGAAACAAAACAAAACGAAAAAAGTTAATTGTAATCTTTGTCTGACGAGTGTATCGGTTCTATGATTTTTGTAGACTTTACACCCGCCGGACGCCGTCCTTGTCTGTTTCCCTAATTGCACTTGAAACGGTCGGTGTTATCACGGAGCGGCAACGTCGCACGGCGCGCGTTGCCAAGCGTCACTTGTGTTTGCTAGCTTTGTTATGGTTGGATATTCAATGTGAATTGCTGAAGCAATTGAATCTAATTGCACGGATTTTATCGTGTTTATTTTTACTTTTTTATGTGGACATTTCGATTGTTTTATCCATCGACAAAACATCGATGCTGTAAGAAGTCTGCAGTCTGTGACCTTACCTTATATCGTCCATCATCAGATTTGATAAGCCACAAATCATCGCGAAAGGCCAACGATTCGCGAGGCTATAAAAATAAAAAACATCCTAATTTCAATAGAGGATCCTATGATCAATAAAATTTGATCATTAACCATACATAGAGATATATGCAAGATGTATGCAGATGTATGCAAGATCTCAAGACACTGCGTAGATCAGACCAGAAATAAACAGTAAAAAGCTCCGCTCCGCTGTCGGAAGTTCCGTTAACGATGACATCGGGACGTCCACCACGTCGGTCCTCCCCGCGATCGCGAGGTGGTACAGCACTCGGAATCATCAGGATAAAAATGTTCAAATAAACTCGATAAAATCCATATAAATCAATATAAAAATAATTATAATAAATAATTGTAAAAATAATTATTTCTATTGAACGTGCATTCGCGAAAATATAAGAAATATATAATGTAAACTTATAAAGGTATGCTTACTGAATTTACTAGAGATTCATGTCATTAAAAAAAAACAACAAACAACAAATTAAACACTAGTGGTGTATAATACCACCACTAGTTTTTAATTTTATTACCAGAAAGACTAATTGTTAGTGATTGTAAATATGCAGTGAGAATTGTTGGTTACTGAACAATCATAAAGTTAGTTTCCAGAAAGCCTGCATAAAGTCATGGAACTAAAGGAAGTCGGCGGGGTTGCGGGCGCGGGGGACGGGGGGGGGGGAGTTGCTCGTGTGCCGAGCGGTTTATGAATGAAATGGCGGAAAGAGTTTTGAGCGTCTTGTCTTGTCCTTGCGATTCCGGAATAATTCGCTTTTTTGTGGAATAATTTTTAAAATCGATTTTTATTGCTTTGTTGTTTGTGTACATATATATGTATGTGTATATAGAGCTAATATACTGCAGAATAGTGAATATATGCGTATGGTATTTCTTAAGACGTTTAGCACGAAAATTCGAAAATTCTGTGAGAAAATGTTTATGACTTGTGGAAGTAAGATTAATTCCACCGTAGTCTTCAGAAGACGACCTCCTTGCATTTCAATTGTTTATTCACGGTGGTCTTTTTGGCACAGGATTTGTTAATCATCAAGGGAATTGCGTGCTCCTTCCTTTACCTTAAAATTATAATTTTAAATTACTCACCGAATGTCCCATTTGAATTAGTTTCTCTTTTCTTTATCAACTTTATTTAAATGAAGTAATGAAGGTATCAGTTACTGTTTACAATGAATATAATTGTTGCTTGCCCTGAATCATGGCGACCAGTCGAAGCGAGTTTAAGCCTAACCAAACGCTATTAGGTTAAGTTAGGAATGTCGCCTAATTAAGTACAATACAGCTTGGGTACGTCCGGCGAACCGGTCTTCTGAGCGCGGGCGCCTCAGCGAGGGCGAACGCTGGACGAATACAAACTTCACCAATATTAAATACACCAGTTTAGCAGTGTTTGTTGTTCATTAAGATATTTTAGTATAGTAGATACATATATTTTAATTGTGGTAGAACCACGCCACAGCTTGGTGGTAGCGTGCTGCCGTGAGTCAAAGACAGGCGATTGCACACTGAACTAGCACGCGTACCGGGGCTCCAGAATGAACAAACCATTTCCTATATTTCACTTGTTTATTGTATTGAGGGCGACAGCCGAGCGCACGGTCCACCTGACGGCGAGAGACTCCTGTGGCCGTGACCAGCCATACATCCTCGATAAGGATTCATAATACAGATGCGTCGTCATCTCTGAGGACTTAAATGGTATTCCCCCCTAGCGATACGACAGCGCCGCTATTCTGTTAAGGCACGGTCCTTCCCCAGTGGAGCCGACCCATCCGTGCCACAGCAGCGTGCCTGCGCCACTGTTTAAAATATCGCAAGAATTATCTAGTCTGAGATTTAGTTCAAATTTAGAAACTTCATATATACTCTACTGAATTTTGATATATATATATAGTATATATATAGTATATATATAGTATATATATATATATATATATATATAAATATATATATTTGTGTGTTCATGCAAGTATACCCATATATAGATCTAATATATTCCATGTGTAGTTAACGACGGATTGTGACGTCATACACGTGCAAGCAACGCGGTACGGCTACTCGGAATACCGTACAATACGTAGCCCTTGCGATTTCGTTTTGTTTTCGATACGATCAAGGAACATGAATAAGAAGTGTTCATTGAAATTAAGCAAACAAGTGAAAGGAAATGTCAATTTGACGACTTGATACTTGGTATAGTATGATATATATATATAAAATGCATCGAACCACCGCGTAGTGGAAGAATGTTTACGAACAGACCCCAGAGCTCCCTTCGATCCTGAGTTATTAGTTTCGGCTACCCGCTCTCCCCTCACCTCCCCGGTCGCCATTGACGTCGGTGGCACACAATGGCCGGGGGAGAAATGGGGTTAACGAGTCGGCCGGCGTCGAACCGACGACCCCGCGCCGTCGCCCACGCGTCCAGGGCTGACGCTTACTTTGTCTACGGAGTAGGTCAAAACTTCAAACTTCGTAGGACAAAAATCCTCTTATTCAAATTTGTCATTTGAATATTTAATGATTTTTATGAAATTTTAACTTTATATATATTTTTTTAAATATTAAGTGTGACAAACGAGCACACAGTCCCGAGCTTACACTGCGGCCCATGACCTCTACATGTACCCACAACAAAAAATACATGTACATGCATTTTTACCTCTGAGAGCTGCTATGGTATATGAGCCTTCACCAGTAATAAGGGTTTTCGGGATCCCTACACTCATCATACAAAACACAGCTCTTTTACTCTGGTATTCTGTCATTTAGATTTGGCTGATGTAAATAATAATATATATAGTATAGCTGCAGTCCGGGAGATGAAGCTGGGCCGTCACCCCTGAGATGTCACATAAATACTTTCGATCGTGTCCCGGTCTGTCCCCTCGGAGAATAGAAAAGCAAAAGAAGCTGAAATTAGGTCGGCACGTCTGGTGGGTGGGGCGGTTATTAGTACTAATGTTTATCTGCAACTTTACATAATTGTTATAACATATCTCACGGAAGATTTATAACAATGACTCTGATAAACTGAGTGGTGTTCATCTGCAACTGAGGTCATTTGAGGTCCAATTATCTTCAACTTATATAACATAACCTCAAACAACAGCAATGAAGAGTCGCGGTGGCTCAGTGTCGTGTGTAATGTCCCGGTACGCGAGCAAACCGAGTTCGATCCTCGGTGACGGGACCAATGAACATTTTTTATTGTAATTTTAGGTGCTGATTTAAACAAAAATTGAAATTCTCAACAGTCACACGTCCCACACTATTGTAATAAAGTAACACGTCCCACACTATTGTAATAAAGTAACACGTCCCACACTATTGTAATAAAGTAACACGTCCCACACTATTGTAATAAAGTAACACGTCCCACACTATTGTTATAAAATTACACGTCCCACACTATTGTAATAAAGTTACGCGTCCCACACTATTGTAATAAAGTTACACGTCCCACCATATTGTAATAAAGTTACGCGTCCCACACTATTGTAATAAAGTTACACGTCCCACACTATTGTAATAAAGTTACACGTCCCACAATATTGTAATAAAGTTACACGTCCCACAATATTGTAATAAAGTTACGCGTCCCACACTATTGTAATAAAGTTACGCGTCCCACACTATTGTAATAACGTTAAACAATAATAATAACGCCGCGGGCCGGGGTGGATCCGGTATGAAGCGCCACACCGCGCGCCACGCAGCCCCCGCTCCTCGTGACCTTCACTCTTTCCCGTCAGATGCACGACTGCCAGCATCCCTGCAGTGCACTTTGTCGATGAATAACATAATATTTCTATTCATTGTGTTGAGCGTGACAGCTCTCCTGAAGTTAAGTGATTTCTGCGGCGCGTGCCTCGTATATTCATCCTCGACAAGAAATCATAACGCAGGTGCGTGGTCACCCCCGGGGAGTAATTTGGAATGCCACTTCACCGGGGCCTCCGGAACCCTACATTCACCAGATGAAACACAGCAGCGTTAAGCAGGTCCATTATCGGTATCCAGTGAGGGCGTTGTCCTTCCCCAATTCCCAGACCCATTCATGCCATAGTTAGTAACAAACGGCGCGATCGTTTGTTCACTTCAGTAACTCGGCTATATTATATTTGCAAATCGGGCTATGGGTTACCAACCAACGTACAAGATAAACAGTTCGAATACGGCCTCCACATGTGATTTTCATTTGTCATAAGACAGCCACAGCGTTGGGATCATTACACGCTAAAAATATAACACGCATTGAGAACAGGCTGACTGGAACCGACACGTGGAAGCAAAGCATGATTGACATCGCTTTAAAATACATATACATATTAAAACATATACTGTTATGATAGTTTTAAATAATTTTACTAAAAAAAATACTAAAATAGGCTTTATGTTTTTCTTAAAGGCTTGCCAACTACAATCTAAAATTATTATAGTTTACTGCTAACATGGCCATCGGCTTTTGTTCCTCGATAATTAGAGGAGTGCAGGCAACACTCACGTGTGTTAAATTTTTCAGTGTTGCTCTCCCTAATAAAATTACCGTGGCAAAATTGATAATTTTTAGCTGTCTTCTGCTTCATTATGAGTGTGCCTCGCGGCGTAGTGGCTACAACACCTGGCTGCTGCGGCCTACGTTCCGTTTGCAAGGAAGCAATATAAGTATATTACAAAATAGTGAAGGTGTACTGTATGTGTTCTGTCTCTGACACTGCATCTGCATCTGAAGCGTCCTGCGATCTAATTGCACTTGCATTACATTAAACTAGAGAAGGGGATGAGGAGTGAGTGCCTCTGTGCTAGCGCACTGTAATACATCCGGCGCAGTTGATGTCATCTCATAATAACTAGACGAATATCCTCGTTGATGAAATCGGCCAAGAGTACATCATTTATAATTAATTATAGTAGGAAAAAAAACTTTCAGTCATATGGTGTGTTGTTTACATGTCCATTTGGTGAACCTTAGTGCTATTAACTCGGCGAGACTTTCGCGTGGGGGTGTGGGTTAGATGTGAGGGTGGGGAGGGGCGGAGGGTTGAGGAGGGCCAACAAGTTGCCACGACGCCTAATGCATGCATGCATGTTTATGATCACGCCGTCAAATACTAACGGCCTGCCACACGGGCCGTCTCCTGCACTAACTGCAACTCTTGTGACCCACGAGCTCACAGTTCACCTGATGCTAATTGATTTCTCCGACACATGACAACTATATTAATCAATGACAAGGAATCATAATGTGGATGCGTTGTCTCCCCAGACAGATGAAATAACTCATCACCAGTAAGAAGCTTTGACGGAATTGTTTTTTTTTTTTATAAAATGCTAGTAATGATATCGACATTACTAATGTCTTGCTGCTCCAACTAAGCTTTGAAAGCTTGTGTTGGGTTAGTGCACGACAATAGTCCCATTGTGGGTAGATGTGAGGTCCTACGACGTTGAGCTTCGCAGACCGTAGCCCAATTATCCGTCTGTTGATGCTCAATGTGTCTACGTCTACGTACATACGAGTATGCGGGACAGATCAGCTGACGACATCTTCTCCTAAATTATCACAATACGTACTAGAGTCGTGTTACACTTTACGAAAAACAATAACCTATATAAAAAAGAAATAAAATGTTTAATGTAACTTTTTGGAATTTGAATTGAATTAGAACACAACATGATCCATTGTTATTAAAAATTAAATCTTTCCAAAGTTTACTAGCTTAAGGGTCGTAGGTGCTCCGTCACGCAGCCCCAATTAAACCTGGCGTCACAGTCAATAAACCTTTATTCCTGCGAAACGGTCTAATTCTGTTTGCCTTTTGTCTAAGCTTAGAATACCACGATTTTTTTAGGTTTTCTAGAACATGGCTTACGAATATTTATATATTTTTCACTAGCTGCTCCGCCAATTTTTTTATTACGAGTAACATTGTGAGTAACAAACTCACACCCAGTTCATCTGATGGTAAGTGATTCCTGCGCCCATGACACCTACATTCATAATGCAGATGCGTTATTAACCTTTTAGGCCTGAGATGAAATGCCTCGTCACCAGTAATAAAGGTCTCCGGACGGAGGTGCCTGCACTCACCAGATGAAACACAGCAGCATTATGCAGTTGCTTTACGCTGGAATTCTGTGATGGTTATAAGGGCCCAATATAAAATTTACTAAAAGAACTTTGATGATTATATATATAATAACTAAGTAGAATATATATTAATAAGAAATAATGATAGGAACAGCCACGGTGTCACGTCACAGGCGTAACGGCTAATGGCGGATGTATTTCATCACATCAGTGACAGACCAAACACCTGTATTATGATTCCTTAACGAATAAAATACATCCGCCGTTAGCCACGTTACGCCTGTGTCGTGACACCGTGCTTGTTCCCCGGTTGCTCGACCTATATGTGTTACAGCTTAATTTTTTCTAAGCTAAGCCATTACTTAAAAATTCCGGAGCTATTTTATTATTTAGATATGTACTTGTTTCATGCTTTTAAACGCGATAAAATTCTGATAAAAAATTTACCCGTGTGCAGTATTGGCATAAAAATAAAAAATCTTTCACTACCACTACTCGATTCGCGTCGCGACGAAATGTCAGTCCTTGACCAGGCGGTGTTCTAAATTGTACAGGTTAATGTCTCACGTCCATTCCGTGTCCAAGGAATGCTACGCCATGGTACTACGACCGTGTCTATTGTCCATAATTAATGTCCACCGGACGTTAGTTTCATTGTATTAAAATTGTCAAACGGGCACATAGTTCACCTGATGGAAAGATATTGCTGCAGCCCATAACTCATACATACATCCTAGGTCATACATATATCTCGTCACCAGTAATCAGATCCCTAAACTCACCGGATGAAACACAGCAGGGTTATGCTTCTAATTTAAGCTGGTATTCTGTTGAGAGCGTACCTAGTCCTTCTCCGGTTGCAGCGAGTTATTCATGCTTCAGTTGCGACCAACTGCAGTTTCTGCATAAGCATCTTCATTTCCATATATATATATGGAATGCATAGCCTTTGTCTCTTAGTGTATCGGGTTAATCAAATTTCATATTGTCTTTACAGCAATCGTCACTATCCACTAAAATGGCGCAGCGGATGTCCTTTGGCCTGCTGGGCGGGGCTGGGCGAGGGGCTGCCAGATGCGAATTCGTACGAATGAAAGGTCCGGGGGGCAAGGGACATGCAGAGGTGGCGGTGTCGAGGCCCCGTGGAGCCGCGTCGCCGGGCTCCGAGCCAGGCCTCGCGGCTCCTTGGCCCGATGACATGGACGATCCTGAAGATCTGTTCCTTTATCGACATCAGGTAAGTAAGTCACGCGTTGACCTGAAATAGATTTAGTTCACGACTCGAGAGGGCAAGAATGTGCAATTCATCAGCCTTTACCACTAATAGTTATCATGCTTGGCAAATACCAAAAACCTCGCAAGATAAATAGTTTTCCCGAGAATATCCATCACGTGCCAACAGTTTAATATAAGAAAATGTAGACACAATCTCTTGTGATCTCAAAATTATGTAATTGAAATACTCACAAAAGCATTTACTAGACTTAGACCTCGATCTGCGGAACCAGGATAGACATCTTCACGAGGCATTCCATCTTAATTAATACTCAGGCTCTCTGTCAAATGGTGCAGTTCTTTTTCTTTATTAAAAATTTATAAAAATCCATTTAATTGTTTAACGGTTAAGGAAAGGTGATCACGCAGTTGATCTTATGGTAACAAGTGACTGGTATGTAGACCCACATGTGGCCCGCCGCCACTGACACTGACAACAGAGGTGGCATGCTTCGTTTCCAGTAATTACGTTTAATAAAACAAAAATTATTGGCTATGGTAAGTGAAGACTAGAAGGGTTTTTAGGCTAGGTAGGCTAGGTTCATGTAGCTGTCCCTCCTAGCTCATATCGGTTCATCATTAAAGTGCCGATTTACCAAGTGCTCGGTGAGGAAACCTGCAAGTCCAAAAACTATATGCGATGCCATGGACTTTGCTTTAATATCTTCTCTAGAGAGGAGGCTTATGCCGAGCAGGCTGTTACTTCACTTTTGACCGGTAATTTCGTGACGTATTCCAGCGTCGGCTGAGTGACCCAAGCGCGAACATCACGACCTTCGTTCGCGGCGGCTGGCGCACCCGCGACCCGACGGACCACAGCCGCTCCGAGAACGACGGCCTCGACTCGCTCATGGACGGAGTTGCCGAAGTTGAGGCCGGCGACCTCCGTGACGGTAAGTCTTCCGCCTGCTCTTTTCCGAGGAGGGCCACCTTAGTCTGCACTGTTAGTACTCATTGCTTCTTATTATAGTAAATCATTTATAGCACTTTATTTTTAAATTTCCTCTGCTAGATTTTCCTATTACTCGTCATACTGCACGTAAGATCAAGCCACATTTTCCAGCTTTGTTTCCTGCAGCCAGCACAGTTAAATTGTATTATAAAGTTGTTGTTGTAGTGACTCTCACGAAGTGAATTTGAACATTTTTACTATGACTAGCGCTCAGTATAATACTTTTTTCTGAATTTTAATGTAATGCCTTTACACGACCAACGCGGCCGGAGGGTTCTTTGGAAAGCGTTTGACTGTCTTTGACTCAGATTCCTCTTTATAATTTTCGACCTCGTAACGTCTAATAATTTGTTCAAAATGTTAAATATTTTATTGAAGATTCAACATTTCAAATTACAATCGAATTTAAAGGTCAAAGGTCTATTATTAAATTGTATTGTTTTCCGCGTGTCTATTCCGTATTTTTGGTTTTCTAAGTACGAGTCACCTCCGTAATACCTACTAGATAACTAAACAGTTCAAACTTAATTTGTATAACACTGTAGATGTGTAGATTACTGTTTGCTTCCAATGTTTTATAGTATAAGACATCATTGTTTTCTTTTAAATAATTATTAATATAACCAGAAACATTATAAACATGTCCGTGTTCGGTGTTACAAAAGAGACCTTTGTTGCGTCTGGATAACGTTATTTAACCAATTTTACGGATTTTATCGCGTTTATTTATACATAAGCATTGGCGACGTTTCGAGTAGTTTACAGCACCCGAGGTCACGCGGAAGACGTTTGACGTCTTCGTGTCACAGTGAACTCGCGCTACCATCAGCTTACAATTTTGGGTCAGACGTGTCTCATTTGGGATTTAATTTTATTAATCGTAGGATCCCAAGCCAATGGACATCAGCACATTCAACATTGCAACACCAGTGAACCTGTGTGCCGTAACTTATATGCAGTTTTATCAAATGTGTAGAACGCGTCAATATTATATTACATACTCAATATTGTTTATAGTTTGATATCTATTGTCTGGTTAGGTCGTCGCAGTCGAAGCATGGTTTCTTGACCACGACAACAGCTACGTAAGCTTTGACTACCGCGACAGTTTAGCCGACTAGACTTGCCACTAAATAGAATGTAGTGATATCGCCGCCCGCCCTACCCGTCCACGACATTGTTTTAGTATCGAACTTCGCGAACTAACATTAGAAACGTCATTCTGTATTGAACCTTCTTCGTGAGAGCATTAAAGCAATGTAAAAATTAATTGTTTTAAAAAGTCTTGGGAGGTCCGTCGCAATGTAAGTATCTACAATAGTATCGTGTATTTAGCAAATATTGTCTTTCCCCATTCTTTGTTAAAAATGCCGTTATTTTGAACCGTCCCTCCAATGCAGCATGTGTATAGTGGCAGCGTCGTGTTAACCACATTGCTCTTAGCTTCGTCTGTGTTGTCGCTTGACCGCCTAGTGTGCACGTGTCGGCAGGAGGCCAGGCCACGCGGACCGGGGCAGCGTGCACTCTACTGCCTTCCAGTCCTCAGAGCAACTGCATCCGACCGGCAGGTGCTCTCTGATCGAGACATTTAGAATGTCATCTCTGTCTATCGTAATGTCTGTCCCATTCACGCGCTGCTAAATCTTGACCGTTTCAGTGTTAACGTATGTTTATCGTTAACCATCAGGCAATACACTCAGGGGGCAACAGTCACTCCTGCGTCATATTCATTGCTAATGAACAGCGGTTATTGTGAACCCGTTGGCATTCCGTGCTTCATGGCAGGGTTCGACTTTGCGTGCAGCCCGACAGTGCAGGCGCGGGCGCGGCGTTAAGGCTGGCGTCGACTGGTGCGCTTTCATCACAACTTTATAGTAAAAATAAGCGCGTTCATAAAGTTTCGCGACTCGAGCAGTGTACCCGCTGGGCGCCGGCCTTAACACGTAACGTCTGTCCGTAGCGCGGCGCGGCTCGCGCGCTTCCTCCGGGTGGGGCTGCTGCACGGGGGGCGCCGAGTGCACGGGGAGCCGCATGCGCGACGTGTACGCGCGGGGGGCGCGGGACACGGCCACGCCGGCTTGCCTCCGGGAAGTCGCGCCACCCACGCGTGCCGTTCGGCGGGCCGCTCCCGCGCCCCCCGCGCTCCGACCCCTGCCCTGCAGAGGCCGCGCGCCCCTCGCGACCGACGAGTGTGAGGTAGCACACGACGCAGCTCTAGATTGCGACGGGAAACTGTCAACCGGCGCACTTCATGGATCGCGGTTAAACGAGACGGAGGTGCTCGGGGAGGCGGCACCTCCTGCAGTAGGGCGAGGGACGCGCTCGAAGCCGATGGTGCGCGGCGTAGAGGAGTACGCCGAGAGGTACATCCCCGAGGGTCGGTCGGAGAGTGCGGGCTGGAGCGGCGGGGCGCGGGCGTACGTGACGCTGCCGCGGCGCCAGCGCGGCGTGGCGGCCGCGTTGTTCCGGCGCGCGCGGCTGCCCCCGCGCCGCACCGCCCCCGACGGCACCGACATCTACTATTGGTGCGACTTGCCGCCGCGGAATGTCACCGGTACTGCTTTTGTCTCAGTCTCGCTTCGCTGCATGCCTCTCCTCTCGTCCTCTGTTTGTGTGCGTGGTGTCCTCTGTAACTCTAGTTGCCGTTGTGTCTGCTCCATGCACTAGAAGTCCAATCTAGGATACTTATCAACCTTAACCAATGTAATGAATGAGTTTTAGGAACCGAGCTCGTGCTGCACCGGTGTCGGTGTGTGGTATCATCACAGACTCGTAAGGTATCCCCGTCTGCTCCTCCTGCGCTAAACATTCATAAGTTTTCGTTTCATGAACACATCACGCATAGTTGTATTAACGTGGTGGTTGTGTCAACAGATCATGATGTACTTTATCATTGCATTAGGTTAGCATATTAATTAAATGTAAATTAAACTTAACTTTTTTCATTGTTTTATCCAAAGTAGAACATCTTTATTTCAATATTTTAATAATTAAATTATGATGAATTGGTAAACTCGTCATTACTCATTACTCACAAGCCACTAGAAGTAATATAACCTGTTATGACTAATTGTTTATCTCGCCCATGATGGACCAAGTTGTCTGAAGTTACATATTCCTGTGTGCAGCGACATCTGTTGCTGATGTTTCACACGACGGATAAACGTGTTCGCACTACTTATCGGTCATGGAAGATGTCTCTCATCCGTCTTTCTCGCTCTCTCTTACTGAAGGCCCCTTGAAGTTGTTTTAATGGAACGGTATTTGTTGCAGAGCTGGACGACGGCGCGTACAACCCGCTGTGGGCGATGCGCGGCTTCACGCAGACCTTCCACCTGTGGAAGGAGGGCAAGCGGCAGCAGTCGGCGCCGCTCAACGCCTACCTCACCTACGTCACGCTGCCCTGGTGGAGCATCGCCAAAGGTCTCAGAGCACCCCACGCCACGCACCTGAACCCTCCTCCGATCTTATTGCAAATGCGGACTAGGGAAGACGACGACGATTGGATACATGCGGTGTCATCTGAAGATATCGCCGTGGTCGAATCGACAAGGAGGACGTGGTGATTAGATTCCACTGCTGGACACTGGCCTTTTGGCTCGAGTGTTGGGGCAGAGTCTGCTGCGCGACTCCAGTGGCGGGACTTTACCGTGCCGTGAATTTCTTTTATTTAGACATACACACATGTCACGATAGTTCACCGTCCGGCGCCGCCAGCAGCTGCCAGCCAGCAGCTGCCAGCCAGCAGCTGCCAGGGCTCTTTAGACGTTGGTTATTTTATAAGTTGTGTGAGTAAGACTACATATAAAATATGTCTAATTTTTCAGACATCCTGGACCACCGCGAGGAACCAATCCTGACCTTCTGAGTGCGAGTGCGCCGGCCGCAGTCGCGCCGACACCTGGCTGCCCGGGCGCTGTCTGGGTGCAGACATCTAGTCAAGTTTATTTAAGTTGCTTTTATCTAGTTAACGAGTGCTTTATATGTGGAGATGTTTTTTTTATTATAAATTATGTGTTCAAGTTGAAAAATGAAATATGAGTTTTGTGTGTGTTGTGGTGAGTGGGTGCGGTGTTGGTTCGTGTTGGTGCTGCTGTGTGTGGTGCACTACATTAATAATAAACTAACTCAAAAAATACAAGTACAATAAATCAAATTAAGTTAATTCTTCGATTCAATAATGTCTTCAGTAATCTAGCAATTTTCAAGGTTCGGTGCTGGGTTCCCGTTCTGTCTCTTGACTCTGAGACATACGTTGGGTACAAGTGCGGAGAAGACGACCCTCGTTCTCTTTGTCTCTTTTATAATTTAACGGTGACAAATAAGCACCCACGATATGTACTGTAATGAGATGGAATTAGGACTGAGGCGGAGGGCCTTGTCGCCACAGAAAGCACAGTGTGGTCTTCTGTGTGCATCGATCTCATGGAAGTGTAGGAAAGGCTCAGGGCGTGGGCTCGGTTCTCATTCGCAACCGACGCGACGGCCGCACGGATCATGCTGTTTGTTGGAGAATTTAAACTTTTGAGAAATCCAGGTCCAGTGTCATTAGTACTAATGGCCAGTATTCACAATTAATTTGTTCCATTGTTTTATAATTAGACTACGAAAACATTCCACATTATTTTTTATGCTACTAGTGATTTTCCATTTGTTGTGGTATGTAATGAATCTGAAAAATAACGAGATATGTTTGAAACCATTCGTCAAATAGAATTAGAGCGTCAAAGAATAATAGATTCCCGTTCACCACTCATTACGCTACGATGAGGAGATGGCTGACACTATAGTCCAATAGCGGATTCGAACCTACGACGTTAATTTTGGCAGACCGTACCCTAGCCCATTAGATAGTGTCGCTTAGTTAGGATACCATACTATACTATAATAACTAACGTGTTACGTTTGAGGTTTATGTGTTAGTCACTTTGCATTCCATATAATGTATTATTTAAATTGTAAAAAAATATACGTTATACATAGCATACAGGTGTACGTGTTGGTGCACTCATTATTTATTTATTTATTACTGGTGTCTAATGTTATCCTATACTTTTGTACTCAAATGCAATCATTGTCTTTGGCTGATTCATTCAATTTGAAACATATATGAACCTGTATATAACTGTCCGTGTTGTAGTCCGTGACACGTACGTCGCGACGGTGACGTGTTGTGCGTTTACAGGCGATATTATTTATTTTTATATAGTGCAGTGCGTCTCGTAGACAGACGGACGGAGTGCCTATGAGTGTGTAATATGGATGGAATTAATTTATATAATAAGTGCATTAATGGTGTTTCTGTAAATGAGCGCTCCCGGTTGGCGTGCAGAGCTCTTGTATGAATTGAAACTATATTTATTTATTTATTGTCACGGTGATGGTGACGCGCACGACGTGACATCCATTCCCACTAAACGTTCCACATGTTCAGGACTTAGACATATACCCTCGTCACCTAGAATTGTCTCCTCGTGGCGCAGGGAACGCTCAGTACACACACGGCGGCGTTGTGTTGCCATCTCGTGGCCGAGCCGGCGCGTTAACTAAATTATTAATAATTATATATCATCTATGGTACACTGTAAATCAATAGAGCATACGACAAAAGGAAGAAATAGAACCACTGGAATAACATGTGATTCAATAAATCCGACCACTGTACTTGCCAGAAGCATAACTCAGTGAATTTTTAATAATTTCAATAGTCCCATTGAATGAATGTCAATACTAAATATAGTTATTAGTACATATAAAGTTGTGGACGCACGTGGCCGCGTCAACGTGTTCTAGTCGCGGCGTGAGGTAATGTTTGTATCATTTGACTGAATAAAATTACTGCAAACAATTATGTGTTTCATTTAAATGTAAACATTTACACTTAACTATAGACCCGGTGCAAATGTAAGAGGGCTGATGGTATGAACGCGGCATGGCTGGCTGACCGATCACGAACTGGTTGACCACGGATCACTAACGGTTTGATCATGTCGATGCTGAAACGCGAACATTACAGCGAGCTCAGCACGCATCGCCGCGCCGACAGCACGAAGCAGTGCACTCGTTGACGTCGGTGCGGCGCGTGCGCCGTAGATCAGACGAGGTTTAAGTGTTATCGAGCACAACCCTACAAATAAGATGAGATAAGATAATCAGGAATAGGTAGTGCTACTAGTTTCAATTTTACAATGGAGATGACAAACAGACACCGTTTATCTGATGGTCAGCGACCTCCGTCCTCAACACAGATACGCGATGGAGATGCGTGGTCGTCCCTGAGGACTGACATGGAATGCCTAGTTAGGGGTTCTTGTCTCGATAAATCGTCACCACAAAACAGCAGCATTATGAAGCTGCTTCACGCTGGTGTTGTGTGTGGACGTAGTGCTTCCCCGGTTGAGCATACATATTCATTATGCATGTAGTAATAAGCTGCAGCGTGGCTCCACCACTGTAATAACCAATTTATTTCGGATAATAAAGGAAATGAACTCCATTTATTTAAAGTCTTTTTATCCCTGAAATAAAGTTCACAAGGACGGACTTATGGCGAAAGCAGGCGGAAGCTTAGTGAACCCTGGCTGGTGAGGGAAGGTGTCGGTAAGCGTAAAATAAAAAGGCTTTGAGAAGCGGTATGTACGAGTATATGGCCCCTGGGTTTGATTTCCACATCACCTCTGCTCACATAAACTGCTCACATCACCTATTCTCACATCACCTCTGCTCACATCATCTGCTCACATCACCTCTGCTCACATCACCTATTCTCACATCACCTCTGCTCACATCACCTCTGCTCACATCACCTCTGCTCACATCACCTCTGTGTTTACGCTGATGCTTGCAGCACTATAAGATTCGTGAACGTCGTGATAACCTCCAGCTCCGTACGCTCGTCTTATTAAATTATTTTATATTATAGATTTGTGATGCGAGGAGGTGCCCCTTGCTGTTCGAGAATGTGTGGCCGAAATAAACTCAAACTTGACATGTACTCTTTCAAAAATTAATGACTATTTGGTCTACATTTAAGGAATCCATAAATTATCAGAATTCGAGCAAAAGAACTTAACTATGAATTCGTATGGATGCGTGCCGGGAGAATATTTATGAGAAAATCGGAAACTACTAAAGTCATTTTGGTGCGCAGTGCGGATGCTTTAGGAAAACTTATGAAAGTTAATGCTCACCTACGGGGTCAACCTGCTGACTATCCGGCAGGACTATTATGCGCTCAGCTGCTCTGTAATACCCACTGTAGGGAGCGGGGTGAAGGTATACCACATAGTGCAACATATTTATTTAATATTTGTCTCAATATACTGTTTTCTTCTTCTTTGGCCAAAATATACTATTACTATTACAGCGCAGCAAATCCATAATGTTTTGTATACTGTACGTATACAAAACATTATGGATTGCTGCGCTCATGTCAGGTTTAGGTTTCATATTCTCCAATTCGTATTCAGTACTCTGATGTATGTGATGTTATGTAATGGAATTTTTCTTTCCTAACATTGTATAATAGAAACTTCTATTAGATATGAGTCTGCTTTATGATATCTTGCACAATATAGACCAGCCTACACTACTAGGCCGTATAACATTTTCTACTCCTAAGAGACGCACTAGAAATACAGGATAATTTTATGTTCCATATCACCGTACTAATTATGGCAAAAATTCCATATTAACAAGATTACCCTGTACAATGAAGACTTCAATGATGTAGATATTTTTCTTTTTATTTTACGCTTACCGACACCTTCCCTCACCAGCCAGGGTTCACTAAGCTTCCGCCTGCTTTCGCCATAAGTCCGTCCTTGTGAACTTAATTTCAGGGATAAAAAGACTTTAAATAAATGGATATGTATAATTGTTTGTATAATTGTCGGATTAAGTTAGCTGTTGTGTCTACTTATATAAATAAAATGAAATAAATCAAATAAAATATATTCTGCGCAGTTGATGGGATCTGACAATAAGCAGAAGATATCAGCGCGGTCGGAACAGACCGCTTCATCATCGTTATAAAACGACATCGATGTCTAATATGAGGAATATAAAAATAATTTATTAAAGAAATTTATTCTAACCAGGATCATCAGGAATAGACAATAGATGCATCTAGTGATATTACACATGTGAATAATATAAACATAAATAGACGAAACTATTACGAAAGGCTTTAAAATTATCCTGGGGGACTACTGGTCATCATAAATTAAAGATTTTCGCCTCACATCGGTGGAGATATTTCCAGGGTTCCATTCTTCCCGATGCGACACGACCCGATGGTTTCGGTCTCATGTTCTAAGTGACGGGATCATACAGATCTGTATATTGGGAAAATATTGTCTTACAATATATTGCAATTTGCTGGTTACAAATGCAGGGAAGTGGCACGTGCGTAGCAGGTTCTGGGTTCGATTCACAGTCAAACGAACCAACAGTTTGTGAATCACAAACCGATTAAATTTTGGTGTTAAAGTATTGTATGTATGTCATACGTGTTGGTCTACCAAGGTTAGTGAGGTTTAACTTGAGATGAATTCGCTTTTCTAAATATTATATAGACCTTAACAAAATAGAATCTAGAAAATCTGTGAATGTGGAAGCTAGGAGTATGTATCTCTAGTATATTATTACATAAAGTATACTCTACCTTTCTGTTGTACCAGATGAAGATCGACTTACGAAACACTCGTGCATGACAGGAGATCTTTACCTGTAACTACCACAAAATGTAAGTTACATACTATTTTTAAAAATCAACGTATCAATATCAATATTCAGTAAATTAGGAGTAATTAGTTTATTATTATACAATATAATAGTAATAATTGAACAATTCCCATGGTTCAAGAGCAATCTCTTCTCATTTCTTAAGTCCTATACCTCTCAAGTTAGGAATGTACGGTGGCTGGCCAAGATCTCGACATCTCACGCATATCTCAGACACTTTCCCTCATTTGGTTGAAGAAGATACAAGCACGAGTTCTGCTGTGATTTAATAATAAGAATAAATAAATAAAATTATCACAAAAACATTTTATTATTTTTTCACTTGCATTCACAGCAACGCATCGTGGTTTATGTTAACAACCAGGCGGACCAATCGACGCATGAGTTGGATCCAATTTTCTATATCAGGTGTTAGAAATAAGCGCACAACTCATCTAATGGTAAACACCTGTCACCGTGCGTGCTGTAAAGCATTCCAAACGTCGCGATATTTTATTTAAAAATAAACGCAATATAATGCGTGACACTAGTTTTATTCAATAGACATAACTCCTAAGCGCTGTTTTACTTTGGTATTTGTGGTGTCGGTTGATCTTCGTGTTACAGCTAGTTTATAAATATGGCTTGACTACTATTTTAGTCTAATTTGATATCACGTTTAATTAGTTAAAACTACGTTACACAAATATATAAATCATTATGATCCTTGCGTGCCACAGAGTAAAAATATTGTTAGCCTTATACTTCTTCTAGGTTCTACTGACAAGTTCGTGTCAGTCGATCATTACGACTAGGATATATTTTTAGCTGTTTATTGTGGACATGTAATTGGTCTTCTTAAATTATTTATAACCTTCTACAGTAATAAGTAGAATACAAGAGTAGGGAATTACACAACAAGTATTTACTGACGACGCACGCTATCTCTTTCCGTTTCTTTTCATTTTTTTATTCTTGTTCTAAATTACAATATATATATATATATACCCTGCCGGCCTTACTAACTTTTCCATTATTTGGTTTGTACTTAGGACACTGGTGTATTGTGGTGAACCCAAGTTTCGTCCATAGTTACGAAACGGCTAAGTAAATCTTGAGGATCACTTTGGAACAGATCCAAACAATCGTGTGATACTGTTCGGCGGGTGCGTTTGTTTTCGGCTGAAAACAGTCTAGGTACCCATCTGGCAGAGACCTTAGAAAATCCAAGATCGTTGGAAATTATGTTCTGTGCTCGTTCATAGGAAATGCCTATTGCTTCTGCTATCTCTGCAATCGTCAATCTCCTGTCATTCAACATCAGGTCTAATATCTTATTGGTATTTTCGTCTGTGGTAGCTGTCGGCGGCCTACCACTCCTAGGTTTATCTTGCACTGCTTCTCTGCCACGTTTGAGATGCGCTACCCATCTTTTGACAGTGGCATATGATGGAGCAGATTCCCTCAAAGTCGCGTACATATCTTCATAAATTTGTTTTGGCGTTATTCCTTTTTTTTGTAAATATTTTATGTCGGAACGGTGCTCAATTTTAAGCATTTCTTCGGAAACCGCGAACTCCGTTTGTTAAATCGAAAACAAATTTTGCAATTTTGACAGAAGAAAAACAAAAGACAGCAGATTATAATTAAAAAAGAAATGGCTATTACGTGCCAGAATTATTTTTTCTTTAGAATTTAAAAGTCAACCTTAGGCTCAATACTTTTCAATGTGCCGAAGAGAAAAAGGCTCAGGGGGTGTTAAAAAACATGGTTTGGCCTCCTCAGAGCCCGGATCTCAATCTCATTGGACTTTTGTGGGAAGAGCTTGATAGGAACGTCCGTAATCGTGCCTATCCTCGCGATGAAAATGTGGAATGCTTTATGCGAAATTTGTAACAATATATAGACACCATTATATTAACAAATTGATTGCCCGTATGCAGAGACTTGTGAAAAAAGTCATAAAATGTAAAGGAGGATAAAAATCAGTTTAGCTAACTATAGCCTTTTTTTGCATGGACTGTTAATATTTCTTTACGCTTTTAAAGTATATTGTTTGTCAATCAATGTGCTATTAGATGATTAAACTGGTTATTTAAACATTTAATATTTTATTGGAGTTTTACTTTATTTTCCTACTTTAGTTAAGGTGGTCTTAAACTTTTGGCCGGCAGTGTGTATGCATTATGGTTTCCGGCATCTCAAGATTAATTTATTAACTAATCTGGCGGCTTACCCGTCCTCACCGTCCGGACGACTAGATATTTCTACACGAAAACTGTGTCCACACCGACCCTTATTTTATTCGTAAGTTTCTTAGTATATATTTCAGTATACCATGGTATTTAATTAGTCTAAACTAAATTGATGTGAATTTTAAATAATTTAGTAGGATACTTGCATAGTTCATAATTAAAATCGATTCATTACGAGTTATACGTTACGTTATTAGTACGAGTACATAAAAGTGGAATCATTGTGATTATTAGAACTGTATTGGATCGAATAATTACGTTCAATTTGTCATCCATTGTTTTTTTATAATGCTAAAGGTGACAAGCGAGCACATGGTGCACCTGGTGGTGAGTGCCGACATCGGTCCTCAACAACAATTCAACTTATTCGCTGTCACCCGGGATGGAGATGGAATTCCTCACCAGAGACAACACTATGCTGTTATTATTTTTTTATTTTGCTATGTTGTATCCATTGAACTGACCGCGTTGAGGTGAATCACGCCATCTTAGTTCTCACGAGTAATAGCTTCCTAAATCATTGCTTGGGGCGGAGTTTTCACTTGCCTCCAGGCGAATTGTGTGCTCGTTTTTTACAACTAACATCATTTAAAAAAAGATTTTTCAAAAGGATATGTCGAATGTGAACAGAGCTTTAGAGCCGTAGGCCCGGCAGTGGGCGTGGGCAAGCTATGCGGCACGCGCCGGCTCCGGAAGGGCCACTTGAGCCGCACCAGCCGCTGTCGTCTGCTCGTCACCGTGCTCTCGGGCAAGGTGAGTCCTCTACACTACTATCTACTCTAGTCTGTAATATTTTGACAAATATCACGTGAAATCACCTGCAGCATAGTATATATGTATATCAATGTGATACTTCTCTACAGAATTCCATATTATATACGGAATTCAATGCCAGGCATAGTACCTACAGTTTTTCAAACCCTTTCAAGAGCGCGTCCAAAATGTTTTTTTAATAATATAATATTAAGGGTGTCAAACGAGCACACAGTTAAGCTGTTCGCTAATCGGTCTCCGGAACTCGGCACAAGAAACACCACCTTTACGTTTCTACTTCACGATGGAACTCTGATAGAGCGTGGTCTTCCCAGCCGACCCATTCAATTCGCAACTAAGAAGTAGTGGTAGTTTGTTCTAGCACTCTTAAAACATGTAGCTACGCACGATATTGGTGAATTTCGTAATCGATTAGTAGTAGATTTATATTAAATACAGACCTCTACCCACGACTTTTTAACAGTGGTAGAGGTATACTGCAGTTTGTTTCTAACTGCACAATGAATGGTCGGCTCGACCGAGGACCACGCCCTCACAGAATACTGGCGTGAAATAGCAGCATAACATTGCTGTGTTTCGCCTGGTGAGTGAAGGTCGGAGACCTTTATTACTGGTGGCGAAGTGTTCCATCTCAATCAAGGGTGACATCGCATCTGCATTATGATTCCTTGTCAAGGATGAATGTAGATGTCATGGGCCGCAGGAATCACTTGCCGTCAGGTGAACTGTGTGCGAGTTTGCAACTCTCAATGTAATAAAAAAAATCTTCCTGCGAACATCCAAACGTACACATATTCATTTACTGCGAGAAAAAGTACCTGCGTGTTAGTCCAGGGTATACACTATCTGTCAACTATATATTCAAATCAGCCGTGTAATAACTATCCATTCTGCTTTTTTTGCGTAATTGGGTAACCAATAAACAAACATACAGACCTTCATATTTATAATATTAAATATATAGTAGGATAGTTCGCGTTTTGAATTTCAATATTATTCATGTGATTTAGGGGAAGATTACGCTGTTCTTCCGCCAGACGTCGGAGCCAACTGAGCGGATATATCACAGTGCCATAAGCATTCCAACGCACACTATGCCACTCTCGCCGTCTCCTTCCCGGATCCGATGTACGCGATGGAAGGTTCCGAAACCAACTATTTATGAGACACAAATATTGTCCGACGATACATACTATATATATATCGTTATATAATACAAGTCCACTCATCATCACCAAGATCATTTTTCGAATAACGTAGACATAATATCCGATTGAGTTCGCGTGCGGGGAACAAATTTGCAAATGCCGTTAAAACAAGTAACTGGGTACGGGCACAATTTATCGTAATGTCATAAGTTTTGCATTCTAAAAAGAAATATAACAAAACTTTTACAAGGAAGCGTAGATAGTGGGGAAAAACTATGTTTTGTAAGTGGACGTACAAATAAGGAAATTAGAAAGAGGAACGATGCAACAAAGATCTCTCGCATCCGGTATGAAGCTTGGGTAGTACGTTAAAATTGCAACTTTTATAAATAACATTATGTTTTAAAAGTTTTTTGCCATTTAGACCTTCGACCTAACAATAACTAACTACATGACGAACCCGATCGAACCACCAAATATTATATTCATCATTGTGGTTTGCTATCTATAATAAATATTTTTAATCTGTTATTGTAACATAACATAAAACATATTAAATATATAATAACACTTCAGTGTCGATCTCGTCTTTTTATCCTTGTTGGAAGCTTATTTGTTGTTAGGAAGGCGGGGCGGGGCAGGGAGTTGCAAAGATGTGTAAATGAAAATAAAATAAACAGTTTAATGTTGTAGGGTTACAAGTTTATAAGAGGATCGCAAGCGCGCAGGGAGGCGACAGCTGTTTGGCTCGTCATGGAATTGTCCATGTGTTAATATTATTAACGTACTTTTATAAAATGCCAATCAATGTTACAAAGTAAAGGCGAGAGGTTATCATGCATCTATCTTAGCAAGCATCCTATAATTTATTTTATTTGGGTCATCTACAGTGCATACATGAAAACATTCTTAATCCATAAATACATAAAGTCAAATCTGATGCATGCACCAATTAAAGATGAACACATCGTTATCGTGTTACAAAAATAAATAACAGAGAAAACTAAACAATAACTGATTTAAATAAAAACAAAAAATTATTAAATTATCACAATGAAATAAATTAAATATTATAATTAAATGAATGATAATGAAATAATTACATAAGATTTTAAAATTAAATTAAATGATGACACAATCAAATTCAAATTAAGTGGGAATTAAATTAAATGTCAACAATAACCTTATACAATATAGAGATTAAACAATTGAATAGTGATCAAAATCTAAACGAAAGACAACCACACGATATAATAAAATGATAATACATTATAATTGCCTGCAATCATGATTTTAATAATTAATAATGGAGTTTATAAACAAAGAAAAGGTAATGTGGAGAAAGTATATCTCCTTGCGGTACACTCAATTACGATGTTAGCACATTCCCAGAACATTCGCCGTACATGACGTAAAGCCGTGAAGATGGTCTCACACGGATACGAATGAAGTGAAAGATACCGGGACGACAATGTTAGAAGTGTTTGAAAAGTCAACCAGCACTAACCCTTTTATTTTTTGTTTATCCATTTTTTTATGACATTAGGTTTTATTTATTTATTAGGTAGGACTAAACAAGTACACAGTTCATCTCATACTAAGCTATCACTGCGGCCCATGACATCTATTCATTGTACACTTATACGAAACACAGCAGCGGTATTTGCTATTTCACGTTGGTCCTAACAGAAGAGGGCGTGGTCCTTGCCTGACCTATTCACGCTACAGCTAGAAACTAGATGTGCGGCCATGGTATTGCGTCATGGACAAAGACTGATCGACAAATGTAATAGGTTGTGTTTTGGATTAAGCAGAGATACATCTCTATGTGAAACAAATGCTTGCGGTTTATTAACAGAACGGGAAAAATGTTGTTACTTACTGTACACGGTGAGCACTGGGTCAGGGTGTCGCTTGTAATATATTGTGTATTTGTACATGGTGACGCACTGGGTCAGGGTGTCGCTTGTAATATATTGTGTATTTGTACATGGTGACGCACTGGGTCAGGGTGTCGCTGTAATATATTATTAATATTTGTACATGGTGACGCACTGGAGTCAGGGTGTCGCTTATAATATATTGTGTATTTGTACATGGTGACACTTACTGGGTCAGGGTGTCGCTTGTAATATATTATTGTATTTGTACATGAGTGACGCACTGGGTCAGGGTGTCGCTTGTAATATATTATTATTTGTACATGGTGACGCACTGGGTCAGGGTGTCGCTTGTAATATATTATTAATATTTGTACATGGTGACGCACTGGTCAGGTGTCATTTGTAATATATTGTGTATTTGTACATGGTGACGCACTGGAGTCAGGGTGTCGCTTGTAATATATTATTGTATTTGTACATGGTGACACTTACTGGGTCAGGGTGTCATTTGTAATATATTGCATTTGTACATGGTGACACTGGGTCAGGGTGTCATTTGTAATATATTATTATTATTATTTGTACATGGTGACGCACTGGGTCAGGGTGTCGCTTGTAATATATTATTGTATTTGTACATGGTGACACTTACTGGGTCAGGGTGTCATTTGTAATATATTGTGTATTTGTACATGGTGACGCACTGGGTCAGGGTGTCGCTTGTAATATATTGTGTATTTGTACATGGTGACGCACTGGGTCAGGGTGTCGCTTGTAATATATTGTGTATTTGTACATGGTGACGCACTGGGTCAGGGTGTCGCTTGTAATATATTGTGTATTTGTACATGGTGACGCACTGGGTCAGGGTGTCGTTTGTAATATATTGTGTATTTGTTTAAATCACAGTCTTAGATTTGATAGCTAGACTAACATTAATTTTATCCTGTGTTGAGAGTGCAGATTGAAAAAACGCATCAAAGTGGTTTGTTTAATGTAAACAAATGTTTTAGAGCAGACTAAAGGATCTAATGTAAGTGCATGAACGGTCCGAGCAGGATTCACTTTGTGTCACTCGCACATATGCAATCGACACATTCATTGTGTATGTAACTATGACATTGATACAGATGATCGGGATGAAAGCTAACTAATAGTATTTTTTACGCGGAATTGTATACAAATTTCCAAAACTGCACAGAAATTATCAAAAACTCACTGCATAAACTTAAAAAATAATCGAACCGACGATCTCTTCTTCTAAAGGGATGTTTTTGATTTATATAGAATAGCACCAATTGTCACCCGCCCAAAGTAAATTAATATTTAGTTAAAATATATGTTATATGGCATTTATATAGAATAGCACTAATTGTCACCCGCCCAAAGTAAATTAATATTTAGTTAAAATATATGTCATATGGCATTTATATAGAACAGCAACAATTGTCACGAGCCCAAAGTAAATTAATATTTAGTTAAAATATATGTTATATGGCATTTATATAGAATAGCACTAATTGTCACCCGCCCAAAGTAAATTAATATTTAGTTAAAATATATGTCATATGGCATTTATATAGAATAGCAACAATTGTCACGAGCCCAAAGTAAATTAATATTTAGTTAAAATATATGTTATATGGCATTTATATAGAATAGCACTAATTGTCACCCGCCCAAAGTAAATTAATATTTAGTTAAAATATATGTCATATGGCATTTATATAGAATAGCAACAATTGTCACGAGCCCAAAGTAAATTAATATTTAGTTAAAATATATGTTGTATGGCATTTATATAGAATAGCACCAATTGTCACCCTCCCAAAGTAAATTAATATTTCGTTAAAATATATGTTATATGGCATTTATATCCTATTATCTACTTCTATATCATATTTAATTAAAATACTTCCGCCGTAAAGCATGATGTTGTGATTCAACATGCAAACATACAACCTGAGACATTTACCATCTGCTGTACATAATGTGTCGGGGAAAATGTTTTTCAGTATTTTATAAATAAAAAGTTGCAGTTACTATACTGTTTGTATCTAATTGGTTTTTATACCATTATATAGACGACATTTTAAATACAGAAAAAAATATATATATAACTGGATACATTTTGAAGTTTTATTACAAAAAAGGAAAAAATGCCATACAAACCGCGAAAAAAATTGTGACGTTTAAGGACTTAACGCAGTGTCAGTAAGAGTACAACAAAATTGGTTTCAACCGTTTCAGTTCGAGAATTTTGATGTCAAATGTGAATTTTGGTGGAGTTGGCATATAATAGAAACGACATAGCTGAAGTGCTGAGGGTTGTCATTAAACAGTTTTGACCCATTTGAAAACGTCTGGATATACAAAAAACTCGATACTCGGGTCGTCGGGATAATCGTCTACTCATTTGCAACTCTCTATTGAAACGTAATGGAACCGAACCGATTTTGAAAATATTGATTGTCACTGTTCATACGACAAGAACGTGCGTGAAAGATCAAGGTCAAAGGGTAGTCAAACTGCACAGACTATAGTGAAACCTGGATTAACTCGCAATAAGGTGATGCTGTGTGTATGGCGGGATTGGAAGGCATCGTTCATTATGAGCTTTCACCGCCGGGCAAAACCATCGCTTCGGATCTCTACAGCCAACATCTGACGAGACTCAAGCAAGAAAAAGAGAAAAACGGTCGGAATTGATCAACAGAAAGAGTGTGGTTTTTCATCATGATAATGCCAGACCTCACATATTTAGCCACTCAACAATTAGTGAGAGAGCTTGGTTGGGAAGTGTTAATGCATCCACCATATATCTGTGACCTTGCACCCTATATTTTCACGTGATCCCGTCTCTTCCGATTTCTTTAGGTAGTGTTAGGTAGCGTTAGGTGACATCAAGCGAGGACTATCGGAACTACTTGTTGCAGTTTTTTAATCATCAGTCCCAAAATGTCTGCAGCGACGGCATGTCCCTACAAAATGGCAACAAGTTACCAAACAAAATGCCACATACATATATATTATAATCAAATGTTTTTATATATAATAAACTCGATAAAAAATATATTGTATTTATATACAAAATACAATAAACTTTTCCCCCACTCATAAAATCTAAAATCATAACCTGTCTTTTTGTTTGTGGGGATTTTGTTTTCAGTAATGTATGACAACCTGTGCAAATCTTCGGGAAGTCGATGGATGCAGGTATCTCTGGTCGTGCTTTATGGCAGTCTAGACAAAAATGTTAAGAAATAGGTATATTAATGGCTACCCCATAATATATTGTAACAACTTGTAACACCTATTTTTCGTTTAAAGAACGGTATAGAACTCGTTATTGGGTAATAGCATACACATGTTTAATAAAATTTCGCAAATAATATGCCATTAAACAGATTTAAAATTTTGGTTAAAAACCACACAATCGAAAAATCTTACTACTCAGAATATTTGTCTGACAAATAAGCTTGGATTTAAGTTTTGAGGTCTGGATTCAATACTTGATAACTCTTGAACTTTTGTAGATTATTATTAAAGAAAAAAGAACAACTAATCCAGTATGTTGCCGTTTGTTGGCCAGCAGCAGCTGCTGCCTCCGAAGCGGTGCTCCTATTAGCTATCTTGACGATTCAAAAGTGTTTTGTGTAAACCTTCTTGAATAAAGCTTCTATTGATTTGATTCTGTATTGGAGACCTAGGTCCAGTAGCGGAATGTCGAAGGGTAATAATGATGTTGACTGAGTAAAGTGTAGGTAGTAGATGTAGTGTTTGTTCTTCACTTAAACCGTTAGTTATGAACGTAACTAAAAAAAGCATACTGATATTAAAATGAGCATTGTGCGTGTATGTAGTACGTTGGCGAGGTGAAACGGTACGCACAGTTGCTATACCGGCATTATATATTATTATATAATTAGATGACTTAATATAATGTAGTTATATTGACTTGAAGCAAGAAGTCAGCTCTGTCTCACTCAGCTACGGAACCTGTGCAGCAATACACACAACTTAAAGCTGTCAGTGGCACGGAGGACGTGCCTCTTTACCCTTGTTATGACGTCATCGTTATGTAGCACGGCCTTGACCCCTTGCGATGTCACATTCAGAGCGCTCTCACAAGCTGCCACACTGAGAGCAGCTCGTCCACAAGGCAACTTGTGTTAAATTGGCTATAATTAACAATTTTCTTCATACAATTGATCTAATATAAATCACTTTGTACAAAAAATACTTGTAGTCGCCACAGAATCTTTAATATCGTTTTTGATTTCACTTATTAGTGGTAAGAATCAGGCGCACCCCACCGATGGAGAAACTCCGACCAAGATACACCAGGAATTAACTTTATTAGCGACGTAGTTTCGTCAATGTATACGTGCGTCAAGCGCGACAATGAATGCGTGTACTTCTTTAATGGAAAATCGACAGTTGTGCGGAAGTGATAGTTATATATGATGTTGTTGCACTTTAAATAAATAAATATATGTATTTACATACATAATATATACATAGGAAAGTGCTATGTGAGGACTATATGACAAAAAATGTGGATGTAAGTCCGCAGTAATGTAATTAAGGTAACTGACAAAGCTCAAAAGATCGGTTAGCTGGAGTGGCAAGTGGCCGGTGGTGTAGCTCGTGGACTCGATAACCGATGGGGAAGAGAGGTCGTGTTACCCATATTAGCCATCACAGTATAAGACGAGCTTCTCCAACGTCGAGTGATGACCTATTCAAGTGTGTGCGAGTAGTCCATGGATGCAGCAAAGATACTGTACCGGCACGGAACCTTCACTTGCGTCTCAGTCTAACTAGTTAATTAGCGACTTGAATGTAACCGCAATACATATTTTCGATAAAGGAATGTTTGTGGTGTCCGGCGGGCCCGGATATTTTTGACTAATCTCTGCCTTAGGTCAGACCCCTGACCGTGTGACACAATACATGACCCTTTATCGCACCCCCCCCCCTGCCCCGGCCTCCACTCACCCCGCGCCCCTCGTGCGGTGCGCACCACGCCACTCGACTATCTTGACAGCGACGTTTCTGCCGTTCGGTGAGTTGTTTTCAATTTAATTATTTAATAATAATTTCTTATACTTACACACGACAATATAGACAGGACCCTCCCCAGGACTCCAAACGTCGTGATGTAAACGTTAAAAACAACTGCGATAAAATCCGTAAAAAACCGTTTGAATTATTTCTATGAAAGCTGCACGGAACGCAAACAGAGCGAGCTCGACCCAGGACCTATGTATGTATGTGTGTGCTGCTTACAATGATTACAATTTTAGTGCTTGATGTCTAACAAATAATCAAAAAATAATATTTTGAAGACAAGTCGCTGTGGAGCATGGTGCCATACCACCCCTGCAGCGAGGCCTACGCGCAACAGTGGTGTTGATACAATATATATATTGACTGTTCCTTTAGATTTATTTCAATCAATTATTAAAATATAGCTCATAACCAACTGATAGTACACCCTTGTCATATTTTCCCGACATTTCTTTCAAATTGTGAACTTCTTCGGTTCTGAGAATTTTATTAATATGAGCTTTATTTATTTATCAGGTTCTATCACTAGCCGACGCGATCGCAAACAAATTTGTGATCGTTTTGGGATTTTACGAAAATGATCCATCGTAGTAATCGTGAGTTCCTACGAAAGTCCTTCAGAAAAATTTGTCCTTTAAATATTTGATATTAAAGCTGCTTAGCGGTACTGCGGAGACCTGATGCCGGTGCTGACATGCCGTAGTCAGTAACAAGCTACAGGGCGTCTCTAATACTGATAAAAATCAAATACATTATTACTTCATGGAAGAAACAGATGCATCTCTTAAAGTGATCGTTAAACCAAACGGGCGCCGCGTAGGGTCGGACGTAAATAGTCTTAATTATAACTACACGACGAAATGTCGCCCGAATGGGTTACATCCGCGGCCACGGGACACAGCAACGGGACGGAACACATCGCCTGCGGAATTCTTGCATTGTAATGCTCACAAAGGAGCACACGGTTCATCAGTAAATGGTCGGTGCGGCCCCGGACGCCCACGTGCCTCCTCGAGCACACAGCTCACCCGACGTGCTATCTATTCTTAACAAAAACTCGACATGCACAAGAAGACCTACGGTGACCTATTACTTATGGTGAGCCCACAGGAACAGCAGCTTTATGCTGCAGTGTTGTACTTCAACCTGGTATTCTGTGAGAGCATGGGCCTTCCTCAGTTGAGGCGAGTCTGCTCGGAGCTCGCTAAGCGCGGCTATATTTGATTAAAAAAATATTCTTAGTCAGTTTACCGACATCTTTCTGTTTGTTTTCATATTTCATTTATGTTACTCTGAAGATATTTTTTATTTATTAAATATCTCCTGTTACAGTATGAGCAGCTGAGAAGATGCTGGCCTGGTGCTTGGTTTTCGTGCTGATGGGCGCGAGCCTGGGCTGCGAGCTGACTCCGGCGGCGGGTGTCACCAACAAATCCCCGGGAGACAACTTCTACCGGGTGCTACTTAACGGGGAGGTGGAGCGGTATGCTCCCGGCAAGAGATATGTTGGTAAGAAAAAATAATACTATAACTTTATAAGGTCAGGCCTGAGGCACCGGTTCTAGAAAATCGCATTGTAATTCGTTCATTAGATTTTATATTAACTTATTAGTTGTTGGCAGAATGAAACATAGCGGAGCTTTGATGATGTTGATGATGTTGATTTTCCCTTCGATTTCAACCACGGCGATATGTTCTGTTTACCATATCACATCTTCCGCGCAGGTTATGTTATATTAAATTATATTATAGTGCTGCATTTTTTATACTTTGAGTCACAAACTCACACACAGATCACCTGATGTTAAGTGATTCCCGCGGCCCATGACATGTACATTAATTCTTGACATGGAATCATAATGCAGTACGCGTTGTCACCCTTGAGGACTGAGATGGAATGCCTCGTCACCAAAGTCAATAATAAAGGTCAAAACACAGCAGCGTTATGCTGGTATTTTGCGATGGTATTTTATGAGAGCATGGTTTTAACCCAGTTGAGCTAGAAACAAACTGCAGCGTAGCTCTACCACTCTCTAATGGGTCTAACTCCCATCAACTTCTACCTCTTTCCCCGGCTCAAGGAACACCTCCGAGGCAAGAGATTTGAAGATGATAGAGAAGTGATGGCCGCTTTTGGGAGAACAAGCCGAAGATTTTTTTTCGTTATTCTAATATGAGCTGTATGATAAAGTTAATTAAGTTGAAGTCAATTATTGCACACTAGTCGCTTCACAGCGCGTCTGCCTGAACCCTTCGGCTCTTCAATAAAAGGGGAGCAAATGATCACAAATCTCTAAAGGCAATTTATCTGTCTGTGCAAAATTAACAGAGGAACATAAGGGAACATATAGACTTAATACTCGTCAGCTGTTCCACTAAACATTTAACAAAACAATCGCGTATACGACTTTTAGGGTAAAAATTAAAAAAGAGTTATATTTTTTATAATATTAGGGGTGAGGTTGTTAATAGCTCTGCCTCGAGCGCGGCTCGCGAACAACGATAAGTTTCAGGTTATAGTATTCTCATACATTATCTTAAGTCAGATAATTTAATGATTTTGTGGCGTTTTCGTGAGCACATTTCATCTGGCAAATGATACCTGCGGCCCACCGCGCCCACGTCCACCTTCAACTAAGATAGCACACGCGTTGGCACGAAGACTGGAGCCGCATAAGATAATATTAATAAGTTTGTTTATCTTATAAGTGATGTTACGTGAGAATGTTAAGTGAGAAACTTTTAGATCAGTGCTATCAACAAGTATACAAAGTTTCAACTCCATTAGATGAACGATGAGTAATTACATTATATATATTTATATATATGCCTTTAGCTGGGTACAGGCTTCTCCTGTGGCAAGGGTGGCAGAGCATGGACTAGCAGGCGGCTCTACTGCGGATTGCGCTTCCGCACATGTCATAAAAATATTTTTGTTATTTACTCCTTATACATGCTGGTTTCCTCAAAATGTATCAACAATAAAATTACAATCCACAATATTATTTAATGCTCATACTGCGGATCGAACTCGGTTTGCCCGCGTACCGTGATTTAACAGCGAGCGCTTGGCCACCACGGCTCCCTAACGTATTTTTTTTAATATAATAGACAAAGCTTAATAAAAACATGACGAGAACAATAAAACGGTTTGATTTAAAACTGCAGAAGCATGCAGATACCCCGCGCCCCGCGCTGATAACGTGTCCGTCGTTGCGCACCGGCCAGTGATAAGCCGCTCTGAATATGCGCGGATGTTTCACAAACGAGCACATTGCATTGTTTGTTTCCTCTTAACGTTAGGTATTTATCCAACTTTTGACAAGCAAGTGGGTTTCACAAGGTATCTTCGTTCGTATCCCACCGTTGTCACCGAGTTGTGAAAGGCCATTAAGCTCAATAATGTTTTATTGAGTACCTTCAATCAATCATTGGAAGTCGACGGAGGCAGGTGGCTCAGGACCGAACTTTGTGGCAGTCTGTGAAGCAGCGCTGTGTGCAGCAGCGAACCGAGGACAGTGTGATGGTGGTGTTGACGTAACAACAGACATTACGTATGACATCAGGTGTGACGACCAATCGTCTCCCGACACTGCACTTCATAGTAAACGATACCTGGAACTAATCATAATGCACACGCGTCCACGAAGAAGGCGAAACACATTCACTAATCTACTCTGGTATCTGGTCCAATGCGCACAGTCATACTGCAGGCAGTATAAAGCTACGGCGTAGCTGTTTCACGGAAACCGTGTGTTCTATAAACTAGGCTTTTCGGAGGTCCGATATTATTGTTGGGTGCTTTGTCCTCGCACATTCTACTGGTATACACAAATAAAACTGTCGTGTTTTAGGTATAATCTTTTGTTAAATTTAAAAATGTTAAGAAACGGCATGTTATTACACCCCACTGGGCTTGGGCCTCCTCTCTAGAGAGGGTGTAAGAGCATAGTCCAGCACGCGACTCCACTGCGGACTTCACATGTGTTCGATATATTATAACTATTTCTTAGACATGCGGGTTTCTTCACGATGTCATTGGTCAGTTGTTCAGTTGTAATGACCATTTAACCAATTGTTATTTCCATTGTTGCCGGCACCGGGGACTGAACTCGGTTTGTTGGTACGCAATTGCAAAAGCGAGCGCTTAAACATTGAGTTACCATGGCTCCGTAAATAATAAAATCGTCTTAAATTAATAAACAATAAATCCGCATTTATAATAAAAGAAAAACTCAACTGAATAGAGATGCAATACTCGTAGGCAGCGCTTTTTCTTCCGACTTGTCACGTCGAACAGAATAATATACAATAAACCGTTTGATACATAAAAAATATATGATAACGCGAAATAACATATATTTTTCATCATATTATATTATATTATCACTATACATTAGCCCAAGGTTATCTCAATACATCACTATAAACCACATCCAATTTGGTTCAGTCATTGTGGAGATTAGCATAAACTAACACATAGACAAACACATAGACAAACAGTCAAAACTGCTTACAACTTTATTATATGTACAAATCACGATGCAACTTGCTGCAATCTTCGACGAACTGTCGGCTCATTGAGTGTGCGTGCGCGTTGAATGATTTTTTTGTTGTCGGGGTCAAAAAATACCCTGTCTCCTGGGATCCGACCCTAAGTATCCGACCGTATGTACGCTGTTCGGACTAAATAAACTACAGTCATTCCTTGATACATGTTCATTCCTGGTCTGCGTGGTCTAGACGGTAGAGAACTTGATGATTGGCCGTTGTATCATGATTCCTGCGCCATGCGCACTGTGCTGGATGGCAACCATCAAGGTGGTGAAGATACTCAGATTATTATAGGCAATAAACTGAAGATATATTGGTTTATTGTAGACAAAGAGCTAAAAACCTGTCACTTTAAGTCATTTGTACTTCTTTTGACCTTTTATCTTAACTACCAGACTCATGTTAATGTATGCATTATTCTAATATAATTCCAGTGACGCTCGTGGGCTCGCGTACTCACGACGTAGTGCAGCAGTTTACAAGGTTTAAGCTGGTTCTGGACCCCTTGGACCCCAATGCACCGCGGAGCCTTAGCAAGCAGGGCCAGTTCCAACTCTTCGCCGACACCCTTACCAAGTTTGACGAAGAATGCGTCAACTCCGTCGTGGAAGCCGATGAGCTGCCCAAGACTGAGGTGCAGATTATGTGGAAGGCTCCACAAGCTGGCTCGGGATGTGTGCTTTTTAAGTAAGTTAAGTTTTAATACTACTATAGTACTGAGCATGAAAAGTCTTCAGATTTAATAGTAGAGAAATTCCGTTAATTTGTAATAACTTAGTTTTTTCTATTCAGTATGATAAATAGATTATTTTAGTCCAAATTCTTTAAACTGGGAATACTATGATATATTATAATATGATAGTTATTCTATGATTATCAAGAATCACCTGTGACGCGGTGGGGAAAGTAATGAAGAAAAAAATCCCGGGCACCACCATTGCACGGGTGTGCATCGGCCAGCCTAGCAAACCATTAGAAGTCCATGGCGATATCTTCTAGTTTTCAGTAGAAGACATCACAAGCACAGGATACGACTATATTATGCCGTTAGCATACGGGCAGACACAGAGGCCCAAGCTCAGAACACTGCTTGTCCAACTTCTTGTTCCGATGAAAATGACGCAAAATGAGACATGGTTCCGATGTAGTGTTGGGAACTGGGAACATACCTACACTCAGACTCTAAAAATAACTATTATTCCTCGGCTCAAAGTTGAATTCTGAACTCGTTGCGTGAACCTAATGTTTGCTGAGATCATGATAAAATTCTTGGCAACAAATCGTTGTTATAACTAATATACTTATTTATTTTTAACTTAAGGGTGTAAGGGTATGAACGCTTGTTACGAATGGAACTTTCCAATCCTAATAACAGGGCATTGGTGTATGAGAACGCCAGTCTCTGGTACGCCGAGGATGGCCAGCTCACCAAGCGCATCTGTGAAGACACCTCCCTGTCAGCACCAGACTGCTGCGCCTGCGATGACGCCAAGTACAAGGTGCGGTTCCTTTATAGTTCAATATATGTGGAATACTTAATATTTAATGCGGTATCAGCGATTTATAACTTTACATTAATGTAACATTAAGGCTAAACAATACGGAAAAAGTCACAAATCAAAAGATTTCAATCAAAAAAGAATCAGATGCGTTTGAGACAAGTGTAGTGGCCAAAACGGTTTGTCTGTCATCTTATGATCACACAACGACAGCTCAACGTGTTCTTCTGTCAGTTTCCAGTTTTCTTCCTCATCAACTTTCCACAATAGCTTTAGGATAACCTCTTCTTCTGTGTTAATCAATGGTTCATAAGAATCATTGATTAACACAGAACATGAAACTTTGCATTAAAATACACGATATGATTTTATGTACAGATGGTGTTCGAAGGGCTGTGGTCACCGCAGACCCATCCAAAGAACTTTCCGGTACAAGCACTGTGGTTGACTCACTTCTCCGATATCATCGGTGCCACGCATCCCAAGAACTTCTCCTTCTGGGGCGAGGGTCAGATCGCCACCGATGGGTTCAGGTTAATTTTCTTTCTATTCAAACCCCTGATTACGATCATTTTCAAGATGTATTTGCGAGCAAGAAACGAGCACCAAGCGTACTTATTCTTTTATTCACCACATTAAATAGCAAACAAGCCCACAGTTCAACTGATGGTAAGTGATTCTTGTTTAACAAAGAATCAAGTATTAATATTAGTGCATCAAATAGTGTATCTATCACAATGGAGCCTCCATGCTCCTCCATCGGAATTATGTCTACAAGGTGGCCCGGTCAGCCGCGCCGACGCGTGGCGCAAATGGCAGAAACAATTTTTTATATTTTTAAAGGCTTCCGGCGTTCATAAGGAACCGGTGATAATCCAAGCCAATCTTTTAATAAATTTGATTGGTTCCGATGGATACGATATATACACCACTTTTAAGTTTACCAAGGATGATATCAGAGAAATCATAAGAAAATTTGATGATCACTTTGCCAGGCAAAATATAACAATGGCCCGTTTTAAGTTTTTTACCAGAAGTCAGGAGCGAGCGGAAAAGATTGACGACTATGTGACGGCTTAGAGGCTGCTCGGCCAGCATTGTAAATTCGAGCATCTGGAGGACGGAGGCTTGATAAGTGATCGGATTGTTTGCGGCATCGCAGACTGTTTCGTCCGTGACGGACTACTGAGGACTGACGATCTGACTCTGGATGGCGCCGTGAAAATATGCCAAGCCCATGAAATGTCGTGCGAGGAGAACAGGCAGATCGAGACAACGAGATCGCATGGCGTCAGTAGCGGCGGCGGTGACGAGGCGTTGGCCGTGGACTCGCTTCGCAGTGCTAGAGGCGCGGCCCTGCGGCGCGTGCCGGCTTGGGCGCTGCGACGGCGGCGGCCGGTGCCCCGCCATGAACGCGTGGTGTTACGGAAGTCGCTGGCGCGGACATTTCAGGAAAATGTGTATAGTGCGAGTGAATAAAGTGAACGAACTGTGTGAGAATGATAACGGCGACGATGACTTGCCGTGTTCCATATCTGCGTTAGACGCGTGTTCTAGTACAGTACACCGTAACAGTAAGTGGTATCAGCAATTATGTTTACCTAACGGGAAGTTTATTAACTTTAAAATAGATACAGGTTCTGATTTAAATGTAATTTCTATGAGTGTTTACAAAAACCTGGGCTTGAATGTGCATGATATAAAACCTTGTGGTGACATTCTGTGGAAACTATATACCTATATACGGTAACATTGTAATCTCGCTGTTGTATAAGAATAAGCCGTATCAGATCTAATTTGTTATAACTTTAAATGATTGTCAAAATGTTTTAGGTAAATATATGTGCGAGGAACTCGGTTTGATTAACCGTATACATTCATTAAATATAGATAACTATGACGATTTGTTTACTGGGCTAGGTAGATTACCGGGAAAGTATAAGATTTCACTTAAAAAAGATGCGAACCCGTCCATTTGCCCCGTGAGAAAGATCCCGTTCGGTGTTCGTGACAAATTATTACATAATTTAAATAAAACGAAAGGTTTCACATCCTACTGTTTACATCCTACTGTGAACGGTATCGTGCTAGCCGCTAAAAAAGATGGTGATTTGCGTGTCTGTTTAGATCCTCGGCCGCTTAATGAGGCCATTAGGCGTGCGTATTATCCATTACCTACATTGACAGAGATAGCGTCAAAACTATAAGGGGCTCGATATTTTAGTAAATTAGACGCCAAGTCGGGGTTTTGGATGGTGGAAATTGACGACGAGAGCGCCGACCTCTGTACGTTCGGTACACCGTTCGGTAGATATCAATTTTACGATTACCGTATGGGATTAATTCCGCACCTGAAGTGTTTCACGCGAAGGTACGTCAACTTCTCGAAGACCTTGAAAGGATCGATTCCTTCGTCGATGATGTGATTTGTTGGGGATCGACCGTGGAGGAACACGACCTAAGGTTACAACGACTTTTAGACAGGGCTCGCGACGTCGGCATAAAATTTAATCGAAACAAGTGTCAATTTCGTGTCGAGCGGGTTACATAACTCGGTCACGCATTCAGTGCTGATGGAATGCACATCGACGAAACAAAAGTTAAAGCGATTCGAAATAAGCTAATGCCAACAGACAGACCCTCATTAGAAAGATTTTTAGGAATGGTTAATTATGTATCAAAATTTATACCGCATTACTCAAAAACCGTGGCCCCGTTACGATGTTTACTGAAGAAAAATGTTGCTTGGACTTGGGACAGCAACCACGACAATATCATAAAACAACTGAAAGTTTCGCTGTGTAGTAGCCCAGTGTTAGCATTGTACTCGAATGACGAGCCAGTGCTGGTGTCGGTGGACGCGAGCGCGGAGGCGCTGGGAGCCGTACTGTTGCAGGCCGGCAGCCCGTGGAGTTCGCCTCGCTCACGCTTACTGACACCTAACGGCAATATGCCCAAATTGAAAAGGAGATGTTGGTATTTGAACAATAAAGTACTTATAACTCGCATCTCGCAGTATTATTACATGCAGTATGGGCCACAGCACGCCAAATAATAACAAGGTTGTATTTCCTATATCTGACTTAATTCATCTTGGTATTTATAACAAATATCTTATCTGGATATGTGTTCGAAGGTAGATCTCGATGTGGATCAGCCGCAGTGAGTAATTTCCATCTTAGTTATGTGGTGTGTTTATTTTACAAGGTCGCTCGCAGAGTGGGGCTCCGTAGGGCTCCTGGAGCGCGAGCTGCGCCAACAGGGCCGGCTGCTGCGCTCCGTGGTGAAGGCTCAGGGTCTGTGGCACCCGCGCGTCAACTCCAACACCTCGACTGTGTTCACTGTTGACAGGAAGCGACATTACGTCTCGCTCGCCTCTATGTTCGGTGAGTTTTTCTTCTATACCCTGTAATGTGGAGCCGAGGAGTTCAGTGTCCCAGAACATCATGAGGCATTCATTTCTTTGGGTTCGCCAAGGGAGACGCAATAGGAGTAGACCAAAAAGAATATTATACCAGTAGTCGTAAGCCAGACCTGTTAACAGGCCGTCAACTAAACTTCATTGCTTGCATATATGCAATGTTTACGAGAAGTAAACATCAATTTGTTCACAGATTCTTTCTATTTTGTGGGAGAGCCACGGCCAGGTCGGACCCTCACGGTATAGCCGCATAATGCTGCTGCGTTTCATATGGTGAGTGTGAGGACCCAATTACAGGTACCGAGGCATTCCATTTCGGTGGTCAAGGATAATGGATGTGCATCCTCAAACTTTGTTGACTTTGTTTGTTGGTGTAGAGGTCATGAACTGCAGTGTGCTCGTTTGTCATCCCTTATTTAGTTAAAAAAAACTATAGAGAGTATAGGAGCTTAATTCTGTTTGGAAGATTTTTTTTGTAATAATTGCACTCGGCTGGAGATTGGCGATGGTGGCACCGCATGAGGATGAAGGTAACGACGCTGTGTGTTGCGACAGGGCCGTCCCCCGACTGGGTGGTGGGTGTGAGCGGGCTGGAGCTGTGCAACAAGGACTGCAGCTGGCTCGACTCCAAGACCATCGACCTGTTCCCCTACGATGCCGGCACTGATAACGGCATCTCGTATATGGTAACGTGAATATTTATTTTATTATTAATTAGTTTAGGTGAAGGTTATCTTTGGTTTCTGATCAAAAAAACCCCAAAAAGAAGAAATATTTATAATATAATATGAATATAAAACAAGGAACAACGACTTAGGTGTACACTTATAAACTGCAAGGTCTTCACAAACTGAAATAACACGCTTTTTCTTCTTTAACATAAAGATATACGTAACTGTTAGCAAGGCATTCCACCACGGTCCACAGAGCTGTGTGATGTCACGGGTCGCCATTAATTAATTAATACGAAGTTTAAACGCATCATTAAAATGGCATTATAATTTTATAATGAGGGGTTCGCAAGGCTTTTCACTTCCCTTTTTGGCTCTTTTGTGGATGACGACATAAAAATGGTTGAGAAACAATATCGTAGAGTATTTAAGTTGTCGAAGAATCAATTTGGTTGTGTAAGGTTCCTTCGATAACATAAAATAGATATCCGGAGTATTACTGGTGATGAAACATCCTTTACAAGTTGTCTAGTCCATTATAATTCCACAACGAGAATGAACGTTGATGTTATAGGCCGCAGGAATCACTTCCATCAGCTGAATTGTGCTCGCTCGTGGATATGTTAAGGTGTTGTAAAAGCACGCTGGTCCTTACAGTCAGCGAACTCGGAAACAATCCCCCGCGAGCAGATGTACCGCATCACCACCATGTACCCGGAGGACCCTCGGGCTCCGTTCTACAACCCGAGCCTCAAGGAGATGCTGCCCCTGGCGCGGCTCTACCTGACTCGCGACAAGCTCATCCCGCGGGCTTGTGATGAGGAAACTTTGCAATCGATGGTGGTCGAGGAAACTGAGAACACGCAGTCGGCGAACCGACGTGAGTAGGAAAGCTAATAATATCTAGCCGATTATTTTTGAGTAATCAGATACCAAGTTTCATACCAAAAATTGTAGAGCCTTGTTGCAGCAAGAATTTAGCTGCTACATGATTGGGCCGACTCGACCAAGGCAGGACTACGCCTTCACAGAATATCATCGCATAATAGCAGTATAAGGCTGCTGTGTTTCGTATGTTGAGGGTAGTACAGATAAATAGGTATTCCATCCTAGTCCTCGGGTGTGACAACGCATGTGTATCCTAAATCTTTCTTTAGGATTGTCTTCGATGGTGTGATATCGCGGTAATTATTTGCGCGTTGCGTTACGTACGTTATCGCGATGTCATTACCGTGTCCAGGAGGACCGTTTGACCCGCACTATAATAGATTCATGAAGATGTACTATAGTGCCGTAAGTATTAGCGGAAACACAGAGGTACTCGTGCAATATGATCAGAGGAATATTCAGATACAGTGGCAAAGACACGGCGCGCACGTACGCCAAACGCAGACCCGATAACACACATTTTGTGATAAAAAAAATATTGGTACGCGGCTGGGAATCCAACCCTAGACCTGCGACGCAGTAATTTGATACTCCAACGACTACGCCTGACGGCCGTCAAATGGAATGCAGTGACTCTTTATTGAAGGTATATACAAGTAATCGTAAGGAAATGGTTATCCTACGTGCTCGTATAGCTATTATAAAATGAGCGGTCCCTATATGTCCAGCGGAGTGCGCCGTCTCCGACTGGGGCCCGTGGTCTCCGTGTTCGGTGACATGCGGTAAGGGGTTGCGGATGCGAACCCGCGAGTACAGGATCCCGCAGAAGGCCGCCATGTTCTCCTGCGACCGCCAGCTCGTCTCTAAGGAGATGTGCGTCACCGGTATAGCGGAATGCCCGTGAGTCTGTTCACACTATTATGAATTACTTTGGTAAAAGATATATTCTGAAATATATTTCAAAGATGTGCTGCAGTTCGTAATCTAAGGTCATCTCATGCACATGCGTTACACCGGACCAGGTGGGGGACGACAAGTGAGTGGCTGTGTTTGCGCGAACGCATAACGCACTAGAATATATCCTAACCAGATGATGTCGTCTGGCTCGGACCCGAACATGTCGCCGCGGTGGAAGTCTATCGATATAAGGATAGCAAAGCATCACTACGCAGTCACCCCCAAGGATAATAAAACATAATTTTTGTTGCATTGAGAATGATATACGAGCGCACAGTTCACCTTTGTTAGGATGTTAGGATACCTCCATAGGATGGTATTAAACTTACAATGTCTATCAGGGAGACAACCGCCAAAATAGAAGAAGAGGAATCGAACGTGGCACCGATAGAAGAAATAAATGAAATATGTAAGACCACGGAGTGGGGCCCGTGGAGCGAGTGCTCGGTGACTTGTGGCATAGGAGTCAGCACCAGGAGGAGGACCTTCCTCAACCACATGGGCTTCAAGAAGTGTCCCCTTGTGTCCATAGGTAAGCAGCTTTAAAAAAAATATGTTTTCAAAAAAATATGAATAATTTTCCTTCACCTATTATTTAGGGTGGGCGTAGGATTTTCGTTCTATACAGACCTACCTTCTTGTTCTTTTTACACCGATGTAGTTAAAAGACGGCGGTCCTTTGGTCGCCGACACTCCACTCATTCTATATAGACTCTATGTTAACCTTTCATACTATTCATTCGACTGAAGCAATGGTCTCCGTTTTAAATTAAATTCGGTATCGTAGTTGGTATAATTCCCTACTCAGCGCGCCTCCCGCTCGCGAGTATAATTAGATAAAGCTGTAGAGGTCTCTGGACCAACAGCAATACTCACATAAAAAAAAATTGGTATATTTCCATTTCATTGTCCATGACTGCAGTCTGTATTGCTGGGATATATTTGTATTGCGTTCTTTATTGTTTCTTAAATTATTGCGAGATACTTTAAGAACCAGGCTAATATTCCAGAGGACAACCGCAAATGCATGGAACCGCAGTGCATTGAACAGGAGACCTCCATCTCGGACCCCAGCTGCCCCACTACAGAGTGGTCGGGCTGGTCACCATGCTCAGCGTCGTGTGGGCGCGGGGTTCGGTTCCGCACGCGGCTGCTGCTGGTGCCGGCTGAGCGGCAACAGGACTGCTCCGCCAAGGTCGAGCTGATGCAGCAAAGGACATGCACGGAACGTGATGACTGTACAATTGACATGCTGACGGCGAAGCGTAAGTTTATCCAATTATTTTATTTTCCATCAAACTTTCTTGAAAGTTGTAAGAAGAACCTTAGCCACCGTTTATAGTGGTGGTGGTGGAGCCACACTGCAATTAGTTTCTAGCTGCAACACGAATGGGTCGGCTCGTCCAGGGAAGGCCCAAGTCCTCACAGAGTACCAGCTTGAATGAGCAGCTGGAATAATAATGGCAATGCTGCTGGGTTTCGTATGGTGAGTGCAGGGACTCGGAGACTTGAGTCTTCTTGAGTCTCACAAGTAACATGACATTCCATGTCGGTCCTCAGGCGGGACAGGGCAAACGTCTCGATCATGCATCAGATGTACTGCGTGCCTGTTTATCGTCGTCGTATTATTATATTTTTTTTTTGCTAAAATGCGGGGATGGAATGAAAAATAAAAATAAAGCCTACCCTAAGAAACGGATTCTCAGACAATCTATATCTTCTATATACAAATAATAATATTATAAATACATATATATATATATATATATATATATATTGATAAGGAAACAAACCAAAGTGATTTGTAGGATATTTTAAACAATTCAAAAAGTTTTTTGTGTGATGCAAAATTATACCAATTTACTAAATTAATATCCAAGAAAGTTCAACATTTTGTCTTAAATCAATTGAAGAACGTTGTACATTCGTACAGCGTATGACATAAGGAAACGCTAGAGAACTTGGCACGCGTTCAGAATTGGCGACGCCGACAACCCTGACCGTCATCGAATCGAACTTGGCCCCCTTTTCACATTCATCGCTTAGTAGATGTGCAATATTGTAAGTGGGCTGTAGGTTTCATAGCTTTCGAGTTTTTGGGACCGGCAGCGTGTTGCACGGTCCATATGGTCCGTGCAACACGCTGCCGGTGACTCGTCCTTGTCCTTTCCGAACGTGGCGAACGCGCTGTCGTGTGTTTAGATAACGCAAAAAACTAAAATATACTCAAAGTGGATACTGAACAATGTTCAGTTACTGGCTGGAATCATTATCCTGATCAACAGCTCTTGGCTTTCCTACTGAACATATAAACTGAGATTTTTTCTAATGTACATACATCTAGTTTCTGGTTTATGTTTCCTTTTATATAAATGTATTTACATCTATTTATTTATTTATGGACGATGAAGAACTATTAATTGGTATTTGTTCAAAGAGAGAAATAAAAAAAATGTTTCGAAGAAATGTAAGTGCGGCAAATCGCGTGTCGGATTATGCACTAGTGCCTTTGGCCCGCCCAGCCGCGGGGTTTGTATGTAGTTTGTTACTTTACTTTTTTAACGTAAAATTTATACAAATAATCAATGCAGGCATCTGCATGGAGGCACCGGCGCAAGGTCCCTGTCGTGGCCTCTACCAGCGCTGGGCGTTCGTAGCGATGAAGGGCATGTGTATACCGTTCAACTACGGCGGCTGCCGCGGCAGCCAGAACAACTTCCTCACGCAGGAGGACTGCATGAACACTTGTAAGGTGATACTCGGTAAGTCGAATATTTACTGTTTACTGTTAAAACAAGCACTCTGGTGGTGACATACACACATATAATGGATTATCCTTTCAGTTTCACTTCGTCAGTTTGTACGTCATAGAGTCAGGTGTCTATAATTAAATTTGTGCACATAACTTGTACAAGGCAACACGTGGTGACACACGAGCACTTATCAGGTTTCCCTCTACAGGTGCATACAGCGCACCTCATGCTGGATGGATCGGGGAACCCTGGACTTGATGGGTAACAGGAGTAGCAGCTGGCAATATTCCGTAACGTACTTTGTTTGCTGTCTCTTCGGTTGTACGTTTATTTAGAGCACCTTGCTTGGTCTACGAGGAGGGTAGTTCGGAACCCGCACCATGCGTTGGCCACCTTACTCAGATCAGAGCAAGACCAGAACTGTGCTTGTTCACCGTCCTTACTTGTGCATGAAATGCCGCTCTCACGTGTAAGGTCGTCAGTAGTAATTAGTATTAGATGATGCTAAAGAAGCTTTCCTGACCGCTGTCACGGTGACACCTTGCTCACCACACGACGTCATATGCGCAGGAGATATTATAGTGCCGTAAGTATTTGCGCAGTACAAAACACATCACATCACATCACAGCCAGTTAATATTAGAAACGGCCTCTGGCCGCTTGTTAATGCGATGAATGTTTTGATTTATGAGGTAAAGACTGACCTTGACCGCGCTCCGCGTGTCACGCTGACGCATCCGTGCTGGTGTGGAATTATACATAAAGCACACTGAGCCGTGACAACTCATTATCTAAATACCTGTTCAGTATCACAGCACGTGAATCGAGTTCGATCCTCGTCACGGCAGCGGTGGACACAGGTTTATTTGTACTGTATTGATCGACAAAGGACAGCACAGAGTATCTGACAGTGGTTTCTGCAGTTCATGACACCTACTAGCATACTCGATAAGAAAACATACTGCCGATGCCTTGAGGACTAAAATGGAATGTCTCGTTACCAGTTATTAGGCAACAGCGTTATACGTTATGATGGCTAAAACTTGTGTGTGAAATGTGCCACAGGAATTACTTACTATCGTGTGACCAGTCCACCCTCCGTACTATAATGAAGGTACCTAAGTACCAACGGTTCACCTTCAAAGGCGAATTATGTAAACGACATACGCTAAAGCGGTGCATTGCATTAGTGCAGGTGGACACGAGTGAGGGCTTCGCTTCTGTTCAACCAATATTTACATAAATGGAACTGAATAGAATTTTTATATAAATTTTTACTTTATTATCATTGGAACCCTAAAGTTTATTTTTGCCGTGAATCGGAAAAGGGGGACGTCTCCGGTAGCTTGAAGTGCCACAATATAATATATATTCAATTGCTCGCAAACTTTGATATCGTGATTCAGGAAACGCGATAACAGCACCGTCGCATTAAAAATCTTGGTATATATTAATATCTTAGTGTATTAGTTTCCATTACCCAAATAAATACAAAAAGGTAATACAATGGTAGAGGTTTGTTACAGCGTGAATGGGTCGACTCGACCAGGGGTCATGACCACGTTCTCAGAGGACACCAGCGTGCAGTAGCAGCATAACGCTGCTGTGTTTTGTGTGTGTAGGGGTTTGAGGGCAACTATTACGGGAAAATAGTCCTCATTCCTCACGTCATCACTATCACGTGTGTGCTCGTTTGTCACCCCTAATATTATAAAAACTTAATTCTATACTAATAGAGTAAATATAATAATAATAAGAAAACGTCTTGGCAAACATTGTTGGGCGCCATTCATGTTTGCGCGCAACAGATGAACAGTAAATAATTACAACTTGTTGGATAATTGGCAATCAATCACACCCGTTGGCAACCTGCCAGCAGCTGCCAGATGTTAGTATCGCGTGGTACGTTCAATTATATATACATGCATATATAGTATATGCGTGTATTTACTTGCTAGGTAGTCAGAATATTAAGGGCCTATGAGAGTCGTGTCCTCGGTTCGATTCAGACGGTGCGGACTTAATTTATCTTAGACTGTATAACATACTAGTTATAGAGTTACAAATACCATGATATCTTTATTACCATGCAGCGAAGATTAAGTGGTTTAGAATGGAGCTCGTGATGTGTGAGACGTGATGCACCCCACGGGGCAAGATTAGTCCGTTCCTCTTGTATACGACCTGTTCAACTTGTCGGAGGGTTTTCTGGATATCTCACTGACTGATATAAACTAATCCTTTGGCGACTGCTGCCTTGTTATTTATTTATATTTAATTACGTACGACTTAGTACTTTTGTAATTTTATTTTATAATGTTAGTGGTGACATACGGTCACACAGTTCGCCTGATGGAAAGAGATGTCCGCTGATAATATCTTCATCTGTTCCTCAACAAAGACTGAGGCTGCACATGCGTTCATGGTGTATCTAGAACGCAGCTACGGTGCGGCTCAGCATAGTTCTAATTGTAGTTGTAGTTTCACTCTGTCGTAAAAGGTCTGTGGAAAAAGGTCGCGCCCCACTTTCATAAACATAACAAAGGACGCGAGGTTTGTGCGTGACGTCATCTGTGACGTCAGTGTCTATTCTCAACAGAATTATAGATTAAAGAGATGACATGTGACCACAACGCTAACACACAGCTATGGACTGAGACACATCCACAACCCACAATCTAAAGTACCACAGCCTATATATATGTACATATCCCAATGCTGGGCGTGGACCTCTCTACAGGGTATTGGAGCGTGGTATATTTTATTTATTCTTTAGAGATACAGTTTTCCTCACGATGTTTTCTTTTACCGACGAACACGTGTTAAATCGGCAGTCAGTAGCACTGGGTTTAAATCCCAGCCGAGAAACAATATTTGTGTATGATAAATTGTTGGTTTCCGGGTCTTGGTGTATTGTACGTATGTGCCGTAACCCCGACACTGCACGGGAATGTATTACATCGCAATAGGGAAGGCAATGACGAGTAAGTTTTTTTTATCAGATTGATAGTTGCAAACTGGCAGTCAGTGCACCTGACGGCAAGTGATTCCTGCGGCCCATGACATCTACATTCATCCTTACCAAGGAATCATATCATCATCATGCAGGTGCGTTGTCACCTTGAGGACTGAGATGGAATGCCGCGTCACCAGTAATAAAGGTCTCCGGATCCCTTCACTCACCAGACGAAACACAGTAGCGTTAAGCTGCTATTTCACGCCGGTATTCTGTGAGGGCGTGGACCCCGGTCCAGCTGACCCATTCATTCTGCAGTTAGAAACAAACTGCAGTGTAGCTCTACCACTACACCTCTGTGTTTGCGCAAATGGGGCCATCGTCATCGTCATTGGCTCGGCGGAGGGCATCAGCCCTAACCGATCAGAAGCTATTTTTTTTATAAGTAATAAATGTCTTCCTTTAACATTTAATGGTATTTACCAGGCGCTAGCGGACCAGCTGGTGCAGCGGCCCCGGCAGGGAGCCAGTTCGCCCCCGCCGTCAGCACCAACTACCCGGGCCTCAGCGTCAGCTCCATAGTGCCGGTGCCGCCAGGACTAAACGGTATCTCAACAAGCTTATTACAAAAAATAGTTAATCTTCGTCTCGTTAAAGAGATCTCCGTCACAATATATATAAGAAGAACCATCTCCAGCGAGTGTTGGAGCACAGGATGATGATGAGTACGTCGGCTCCTGGCATCCTGGATAGTGCGATGTTGATGATGAGCCAGTTGTAAAGATTGCTAGCAACGCTATTAACATTACTAACGTTGACCATTTTAACTTTAGCTGATAATGACTGCGCTGGGAGATGGTCTCGACAATAGTCCTACGGTAGATTCGAACCTACGACCTTAAGTTTCGCAGACCGCACCCTATAGCATTAGGCCAATAATTAAATTTGCGCTCTTTTGACCTGTTCCATCAGGTCTTCCGGTGCCTGCTGCAGGGGAGTGCCAGCTCAGTGCGTGGAGCGAATGGAGTCGATGCAGCGTCACCTGCGGCATTGGCTACCAAGAGCGCACGAGAACTATACTTGTAAGTATATTTTTTTTGCACTTTTAATACTCCTTGGAGTTGGGCCGTTAGGCCAAGGAATGGACGCGTTATGGAAAGAGCTATGCTCAGTTTCTCTGCGTGATCGAATACTAATCGAGGATGTCCGCAGTAGAACTAAGGTAACCGACGTAGCTCAAAGGATCTGCAAGCTGAAGTGACAACATGGCTCGAAGAGTCGATGAGGACGAAAAGGTGGCAACCTCGAATTAGCACGTCCCTCCAAAAGATAGACCGATGCTCTATACTTCTTTACGGGAAGTTAATGGATGCAGGGGGCGCAGGATCGTGATTCGTGAAAATAATGATGATGTAATGGCTGTACTATCGCTTACTATGTTAATTAATGGACGCTAGATCCGCATGTGTCGCTAATTGAATTAGCAATCATCAGCAGCGGTGGAGCGAGCCGGCACGAGCCACTCTATTCTTAGCACCGTCCAGTCATTCTATTCCAGCGGTGGACTGATGAAGCCCCGACCCTGACCTTCTAAGCCTTCAGTAGACCCACTCACCTACTCTTCAGCTAATGATGATCCAGGATACGCGATGGCCTCGTAGTCATGTGATCAGAGTAACTTAGTGGCAGCTGGTTCGATATCCAAAAGAGTATTTTTGTGTTGGTGTGTGTTTGGTGATACACACTTACACCACTATATAATATATCTTGCGTAATTATCCTCTTCTAATTCTTTAATCAGATGCCACCCTGATCTAAAAGGACCCAAGGAAAATGATGCATCATCTTCGCAACCTACCAATGGTCCACTGCTGTACCTGGCCTCGCCCACAGCTTGCCACTAAGCGAGATCCAAAGCATGTAAACTTGCATTGGTCGTTGAGTTGCATTTAGTCATGACTGAGATGAAATACTCATTCATCCTCAATAAATCAGATGCGTTGTCCACATCCGATCCAGGACTTCCAATCCAATCTACACTCACCAGACGTGATACAGGCGCGTCATACTGCTACTTTACGCTGTTATTCATTGAGGGTGTTTCTTCCTATATATCAAACAATGTGTGTGTTTCCAGGCGCAGCCGGGAGCTGGAGCTGCAGCGTGTTCCACTCGCCTCAGCCGCCGTCGTCGGTGCTCCAGACCTTGTTGATTATCGTAACACAAACAAACTAACTTGACGCATATCAAGTGCGTCAGGCAACTTAAGGGTTTTGGAGAGAGTTTAATGTTTTCATATATTTTTATGTAATTAAGGCTGTTCCCGTGTTAACAAATGGTGGGATAAAGGAATACATGGGGGTTGTAGTTAAATCCCCAGCATGAGTTGAAGATTCATTCATTCATTGTTTTGGTCGAGATCTCTAAGAAAACTACGACTAAAAGTTATAGAAATAATTTCTACTTTGATGTCCAGCGATGAAATTTAAGGATTAAACTCCAGTTAACAATTTAAACTAGATCCTCTCACTAGTCCGATAGTCTCTCGTATGCCAGGGATAGCTTAAGACATATTGTTCTTTTCTACTTAAGTCTTCACTTTTGAATTAGCTTTTAATAAATACGATTGCATTTCTATTTCTTCGTTTACTTCATTTTTCATTACCTTACCCTGTTTTATTATGGCTGATGGTCCCTGTTGCCCAAGGGCTTTTACAGCTTCACCCGGTTGAGAGGTGGCCGAGCGCTTAGGACACTGCGCCGAAACCTTTATTATTGGTAACCAGCACAAGGGTTCCCTAGTGGGAAAAACCCTGGACGCGAAAGCAAGTGACATCAAGGGTCCACAAACCTGGCCGATAACTGCGATTACGTTTGCCGACTAAAAAATATTTTTTAATAATTCAACGGTGACAAATGAGCACATGTTTTTACTGACGGTAAATGATCTATATGGCGCGTGACGCCTACTTATTTCAGTAGTAGACCCATGTTGAACCTAGGTTCTAGTTAAAACATGAATGGGTCGGCGTGATTGGGGGGGGGGCACCACCACCCTGAACAGCAGAATAGCAAGGCTCTGGAGACACACATACAGGTAACGAGGCTTTCGAGGCGGCAGCGAATGTGCACGCAACGCACTCGGGTTGCGTTTGTCCGACATGCTGTTAGATTGCTACTACTTGAGTGCTCCGTCGCGGTTCGTGGGTAACCTTGCCGGCCGAGGAAAGCATTTGTGTAGCACATGCAAATAATTGTATATCGGTGTGGGTGTGACGAGACATTTCATCTCAGTCCTCAAGGGTGATAACGCATCTGCATTATGATTCCCTATCAACGATGAATGTAGATGTCACGGGCCGCAGGAACCACTTGCCATCAGGACTGTGTTGTTTGTTACTAAAATATATAACATTTAAAACTATCCTTGCCTCAGTGGTACGTTAACTGAATTCACCCGACAGCACGTCCAGCGGGCGAGCGCTCATTTCCTTTCTAATGGAAACTCACTGTTACTAACACTAATGAATCTTCATTGCTCTCAAGCTTCGTTCTCATATTAGTTTTATTTATTTAACACCTTATTGTAAGACTTTAAAAAGTAAGATCAAACAGGCGGATTTAATGCTAAATAACATCTTCCAATCAATCATCGAGATGACGAAAATGTATGGCAGCTCAACAATAAATAAAATATACGTACAATACATATATGTATATATATATATATATATATATATATATATATATATATATATATATACCCAGTCTGGCCATAAGTTCTGTTACAAGTGAAAATGCATTTTTTTTTAATGAAGTAATATAATATTATTAAAATGTATACCTACATATTTATTAGTATCAGCAAAAAATATTCTATTCGAAATGACTACTTTTGGCTTTTATACAGGCCTTTAATCTGTTTGGCCACGAATCTATGGATTTACGCACTATTTCCAAGGAAAATTTCGCCACTGCTTGCTTCAAAGATTTTTAAAGAGACTCAAAATCGCCGTATCATTTAGAGCAAGCCTTGTCCTCTAAAACTAACCATAATTTGAAGTCTAAAGGGTTGAGGTCTGGGCTAGATGAGGGCCAGTCTTCAACTCTTATAAAGTCCGGAACGTTGGTTTCAAGCCAGGCTTGGGTAGATCGTGCCCAGGTGCAGAGTCCTGCTGGAAAGTCCACGGTATATTTTTAAAAAGTGTATTGCTAACAGGTTTTACAACACGATCCAAGACTGTATCTTGATACACTTTGGCTGAAGTTTCCACTCCTTTTTCACAAAAATGTAGCTTTGTGACTCCTTGATAAGACACGCCCCACCAAACCATCACTGACGCAGGCCACGTTGACCACGTTGTACCTTTCCGACCACTTGAGCAGCTTCTTTAGAACTGTGAGCGTACACTTTATCTCATTTTGCTTATTGTAGTGTTCTTCAATCGTGATTTTTTTTCATTGGTAAGGAGGGTATTTCTGTGCCTTAAACCTGCGTATCGCGACAGAAGGCGTTTTGATCGATCCACTCTCTTTAATTGTAAAGATTGATATAGGGCATGTACAGTATATCGACGATAAGCACCGAGCTTCAGGTCTTGTCTTATAATACGCGACAGAGTCCTAGCGGGAATCTTCATTTCTCGCGATAAGATTTTTTGCTTCCTAATGGGGTTTCGATGACTTCTGGCTTTAACAGCATTAAAAGCCTGTGTAGTTCTTAAAGCACGCGGCCACCCCGTCTCATCTTTTCTGGTCTTCAATAGAGGAAGTGTTGTTGTATCTGCTGATAGTACTGGTAGGCGGTGTAGTATAAGGTCATGACAGTTTAAATATCTGATCCTGATACTGCAGAGGTCTTTAGGGCACACAGCAGTACATAGACAAAAAAATAATAATATACCAGCGCGGTGCGGTGCACAAATGTTATTTTATTTATGATCGCTTCGAGTGTGCACAGTTAGTTCTAAAGGACAAACCGGTCTTTAATGTTCTGCATTCATGTCGAAGTAGAAGAGAAGTTCAAGAGGAGACTTCAAACTTTACTATTAAGCTATATTACACAGTTATTATAAAAGAAATAAATAAAGAATATGTTGATTCGTAACAATCAGATGTTTAATAAAGTAAATATAATCAAATGCAACTTGTCACGAATCGGTCCCAGCTCAGCATATGTCAGCGATACGTGGTCAGCGCTGGTCTGCCGTTGGTGCCACTTGGTGACGTCACCCCTAAAACCCTCCGGTAGTAGTTATTTCGAGCGATGGATGTTCACTTCAGTCTGTAGGAATGTTCAAAGAATCAATACGGTGGACCCCTGAACTCTAACGGAAGAAAACGGAACAACAGAACACAAAGACTTGTTCATGTAAGAGCGTGGTCTTACTCCGTTCTGCAACCACAATAAAACTGCATCGTGACAAACATATTAAACAGTTAATGTATCAATCTATATGCTTACTTGCCTCAATAAAATATCAGGAAGCTGGGTAAAGTACCATTCCTATGCTGATCTTGAAAATTCTTCACCGCTGCATCAATTATCGTTAGAATAAAGTCCGCACGTACAGAGTGCTTGCAATACATTGTTGTGGGTGGAGAATCAATCGTTTATAAACAAGGAATAGTATCAAATAAATTCCCATACTCCGTATTTCTATACGCGCTATGCGTACATAAACAAACTGAAAACATGTTTTTCACATATTTTTTTTAAATAATGCTAACAGTTAACATATTGTTCAACAATTAACGTTACTAACATTCACGTGAAATCTTATTGCGATATTTTTTCTTATAATAGTTAAACTATCTCAACTAAAACTAAAACTCAAACCAAGGCTCAAGTTACATTATGTTCCGTTCAGTAGTTTATAAATTACACACTGTCGACTGTTGCCGCTATAGTTTAATTTTTTAGCCACACAGTGTAACATTACTAACTTTCCTTACATATATTCTTTCATATTACATATATTGTTACATATTATATATATTCTTACATATTATATTATACTTTAGCGATAATCTCTGCTCAGTGCGTCTGTTTTGACCGGACTTTTGTGTTTGACTTGTGTATTAATGTATAAATTATACTTCTCCATATGAAATGTAACAAATGTCACGCTTCTCCGCGCACGCAATGTGCGTACAAAGTTTTTCTTCACGTGAATATTTATATATATGTATAAATATATATAAATATACATATTATATATATATACATATCAGACATCTGTACGTTCCGACCTTGATGAGATCTAAATCTCTTGAAAATGATCTCGTCTTGTCCCGGGCACGTGCGCGAGTGCCGACTTCTCGTGTTATCTGTTATCGCGTTATTTCCGTTATTAACGTTATAAAAATATAACTTCAACAAGTGTTTGTGATTTACTATAATATTAGTATTTATACAGAGACGTTTAACCGCTTTTATTTCCCGGCACGTGAGGGAACCGAGGTGATTGACCAAGCGCTCGTCGGTGAAGGAAACGTCAAGAGGAAATCTGCACGACTAAGAAATAATAAAAAAAAATCATGTCAGAAGACATGACACACATGAAGGATTGTGATTGACATTGGGATTTTCGGTTTTTATTTACAATTAACACTACATACGTCCTCGTACATATATATCTATCTATATATTTTAAATAGATACAAGAAAATACTTGTCTACAATGCCACATGGTGTTGGTGGTGACGTAGACACCGATGGTAGAGCTCTAGCTCAGCGACAGCCTATTCACTCTTCTCTTGAAGACTCACATATTGTATTCGGGTGGAAACTTTGCGGCAGGAAAATTATTTCAAACCTTTGCTGTTTGCTCTAAAAACGACTCCGGATGCGAGGAATATCCACAAGGAAAGGATAGGAACCCGCCGTATATATAACTATATTCCTTCTCGACGTCGAGGATCTAGGAGTCATTTTATTTTAATAGAATAACTAACAGAATTACATGTAACTTCATTTGTGGAAAAAACTGGCCATATGTCGCGTAATTAAATACACATAATTCCACTTACAGGTTAAATACAGTTACAGTTACAGGTTGGTTACAGTTACAGTTACATCGCATTCAATGAAATTAGTTGTACAATAACTTAAGATGAAGACAAAATGAACTACTGACAATGTTAACTAAAACTTTATAATTTAAATAAACTAAACTAAACTATCTAATTATCCTTAGATAGGAGTATTTTGAGTTTTAATAATTTTAGCCTTAAAAGTTTCTAAATTGTCACAAAATTTTTTAGACTAAATAAAGATTTTTCTTGTATTACTTGATGGTAAGTGAACACGCGCCCCATGAGATCCACTTTAGTCATCTATCCTGAACATTCCAGGAGGACTCCGATGGATCACCTGCAGACTGGTTCGACCACACAATCAATATATAAGATGGCACGTGAGAAGTGCCAATATATAAGTATTAGTGCATTACGCCGTTAATTTACGCGGCGTATAAACAAAGAAGCGCTGTGGGAGCCATTAAACTCTCGTTGAAAGATTGCCAAGTGCCAAGCGGTATCACGAGGTATTTCTAGTTCAACGAAAGCACATTCCTAAGCGTTTGGCAAAAACTCGCACCGCACCGCTGCTGTGTTTCGTTTGGTGAGTGAAGAGTTCTGGAGAGCTTTATTACTGGTGACGAGGCATTCCATCTCAGCCCTCAAGGGTGACAACGCATCTGAATTATGATTCCTTGTCAAGGATGAATGTAGATAGTTGTCATGAGCCGCAGGATTCACTTAATATCAGGTGAACTGTGTGCTCATTTGCAACTCTTTTTAAAAAACTAGTTTTTTAAACAGCACATCAGCACAGCGTGACGGAGTTGGTGTAGAAATTAGTAACAGGAAATTCAAGGAGAGATCCAAGCTGCGATCTGCAGGATTCATCTGGCAGATTTACAAACGAAAACCATTTGCGGAGATACGACGGAGTCTTTAGAAGATGAAGGATATTAAAAAGGAAGCAAAGCAATGGGACTCCTCATACTTGAGCTGTTTACAAAAATAGGAAACGCGCTCGAACTTTTTAAGCCCAAAAATGTAGTTTATATGCTTGTATGTTTGTATATTTGTATATGTAAGTTTTGTAAGCGCTCTAACTTTATTTATTTTTTGGAATTCTCTACCATTCCACCTGTCTTGTATTGACGGAGCCGCTGGTTACTCCTACGGGCCATGACGGCGGTACCATGTATTTTTATAATATCTCTATCATTCACCGCATTGCACAGAAGTCCGAACTCCTCGGAATGAAGACTTACTAGCCTAACGGTTGTATGTTCTAATCCACCATACGAAACCACCAATTGAAACTTGGAGGGATAAAGGGCTTGTTAGTCATGTTAATAGCATTCTTTAAAAAAATATATAATATATAAAAAATCTTGTTTTGTTTTGAACTGATATATAGTTCTTATAGTGTTCAACAATGTTTAAGTTTTTATTATTTTTGCATATTATATTATATTTAGTATATTAGTCAAATCCTCAAAAACATTGTTTGAACACATTGACAGTCGAGGGATCGACTGCTGCGTCGTTAGTTTTTCTAAATTGTTTATCGTAGTTTGTTTTATTTCTCTTTTACATATTTTTTTTAATTGCTTTCTAAAACTTCAACAATTATTCATTCACTAAAAAAAACAGCAAAGAGCATCCCACTGACAGAGAGGTACTTTTAGAAGTGTACATTTTCTAACTGCAATTCGTAGGGTGTGTTAACACACTAATGCTATTCCTCGGATGTATTTACACACTAGGGCAATTCGGCGGGTGTGTTTACTTACAAGTGCAATTCCTCGGGTGTGTTTACACACTACGGCAATTCGGCGGGTGTGTTTACACACTAGTGAATACTTACGGCATTTCCTTCTCTGTCGCAGAAGATACAAGGTTTACCTGTTAACCAAATATTTTATTTAATATAATATAAAATAATAATTCGTATAATAAGCACACACACACACCTGCAGAATGATGACGATCATATCCTCATCTTACTCACATCTTCTGCTTATTGCCAGGTGCGCATCAACTGCGCAGAATATTTTATAGTGTCGGAAGCATTTGAGCAACTCACTGAGGCACTCGCTATTCCTTTATTTCCTTATCCTATTCCGGTGTCACGCTTGTGCAATAAGATCGGAGAAAGGTTCACATGCAGTGTCAGGGACACAAGACATATGTTCATATAACACACCCAGACTCGAACCCTATAATCTGGATACACAAATACTGTTCGTCGGCTGGGAATCGAACCCAAGACCCACGACGCAGTATCGGGGTACATCGTGTGGCCGTCAAACAAAACCAAAACATACTTTAACACAAACCAGTGATATTTATTAAATTATGTTGTGTGTTTGGTTTAACCAGCTCTATCTGTTTTTTTCCTTTATTGCCAATAAACACTTTTAAAAAATTAAACTATTAGGTGGTAATTGGTGATATCTAAGGAAGATGGGAGTGACTGGAACCCAGCCTCATTATAACCTATATACTATAACTATAATCTATATAACTATAATCCCGTGTTAACAAAAGCAGAGTCACCACCTTTAGCCGAAATGTTAAATGTTGTTTTACAATTGTGTGTAGTATTTAAAATTGTTGTTTTTGTACGGCAATATGGACTGGCTTCCCCCGGTAACTGGAAATAAGATAAGGAAGCAAGATTAACGGGCAAATGGTGACATTACACTGCCTGATTGCCACGTCACCGGTGCCCAGTTCCACCCTCAGCCGGGGAGCCATGTTTGTGTGGTATCTAAATGTGTTTTACGTGTGTCGTGTGATCGATGTTAATGCACATATATTACATGGGACCAGAGGAGAGAACGAGGAGTGCTCATAAGCATACCGCACTATAATACATCCTGTGCAGTTGTTTACATCCGGTAATCACCAGAAGATAGCGCTGTTTGAAGTCGACCAAGAGGACGTCATCGTTATCCCGGCCCACGATATCTCTACCCAACTAAGATTCAAGATTTTCGTTTTCGTTGTCGCTCCTGATGAATGAGGTGGTCATCCATCTCCATCTCCTTACCAGCAATTGGTAGCCGGATCCCTGCTCTCAGAAAACGAAACATGAAAAAACACAGGTTATGTTGACCCATTCATGTAAGTGCTAGAAACCAGCTGAAGTGTGGCTCTACGACTATTGACCTAGCCCGCTTTACACGGCACTTTAGGCGATGCTTCGACTCATCATAATACAAGTGACTCGACCCGGCTTCGCCCCAGTTCACTTCACTTTTCGTTTACGAGTTAAGTAATATGTTGTTGCTGGTGTTCCTCAGGGCGGTATTCTTTCTCCAATGTTATTTTCACTTTTTATAAATTTCATCACTAATGTTCTTCAATGTGCGTATCATCTTTACGCCGATGACCTACAAATATACGCGCAGGATACTATTGACGGGCTCTCAAATGTCTATTATGAAATTAATCAAGACTTAGCAGCTATAAAAACTCGTCTGATGGGTTTAGTTTAACTATTAATACCCAGAAGTGTCAAGCGCTCGTTGTTGGCAGTTCGCGTACCGTGGGCAAAGTAGATTTTTGATCATTCCCAACAATTATGTTCAATAACACCATTCCTGTTAGTCAAACTGTTAATTTACAATTCCTGTTAGTGAAAAATCTTGGCCTACACATCAACACTACACTTAGCTGGAAGTTTCAAATGGGAAGTGTATGCCAAAAAGTTACAGGCGTTCTGCGCTCCTTGTATCGACTGAAAAACTTCTTACCAAGGCAAACTAAAGTAACGCTCGTGCAGTCACTGATTTTCCCTATTATCGACTATGGTGACGTGTGCTACTTAGACCTGAATGCAGATCACCACAACAAACTTCTAAATAACTGCATTCGATTCGTCTGTAGTCTTCGTAAATATGATCACGTGTCTTCTAATCGTGCGAAATTTCAGTGGTTATCTATTCGTGAACGACGCTTCTTGCGAGCTATAACCACTCTTTATTCTTTTCTAGATGCTCCCTCTACCCCAGCCTATATATCTCCTCATTTTCAATATATTTGTGAAGTCAGCATCAACAATCTTCGCTCCACGCATAATCTTCTCGTTCATTGTCCTCTTCACTGTTCTGACTTTATGCATGCTTCATTCTTTATTCATATTTTGTTTTTTTATGGAACGCGCTTCCTACAGAAATTAGGATGGCCAATAGTCGTTTTGTATTCAAATAGAAAGCTCGCGAATAACAGTTTAAAAAATCATCAGCAAATTAAGTACATAAATATATATACATAAATATATATGTATATATGTATGTATGTATATATTTATGTATATATAACTATATATGTATTTATGTATCGTATTACATTTATATATACTTAGGATAAATGTAGTTCCTATGTATACCTATGCTGTTTTATTTAAAAATGTATAAATGCACCTACTCAATCTTTCTGTACCACCCAAAGGTTTGACTGGGAGATAATGCCTTAGGCATTAAGTCCGCCTGTGTACACTGTTTGTGCAAAAAGTTTAAATACATAAGAAAATAAAAAAAATAATATAAACAGAACCAGTTAAGTTCAAACAGATATGTATCTTATTGCATCTCTCTACTAGACATGTAGTGTAGCTGTTTATGGGCTTACATACGTCAAATGTGTGCTCTTCTGTCACCCTTATTATAAAAAATAAAAACATCGGCACAAAACATAACGATGGTCGACGGAAAACTTCTCTCTGTCTTAATTCCTGCTCTCCTTCGATTAAATGCCAAAGTAATTATATAAATGTAATGGTCTTGTGAACTTATTGCTATATGAACATTAAATATTCCGGGTTTATATTTATAATCTTCATATTATGTGGTTCGATTTTAATTTCCTAGTACGCAAACTGAGTTTAATCGCTGGTAAAAAAAATATTACTGGCGATTTTTATATTAACATTGTTCGTTCGTGCCGGCACCGGGGATCGAACTCGGATCGCTCATTACATTAAATCACATTGAAAGCGAGCGCTTAGTCACTGAGCTAGTGCTGCAGCTAGACAAAAACTACACCGTGGCTACACGCCCGTGCAGGCAGTCATTTATTTAGTCTGTCAGTAATACAATCGATTTAAAAATTATAAAATATTGTTATCTATATACTTTATTTGCTTCTATCGCTTTTATTCTGCTGCCACTCGCCTCGATTGCTGAAGAACGTCCTCCGTTCCCATTGAAGTCATTTCAAAATCTTCTAAATCAAAAACGAAACTAATGCCTTTGTTCCTATCCACTTAGCGCGCGCACAGTCCAGTTGGATTTGTTTATAGAACAGGTGGTGAAGAGCGAACAGATCACCCTACGGTGAGTCATCACCGCCACGAACATCCGCAACACCAGAGTCACACGTGCGGTGCCGGCTTTAAAAAAAATATCAATTCAGAAATATTGCAAAACTACTCAGCCGTAATAATTTAACACTAATTAATATTAGTATTTAAACACTAATAATTATTTAATAATAAATAATAATTAGTTTATTTGATGCAGTGCCATAGAGAGACACAAGAATTATTTGCCAATCGCCTTTAATTCATCATTGTTGAAAGTGTCCGGACGACCACGAGGTTCATTTTTCAAATCAAAATTTTCAGAACGGAACCGGGTAAACGTTGAAGGAGTTATGTTGTGGAAGCTGATGATAATCTACAGCCGAGCTAACAGCACCTTTGATGTTAACATCAAAACATGGTCCATTTGCGACAAATTGGCGAGGTTAAAAAGTTTGATAGATTGGTGCCCCACGAACTTAACGATCACCAGCGCAACGTACGCGTTGAGACCTGCCTCGCGCTGCTTAACAGGAAAAGAAATGAAATAATTTTGAACCAAATTGTTACGTGCGACGAAAAGTGTATTCTGTTCAACAATCGAAAGCGCTCAGCAAGTTGGTTAGATCCTGGTTCAGCACCAAAGCAATGCCCTAAACGAAAAATGACCTCTAGTAAGTTGATGGTCCCTCTTTGGTGGGCTAGTGCCGGTGTGATTCATCGCAGTTTTTTACGAAACGGCATGAGCATTACTGCAGATGTGTACTGTGAAGAACTGAAGATAATGATGGAGAAGCTCATAAATCTGCAACCAGCTTTGGTCAATCGGTCGTCCCCTCTGCTCCTACATGACAACGCGCGACCCTATACTGCACAACAGACAGTCTCCAAGTTGCAAGTATTGGGGTTGGCAGCTCTCCCTCGTCCACTGTACTCACCAGACCTTGCACCTACCAACTATTCCTCTTCCCAAAATTTGGACAACTTTTTAGCGGGAAAAAAATTAAATTCCCAAGAGGCAGTACAAAATGCCTTTGAATAGTTTGTTTTCTCCCGTCCAGCCGATTTTTACAAGAAGGGCATCAATAAACTACCACTGCGTTGGCAAAGATGCATCGATTACATGGGTTACTTTCAATAACAGAAATAAAAAAGTTTGAAAAAAATACTTTAACTTATTTCATACAAAACGGCAATTTAGACGTAATATATAAAATTTTAATTCATAAATCATTTTTAATTATAATATTTAATTTCTAACGGTCAAAACTTATAAATAATATTACTACATTAACTCCATCTCAGTCCACCACTAGCCTGCTGCCCTGGGCCCATCCTGCCTGCCCACACCCCGAGCCACCTGCATCCATCGACTTCCCGCAGACTGGCATAGGTCGTCACTCCACCTGTAGATAAGAACTGCTCCTGACAGCCAGAAGAATCAATAAATAAAACAACAATTTGTGTGGTACAACAACAAGATAATGAATATGGGTGCCATGAGCCGCAGTAATTATTTATCAGCATGGGACCTGGTATCAGCAGGTAAATAAATTAAAATTATATAATACTAAAATAAGAGCTACGACAAGCTCAGTGTTCGAACACTGAGCGCTCGTTCTGTATTGTAGGACCGCGTATTCCGTCGCCGGCGCTGGCATCCATTAATTCAGTTTTAAGTTGTGTGATTACCACGGTGAATTAAATATCGTGAGGAAACCTAATATATGATTATCTAAGGTTTCCTCACGATATATAAACCATGTCTAAGAAATAAATTATAGAAAATATTTCGAAGACATGTGAAGTCCGTCAAGCCGCGTGGTGGATTCTCTTCATCCCATTCTAAAGAGGAAGTTTATATGTAGACAACCGTACTAATATTATAAATGTGAGTGTTTCTTTCTTATTCACGCAATACGTAGAACGTCTGAACGGATTTGAATGCAATCTATCACACATGACCGGTATTAACACAGAATACTTGCATTTACTGCGACCATTAGTGGCTTGTTAACCAAGGCATAAAGCTGAAAGTGGCTTAAATTCATGTGGGCTCTCCTCACACGGTCGGCTTCACGGTTGCTCAAGAGTATCGAGCGCCCAAAACTTACACGTCCTGGAGGAAAATATAATAATAAATCGTACATGTTGTCTCACACATTGCTAGTATATATATACTTTAATTTTTTTTGTTATATTTACGTATAGTAAAATAATATATATATATATATATATATATATATTTTTACTATATATAATTAAAGCTATATTTAAAGAAATATTCTCTTAAATAAATAAAAGGTAAGGATAAACATTTTGAAATCTAAAACAACTTGTATCGCATATACGACAGCATCAGCTTGATTGCTGTTTACAATGGAATAAATGCATTCAAATGTATAATCTGGTATTGAGAGGTGTAATTTCACGGCTGGCTGGGCGGCCGCTGTGCAAATGTCACCGCCGCCAGGGTCCCGGGTTCCGTCGCCTGCCTCTACGCTACGGTCGGTAGTTTTGCACAATTGCGCAAAATATTACGTAATTACGTATTTCCGTAACAAATGCTTTGCATCGTCATTTGCTATTGTGCATATGTTGATGTTTGTCGTGATATATAATTAGTTATCAATTAGGTGTATGGTAACTAAATTGTTTCTGTTTTTTTTTAAAAATCAAAAGTTTATTTTCCAATAAAAATGAATAATATTTTATTCGATAGTGTGTTCTTTCTTGTTGTTTACAACTTTCTCGCATCGTTCAAATAGATTTAGTATGAAATGAAACTCCACGCATAGCGTTCGAAAGAGATTTAAAGAGGTACAAATCCTCATAAATAGACTCAAACAAAACGCAAAATATAGATTCCGGTAGTACAAGACATTGCCCTTGCAAACAATATTAAACATTATGCTAATAACTTTAATGACAGGTCGAATTTAAAATTAATAAAACGGAAAGCACAATTAAAATTACAATTAACAAACTTCATGTGTGCTTGCACCGGGGATCCAATTCCAATTGATCGCGTGCCGTGACATTTAAGCGAGCGCTCATCACTCAGCTAGCCCGACTCAAATTGTAAACTTTATTTATTTAGTGTTCTTTGGTGTTTTAGGGAACCTCTACTGCTCGGTGTTTAGAATACTTTGCCCCTACTGAGCCGGGTCCTGGGTTTGATTCCCAGTCGAAGAACAACATTTGTCTATCATAAATTATGGACTATCGGGTTGGGATGTATTGTATATTATGTCTCATGTCCCTGACACTGCATGGGAACCTGCCTACCATGTTATTGCACACGCATCACTTTGGAATAGGGAAGGTGACGACGAATGAGTGCCGCTGTGTTTGCGCAAGTGTCGACGAATGAGTGCCGCTGTGTTTGCGCAAGTGTCGACGAATGAGTGCCGCTGTGTTTGCGCAAGTGTCGACGAATGAGTGCCGCTGTGTTTGCGCAAGTGTCGACGGCACTATAATATAGTCTGCACAGTTGTTATCCAGCAATAACCACAAGATACAGCTGTGGTCGAAATCGGCCAGGAGGACACCGTTATAATATGCTCTGTGCGGACGTAAAATATATATTTCGAAGACATGTTAAGTCCGCTAAGCCGCAAACCTCTCTAAAAAAGATACCTAGCAGTGTAATTTATATATATATATATCTTTCATGAATATAATGGGCCGCAGTCAATACCTTGCATGAGGAGAGAGGAGAACTGCGGGCGTTTATCTATCTAATGTATAAAAAAATAAACTTCACACTCGAACACACAAACATTTATAATTCGTATAGCATTTTTCGGTGGAGCATGAGTCATATGTTACATATGCTGGACCCAATCGGGCGTGCATGTCGGGTATGGCAAGGATCAGTTAACAGGTCATACCTGTACGCCGCTGCCTGATATGAAAGCTAATCTTTCATACCCCATTGCCATAGTAAGGCCGTTGCTGGTTCGTGGAAACGTGTTATTAAATCAGAGCAGATAACTCTTTCTTGGACATCGATGGCCGTTTCGACTGCGACTGGGGCGATCGATTCCGTGCTGTACGCACGCGCTGCGGACTCCTGACAACCATTGATTTGTCTCGCTGACATCACTGTTGTAATCGTCACTTCCCTGTAGCACAAAGGCAAGGTCCTGCTGGGACTTCAACTTAGTATTAGCTTGGGACGGTACAAAAAAACATTTTTTTTATATCTGGGGAACATTTCAGATCTACGACTCGGTCACCCACAGTGCTCATTTATGTAAGAATTTACAAAAATATTCAATAAAAGCTGTGTACCCGCTATCAATACAAGAAACTTGTGACATCTATTTTTTAAAAACATACAGAAATCGGGCAACAGCATACGCATATTTAATAAAATTCCGCAAATAATAATCGATTTGCATTTAAACAGACAGTACTTATTCAAAAGCTTGGATTTAAAGTTTGATATGGATGCAATACTGGACAACTCCTGGATTTTTTGCAATCAGTCGAGTTTCATGCCGTTTGTTCTCACTAGCAGCTGCCGAAGTGGTGTATGTATACATATATTAGCTATCTTGACGATTCAAAAGTGTTTTCACCTTTAACCTTTTCTAGAATGCAGCTTCTTTTGATTTGATTTGATTTGAAGCCGTGTGGCTGGGTACGGGATGTAAACAAAAGTCAAGTAAACTAAGCCAAAGTTCAAGTAGACAAATGCGTGCTATTCCAGTTGAGCTCAATATTTATTCAAAACGGTTTTCAGAGGTTTAGGATATATCCACCGGTAGCCACTAGACAAGGGGGCGAGGGGGAAACTTCTAAAGACACCTTCTCTCCTGGGAGGAAGACATGGTTATGTGGGATTCGTACCCATTAATACCCCGTGGTGGCCACTTTCAGTTCATTGGGTGTGGCTCCAGGAGCTCCTACGGTACGCTGTACATTAAGTCTCAGCACGTACCAGGAGGTCCACTGGAGACCTACCGCATCCTCTAATGCTGCATACAGATACTGCCAACACAAATAAATGCACACGTGTCTCGCCAGGGAACATAAACGGCGATTATAACGAAATCAAGTAAAGGGATGGGCCCAGTGCCGCACGCACTAACAGCCTTGACCCACATTACGTCTGTACGTCTGTCGGAGTACTTTGATACCGGCTTTCTACGGTATCACTCGTAACCAAAAGTAATTATTGAAACGTTTAATTTGATGAATGAGCGACAGCACGTGGCAGGTAAGTCTCAGGTGTACAGTTCGATTCCCAGCTTAGGTCAGTAGTTTTGCAATATTAATTCTTTATTTTTGAGTTTGGGTGTGAAGACCGGCACAGCAACCCAAGCATGGCTGACTGTAGCTTGTTTCTACCTCCCATTTAGCAGGAGCCCGTCCTCACAGAGTATTTAAAGCAACAGCACAAATAAAGCTGCTGTGTTTCGTATGGTGAGCCTTGTACAGGTAACGAGGCGTTCCATCTAAGTCTTCACGGGTGCCAACGCATGTACATGCTGAGTGTTAGTTAGGAGATGATTACGTAGGCAGTGCTAGTTACACCAGAACCGTGTGCCTGTTTGTCACCCCTAATACTCTACAAAGAATGCCCACATCTATTCTAGTAAATTAATTATGCTGCTATTTTGTTACGCGTGGTCTTTCACCAGTCTAGTTGAGCTGCATGCTACAGCTACAAACCGCAGCATGGTTTTTGGCTATATGGCATTGTTAAATCTAGATTGACTGATATATTTCCCGTATACCCCGTCAACTAAGCTCAACAGGTGGATTAACATCGCCTTCACTCGTCTATCTGTACATAAACAAGCTACTCGTCGAGCTCAGCAATACTGGGATTGGTTGTTGCATCGATGGAAAATGTATTAATAGTATTAGCTACGCAGGTGACAAGGTGTTGCTGAGCCCGTCAATAAGTGCTCTCCGAAGATTAGTGTGTAAGGAATATCTTACGACTTAGCCGCACGGCCTTATATATAATAATAGGAAGAGTCAGCTATTGGTGTTTAAGGCAGGGGCGAATAAACACACTGAAATACCCTGTGTCACTCTTGGCGTTTTACTGAAAAGAGTTACTGAGCTTAAATATCTAAGACATATAGTAAACGAGACTTGACAGACGATGCGGATATAGTAAGGGACAGAAGGGCGTTCTCAGTCCGATGCAATATGTTGGCCCGAAGGTATGCTGTACAAGAGAAGTAAAAATTGCTTTATTTAAGGCATACTATCAGTCTCTTTACTCGTGTAGCCTGTGGATCAGGTACACGCAGAGGACTTTCAATGTCCTTCATATCCAATATAACAATGCCCTCAGGATGGTAGTGGGGCTTCCGCGGTTTTGTAGTGCACCAAATGTTAATGCCGCAAGATGGCGTTGTAGTTTATTATTTTGAATAATTTTATTTATTGTAAAAGTTGATACGAAAGTAATGCATTAAATAACTAACATTAGTGTTTAAGTTCACATTTCTACTTGCACTTGTCTATGGATAAAGGTCCGAAATAGAGACTTATTATTATTCAATGCTTGCACACTAGGAGGAGGTTCTAATAGTCTAACGGTGGATTGAAACGCAAGACCTTTTGTTCCGCAGACCTACACCATTGTACCTACAGTACCTACATCATTGTTTCGACATCACGAAACAGCCAAAAAGGTAAGTAAATTTTTTAATGAATACTTTATTTACACAAAGTTGGGTTTATTTTTATATTTTCATGTTGTAATATGATATTATTTAATTTTATAAAACTATTATACATTTAAATTAATTTTATACTTTATTTTATAATTATATACTTTAACCAATGAATCTCAATGTCTTGTATACAGGTCTTATTTACGCGAGCCCAGGTTGAGAAACGATGGTCTAAACGGCGGCGATATCTTCTGATTGACCAGATCACATCAACTGCGCAGAATATATTATGTACCAAAAACATTTGCGCAACACACAGAGGACCCGCATTCATTGTCCCTTACCCCAGGCCGAGGTCACACACATGCAGATGCAGTGTCAGGTACATGGAGTATACATACATAGCACCCAGCCCGGCAGACCAACAACTTGTGAAACACATCCTCAGCTGGGAATCGAAGCGAGATTTGATTATGTCGATGTCGATGAGATTCAAGGCCCCCACGGCCGTCATATCCAAGTTAGCACAACTTACGTGTGAAATTGGCTAACAAATAATAAATAAATTATTAGCGTAAATACTTATCGGCATTCTAAAGCAATATGTATCATAAGATCGATGCAATAAGGGTGTATTAAGCGTGCGCTGATCTACGTCGGTGCAGTGCACGCGACGCCCGGGGTCAGGGAGCCGGTGCGAGGGCCCGCGTGGTCGCCGCTGCTCACAAAGCCAAATAAGAAATTCGGTCAAGAGCGCGTCGATCACGCATTAAAGCCTTTTAATATTTTGGATACTGACACAAGTGATTGCATAAGCATTTGGTACTTATGTTATTATGCCCCGACTTCTCCCGTGGCATTAAGAAATCTACAAAATGTTATATAAGATATCACTGGCACTTTGCTTTTGAGAAAATTTGTATAATTATTTATATATAAAACCTTTCTTTAAATGTGTTATAATGCGTGGATGTCAGTGGTAACAGGTGTCAGTGCCTATCTGGTGAAGTGTTTTTTTTTTTTTTTTTTTATAACAGATAAGAGGCAAACGAGCAAGACGGGTCACCTGATGGTAAGTGATTCACCAGCGACGCCAGTGCGTTGCCTACCCTTCAGGTAAGAATATGCTCTTTTCTTGAATAACCCAATGTCGCAGTTGTTGGGGAAGACCGCTGATGGCAACGAATTCCAGAGATTTACTGTGCGTGGCAGAAAACTGTTTTTAAAACGCATTGTAGTGGAACGCCAACCATCCAGATGGTGCGGATGATAGTGACTGTGAGCTCGTTTGTCTAACAGTTTCATAAAAAAAGTCGATTTTAGTTTTGGATGTAGTGTCACATACAGGGGATACATACAGCTCGAAAATCAACTAATTGTTATACATACATAAATGTAATTTCTCGGCTGGTAATCGAAACGAGAACCAGCAATGCAGCAGCTAGCTAACCACGAGGTTACGCGGCCTACAACCCCCTGATAAGGATATTTATCCAACAATTGTTATGTTTTAATAATAATAATCATAGCAATAATATTTTTTGCTTAAGAAATGTGGAACAAATATAGTATAATTTATGATCGATTCCAGGTTCACACATTTCACCATTTTTGGCATATTAACATAATTATGATCAAGAAACAAGGTAATTAATTAAATTATACAATTACAAATAATTATGCGGTGATATTAAAATGTACAAAATATTAAAATTGTATAATATTAAGTTATTTCAATAAATAGGCCGCGCTCATCAGTAAGTCAGGTACGTTCTTTGAATGTAACATCTCCTTTACCGAGTAACATTTACTCTAAGTGACATCTGAATCGACGTAACTCAAACTATTTTATACTTAAGGGGATTTTATTATATATTTCAATGGCCATCAACTGATAACAATTATTTGAGTATAATCTACTTTTCGAGTTCTAACTTTTATGACGTGAGGTAGGGAAAAGTGATATTTAGAGATTTTCTGCTTCGGACTTCTTGAATTATTTTATAACATTAAATATTGTAGCCACTAGGCCAACCAAAAGAGATGAAGTAGGAGGAGATTATCTTTTGAAGAGTGGACGGTACTGATGATTCATGATTAACTTTACACATCACAGTCAAGGCATACGAGTATTCCGTATTTAAATGTTATTAACTTGTACGATAAGTTTTATTATGGAAATGAAAGATGAGTTCTTTTTTATTACCAACTGTGGCAAATTCACACACGGTTCACCTGACGGTGAAGAGATGCATCCCGTCGACTTGTTCCCCAGCAAACATTCAAGATGCAAATCCGTCAACACTCCTGGGGACTGAGATGAGATGAGCTTCGCTCCTTGTAATATGGACCCTGGATACCTCTACCTACTCTCACTTTACAAAACACAGCAACGCTAAGCGACCATTTTACCCTGGTATTCCGTCAGGTGTTCTTTATTAGGTGTACGAGATATGGCCACATAAATGTCAAAAAAAACATTCCACAAAATAAAGCGCTGTGGTGAAGAATGTTCTAATGAATACTTATACCAAACCTCTGTTTTGGACATAAAATGTGAATCTGTTATCGGCGGCAAGAGTCCATGTCTGCCACCAACTATGTTCATTATAAGTGCTCTTGATTCCATAATAGGCTTTTAGATAATGAACTGGCTTGCCACGAACATAACTTTTAATGTATTTATTTATACGTAATTTGCACAAGTAAATCAAAGGTAAGGCGGACTTAATGCCAAAAGGCATTCTCTGCGAGCCCGCCTTTAAGTTGAAGCATTGCTCAAACACAGAGGCACTCGCTCCTCCGCACCTTCCCTATTCCGAAGTAATGCCTGTGCAATAAGATGGGAGGAAGGTTCACATGCAGTGTCGAGGACACGGGACACACACACATAACACACCCAGTACCCAAAAACCAACAATTTATGATACACAAAAATTGTTTCTGCCATCTGGGTCTCGAAACCAGGACCTGACGCAGCAACCAGTTACTCTAACCACCACGAGGCCATCATACAATAATATAAACACCAGTCATGGCACCGTTAATTACCCAATTAAAATACCCTCTTAATGTAGCCATCAACTAAAATTATTGATTTAAGGTCGGAGAAAGGTGACAACGAAACAAAATCGACATTGCCCAACCTTAATAAGCGGCTCGGCTAATTAGCATCGAAACTAAATGCCGGCCGGTTATGTCACGTTATGTCGCGTTATGTCAGGTTATGACGAGTGGGTTCGCGTGAAAAACGTCCGTAACTCGTCGGAAGCAGCGGGCGCGGCTCGGACGTGCGATGGACATAAAAAGTTACAACTGTGATAGTATTGAGTGGTCTAGATACATTTAGGTTAAGGGATTCAGGGATGTGACGGACTGAGTAGACAGGTTTTTAGCTGCAATGTGGGGTTTAGCTGCAATATGTGGCCAAGGAAGGCAGCACACATAGCAGCTGCTGCACATGGTACCATCATGAATTAAATGCTACTTGCAAGAAATTTCTAATTCTATTTAGTTTCGTGTGGTCAGTGAAGAGACCCGCGTGCACTTACTGCTGGTGAAGAGGGTCAGATCAGTGGTGAGGGTGCCAGTCTGACATATTGTTGAGGATGAATGTAGATATCATTGGCCGCAGTTTCCACTTACTATCAGTTCAACAGTGCCTGCGTCTGATAAATTCGATAAAAAATGCATTTTCCCATCGTGTTTGTGTAAACGTGGATGTGTATAACTAGTCTGGCCATAAATACTGTTACATAAAAACTTTTCCTTTTTTCAATTTTTTAATTATTTTGAATTTGTAACACGTAAAATAATATTTTAAAAACTTCTTTCGATTTTACGCCATTTCACATATTTTTTCGTGTTCATTATCAAATTACAATATGGAATGGGGTGTTCAAGAAAATAGGATTGCAGTGATCGCCTTGCACAAAGTGGGTATGGAGCCGTCAGTCATATTCTAGACACTTCAAAAGCTTGGTATCAACCGTATGTTCGTATACCGTACTGTCAACTATTATATATATATATATATATATATATATATATATATATATAATGTTAATATATAATGTTAATGTATATTTATGCATATATATATATATACATAAATAACACGACACTGCAGTTTCCTTCTAGCTGCAGTATGAACTTGTAATTGGGTTTTCATTCCGTTTCTTTTAATTTCAGGGTAGTGGCCGGATCCCTGCACTGGCCAGATGAAACACAGCAGCTATACTGTGGTGATTGTCCAGAGTGTTTCAATTAGCCTGAACACCCGCTCGCAAGCTATGCAAGGCCGCGTATTTCTGTTTGTTAGTATATCTGTTAGTGTATTCTCACAGTGCGTTGCATTGTGTAACCTGCACTGCGACCGAGTTAACACAGCGAAGACTTATTAATAGGGGAAGAACAGCAGACACATGAACACCAACATAAAATACCAGGACTTTCTGTCCTCTTGTGGGGTTTGGAATATATTTTACTAATCATTGGGACCCCTGTTAAAAGTTCAGTGTTTTATTTATTTGTATTTGGGAATTATAGATACACGTAGAACGAAAAGTAAAACAAAAATGTGTATTATCTTTGTATTGTATATAAATAATAGTTTACTTAGCCTTTTCAATCATAATACTTGTTTTTGATTGATTGTTGATATTCACTTTTATTGATTCGTTCGAAAATATAACAAAAATATTTATTTCCACATATTTTATTTAGGATTCAGTGATAAATGATTGTATTATTGTAAATATGTAGGTGATTAGCGGAGTACAGCTGTGAGCTGTAGCGACTGCTCCCCCGACGATGCGACGACAGTGCAAACAACCTCGAGGGACACGTCCAGCGTCACCCGAGAACAGAAGGAAGGCTTACTGGTGCTCAGTAGGTCGTAGATCTCCCGGTTCCTACAAGAAACACAGCTTTGTAATGGTGCGATCTCACGCTGGTCGTGGTCGTGGTCGTGGTCGTTCCCCTTTACAGGTTACTTATGCTGCAGATATAATAAGAGATGCAGATCATGTCTTGAAATATCATTGACGAAGAAAACATGAACAAAATGTGTTTATTGGTTTCAGAGATAAGAACGTAGATCTTATTAATAACATAACATAACAGTATCGGGGACACGGTATATACAAAAGACGCGAAAACCAACAATTTGTGACATACAATTATTGCTCCTGGACTTGGAATCGCATCTAGTACCCGGGATGTTCGCCGCCACGTACACCACGCGCCTGTCAATATTGAATAACAAAAAAAAAAAAAAAACCTAATTCCATATCAACTACGCAGCACGAGAACAAGAAAATTTGTAAATAAGACAGCGAGATGGGTTCCCGACAGTGAAGCACTTTTCCTCATGCTTGCTGCGTCGGCAGAATTCCCCGAAATGATGTCGCCGACGGGTTTATCGAGTGCAGATATTTGCGGATACGTCCGTCTAATTCTGGATTAAGGGAAAAGAGTTAAAATTCTTTGAAATACGAGCCGATATTGTCTGAATAATCGATATTTGTTTTTCAATTATTAGCTAACTATTAGAGTTCTTCGTAATATTTTAGATCCTGTTCTAGATTCTAGATTATTGTTCTTGGTACCATTTTGACTAACGTTGTCGGTAATGAGGACACCAAGGAGCAGATTTATATATCTTAGCATTTAGACTTTTTGTCACTTTTTTATCGAATAAATAAAGCAGCTCACTGATGCTAAGTGATCTGCGCCGTCCACCAATATCCGCAGCACCAGAGGAGTTGAGAGAGAAGTAAGGTACGGGAGTAACTTTCAACCTTACAGCTTGTTTCTAGTTCCAGCATGCATGGGTCGGCTTAACTGGGCTGGGCACACGCCTTCACGAAGCACCAGCATAAATAAGCTGTTTTTATTTAACAAAGGTGAGTGTTCCCTACAGTACCAAGTTATAGAGAAGTTATTAAGTATTAATTATAATTAATCATGTATTTTATTTATGAATGTATGATCTACTGTATCAGAGTAATAAATTTAAATATTAAATAACATGTAATTTAAAAAAAAAACATTTGGTAAGGTTACAGGATACAAAAATGAAAGCGCTTTAATAAATAACCAATGCATCCACATCATTATCTAAATTGAATAAAATTATGTCAAACATCAGAATAAACTCCGACGTGCAACGTTACATCGTTTTGTGTTATGAACGTATCAATTATTAAACAATAAGAGGGAAATGTAAGAAACTGATTCATAACGGAATCATAAGTTATACAGGATAGAAAAAATAAGGAGAAAGATAAACCTGTCACTTATTTCCGTGTTCTGGCATACATATAAATGTTCCTGCAAGAAACATAGCAGTAGCGCCGACAGTAGCCTATAGCAGGGTCCATCACAGACTCCAGGGTAATGATGACTTGCAATCATCAGTTGGACTGCGCACTAGTTGTGCAACCTTGATTCAGTTCGGTCCAGTGCGTGAGGGTTCGTTGTTGCGTACACGTTGCTGTCGCTATTAAGTATTAATTACATATTGCGTGTTAAGTTTTGAAAGCTATTAAACATTGGATCTTAATACATTAACGATATCGGCCTATCGAGTCTCGGTGCATCATACGTACTATGTATGTATATATATATATACATATATATATAAAACATATATGCGTGTGTGTGAGGTGGTCTCACATGGTTGAAGACACCTATTTAGCTACATACAAATTTATTGATAATATCATGAACGCCATATTATTAAATTGTAAACTATAAAGGCTTGTATTTAGCAATAGTTGACATCTTTTTCGTTTTTTTAAATAAATCACAAACTTTTTAATATTTGCTGCCGGTCGTCTAATTAAAGATAGTTTATTGTTTCATGTTCTTTTTTTTTTCGTTATCTTAATATTAATATCACGAAACACATTAATGCACAAAATATACCATTCATCAGGTTTATATATCCTTTAAAGAAACACGGCAGCAAATTCCTATATGAACTTGCAACAAATGAATCTGTTCAATGCGGGCTGTCGTCGCTGCTCAAGGACATGCGACAGAACATTGATAGCTTTACATAATCTTTAAAAATGTGTACTAGTTATTATAATAATAAATTTCATTTTAATATTTGTTTACTCTTAGTTAGTTAGTATGTCTTTAGTTAGTTGACCATACCTTTGTTCAATTCATACAGCTTGAAATATAGTTAATTCGAATAAAAATGTAGGACACCTCAACTTCATTAAAAATATTATCTCTAATATTCTATATAATATATGTATCACTATATCTTTTAATATTTATCTCGCAATGCCTACACAAATTATTAAAATATTAATACAAACTCCAATTGTATTAAAAATAAAAATAAACAAATGAAAATCTCAGATAACATATAATTGTCATATCTTACACATTAATTATGTGACACATATATGTATACAGGATGTTCCGTCAGTAGCGCGACAAACTAAGGGGAAGATAAATAGATTTTTTATTTTAATCTAATTAATTTGAGAATTAAAAAAAAAACAAGTTACTTTTCTTTTAATATATATACCTAGTCCGGCCACAAGTTCTATTACAAATGAAAATGCATTTTTTTTTAATGAAGTAATGTAATATTTTTTAAAATTTATACCTACATTAAATATGTAGGTATAAATTAGTCAGACAGCAAAAAATAAAAAGATATTCTATTCGAAATGGCCACCTTTGGCCTTTATACAGGCCTTTAATCTGTTTGGTCACGAATCTATGAATTTACGCACTATTTCCAAGGGAAATTTCGCCATTGCTTGCTCCAAAGATTTTTTAAGAGGCTCAATTTGCCCGTGTCATTAAGAGCAGGCCTTGTCTTCGAAAACTGACCATAATTTAAAGTCTAAAGGGTTGAGGTCTGAGCTAGATGAGCGTCAGTCATCATCACTCATAAAGTCCGAACGTTGGTTTCAAGCCAGACTTGGGTAGTTTGTGCCTTGTGACCAGGTATAGAGTCCTGCTGGAAAGTCCACGGTATATTTTTAAAAAGTGTATTGCTGAGAGGTTTCACAACATGATCCAACACTGTATCTTGATACACTTTGGCTGAAGTTTTCACTCCTTTTTCACAAAAATGTAGTTTTGTGACTCCTTGATAAGACACGCCCCACCAAACCATCACTGATGCAGGATGATGACCACATTGTACCTTTCCAACAACTTGAGCAGCTTGCCCCGCGCGACCATGTCCAGGCCGCGAGCTGAACACAGACACTTAGTGGACACCAACGACACCACAATGTGCTGCTATACCTAACACCTGCTATATAGTTTTTCTGATTGTTTGATTAGTTTTAAAGATGTATAGCTTTTGAGTTCTCGAAAGTCAGTCAATCATATCTGTCTGGAGATATACTAGTGTACTAGCTAGTGTTTAGGGTCGATTTGTTCTTCACTATCATGATTTAAGCCCATCTGCTGCTCCCCCACAGAGTAACGCAGAGTACGATCCTGAGTGAACTGCGTCCATCGACTTCCTACAGTTTGCAGTTACCCGGAAGCAAATGCAAGATTGACTCGAGGGTCTGGTCACAATTGCCTCCCCGCGCCAAGGTTATGCTGGAGCTTTACAGTTAATCTCAAAACTGCATCTCTTCCTGTGATCATTTGCCGGCGTGAGCGCTTCCACTCAGAGAAACTGTGTATTCACCGCGATCTGCATACTTATCGGCGGAAGGTGCGCCGCTCGTGGGCCTTGATTAGCAACGTAACTACTATTTATTTAGACGGTCACGTGGTGTATTACATTAAGAGTAACTGGTTCGTGTGCCGCGCGTTCGATTCTCAGCCGATGTACAATATTCTTGTATCACAAAATTGTTTGAATTCGAGTCTGTGTGTGTTGTACGTATGTCCCGTGTCCCTGACACTGCATCTCAACCTTCCTCCGATCTTATTGCACATGCATTACATCAGAATAGGGAAGCGGATCACGAGGGAGTGCCTCTGTGTTTGAGCAAGTGCTTCCGGAACTATAAAAATAATGCGAAGTTGATGAAGTTGATCTGGCAGAATAAGCAGAAGATATCGCTGCGGTCCACTCGACCAGGAAAAGACATCATATATTTTTTTAAAGAATACTATTAATAATACTAAAATTCCCGATAACCTTATTTTACCAGTGAAAGAATCAGGCTGCAGTTTGTTTCTAGCGGTCAGCTCTACTGGGAAACGTCGCTCCCTCACAGAATACCAGCCTGAAATAGCACAAACAACTGAATGCTGCTGTGTTTCGACTGGTGAGTGTAGGGATCGCGAGAGTAACAGGTAATAAGTTTACTGGGTCATGGGCCGCATTGAACCGCGGATTGGAATCTACGACCTTAACATTTGCAGACCGTGCTCAAAACCATTAGGCTTTTAACGGTAAAATTAAAACAATGAATTACAGTAAAGATTGAAAAAGAATAAATAGGAACAATGATAAAGAAATTCTTTTGACACTTTTTATGGGAAAATTTACGACTTAAAGTAAGTGAAAAGAAAATAAGAAAGAAATGAATTCAAGAGTTGAGGGAGTAAACTGTTAGCCCGGGCAGTATCGTCTAGCCGGATTGAATGGAAGTCTAGCGCTTAAGACAGTCAACATAGCCCTTTTCATATGGGTCACCAGGACAAGGGTTCCTGAGAGGCAGTGATCGCTTGAAGCATTAAAGTACTAAGTCGTAGGTTAGTTATGAGGGATTGTCGCTTAGTACCACAACCGTTCACCACCACTTGGCACGCACCACTAGTTTTCTATCTAAATTTTTTATGCTAACATAATTGAATATTTATTAATTACTTGAAATTGAAACAACTTAGGGCAGATTTCACCGTTAAAATAAATGCGATTAGTTCGACCTAAACTTGGTTTACGTGTTAAAGCTTCAAATTGCATTTCACCAATATAAATAAACTAAACGCAGTTAGAGAATAAATGAGTTTAAATTCTGGACGGCTGAGTTTTGGCGTTTAGCTGTGTGGACGAGTTTATTCTAACCTAAAAACAAATACTCATTTTTATAGTGTGATAAGCGTGTGATAGTTCAAAGATTTTCCATCTTGCATTGTCACTAGCTTTTAAGAAAAACGATGATGATGAGTGTATTCTTCGTCGCTCAAGGCGCCCGAGATGGATACGTGAGAGAGAAGAACACTTCGACACTCTTAATGACCAAGACTTCGTAACAAGATTCCGTCTCACGAAGTCAACAGTCTGTACTGGAGTCTTCAGAGTTGCCGCGTTTAATGCTGTCCAAGTCCAGTGTAGTCCGAAGAGCGAATGAATAGGTGCCGGCAAACAAATGTTCAAATGAAAACACCACGAAAGTCGATAATTTAGCAAAAAACCTAGATATGTCAATTTGACAATTACATATGTGACAGTCTTGACGTTGACAAACTGTGTAACATAACATCTGCGTTTAGATTTAAGGCGATGTTTACGCTTTATGTCACTAAAGTTCATTTTCGTGAACATGATCAAATTGGAGCTGTGTTTAACGAACACCAAGGTTAGAATCGATTAAGAAAAACGTGGTTTCGAATACAAATGGTGAAATCGGCCCTTAGTGTTATATTAAAACGTAAAACAGTGACGACGTTTCTTGAATGGCATGACGGGTGCCAAATAAGCACACATTTCACCTGATAAGTAAGTCTTTGATAAGGAATCCATGCAGATGCTTTGTCACCCCTGAGAATTACGTTGGAATGATTGTACGTTGAATGATAATAAAATCCTGTGACGGCGCTTTGAGCTATTCGTCCAAAATTTATATTACACCTACAACGTGGTGAGAAATGGTGACCAATTGATGGTAAGATAAATGGTCGTTAGATCTCACCTTAGATGACCTCGATTATACCGTGATCACTTACCATCACAGTTTGGTGCAATGATCGATATGATGATCTCCCTGGTATTCGACCAAGATGATGTCTTTTGCTAATTCCCAGATGACATCAACTACGCAGAATATTTCATAGTCCCGGAAGCATTTGCGCACATACCCCTTCCCTACTCCTGTGAATTGCATGTGCAATAACATCGTAGAAAAACTTACCCAGTATCGAATACCAATAATTTGTGATGACACAAACATTGGCATGATCCGCGACGTGGCAGGCACGAATCCACTACACCACACGGCCATAATAAATTGGTATGTTTTATTACATAAAATAAAACCTCTAGTGTCTATCCGTCACAAGTTGGTGACAGACAGACATTTATGTTCGTGTCGTTTAAAAGTTTTATTCGTTAAAATGCAAAAGAACTTAATAAATTTTCCGCAAAGTAGCCATGGAAACATTTGATGCTAATTAGTTAGTACCAGTTTTACGACATAACTCGTTATGAGATTTTTTAAAATCGTTTTAAAGGATATTTTTATGTCATGGCAGCTCAGTAACAGTGATTGCTGATGTCATATCTAAGCGAGCGTCCGGTGTTTGATTCTCAGGGTCGGCACCAATTAAATATTTGTGTTGTAGAAAAAAAGTGTTGTAAAAAGAATTTTAAATCTATGTAATGGCACAGTTCACCTGACGGCAAGTGATTCCTGCGGCCCATGACATCTACATTCATGCTTGACAAGGAATCATAATGCAGATGCGTTGCCACCCTTGAGGACTGACAACGTCTCGCAGTAACGAGGGTCCGCGGTCAACTTTTAGTCCACGTTAACATAAACACCACTTCACCCAGAAAAACCAATATCATCATAAATATTCTAAAACGGATCGCTTGAACTCATGTACCCTTATCTCAAGAGAAACTTTAAAAACAATAAGGGTGTGGTTATCTTAAACACGTCGCTGTCAGCAGCGGAAATAGTGGTGAAGTGATATTTGCACAGGTGTCAAGTGTAAATTTATTTTTAACTTGAAATGGTGTCTTCCGTATTCGAGTGCAACTATTTATATATAAAATAATCAAGAGTCATAGTGGGGTATCAGCCTCAACTGCCATAGCCAATATGAGGTCGAAGTTGGTCTTACCTAACCGGACTATTTGCTCGAAGTGCTCTTCAGAACCTTCGAGGGTTGTTCTCCCAATAACAACCAGTCTAGGACATGGAGGACGTAATCTTCCGTCCGTGTTCGCCTTACGACCTACCCGTTCGGAGACGCAATTCAGATAATTTGGGCTGTATTTAATAATTAAAAATAATAATATAAACGTGTTTCATTCAGTGTAAGGCAAAAGTTAAACAATAGTATATTTTGTCATTCAATATTTGGGCGCCAAAAGTTATCGGATGTGATTTGAACAATTATAAATTACTAGATGTTGCACGCATACGTGGACATATGTATATTGAGAACTGAGATGGAATGCCTCGTCACCAGTAATATAGGTTTCCGGATCCCTGCATTCACCAGACGAAACACAGAAACATTATGCTGCTATTTTACGCTGATATTTTGTGAGGGCGTGGTCCTACCCGATCGAGCTGACCCATTAATTAATTAAACAGAATAAAGATTTATTTTTAAATATAAGGAGGTATATGAAATTTCGTGCTTCTTACTTTAAAAATGACGCACTTCCATACAACCTTTCATCCCCTATTGTACCTCAGGGGTGAAATTTTCAAATATTCTTTCTTAGTGTATGCTAACAATATAAAGGCATCTATCATGCTGCCAAACTTTCAAGTTTGTAGCCCCAGCGGTTTATGCTCTGCATTGATGAATCTGTCAATCAGTCAGGACAAGTAATTACATAAGCATAGATAACATCGACGAGCAAACAATTTGAATTTGAACTCAAAAGTAAACTTAAATTTTAATGATCTTTCTAGAATATTAGAGTGAATCACTAAAATATATTAAAAATTTACTACTGCTAAACAACAAACTATATATGTTACCCTAGCACCGATACTCGATCCCAATATAGGTCCCTCTTAATGCTTCGTGGGTTCCCCGGAGAAAGCAGATAGCGTCACGTGTGGTCACGGAGGCGATAAAAAAGATATAAAGTTATATATTAAAAACATAACATATGTTTACCTATATATCTTTTCCTAGTGGAAACAAAAACGAAAAATTAAATAGTACGTCGGTGTAAGTGACAGATACTTTGTTTGTATACAAAATGTTCAATTAAGCGCACAGATCTCCGTACTCGTATACACCAAACTATTTATAACACATATTATTCCACGTGATATAAACATAATACGATGATAAACATCGCTGTAATCTCTACACAAATAATGAACCTGCGTATGTTGTCTCGTGTAATTTACATGTCGCCGTAGCAGGAAGACAGTGTGGGTATCCGGGCTTGTTCACACTGCATCCAAAGTTACTTTGATCTTGTGGTGCAATCATCGGATTTACAGAGTATATATTATTATAGTAGAGCCACAATGCAGTTTGTTCCTAGTTACGATATGCACAGGTCGGCTCGATCGGGGAAGGACCACGACCTCACGAGGAATACAATTTGGATATTTTGACCTCCAAATAAACCCCGCGGACGGTCGGAGACCCAAGTTGACAATGAAGAATAAAAGCTGATCATGAAAGCCGATATATCGCAAACTACGCCAGGCTTCGGGGAGAGTGACAAAACAAGTTTAATTCACTTGATGAGTGAAAGAGCTCGAGAAATTGGTACAGCATAACTTGAGTAAAGTACACAATCAAACACGCATTGAGTGCTGCATTACATTACAACCGTCACAATAACGAGGGAATTTTTAATCGTACCGTTACTTGTGATGAAAAATGGATGCTGTACGTTTACCGGAAACGCTGCAAATCCTGTCACAAGTGAAATTTGACTCAGAAAAATGTAATGGTGAGTGTTTCGTGGACCAGTGCTGGTATCATACACTTCAGCTTCATAAGATCTGGCCAGATGATTACGGCAGATCTGTATTTTCAACAATTGCAAACCATGATGGAATATCTAGCCGTTAAACAACCGAGACTGGTGAATTGCATGGTCCCCTGCAGCTTCATGACACAACTGGCGGTTGTTAAATTAGAGAAGCTGCTATTGGAATATCTCGGACACTCACCGTGCTCCCCGAACCTTGCTCCAACAGATTTTTTCTGCATTTTGACACATTCTTGCAAGGAATAATGTACAATTCCGATAAGGCATCCAAACCGCTTTCAGAGATTTTATTGATTCTCGCTCCCAACATTTTTTCATCAATGGGATCATTGAACGACCCATAAAATTGCGCAAGCGCACAGATAGTGATGGTACATACTTCGATTGTTAAATATATAATTTCATAAAAAAATTGTTGTTTACTTTTTCCATATAGTACGATAATTTCATGTGTATTATGTGGCAGATGACATATGTTTACTTAAATTTATTAAACTTAAGAAGGAATAAATAAAAGTAATAACTGAATAAAGAAAATAATTAGTTCTAAGTTTTCCTTCGCCGCCGAGCTTGTTGGCAGGTACCTGCCGGCATCGGGAATCGAACTCGGTTCTGGTTTAGAATCAATGAGCTCGTGTAATTGAATGTTGTGAAACGAAAAGCAAACGGCTAAGATCACTTGGCCCTGCACCCCGGCACCCCAGCTACCAAAGCGTAACATGTTTAGTACCTTAAAAACGATGACAAAAATATGAGAGGATGCTGTTACGTGTATTTGTTATCATCACGTCATCCCGATCTCAATCTTCACCGACACATGGTTGTGATGAAATCTTCACTTCTCAATCGATAGTGTTAGACTTACTACTTATCTAGATCACGTCGGTCACGTACCTGGCGGTGCAGGGACTGCTTCGAGGACGTCATGCTCAAAAAACGTGCTTATACTTTATTAACTGTTAAATAAATATATATTGTATCGAGGGAATCAGACTCGCAAAGTATTTACTTGGTGGTAAGTGATTTGACCTACGACAACCACATTAATTTCCGACAAGGAATCATAATTCTCCCCATCCCTACCACCACCGCTGACCAGACGAAACACAACAACGTTATGTTTCTATATATCGCTGGTGTTCTGTGAGGTCCTTACCTGGCCTAGCCGACCCATTTATGCCGCAGCCAGAATCAAGCAGAAGCGTGGCTCTATCACTGTTACATGTTATATGCAATAAATAAATAAATAACTATTAGTATTTGTTCATCTGCACTAGAGCTAGGATGTTGAGCTAGGATCCACGCAGGCGAATAGCCTAACTTTTGCAAGCGATAACCCATGGGGAGGAATACTGCTTGAGTGGCAACCTCGGACTGTCACAAGGTAAGCCGAACCCTCGGGGATGACATGTGCATCTTATAACTTTGTTGAGGATTGTGTCACTGTGTGCTAACTTATCACCCGTTATATTAAAAAAATGCATCACTCATAAACCGACTCAGTGAAAGTATAACCGTCTGATATTTACACAATTAATATAAAATGTCATAACGTCCGCGGAGTAATGCAATAAGCGGAATAAACTCTAATTAATTTGGACGAGAGAAAGTATTTCTTACTTAATTGGACTGGACAACACGGAATATAAAATTAGCGAGACCGAGAGACACTTTGAGAAGAAAGGTCAACAACATGTGATACTTCATCGCTTGTTCATTGGCAGCAGGGTGGTATGCTGTTTTTTTAGACTATTAATACGATTGAATGAAGCTGGTCTTCTTCTGTTATGGTACAGCAGGGAAGGGCTTACCGGGACCAGGAGAAGATAAATTTCGAAGACGAATACAGCGGTTTTAAACAGTGGTAGAGCTACACTGCAGTTTGTTTCTAATTGCAGAATGTTCGGTCAGCTCGACCGGAGTAGGACCATGCCGTTACAGAATACCAGCGTAAAATAGCAGCATAATGTTGCTGTGTTTCGTCTGGTGTGTGTAAGGATCCGGAGACCTTTATTACTGGTGACAAGGCATTCCATCTCAGTCCTCAAGGGTGACAACGCATCAGCATTATGATTCTTTGTCAAGGATGAATGTAGATGTCATGGGTCGCAGGAGTCACCAGCCCGGCTCGTTGACCCTGCAATCCCGATTTTTTTAGATAAGGGATATGGCATCCCCTGGTTATCGAGGTGTTGCATCCCTTGGGAGATGATTCGGTTTAGGAAGAGATCCACTCTGGTGCGTTCCCTAGGAGACTCCGCAGCTCCTTCTAATGGACGGCGGGAGGTTTAGCGCGTTTAAATCCCATATAATGTGCCTCTCCTCCAGGAGGCAAGGTATCTTTAAATAAATAACCCCTTAAACCAAAATAATAATAATAATACAGTGATTAGTTTTAAAAGAATAATAATTCACGTTGATATTCGTGGACGAAACCTCGGTCAGGCCACCTCACTCCTGCCAGGCATCAACCGCAACTGCAAGGTCACTCTACCACAGTTGGTACATTGGCATTCATCATACGAGTACATACGGAACAACTAGTTTTATTGTCTTTTATATATTAGTTAGTATTGACGTTTGGACGATTGATGGCGATGATGACGATGATGAAGATGCCACGTGACAACTGTATTCACCCTCAATAAGGAATCACAATATAGAAGCGTTGTCTGAAGACAAAGATGGAACGCCTCTTGACCGTATCTCTACCTTCCTCGGATCCACCAGACTAAACATGTAAGGTGTAATGTTTTTATTTCAGATGTTTTACATCCACACATGTTAGTGAAACGGGAACTTAATTATAGTATTAGTAGTATTAAGTAGATTCGAAAACACATTATATAATTCTTAATGCTATATACAATGTCTGCCAGCCAGATGGGTGTTACAGTGCAAGTGATTAAATCGACGCACTACTGCTACCGCATCTCGCTGCCAAAACAACCAGGAGAGAGTTTTTACTCGAATTAACACGCGTTAATAGCGAAGCGCTTCTATATCGCATTATAGCGAAAAAATCATAGACTACTGCTTCAGCAATGTTTGCTGAAGAAAAATGACATAGCACCATCGTGCCGATATTTCATGTTTGTATTCGGTGTGCTTTCCCCAGCCGAGCTGACCCACTAACGTAGAACAAGCTGCTGGGTATCTCTACTAGTGTTGGAAGCTATAAATTCAGTAGGTTACATAATGCTCGAATTCGCAGTAGCTCCCTCATGCCCATATAATATCGATCGTCCACAACGACGCGGAACCCTCGCAGCCTGATTGGCCTCATTAGGTGACCGCGACCACGGCGTCCCGGTATTTAGGTCCCAGCTAGGTGTTACTGCGATTTCGACACGCCGACCCATTTACAAACCGGGCCAAAAGTTCACTCGCCGACCTTGTCCCAGTTTACACGCGATCGAAACAAAAGCTCACCAAAACTTTTGTTACAGAAAACAAATATGTTGACTAATTTGAAACAAGTGTTTTAATAAATTTGGTTTTATGTGCTTCGACGGTTCATTGGTTGAGTTTTATTTTGATCGTAAGAAACGAGCACACATTGACGCCCAGCAGTGGGATCCATGTATGTGGGCTACTTTACTTTTTATGCAAAGCATATAATCCACGATAAACAATCAATGTAGAGTTATAAAGCGATGGAGCAACATTCCGATGCACAGACGCACAGACGCACAGACCGAGTTACATATTTATATGTACATATGTGTGAGATTTTATCTGTATGTCGGTAAAGTTTGTTTGTTCCGTAGTTCTAAGGATATGAAGCATTGTCGGTCATTAACACAGTTTAAAGTTATTTTAAATTCATTTCGAAGCGAAATTGTTTGTTTTGCTCGATATTTCTGTTTCGTTATTTGAATGATCACTATAAAATACGACAAGCAAACAACACTGTACACAGAAACAAGTGGATCTTAATGAATATCTCGTTAAATCTTACATATGGATATTTAAATTGAATTCATTGTCATCACCGATTCCACTGCTGCACGAACTCCTCGCCCACATCCTTCCTCATCGGTTACCGGTTCCACGAGCCGCATGGCCGGCCCATTGCCACTTCAAATTACTGATTCTTTGAGCTTTGTTGTTTAATATAGTGATATATATTTGTAGATTGAAATTTAATATCAAAATAGAATTGAACGAAAAAACAAGTCAATACTGTCATAGTACGTAAGTCCATAAGTCCACATATTAAATGAATGTCAAGCGAGCACACAGCTCGCCAAGCGAACATGACATCGATCGTAGTGAACAAGTTACGTTGTCACTCTTGAGGACTGACATGGAATGCCTGCCTACCTGTGATTGGGTCAATTTAATCACCATACGGAACATAGCATCGCTATGCTGTTCATTAGTGATGCACGGCCTTTTCACGAAATATCTGCTTTATTTGTTATCCATTGTATACTGTCTGCTATATTGTTTAGTGAAATATTAAAAAAAAAATTAACAACACAAACACCATATATAGATATGCGCAATCAAGTAAAAAAGAAAATATAGAACCGAAGCTACACAAAAAGCAGACAAGGCTACTCTTAAGCAGCATCATTTCGTAATCTTAACCCAGACATAGCTCTCTTCGAACCTATTGCTGAAGGCAGGCCACGCGACTCCAACGTAAGCAGAGACGTAGTGAAGTTTAAATAAGTTAAGTTAAGGCATTTTTAATGAATGCTTACATTCCCGACCACTTCTAAAAAAAGTTGAGTAACAGTCTATATACCTATATATAGTACATCCCACAGTTGGGCGCAGACCTCTCTAGGAAGGTTGTTACTAAATAACCACACTACTGGGAATCGTATTGTATTGTCTTTCTAATATTTCTAATCTATCTTCCTCGTTAATAATAAAATTTAATATACATTTTAGATGTATATAAAACAAATTTAATCATCAAACGAAACACAGCAGCATAACACTGCTGTGTTTCGTTTGATGAGTGATTTGATCCGAAGACCTTCATCACTATTGACAATTCGTCTCCTCTAGGTTGAGAACTCAAGCATTATGATTCCTTATCGAGAATGAATATAGGTGTTACGGGTCACAGGTCGCTCACCTTAACGTGTGCTGAATTATCACCGTCCATACAATAAAAAGGACTAACTAGTAACTAAATAAACTAAATATTTTTTATTGCGAAAATAGTAATTTTAAAACACTTAAGGTGACAAGCAAGCACTCAGTTCACCTACTCATAAGTGCTGTCCATGACATCTCCATCCATCCTCAACAAAGACTCAAGATGCACAGGAATGATCACCCTTTGAGCACTGAGATGGGAAGACTCGTCACCTGTTATGACGAACCTCTACACTCACCAAACACAAAAGAGTTATACTGCTATTCCACACTAGTGTACATGCTTTAGCTGGAACGTGGCTCCACCACTGTTAAAAAAGTTGGACAAGGTCGCCTAGCCTCTCGCCACTGGCCGCCATTTCTCGCCGCTTGGACGAACGGCCCAGTTTATACTTCGCGTTTCACCAAGAGACAATATTTGGTAATATCTTTACATTAATAAGAAAATATTCTTGCGCTCTGAGGTTGCCGGTACCTCCTCTCCTCACTCCTCGAGTTGACATCAAAATCGTCATAGCTTTGCATATTTGAGAAACAATTATCTTATAAAAATCAATTCACGTTACGACTTTCGTCTGAAAATAGATGTATATAAAAAAAAGCTTTATAAATTATCTTTGTTTGTTATTGCGCATCAAACGGTAAGGAGTATTGAAGGAGTAGTTTGCCCAGCAGTGGGACTTTCAAAGGTTATCCTATAATAATCTTGACATTGGGAGAGCTATGCAAGAGTCCGTTCCTAGCTGCAGGATGAATGGGTCCACTCAACCACAGTCACACACATTGATAGTTGAAAAACAGCATAATGGTGCTGTGTTTCGTCTGGTAACTATCCAGAGAGTCTCATTGGTGATGAGGCATTCCATCTATTCATGCATCTGTGTGACGTAGGTGTCACGGTTCCCAGGAATTACCACTATGGGAAATATGTGCTCGATTGCCACCCTCAATACAATATTAAAAATCCTTTATCTGAACGCACTCTACCTGATGATGAATGACCATTATATTCTATAGAAATAGATACGGAACTCCAAGCTCGTGATATAAACGATAACATCTGTTTCGACGGACCTTGACCCATCCTACTGATCGATAGAAACCTTGACCTGCCGCCTCCTGTCCAGCACTAACCAGTGACTGGAACACCTGACACACGTCATAACACATTTTAACACCACTTAACCTTTCGAACCAATCTGAAATCTTTTAATTGATGCTAATGGGAGTATAACAAGATTATAAATCCAGGGAAGGCAAAGTCCAAGGAAACTTGGCCAACTATTTTGACCCTTTTTTTATAACATTGGGAGCACAAATTTCTCCCGATGGCAAGTGATTCCTGCAGCCCATGACTTCTACATTCATTCTTGACAAGGAAATATAATGGAGATGCGTTCTCACCCTTGAGGACTGGGATGGATGCCTCGTCACCAGTTATAAATGTCTCCAGATACCTACACTCACCAGACGAAACACAGCAGCATTATGCTGGTTTTTACGCTGGTATTCTGTGAAAGCGTGATCCTACCCCGATCGAGCTGATCCATTCATTTTGCAGCTAGAAAAAAACTGCAGTGTAGCTCTACCACTGTTAGCAACCTATAAGTCGGAGGGCTACCACAAATTTTGTCATAGCAGTACAAGTCTGACAACTGTCTGTAACAGAGTAGAACAAATTGAAAATAATGAAGGCAGTTTAACATAAGCGTATAGACATTTTAAACCTATTTTCCTAGAACATTTGTAAGGCCTGAGATCTGTCCCTGAACGTGATTAGGCTGGTGTAGAGGGGCCCCAGTACGTTCCGTGGGAGATCCCGGAGCCCCTCCCAACGAGGGGGCTTAAGTGGGTACAAATACCACAAAACCTTGTTTTCCCCCCAAAAGATTTCTGTAGAAGATTTAGCCACCGATAGCAAAAGAAAGGTCTATGATCTGTACGTAGGTATTTGTGTAGTTGGGTAGTTGACTTTAGATATCTGGGAACCCGACGCCGGTATTCCATCTCAATCTTCAGGAGTGATATGCATGTGCATCTTGGACTTTTGTCGAGGATGGATATAAATGTCACGGGCAACAGCCATCACCCACCACCAGCAAAACTGTGTGCTCGATTGTCGATTGCCGCATGCGTTGAGGACACCTGAATTTATAAGCACGTTCCCTGTAACGCGACACTTGATAGACAATATATGTACATAATTTTATATAGTCTTAAAATAATAAATTATAGAATAATAATAATAATAAGTATATATTTTAGATGTGTTTATATACGCATACATACAACTATGTGAATATAAGAAAGCGAAATGGTACAATATTCTGAGTATGTCAGAATATTTTGTATATATGTATAATTTAGTAAGATATTACGTCCACACGTATGAAATTATCGTATTATAAGGAAAAAGTAAAAAATAGTATTTTTTATGAAATTATATATTTAATCAATCGAAGTATGTACCATTACTATCTGTGCGCTTGCGCAATTTTATAGGTCGTTCAATGATTCCATTGCTGAAAATATTTTGGGAGTGAGAATCAATAAAATCTTTGAAAGCGGTTTGGACTGGATATTGACCAAATTCCAAAAAAGTGGTAATCTGTCAGAGTAAAGTCCGTGGGTGTCGGAGATATTAAATTAATAAAAGAAAAAAAAGATGGTCACTAAAATAGCATCATTTAGTAACCGTCTGTCGTGAAGTATGGGGTCCAGCGTTGTCACCAAGCCACTGCTGCTTGATGTCAAGGCTAGACCTTATGTTACCGGATAGAGCAATTGGCCAGTCTCGGTTGTTTACCAGCTACCTTTTCCATCAGGGTTTGCGGATCCGTGTAGATTAGAACAGGTCCAGGCTTTTACAGAAACAGCTTTAGCAAGTGCTCGTTTTGCAGGTTGCGATAAAGTAGATATTATGTTGCTTTATATTCTTTTTTATAATAATAACTTATAAAAAAGAATACAAATTTTTATATTATAGGGGGTGATATACGAACACACAGTCCATCCTGGATAAGGACGTAATGCGCCACCACTGAGGACTAAGGTGGAAGGGCTCATCACCAGCTAATGTCCTCCGGATCCCTATATTCATGAGTCGGTACACAGTGGCTCAGGTTGGTGAGATTCCATGATGAGGCATTCCATCATAGTATTTGGACGTGAGCACGCATTAGCTTTAGGATTCCTTATCGAGAATGAACGTGGGTATCATGGGCTGCAGGAATCACTGCCCGTCGGAGGAATAGTGTTATCGTTTGTTACCCTAAATAAAATAAAATAAAATTAAAAATGTCCTTACAGGCAATCGAGTTCTCCGCATTGCTTCACTAATACGATACGTTACAACACATGCCGAGCTCATCTGCTCATATTCAAGTTTTATTATTAGTTATTAGTTATTTCAGAATTTTACTGCAGCGTGTCAATACCATTGTTACGTAAATTCATGTCAAAGTATGCCAGTTATTATTTGAAATTAGCAACGGTAATTTAACCGAGGGATATAGCTCGATAATGTAGTTCGTTTCTAGTAGGAGAATGAATGGGTCAGCTCAATCGAGGTAGGACCATGTTCTAACAGACTAACAACTTAAAATAGTAGAATAATGCTGTTGTGTTTCGTCTGGTATGTGTAGAGATCTGCAGACCTTTATCACTGGTGACGAGGCATTCCATCTCAGTCCTTAAGGGTAACAACGCATCTGCATTATGATTCCTTGTCAAGGATGAATGTAGATGTCGTGGGCCGCAGGAATCAGGTGAACTGTGTGCTCGTATGTTACACCCAATATAATAAAAAACGAAATTACAACATTCGACTACAACACTTACTAAATCTAGATTTTTAGCCTAAAGTGACTGGTAATTTTAGCAGAAACCTATTTGCAAAGGTTATGTGAAATTAGGTCTTTGGGTCATGAACATAGTATCAGTTTGTTTAAATTAGTGTGAAATACAATTCATAATGGAGTCGTCAGTAACCAAGTGAGGATCGACTGTCTGTCGATGGCGATATCCTCCGACTTAGTATTCTAATAACGTTGATCACTACAACTGCGCAGGATATATTATAGTGCAGTAGGCATTTGCGCAAACACAGGGCACTCACTCACTCGCCGTGTTTTAGTCTAGTAGTGTAGTGCATGTACGATGAAATCGGAGGAAGAAGTACCTACATGTACACTGGAATGCTCCGCTCCTCCAGGGGCAGTCGGGAGACAAACAGTTAAATCAATAAGCTGTTATTTAGTTTATAATTTTTTTTTACTGCTGTTTAATTTAGTCACGTAGTGAGCAGGAGTGTGGCGTGGAACTCATTGTTACGTGTCGCCCCAGGGGGCACACTTATATTCCTCACACAGAGGAATACGTATTTAATAAAAATACCACGTGAGACTGTAAGTCGGTTAAAGTTGGTGAGACAGAAGTTGTCGTTTTCACTAAATAACTTCTAATGCTGATCAAAGTATGCGAAACTAGCTAAAGTGACAGACTATATATAGCTCCACAGCAGGACGTGGGCATCCAGATGCCTGGATGCACCACTTCGTAGGTGGACTTGACGTCTTTAAGAAATGTTTTGCTCTTAATGCTTTGTCACCCCGGAGGCCTGACATCGAAAGCCTCGGAACACAGCGTTATGTTACTATTACGCGCTGGTCTTCTGTGAGATTATTGAGGGTGACAAAGGAGCACACTGTTCACCTCATAGAAAGTGCTTCCTGCGACCCTTGATGCTGCAATCACCAAATCCCCCTTGAGGCCTGATATGGAATGCTTCGTCATTAGTAATAAGGGTCTTCAGGATACGATACGTGTGTGATACGTGTCCTTATTGTGGATGAATACCAGGGGCCACAGGAATCACTTATGATGAGAGGAACTGTGTGCTCGTATGTCACCGTAAATCAACAACAAAATATAATGTTGTACGAGATGATACTTGGAACGCGGACCGCACTTGTTTGTTCACCTACATAAACCTACAGCCACTGTTTCTCCATCTCCAAGGTTGACTAGAAAGAGTAGTGTCAAAAGGCATTAAGTCCACCCATTGTACCTTTTTTTTAAATGGGATGTTTGCAATTCAATATTTAATAAATCCATGGTCAACCCGTGGTGGGTTTTTCATTAGAAACCTTGATAGATCATACATATGATTATGGTTGGACGGGCGGTGTTCATTACAATTGTAAGTGCTGATCCACACCGTGCATAATAGCATTAACAATGCTCCTTATGGGCGGAACCGAGAATCGAACTCAGAACAAGAGTATCATGTAATGAACTAACATGAAGAAAATTGGTCATCGTTATGTGAAACAATACTTTCATTGGAAAGCTAGATTCTACTCTAGGAGAGTCTGCTCCTTCGTTTACAATAAAATATTGGGTAGCAGAGTTTAAACGAGGGCGTACGAGCTGCCAAGATGAACATCAAAATAAAGTTAAGTTATCAAAGTTAAGTTATTCGAACTTGCTTGCTTCCTCATGCGCCCTACTCGCCAGATTTAGCCCCCTCGGATTATTTCCTTTATCTGAACTTAAAAAAATTGCTCGGTGGTAAAAGATTTGCCAACAATGAGGAGCTGGGATCTGCGGTTGACGGCTATTTTGAGGAGCTCGACGGTTCTCACTATGAACAGGGTATCGATGCATTTGAACATCGCTGGGAGAAGTGTTTCAAGCTAAATGGAGACTATGTTGAGAAATTAAATCCGCTTTTTAACATAAACTCAATAATTACACAATTTTTTGTTTTACAGTTAAATTACAATAAAATACGGTGAGTTGTTTACTTTGTTTACTGTACACTGTGTGTGACAAACGAGCACACAGTTCACCTGACGATGAGGGACTTTCTTCTGAATGTGCACATGCATCACCCTTGTAGCACTACATATGTTCATGTATACTACAATATATTTACTACGTGTAACTAATGGTTTTAGTATTTTTATACTCACTACTAAATGCTACATGTCGTGTATTAATTATGCTTTGACTATACCTTTTCCGTTCAGCTGAGTTCGCAGCCTCCCGAGCTCCCTGGACCTGCTCCGGCTCCGCCTGTGTGCGGAGATCCTCCGCGGCGACCTCGCCATCTCCAACACGAACACACTCACATCTCACCAACACACACCGCCCCGTAAGTCGGTCCGGTTTGTTTACAAACAATACTTAGCGCGCGAAAGCTGTCAAGGCCGCATGACTGTCGCCCTATGCCAAAACAGTTAAGCTACACTATGGTTACAAATTGAGTGAATTCAAAATTATCTCTTTTATCAGAAACGTGTTCGTTTTAGTCGATTATTGTTCGTTTGAGTGACGAGCGTGGAGGCACGAGCGTCCAGCTGAAGGCGTCGCGGGGCACTGGCGCGGCGTCAGCTCGGCTGCCGCCTGGCCCCCACACCGCCGCGACGGCTCACGGCCGCTCCCACTTGTTTATGTCAATGATAAACTGATAAGGCACCTGTCAATGTCGCACATCGTCTCTACACCGGAGCACGGCCACCACACAATAACTATATATTGGATGGAATATGTAGACCTGAACAGAGGCTGCTACACCGCCGTTCGTTTTCAGCAACAGCATCAGTAGGACCAACCGGGGAACGACCACGTCCGTACTGAATAGCAGCGTAGAATAGAAGCATAAAGTTGGTGTGTTTGCACTGGCGAGTGTAGGGATCCAGGAGCCCCGGTTACTGTAACAAGGTAAAGTAACAATCTGTATGGTATATAGGTCCCATTGCGATGCATAGGCCTCCTCTGTAGAGAAGGTATTGGAGTCAGGTAAGCTGATGCAGATTGACGGACTTCATGTGTCTATATATATGTTCTTTGCTCGTACCGTTTGCGCGTACCGTGTCATTAAAATCTAGCAACACCTAAGTACCTGATGGAGAGTTTCCTTACCCTCGCCAACCCCGTAAAGTTAATAGCTAGTTTATTTGTAACTTAATAGATTTTTATCTACGTTATGAAAAAAATCCTAACAATTTGTTACGTTAACAGGAAAATATGACTATAGGAGATGGCGTTAGATAAGTAATTTTTCGTTAACAGTTAAATCAAGGATCGTGATTTTTTCTTCTGTATTAAGGGTGACAAACGAGCACACAGTTCACCTGATAGTAAGTGCTTCACTGCAGTTTGTTTCTAGCTGCAGAATGAATTGGTCAGCTCGACCAGGGTAGGACCACTTACTCATAGAATACCAGCGTAAAATAGCAGGATCATATTGCTGTGTTTCCTCTGATGAGTGCAGGGATCCGGGCACCTTTATTACTGGTATTCTATTTCAGTCCTCAAGGGTGACAACGCATCTTCGTTATGAATCCTTGTCATGGCCCATGACTTCAATATCATCCTCGATATTGAATCACAATGCCTTGTCCACTTCTAAGGACTAAAATGGAACGTCTCATTGCCTGGTAGTTGTCCCGGATACGAATCACAAGTGCGTTATGCTGGTGTCCTGAGAGCGTGGTCCATATCTGGTTGAGCTGACCCTTAAATGTTGCAGCTATCTTAATGTATATATTATGTGTCCCATAAGTAGCTATCAATATATTTTATTTAATTTTTCCTAAGAATACAAATAAAAATCTCAATATATCGAAAATGTTGACACTTTTAGTAAGGTCATTTTTTAGTCTGGTAAGGTGGTAAGATCTTCCTCTTGAGTTTGTAGGGCTGCTTGTGGGACACATTGTAAAATCAGAAAATAAATTGTATATATAAGAACATCCACACAATCTATACGTATAAAAATATACAGTGAAAGCGTCCGTCCTTGAGTTAGCTCGAATCCGTTACCAGGTCGAATTAAATCTCGTTTAATGTAACTAGAAACTAAAAAAAAAAGTAGACACCTTGATTATAGTTAATAATAGACATGCATTCGCCAGCGTCTCTGGAACATTCTTTATCGTTTCAAACACGCGCTGTAATTAAAGCGTGTTTAATAGAACTAAACATTTTGATACAATCTTTAATATTTATATATTCACTCATTGTTGCATTATCCTTAACAAAATTAGATGTTTACAAATGGCGGACTTAAAGCCAAAGGCATTCTCTACCACTCAACCCAGGGTGTGGTGAGATGTTGTGATAGATAAAAAGAAAAGACGAAGTATTGCTAACATACATACATAAAACATAAAAATATGAACAATAATACATACATTTGTAGCGCATAGATAATATGAAATTGCTGTTTTATATGAAATAAGTTAAAGTATTTTTTTTCTGTTGTTTAAAGTAATCACCCATGTAATCGATGCATCTTTACCAACGCAGTGGTAGTTTATTGATGGCCTTCTTGTAAAAATCAGCTGGACGGGAGGCAACAAACTATACAAAGGCATTTTGTACTGCCTCTCGGGAATTGATTTTTTCCCGGGTAAAACGATGTCCAAATTTTGGAAAAAGTAATAGTCAGTGGGTGCAAGGTCTGGTGAGTACCGTGGATGAGGGAGAGCTTCCAACCCCAACTCTTGCAGCTTGGAGACTGTCTGTTGTACAGTATGGGGTCGCGCATTGTCGTGTAGGAGCAGCGGGGACGACCGATTGACCAAAGCTGGTTGCAGATGTGCGAGTTTCTCCATCATTATCTTCAGTTCTTCACAGTACACATCTGCAGTAATGCTCATGCTCAATTTTGGTAAAAAACTGCGATGAATCACACCGACACTAGACCACCAAACAGTGACCATCAACTTTCTAGAGGTTATTTTTCGTTTAGGGCTTTGGTTTGGTGCTAAACCAGGATCTAACCAACTTGCTGAGCGCTTTCAATTTTCGAACAGAATCAACTTTTCGTCGCACGTAACAATTCGGTTCAAAACTCTTTCATTTCTGTGCCTGTTGAGCAGCGCGAGGCAGGTCTCAACGTTGGCGATCGTTAAGCTCGTGGGGCACCCATCTATCAAGCTTTTTTACCTTGCCAATTTGTCGCAAATAGACCAATGTTGTTTTGATGTTAACATCAAAAGCTGCTGCTAGCTCGACTGTATATTGACTATCATCAGCTTCCACAATCACCTTTAATTCTATGTTTTTGAACAAAGTGTTCGGACGACCACGAGGTTTATTTTTCAAATCAAAATTTCCAGAACGGAACCGGGCAAACCAATAATGGGTTGTACGTCCGTTTGTAAAGTTCTCTCCGTAAACGTTGTTGATGTTACGTGCCGTTTGTGCCGCGTTGATGCCACGACGGAACTCATATTCCATAATTACATGAATTTTTAAAGTATCCATTATGACGAAAAATGTTCAAACGTAATGAAAATACAAAGCTAATCAATAAACAAAAGACTGACTTGTAAAAAGAATGTCATGTTTTTAAAACAAAATTAATTTGAATTTAGAATTCACAGCCAATCAAAATTTTTTTGGTTTGAATTGGCCAATACTGACGAACGGCAATTTCATAGGTAAAGGCCTAATACTTCAACAAGTATTTTTTAGATATCTACTAAGGTCTGTTCATCTAATATTCATAATAAATTCTGTTTACTAGTGGACTTCACCTTTGTTTATATAAATGGATACAAGCCAGTTGTTGTCTACAACCGCACCTGGTGCTAAGTGACGATGTGAACGTTGAAGGTAGAACATACCAGCTCAGCTATGGCTATTCGTTCTTCTCTTGGAGACACTCATATTATACTCGGACGAGAAAACTGGAGCATGCAAGTCATTCCACTCCTTCATTTGCATTCAAAATGACGAAGATTATCACTACGTTCGAATGCGAGGAATATCCACAACGAAGAGATGGAAACCCGCCGCGCGTCTCGTAGTCCGAGGTCCCTCGGAGGACTAGTGGTGCGTGTGGTGCTGACGATCCCGATTCTTTGTTGAGACAAGAAGATCAGGTTCTAGGCCAGAATACCAGCGTGAAATAGCAGCATAATGCTGCTGTGTGTAATGTGTCTTGTGTGTGTAGGGATCCGGAGATCTTTATTACTGGTGATGAGGCATTCCATCTCAGTCCTCAAGGGAGACAACGCATCTGCATTATGATTCCTGCATTGAGATTTAAGGATGAATATAGACGTCATGGGACGCAGGAATCACTTGCCATCAGGTGAACTGTGTTATTGCGAAGCATTCATTTGTTAACATCCAGCACTAACAGTGGTCACGGCGCACCCCTTGCTATACTGTGTGCCCAACACAATAATATGCTTAGACTATTTAGATATGTTCTCTTGCTCACGTTCCACTTATAAACACAAAGTCAAAACATTGCTCTATAGTCTATAGTTCGTAATTATATTTTAAGTCAGTTATTAACGCAGTATGTCAGCGACAAAAGTGCGTATCCTCATATGACGTCAACTTTGTTCTCTGCGAGACATTTCTAAAGGAAACATTAGTAAATATTCTCGAATGTCATATGTATCTTTTCTTTATTTTATCTTTTGTAAATGCTTTCGGCACTATAAGATATTGTGCGCAGTTGCCATTTGGCAATAACTATAAGATATCGTGGGGACATCAGCATCTTCAGTAGGATCACGTAGTGACGAGCACACCGCTCGTTTGTTGCCTAATATCATAAAACTATATTTCTGTTCTGCTACTTAATGTGACAAATTAGCACACTCCAAGTGATCAACATTTACTTTTTGTCTATTTGACTGTAAAAAGTTCTTGAACGATTTGTTACTATTTAAAGACACTAATGCTTCCTTTATCCATATACAAGAAAAAATCCTTGTTGTAATAGGGTTGCCATTGTTAAGGTTCAATATATAATGTATATAAAAAAATATTTTCAAAAGTCCATTTCAAATCCATAATTGATTGGTTTTTAAAATATTTTTATTATGTGTATGTATGTATTTAAGATCTATGTTTTCTGTTATAGACGAAATCGGTACAAAGGCTACGTAACACATCACTAAATTCCACTTCATTCCGCGTTGTTTTTCTTGGCGGGAATAGCGCGGCGCCCACGCGTACTTACTTTGTCTGTCCTTTGTTTTCCATTAAATTTACAATTTAAAATTCTAAGGTGGTGAGTAATGAATCGAACGTGGTTGACCTTTATTGACAACTCGGAAGTTACCTTTGTTGTTTTTACGGCGTTTATATTTGGATATGTCAGTTGGCATCACTTTTCAGTTTTGCATTACCGAGATGAACTGCTGATTTTTTTCTTTAATTATGGTAACTATCATTTTGTTAATTATGAGAAGTATTCCTTACTTATCCTACCTATCTTAATATGTTTATGAGACATTTCATCTTAATTCTCGAAATTATTATTTGTGTAGTGACAAATTAATGAAATTAATTCAACAACGCCATCTAAGTAACTGCGTACATTGAAAGTTTTGTTCTCTTGGCCACTGATAAATATTTGTCTCTAATGTTATATTTTCAAAAATGTAAAATCAGTTGTTAAATGCCATAATTTTGGTGGGAATTCGCTTCTTCCTTTTTTTTATGTCTAATCAAATTTCACCTTTCGTACTTAAAATAGATTTAACGAAATGCTCTTTTCTCGCAAGAATGCAGTGTTATAAAAACTATCTGGGGTTGAAGCGTCGCGTATGAGGGATAGGGCGTCAGCGTCCCTAGTCTGTGTCGTGTTTCTCACCATGGTGGGATTCGAGGTCGTTCGTCAATTGATCATAGGCGTGACCCACGACGATTTAATCACCGGCAAGCTTTACCACTGAATTCCTCATGAAGGACACTGATCAGATTTTAATCTCATGTTTATTGGTGCAAGAAAACTTTACTAAAATCTAACCATGGATTTTCTGATGTTAGTTATTAAATCGAATAATCGAAAAAGACAGATCCTCGAAGTTGCGGCAAGTCGAAGCATTGGTCAAAAATAGACCGCGTGTCTCGTTCTCGAGATGGATTGTATAGTAACCAGATATAAGGTTTCTAATATTTTTCTTTCACCAGACAAAACACAGCAACGTGGAGTTGCTATTTTACTCTGATATTCTCTGCAGCATATCTATCTGTACTTTGTGAATCTGGATTTCGTATTTGCTTTGTTCAAAGTGAGCTAGTGTAACTCTCCATTAGCCTTTTATGGACACGTATACATGCAACAGAGCCGCCATTAATTCAAGTTTACAAAAGTAACCATGACGTCATATCCTCCATCTCGATATCGTTGGCGGCAATTAGCGCGATCGCTAATGCCACTAATTAACTTCGCGCTGCCTGGAATGGCTACAATAGAACATTTCTAATTCAGTCTGGCAACACCTATGTAATGTTACGTCACGTTGTGAGTCATCGTGCATCGCGGTTCGGAAATTTATTGCGTGTGATGTCATTGGTGGAGGATTTAGATTTATTATTAAAATATTGTTTTGATCAGAATGGCATGGTTGGGTAAATTTAAGCAAAGTTTTTTAGGGATTTGGAAGACATGGGCTCTGTTTTCTCAACGGCGGCGTGTCGTATTGGTTATTATAGAATATATGGTTTTCAGGTCACGTTTCCTGGACTCTGGACTAGGGAGGGAGACGATGACTGCCTGAAATTACGCGAAAAATTTTGTCACTGTAATAGATCCCAAGATACTGTCTGATAATAACTAGAAGACATCGCTGTGGTTTTCTCATTGTATCGAGCACATAGCCCACGTCCACATTCATCCTCGAAAAGGGACCATAACACACATGCGTTTTCACCGGAGGACTAAAATGAAATGCCGCGTCACCAATAATGAGTCTCCGGAACCTTACTATGGTAGTAATTTTAAACCACTATTCCGTGAGTGCGTGTTTATGCTCCGCTCGAGGCGACCCATTCTTGCTGTAAGATTAAATAACCCAATCGCAGTTAACAGTTTCGGGTCCCCGGCAAAGGTAAAATTAACTTGAGGGACACGAGTCTGTAAAAAGTTAAAACCGAGCAACACAAACTGCTTATTTCTTCTTATACAGACATTTTATTTGAATCTTCCACCGAAATCATTTTGCTACTTTTAGTCTAGAGCGACTGTTTTTTTATTTAATACTCGTATAAGGGTGAAAAACGAGCACAATTCACTTGACGGTTAGTGATGTCGGTACAATGTGGGCGAGCAGCCCCCCTCGAGCGGACCAACTCATGTTGAAAGTATTTGAAGCATGGCTATCATTGTCCGCTGCGTTTGAGTACATGCTGTACAGTTCGTTTCGTCACCTGGCGGCCAACAGACACCGCTCTTGTTAGGAGCACATCATCAGCTACGAATGATTGGAGTAATAATTATAAGAATGTTTAGTAAATTTTCTTTTATAATACTAGGGCTGACAGACGAGCACAGTTCACCAGATGGCAAGTGCTGGCTAATGTCATCCACATCCCCTTCTACACAGATTCAAAATCGGTTGTGAGCTATGGCTGGGCCCCGGCACCCTACTCTACCCCCACTCACCACACGAAACACAGTAGCGTTTTGCTGGTCTTTCAATTTCATATTTATTCTGTGAGGGCTTAGTCCTTGTCCCGTGACCGCTGGACCGGTGACGCGACGCCGTGGATGTAAAATTAAACACAAGCTATAAAGAACAAATAATATATTTCTTTTTACATTCACATATTTCGCTTACAGTTAAAAAGGGGGAGGGTACAGGGAGGGGTGGTCGCCGGGGGTGTCAGCGCAGACGGTGCCCAGTGTATATTAAGATATAATGCGCATTGGTCCCACGATTTTAAGATTTTACTTATTCATGACTGGGCTGCCAGGACCAAGGGTGTGAGGGTGGTTCGTACTACTGTAGAAATTCATTTAAGATCATGTCTATCTTAATCGAAGTCTCTCATACTTTATGAGAAATAAAACTTTAATTTCTATATTATAAGATCATGGTTATGTTATGTTTTCTTTACAATATCAGTTCATTGTTAGTTCACCTAACGGTAAGTGATGACTGCGGCGAATGATGTCCACATCCTGGAGTCCTCAACAAGGAAGCACATGCCTCGTCACCCCTGAGCACCGAGATGGAGTGTCCAGTTACTTGTAATTGTGGGCCTGAATCTATTACACTCATCATACGAAACATCAGCTGGAAACAAATTGCATCGTGACTCCACTAATGTGTATAAGTTATAATACACTTGGAAATCTATAAATAATTGATTGTCTTTATTTTCTTTCATAACGAATAATTTTAAATCTACACGACTTTTTAAGATAGACACGATCTATCATATCTAATTGGATAAGATAAGAAATTAATCTTAAACATTAACAATATGTACGTTGACACCTACCAAAGAGTCAGAATTAATTGAATGTTATATAATTATATTTTATTACACTTGCAACACTAGAGCGTTTAAAAAATATTCAATGTTCTATTAATTATTATTAAACAATTTATAAACATCTTCATAATTGAATAAAGTATATTATAATTATTTCTTATATTTAAGCGAACATTTTACATTAAATAAAATTGTTTTTCACGGATTTTATCGCGTTTAAGTCACGACGTGATGATGCGAACATCGGACCACATATCAATATAGATTATTCAAGCTGACGGTATTGCGGGCTAACTGTGACACTGGGTGTCACCCGACGCCTCAGTACTTCCCGTCACCATGACACCATGCTTAAAAGCATTCGAAAGGTCGAGCTAAAATTAAAAAAAAAATAAACGCGATAAAATCAGTAAAGATTAGTATTATTATAATCATATCAATTACTTTGTTGGAACAAAAATGTTAGAAGTTAACACACAAAGATCCGAACACCGAACCCCGTACCCTGCCGGATTATCTTAGACGAGTTAACAGTTAACAATAATAAACTGTTAAAAGTATAATGCGATAAATATTAGTTAGATATCGTCAAAAACCCGCGAGCGGCCGACTGTGTAAACAGTCTGAAAGGTTGCCGTCATTTCATACGTATGTATATCACAAATAGTATAACGAATCGTTTCATATTTATATTAAAATATCATTACAAGAGAACATAAAGCTATGCGGATTCCAAAGGAAATGTTTTTGTGGAAATAATGAAGGCATAGACACGAGAGTTAACGATGTCGATACTTTACCTGGAATACAGTGCATCGTAATTAAATTGATAGTGCATAATGGTAGACATCACTAATGTATTAGAATTTCAATAAACTTTACTCAAATATAAATTGTACTGTTTAACAATATATTACCTCTAAACTAACGGAACAACCACAAGCGCGATTATGGATCTGTTATAAGACGATGATCACGTTACAAAAATGTATTCTTTTAAAACAATACAATCGTGTGTTAGACAAACCAATTGTAAACACTAATAAACTAATCGTTACAAGTCTAGTTAATGAAACTCTAATAACGTTTTGGTATACAAATTTGAAAGTAACCACTAGACGAAGAACTACTTTTGTGAGACATACATACACACATACTGTAGGGGAAACTGGTTAAATAACAATTGCTTTGAAATAACTCCAACATTCGAGAATAATTGTACCACTACAAGCAAAAGCGATGGCGCCCTAATACTGATTAAACAAAAGGGAAAACGAAAAAGAAAATTTGAAAATGTGTGATTTGCAGACATACATGGTATACAAACAAAAGTGGTCAAATCACGATAAACATATTAAATTATTGAGTGGCATATAAGGTATTTTTGATTTTTATGAAAACTACAAATCAAATGTCTACTCAATATAGAAGCATTATTCTTTTTGAACGTCAAAATACTACTGGTTCGGTAAGTCGCAGGCCTAATGGGAACTAGTGAAAGACTCTCAGCGAGACTATTTTATTTATATATTTGAGTTAGTTTCAGCTGAAGCGATCATTTCATTATAACAATTAATATTATAATGACATCGATCGACGATCTTTACAAGTTTTTTATTTTACTGCTGATACATTTTCTGAGATTTTTTTAATGTTCATAAACAATTTATAATTTAAAGTTTTATAACTAAACCACTTTTGTTTGACGATGAGCCCAAGAAATTTATTTTATATTTGCACATTGTGTAAAATTATTTTTTTCCCTTTGAAAGTGCCAGATTATATCTTGTTATAATGATGGCAATGCTAGGCATTACAATACGGCTAAAAGCTAAGGATTACTTTTATTTATTAATTAATTAATTAATAAATACGCCAAAACTAGAACTATAAAACGCATGTAACAATAAATAATCAACAATTAAGAAATAGTAACAAATTGACTAATCTAAAATATCTAAATTTTTGAACTGTTAAAATAGTAAGGTTAAAGATGGAGATTACATTAAATGATTGTGATGAGTTGCTTATGACAGCGGGGTTTAGTTAAAATGCAAAAAGCGAAATGAAGGCAAATGAACAATTTTTGTCTTTCCAAGTGTAAGTACTAGCGAATTCAAATATATCATATGTAGAAATTTAGCTCACGCGCTCGCTGCGCCTGCCGCTTATAGATATTTATATTTCCATGATTGGAAAGATTTTGCAACATCCTCACTTACATTCGGACACCACTATATATATCGTAACTGAACAAGGCACTTCACGAACATGACTACAAAGTTCGTGGAGATTTCTTTGAATACAAAATTAAAAGATGGACTAGATTAAGCGACGATCCGCACAAGGTGACAGCATCCCAAGATCTTACAGTGGCGTTTACTGGGAGAGGTCTGTCCAGCAGTGGACTGGAGGCTGTATATGATGGTTTCGAGAAATCAAAAAAATTATATAAAAATACAGCTTCTGTTTCTAAATTTATCAAAATATAAATAATTATGGACAGTTGTATTCATAGTGCATTTTATATTTACATTGTTAACGCTTTAATGAGCAGAGTATTGGTAACAGATTGTAACACATTCATGATCCCCAGCCATCTTTAATTATTATTATTTGTAAAATGTTATCGTGTGCTGCATCGAAATCCTACTGGAAACAACTAGAAATAAACTGAGCGCGAGGGAGCTAGCTAAAATATTTATTTGTAAGCACTGGGAAATGAGGTCAAACTGTTTACATTCTCCAAGCGTTATTTCCTTAATGTAACATCAATATATCAGACATAATACAGCATCAGGTGCACCTCACCGAGTGTTGTTTCATTACGAACATTCCATTTTGGTGGATCACATTCCAAAAATTCAAGTATTACTAAGTTATTCAGGTTTATATAAACAAATAACTTTTAAAAATGTAACTTTAATCATTTGGACTTGATTTCCAAGAATAACAAAAGCATGGAAAAACATAATTAAATTACATTACACAGAACAATTACAGTTATTCCCAATAGAAACTTTTGTATTTGTTTTTGAGTTCATGTAATTATCCTCGCGTCTGATTCGTCACTTGCAAGCATTTCTGTCATTCAAATTTCCCTGTGACCGATTCAGTTATATCTACGAAGTACACGTTATCTATGGTACATTGTTCATTATATAACATATTTGAAGCATAGACATTATATCGCTCTAACACTGCCCTACTGCCTACCTTGCGATTGTCATGATTAAAATTCATTAAAAAAAGATCTGTACTCAATGTATTCTGAAAATATTAAGACGCGAAGTGAGCTAAAATAATTCAAAAATATAGGCCACGATTTTCGCTGATTACCGATAAAATATTCAAAATTTAAATTATACAAGTCACCTGTACCATCGCGTTCAACATAAAACTTGATCCTTATACTAACGTTCTATTATACCAACGATACATTTCAGAATTTTAAGAACATGTCACATTTAATCTACGAATAATATCGAATAATATTTCGGTGCGAATCCGGAGTGTGTTCGGTTCGGCGGCGCTCGTACGCTCAACGGATGCGGACGAGCGAGCGACTCCCGCCGTCAGCTCAGGAGCGGGCCGGTCTCGGCTGGCTCGTGTCGTACGCGCGGATGACGTCCGCCTGCGAGACAGTCCCGCCCTCCTCTTGCGAGAATGCGAACCCATCTGCGTCGCAACACACACGTCAGTAAGAGCGCTCACCGGCGAACTGAATCGTTATCTCAAAACATTGCACCCAACATAACTAAATAAGTCGGTGCCGTAAACACACAAATTGTGAACTGAGAGAAGCGTCTCGTAAAGGCCACAGTGCGCCTGTGTGGGTCCGTTGCGTACGTTAGCACTGTGGATGGAGATATGTGAGTCTATAGAGCGTTAGCGGTGCTTTGTGGGGCTACTCACGTGACAGCTCAAGTTCCACGTTGACCCTGGTTGCGGAGCGGCGGCCGAATACGCTGCGCACGTTGTGGAGCAGGCGCGCGGTCTCCGTGAGGCTGTCACACAGAGCTCACGTGACAACCGAATCACCAATAACGTACCAAAACGAGTAATCCCGGATTGGGAACCTTTATCCTGTTATATTAAATAAAGTGAAGGGGGAAATCCGCTAAGCCTTTATGATTGATTGATTTTGAACATTTAAAAACGATTAAACATAAAAACCTTTTTCATAGAAGTAATGGTGACAAAAAGACACTGTCTGATTGTATATGGTCACCGGAAACATCTCCATCCATCCACGGTAAATAAACAAGATGTAGATGCAGTTTAAACATTAAAAAAGAACGATTGTGAGGTCGATACATAAAGAATTGAACTTTACAGATTTCCCCCTAGCAAAAGACAAAAGGAAAGGTTGCAGTCCGATATAAGAAGCGTGCAAAGCCGAGTGCAAAGCCATGCAAGCGTCGCGACCGTACTTACACTGCGCGAGCCGGACCAGCGCGTGCGCGGCCTCCGCCACACTGCGTACAACCACCAACGTTAGTTACGATACGCGACAAACTTTATCGCCGCCCTGAACTTGTTCCCCCGTTACACTCGGCCTCTTCAGAAATTATTGGCAGATGTTCCGCACATTCCCGTTTCTTTTCTACATCTGAAGATGGACTTAGAGAGGGGTAGACCTCTGAAGCTCTCGGACAAATAGCTTCAGTTCTATTGGTTCGGTCTACGGAGAGTCGTGATCCCGTCATCTTCCGTAGGAGGCCGTCTTGGTCACTACGTTATGACACACATACATACATGTGTGTCATCGACTGCGCAACTTCAGAGCGGCTATAAAGGTTGGCCACAACTTATGCACGATTTTCTTTCACCACGGTTCAGTAATCACTAATAAAAGTATTATTAATAAAGTATCTAAAAGTATCCAATACAAACAATATAATAACAATTTGGTTATTGCCGAAAATTGGGTCAGTCTAAAAAAGAGAATTTAAGTTTCAGAAGAAAACAAAACATTTTCTTATAGTGATTATCTTTCTTAACGTCTGTTTGATTGGATATTCTTAGGCATAAATAATTTTTAAATTAATTCAATCTAAGACTGAAAACACACAAGTGTAAAAATTCCAACACTTTTATTAAATAGAATTTATCAATACAAACAGTAGCAATAGCTTCCGTATCAATAACAATACTTTAGTCACACCTTAGCGTTACTTAAAAAGGTATCTCCCCTAAATAAAAAAAAAACAAATGAAAAATAAAACTAAAATAATTTAATGGTATTTGTACAATTTGATGATGTAACTATCGAAGGCACGGTCATGTATCACTCGTAATGTATCAATATACATTATAAAACAAAACCTCTAATGGTTTAATCCTTTCTCGTTTACGCTATTATATTATTATCATATTATTATATATTTTGCAAAGATAACAAATACATCACGCGTGTAAAGTTATATGCTACTATTTTAAATGTTGAAGGGCATCTAATGACCACGTGCGAAGACCTTTATCATGAAAATCCAAATAAAAAAAAAATAAGCTAAACAAAAGCAGAGAAAGTTATAAAAAAAAGGTACATTTATGTACAGGAACCGGAAGAACAATTTATTAGAAATTTGATAACGAGATTCGTCTAAAATCGTATAAACTATTTCAACTTCGTATTTTTTACTAGTAACATTACAATTTACGAAAACCACGACATTCTCGAAATAAATTATTAACTAGCGTATTATGTAATAAGTACAACACTAAGTAAAAAATCTACAATTGAAACATCACATTGCATTAAATATATTACAGCCTTCATAAGACGGAATGTAGATTTACAATCACTAATCCAAATATACGAATATATTGCTAAAATAAGTTCAAACAATATATGTAAACTTGCTGTGTTAAAGACACTGAAAAAGGCAAGGTAAATGCAAACATTTACCTTAGAACAGCATTTGATAGTCGTTACACCAACATCTTCGTATATTTGCTCACAGTGAACGGAGTAAATACTAATTGGTGGCACACAAATGAACTACGCTACACACACGTCTAGTTTCACCATCGGCAAAATCAAAATATTCAAACAATTAACGAACATTTTTAAACGGAGTTCTCCAAGGTTCTTTATTGAAACCCATATTATTATTATTTCTGTGGAGTTTCTATAACAATCGCTTTTTATTGCTTCATTTTTCTACTTTTATTCTTGCTTCTTTTTTTATATTCGTATTCAAAGTATAAAAAAAATAACTACTAAATACAAAATTCAGGGCTAACAAATGAGCACACAGTTCAGCTGATGGAAGTCATAATACAAATGCGTTTTACCCCCCAGGGACTAAGATGGAATACCAGTACCAACAGCAATAAGGTGTTCCGTTATTGTATTAAATCGAAACATAGTAGCGCTAATTTAGTATATTGCACTGGTCTCAAACTTGGAAACCCAAGCGGACCGGTCGACCGGTTACTTAATGACTGCGGAGTGGGTTCACCGCATCACTATTGTTTTTTATTTCCTAATTAAGCAAATATGTTTTATTGTTTTTGAACAAAACCATAATTTATTTTAATTCAGTTTAATTTTTGCTCTTTCGTGATTTACATAAAGTATGAAATTTTTATGTCAAATATATATATATATAACTAATCGACAATTTAAACAACTTTTACCTATAAATGCAGTCACCAAATTAAATTTAACAATATCTTATAAATATACTTATATTAAATTAAGACTTACTGAAGAGTCACAATAAATTAACTCATTTTAAATAACTATTAATTAATTTAATATGTAATTATATAAAATTGAACTGTTCTATGGATTTGTATTAATTTTCACCAATATGTAGAGCAGTATAACATGGATATTAAATAGATACGCGTTCATACACAAAAGATTTTAACAATTCATAAATCTTTGTATTTTTTCTTTTTTTTATAATCTATAAGTTGTTTATAATCTTTTCCATTAATTCCCTATTTTGTTACATATTAAATAGCATACTTAGCCAACCACACTACAGATATGCTGACTCAAACTCTACACACAACGCATACAATAGTATAGTTACCATTTAATGGCCGAAATTCCCCTTATCATATATCTCAGGTGAGTCCAACTTGGAGTAGAAACAATTAATACAATCATTATCATATAAGATAAATACATGTCTATAAAAATATCTAGAAGACGATCGTACAGGACGTACTTTGGAAAACCTAACAAGCTATCAGAAGACACATAGCATTTATATCTATTTAATATAAAAATAGGAACATGACAATACTTGAAAGGAATTATACATATACTAAGGAATGTAACTCTCGTAAAATCCTTAAAGGATGAGAAAATTTGATCTCGGACTAGTTCAAGTTTTGATATTTGCTTACACAGTAAGGAGTCGCAATTTTCTTTTAGTAATCGATAATTAGACATACCAATAACTATAATTTGTTCAACGGCGGCGTGAAGAGTACCCTTATGATTATTTTGATATTCAATCGCATAATCTTTTTTAAGTTTCAACAAATCCAAGTCAATAAAATGCAACATCAGCAACATATTGCATAATTGTATAATAAAATTGACTCGTGTACTCTTACGACTGAGTATCAAGGAATATGAAAGTACGTTTACATAAACAATTTGAACAACTTTGTACAAACAAATCAAATATAGTATCAGAAGCATTTTTTGTGTATTTGTACATGTATTGTGCTAGAGAACCGAGCCAGACTAGACGGGACAGCCTTTATTTAAATTGATTATTTGACTAGTTTGTGTTAGCTTTGACTGGTCAATAACAGTTTCGTATAACCGATACTGTGGCTGCATTTTAATTTACAAAAATAAAATCCCGTTTAACGAAGCTCTCCTCTAAGCCGAAATCTTCAGTATGTACGAAGCATCTAATATCAAATGAGAATGTGCATAATTTTTCAAGTCTAACAATTTCCAATAATTTTTAGTGAGCGTTTGATTTAGTTGACCGCGTATTCATTGTTTAAAAGTATTACAAATGTTATGTATCCGAGTTAATTATAATTATTTGTCATATTTTGACATTAGATGAGTGTACACAAGTGACCGTGTCGTCACATCATAGATATACGAGTACATATATATACATTGTGTCATCAACCCTTTTAAACTAGCACGCGGCTAATACTAAATTGACATACAAGTAATTGTAATGTTTGAATATAGCAGTATACATTGTGTCGTCGGCAGAGGCCTAAGATAGTGAAGCGTTGTATCAAATGACGTGTCCGTTTCGTCTGGGGCGAAGCTCCCCGGCAGAGGGCGCCACCCGACGCCGCCGCAGCCCGCGCCTGACCCCAACACACAACTTGAGACCGATCCGCGGCCCTAACTTCGCTAGACCTCGTGCTAAGATAACGCTCATGTGCCGGCCGATATGGATTTATGAACTGATTTTTTTTAATGAATATGCTGACTAACGCACACAATTCTCTTCATTATCAGAAATCTCTGTGGCCTATGGTACCCTCGGGTCACCAGACCAAACACAACACATCACAAGTACGCTACTAATCTCCGGTGGCATTATGTAGAAAGGTGTTGCTGTCGGGGCTAACCTAATCTTTCAGTGAGTCAGCAAGTTTATTGTTATGACATGACTCTGACATAAAAATATATAATTTATGTTAGATCTGTCGTTTAGATATAACCACCGTAGACACCTAACAGAATACCAGCGTGAACTGGTAGCATAACGCTGCTGTGTTTCGTTCGATGAGTGTAAGTATCCTGAGGTCCGATCGAGGATGAACAACGCAAGTGCATCTCCAATCAATCTTTATTGAGAGTATAGATGTCATGGGCTGCGTAAGTCACCTCTATTATTATAAAAATCCTATGCCTCCAGGAATAGGATGTTTATATTATGATGATGTATGAGATTGTTGTTAGCGGTCAATGTGGAACTTTGAACTTAATAATGAAGATATTTCAGTACTAAATGACTTGTAAGTAGTAATAATTATTAAGACGTTATAAATCTCAGTATCAGTATCTCAGCACACTGATCTAGCAATCAAAAGGAATTGAACAAGTAGTTAATTTACTTAAAATCTTTTTCGTCAGTATTGCCATATTAAAAATTTAATAAATAAAAAAGTCTGTCTCTAATTAACATTAACACGAATTCAAAGATGCGATTATCTTAACACGAGCGACGGAGCGTCCGGGTGCAAAGAGGGGAGGTGCAAAGCAAATCAAACATCAAACTATAAAAAGATTAAAGTACACTGCGTGCAATACCAATACGAATCTACTTACCCGCCATTTTGAACTAATCAAGATGGCGGACAATCAACACATGTTCATGATGAAATATTGCTAACAATGAATAAAGGAAAACAAACGAGAAATTATTCCTACAGCCGCTTCATTTTGCATTTCCAAATTAAAAGTGATTCAAAATAAATTAAAAACGGATATTTAGAGAAATGTAGCGAATGAAAATTTTAAAACTAAGAAACTATGTACCAAAACATCATAATGAACACGAGTGTGCTAAATTATACAAGTAAACAAAAACTAAAAACAAACATTTAATTTTAAATGAAAACCTAAGTAAACAATGAATACGTTACGCATTCAGTTTCCCTTGGTTTCTTATTATCATTTAAAAAAGTTATATCAAGTGCTTTTATACAATAAAAATATCTAACACTCATAAAGTACACATCGATGGATTAAATAAAAAAATATATTAAATATTAGTGAAATAATTAGTACTCGTTTCAAAATTAAACTCGATAACGTATATCCGTGCAACGATATAAACACAAATCACACACACGTCTTGCAGCAATCGTCTCAAGCCAATATCAATAATTAGAAGAGGAGAGGATATTACTCGATATACGGGAAATCGATCAATGTATAATTATTACCAAGAGACGGTATATGTCTGTCATCAATAGTCGTAAATACACATCTGAACTGTTTACATGGCACTTTATAGTAACGGTGACGTTTAAGCACACAACAATTACTGCCAATAAACACTTATATTATATCTAAAATAGGAAGCGCCCGACTTGTGCCTACTGAAGGGGAACAAATCTTTATTATTAAGAATAAAACGGTGTGAAGTCTAGATGTCGTCATATCGTTTGTGTTTAACTTACTATTAACTATTCAAGTAGACGACACAGAAAAACAAGAGATTACAACTTTAAACAAAGTTACGAATTCCCAAAGAATGTCACAGGGTTTAATGCTCGGTCCGCATTTATTCAATAAAGTAAAAATGTGTCCAATGTATAATTAGTTGGTGGTACAATTTTCGAACGGATACGCTAGCTGTAAAGTACAGGCGAGGTTGTGTTACAATGATTCTATTCAAAGTTATTTGAAGTTTGAAGGGAATTTTGAGTTTGTATGTAAAGAAAGCTCGCGGTGTAAACAGTTCTAATACATAAAACTATAATGTCATTTAGCTGCATGGATATTGATGTATGAACTTGAATAATATAATAACCCTACGCTACGTGATTATCATAATATATTTGAATATTTTTTTGTAAATATATTCAAAATTTGTTAAAGCATTTAAATTATCCATCTTGATACAGCTATTATTAAAAATATATTGAAAAAAAAACATTTTGCAATGTTACTCTCGTATGAAGAGTAGTGAGATGGTTATGATAGTCGAGTGCACATAGTTTAAGATCAGTCGGTCAGTCTGTCCGTTCGCCAGTCAGGTAGGCAGATAACAATTAGTACTCACGAGTGTCTGGGCTGTGCGAGCAGCGCGGCCGGATCTCGCTTCTTTATCTCGCTCTCTCGCACAGCTTCCGTCATCGTCTTGAATGCCGAGTTGTGGATGCTGGAAGGAAATTCAATCTTATCAGCATACAATACTAGCGCTCATTGATGAGGACAAATAAGAGCACAGTACAGAGATTACTGAGGCAGATATTCAGTTCTAGGGATTACATCACACGTTGCCACCAACATACAATATACCCGTGGTTAATTATCTCATTCACAATCAGCCGACCCATTCATCCCCAACTGCGAGCCGGTGAGTTTTAACGTCGTATATTACGACAGGATTCAAAATCACATCTTCATCATCTCGATGGTAGGCAATCCACCACTGTGATATTGAACAAGCTGTCGCCAGCGGTGTTTCCGAACCGATACGACTTAGGGACCTTCAAGAATCAAGCCTTCACCATTCTTAAAGCCGGCACCGCACGTGTGACTCTGGTGTTGCGGATGTTCGTGGCGGTGATGACTCACCGTAGGGTGATCTGTTCGCTCGTCACCACCTGTTCTATAAACAAATCCAACTAGACTGTGCGCGCGCTAAGTGGATAGGAACAAAGGCACTCGTTTCGTTTTTGTTTTAGAAGATTTTAAAATGACTTCAATGGGAACGGAGAACGTTCTTAGATAATCCGGGGTGACCGGCTCGTTTGCAACTCGAAGAAGTTAATATGAATACAATTCTCAACACTATTGAGAAATGTAATTTTGGACCGCAGAAAAATTTCAAAACTTGGATAGGCCCGTAGCCAAAAAAGGTTGCTCACCTCTGATCTAGTGGCGTATTTATTGTGTCTACCGCATCAATGGGAACGAGTTGTCTATACATCTAAATATCTTCGTCAAATATATTAAAAATATCTGACACTAAAAAAATCCATGCTGCAATATAACCGTGAATAACTAGATAATTAAGGATGTACGAAACAGTCACTAAATTTGTAACCTTCTCCTTTTGCTCGATAGGTGCGTGGTGACATCGGTCACCGGGACACCACACGCACCACGATATGGACAGCAGATACGTTATTCATATAATGTTCAAGCTCTGAAATGGTATCGTGTTCTAATAAATGGTTGTACGTAATAGAATTTTAGGTTGTTATGTATGTTTGTAAACTATCTACAGTGGTCCTACCACGTCCCAGGATGGGTACGCTCGAATGGGTAAACCATGCCCTCACAGAATACCAGCTTGAAACAATTGCAAAACACGACTGTTTCGTGTGACGAGTGCCGGAATTTGGACCTAGGGGACAGGATTACAAGTAACGGGGAATTTCATCTGTCCTCAGGGGTGACAGCATGTGCACGTGGACGCTGGATTTTTGCTAAGGATGCATGTCAATTTCATGCCGTAGTAAACACTAACAAAAACTGTTTGCTCGCTGGTCAGCCCTACTATATAAACAAACCAGCACCAATATCACTGTGTAACAGCGGCTTCGTAAACGTTAGGTATACAGTAAACTAACAGTGCATCGACGTATATACCCCCTGCTGGGTCTCTACACATGGTCCGCTAGGGGGGTATGCGATGGGCGGCAACCCATGCAGGTTTCCTCATGACTATAAATCCGCACTCAACATTACAGTTAACAATTAGTGTCGACACCGGACTAACTGAAAGCGAACGGTCGGACAGTGAGCTGGCGACTCTTAGCTCAAGAGTCAGAATCAACTCTTTTAAGTTCTGTTGTGTTTGTAAGCTTCTGTACTCTACAGCGACCTAGAAATATATACAAATTCTAAATGTTTAATTATAACAAATCAAATTTTTTTTTTTACATTGTATAATTTTCTTATAATACCGTTACAATTCAAACTAAATCAATGTGCACAACACGTAAAGTATGTTAATAAAAATAGAGCACAATATGTTAACACATACTTAAAATAACTGTGTAATACATCAAGCTATAACATTTTTTTAAACCACACAAAAAAAATAGTTTTAATAAAAATATACCTACACGAACAGCACGTTTACTTTTAACGAATGAAAAACTATTAGAGTTTTAAAAACTAAAACAACAAACATAGTTCTAAACAACATACAACGCACGTCCGCCGGCACGTACGCACGCACGCACGCACGCACGCACGCAGGCACGCTAAAAACGCTACAATAAAAACGTGTAAACAAGAGAAATATTACATACGCTATCTAAATAAGTATAATTAGAAAACATATCACAAAGAGACCGGTCGTGGTGCGAACGCAAGCGAGCCGCGGGATGCGGCCCGAGCGCCCTGGGGGATCTTCACGTGTTGAATGTTAAAACATCTGAGTGAGATAACACGATTTATAACTAATTCGGAACATTTGACGACAATACTAATATGAATTTAGTCAATTAGTCAACATATGAACTATCTACCCATATTATATATACACATTGCGTTTTTTAGACAAAAATGTGTAATATTTTAGTTTTTTTGACAGCTTATTAAAAAAAATGGCGGCATTCTTATTTAAGTTGAATGTATGATATTACTATGATATGACATAATTGCTCCGAATAACAAAACATTATCTGTTATGTGTATTCTAAGGTTGCCAATTCATATACCAATCATGTCATAATGATTACTTTTATCGCTTCATGTATAGGGAAGGTTATGTCTAGCAGTGAATTGAAATAACGTGATATAAATAACCTTATGTTAAGTCATTAAATATAAACGAGTAAAAAAGTTTGTACTCACACAGTGATGACTAGATCCGGCACCAGGGTAGCGATAGGTATCAAGAGTAGACCGAACCAGAAGACCAGGGAGCTGAAGACCATGCGGTCCATGCCACGCATCACGGCGCCGATAAGCACCAGGGGGTATATATTGCTAGAACAAAACAAAACCCCATCAACCAACGGGCTGCAAGCGGGTGGGAGATAGAGTGGCCGAAGAACATAAATAACGTATCGACATGACACTCAGAAAATAAAATGTTCAAATACCATCATAATAATGTTGTGTTTCGCGTGGTTGGACGATGGGTGGGATCTGGAGACAAACGAGGTATTCCACTTTTGAGGATGACGTAGAGGTCCTCGATGATTTCTTGTTAATCAAAATATATGTCCCGTGCTCCTGGCACTGCATCTGAATCTTCCTCCGATCTTATTGCATATGAATAACATCGGAATAGGAAAGGCGACGACGACTCTGTGTTCGCACAAATGCCTGTGGCATTATGAAATATTTTGCGCAATCATCCACCAGGGGGACTTCGTCACCATTCTTACACCCGGGTGTCCACTCCACTGAGGGGGCCGTGGCCTTCGCATGTCAACGACTTACTTTTTTTTCCTTTCCTATGCCTCTCTCTGGTGTGGATTCCGGATTGGTAAAGATATGTACGTTACATGTTGTGCATAGACACAAATTCCGCCAAGGGTTTTGGCCTCGTGCCTAGCACAGCAGTAGAGCATTTTTTCGCATTGTTCCCAGATTCAGCATTGCTTCGCGTCTTGAAATACATATACTTCATTCCATCCCTTCACCGTCGAGTGCGTAGTCCATTAGCAACCAAAAATGCAATTAACAATTTCGTCGGTACCGTAGCCGTCATCTGGACTCGGTTTAGATATAGAGCTGATGAAAAGTGAAATATTTAAACATCCACATCTCAAACGTCAACACAAACGGACAACAGTACACATGATGTCATTATAATCTCCTGAACGGAGTTGGGAATCGGACAAGTAATCGTTTCACATATATGTATATACAGACCTGTACACCAGTATGAACACGAACCACATGGCCACGGAGCCCCAGATGGCCACGTGTGTGACCCACGTCCAGGAGTGCGTCGCCAGGCCAGCCTTCAGGCACACCGTCAGCACTACATACTGGGAACATCATTCCTCCATTATAGTCAAACACACGCGACAATTAGACGGCACATAACACCCGCGACGCTGGAAATAGTTAGTAGTCGTACTATAGGAGCCCTGGAGCTGCACTCAGTGCACCTGCAGGAGTGCAGGCATCATGTGCACGTGCCACGTGCCACACACCGGCGTTACTTACATTACCATTAAAAATACAATTACATTGTGAATCAACTGGTTTGTCACTTCGAATCTAATTATATCTCAATGATGTAAATAATTATTTCTAATGGTGGTAGCGCCACGATGCATACATTTCCCGGCTACAAGACGAATCGGTCGTACCGGGAATAGACCACGCCCTCACACAATACCAGATTAATATAGCATCATAACAAAGCACATGCAATCATCATACTGTTACAGATATTGAAGCAGGAATGCTTGAAAGATGGAAATCTTTCCATGCAAAGGTGTCTGCCAGAATCTTTCACCATCCATCAGGTTCCAGTTAGTCACCTGCTAAGTCAACAGTGAACTTGAACATGCGACACACGGTTTGATAAACTCAATAAATATACTCACAGTATAAACAAAGTTGCCAACTACCAAATAACCGCCATCCTTGCCACTCGGCCAAAGAATATGGTGGCTGGCCAGCAGCATAGGCAACCAGAACAGCAGGATGGAATGTAGCAGAGCGTTCACAGCCCATATCCAGAACACCCTCACGTTGAACAACAGGCCTTGCTGAGATGGGATGTACAGCACGGGATGCTGCGGGGAGGTAGTCAAACGGTAAATTATTTAACCCAAAAAACAAATTTTAAATTAAATTATCTGACTTTGTGAATAGATGTTGCATCTATTTGCATTTTTACCAAGTTTGCTATGGGGAGAAGTTCTTTAGATACTTGCAGCCGCTAAGTTTCAACATAGTGCATTAAATCAAAATTCAAAATTTGATCCTCATCATCTGGATGGTTGGCAATCCACCACTGTGCGCTTTACACGACATTTAACCACTGCGTGGGATCAGCTGTCGCCAGCGACCCTCGTCCCGGATGCGGATGTCTACTGACTTATTATTACTCTTTAAAAATTATAATTTTATAAATAATTATTAAATGAAAACTTAATGATAGTTTTGAATTTTTACGTATTATCTATCGAAGTGATCTTTGTACTCTACCATCATTGAGCTAATTTATCCTAACACCGTTTTTTAGGATTAGTAAGAATTCTTTTATATAACTAGTTTTGTGTTAGAAATTCATTTATTAACAACTACATATTTACAAATTTATTTTGAAACAATTAAGAACAACATGGAAGAGAATGTTATTCGAAATATAAATAATTATTTACCATTATTCAGTTGCGCAATGATTTAAGGTACGGTCTGCGTAACTTAAGGTGTTAGGTTCCAATCTGCCATAGATCCTGGCAGCATTTAAGCTGAGTTGGAGAATTGGAGTGGTTAACCGATTTCTTAAAAAAAAGTTGTGATAATTTCATTTTTGTACCTTGATTCGGTCTGTTAAGTATAGCACCAACCTATATATATAAATCCCACTGTTGGGCATAAGTTCCCTCCTTAGAGTGTGTCGGAGAATAATTCGCCACGCGGTTCCATTGCGGGACTGGTGAACGACACATGTCTTTGAAATATATTTATTGATTTATTTCTTAGAATTGCAGGTTTCCTCACGATGTATTCCTTGCGGCATTTAATTGTATCTAACAGTATCTTCGGTGGACCTCCTTGGGACACATCGGTTACATTGCAGTAACTTACATTTTGCACATACATTATAATTAATAATCCAAGTAGTAGATAAAGATATATATTAGGCAAATTCCAGTTCTCACCCTCAACATGATCTCGGGCGAGCACAGCTTGTCGAACAGTCCGATCGCGAAGGGCGGCAGCGCCGTGAATATCACGTTGTAGAAACCTATCGTCCAGCGCTCGAACAGGATCTGACCCGACCTGGAGCACGAACAACATAAATGTACTTATGTGCGAGATCACCTGATCGTAAGTGAACACCTACATCCTGCAGCCTCGACACCAGCTCCTCGACGAAGTCACTCTGACAGAGATGGAATGCCTGGATACCATATTGAATTAACCCTAAAGAGTATTAAAACACAAGAGACATCACGGCCATAACAACGAGAAAACCCTTTAAATGGCAACCGATGATGATCTCATAACAACTATGTGCATGTTGAAGGTTTGGCGATCTTGGTAGATATCGAGGAACGCAGTGAACACTAATTATACTATGACTATATGTGTTGTAACAAAAATCATAAAATTCTGTTAGATAACATGTATGACGAGATTATTTGTGTACTCTCAGAGGCTGCTATATGTAGTTATAATACTACCGAAAAGCGAAGAGGGAAATACATTACCGGGTGGAACAAGCATGTCCGTGATGCTCATGGGAGGGCTCGGCTATGTTATCAGGCGTGGTTGTATGGGGGTAAGCCTGGGGCTGGTCGTCTCTTTAATGAAATGAATGAAAGTAGGCGCGTTTTTAAATCAAAACTAAAGTGGTGTCAAAACAATCAACAACAGATAAAACTGAATATAATAGCTGAACTTCACTCAAACAAAACATTTTGTCAATTCTGGAAAAACACCAATAAAATGAATCATAAGCCGGGCCTCCCTGTCAGCGTTGCGGGAGTGCACGAACCTAGCGAGATAGCCACTATGTTCTCCCACCATTTCAGGATGGACTCTTCTCTGGGGCCATTGCGGCAGGTGTCCGATGCGGAGGAAGGTGGTGAGAGTAGTGTTCATTTTACTACGAAGGAAGTGTTTGCAGTGATAAAACGCATGGTAAGGGGTAAGTCCCCGGGCCACGACAGTCTTAGCATCGAGCATCTGCAGCATGCTGGTATACACCTACCCAGAGTGCTTTCTATGATTTGTTACAATGTGTTTGTGCCACTCCCACCTGCCTAATGAACTAATGCGCACTGTAGTTGTACCGATCATCAAAAATAAAACTGGTGATGCATCAGATATAAACAACTATAGACCGATCTCTCTGGCCACAGTGGCCGCTAAAGTGCTCGACAGTCTGCTGGGTCAGCACCTGGATAGACACATCGCGCTAAATGACGCGCAGTTCGGCTTCAGGCCCGGTCTTTCCACAGAAAGTGCTATCTTGTGCCTCAAGCGGACTGTGCAGTATTACACGAGAAGAAAGACACCAGTTTATGCAATCTACCTTGATTTATCTAGAGCCTTCGATTTGGTTTCGTACGATATTCTTTGGGGTAAATTAAGCAATGAAACTTGTCTACCTAGAGAGATTGTGCTATTATTTATGCATTGGTATAAGAACCAAAAGAACTTTGTAAGGTGGGCTGGCTCTCTTTCGAGGGAGTACGGGCTGGATTGCGGGGTGAGGCAGGGGGGACTTACCTCTCCTACGCTCTTCAACCTGTACGTTAACCGACTGATTGATGAGCTCAGCAGCACCGGCGTTGGGTGTCATATAGATGGAGTGTGCGTTAATAACATCAGTTACGCAGACGATATGGTGCTACTGAGCCCTTCGATCAGTGCTTTACGAAGGCTCCTGAGAATTTGTGAGTCCTACGCGGTGGCTCATGGGCTCAAATATAACGTGAAAAAGAGTGAATTAATGATCTTCCGGCCGGATAATAAGCGATACACTTTCGTTCCGAATTTCACTTTATGTGGTACTGCTCTAAACAAAGTCGAGCAATTTAAGTATTTGGGCCACTGGGTCACCGAAGACCTTAAAGACAATGTCGATGTGGAAAGGGAGCGCAGAGCGCTGTCTGTCCGATGCAATATGTTGGCTCGCAGGTTCTCGAGGTGTGCAAGGACTGTCAAGGTTGTGCTTTTAAAGCGTACTGTCAGTCCTTTACACTTGCAGCCTGTGGGTTGACTATACGCAGCGGGCATACAGCGATCTGTGTGTTCAATACAATAACGCGTTCCGGGTGCTTATGGGGCTGCCGCGCCACTGCAGCGCTTCCGCTATGTTCGCGGATGCTGATACTGACGGCTTTGCAGCGATCATGCGCAAACGATGCGCTTCTATCATGCATCGCATGCGTGACAGCCCCAACAGCATCCTGCGCGCGTTGGCGGATCGGTGGGACTCTCCGATGCTGGCCCGATGGATACGACTGCATGCAGTCGTACAGTAAGTTTCCACCATCATCTGTGAGTCCTACCGGACTTGCCATATTATATTTAACTAATATTAATATTACTAACACTATCTTGTAAGCTTGCTTCTGTACTAACTAATATGGATGTAATCCTAGGATGAGTCTGAAATAAATGATATTATTATTATTATTATATTATTATTATTATTATCACTGTGTGTCTGTTTGTCACCACTCATATTATAATAACGTCACGGGACTACACCGACAACTTACCAAGCGGAGTATATCGCAAACCACAGCTCGATGACGTACAGACAAATGTTCTTGTAGAATGAGTAGAGAATGAGTTTGCTGATCCTGGAGTAGTTCCATGCTCCGTGCACCAGTAGGAGTCGCAGCAGGAAACGGAACTGGAGAGCAGACGAAGGACAGATAAAACATAAATAAAATAGATAACTTCAATTATTAAATTTGTATTTTTTGTGTAAAATAATTTATAAATTAAAAAACGATTAGAAAACATTTTGAAGCACTAACCAAAAGAGATGAATGAGATGTTTTGAACATGAAAGATAATTATACTTACTCACTAAATAACCAAAAGAGATGAATGAGATGTTTTGAACATGAAAGATAATTATACTTACTCACTAAATAACCAAATCAGCTTACGCTTTTGCGTAAATTAATTATTCGTGAGTGCTATCGATATGCCCCGGTACCAACCGAGCCAAGGGATGGAGGTTGGAACTACATTCAGAACGCAGTTCCTGCGAGACGTCAGCACTGTTGGTGACCACCGTGCTATATGGTAGATAGGCTTGCCCAATGCACTGACAGTGGTGGAGGACGGTTTTTAGTGGATGGAAATCCCGCATAACCTCTTTCTTTTCGTGAACAGAACGAATCCAGAAAATAAAGCATAACCTAGTAACCTTGGCTCCCAGAGGTCAGTCCATTGTGATACTGTATCTCTCTCTCTTATTTTGATTTCTTACACAACGCTATATAACGGGTCGAGGGAAAAAGTGTTTTCGTATTTTATTATTAAAAAGTTGCAGTAAAATCTCTTTGGTTGTACTGTTTGTATCTGGTTTGTTTTGGTACTGCAATTAATTAGATGACATTTTAAAACAGAAGAATAAAAAGTAAAAGGGTTTCCCGCCATTTTGCTATCGTTTTTCATTTCCCAAACGAATGAATCCAAAGAATGATTTCGATAAGTTTTGATAGTTTATTACACAAAAGGGAAAAATGCGAAACAAGCTGAGAAAAAAAATTGGAAAGTTTATGGACTTGATTCCAGCGTTTTCAGTCCGGCAATTATGATATCAAAGATAAAGCTCGCTCTGGTCGATTTGTTACAGACGAAGACGATGCTATTTTTGAATAAGTGGAGAAAAACAAGATCGGTATATTAGAGGTTACGAAATAACTGAAGAGGTTGACAGTCTCGACTCATTTGAAAAAAACTAAGATATAAGAAAGAGTTCGATATTTGGGCGCCACAGGAGCACATTGAAAGAAACCTAATGAATCGTGTCCTCATTTGCGATTCTCTATTGAAACGTAATGAAACCGAATCGTTTTTGAGAAAATTGATCACTGGTAATGAAAAGTGGAATCTCAGACAGTAACGTGCGTAAAAGATCATGGTCAAAGGGCAGTCCAGCTCCACCGACTATAACGAAAACTGGTTTAACTCGAAATAAGGTGATGCTCGATTCGGATCTCTACTGCCAACAGCTGATGAAACTCAAGCAAGAAATAAAGAAAAACGGCCGGAATAGACCAACAGGAAGGGTGTGGTTCTTCAACATGATAACACCGGACCACACACATGTTCAGCCACTTAGCAAATACTGAGAGAGCTTGGTTTGGAAGTGTTAATGCACCATATCGCCCTGACCTTGCACCCTCAGATTTACACCAATCTCGGACTTTTCAGAATTCTAAAGGTAGTTGATCAGGACTTCCAAAATATCTACAGCAATGGGATTATGTCACTACGTAAAAATACCAACAAGTTATCAAACATAATGGCACCTATATTTTATAATCTAGTGTAAATAAACTATGATAAAAAATATCTTGAATTTTTATATAAAATACGCACCCTTTATTACTTGGGATTAGTGTAGTGTAGTGTATAGTCGGTTATATAGTACAGTACTGAACTGCGCAATGCTGTGGTTGTATCGTATGTACTGACCTGCGCAATGCTGTGGTTGTATCGAATGTACTGACCTGCGCAATGCTGTGGTTGTATCGTATGTACTGACCTGCGCAATGCTGTGGTTGTATCGTCTGTACTGAACTGCGCAATGCTGTGGTTGTATCGTATAGTACTGACCTGCGCAATGCTGTAGTCCGAGGCGCAGACGGCCTGCAGCCCCTCCACGCCGGAGATGCCGACGCCGACGGAGGCGCGCTGGATCATGGCCACGTCGTTGGCGCCGTCGCCGATGGCCAGCGTCACGGCGCCCGTCGACCGCGACACCAGCTCCACCACCTGCAGCGCGCACCACCACGACCACTCAGATAACATTAGACATTTATTACTAACATGCAAACATTCCTGTAATAAAACTTATCTCTAACGTGATGGATGGCGTATGAGATGTATTATCCTTTTTGATTCTCAGTATTTCTTGTTTCTTTAATAATTGAAATAAGGAATTCGGTAAAGGAATGGTGAGGAAAACTGCATGTCTGGAGTTACTTTTTTTAGTCCGATAATAGTTTCCTATTGCGATTTTTATCATTATGATGTTTCGATGTCTGTACGTAGACAAGCATTCTCAGATTCACATTCACATTCCAGCCAAGCGACTCACGCCGACGTGTTGTCGATGAAACTGTTCATTGTAACATGTAATAGTAACAAGTAACGTGTTTGTTTTCACAGAGACACTGGCGTGCGGACTTACTCGCCCTATCGGACAGATTATCAAGTCGACTCGACTTGATACACGGATAATGCCTTTAAATTTGCAAGACAAGTTAATATCAGTAAAAAATAATAAAAGTGCTGGCGAACGGCATCCAAACAAAAGCAGCTCACCTGACCAGTTCCAGGTGACCTTCGGGAAAGGCATTGGATCGTTTTATTTTCTGTTCATTACAAAACCAAAAGTAATCGCATCCTGAAGTCTAAAATCAACGCAAAAAGACAAAGCAAGCCAATGGCTCTCGTAAAAGGTGTCGACAATAACTTAAAATCTACCTCAGCCTTCTGTATAGGGGAAACGCGACAGCACACGACCGCCTTGCAGGATATGCACAGGTCGAGGAAGTCCTTCTTCAGGTCACAGCCCATCGCGTACTTCAGCGTCTTGCCGTCTATGACCAGCGCCACGTCGTTCTCTTTGCGGATGTTCTCGCCGAAATCTGCCGAGTGGCGGGACAGACTTTCTCTTGTGCCCTGGTGAAGAACGAGTGTTCAATATGTCAGATCAACAGCGACGGTATACACATTACTACAGCAACAAAATGAACGCATTATATTCTACTGTCGACCGTGACATCTACATTCAGCTTCAATACAGATTCAAGATGCACATGCCTCCTCACCCGCAACAACTAGGATGGACCCGTTATGCTGTTGCTGGGAAACACAGGGGCTCGCTTGTTGTTGGCTTCCTGAATCCTACATAAAGGGTGAACGATAAGATCGGAGACGTAGTGTCAGTGACACCTCCACTAGGACATCCAGTACTGTGTGTGGACTTCACATATTGGTACCACTAAGAAACCGAAATTAGGAACCTTGCTCCACCGGCCATGGTCTCTAACGAATGGTCACGTTCAGCGTCGACAAGGCATCATCATGCAGATGCGATGACACCTCTGAGGACTGAGATGGAATACCTCGTCGCCAGTAATATGTGTTTCGGGATCCCTCCACCCACCAGTCAAAGGTTTATTCAGCTATCTCATGCTGTTATTGTATGCGAGCTCATCCTTCATGAGTGGAGCCGACGTCAGTTAATGGTAACACGTATGGCTCACGTCAAGGCTGTCCTCGTTGAGCACCAGGAGCGGCATGGCGGCGTGGATGAGACGCGCGGAGTGGGCGATATTGATGGCGGTCTCCTGCTTGTCGCCCGTCAGCACCCACACATTGATGTTCGCCTTGAGGAGCGCCGATATCGTCTCTGGGACGCCGTCCTGGAATAGAAGACGTGTTACTACGCCGTCCACCTGATGGTAAGGGATGATTGTGGCCCATGTTATCCACATCATCTGTAACTCCTGAGGACTGAGAGCTTACGCCTCGTTACCTGATATTACATTCCCGGATCCCTACACTCACCATACCAAACACAGCAGCGATATAATACTATTTATAATAAAAGTTTATACGAAATGCAATGTTTACTGCTTCCTGCAAGATTTTTTTTAAGTTTTAAAATATATATGATATAGGATTTATTTGGTTGAATTGTAATCACTAGATGTCATCAACTGCGCACAATATATTATAGTGCCGCAAGCATTGGCGCAAACACAGAGGCACTCACTCACTCACTCGTCGTCACCTTCCCTAGTGTGATGTAATATGCGTGTTCAGTTCAGAAGTAGTGTCAAGAACCCAGGACTACGGCACTTCGTGATTACAACATGAGTCATCAACAACCTGCAGCTTGTCCTCTATGGCGGTGGCCCCCAGCAGCCTCAGGTTGTTCTCAATGAGAAGTGCTGCTTCCTCGATCTTCTGCTCGCGGTCCTGTATCGCGATGCTCGCCTTGTGGTAAGTGTTTGACCAGTCCTGGGTAAAATAATTGACAGTTATAATGTGAAATAAGGAAAAAAAAGGCTTCATGGCCCACTGCTGAACAGAGTGCCATAAAGCAGGATCCTGAATCCCGTGCAACTCCATGGACATCACGCAAACTGGCACAGTCCGTGCAAGCTGATACTGTATAAATTTTTTAAAATTATTTATTTTAATCGTAATCAAAAATTTCAATTTTAAAAAGAGAAAGCTTTTTTTTCGGTCTGATGGCCGCTATTAGCCCGAAGGCTTTTAAAGTTTCGCCGGGTTGAGGTGACCGAGCGCTCATGGCGCTCAGTCGAGACCTCTATTAGTGGGTAACCAGCACAAGGGCTCCCGCGAGGGAGCCTCGGCTTGGACCGTTACCCTGTTCCGCGAGAGCGTCTAACTCGAGGGTGCCTATCTGTATCACCACTTCGGAATGTGGGTGGAGGGAGAAGAAGTGGAGCAAGAAACACCAGCGACGCTTCTATCTGTATGGACTGGAGAGAACCGGCCTGCGACATGGCAGTATCGCGAATAACCTTGTCGTAACGCACAGCGCGGTGCCCTCCCTGTCGTAGAGATTCCTAGCACTCGGACGATATGTTCAACGTTTCTACACGTGCAGCAAAAGATTGGAACATTTTGCTTGCGCTGGTCCTTCCGTCCGGATACAATGTTTGGAGTCTTCATACTAAGCTGTCTACGTTTTACAATCTTTTTCTGCATCGCCGTACAACACAAGTTGGGTTGCAAGATGTTTCCGCTGGTCTGTAGATCATAAAAAAGAATATATACCTGGGTCGATAAACGTTAGTCACCTTATAAACATGTTCAGGTATATCGGCTACTGCAAACACCAGAGTCCGGAGCCCCTCGGTCGCGAAGTGCTCCAAATGTGCCAATGTCGCTTCAGCATACTTGGCGTTCTCCGGCCCGCCGGCCAGCCGCGGGTATATCACGGAGTCTGCGCCCTTGCAGTATAACTTTATCTGACCTGGAGACAGACAATAGATAATGAGTTCATTACAAACTAATGTTTCAGTGATAGAGCCACTCTGCAGTTTGTTTGTGGCTGCAGCGTGAGTGATCGGGAAAGGATCGTACTCTTATAAAATATAAGCGTAAAACAGCTGCGTCTCCTGTTGCAAACGGCTAAACAAATGTACATCTTATATTCCTGCATTTTAATTTCATAATTTTCTTTTGATATATCTGTATATATATATATATACATACATACAAACATACACCTAGAAAATAGGTGAGAACATTTATGGTTATATTTAGATTGTATTAAATACAAGAAACCCTGTTGGTATATATAAATAAATAAAAAGTGTAAGGACACGGAGACCCTTATAGGTGACGAAGCAATCTTTCTTTCATTCTTAGTTCACAGGGGCGACAATGTATCACCATCATGATACCTTATAGGATGAATCTGGGCGTCACGGGCCGCGGGGATCACTTGTGGATTGTGTCCTTGTTTGTAACTCCTAATGAAATAAAAAAACTAACAGATAAATGATGCCAGCGGCCGATAACGAGAAAAGCGAGATTTTCAGTATTTAGACAGCGTTTTGAATTTATTTTAAGCAAACGAGCCGCCATTACTTTCTAGTGAAGACGAGTGATAACTGCGGGCCACTCCCACTTCACCTGTCATGACTGTATTTGGGTCCTGGATCCCTCCACTCGGCGGTATGCTACTGTTTCACGGCGGTACTCTGCCAGGGCGCGCTCCTCCCCCGGTTGAACCAACCTAATCACATTCAAATGACCACCGCGCAAAATGCCAAACATTTCCGAACGCATTTAAAGAATCATTGACGACCAAGTACTTTCGGATCGGCTTGATTCACTGGCATTGCGGAGAGACGTTGCATCTGTATGCATATTTACCGAATGTACTATGGACCGTGGCGAGTGTTCGGAGTATAAAGAAAGGAGTCTACATGTTTCTTAAAGGCCGGCAACCACCAGATGGGTGGTGCGGGGTCTACGGCGGCGGTGATCAATTACCACCAGGTGAGGTGCTACCTCGTTTGCACTTATTCCATAAAAATAAACGTTGAGTGTTGTGTGACCATGTGTCTAACTGACCTGCGGGCGTGCGCACTATGACGGACATGCGCTTGCGCGCGGAGGTGAAGGCGAGCACGTGCAGCACGTCGAAGGAGGCCCGCGCGCCGCCCGCGCCCAGCCGCACGGCCACCGCGCGCGGCGTGCGCGTCTCGAACTCGTAGCCGTACGCCGCCGCGCCCAGCACCAGGGCGCGCTCGTCTGCAAGCACGGGGACAGCGGCGGTCACGCGAGGGTGCCAACCGAGTTTGGATCCAATCAAATTGTTAAATGTGACTTTATACTATACCACGCGTGCAGCAGTGAAGGAAGACAACCCGCTTGTCTAAGAACAATGTATAGATGTACACTGGAAGCTTTAATAGCTTCTCCGAAGGAGGGGGCCCAGCAGTGGGATATTTAGGTATGTATATATATACTCCTGTAACCTTTATAATCCAATAATGGGAAGGAAACTCATGGCCGATTCCGCCCACTGGGACACCTGGGAGCAGTTGAACAATCCTCACCTGGCGATGCCGCATGATAGTTGATCTTGCCGTCCACCATCTCTGGTATAACGGTGTGGCAAATGGCCAGCATGGTGAGGAATTCTCTGATGACCGGTGCGGTGGGATGGTTGCGTTGTAGGTTCTGGTAGAGAAGCGAGTCCTCGAGCCTCTCATTAGGATTGGGGCGGTTGTAGATTATCTATTAACGAGATAATGTTAATAAGGGTCAATACGGGTGGATAGTTTGAATTTTTGTGCACAAATGTGCGTAGGGTTTATGTAACCGTTGTGTCTACCCAGGCTCATGCGATGTCTTCCCTGAGAACTAACATGAAATACCACGATACCTATAGTTGCTTCTCCGAATCCCTATACTCACCATAAGGAACAACATACAGTCCACCTGATGATAAGTGATGACTGCGGCCCATGACATCCACATGCACCCTCAGAACTGAGATACTTCGTTATCCGTGGTTGTCTCCGGATTCCTTAAGACACATTCTACCTATTAGTAAGGGGCGACTGCAGCAATGAGTGAAAAACGACCTGTTGGGTTTTACAGGTCCAACCCTGAATAGAGGGCATTTATCTGAACCATGGTAGATTTAAGTAATTTCATAGAAACAATTTATTATAATGAATAGAAAATATTCAATTACATGCTGAAGCAGGGTACCTCGGCAATGGAGCACTTGTGGAACTCCATGACGTTGCAGGTGAGCGTGCCGGTCTTGTCGCTGAAAACGTAGCGGACCATGCCCAGCTCCTCGTTGAGGTTGGACGTCCGCGCCATTGCAGGGGTGTCGGTCGCCTCGTGATACATTTCGCTGTCCATCGCAATGAATTTCGCCTGAAGAATGTGTTAAGTAGTAATAAGTAAATATTACAACAATATGTACTTTTTCTATTGTATTGAGGGTTACAAACGAGCACGCATTTCACCTGATGATAAGTAATTAGGCCAATGACTCTTATACTCGATAAGGAATAATATTGTAATACGTTATCATGAGAACTAACAAGGAATGCACCAGTATTAAGGGTCTTCGGATCCCTACATTCTTCAGACGAAACACAGTATCGTTATGCTACCACTATAGGCTGGTATTCTTTGAGGGTATGGTCCTTACCCAATCGAGCCGACCTAGTCTATCTGCTGCTTGTAAAAGACTGAAGTAGTTTTACTCCCTATATTTAACTATATTCGCTTTTCAGATGTTTGTTTAAATTTATTTAGATAATACTTTTTCTTTTTCAAAATATCTTCTGAAATCTGGATGACTAAAAGGCACACCTGTTAGAACGTGAACCCCTTGACTGTTATGCTCCGCATACATCGGAGATATCGAATCGTAATTCCGATGCATTAACCCTGAGGTTTAGTTTGACTCTATTCAGTTACTACTCGCCGTTATTCATATTCAAGCTGAGTTGTGTTCTGTGCGAGTGCGGATCCGATCCGCTCATGCTACAATACGTATAGCTCTAACAAAATACTTTTGCACCATAAACATATTGTACACAATTAACATCTATTGAGTGACAACGAGAGACTACCATAACTCAATTGTGGTAAATATGTGTTTTATTTACTCTATATAATTAATGTCGCAAGTTCCAGTGATAGACAAGGCTGTTGATCCCTGGGTTTATGTAGTCACGGCCACAAATTGTTGACTTTCGCGCCTGGATGTACGTGTGAAATGTTCCGTGATGACACTGCATCCAAATTTTCCTCCAATTTTGTCGTCTATGCCTTTCGGGCTTGGGAAGAGTACGTGGGCATGTCTTCGTCCTAGGATGAATCCGTATAAATAATGCTGTACAATTAATATCATCTGATAGTAACTAGATGATGCTGTGATCGAAATGGACTAGGAGAACATAATTTAAATATTTAATAAACAGTATCCAGTACCTGTAGGATCAACACTGTGTCTATACTAAGAGACAATACTTCGAAAAAACGACCGGTCATTACCATAGAATTTTCAAAGAAAATCAAGTAGAAATACATGAGTACCACTAGCAAACCTACAGTGAAAATCAATTGCACTTACTTGAAAAAATCGTACAATTTCTGCAGTGACTTGTAAGGATATAGGTATAAGATTATTGTATAATATCAAAAAGGTTAAAAAGTTGAATCCGAAATGCGCGTTCTGAGCCTCTGCAACAATACAAAACATCGTTTATTAGATTTTTATTTACTTTGTAAACTATGGATTCTTTTTTGGTGTGCGAGAATCTTTCAAAGATACCAAGACTCTGCAGACAGATATTATATATTATGGGTTTGTTATTGGATTTGTATCCACTAAAACTCTCAGTACATTGAAATTACTCCGGAATCTCCACGGTCGGCACTCGAACCCTTCTGCATTATACCTAAGCATGTTCCAGGAGCGGCCTCGCCTCCCCTAGCACTCTCACTGTACACACCAGGACCACTCCGTGTTGGCGTACGTACTTCTCGGGTTCGCTATTCTGGACGAACAGAGCCCCCACCCTGATCGGCCGCGAACTCGTAATCCCTTTTTATTCGCTTTATACGATAGATAAGAGGTACCTTAGTCCTTCTAAAAACAAACATTCACATGTTGACCTACGACAATGGAAAGCATCAATGGGTCACAATATCCGTCTCCATCCCAGCCATGATCAGTCCACAACAGTACCTTGGCAACATCCGATGCCAATTGACACGATCCTTACGCCTAGGATTCCCTAGGGGATAGAGTATGACACAACATGACGCCCTACACAGTCTTACTACACACGTTAACGTTGCGCACTGTGCCACAGTAACTGAAGCCACGCTTCAACTAACTTTTTGGCGGAACTATGAATGGTCTATGCCCTTGTAGAAAAGCAGCATAACGCTGCTCTATTTCGTATACTGAGTGTAGTGATCCGGCGACGCAATCTCGGGTGATGAGACCACCTCACTCCTTAGGGGTGGCAATTCATTTGCATCTTGAATCATTGTTAATAGTGTAGATTTCACGGGCAGCAGTTATCACTACTGTCAGGTCAATTGTTTGTTTGTTTATCACAACCACGCAGGTACAAAATTGTAGCGTGTCACTACCATTTATTTTTATGTCAGCTATTTATTTGAGATGTTACTCACCATCGAGACCAATGTACCAGTCAGTGGAGGTGCGCCTTCTCAGCCAGAACTCATTGCAAGCAGCACTGAGTAAAGACAGCGCCAGCAGAATGAGGAACAGCATCAAGATATGTGTGTTCGTTTGCCTGTCGATCGACGAGCGCTTCAGGGGGGCTGAAACAAGAACCGTATGTGTAATAGCAAGGTGGATGTCAGCTATACAATGTGTGTTTTGAAGAGGAGAGCGAATAGATTTTTACAGTGGACCACACCGCAGTTTGTGAAGAGCTAGTTTATGACTCTAGCGTGACTCTATCACTGATTGAGGAATTGAAATATAAATACGTTCTCATCCCTACAGACTAAGAAGAGTTGGCTCTTTATCAAGATGTATAGATACAATAGACATCTCCGTTCTTTTTCACTCATCATACGAAACACTGCAGCAACGAGCTGCTTTACGCTCGTATTCTGTAGTAGAGTGACCCTTCATTGATTTGATAAGCTGCTAAAGAGGATTTAAAGTGTTTAATAATAGGTGCCTACACATTCCTACCTTTGGTAGAGTTTTTCATGAGTTTAGTTTCATGTCCCGTATACACCACAACTCCGTGTACCCATGTAGTATTCCTCAGCAGAGCGCCGCGAAGCAGCATCTGGTCCAGGCCCAGAGGTATCGACCTGGGAAAGGACCACTTGAAGAATGATACACCTTACATATTTGATATATTAAAAGTACAAAAAGTGACGACTTTTATTTTAACTCTGCAGACAGAGACGGCAAATGCTATTCACGTTACATCTGAGCTTATGTGGTTCAAGACGTGTGACGTGTGGCGCTAGCGTAGGCTTACCGTACTATGTCCTGGATTTGATTCCCAGCCGAAGACCCATATTTGTGTATGAAAAATTGTCCCTCTTACTTAGTAACTCCCTATTCCACTTGCTGTTTCCTCCAACCGACTAAAATATCACCGTGAAGACTTGAACCAGTCAAGCTTCCATCCAGCATATTACCACTGAAAATCAGGGTTGCGTTGGAACCTGACTCCCGACTATATAAAGCTATGGTGCCAGCCACGTTGACCTTGATTTTCTTTTGTAATTTATTTTCAATATTTTAATTTGTATACCGGTTTTTAGTAATAAACTTTTTCTTTGAATTTTATGATTTTCCTTTATTAAGTATATATTTTTTTAGTATATATTCTTATTTTTTCTAATGTAATGTGTATTCAAATGTATTCACGAGCAACTTCCAAATTGTAAAATGAAAACTCTCGTGTATGTTGCCGTATTTAAAACTTAACAAGTTTAGTCAAACAAAAGCTGTTTCAATGTTAGGTCCACACTAACAGTGTTAGAGCTACACTACAGCTAGTTTCTTGCTACATCATGAATCTATCGGCTCCTCTAAGAACTTGAGGTGGATTGCCACTTTACCAGTATTAGGATCTGCGGTTTCTATCAGTCACAATCCAAAAACACCTAGCACTGACTAGGTTTTAGCTGTACCTTAAATAAAACTCTTATACCCTCACCTGGTGTTGGTCTCCTTAAGCATCCCATTAAACTCATAAAGGTGCCTATTCGGCGGCTCGCACTGTATCGTGGCTTGGAAGTCAGCGAGCTCGGTCAAGTTGTCCAGGCGGGCCGTCTCCGGGCTGGCTTGTCTGATCTTAAGGTTCGTCTCCCCGTCCAAGTTTGACGTTTCTATGAAGGAGATCCCTTGCGGTTCACTGTGCAGGGAGAAGCAGTAGGAGTGGTGAAAGAGTAGATTTTTTGTGAAATATGAAGTCACAAACGAGCACACAGCCCAACTGATCGAGGCACACAGCGGCCCATGGCCTCCACATTCGTTCTCGACAAACAATTAAAAAGGTGATCTTAAATATTTAACTCAGATTGAATCCAGGGAACCAACAAAAAGTAAGGAGGCATTTCTTCTCAGTCCTCAAGGGCGACGACGCATGTGAATCTTGAAACTTTGTTGAAAATGGATGTGGATGCCATGGGCTGCAGTCATTACTTACCAGCAGGTGAACTGTGTGCTCTTTTGTCACCCATAATATTGTAAAAAAGGTATATTACAACGCCCCCTGGCTAGTTGGAGCGATGACGGTGTGCCTTGTCACCAATAGGGCTTCCAATAGAGCAGCGCTGATGTTCTACGTCACCCTGGTATTGTGACTTTATGCTTCAGAGAATGCCACTATACGTACCTGGAAGCGAGGAGGACCAGGTCGGCAGGGAAGAATTGGTTGTTGAGGACGCGGCACACGTCGCCCACCTGAAGCTTTTGCCATCGCACTAGCTGCCACGTAGCGCCACGAAGAACCTCCACCTTCCGCCGATTGGTCTCGTCGTCTGCTCGATGCCGCTTCTATTGGGTAAAGTAAATTTTCACAAGTTCACCTGGCGGGCCGTGGTGACAGTAGCCACGTTATTAAGCTCGCTTAAAATTGAATATACTCCCGCATGACAAACCAGCACACAGTCCACCCCCCGGCCTGTGAAATTTCCATCTACATTCATCCAGAATATCGACTCTAGTAGTATATGCATTGCAAATCTGGTCTTCGGCCTCTTTTACTGCCATGTTACAGTAGTTTCTATCAACATGAATTAGATGGCACGAACACACCCTCGCAAATACCAGCGTGAAATAGCAGCATAACGCTACTGTGTTTCGTCTCCAAGAACACCAACACAGGCAACAAGTGATAACGATCGTGCGTCCTGTATCCTATGTTGTCTATCTACATCCTGCGCCATAGGGCGCAGTTATCCGTTGTCATTCACCACGAGTGTTAAAAATAAAAATAAATAGCAAGGTGCATGATCACAATCAGTGATCCGGGATGGAGTCCCCTGGCCAGGCTGAAGCCTATGCAAGCAGCAGATCTGGATTTGATTAAAGGTTCACATTCAGCAAAAGAACCGGCACATATTGGTAAACGAATCATTTTATAATAAGCGCTATTTATAAAATGTATAGTTTACATATGGCATTTAAACATTGCCAATGGTTTGCAGTCTCTGAATCTACTACCCACTACTACAAAGTCTCAGCCTCGCCTGCGGGGCTGGCACACATAAAAACTTCAACCACGACTGATTTGAAAAATTAAAAAATATTAGTTTGTGCAATAACGTTACAATAGACTCAATAAAAAATGTCCTTGACTTGGCCGTCATGTGAAATATACTTAATTAGGTTGCGAACAATGATGGAAGACGTGGTGGCACACGTGTGACCAGGTTCGATAACATGTGCCGGTCATCAATAAAATAAAAAAAGTTATGTAAAATATATATATAAATCCCACTGATGGACATAGGTACCATTGCGGATTTGCGAATTTTGTAGGTGTACAATGTTTTGTTTCACCATGGAATACTTCGTAGCATTTAATATCGCAATCAACGACACCGGGGATCAAACTCGGTTAACTCGCGTACGGTGACATTAAAAGCGAGCGCTCCGACACTGAGCTATCACGGCCCTGAACTACTCCAGCACCATAAACATCGTTGTTTGCAATCTTAAGCTTTAATTTACCACGCGCTCGGGATCATATACGATCGTGGGGATACCGCTATGTCCGATGAAACCCATTTCTCAAATAAAAATCTACTCACGAAGTCCTCCACGATCTCTTTAATAGCGCTGACGCTGAGTATGAGTATGAGGGGGGTGAGAGTGGTCCAGCGACCCGTGGGGGAGACGTCCGGGATCTGCTGCAGCAGCGCGATCAGCAGGAAGAAGCAGTTGGAGTAGCGGCGGAACTGCTCGAAAAGAAACAGCGGCACGAATGACGGCAAACTGGAACAAACAAAGAACTATGATTGCACAACAATATCTTGATAGGTTTCGACCAAACGTCGCGAGGAAAGGCATGCAAAAATATATCGTAGACATGTGAAGTGGAGTGGACAACCGTGTAGTAGGAACCGTGGTGTAGGAATGATGTTTTCTCTTTTTTATCTCTATATATCCTGGGCAGAGTGTGGTAATCCTAGTTGAATGGCAAAAACGCTTGAAATGTACACAAAATTTGCATCACGAAATGTAATAGTCCCGGCGCGACGAGAATGTCCGAGGAGCGCAATAAATTCGTTTTATACACGCACCTCGCCTGACCTCGTCCACAAATAAAATTGTTTTGTTTTTTAACCGACTTCAAATACCGGGACGTTATCACTTTGGCCGGTGTGTAAGTGATATTGTTGGACATGCATAGTAGATAAAGAAATTAAAAATACTCATTTAAATAATTTCATCCCCATCATCTCGATGATTGTCAATCCAACTCCGTGCGTTTTTCGCAAAATTTTCTGCCACACACAAATACTCTCGTGTATTACAGTATTTCCGAACTGATACGACTTAGGGACCTTCATGAAAACAGTCTACACCTTTCTTAAAGTGCAGCGCATCTGCGATTCCTCTGGAGTTGCGCATGTTCGTATGCATGTATATATATATGTGTATATATATATAAATATATATACTGCAGGCCAAAAGTTTAAGACCATCTTAATTAAAGTAAAACTCCAATAAAATATTAAATGTTTAATTAACCTGTTTAATCATCTAATAGTACATTGATTCACAAACAATATACTTTAAAAAGATAAAAGAAATATTCAAAGTCCATGCAAAAAAAAGCTAAAGTTAGCTAAACTGATTTTTCATTAAAAAATCCTTTTTTACATTTTATGACTTTTTTCACAAGTTAATGGTGTCTTGTGATATATTGTACCAAATTTATATATAAAGCTTTCCACATTTCTTCTCGCGAGGATGGGCCACGATTACGGACCTTGCTATCAAGCTCTTCCCACAAAAGTTCAGTGGGATTGAGATCCGGGCCCTGAGGCCCAAACCATGTTTTTTAACACCCCTTGTGCCTCTTTCTCTTCTAAATAGGATATTTACTACATAATTTTGAGCTATGCTTTGGATCATTATCTTGTTGGAAAATTAATCCATCTCCAATTAATCGCAACCCGGAAGAAACGGCATATTGTTCTAAAATGTTTTTGTACTGTTCCTTTTTCAAAATTCCTTAAATTTTAATCTAATCGCCAGTTCCTTGGCTAGAGAAGCAACTCCAGACCATAATTGAGCCACCACCATGCTTGATTTTTGGGACTACACAATCTGACATCATCTTTTCTTGAGTACTGCATCGAACGTAAATTCTACGTTTTAAACCGAATAGTTTAAACTTGGATTCAACGGTCCAAAGCACTTCTTTAAAATCTTCAGTCCAGTTCAGTCGGTTCGCTTGCGCACCGTGAGGTAGCAGCGAGCGTTAATACCTAGGTCACACTGAAAGTCTTTAGAAAATAAAAAACAGCTCAATGTAGAAAGTTCTCGATACTTTAATTGATTTTCGAAGTAGTCTCCGTTCCTCTCTATACATCTTTGCATTCGATGGAACCTTTGAGAAAAGCTGTGGGCCCATTCTTCGTGAGGGGTGTCTTTCATGACATTTTCGAACGCACTCACCGCATCTTCAAGGCTCGTAAAGACAGCCAATGCCTGGAAGTTTAACTTTTGGTTTCGGGTTCATAGCAATATATCCAGGTTTCATCACCTGTGACAATGTCAAATACAGCATTCGAGTAAGCTCCGTTGAACTTTTCTAACATTTCGCGACACCAGTCCATGCGATGGCGTCTCTGGTCTTCGGACAAAGTATGGGTAAGTATGGTATATAAACAGTGGCCCGAGATGGAGCTTTATAATGAAATGCCAACCGAAGTCTATCATAGCTTTGTTGTTGATTGAGACTACAACGAAGAAAATTTTCTCGCGTTAAATTCATTTCGATGTGTAACAAGAGTTTTGGAATTACCGCCAATTCACAAACAAATGACAAATGAATGCAATATATCACATTAGGTAACCAAAGAGTTCTATAATCGAAATTTAAAAGGAGTTTTCATTGCCAATGTTCCTAACTGGTCGGTTCCAAAAACTTTCAGTGCCACCCACGTACACTGAGCTACATCAAAAGTAATCCCCGAAAAGAAACCTCGTGGACCTGTTGCGTTGTCAGCCATGGAACATTTTCGACAGTTCACCGGAAACAACAGTTCACAAAACTTGTCAACAAACAAAAGCTTTCAAAGCTCGTATATAAATCACCTTCGCAAACAGTCAGTAGGTTGCCTATTGCCAATTTTTAAATGATATTTTTTATGATATTAAAGGTGACAAACGAGTACAAAGTTTATCTGCTTATACGTCCTTAGTACAAGCTGAAAATCAGCTATCGCTCCAGCTATATCTTGTAGCATGATTTGAGCTAGTTTGAGCCATTTTAGTACATCTGTTGATGGTTATAGTACCTGGCTGCTGCATCGTGGGTCCTGAGTTTGATTCCTGCCAATGAACATTATTTATGCACACTTTTTGGTGCTCAGGTGGTCTGTGTGTGTTGCGTGTATGTCCCGTGTCCCTGACACTGCTTGTGAGCCTTCCTCCGATCTTGTTACACTAGCATTACATCGGAATAGGGAAGGAGACGACAGGTGAGTGACGCTGTATCTGCGCAGAATGTCTTACAGCACTGTAAAACATTCTGCGCAGTTGATGTCATGTGGCAATAACCAGAAGACATCGCCGTGCTCGTAACCGACAGATCATCATCTCTTATTTAAATGTTCGTGGTTTTTTAAAATAGTTATTTAACTAATAATTATTTTAACGCGATATATGGAATATAATTTTCTTGATACTAAATAAATGTATTTTCTTTCTTTCTTTACAATTTGCCAAGATTGGCATTCAAGATGTGTTGTCACCCTGAGAACGAGAATGTCTCGTTACTCGGAATCAATCAGGTTCCTATGGCATGTAGATATTCTGTGCGGGCCGAGTTCAGTCATATGATGCTGCTAGGAATTAGCTGCAGCGTGGCTCTGTATCTGTGAAACTGTACCCACCACGCTAAGGTGGTATCAGCTCCGTCGCAAGCAACAAGGTTTTGAGTATAAACAAATATTCTCTCATGTCATCAAATACGTAAAGTTTATATAAAAACAACTACTGCCTCTCATGTACCTGTATTTGGCGGTCGATATGGTGTTGTTGACGAACTTCTGCGGCTGCTGTCTGTTCACAAAGATGATGCGGCTCGGCTGGTCCCCCGCCGCCCCATCCGTCACGCCGGACGTCGTCGCCTCGTCCTCATCTGACAAGAGAAACAGCAAGATGGTTCTTAATGAGGAAAACGATGCATCTTGTTAAGAAGCACAATTTTATTAAATCTTAAAATTTTTATTGGTGGCAAAGCAGTTGCACCAGACGGTAAGTAATCATGGCCACCCGTGACCATCCCCAACACCAGAGGAGTCGCTGGTGCGTCTTTAGGTAAGGAGTGTGCTCTTAAAATTTTAAGTTGTTTGAATGTTTCTTCGAGTGGGTTACGATCACGTCACACATTAACTCGTGTGAACTCTGTGCTCGTTTATTACCCAAGTTCACATCCTTCACAAAGATTCAAGATGCATACGGTTATTCGCCCCTGAGGACCGAGATGGAACACCTCAGATATTAGTTACTGGTTCTTCGGATCCATACATACCAAAGGAGCCAATGCTACCGTAGCTTAAATCTATAGTTGGCTTTTTAGCCATTAGTACGAAGGTGCTTCCAGAATAGGGAGCAATTAGAGTGTGCAACGACAGGCTAGTTGTCGAAAAAGTATTTCTTTTGTAATTTTTTAATGGCAAGGCAATTATCACGCAAAACTGCTCCGTGGAATCAACTGTCACCAGCGGTATTACCGAACCGATTCAACTTAGGGACATTCAAGGAAAGAGGCTACACCTTCCTTCAAGGCCGGCAGCGCATCTGCGACTTCTCTGGTGTTGAGGATGTTCATCACACCATCAGGTGGGCTGCGTGCTCGTTTCTTTATATATTTTACATATATAAAGAACCCTTACGGTGAATAACCTGAACTGACATGTTCAGACGTCGTCTGAATAATGCGAGAGAGAAAGTACAGCGAACAGGCGGATATGACGGAGCCTAACGGTACCTGACAAATAGTTTTTGAACAAAAAGTTTAGTGACTCGTGGAAAGAAAGTAAAGAACATACTTCGCGTGGTAGAACAACGGTGCAGTTAAATTGTAACACAAGCACGAGTCGGGGAAGCGATCACATGTTCACGGAATGCGAATGTAAGAAATATGCTTCGATTTGAAATCGATGATTTCCTATTGTGAACAGTGATTGAAACCGGTAGACCACTTGTAAGTTGAGTATGAACGCATCAGGCTCTTGATTCCAGTCACAGCCTGTCGATTGTGAGTCCAGGTTTTATGTGTCAAATGTGTTTGCTGAACTTTTTGTAAACACATATAATTTAAAAAAAAATAACTGGCCTAGTTTCTTGCCGTTTTCGTCTCACTAACAGCTACCTTCCGACACGCTGCTAGATCTAATAGCGAACTTGACGATTCAAAAGTATAGTTTTGATTTGATATGGTCAGTGTTTATGGTCACCCTAGGCATGAAAACGGGATAAACAAAAGCTGCTTTGTTTATTTCTCGCTATTGTAAACATGTAAACATCAGGCGACCGTTCAAAAAAACAATACCAAACCGCGGCCAAGGCTCCGGTGGACAGTTTCGCGTGAAGGAACACCGTTAAAGGCCAATAAATAGTATAAGTCTTGTTGCAGACTAAGTTTCATCACTGAGACTATAACTTTTTTTCAAGTTTAAATATGTTATATATTTTGTATACATCTTTCACAGCAATGAAGATACCAAAGGACCACACAATCCTGGTGGTAAGTGATTCCTGCAGCCCATGACACCTATATTCCTCCTCAGTAAGGAATGGCACTGCAGGTTCGTTGGCACCCTTGAGGGCTAAGCTGGAATGTGATTCGTCACCAGTACCACAGGTCTCCGGATCTCTACACTCACCAGGCTAAAGACAGCAGCGTGCTTGTGTTATTTGCGGGCGTGATATTTCCCCAGTCGTGCCGACCCATTTCACTGTTACGAACCATCCACCGATACTATTGTGTGTACGTTGGACTAAGAAGGAATGACTAGTAAGTCGTTGTTTCCATAGATACTCAAGGCCTAGGATACTGAGATCTGTTGAGAACCAGAATATTTCGGCGTAAATCTAACGCGAAGACTTTATCGTCATAATTTGAATTAATCTAGACATCACACCAAAAATAAATAGCAGTTTTAAGTGTTAACTCATCACGTGCTCGGTAGGCGAAGGAAAACGCGAAAAAAAAATATTGCAGTAATACGTTGTTGTACAAAGAGTGTTCTAATTAACATATTGTACAGCACATTATACATTTATCTGATAATGTTATTAATGAAAATTATAAACAATATGAACATTGTTAAGGATTGTCATTATCACTAAAAAATTGATGGCATATGAAGTGGAGCAGCGTGGCAGACTGACCGCCATTGAGGCAGATAAAGTCGGTCACCACTTTAACTTTTACATCACCCTGTATATAGAAACATAACAAACTCGCTATTAAGCTCGCTTTTCCAAGAACTGGGAAAATTCCGTACAATTTTAATGATCCAGTTGCGCACACTATATTTATCGAGTCAGTCTGCGCCGTACGAAATTACATGTAATTTTACATTATCTGTACAAATTACACACTTTCAGCAATGACTCGCTTATAGAAATCTGAATACAATATTATTTATATTAAAATTTAATAACATTCCCGTTAAGCAGTTCAAATAAGCTTGAAGGCTACAGACGGTTCACGATAGTGGAACGGTGGAGTCGAACCTACGAGCAGAACGTACTCTGCAACTAGGTTAGTAGGTAATTAAAATAAAACGAAGCGAGTAAAGATTTTAGAATTTAAAGCAATCCGATTCACAAATTTTTTGGGGAAATTTTGATACCGTCTGCCTGCCGCGCGCCCCACAACTAAAAATATCGAAGCGACGAGTGTAAGGATGATTTATAAAATAATGCCTCGATCTATTACTACTATCATTACTTTTATATTTAGTAATAAAAAGTGGTGATATTTATTGTAATTTATATGGAAAACTTTAGGCAAAAAAGTTATTATTATAAAACAATGCCTGGATCCAGTTGTTGCTTCAGCGTCATCTGAAACACTCAGAGCCACCAGCCCCGTGTCTACAGTTCAACTGCTGAAGTTTGAGCTACCATAACACAATATATCTCACCACCCCGTAGACATCATACATTGTCACCCTTGAAAACTGAACATCTTTAAGTCACTAGGACTTCATTTTAGGGGATATTCTTTATTATATCAAGTGTGACAAACACAGCTCACACAACAGTAAGCGACGACAGCAGCCCATTGCAACTATCAATTATCAAAATCCAGGATGCACATGCGTGCTCACCCCTGAGGAAAGAACCGGAATACTTCCTCACCAGTATGAGAGCAAGTAGTTCCTATCAACACCTTGACCAGCGCACGTTTCGTTTGTTATTGGTGATACTAAGGTCGCCTAGTTCGGTGTGTGCAACAAACAAAACACATCAACGTTATAAATAGCGCATGACATAACAGACTTCCGCGCTCATATATATAAAAAAACATAAACATTAATTTTTACTTTTAGTAAAAGTAAAGTATCTGCTTTTATATGTAAATACCACTGCTGGGCTTAGACCGCCTAGACTTCACGTCTTAGAAATGTACATATATTTTCATTTGTTTGTTAGACATGTTGGTTTCCTCACAAGGTTTACCTCACCGCCTAGTTCATGGTAAATCAGAACTTAAATTGCGATTAACAATGTTCATTGTTGCCAACACCGGGAATCGAAATCGGTTTGCTCGCGTACCGTGAATTAAAAATACTCTTTGCCACATCTGTCTACCAAGTTTGTTTTTATATTTTTATATTTTGTCCAAATTTAATAATACCAAACAAAGTTAAAAGAACCCTCAACTCTTACTGTACCACCTGTAAACCAGGAACGGCAGATAGAAGATCTCTCTGTCTTGGACGCACACAGAATTGATATTGAGAAAAGGAGTTAGAAAATGTGTTTTTCTTCCTTCGATTACAAAGTGACGGACAAATAAATGAAACAACCCCAAACCGGTGAAATTGACACCGTTTTGGGGTTTACCCTGGCAGGGAATGTCGAGCTAGCAAGCACCGCAGGAAATTCTAGCTGGGACTTATGAGCCATCATTGTTGTAGTTATTGCATTTTCCTGTACCACCAGCCACAACATTCCATGACGCCCTGGGTTAGCTAGTAGAACACCAAATGGAACTAATAATAACACACATTCTGAATCACCATGATGAAACGCGGATTTCTCGACTGGTAGAGACCAGAACCATAGAAAATAACAGCATAAAATAGGAGAATAACAATTTTCAAAATATCATATGAGGAGTGTGGGGAGTGTAGGGATCACCAGAAAATGGCGATGAGGCCTTCAATATCATACGCGTACCTTAGGGTTGAGAACGCATGTGCATCATAAATCTTTGTAAAGTATGGATGTAGATGTTAACACGACGCAGTCATCACTTGCTGTACGTAAACGGTGCTAATTTGTCAACCTTAGCTGCATTAAAAAGCCACCAATCATTGGTAGTTCACGCAAATCTGTGCAGATCGTTCACTGCCACAATAAAACCTTTTTCCAAAAACTCGATTTTAAAAAATACGACCGACTCGGCTTCAACTTACTTATCCATATATATGCATACGAGTATCATACAAGAAATTAAAAAAAAAACACACGACATATTTTTAACTTGAAAGTTACACTGATGACCACGTTATAATTTTGTACTTTCTAAACTTCAAGCCGCGGCGGCCAAACGATGGTGCAGTAACTTTCTACCGAGCGTAAGCGTAAGATTTTTTAATTCTTAAAACAGTTTAAATATAAATATATATATATGTATATAACTTTCAAGTTATATATATATATATATATATATATATATATATAATTAGACACTTATGAATTAAAAAGTATAACTTCAACGTACAAATGTTCCTAAAAAATATACACATTCAATAATTCGTAAAATATATACTTTTAATTACAAAATGAGTCTTACACATGTAGGAGTTTATTTTCTGTTACTGGCCGCTTGGACGCCTAATTAGAAACATTTTAAAAAAGCATCCATAGCTCGTTCTTTTTTGACATTGGAGAATAACATTTCTTTCTTGGATTTTTCTATTATTTTGGCGGCAATTCTAAATTTAATCTGAATTATATTCTGTTCAAAATGGGCAAAAATACAAGTTGTGACGCGTCAACTAGGCAAATAATTGCTAATTACATATAGAACATAAGTCATTATAAAACACATGGAACTGTTGAAAATGTACCGACTCGGACGATCATTTGCCTGTAACCTGGATCTATCAGCATGACAATGACCCTAAACACAAGGCCAATAGCATCAAATATTTCCTTAGCGAACAGCGTATATCCGTTTCAGACTAGCCAGCAAATAGTCCGGATTTAAACCCGATCGAAAATCTCTGGTATATTGTTAAAAATAAAGTCTCAAATAAACGTAACACCAGTCAAAAGGAACTACCCTGCCGGCCAAAAGTTTAAGACCGCACATAAACAACATAATTATCCATAAATTGTAATAAAATCCAATAAAATATAAGAAATGCGCATCTGCTCTGCTATGCTGCTCTGTTAATATCGAATATTTGAAGAAGTCATTTTTTTGTTTACATCATGTCATTTTATTGGACAATAAACATCTATTGTTTTCAAACACCGACAAACGCTGCGCTGGAGCCAGCTGGTAGAGTGGTAATAATATTTTTATAATGTTCTCATTACTAATTACTTTGCTCTTGTTACGTATAGGTCAATAATTGGAAGTATTTAGCTCCTGAAAACACGTTTTTCTGACTTATTATTACTCGAGTTTACTAGGGTTTGTTCACAAACAATCTCAATTAGTCTAAACTTGTGGTTTCTACAGTGCTCGAGAAATTAGCAGTGAAGTGCGTTCTGCCATCGTTGTTTTACATAGTGAAGACAAATCCGAACGTGAGATTGCTTCACAACTAAAGTTAACAAAGACTTGTGTTCATGACACAATAACTCGATACAGGAAGATACTAGTAAGATATTAATATAATATAAGATACAATACTAAAACCTCTGCTAAGGCCGCAAAACAAGAACAAACGGATGCAGTGGGCTCTTGCCTATCGAGATTGGACTGAAGAAGATTTTAAAAAAGTCCTGTGGACCGATGAATCCAAGTTTGAACTATTCGGTTCAAAACGTGGAATTTACGTTCGACGCAGTGCCCAAGAAAAGATGATGTCAGGTTGTGTAGTCCCAACAATGAAGTATGGTGGTGGCTCAATTATGGTCTGGGGTTGCTTCTCTAGCCAAGGAACTGGCGATTTGATTAAAATTGAAGGAATTTTGAAAAAGGAACAGTACAAAAACATTTTAGAAGAAAATGCCGTTTCTTCCGGGTTGCGATTAATTGGAGATGGATTTATTTTCCAAACAAGATAATGATCCAAAGCATAGCTTAAAATTATGTAGATCCTCTACATAATTTTAAGCTATGCTTTTTTTATTTAGAAGAGAAAGAGGCACAAGGGGTGTTAAAAAACATGGTTTGGCCTCCTCAGAGTCCGGATCTCAATCCCATTGAACTTTTGTAGGAAAAGCTTGATAGGAACGTCCGTAATGGTGGCCCATTCTCGCGAGAAGAAATGTGGAATGCTTTATGCGAAATTTGGAACAATACATCAAAAGACAACATTAACAAATTGATTGCCCGTATGCCGAGACTTGTTAATTTTTTGATGAAAAATCAGTTTAGCTAACTATAGCCTTTTTTGCATGTACTGTTAATATTTCTTTATGCTTTTAAAGTATATTGTTAGTCAATCAATGTTCTATTAGATGATTAAACAGGTTAATTAAACATTTAATATTTTATTGGAGTTTTACTTTTTTTTCCTACTTTAATTAAGGTGGGTCTTAAATATTTGGACTACAGTGTACGAGTATATGAAGCATTTGTTGAAGTATGGAATTCAATCCCCCTAGAAAAATGTATGAAATTGATTGAATCAATGCCACGTCGTTGCAGTTCTGTTATTGAAAATAAGGGATATGCCACTAAATATTAATAATAACTATTGGTAGGCTGTGGATAGTAGCTATTTCTTAAATAACAATACTAATTACTAACATTTAATAAAATATTGTTTTTTATACTTTTTTGTAGTTGTTTCTAATTAGTTGACCATTACTGTTCATACCGTAAAACTGATTTAAATGTTTGTCCGTAATGTAATATTGAAACTGCGCTTGTGTAATGGGATTTATATTGTTTTTCTAATAAATGATAAATCGTTGAACATGTTGTTGTCCTATTTATTGTTTGATTTCAAAATAAAAACGATTGCGGTGAAGTATCTTACATAATGTCAAGGCCTACCACTATATATTATACAAATATATGTATATATTTTATATATATATATATATATATATATATATATATATATATATATATATATATATATATATATATATATATATATAATGAATAGACATTGCTGAGCAAGTGGTCTCCACCATCGTTGTCCACCAGGACATTGGACAGGCACGGGCTTCTATAGATTAAAAAGAAACCAATTACTAACTTAAGCACGGAGTAATAAATTCGTGCACTATTTGACATTGAATTTTATTTGCATCGGAGTCGCCATAACCCTTGTTGGTATTGCATTCGTAACAAGCGGGGGATGGACGGGTGATGAGGGGGGGGGGGTCAGGAGAGGGAGGAAACCTTACATTTCAAGGTCACCGTTTAGTGCATACTTAATACCTTTAATACAAAGTCATGGTTAGTGGTTAGAGGGTATGTTTTGCGCGTCACTATCTCTTACCATCAGGTGAACTGTGTGCTCGTTTGTCAAACCTAATATTATATTTAAAACAATTACAGCTGTACACGTAGCCTTGCGACTTCCTAATCGAGTGTCACAATACGAGGTACAAACACGGCGAACCCCCAAAAGGCTCACTTGCGCATTGCAAGGATAGTACGTATAGCAAAGGAACGGAAAGGAAACACAATGCTAACTGCATAACTAACTTGCCTATTAAGGAACTATACTTGGATGGATCTCTTACGATGGTCACACTTTCTGTGGAGATTTTTTTTCGATTATCAGTATTGCTGTTTGTTGGCCCTGCGGCCTCTACAGCTTCACCGACATAGACTCGCGAGCAGGGGACCTGCGAGTGAGGATGACGACGACGCTGCTGGCACCTTCGCTGCACTCCGACCCTTGTGGACGAGGAACGTAAACGACGACAACAGGAGAATATGATCCGAGAGCCCTCTTAAAGAGGAAATCCCCTCTGAAAAAGGATTGAAACCTGAGATGCTTTTACTGGTGAGGAGGCATTCTATCTTGGTCTTCACATAAAAGCACCTGTTATTCCATATCATCGATGTAACTCGGTGCCGTATGTCGCAGGAATCACGCACCGGCAAGTGACCTGTGTCCCTGTTTGACGTTCCTCGAGTTCATAAGGAAAGCCTGCACGACCATTCAAATTGCAGATCCGTTGTCAGCCATTATTTATTGCCATCTTTCGATCGACGAGACATCTGCTCGCAAACAAAACAAAGCGAAATGCTGTCCCCAGCGATTTTTAAATATAGAACATACGCAAAAACCTATAATTTACATTTTAATGTAACAGACAATCTTAGTCATTCACTATTTGTGTAACCTAGCACACAGTCGTGCTAGGTTTTCACCCCTAAAATAAATTAAAAAAAACCTTATAAATAGTTGTTCACGTTAGTTTTACTTATTTCTCAACAATCATTTCCTCGGGTGTGGTGCGAACCTTGTTTAATCCGACAACACTCATGCGATATCAGAGGAAAAAGAGCTTTAGTAAGCTAGCAATATATACGTAAACTGAAAACTGCCAGAATTCCACTACGTAATAAACGTAATAAACTTTATTACGTTCTACGCAAACAAACTAAAACCAGTTAATCAAGGGAATTTTCACTATAGTGCGTTTACTATTTCGCTAGAGTCCGGGAAAAACACGTTTCACGTAGTGATGTGCGTTATATCGATAAAAATTGTAATTATATATTTTTTTAATTTAAATGATGTGAGTTTATCTGTAACCCTTTATACTAGTAATTTAATAATTCTTAGTAGTTCATAGTTTATCCAAATAATAAAAGTAGTTGTTTCCATTATTAAAACTCATTTGTTAATAATAATTATTTAATAAACATTCACATTTAATTTTTTATTTGTATCTTAAAATGTTCTGTTTTTATTTTTAAATAATACTGGGCTAAAATAAATTTATATTATTTTAGCCCTGTATTATATGTATATGGTTTTTATTTCAATTTTGTATATATTGTTATGTCGATTTCATTACGATACAAGCACTGGACATTATGGATTACCTTAAGACTTGTGAGCGAGTCCGTTTTACAACCCCGCCTGTAGCAAGACAGTAAGCGCACTATACCAAATTAACAACAACCAGGGCGGTGACCTTGACACAAGGACAGGGCATCGCAATCAATCGTCTACCTGCGTGCAACGGTCGGAGTGCTCGCTCACCACTTATAGCTGACCTTTACCAAGCAGTTAAATAGATTTATTTTTCTTTTTTTTATGTATATGTATTGCTGATGGCCCTAAACAGCATATAATACTTGCAACTGACCAGGTGAAGAAACGACCACGATAATCAGGAGACTTCGAGATCTGAGGATCACCTCTTACGGAGGTTCATCAAGATTAAAAAAAATTGAAATGTAAAAATGACAGCCTATATATATTAAAACCGCAGGGGCATCCTCTCTATAGATGGCATTAGAGTATAGTCCTCCACGCAGCTCCACTGCAATATGGCAGAGTTCCCATGTCTTCCAATTTTTTTTATTATTATATAGAAAAGCAAGTATCCTCACTATGTTTTCACTGCCGAACATATACTAAATCAGCACTAAAAAATGCATTTTAAAATTACATTGGTGCCAACACCGGGGATTGAACTTGTTATGCTGGTGAACCATAAATCAATTAGATACTGAGCTACCACAGCCCGAAAATGTAATGTGCATACATACATACAATGTACATACAATTTAAAATTTAGTTCCTCAAAACCTCTGCACAAAAGTAATAGAGATGGAATATTATTATACCAACTGTAACAAAAGTTTAAGTCACATTAATAATATAAGACCAGAACTATGACCTGATTACAGCTAACAAGGCATTCCATCTCAGTTCTCAGGGGTGAGAAAGCATATGCATCTTCATTGAGGATGAATTGAAATGTTTTATGCTGCAGTTGACACTTACCATATAGTGAAGTGCAAGCTTGATTGTCAGCAATGGATGAGATATACTATTAGTGCAACTAAGTTCTGAATGTGTTTTAAATTTTATATTCTGCATGTTGTTCAATGTTTTATTACTACCTGGATCTATGGCTTGTTTTTCTTTCACATTCATTTATATGCACAAAGTTTTATTCTATTCTGAATCTCATGCTGAAATGAGATGTTGTGTTGATTTCTATTGACAAAGTATTAAAAATAATGTTGAATGGTGGGGAAATTTTTGAATTCATTATAAAAATAAAAAAAATTGAAATTTACACGTTTAAAAAAACAAAAAGAACTTGAAGAAAGAAAAATAAAGATGCAACGCCAAAAAACAAGGCCATTGTTAACTCTTTGAGAATCAATAAATGAAGTAAAAAAGAAATAGTGATAAACAACAGTGTCACAAAACATTGTTTCCTCTAACCAAAGCATTTTTTAAATATATATTATTAAATATTACACTAACTATAACTGTGCTCATATGAATTAGTTAAGGTTCAATTGAATTGATCACTAATCAGCTCTCTGATCATGTGGTATCATGGAAAGCAACAAAGGTATGTCTAGACAGATCAAAATATATAAGTGCATTCCATTCCATTATATTTACTAAATTTCATTCAAATCTGTTTAGCCATTTTTGTTTGATTGAATAATAAGCATGCAAATATAATTTGACTATACCTTTCATTTACTTGGGTATAAAGTATCCTATATGTGTGCCAAAATTCTTACAAATCCATTCAGCCATTACTGTATGATTGATGTTAATAGGAAATAAAGGTATATGCATAACATTAGGCATACCTTAGAGTACCTTGCTGCATCCACATTATGGAAGTAGTATGAACATAAATTATGAAACTCATTACTAAATAATTAAAATTAAGTGCCTCTCATCTCTCACATTCTACTACTGTCCATATCACTATACAACAAACCTTTTTGTCAGATAATTCTGTCCTCAATGGAATCAATTCATAGCTGCCGTTTTTGTATTTGTATATGTTGGCATCATCATCATCACAGCTTATAGCCTCCCCAATAGATTACCGCAAAGCATTATCCTGAGCCACTTGCATCCATTGATTTCTAGCAAACTTGCATAGGTCATCACTCCATTTAGTGGAGGGTCATCCTGCACTATGACTGCCATATATATATATTATTACACATTGACTGCTAGATAATTTATTAGGCTTTTCGCTTAATGTAATAAAAAATAAAGATAAGAAAATACTGCTAATTCAGTATAAATTGCTTCTTCAATTATATGCATTAGAATACTGAAAACATCTACTGTCACTTATCACCAAATATTGTATTCAGGGTTTAAAGTAACAGAAGAAGTCCAAGAATTTAATAGGAGGAATGACTGATTGAACCTTGATGAAGAACTGTATCTATTCTATGTATAAATGTTTTAATCTTTTCAGGTATGGCAGTCATGGTAATAATATATTAAGACAAGAGGTTGAATATTTATTGTATAATAATAATGTAAATATACTGAGATTGATTAATTACTGACTGCACTGACATTCATGTTATAGACAATTATGGTTCAGGATGCTTACAGTAATCACGTTGATTCATCTTGAGCACCATGGCCCGGTAGAATCGTGAAAACGGCGCCATCATGTTGTGGCCATGGAAGAATCCACTCACATAATCCCTCAAAGCCATTTCAAGAATAGCAATTTCCCAAAATACACTGCCTAAAATTCACAACACCGTGCACTGTTTAGATACTAATAAATTAATAAATTTGACACCCATTATCACTGCACATTTGCTTCACGAAGACATGAAACACCAAAAATGACCGAAAAAATATTCGTACATTGTATAAAGTATCTTGAGATTAAAAAAATATTATCTTGTTATTTTATGTTAATAATAATAAAGTATTATAAATTGAAATTAATTAAGTATTTTAATACGCATGAAAATGCATGTTGACATCACAAATAACCGCTTCACGAACCTATTGATCTTCCTTCCACCGTCCACTCAATAAAACCCGAGTGTAGGGATGTTTATATGATTTCTTCGAAATGTCATTTGAATTTTAATCGACATCGACTAAATTAATTTTGCCTTTTTTTAATATAAAAACGATGTTTTCATATTACAAATAAATACATACTACTTAATTTGTATGCTTTGTTTTTGTGCTGTGCCAATAACTTTTTATGGATCGTAGAAAATTAAGCAAGATCCGGTTTTTACCAAGTGCAAAAGTAATAGGCCGCACATATGACATAACTGTCTGCGGTTGTAGCGGTTTGTACTGTCGATTTAATAAAATAAAATGGAATTCATATATTTGAAGCGGGAAATCTATTTTGTTTCTATTCTCTTTAGGTCTGTAATAAGAATACCTTATACTTAATTTACAAAAACACACAAAATCCTGGCAACAAATTGTTAATAAAATGTATTTGTAATTACAATTGCCTAGGTTTTTCTTAGTTAAAATATGCGTAAACTTGCTTCGTTTTAAATGAAGAAGAGCGATGGTTACGTTAAATGGAATGTACAGCTTTATCGATATTTAGTACACATCACTTTTTATTGGTAACGAAACACAAGCGCTATGTGGCCAATATAAGAACTATCGTGACATTGGAATTTTCTATTGCCATAGAATAAAATGTTTTGCAATTATGGGAAAACTGTGTTTTTTATCGAAAATATTATTGAAATATTTTCGGATAACAAATTATCAGATCAACTATGTTAACTCTATTTTATTATTAGTATAAATCAACCGTTTTTTACCTTTCTAAGGTAATCGACGTAAATCGATTTTTCAATAAATACCGCCTGAAACAAAGTGATATGAATATTATAAAATAACATCAAATATTAAGAACTTTGTAAGAGCTTATCTTAACAAAGAAAATCAAACTATATTTAATTTAATTAGTTTTGCTTTGGTTTATATTTTGGGAAAATAAGTTACTGGGCAGTCGTCGACAATTTGCGTACGTCATCAAAGGTCAACTCAATTATGAAGGTAGAAAGGTGGTATTTCATTAATAATTAATAGGTACGAAAGAATCCGTTTTAAATTAAGCAATAATGACTTGTTAAACTGAACGCATTAGTTTATTAAACTGTGAACAGTTTAATAAACAAATTTTAACAGTTTTTTTTTTCTGTCGAGTTTTAGAATAATGTAAATTCGTAAAAACAATAATTTTTTAAAAGACAAGGCCTTGGACAACGCTTGGCTGTAGGCTCGTTTCACCGTTCATGTCATCTAACGCGATCTTCTCATATAATACCTACTCGTCGATTTGTTTGTTGTCGTTTCGTAAGGTATGTGACGACAGCCGGAAACTTAATTACCATGGAATGATAAGATATAGTCGACGAGGTGATCAATATAAATACAACCTTTAAACAGATTACATTTTTAGTTAAACTATTGACTCATTAGCAGTCGTATTTAATAGGTAATTAGTGTCTGTAATACAAAGGTGATATTCGCTTCACGGTTTGGTGAACAGTCTGCAAAGCTTAAAGTTTAAGTCGTAGGACATTTCCGTGAACTACCTTCTAACATTATTATTTTAAGAATAGTTGGAGTGGTTACCGGGAATATTAACATCATTGAATGGAATTTTGGAAGCTCGCAATCTTAAGTTAAAAAAATATTGCCTAGTTCTACTCGTGCAATATACAAATTATTCCTGGTCCTCCTTCATCCAACAACTTCCCGCGAACGTGTCTAAGTTGTCCATCTCAGTAATTCAATCTAGGAGGTGCTTGTTCGGAACCCACGGTTACAATCAATTCATAATGACTGTCAAGTGTTCATTTACCAGGTGGGTATTTTACATGCAGCGTAATTTTTATCTGCTTGTACCAATTTCTTCTAAATATTTGGATCGGTGAGTTTCTTTTTCGAATTGGTCTAATATAAATACCTATGTCATTTTGTTGGGTTGATTAGTTTTCATTTTTCTTGCCTCAAAACACGTAATGATAGTAGCAAATAATAAATAAAACAGATAACTTTGCTTCATTGCAGACGTACACTTTCAATACCATAAAAACTACAAGCAGGTGATATGGTTGTAATCAACCTGGACAACAATATTATCAAAGATAGTCCTTATAAATTCCGCCTGTATCTGATAACCTTGTCACCACAACAAAACTCTCTGTAATGCGCACTATGGCGACGTCACGCATAAATTATTACTAATAGCTTCCTAAATCAACAGGAAACGTACTATGAGCCCCTCCCCATGGTCAGTCGCACTAGTTGGCAGCACTGGACGCGGCCAGTAAACATCGGGGCAGGCTGTGCCTTAAACATTACAGATCTTAACCAGTGGAGTTAACGAGTGCCAAGAGTTTAATGTTATAAATCATTTGAATTTGTGTACGGACTGAATTATTGGTGAAAGATTTACTAATGTGTGACAAAAGACCTGTGGGTGAAAGCTCTTGGGGTCATGAGACGTACGTATCTTTGAAATAGAATCACTTAAGAACTAAGATGGAATACCGCTTTACCAAAAATTGGGTCTCGACACAGTACTTTAAATAAAATTTAGGACTTTGTAATTTCTCTGTATAATTTTACTCCGAATTTGTTTAAAATTAAAAAGTATACTTGAATATCTAGTATAATCTGTATGATAAAAATAAACCAAAACAGTAGTAGGCCGGCCAAGGAGTCCGTAAAAGTGTTGAGCATTTCGGTTATGGCAGCATAATGTTGCTGTGTTTCGTCTGGTGAGTATACGCGTCCAGAGACTTTTATTACTGGCGATGAGGCATTCCATCTCAGTCCTCAAGCGTGACAACGCATCTGCATTATGATTCCTTGTCAAGGATGAATGTAGATGTGATGGGCCGCAGGAATGACTCGGCATCGGGTGAACTGTGTGCTCGTTGGTTACTCTTAATGAAATAAAAGGAAAACTTTTAACCTAGACAACAAGTACAATATACTCGTATTAAAATAAAGTATTATTTATATTGATGTACATTTTATTTCTTTTAGTAACATATATTAAATATTTTAATTAGCTGACACAACCTTCTTATATTTTAAATCTAAATTAAAGTGATTATGGAGTTTTATTAAAAAAATAAAATACTGTTTATCTTAAAGCTGACGTGAAATTAAATATTTCCCTTAATTTATTCCTCGCATATAGCATAAGTAAATAGCATGTTATACCGAAATAGACTACAATACTTTATCGTAACTTACGGGTGGCAACCTAAGTTGTGGTGGGAGACTTCTATATCACAAGGTTGTGGCAAACGCAGTTCAGGACCACTCCCTAATATATTACATAAGTGAGGCAATAAACCGGCCACAGAGTTCGAAAATCGATGGGTAACAACGTTCTAGAGTTGCAACCCCGCATATTGCAATTGTAGTGGTAAAAAAAAACCAGGAGGGTTAAATTTGAATGAACACTAAGAAAGTTTGCAGTAAATCGATAGACAAAAGTGTCATTGAATACGTCTGTAGGCATGGTCAGTGTCCAGCTACGGACTAGTGATGGGCCGAGATGATATTGCGTAAGTGGTGTATACAGTCAATGCACTTGAAAATAAGTATAAAAAACAGTTTTATTCCCATTCGAGAAACAATATATGTGTACTACAAAATGTTAAATAACACTGCTGTGTTTGTATGGTGAGTGTAAGGATCCGGAGACCCAATTGCAGGTAACGAACGCATTATGATTCCTAATCGAGGATGAATGTGGGTGTTCTGGTCAGTTGGCATAACGTGAACTGTGTGCCTGTGTAGTGTAGTGTCTATTTAATATAAAAATTGTATTGCATTTTCATCAGGAAGGATGTAGATGTCATGGACCGGAACAACAATCACTGAACTGTGTCTAATTTGACACCCTTAATATGATAAACTGACAAGCACAAGTAATAAACAGAAAATTACATTCACCCCAAAGCCTAACGTCTAACTGGTACGTAGCCAAAAAGCAATCCCCACCGCTTCAGAGCGCTTCAGTTAGTTTAGGCGTCATTAGGGTACATTAATTAGCGCCAACCGAAAATTGCAATCGACAATAACGAGCCTGTATCTGAACCCCGGCCATGCGGAAATAGACTGCCTCGTTCATTTCGAGCATAATTTATAGTTATTGCTTCGAGCGTCGGTTATGTGGGTGTATGCACGTTATGTCTGTATGTGGATAAATAAGTTTTGGATTTTTAAAGTAGCTTACGAGTTGTCAGTTAGCAAAACTTTAAATATTGGCCAAAAACGAGCGTCGTGGTATCTCATGTCATGTCTGTGTAAATGCGTTCGCTTTCAATCCACGGTACGCGAGTTCGATTCGGTAATAAAATTGCTGAACGCAATTTTTAGTGCTGGTTTACCACGCTCTTGGCGGTGAAGGCATACATGGTGATGTAACTTGCATCCGCAGTGGAGCCGCGTGGTGAACTTAGCTCTAACACCCTCTAACAGGAAGACTTTACCCAACAGTAAAATTTATATATATATATAGACCGTTACTTCACAACTCATTGTTGTACACGACGCGACGAAACAAGGCTTGAAGGATCAAGGAAAGATCAGATACGCTGACGTGGCAGCAGGCAGGCCATATAGCTCGCTGAACCGACAACCGATGGGGAACAAAAGTTCTTGAGTACATCATCCCAGCCTGGTCACAGTCCACTGCCTACTCAGCATGAGCCACTTGCATGCATCGACCTACAGCAAACTTGCATAGGTCATCGCTCCATATAGCGGGGGGTCAACTCAAACAAGAACCTGTCTCCCCCGTCAGTTATCAGTTCTACGAGCTATATGAGCAGCTCATTGCTGCTCCAGCTTGCTAATCTATTGAGCTATGTCGGTCACCTTCACTGTACTGTCGGAAACCTTATGCTTATCTATATATTTATGTATTATTTTGTATTTTTATGTAAGTAAATATTATTATTAATAATGATAATATTAAAACAGTTCATTGCCAACAAAGGAAAAGAAATAGTATGTTTGAGCAGACAAGAACACTATCTACTACTACTAACTATTACTAATATGTTCTCTTGCGTGTGTATGCGTCCGTGTCAATGTATGTGTAGGTTTGTGTGTCTACATTCTGTAGGCGATTTTTGGTTTTTTCGGGTTATTATGGTTGTGTAACTACAAACAAGTCCTTCAGATTCATAGTTATGTTCGTAGTCTCCAGTAGACCAGTCTCACGTCGTCTGCAGCAAGTTGCCGCTTGTTGCAGTAATACATAATAGTGTTTTATTAAAGAATCGATTGCTATACATAGCATGTCTTGGGTTGACTGCGCAGAGAATGCTGTGTCAGTCCTCATTCTACTACGGATGGTGCTCCACTGCTGGCCGGATGAGAAAGCTCATGATGAGTTATTTAGAGAGCCATGGAGCGGTGTTACGCTGCGCCATAGAATGTAGACCCAATGTGTTTCATGTATACCCATGAAATCAATTATGATATATGGACACCGATTCCGGCCGGCCAGCAACGCTCCGTGTGACCTCTACTGTAGGCTGTCGGCAATATGTTACCGATCTCAATCAATAACAATTTCATATATTTTCAACTTCAAAAGCCAAGGTTGTGTGTGAATTACATATTTTCGTAATGTTTGTTTTGATATACATGTAATATGTATTGCACAGTGACTGAATAACCGGCTACGTCGCGGGTGCTGGGCTCGATCCGAGGAACGATATTTTGACATCTGACACTGCTTCCTAACTTTTCACGCAGTTCTGACGGTAAGTAATTCCTGCGGTCCACAATCATACTCGATAAGGAAGCATCATGCGATTCGTTATCACCCCTGAGGACTGAGATCGAATGACTCTTCACCTATCATTAGTTTCCTGATCCACACCACAGCTTTAGATTACATTTTGTGCAAGCGCGGTTGTCCCCGGTCGAGCCAACCCATTCGTGGTGCAGCTAGATATAATCTACAGTCTGAACACCCGGGTGCTCAATCACACTAAGAATAAACTAAAAACTAAAAACACCCTAAAGATACTTAAGAAAACATGAACTTACAATTCAATTCATATTCACAAAGGGTTTATGCTATTTTAGTATAAATTAATTCAAATTAGGCAGAAAGGTTGTTTGTAAGAGAGCTTGGTTAGAAAACTTGAACTAAATATTTTCGTATTCTCTTTTAGGAACCGTTATGTGCTATTTGGCCAAAGTCTTTTTTTTAAAATAACTGATGGTTAAATAACAAAAAATTAACAAAAAAAAATCGACGAACGCAGCGTTGCAACGCACCTCATTGGCTGTGTTGGTGTAGAAGTGGTGAGCGAGACAGAAAAGAAAAAGGGTGCAAGTGTAGAAGTACTGACGATGTCCACCAGGTCGATTGCGACCACGGTGGTTTCTTCTGGTTCTCACTATAAGACATCATCTGCGCTGGATAGCTGCTGTAATGTTATGAGCTGTTGAAATAACATCCAGGGAAGGTATAGATATAGGGTCAACAGCACGAGACATGGCCGTGGTACAATCGTCCCAGTTTGTTTCTGGTTGCAACAAAACCCTCAGAATACCAGCGTGAAATAGCAGCATCTCACTGCTGTGTTTCGTCTGGTGAATAAAAGGTTCTAAAGATCGTTATTAATCCATAAAATGGAATGCCTCATCACACCTGGGATGAATGTGGGTGTCTAACGCACTCTTCATAGGGTGATGGTATGCTCATACGTCATCTTCAATACAATAAAAGGTGACGACGCACGAAGACGGGCTGTATTTGTGTCACAAGTTGTACGTTTTGATGTCAGCGTTGTGTCTCGTGTCCCATGTCGCTGACACCGAGTCTGCACCTTCCTCCGAACTTATTGCACACGCATTACGTCGATATAACGAGCGAGTGCGCAAATGCTTACGGCACAATAAAATATTCTGCGCAGTTGATGTGATCTGGCAATAAGCAGAAGACATCGCCTATGGACCAGGAGCACATCATCATCGTTTTATTTATACTGCGCTTATTTAAAAATAACATTTGAAATGTAGAAGTGGGCGCTTCATCCGCCCCCCCCCCCTCCTCGCCCCTCTCCCCCTCGGGTCGCGATCGATGTGGCTTCGCAAGGCCAAGGCGGCTGCACCTGCCCTTCATTATCTCACTATCTCTCGCCGCGAATCCTCCGACGAACCCCTACCTCATCATTGATTTAACTCCCTAATTACATTACTACGTCTAACTGCATGAATTAACTTTAATAATGTTATTCTAATGCAGTTACAATTTTAATCTAATTTATGTTAGTTGGTACAAATAACTAGTGAGGATGATCGACAAATTCCTGTAACGGCTCTTGCTATTTTTATGATATTCCAACTTGCGCAACGTTTGATTATTGTCAAAAATTGGGAACAGTGTGCGCAATTTTCTATCTGTTTTAATTATATTACTCGGTGTGACAAAGAGCACAGTTGCCGTATCATGCCTGCGGCCCGTTCATATAAATGTCCACCCTCGACAAAGATTGAAGACGCACGTGCGGTGTCAGTGCTGAGGAGGCTCTTCTGACTCTGTGGTTTGCTCTGTGGAATCAGCTGTCGCTAGCGGTATTTATAAACCTACACCTCCCTTCCTTCAAGGGAAGAGCCTACACCTTTCGGCAACGCATCCGCGGTTCCTCCGGTGCTGCAGATGTCCGTGGGCGGCGGTGCTCACGTCAGATCAGCTGCTCGCTAGCTTGCCAATATTTATTCTATAGAAAATCTACAAATATCCATCGCATGACACGTTCGTAGTTTTTCATCAGCTCTCTGCTAATATTGCAGTCACAGACGTAAATATATACATATAAGTACATACGTAAGTCTGTTTTAAACGCCATTGTAATGAAACTTTCACTCGACACTGTTGTACGGGGACCGGAGTTAATTCCTTAGGTTTTGTGTAAACTTTCGCGAAGCTTCCTCCATAAGCTTTCAAACTTTGAATACGAATTTAGTTATTATTTCTTTGAATTCGCAACTTAGTTCTAACAGTACAAATGTAAGGATACAGACGGTTTTAAATTAAATTTATAGTTTCAAATACTTTGCGTTATTTCATGTGTGAGGTGATAAATATATTAATAATAGTGGTAAAGCCAGGATGCAGCTAGTTGTTAACTGGAACATGACCCGCACCGGGGACCAACTAGAGCACCACGCCCTGACAGGATTGGTTATATGCAGACGGTAAACTAAATAAACCTTAGATGGAAGACACAAACGAAAACTTGATGCTCTCAAACAGAGATTTGTCTAAGCCATCCATCTCCCATATTACCAAAAATACCTCTGTACTCCAAATTATCATTTAATCTGGTGCGAAATTTTACATACATGGAACATTATTATAATTTTTATATAATATTTTAGACATCTACTTCCAGCCTCACCAAAATGAAGGACACCCATGCGTTGTTACCCCTGTGGACTGAGATGGAATGCCTCGTTCTGGTAACCTGGAATAGGGTCACCGGATTCCTACAATCACCATACAAGCAGCGTGAACAGCAGCGCTATGGTGCTGTTCACGCTGTTCGGCCTTTGGTGGAACTGATCCGTTCGTGATGTGGATAGACACTGACTAATCATATTACAGACAGAAAGTGCAGGGGTGCCAACACATGGGTATCGTGATTTTTTGTTGAGTGTGTACATTCTTATGTTACATCAATGCCATATACCATATGCTATATGCCTGTGTGCTCATTGATCACCTCTAAATCATTAAAAGAGGACCGGACGGCAGCCAGGTGCTGTAACCAATGCCAGGTATTTAGGGTCTATTATCTAAATGTCTATTTAATGATAAGCAGCACATCGTTACGATAAGATTAAATTAAAACATTGTAATTATTGCATCAGTATGTTTTAAATTATTTTCTGTATTATTATTAGAGATTATAAAAAGCACACTTTACCGCATTTTCAATGTGTGTCGTAGTCCATGAGAAGATAAAGGATAATTCTTGATAAAAGCTCTGTGAAGTTACTCCTTAGTATTTCGTAATGTCAATGCTTATTGTATATATACATATATAACCACAAACATTTGTGCATAACAAACTGTTGGTTTTGAAATCTGGTTTTTTAGTATATATGTCCCTGACACTATATTTTGTATAAATGTCACTGATGTTGTGCATGCGTTACATCGGGATAGGGAAGGGGTGACAAGTGAGTGCCTCTGTGTTTGCGCAAATGGTTACGGCAATATAAAAATGTTTTGCGCAGTTGATGTCATCGGGCAATAACTAGATGAAGTGACGAGCTTTACAAGTCTGCGGGAAGTCGACAGATGCAGGTGGCTCAAGGCGTACACTGCGACAGGCTGGGGGGGGGGGGGCATCCTAACAAAGAATAAGGCATCAAATCTAGTCAGTACTTCATTCAAATAAATAAAGAAACACAAAGACAGAGCACATGCTCAATAAATATTATTAAAGAAATGAAATAAAAATAGGAGAGTATTTTGCTCAGTACAAATTGAAAAAGAACTATAACTGGAGAATCAAGACGTTTTATATTTTTATAAAAAAAATAAGAAAGGTCTACATATTGTTTGTTTAAAAAGTAAACGTAAACAACCTTAATTAAATAAGTAGGTTAAGTAGGTTTTGCTGTCAATAAGGACAGCGTGTATCAATAAAAAAATATAATAAATAAGTAAACAACTTACGGAGCCGTCGGAAAGTGGCAGACACAGACAGAATCCTCTTCCACATTGAAATCCCTCAAATTCACTAATCTAATTTTACTGATCTGAATATATTATCTCGAACATTTTCACACATATTTAGACATTAACGAGGAATTTGGTGATGAAAGGACTTAGAGGATCGTGAAGTAGAGAAGATAGTTGATGATGTCCATGAGGATTAGAATTATGGTGATGAAAGTAAGCTAGAGGATCGTGAAGTAATAGTCGATAACATGAGCGACGTAGAAGAGAAGGCAGGTGGCGATGTACATGAAGATTAGGATTTGGACCAACATGGTGCTCCGACCGCTGCGTTAGCTGTACTGGAGCTCGGTGAAGCCCCACAGGCTACAGGCAAGGTGAATGTCGACCAACCTGATCTTGTTGAGGTGTTACGTAAAGGAATGGAGGCCATTTGCTGACGTGATCGACGATTATAGATTTGTCGAGGTGTCATGTTTCACAAAAGGCGATCTGTATCAAATATACTTCGATAGCGGTGGCGACATGCAGTAGCTAGGTTCTAAGTGCAATATATATGGGTTGGCTCTACTTGGAAGGACTCAATCACAGGTAAGTGGGTCCACAGGTAAGTACACAGTTCCCAGGGCTGATATACTTTGATGGTCGCAGGTGCATGGCCTCTAAGAAAGTGTAAGCTAGTGTAAACTTGCCTTTATTTGCCTTGATATTCCGCTTGTGCGCGTAAATATGCTCACTGCATATGTATGCACGTATGCTGGCTGACAATAAGCGGAATAAATTCAACGCTCTATTCGGTGACCCGGCACGAGTTCCCAATGACCTGACCGTGTTACTGTTTGTATTCAAATTAAGATAGCCTTGGGAATGTATATATATATATATATATATATATATATATCCAAATAATATTATACATATGAAAGTGTATGTAAGAATATTTGTAGATAACATCTGAACGGATTTGAACGAAATTTAGGACACAGGTAGGGTGTAAATAATTGGATTAATGACACATCGGATACATTTTATCATGGTAACTGAGATGGCTTAACGACTGTTAACAATTTATATTATAACTATAACTGGCATCTGTCCGTGACTTCTGCATGGACTACACAACTGGTTCTAGAGGGAAATGAAAATGTATGGCATTTGGGCACACCTTGTTTCTCACACGGTCGGCTTTATGTCGGTTGCTCAAGAGTATCGAGTGTTCAAAGCTTACATGAACTGGCGGAAAATAAGAAATTATAGAATGTTGTCTACAGAAGTATATTAATTTGAAATAGATGCATCAAATAAAAAGTAATATAAAGCGATGTGATTGATGAGATGAAAGGGTGAAATTTTTCACAATTTTTTCTCACACATTTTTCTTCTCTGAAATCTTTTCTGAACTCGGAGTTGCGGGAAGTACACATATATATATATATATATATATATATATATATATATATATGTATAGGTAGTATATTTAGTGAGAAGAGTAGGACTTCTCGACTCTTCTTAGCTACACTGCGTTTGCTAATACAAATTTGCAATTCAAGAAACTTTCTTTTTCATCAATTAATAATTGTAATATAGTTCATTATCAGCTTACTAAATCTTTATCTTTCTGTATCAGACGATTACCGCACGATTTGTTGAATTATAAATAGTTCTTATTAAATGGGGAAGAACTGATATCTCTATCGGGTAAAGAATTGTTTAAGTTGCTTTATCGATAAAACAAACTCCGTCCAAAAGATAATTATCATTCATTTCTATTATATATATATATATATATATATATATATATATATATATATATTTATATATATACAGTGGTGGTCGTATAATTAGAAACACTACCAAGAAATTAAACAATAAATGGGCCAACAATATGTTCAACGATTTATCATTTATTAGAAAAACAATATAAATCCCATTACACAAGTGCAGTTTCTATATTACATTCCGGTCAAACATTTAAATCAGTTTTAAGGTATGAACAGTAATGGTCGACTAATTAGAAACAACGACAAAAAAGTAATTAAAATTAGTATTGTTATTTACGAAATAGCTACTATCCACAGCCTACCAATAGTTATAATTAATATTTAGTGGCGTATCACTTATTTTCAATAACAGCACTGCAACGACGTGGCATTGATTCAATCAATTTCATACATTTTTCTAGGGGTAGTGAATTCCATGCTTCAACAAATGCTTCATATAGTTCGTTTTGACGGGTGTTACGTTTGTTTGAGGCTTTCTTTTTAACCATACTCCAGAGATTTCCTATCGGGTTTAAATCCGAACTATTTACTAGCCAGTCTAAAACGGATATACGCTGTTCGCTAAGGAAACATTTGACGCTATTGGCCGTGTGTTTAGGGTCATTGTCATGCTGAAATATCCAGGTTACAGGCAAATGATTGTCCGATAAGGGAATCATTGCGTGCTCTGAGATGTTTTTGTATTGCCATTGATCCACTGTACCTTCAATCTTCCGAACGGGTCCAACTCCACATCCGGAAAAACACCCCCAAACTTTAATGTTACCGCCACCGTGCTTGACTATACTCCTTGTGTATTTATAATCAAAATCATCGACCTGTTGGTGGATAAGTCGCCTCCACTCGGGACGCAGTGCCTTTTTTGTCTCCCACTGCGAGGGCTCTATTTTGCATCTCTTCATATGCCTCTTCAGAACGTCCGTATATCTTAGGTACTCGCCACCGCGTTTCTGCTTGCCGTACTGGAGTTCTGAATAGAAGATGCGCTTCGCCACTCGACTGTCCGACATACGAGAGACATGTCCGCACCACCGCAGCTGCCGCCTTATCAGACACACATCAATGCCTCCGACATTAGCGCGCCTCAGGACAGAAGTGTTCCTGACGGGGTCCGACCATCGGATGTTCATTATGTCTCAGAGACATTTGAGATGAAATCTGTTGAGTGTATGGATATGCTTGCGATACAAGACCCAAGTCCTTCTCTGTGACAAGCAGACATGATGACACTAACTTTGGTGGAAAGTTTGAAATCCAAAGTAGTTTCCCATAAGCAGCAGCAGCAGCAGTAGCAGCAGCAGCTCCTATCCTGCTGTTGAGTTCAGTTTCTAGGTCACATTTGGATGTAATCGTGTTACCAAGGTATTTAAACTTCTCAACATTCTCTAAACCATTTCCACTTATGCATACATCGGAATCAGGTGTGTCAGAAGTTTCAGTGGTCATTGCCATGACTTCAGTTTTTTAACACTTATACACGTATACGCATATTATAAAGACTGACTATGAGTACTACACGGACGCTGCAAGAAACTGCTACTGACAGTGGTAGCGAATCTCAACCTGATCATTCAAAAATATCTGGAGACGCGTTGATACGCAAGCGAACGTACCCGGCTCGCAGCGACTGTTAATGCTCAAGTAATATTAAATTAGTTCGAAATGAATTAGCGCGTATTTCCTCCTTACTAGAAACCTATGTCGAGACTAACACACAAATTATGAATCAAATGAAAAACAGTATGGCGAAATCACTGAATTAAAAGCTTCACATGAACAAACAAGAAATTTAATCAACACTAACATAATGGAAATGACTTTGAGTATCCAAGACATTAAATCATCTACCTCAGAATGAGCATCAGAACAGAGTCAAATAAAGGTGCAATTGTCACAGCTGGAAACAAAAATATCTCATGGCGAGAATAAGATAATGTCACTTGAATCATACTTCAAACAACTAAAAATAATGTCAAAATCAACCTCTAAATTACCAGCTGAGTCTTAATGAACAAATAATACGTGAAATTCAAGAAAGGAAGAAAAGAGAAAACAACATCATTATAGCAGGTGTACCAGAACAAACATCGTCTAATGCTGAACAGAGGGTACTCAAGGATGAGTCTAAAGTGCTCAATATTTTATCTCAAATAAGTAAGGACATCTTTAAAACCCATAAAGGTTTTTCAGATTGGAAAGTTTGTCCCTGGTAAAAAGCGAGGACTTAAGGTCTGCTTTGATAAACCGGAGGCAGCTATGCAGCTGCTACGCAGCATAAATAAAGTACCCACTAATATAAAAAAATTCTCCGACCAAACACCAGCGCAACGTGATTACTTTCAAAAAACAAAAAACCAAGTAACTCATCGCATTAATAATGGAGAAAAAGATATAACTATAAAATACATTAATGTCATACCAAATAACGTCAAATCTACTACAAAAAATACCGACCAGTAATACTAAATAAAAGGATAGACGACACAATAACTTATCAAATCGTAAACGATCACCAAGACATACAAATGGAAAAATCTTGGCTGTCATTTCTCTATCTCTATATATTCTCGAAGTATCCGAAAACCAGGTAAATTCAACGAATTAAATGCATCATTAAATCAATTCCCACAACTGTACATATCATCTTACTAACGGAAACGTGGAGGGCGACTGAAAAACAAGCTCTTGAACTACAGATACCCTCCTACACTCACTATTATAACTTTAGATCGGATATCAGAGGTGGCGGAGTATCAGCATACGTACACAATAATCTAAAACACGAATTTATTGAATCAACCTACAAAGATGGTTATAATTTTCTATGGATACTAATACAAAGATATGGACTCGATATAGGTGTAGTGACGGTACACTACACCTGGGGATACAAACTTCAAGACCTTTTTAGAGATGTACGAAACACTATTACAACAGAGAAAGAGAACACTAGTTATTAGTAGAGGATGTTTAGATGTGATTAATAACTACACTATATTACAAGATAAAATAAAACAACGTATTGAAGTCAATAACATTACAAAGACCAAAGTACTAAATCCACCCCAGAAAGACTGGATAATCAAGACCATTATGGATGGAATAAAGCAAAGAAACAATTTATGGATATTACACAAGAAAGATCCTACTAACAACATTTTAGAACAAAATTACAAACACAGAAGTAGATGTAGAAAAAAGAAATTATAGATACGAAAAATCTAAACTTATTCAAAAATTGCTTGAAAAAGCCCAAGGAAAATGTGGACCCTTATAAACAACATAACTAATAATAAAATCAAACAAAGTTGTGCTCTTGCGAAATTTCTAGATACCAAATTCATTAGCAACACTAATGAAATCTGTGAGATCTTTAACCAATACTTTTCTACAATAGGTTCAAAATTAGCAGAACAAATACCGAATCATTATCATAATATATCAACACAGGTCGTGACTAAAACTGATAAACATATCAAAACCATGCAGCTCCTATGAGGTTAGTAAAATTATTGATGATTTAGATGTAACCTCAAGGACTGGCATAGATAAAATTAACACCAAAGCTATAAAATGTCAAAACACATTATAAGCGACCTTAGCACAATGCTTTAACATACTGATGCGTAACGGTGTATTCCCAGACTCGTTAAAGGTTGCTTATGTTACACCAGTTTACAAATCTAGACCCAAAACAAACCCCGGCAACTATCGTCAATATCAGTGCTACCGGTACACTCAAAATTTTTTGAAAAAATTATTTACACGCGATTGATGAAATATTTAGATTATTTTAACTTTATACCTGAACATCAATATGGGTTTAGAGCAAAAAGCAATACAACTGCTGCTGTTATAGACCTTACATCAAAAATAAAAACCAGCATAGATAAAAATCACATTGCTCTAGGGGTCTTTATTGACCTAAAAAAAGTGTGTCATAGATCTTATTTTTTTAACTAGATTAGATTGACCTAAAAGAAGTGTGACATCTAAACACATTGAGTCATAAACTAATATTACATACGCTAGAAAATATTGGCATCAAAGGCAATGCACTCAATATTCTCAACACATATCTAAAATACAGATCACAAGTAGTCAAGATAAGATGGTTTCGAAAGCAATGCATCACCAGTCTCGTGTGGCGTGCCACAGGGGTCTGTGTTATATTTAATTGTAGTCTGGGGCAGTGCTACTAAAACTAAACTTAATGAATTCAGATCAAGCAAAATAAAATCATAAACAAACAAATGAACACTAGCATATCATTTGCAAAGATGTCACAGGTAAATAAACGCAGTACTCGACGAGCAAGTTTACTTCAAGGAACATTACATTCGAAGGAGCGCAACTTTAAAACAAGTTACCCCCTTCTATTAAAAATGTGAGATCATTTAATATAATAAACCTCATTATCTTTGGTTATCAATCATTATCTTTGTTATTACAAAATATTTTAGAAAATTATGTAAAAATGAGCAAATAATGAATACCGGCGACTCGTTGTATGATGTATATATATATATATATAGTTATGCATCCTCCTCACACATCTGTATTAGACTAGAGAGGGCTTGTTCAGCAATTTCGCAATTCAGATATTTGAACCTTTCTCACAGTCTTCAACCGTGAGAAAGCACAGTCAGCGATACCATTGTTTTTCCGAGAAAACTGAACAAGTGTTCGCAGGCAAATACAGCTCACTTTATTAAATAACAACACATTTATATTCATTAATTTTAGTGCCTCCAAATCGGCAACACCTATCTTTTATTTTATTAAAGTAAAGCCTCAATATCGGCATTTAGTTTTATTTAGTTTTTAAAAACATAATTAACTGCTCCCGAAATTTGACTATATACATATTTATATCCGATGCGGGGCGTTGTGATCAGAGTACATGCTATCTTAACGGGCTGTGGGTTCGATCCTCAATAAAAATAATATTTGAGTATGACAAATTGTTAGTTTTCGAGTCTTTCGGGTGCACACGAATATTATACAAAACTTTAAGCACATGCTTCACATAGGACTAGAATAGGGGGCGACGAGTGCATGTATTTGTGTTTGCGCGAATTATTACTACACTATAACACACCTCGTGCATATCTGGTAACAACCAGAAGATATCGGCGTCATCAAAAGTAGCCATTGAAACGTCGTACTCTACGGTGAAGTTAAATGCCGATCAAGATTGATGAGATATTTTTCAGTGGTAAAGACACGCTGTGGTTTGTTTCAGATGCAGCATGAATGGGTCGACCAGGGCAATACCGCGCCTTCACAGAATAGCGTGAAATAGCAGAATATCGATACTGTGTTTCGTATGGTGAGATCCAGTTAGAGATAACGAGATGACATATCTCAGCAATCAAGGGGATAACGCTTGTGCAAATAGTAACCTTTATTTTATTATTACATTGAGAGTTACAAACAAGCACACAGTTCACATGATGTTAAGAAATAGAGAAAAAACTGCCAGAATTGCTCCACAGAAAGGGTGTGGTTTTTCGTTATGATAACGCCAGGCCAGACACATTAAGGCATACAGCAAATATTGAGAGAGTTTGGTTGGAAAATATTATAGCATTCACCATATGGCCCTGACTTTGCAACCTCAGATTTTCATCTTTTCCGGTCTTCTCAGATTTTATTAAGTAGTGTTTAATCAACAACAAGAGAGGACTGTCGCAATATTTTTGACCAGTAGTCCCAAAATTGGAATACAACAAGGGAATTATATCACTACCTTCAAAATGATAATGAAACTATGATAAAAAATATCTTGAATTTGTATATAAAACACGAAAAAAATTTATTCCCGACCCATTTTATTTCTATACCAACCCATTCATTATGCTTGTTTGTAGCTAAATAAAGGAGTTGTTGCGACCGGAAATGAGCTCATAGAATATCAGCATGAAATTGCAAACGCGATGACCCAATTACAGGTAACGAGGCTTTACATCTCACTCCGCGGTAGATACGCATGTACATCTTGAATCTTTATTGGAGATGGATGAAAATGTCACAGACATAACTCTTCATCAGGATAACTATTTACGCATCTGTACAAAGTACGCTCATACGTATAACTTTTTTGTATATGCTCGTATACGTGTGTCAAAAAATTACATTACCAACATAAGATCTCTGGCAAAATAAGCTGCAGACATTTAAGCTCCATCACCCTCTTGTACAAATAGTCAAGAAAAGCAAAGAGTTCTTTTGTGAGAACGAGAAATAATCATTCCCTTCAGCTGATGGTATACAAATTATACGTTTCCATTTAAGTTTCACATGTTTCATCTACTAATTGTCTAGAAGATAAATAAATGGATTCTATTGTTATCTAGAAGATAATTTAATACAATTTATTACTCATACGAACGTTTCCAGGTACTAACTTAAATTTATCGAATAAATTAACAGGTACGTATAGTGCTCTAACCTAATGTCCTGTTTCTTGAAGAGGGACCCGGAAAAACAGTAACATCAGGCACAACAACAGTAGGTTCATGGAGTTTTATAACCACTAGTATTCAACTATTATAAAAAATAGGTGCATGTAATATTTTATGCAAAATTAATTTGCATTTTGGTACTACCCTATAATTAATAATAGTGCTACGTATTGTCTACGTCGTAGCACACGTGCGCAAAAGGAAGAAGTAATATGAGGTCTGCTCAAGATTTATTTCTAAAAGGTGTTGTACTTACGAGTTCGTCCCTGACCATCGATCACAGTGGTGGCTGGTACAGCGAGCCCGTCGATGCCATCAGAACTTGGGACCTGATGCAGGGGCAACTCCACGGAACCCAGCTCGCCTCCCGGCCACGCCATCGTGTCTCACTACGTACATCACTGCTCCATCACCAGTTCACGAAAACTTGTTCACTTAGTTTCACAAACACCAACAATGTATACAGCACTTGCATTGTTTACATGTGTTGATATTATTTAAACACTTGGTACCACTTGCATTGTTTACATGTGTTGATATTATTTAAACACTTGGTACCACTTGTAAGAGTCTCATTCGTGTGGTTTTAGTTCAAATCTTATTTAAAGCGTCAATAGGCTAATAGGTAGTTTAGGTTTAGTACGGTCTGCGAAACTAACACGACAGGTTTGAATACTTCATTCGACTATTTTCGTGGGTGAAATGGGTTCCGACAATGGTTAAGAATATTCGGACATACGAGAGACGCTACGCATTTAAGTTTAGTCGTAGTGGTTAACGGAAATGTTAGTAATTTTTTTTTTATCTATAATTCTTAATCTTATTATAAAAGAAGAATGTTGATATTTAAAATATGTAAACATTGGTGAAGACAAATAATAATTATAGTACTAATTATTTAGTGACCTAATGAAAGGTTTTATAATTAGTTTATACTAAAATTATAATTTAAAGATTTGGCACAACTGAATACGATTACTGGTACAATCTCCAAAATTAATGAGGCGTTGGTATTATCCGATAAACATAAGGAAAGTGTGTTTTAAAAAGCAAGAAATAATAATCTTGTCTGTGTCTTAATTATTCTTTCATAACTCTGATAAATAAGGTCATCCCATCTGGCCAGTCGGGTGATTCGTTTCTACTATTTTAGGTTTGGATTTATTTATTTTGTAACTAGATCTTTGTTCTGCCTGCTTTTTACATTTCTATGATATAGCAGACCGGTGCACGTGGTCACTGTTTTGAGAAACACAAAGAAACTCAATAGTTGATTTTCGATAACATACAATTTGACAACTTCGATCTAGAGGTCCATGCATGGATCCGACTCGTTTGGACAGCGAAACTGCATCACATCTCCTACACTATCTCTCAAAGCCTAAACAAGAAAGTCTTTAATCAGTGCGTGTTGCCATTGATGACACGGTACTGAGACATACCAGGCCCATAGTCATTGAGCGAGCTATGGAGCGGGCTATGCTCTTCGCGATAGAATACACAACGTTGACAGCTTTAGTAAAACATAGGTGACTGACTAAACTCAAAAATTTTGAAAGTTTAATGGGCCGTATACGTAGCTCGTAGAACCTCGGGTGGGACGGATTGGAAGTTGCAGTGTAGTGTATGTGTGACTCCACTAGACAAAGCGACGACCTGACGGCTCTGGATGGTACTTTGCGAAGATCGAGCAGTGGAGGACGGATAGGTGATTATGATGAACAATTGAACAAACATCAACAACAATTCGTATCATCAACTACTCGTTTAACTAAATAGCTAATAACTAAATGTTTTAAAGAAAGAGACCCAAATACGAGAATTAAAATTACAATTCTTGGCGCAGACGGCAAAGGAGTTAATTATTGTTCGTAACAAGTGTTGGCTTGCAAGGTAGTATAGCCTAAAGCTTGTAACACTTTTAAGAAACTAATGTTCCTGTAAATATTCGTAAATAGTACAAGCAAACAATAACAGCATTACAGGAAATACTACAACAATGGTTACAGAGATGTCAATTTTTTTAATGCACTATCTGTGCAATTCATTACTGATGTGTCGCAATGATTTGGATATCTTTCAGGTCTGAGAAAGGGTTGTGCCTAATAGTGGTGAAAGGAATTATAAGATTTGATATTCTCTAAAAGTACCTTAATTAATAAACTATTATACTATAAAGGAATATATCCAAGATAGAGCAAGAAGATAGATAGAGTCCCATTGAATGAACCAGATCAATAAAACGATTCTTTTTCTGCAAACTTTATATTTAATTATAATTTATTTATGCTTTAAAAAGTTTCTTGCCAAAAAGAGGCGAGCTTTTCAATAAAATAAAAGTTGTCCGAACCAGTGATAGTTCAAAATTGAAGACATGGAATTAGGACACGTTGATGCTTACGTACATAGCTTGACTGAAATAAAATGTAAAATAAAATCATGTAAAACGTTTAACGAATTGAAAAGAGCAACTACTGAGTTTCTCGCAGACAAGCCCAGTGTGTATAGTTAAGTAACAGCTTCTACGAGTACATATAAATCCCACCGCTGGGCATAGGCCTCCTCTTTACAGAGGACGTTAGTGCGTAGTCCACCTCGCGGTTTCGCCGTGGATTGGCGGACTTCACATGTTTTTGAAAATATATTTTTTTAATTTTAGCAAAACAACAAATATTTATAAAAAATTTTGACTAATTTAATTTATGTAATGCTTTAATTTATGTAATGCTTTAATTTAAACTTTCATTGGTTTTTTTTTGATAAATATATGTATTCATTGAAATAATTACCTTTAAATGTCATTTGATCATTAATAATTGAATTTATAGATATTAATTAGAAAAGAAAAAAATGTTCCATCGTAATGACTGATAAACTTTTTTCTAGTATTAAGTATGTCAATCGAGCACAGTTCACCTGATGGTGAGTCCTTCCTGCGGCCTATGACACTAACATACATCCTTGATAAGAAATCATAATTCAGATGCGTTGCCACCCCTCAAGACTGAGCGCGGTACCAGACTATATTACCAGGTACTAGTTCCATGAATTCCTTCACTCACCAGTCCAAATAAACCTGTGTTATGCTACTATTTTATGCAAATTGGAGCCTGACCAATTATTGATACAACTAGAAACTAACTGCAGCGTCGCTCTACCATATAAAGTGATGTTGAGATGAATGAAGAATGGTATAACGTCCAAACTTTCATTAGTATATAAATAGATAGGTAACGCATACTGTTTCTGATTGCATTGGAATACAAGGCAACGGGAAAGGTTGCCGAATTGAGAGTACGAGGTCAAGGTCACCGAACTCGGGGCGGAGGCTGTGCGCCGGGTAAGCGGAGATGACGCGGGTTGTTTTATGTTGCGATTAAAATAAATATCGAATACAACGATATAAATAAAGTAAAGATAAAATTAAATTTCTCGTTCAACAGGTAAATAAATAAAAAATGTGAGTAATTAATAAATTTGTGAGAATATAATATTACAGTAAAATACGTGGTAGAGCTACGATGCAGCTGAAAATTAGCAAAACTATTATTAACACTAAGGGCATCACTCGAGTAACGAAACAATCAGAACATCTACTCGTATGAATAAGGGAAAATGTCGAAGATACATATCATTACTGGTATCTAGGCAACCCATTTTAGTCCTCTTCCTAATCTTAATCGAGAAGCAGATAAGGTTGGGTCGGTTCGACCACGACCAGGAACATGCATTCACAGAATACCAGTGAACAAAACTATCATCACGCTTCTGGCTTTATTTCGTTAAGCGGGTTTAGGCATCCGCGGACCATGTTAGTACTAGCCATCTTAGCATTTTGAATCTTTGTTGAGGATAGATCTAGATGTCAAGAAGTTTATCAGTCCGAATATTATAAAAAAAACTATCTTGGAGGTGTACAGATCACCAAGGAATCGGAGTGCTACGCTGCTTCTAGGTTCAGAATGAATGGGTCCGCTCGGTCAGGGCAGGACCACGCCCTGACAGAGTATCAGCATAATGTTGCTGTGTTTCGTCTGGCGAGTCCAGTGATCCGGAGGACTTTATTACTGTTGACGAGGTATTTCATCTCAGTCCTCAAGGGTGACAACGCATCTGCATTATAATTCCTTGTCAAGGATAAATGTAGATGTTATGGGCCGCAGGAATCACTTGCCATCATGTGAACTGTGTGTGAGTTTGTTACTCTCAATGTTATAAAAAAAAAGTTTTGTCATGCTTAAATGTTGAGAGTGAGGTGAGAATGAAAACACACCGGAAATTAAATGACCGTGCCAGACCCAATTAACTAATATATAGTATTACTTTTGTAATAAATAAATAATAATATATAGTGCCGTAGAGTTTTATCATATCTTCAACGATATTATTTATTCAAGCTTGAAATGATAGTCCAATCAGTTGTCAAGTCCAATTAGAGAACTAACTAACTCTGTATCCATTATGCTTCTGTCACCTTCAATAAAAAAAATCATCTCCACTAAATTACTATTAATACACCGAGTTACTTCAAGTTAAAATGTTTTGGCATTCAACCAAATGTCTCGCGATGAATATGCGTTGCGTGTCACCATTGATCGTTTTTATGTTGAAACACTTGACGGTCGAGAGCAGTGGACACAAAACGGCTAAGTTACTTTAACACAAGTATAAAAAAGCTGGCATCAAATAGACTTGAGCTCAATAGAGGCTTGATTCGAAAGAACTTTGAACTATTGAAAACTAGCTATGCCTGCGTTTTCATATAAATGTATCAGTATTGCGAGGTGCACTTTTAAATTGACATATCTTGTATATTAGTAAATAAATAATAAATAAAATTGTTTTACGGATTTTGTCGTGAGTTAAGTACGAATAAGAAATCAATATACAAACACTAAATACTCCGTCAAGAATATTTCAATATATCATTGAAACACAAAAAATCTATTTATAATTTCAATATCCTAATGGCTTAGGGTGAGGTCTGCGAAACTAAAGGTCGTAGGGTATATACCTATATATGTGAGTGTATATATATATATATATATATATATATATATATATATATATATATATATATATATATATATATATATATATATATATATATATATATACCCTATACGTCGTGAATTCGAAGGTTAAATTAATCTGCTACACTGTCTGAACATAGCACAAAAATTTTGTCATGAAGACATGAGCAGTTTTTTGAAGATGAGAGTCATCTTCAAAAAATTGCTCATGTCTTCAAAAAGATATACAGGTAATGTGTGATAATACGTCTAACTAATTTATTGGGGCTGAGATTTTTTTGTACGTGGTAGAGAGATATCGTTGTATACTAGATGGGTTACGACTGGGACAAACTGCGAAAAGATCGCCGTTGTGTTCCGAATGTTATGTTAAGGAAACTAGAAATCCGATATCAGCATATGCGTAATACATAACTGAGTAAAGTGGTAGAGACATGCTCGTCTCTAGTATCAGATGTCTCCGCTCCACCAGGGATGGTACACGCCCTCATAGAATACTACTATAACACTGCTGTGTTTCGTGTGGTGAGTGTAGGAATGTAAGAATCCGCAGAACCCATCATAGGTAATCGCAGTCCTCAGGGTTGACGGCGCATGGCCACAGTTCTCACTAGCAATCGGAGAGACAGTGTGCTACTTACCTCTAATATTATAAAAAAAACTGAAAAAAACGAATCCATCGTCATCAGTATTGGTCGACGATAGATTCAGTCTATGAGCCGCAAATCACTTCTTGTTAATCTTGTGCTCGATTGTCACCGTGAAGTGATAAAAAATAACTTATAAAAATTGATTACATTAAAGAAAAAAGATTATCGTGAACATGTGCAGAAACGGAGAAAAAATGCAAATTTAAAACAGCAACCAAAAAAAATCCGTCCGAGCTTACGGTGTAATATCCGAACGCACTAAAAACTGCAATTAACCCGCGACGTGACAGCTGTAACGTTTAATTATTGTCACGCTATCGGCTTGTGTGCGCACCGACGAGCAACGTGTTACGTATCGAATTACAAACGACGTGACAAATTGCTCAAATAATTGCTTTTTCACTGTGACATGTTATTTTGTATATTGCTTATTTTAGGAGTATGCGTATGGCTGTTGTAGTTGTTGGTCTAGTGACCTCTACATCTTTACCAAATTAGACTCGAGAGCTGAAACTCCGCTGAGTAGAATAGGGTAGGTTCGACTTTGGGCGAAGAACGTCGAAGACAAGAGCAAGACATGATTTGAGATCTGAGATCCTGGGGATGTTTCTTAAAACTTTATCTAACAGTTCAGAGCTGAACATTGCTCTTGCCCAATAGATTTCCGTGAAGTTCTATCACCGAAGTCCATCGAATCTATAAAAATAATTTAAACGAAACTCGTTAGTGGACAAAGGAGAACTATTGTAGAACTCTAATGTACAACATAGTTATTAGAAGATGTGACATTAAATCAAAAACTGTTGAGGCGGCGCAAACTATAGTCAAACATTGTCTGGCAACGCTCAGTTATGAGGATACTGGAAATGTACTGGACATCAAGGCGTTACAGCTTCTTCGTGAATTGTATATGTATATAAATATAAATATATATATATATATATATATATATATATATATATATATATATATATATATATATATATATATATGTATATATATATATATATATATATATATATATATATGTATATATATATATATATATTTATATTGTGAATATATAAATTAACAGTTATATATTAATATAATTATAGTGCTATATGCCTACTTATAGTTGTATATTGAATTGAGTATAAACTGAATTATAAAATAAAAAAGTAATAAGATTATTTTTATTACTTGTAATCTTAACGATATAATAGACGAGATATAATACATGTTAAAGGTATAAAGAAATGCTTACGAATGCATTCCTTGCAAGCTTGCCACCAAAAGCTGCAGTTACTTCCAAGTGTGAATAAAAAAGGCGTTGGTTTTTTTTTCTAAACTTCCAAGAAGTTGGAAACGGTGGAATCGAAGAGTTTGGTTGATTATATATATATTCATTAGCTCGCGAGAGCTGACTGCGGCCCATTACATATACCTACATCCTTAAAGATTCAAGATGCATTTGCGCGGACGTCCCAACGGATTGAGATACAATACCTCGTTACCTGTGATTGGGTCCCCGGACACTCGCTATACAAGAATCTATTTATTGAGGTATTCTGTAAGGACGTGATGCTCGAGTCTAGAAACTAGCTGCGACGTAGTTATACCACTGTCTGTGAAGGATTTAAAAATTTAAACTTAACAGCGTTTATCAAGCGCGTTTGTTTTTTTTAATGTATAAATTATTTTAAACCACCGTAAGAAACTGGCTGAGAGTGTCTTAGGCATTATAAATTATTAACAGATCACCGGATGTCAGTGCTATGGTACTCATTGTCCGAGTGTTCGCTTTTAGTTCACGGTACGCAAGCGAATCGAGTTCGATTCCCGATGCCGGCACCAATTGGCATTTTTAATCTTTTAAATACTGATTTAGCACGTGCTGCGGTGAAGGAACACATCGTGAGGAAACCTACATGTCTAAGGAATGATAAAAAAAATTAAAGACATGTGAAATCCGTCAATCCACAGAGGCCGCGTGGTGGAGTTTGCTCTACCACGCTCTCTTGACCGACCTATGTCCAGTATTGGCATTAATATATTTTACTTTTATAATCTTTGTAATAATTGTATATGTTATTTGCAATATATACAAAATAAAATAATAAGTTGACCGAATTTTTCTTTTTTTTTCGTTGGGTTGTCCGCTGTGAGCCTGCTGCTTTAACAGTTTCACCAGGTTGCAGTCCGCCGGTAGTCATGGTGTGTGATATGAAGTTTAAGTAAATGAATATCGGACAACATAGTGATTATAGTTGTTGTGACTCGTTTCAAAATTGTAGACAAGATTGATTGATTACACTTCAAATTAAAACTGTTCAAGTATCGCGGACAGGCGTCATTAGGTAATTATATCGGAGTGTTTTGAAATATGACACATTCATTTGACTAGATTTTTTATTTTTTATTTTATCGAGGGTGCCAAATAAGCACACAGTTCAATTAGTTGTTCATTTTTATAGTTGCACAACAGTTTTGTTGTGATGACTCGTTAGTTCCAAATCGTTAGTTGCAATTTTAAATGTTTACCACGTGCTCGGCGGTGAAAGAAATCGTGAAGACAGAGCAATTCCCAACAGTGGGATTTATATAGGCCGTTACTACACTGTACTGTAATATCATCGGAAGATCAAGGTGATTACACACCAACAGTCACATTAACAAGGAGAAAGCTTCCTTTTACGTAGGAGTTCTCCACATTATCCGGCACCTTCCAGCTCGTCAGCGTGAGCATCGAACAATAACCATTTCACCAAAAATCTACATTACTAGTGATAGTTGCTGAGGCAAATGTTCCTGGGGGAAATGACCTGTTTGTAAATAGGATTATAGAGCCAGTGCTAGAGGCAGGCTTCAGTTTGTTTGTAGCAGTAGCATGAACGGAGCTGAATACAAGCAAAGCGGGTTATTATTCGGCCGCAGGAGCACTCGCCGTCAGGACTGAGTGCTCGAGTGGGTGACACGAGCACTCAGTGTTCAGGAGGACGTCCACCAATAACAAATGTGCAGTATAATTAATTCTGAATAGCTTACAAATCTTCCACGCTAGCCACTGTGTCCGATTCAGTACTAAACAATCACAAATACACACGACACCGTTTTATTTTAATTTATACAATAATTAGTACTAATTGTTTCATCAACTAGGCATTTATTCAGGGACGTGCTGTCTTCCCGACGGTTTAGAAGTGACTGATTAGTTTTAGTGACGTTATCGCGTAAAGTGTGTCGACGTCGTATAATCTTGATCAGGTAAACAAATATTAAGAAATACGAATAAAACTCAGTGCTCAACATGTACATAACAAGTAAATGAACACCCTCTATATATTAGAAAGATGTTGCATGTCATAACTTGCCTACTGACCGACTTACCGATTGCGTAGCGAGTTCGATACCTGGACGCGGAAGTAAATATATGCATCATAAGTTGTCGGAACTGGGCGTGGTGTATACACGTGTCAGGTCCCTGAACCTGCCTCCTACTGGCCAATTTCGGTCCAGATGTCTTCTGGTTATTACCACATGACATCAGCGGTGCAGAATATCTTATAGTGCCGTAAGCATGACCAACACAGCGGCACTCAGTCTTCGTGTCCTACCCTAGGCCGATTTAATTCGTGCGCAATAAGATCGGAGGAAGGTTCAGACGCAGAGCCTTAGATACGGAACACATATTAACCGGAAAACGAAAAATTTTTGATACACAAATATTCTCCTCGGTTTTTTTTTATTTTTGTGTGCGAGTATAGCTCTTGGGCCAGAGACCTCTACAGCTTTATATACAGGATATCCTATACAGGAGGCCCGCTGAGTAAGACGACAACGACGATGCTGCGAAGCTGGCGCGGAGACTGCTGCTGCACTCCGACCCCTGTGGACGAAGAACGTCGACGACAACAGAGGGGCGCGATAATACGATCCGAGGGACCCTCATAAGGAGGTACGAGACCTCGACTCGGTTGCGGGTCTATTGAGGATTGACGGAATCTCGAATAATATTTATTTTTCTTTCTCAGACATGTAGGTCTTCTCACACATGTAGGTTTTATTCACCACCATACATGGGAAATGAGCAGTTAAACAGTAAATATCAATGGGGAGTGTCCGCGTATCGTGAGTTCAAGGTGAGGTGCCGCGGCTAAGCTTGTTGGAATCAAAATGCAAATAGAAAATTAAAAAGTTTAACTTTATTAAAGTTAAGCAATGAGGACGCAACTCTGTTCGGTTATAGCACCAAACCCATAGAGAGAGAGAGTGATAGACAAAACGCCCATCGACAATGTTGTACAAAAATGTTACCATAATAATTTATCTTATATTTAACTATTGTAATTTTACATTATAATTATGTTTAGACTTGTCTCGAACAAAGCTATATATAGTTCAAATATGACGAAAATATTTCTTACTGTTTCTTCACAAAAGATCTCGCATTTCTCATCATCATCACCGTTGGTAGGTTGTCGTGGTGATAGTTGATGGGACGTCGGGAGTGGCTTTGTGTACATAATTAGCCTTGGTACCTCAACATATTAGGACACACTTTTTTTTTAATTTATATTCACGGTACGTGACCAAACCGAGTGCGATGCCGCACCGAATCTCTTAAATGCTGCTGTACCACTTACTCGCTAGCGAAGGAAAACATCTTGAGGAAACTTGCATATCTAAAGATTAAATATTTTTCAACACATGTGTCCGCCAATTCGTGGTGAAGCCGTGTGAAGGACTATACTCCTCATTTTTAGGAAGGAGGGTTTTTCCCTGCAGTGGAATATATATGGGCCTTTACTTTTTACTTTAATACATTTATACATAAAGTACCAAGTTACAACGGTGTAATTTGTAATTTTTTTACGTATCAATGACTGTAATTATAATTACGAAAGACCGGGAGACTCGGTACTCCCATGAATACATCGTCGTTAGTGCCAAGTGCGTTTCAACTGAACTGAAACTACAGTTCTAAACTATAAATGTCCAAATACACCAACCACAATACGAGTATTCCACCACGCCCCGGGGTGGCTGGGAGGGAATGCCAAATGGCATTAAGACCGCTTTTTGTTACTCTGTTTCTTACAATAAACACAATAAATAAAACTAGCATATTAAATATTGATTTTAAAGTTTGAATGTAATGTTAAAAAAAACAAGCACTTTATAGAACGCTACCAGTGTAGTTAACAACACCAACGTCCCGGTTCGCCGCTACAACCTAGCTTAACTGCTTTTGCTAGGAGGTGGTCCACGACAATATTAGAGTAGCGGTTTCAAACCTACGACCTCAAGCAATTACGCTATTGTAGAAGATTAATTCTAGTACTCCATACACATTACTATTTATACTAATTATATAAAAATAAGAATGATAAAATGCAATAATAATGCTGGAGGCACGTTGTAGATCGTTTCTAGCTGTAATATATACAATACCAGCATAATGCTACATTATGATTCCTTATCTGGATGAAAGTGAAACATCCTGATCTATTGTTGGGGACGCACGTGGAAGACAACGCAGGTGAACTGTGTGTTCGATTGTCACCCTTGATATTATTTATAATAAAAATCGACGGCATGAAGTAACACCATTGCATACAAGTGAAATGCCCAAGTTAAGATATCAATGTTCCCACACAGATAACGCCCTGATAAACTTCACTAAAACATCCGACCGAGTCCACCGTTCCGCCTAGCAGGGTGCGGTCGAGGGAGTGCCGCTATATGGGGCAACACATATGCTGTGACGTCACCGCGCCATATACCGAATTAAATCACACCCTTCATATCGTGAGGGTAGGAACGGGGACGGGTTCCGGCGGAAATAAAATTAATGAAGGGACAAAAATTTCAACCGATTTTTTTTGTTTGTCGTGCGATAGTGCTTTAGTAATTAGAGGTTGAAGAAATCTAAAACAATAACATAGTTATGAAATTATCGCATTGTCGTCGGATCTTATTACGTCTGCAAAGTTTCAGATTATACATCAGTGTCACCCACTTGAAATGAAGGATTCCGTTTTCACAACAGTAGAGACACGTTGCAGCATCTTGCTAGTTCCAGCAAGAATGACTCGACCTGAGAGTAGCATGCCCTTAGCCCTATGCATCGTTAAATGACAGTGAAAGTCTGCTGTGTTTCGTCTGGTGAGTGTAGGGATTCGGATATTATTCATCAAATGTCACAACTAATCAGATTCCTTCTCAACGATGAATGTGGTCGCCAAGAGCAGCGGGAATCTCTCACCATCAGAGCGGCTGTATCCTCATTTCTACTCATTTAGTAAACAGTTCACCTGATGGTAAGTGCTTTGGCTCATATATGAGGATACAACAAAAAAAAGAACGCTATTAGTAGTAACATTCTCGTTAACCATTCCAACTGGTGCACGAGCACGGACTGAGACACTGAACAGTGTGCCTTAAGCCGTGAGGCCATTGACGATGAACACATAGTTTCATTGATAAGGAATCTCAATGGGGCTGCGTTGTCATCTCTTAAGGACTAAGAGGAACACCTCGTCGCCGGTAATCAATTATTCGGTTTCCTTAATGGCCCCGGGTCTCATTTCAAGTGTAAGTGTCAATAGTAGGTAACGGACTGAATACATTTGTAATTATTTAAATTGCGGACATAATACTCTCGGGTATTCTGGTCGCCTATTGAATTCCAATCACGGACTCAGTCTACCGTGCTGTCTTTTAATATATATGTGTGTATATATGTATATATACCTGTATAATAGCCGGTAGGTGGTCCAATATCTAAGCGCTCACTTCTACAATAATTCTTGATAAGCGAGCAAACCGAATTCGATTCGAGTTTGATTGATTGTTCACGTGCTAGGCGGTGAAGGACATCATCTTGAAGAAATGTGCATGTTTATGACGTAAATAAAAAAAGACGCGACGCCACGTCACGTCCGCTAATCCAGACCGTGAGATGGACTATGCTCTGACAGTGGGATACGTACATACATCACTTAATTTTACTTAGTTATACATATATAAAGAAATAGTTATTATAAAACATTTCTTTAATTTGAATTTTGCCGTGACTCGCCCCGTCGGTAAAGAAGTGTGGAGTCGGGTTCGGTCGACAGATGGCAGTATAAGGGATGCAATCTGCTACGTCGGTAAAGTCGGGTTGTCATTGTCTGACAGACAAAAGAGACAGAGGTATGAAAGACAAAAGAGTGTAATTTATTATTGTGTTAAAGTGTTAAAAATTTGAAGAAAAGATTGAGATTCTGACTCATAAATGTTAAATGTCGTTTCTTTGATTACAGGTAGGTTTTCTTTAGTTAAGAGCGTTAAAGTGTTGTTAAATTATGAATTAAAGGTGATTGTGGAAGCTGATGATGATACTCAATCTACAGCTGAGCTAGCAGCAGCTTTTGATGTTAACATCAAAACAATATTGCTCCATTTGCAACAAATTGGCAAGGTAAAAAGCTTGATAGATGGGTGCCCCACGAACTTAACAATCGGCAACGTACGCGTTGAGACCTGCCTTGCGCTGCTTAACAGGCACAGAAATGAAAGAATTTTGAACCGAATTGTTACGTGCGACGAAAAGTGGGGTTCTGTTCGACAATCGAAAGCGCTCAGCAAGTTGGTTAGATCCATCACATGGTGTGATTCATCACAGTATTTTACCAAACGGCATAAGCATTACTGCAGATGTGTACTGTGAAGAACTGAAGACAATGACGGAGAAGCTCGCACATTTGCAACCAGCTTCGGTCGACCCCGCTACTCCTACACGACAACGCGTGACCCAATACTGCACAACAGACAGTCTCCAAGCTGCAAGAGTTGGGGTTGGAAGCTCTCCCTCATCCACCGTACTCACCAGATCTTGCACCCATCGACTATTACTTTATCCAAAATTTGGACAAACATTTTAGTGGGAAAAAAATTCCCGTGAGGCAGTACAAAATGCCTTTGAAGAGTTTGTTGCCTCCCGTCCAACTGATTTTTAAAAGAAGGCCATCAATAAACTACCACTGCGTTGGCAAAGATGCATCGATTACATGGGATTACTTTGAATAAAAGAAATAAAAAAGTTTGAAAAAAAAAACCTTAAACTTATTTCATACAATACGCCAATTTCATAGGTAAAGACCTAATATATACATAACATCGGTAGCTACCAATCAGGATCTTGCTTTATAGTAATCTAGACCTATGTTCAGTAAAGGGCTATGGACAGGTTGTGATGATGTATGAGATATATATAAAAATTAAAGATCCTATTATTTCTTCTTTTAGTATCGAAGTCTATTATTTACATTTACCCATTCCAATACTCGGCGGCACTTGCGGTGTCTAAACTGGCCTCGTACAAGACGCTCAATGTACATGGTTTCATGTTTACACATCATAACAGGAGATGCGCAATAATAGTACAGATTTGCCATTCGATCGATATAACCACACCTAGCCAGATTGTATTTACTTGGGCCAACCTAAGAATGTAGCCTGTTAAGCGACTCCTAGATGGTAAACGAAATTAGTTTTTATAATAACGAGAGTGACAAACGAACAGTTGGCCTGCTTGTAAGCGATGGCTGCGGACGTGACGTCATCCATCCTCCACAAAGATTGAAGATGCTCCTGCCGACCTGTTGATTTTGCAGCATGTAACTAAATACAGCCTGTCTCTGCAATATAATACTCAAGTCTAATTGACACATGTCTTAATTTTTTCAGGATTTTTAACATTATACTAATATGCCCGTTAACCATTCCAACTTAACCTAATCGCTTGGGCTAGGATATTTCACGACCCCCTCCAAGCGGGTTCTCGCCTTTTTGTGGTGGAGGGGCTTAGCTTCACCGTGTCTTCGTCACCCACGGTGAAGCTAAGGGGAACGCATGCGGTCAGCCTATGGCGCCGGGCTGGCTCGTGTTGGCCACTCCTTGGATGCGGACTGGCGGACTGCAGGGATTAGAAGTGACAGTTTGAGGGCTGGCCACCACCGAGGTAGAGTTGTGGCGGAAGGGGAGTGGCGATGAGTAAACAGCCAGCGAAAGGGGGGCCGCGAAGGTGTTTGCAAGCGGAACCTCGTGGGGTTTTAGTCGGGGCATGCATAAAGAATTATCACAATTACAAAAAAAAAGGGATGGTTCACAACAAGTCGAATGGTGGATTCAAACCTACGACGTTAAATTTCACAGACCGTACCGTAAACCATTAGATTGACGCTTTCGACAAAATTAAATGAAAGTTATATTTAGTTTCGTTCCACCATTTTGCTCGTCACGAACAGTTAGTTAAATCAGCAAAACAAAACAGCAGAACTACCGCTCTCATAACAATATAAACATGAAAATAAAAAAAATATATTTTTAGCTTCCGCTGTGGCGTTTAATTTGTTAAAGTGTTGGATGACTTGGTTGATTCCACGGCGACATCTACTGACAAATGACATCAACTGGGCAGAATATTTTATAGTGCCGTTAGTGTTTACGCAAACACAGAGGCACTCGCTCGGCGTCCTCTTCCGTTGTAGCGTCATGAAAACGGGGCAGACATACATACATACATTTTAATGCACTAAAATTGTTCCTCAGCTCGGAATCGAAATCCAAGACCTACGACATGGCAGCCAGGTAATCTATCCACCACACCATAAGGTCATCAATGCTGTAATGAAAACACGTTCCTGTCGCAGCAGCCGTATGAAACGAACATCGCTTCGAAAATTAATAAAGTTATTACGTATTCATAAAACGTGGGATAAAAGGGCAACAACAAATCAAATTGTATTAACTCTCTCTATCTTCTCTCTTTATCTCTTACTGTGGACGGTATAGGAGACGGCTGCTGAAGAGACATCCAGATGTAGGAGGGAGAGAAACTTTTATTTTATTACATTGAGAGTAACACACAAATACACAGTTCACCTGATGGCAAATCATTCCTGCGACCCATGACATTTACATTCATCCTTGACAAGGAATCATAACGGAGGTGGCTTGTCACCCTTGAGGACTGAGTTGGAATGTCTCATCTCCAGTAATAAAGGTCTCCGAATCCTTTATTCATCAGACGAAATACAGCAGCATTATGTTGCTATTTTTCGCAGAGGGCGTGGTCCTACCCCCGTTAAGGTGACCCACTCACTCTACAGCCAGAAACAAACTGCAGTGTAGCTCTACCTATGTACAATGAGTACTAATATTGCATACTGTAATGCGAGTTTACGTATAACAAAGGCTCTCGATATTTTGTTAAAAAGTTGGTTCCTTGTTACTTTCTTAAGGCTGTTCGTATCTGATCTGCTGTGTACAAAAAAAAGGAACAGCCAAAAAAAAATATATATATATATATATATATATACTATAGTCTGGCCATAACTAAACTAATTAACTTTTATTTTTTTCAACTTTTAAATTATTTTGGATTTGGATCACGTATATTAATTAAAAAACTTCTTTCGATTTTGCGCCATTTCACATATTTTTTTGTGTTCATTATCAAATTACAATATGGAATGGGGTGTTCAAGAAAATAGGATTGCAGTGATCGCCTTGCACAAAGTGGGTATGGAGCCATCGGTCATATTCCAGACACTTCAAACGCTTGGTATCAGCCATATGTTCGTATATCGTACTATCAACAGATAAACCAACACTTCCTCCGTCGAAGACTAGAAAAGATCGGTCGCATGCTGTTAGAACTACAAACGCTGTTAATGCTGTTAAAGCCAGAATTCATTGAAACCCTATTAGGAAGCGAAAAATCTTATCACGAGAAATGAAGATTCCCGCTAGGACTCTGTCGCGTATTATAAAACAAGACCAGTAGCTCGGTGCTCATCGTTGATAAACAGGGCATGCCCTAAATCAATCTTTACAATTAAAGAAGTCTCTTAGACCTCGAAGTCTTAAGTCTCGCAGACCGTATGTAATATATTTGCTAAGGGCCGTGGTAGCTCAGTGTCTCGCACTTAATACAAGGTACGCGAGCAAACCGATTTCAATGCCCGGTGTCGGCACCAATGAAATTATTGATAAGCTGTGTGGCGATTCATTATTGTGTGGCGGGGCAGCTTTGACTATATAATTAGCTCCAGTAGCTTAGTGTCCAAGCGTTCGCTTTATATCCACGATACGTGAGTAAACGGATTTTGATCCCCGATGCCGGAACCGATGAAACTCTTAATAGCTATTATAAGGGCTGATTTACTACGTTCTAGGCGATGGATGAAAGCATCTCATCATCATCAAAGAAGAGGAAACTTATATATCTGAGCAATAAATATATAAAAAAATGTTTCGAAGTCGTGAAGTTCGCCAATCCGTAGTGAAGCCGCATTGTGGATTAGGGTCTACAGCCTACACCCTCTCTACAGAGTAGATCTTTGCCTACAAGTGGGATCTTTGTGTGCAGGCTGTTACTATATTTTTCTTAAATCGTCTGTGTAGCTTACATGTTACAGTTAAAATAAAATATGACACATTTAAACTTAATATATAAAATCTTCCGAAAGAGAATAAGATATAATCGCTCATACGGGGCATAAAATCTCTCAAAGACTTCGTTATTCATTAGAGGTCAACTTGCCAAACTAACTTTGAACTTGGCGAACTATTTGAACCGCCGCTTTGAGCTGAATGCCAACGACGGTTACTATAGTAGCCGACGGAACCCGAGACATTTGGGTTTTAGGTTTTACAAACACGTGTTCAACTCCTAATCGCATTATAGTTCTTAGGTATCAAAGTTTCAGAAATATAAATAACTTAAGTTAACGAGTTTTTAGATTTCTAAGTACTTACTTAAACAGCAATCAACTTCGAGTATATACCAGACCATACCAGAGATCGTTACGAATACGAGGACAGAAGAAACACCGGTTAATTTTAAGTAGTACACCGACTTAAAATATATGAAGCTTAATTAAAAGTTAAAAAGAAGTCTGAAGAATTATGTCTAGCCTTTTGCCAATAATCGAACTCGAAATTGTTTATACTGTAAAAAAACGGAATTCTTTCAGAAAGTTTTCTGGCTGAATGTCATAGCCAAATAATAATAATAATATAAGTGTGGTGAATCTATTTAAGATTAATCTACAAATAAATCAAAATATAATTTTTATCATCCAATTGATTATTTTCCTACAAAATTTTATATATACCATTTATTTTTCATTTAATCAAAAACTAAATTATAAAAAAATCTAGCCTCGCTTGTTGTTTAATTTCATCATAGCTTTACGGAGAGATTTTATTAATATTAGTTTGTCACGAAAGAATACATCTAAACATATTTCTTTACGTTAAACGATTAAATTTACGTAAAGTATATAGTCGCGCAAGTGCATGCGGCAGTAAGGGCAAGTGCGGACGGCACGTACGACCCGGGCTGCGGCGCGGCGACACTGACGCACGCCCCGCGGGCCGCGCACAGCTTACTCGATTTGCCGCGCTTACTGCTAAAGCCGCAAGCGCGGCACTTTGTGCTTTTAAGGCTAAGTTACAACGCGTCAGCAGATAACATTGTACTTACACGTAAAAGTAAAGTAACATGCATAACATAATACGGTTGGAGTTAAAAATTACTTAATTAAGTTAATTTTTTTTTAACTATTGTTGTATATTTAAAAATAAAGTAATATATATTAACGTAACTTTTTTCTTTTTTGTGTGCGAGTATTGCTGTTGGTCCAGAGACCTCTACAGCTTTATCTAATTAGATCGCGAGCCTGCTCTCTAGTCCACCAGGCGCCCCCGCTGCGGATTGCCGGTCTTCTCACGTCTTTCGTCTTTCTCATGCCATGGGCCATCGCTTACCATCAGTTGAACTGTGTGCTCTTATGCATTAATGATTTCTTTTCATTAAGTTTATATTATGTTTTAACGTTTAAAGTTCTATCATTTAAAAGAGGCCAACGGTTCCTCCGAATGCCATAAATATATGCAAATCATCTTACCGGTTCGTGGAAATACTATTATAAACCGAAGCTTTTTCTATTTCTCAAGCAAAAGTGTGCGTGTGTATATAATATACTTTATTCTTAATACAGATTGATTGATTATGGTTTTTCACCCTTGAGGACTAAGATGGAATGCCTCCTTAACAGTAATAATGGTATCCATATTCCTACACTCACCAGTCAACACATAGCAGCTTTATACTGCTACTATGTATGTGTTCTATGAGGGCGTGGTTCTGCGCTTGTGAAGACGACCTATTCATGCCACAGCTAGAAACAAACCGCAGTATGGCTCTACCACTGTTTATCGTCATAAATTAGTAAAAAAAAATAGCGAATAAAAAGAATATACAAAATTAAATTTAAATACAAGTATCACATAGTACAAGAGCATCCTCTTAAATACAAGTATCACATAGTACAAGAGCATCCTCTTAAATACAAGTATCAAAGTACAAGAGCATCCTCTTAAATACAAGTATCACAGTACAAGAGCATCCTCTTAAATACAAGTATCACATAGTACAAGAGCATCCTCTTAAATACAAGTATCACAGTACAAGAGCATCCTCTTAAAACACTCTTTACATTATTTTTGTAAAGAAATCTAGAATACTTAAGCACTGTTTCCCCTGGCATTGCGGGTGCAATCGCTTGGCGGCTGATGCAAATATTGCGAAGAATGATATGAAAGAAGAATAAATATATATATATTTGGTTTTAGTAGACTAAATTTAATAAAAGCATTTCGTAATAGTGCAAGAAAATGATTAAATAATACTTTTTTTTCAAAATATTAACGTATGCCCACACAGTACAGCTGATGCTAAATCCTCCATTATCTATAATTGGGTCACCGGATCCCGACACTCGCCATAAGAAAAACAGCAGCGTTATGCGGCTAATTTACGCTGGTTTCCTGGGCGCAATCCTTTCCAAGTAGAAACCATTCATGGTGTAGCTGGAAGCTAACTGTAACTCTGAAACTAGATAAACTGAAAATAGAGCAAGCGTCTGGTTTCCAGTGCTGGTTTGTTCTCGACAGTGTGTTTATGATGACGGGACAGCGCTTTAAAAACAGATGTCTCTAAAATAACATTTTCTATGAACGAGTTATGGTTTGCGTAAACAAGACGAAAATACGTCCAGAACATTCAGTGCTTCGTATATATAGTTCAAAACATTGTTGCCTCCATCAAATACAAATCTATTTGTAACGGCAAGTAAACCCTTGTTATATTATAAATAAGTATAATCCCGTACTATATACTATACTATGATAATTTTTCGATGATTTTTTTTATTTGTTAAAATAAATTGTGCTTTTGTACATTGTTTTCTTGTATATACTGTGTGAAACATAAAAGAATTTCGATCATAAAAATAATCATTCAATATATAAATAAATACGTGCAGTGTCAGCCACTACAACTTCATTACTTTAATTGATGATCGTGTGGTGTAGTGGTAAGAGTAACTGACTGCTCAATTGCAGGCTAGGTTTGATTCAGAGCAGAACTACAATATTTGTACATGACAAACATTTGTGATTGTGGATGTACTGTGTCCCGTATCCCTGATGCTGTATCTGAACCTTCCTTCCATCTTGTTGCAAACGCATTGCATCAGAATGGGGAGGGAACGACGGAGAGTGACTCTGTGCTTGCGCAAATGCCTGTCTGCTCTTTCGTGTAGTGAGTAGTAGTAGTGTAGGTATCTGATACAATTACAGGTAACAAAGTATTCCATCTCAGCACTCAGGGGTGACAACGCGTCTGCGATTCCTTATCTTGAATGAATATAGCTGACACGCGCCGCAGGAACCACTTGCCATCAGGCGAACTGTATACTCGTTTGTTCCCCTAAATGCTAAAAAAGAAAACAATGCAACAAAAGCGAAAGCTTTCCTGTTTCCAATATATTCATCGGCACGACAGCTGACGTTGAATTACAATGGGTTTTTGTTGTTCGCACTCAGTGATGTCTGGTTGGTTGTTATTTCTTTAAACGGAAATTAATTTAAAGTTAATAATAACTAAGTTCTTTTAAACTAACATAGAAATGTTATGTTTTATGTAACAAACAACAGTCCATACACGTATATATATATATATATATATATATATATATACGAGTTATCGTCTGTGTTCCCGTGGATGCAGCATTACAATACGTTCTGAAACGTTGATCCTCTCTAGCAAAGACCAAGATGTTATTATAGGTAACGAAATATTCCATCTCAGTATTCGGGGGTTTTATTTTATTTAATGAACGCCAACATTGTGCGCATTGATACAATACAATAGATGAGAAAGATGTGAACAATAGATTAGCGCCGCTACAGTTACAGGTGGAGACTGCAGGCAAGTATAATGAGCGACCAACTACCACGAGAAAATTGATAAAATATAACAGCATACAAAACGTTAATGCATTAAAACGTTAATACAAAAAGTTAATAAAAAAATAGTAAAATACAATGTCAGTATGTGTAATGTATTTGTTCTTGAGCTTGCCAGTGCTGCCCGAGAACAATTGTACATCTGTAGCTCTCGACAGGTTGTTACATTGTCTAGATATTCTATTAAGAGGCGCGTGCTGCCCAAGATTAGATTTACGTAGAAGATTCTTTATTAAAGATGTATGTATGTCAGCGTCGGAGCGCGGTCACCCCTTACCATCAGCTGCACTGTGTCACTAATATTACGAAATATATCATCGTTAGGAGACCATTATCACCAGCATCAGATTCACGTAGATCAAGCGTTAGTTGATTTGACGAAGCATCATGTAAAACCAGTGCATGTTCTGTTCTTACATTCTTGTTGTATGTTCTTCTGTTCGATCCGAGGACTCAATTACGTGTAGCGAGGTATTCCATCTCAGTCCAGGGGTGAGAACGCAGTGAATTATGTATCTTTATTGACAGATGTTGAGGTGATGCTACAGTTAATGACTATCAGGTGGTGTGTGCTCGTTTGCTAATATTATTAAAAAAATATATTAAATAATACGACATCGTATTAAAATAACAAATTATTTTAATACGATGGCTATCGTGTTTGCACGGAATTTATAAACAGTATTGGTTGTGAGCCGTGGCAGCCGGTGATTAAGCTCTTGCTTTTAATTCTCAGTACGCGAGAAAACCGAGTTTGATCCCAGGTTCTGACAATAATGAAATTAGTAATTGCGAGTAAATAAAAAGTGAGCTGATTTACCTCATACTCGAAAACATCGTGAAGAAACCTGCATGTCTAAGCAATAAAAAAAAATTAGAACACATGGTAAGTCCGTCACTCCGCAGTGGAGACGCGTGGCTTACTATGCTCTAACACCTTCACCAGAGAGGAGGCTCATGCCCAGCCGTGGGATTAAATAAGTGTCTGCCACTGCCCAGCAACTGAGCCTTAATTGTAGAATGTTTATTTTTCATGTTTTATTTATTTGGTATGTGTACAATCTAATTGACATACATACGTCTTTACTGAAAAGGTTTAGCAGAACATTTATATATTCATTATCAAACTAGAATTAATAATGTTATTATTTTAGAACTAAGGACTTTGTTCTGCCATGAAATTCGTTTCACAGTCACCTCGAAGTAGTTGCATAGAGAGTCGTTTCAACGTCACCGTGAAAAGCAGTTGCTTAGAGAGTCGTTTCAACGGAGTAATATTCAAAGAAAACTAATAAGATAATAATTAGTATTTTTAAAACGAGTATAAAATTATTTTAAGTGGCTATATATTTTTGTATAAGTAATTGCTTTATTTGCATTCAAAATGATACAATAGAACACGTACTAACAGATGTTACGTGACCTATTATAATGTATATAAACTATTATTATAATATTAAAGTAAATACTAAGTTTTAACTAAGAAGTTAATTCAACAATGGTTTCCTACAGAAGAATTATACTTTATTGGTAAGTTTTTGAGTGTTAGTAAATTATATATATTACAGATAATACTAGAAAAACATAAGACTGTGTCCTCGAACTCTATCTATACCCATTCTATCTATCTATTTATACCCAAAACTCTAAACATATATCCACTACCTTCACGTAAGATTAAAAATATTGTAACTGAGTGGGTTACTAAACTCAAATATAGTGAGATTGAGTCATTGTTACAAATAATTACATAAGTGACACGATATACATTTGCACACACACATATACACACGCGAAAACGAATCGTTCACAACATAAAAAGTTTCAAATTCTAATACTGACTTAACTGGTTGTAATATTAATTGTCTAGTATTTAATGTAATAATATAGTCTATAGTATAGTTATGTTTATTTTTAAAACAACACTTGTTATTTTAGATACGGAGAGCGGGGCGTCCTGCCACAAATAAATATAGGTGTCTCAAAAATGGATCTATTAATGTTTAAGGTTTTAATGCAAATAAACTTTACTACTTTACTTTATTAAAATAACAATGATAAACTTACATGTCAATACCTTAAAATCAACTTCTGCTAAGACACTCGTCTGAGATTACAAATTGCCAATAAACATAGTTCACTATACTGAAAAGTGTTCACAGCGTTAATGATTATAAGTGTGCCACTTAACGTAAAGTGAAAATAAAACCAGTAAGCTACTCGTAGTGCTTACGGGAGAGCGGCGGGCGGGCGACACAGCGCACGGCGCCGCGACCGCACTTTCAGAGCTTTTAACGCTCATACCGGAAGCGAACGACAAACTTTACATTTAAGTTAAATCACAAAATGTATACCTTTAATAAAACAGTGGTAGAGGCATGATGTAGCTAGTTTCTGTATGCAGCATAAATGGGTCCTGTCGATGGTGAGGGTGACTCAATTAAAGGTATTCCATCTTATCAGGGGATGATAAAATATCTGCTGCACGATTCCTTAACTAGGATGAATGTAGGTGTCTTGGGCCGCAGGAATCACTTGCCTTCAGGTGAACTGTGAGCTCATTTGTCACCAAATATAGTCCTCGTTAAATTGTTATACTTGACCTTTGACTAGAAAATAACTAGATATGCTGTGATCAAGCGCAACGACCAGTCGTGGCTCATACAGAACTATTTAGACGACACATAATACAAATAAGTAGCCTGTCATTGTTGCATGTCGCATGACTGGAGAAATTCTACAAATATTTTTAATAAGGTCATTGGCGGAAGATGCTGCTGCTGAAGTGCTGGAAATGCGCTAAAAACTAAAGATCCAGAAGTATTTGTTCTGTATATATATGCCTTCATTGGGGATCCTTACTAATTCTTCTAGTCCAGGGTGTTTATTTGAAACCAAATTCTTTGAACGTATCTGATGTTATCAAACTACAATACCTTCCTCATATTAAAAGCGAAAGCTTAAGAGCTTTTCGAGTGTCGATCACTTTCCGCGAGATACGGTAACAAGCAGACGGTTATGTGCTCTAATTAATTATTACTGGCAAGGGTAATGGTGCTTAACTAAGTAAGCTTTACTTTTACTGCGGAACTACAGTTTAAAGTTTATTTCGGAATGGGACTTTATAATGATTTCTTTATCCGATACTGTATACTCTACCGGGTTATGGAGAAGATAGAGAATCCTATATATTTTTGTATAATATCAGGGACGAGGAACCCGCAGGTAACCTGATATTTACATCGATCCTCAACAAAAACTGAAGCCGCTTATGAATACAACCGTACTTGACTCCCCGGATCTGTGTGTTATGTGATAGCGTATATTCTGTGAGGGCGTGGTCCTCGGTCGAGCCAACTCATTCATTATGTAGCTAAAATGAACTGCAATACGACTCTACTTGTTACATAAAATATTCTAAAAACTTTACTTCTAACTCTTACGGAGCTAATATTATGGGTCATCTAGTTTAGGCTAATGTGGGCTTACTCAAACACATCATAGCGAGTGCATCGCAGTAGTGAAAATAACTCATCTCGGATTTTACAGTATCCCGGCAAGTTCGCTCATCTCTTTTTATGTGTACGAAGGTTGTTACGTTACGATCACTACATCGTGTAAAGAAAAATTATATACGCCCTGCACTCGTAAACTACTGAAATGGAGCCCTTGTATGTTTTGTATGTACTATATATACCAGGTCCAGGCAAGCGGTGCTCAGCCGGTGGTCCAGATGGTTCACGACAAAAGTGTCGGGATCAACCCTATCTAAAGTGTCGGGATCAACCCTATCTAAAGTGTCGGGATCAAACCTGTCCAAAGTGTCGGGATCAACACACTCTAAACTTGACTTGAACACTTTAGAATTTTGTTATCGTATTGAGTTGAATTGATTGTAATCCACGGCCTTACATTCCTATTCATCCTATATAAGGAATTATAATGCAGATGCGAGATAGTCATCAGTAATAAAGGTCTCCTAATCCCTACACACAGCAGCGTTATGTTGCCATTTCAGGCTGATATTCTGCGAAGGCATGAATGAAGGCATCATTCCCTGGTCCAGCCGCCCCATTGATGGTGTAGCTAGAAGCGGACTGCAGCGCAGCTCTACACTTGTTAACCAAATGAGGAGAAATATTTTTATAACACAAATACATTATATAAATACGACAAGCAACAAGTTGTAAAGCCACTTCTATCTCATTCGGTTCATTGTGTTTGACAGGTAAAGTTAAAACTAACTTAATAACTTTTCGTTCTAAAACAGCCGACTGTGTTGTTTCAAAATTCCTTTGTGCTTTTTCGGTAAGTTAAGTCAATACGACCACGATACCACTCGAGAATCTTTCTTCTACATCTGTTATTGATTCTACAAGCTATGTACGCCGTACAGCTATATATCTGTCTTTATCGTTTTACCTTTTTTCCTATCTAAATCGAGGTTTACATCGCGTGAGAAGTTTAACAAAGTTTCGATAAACTATTGGTATAACACTGTTTATCAATCATTTTGATCACGTCCACGAAAAAGCCAAGCCAAGCCTTTCACTATAAATTATAATAACATTATAATTAATAATTTATTTATATTAGATTATTTTTATTTAGTCTACACAATATAATATCAATTATAGTTCTATGTAAATATACGTTTTTTTACTATTGATCATAGATAAATAAAACCACAGTAACTAAATCACCTTTGTTTAACTCATTTCAGCGAATCTTCGAATATAAACGTTGTAGGCGCGGCGGAAGTGGGCGCGAGCGGCGGTGACCTCTAGTTTCCGGTGCGGCTGCCGAAATGTCGGCCTCTTTCCGCTTACCCTCCTGTATTCTAAACTTACTACAATCTCCAATAGTCTGCGGTAAAATAAACTTGTATATATACACTTTTAGAAACCTCTAAGCGTTGTAGATCTGAATATTTTTATGAGACACTCAGTTCACCTGATGACGAGTGATATTCCTAACCCCTAAACACCTTTTTTTGGTGGTTTCAGCGCTGTGGGAGGGTCTCCGATATGTCCTACGGAACCAGTGCCCACCACCCCGGGGCAATGTCCGTGTTGCCGTCCTTCCCATGTTCACTATCCTGGATGATAAGACAGTTAGCTTATATAGTACAGAGAACCCTGAAGGCCGACGGGGATCTGCGTGTCTCCTGCTGTCGCTGATATCCACGGGCGGCATCAGATGCGCTGCATGCTCGTTTGCCACCGATACTAGAAAACAAATCTCAGTGCCCAAGCGCTTTTAAATTATGCGATCCAATTGACTGACTCGCACCAATGGACATTGTTAATTGAAATTTTAAACTACTGCATGTCTGAGAAATAAATATAAAAAATCATATAGTACATTCCGAAGACATGCGAAGACCGTTAATCCGCATACGAGCTGCGTGTGCAGTACACCTACACTCTAATACCCTCTGTAGACAGGTGGCTCATGACCAGCAAAGTGATTTATATATACAGGTTGGTACTTAATTAATATTTTTTATTATTACTTTGAGAGTTACACACGAGCACACAGTTCACCTGATGTTACGTGATTCCTGCGGCCCATGACATCTACATTCATCCTTGACAAGGAATCATAATGCAGATGCGTTGTCACACTTGAGGACTGAGATGGAATGCCACGTCACCAGTAATAATGGACTCCGGATCCATTCACTCACCTGGCGAAACATAGCAGCGTTATGCTGATATTTCACGCCGATGTTCTGTGAGGGCGTGGTCCTACCCCGGTCGAGCTGACCCATTCATTCTGCAGCTAGAAACAAACTGCAGTGTAGCTCTTCCACTGTTAAATTTATATACTTAATGTTAATTAATATACTTACTTAGTTTATAGTGGCAGGATGGCTTTTCCTGCATACATCCGTCGGCATGGCTGCTGTATCTGGGTACGATTCCCAGGCGAGGAAAAATATTTGTATATATCAAATTGTTGCTTTTCGGGTTTGGATGCAGTAACTAGAAGATATCACCGTGATCGACAAGCATAATTCTGTTATAATAAACACCTGTATACTAGCCTATATAACAACTCGATATGATTGTTCACACCAAATTATCATTGAAGGTTGTTATTATGAGGCGATTTCTTCAAGAAAGAACAAGTTGACATTTCCAATTCCATCATACCCTATAAAGCGCTCCCAGGTGGACGCGACCTCGATGTTTACTGACATTTGTAAAAATAAGGGGTGGGCTACATGACTCAATGATAATGTACAGACACAACTCTAAAGCTTATATATAAATTATTTTACTGTACATAATACAAATTTAAATTAAGAATATAACCGGATAAATAAATTTAGTTATTTTTTCTTTATTCCATTTACGTGTTAACGGTTCTCTCTATGTACTGATCTACGCTATTTCGTACCTTCCGTTTAACAACCGTTGTCAAGTCCACACTTTTGTTACAGTAGGTTTGCTCAAACATTAACGACTTCTCTATTTTTTTATAATAACAATTAGCAAGCGAGTACATAGTTGATCTAGTCGTAACTGAAGACTGCGGTCCACACCCATCTCCAGCAAATATTCAGGATGTAGATGCGCTGTGAGCCCCGAGGACTGAGATGTATTACCTCATCACCAGTAATTGGGTCGTCGAACGAAACACAGCGGCGTTGTTTTGCTATTTCAAGCTGGAATTCTATGAGGGCATGGTTCTTCTCCAGTCGAGCTGTGCCTACTCCTACCAACTAGCCAGAGTAGGTATAGCAAAAGAACAGCATACTACATATATAAATATGTATATATATATATATATATATATATATATTAATCGCATTGCAAGGCCTCCTCTCTAGGGAGATAGAGCGTGGTACCATTGCGAATTGGTGGACTTCAGAACTCTTTGAAATGATTTTATTATTTATATCTTAAATAAGAGGTTTCCTCAAGATATGTAACTTCATTTGAAATTGCTATCGGCAATGTTCATCGGTGCAGGCACCGGGGATCCAACTCCATTTGTTCGCGCGCCGTGACATTAGAAGCGAGTGAGACGCTGATCTACCAGGAGTTTTTTGATTTTAAATGTTTGTATTTCTTAGTTATTTAGACTTACTATGGTATTATTCACCTTCGAGCACATGGTGAAAACCTGATCGATACGTGGATACATTATGAATGACAGTTCCAAGGCCCCAACGATCACGTGATACTTTCTAGTCGATGAAGCGATTTAATATCCATACATTAATAGATGACATTCGTTGCACCATTCCACTGTTGTCGGAAACCATATCCTAGCACAAGCATTTACAGCTTACTTGGAGTTGTTTACCGGAATATTAGTAATGTTAATAATCATTGCTAATCTTATAAAATAATATATATATATATATATATATATATATATATATATATTATATAAATATAATATAATAACTCGAAGATATAGCTGCGGTAAAAATACAACAAGTCAACAAAACTTACGAATAGTCGTGTAATAAATATTAATTGTTACAAGAAGTTGATAAGAAGTTTACATAATTTAACTTATATGGCGTCAACTATAATAACTTACTATGAAGTTTGTGCTTCGTAGAAGTCTAACTAACTGGTTACCGGAAGGGATGCTTAAAGCCCTCTCTATACATTACAATCGCCTAGAAAAAGAATTATTAATAATTTGTTTACAATTACATGGCTAACGTTCCCCTTCACCTACCCTATGTGAACATGCCTCACGCCAATAGTCCACGGCGGATTCCAATCTACAACATATGTATATGGTCGACAGGGGAAGGACCACGTCACTCTCATTGACTTCGGCCACGGTGAGGTGTATCTAGTTATTACCAGTTCACATCACATGCAGGATACATCATAGTGCCGTAATATTCCCACAATCACAGAAGACTCGCTCGTTTTTCGCTTCCCTAATTCGAACGTTCTGTTGCATATCAAGGACACGGGATGTAGACACAACACCGATGAACAGGACCAGCCGATTAACAGGTAACGATTTATACACAAACATTGTTCTTGGGCTAGGTACCGAACTTATAAACTAGGAAGCAGCGATCAAGTACTCAAACTGGGTACATCACGTGGTTGTCAATAGTAAACAATATGAACGTAATAATGAGATGAACAAGAAAAATTTGTGTCAAAAAATTTGCAACATCGGAACCAATTTTTTTAAGCCAATTTTCACACAACGTCCTTTGCCCCAATTAAGTTTTTTATGCTTCACGTGCTTCAGCTATGAGTGAACTTACACCGAGAGACAATAGAAAATGAGACTTAAATCTAAGCTATAAAGTTCATTTTGGAACATCGACTTGTTTTGGTTAATATTATTTCAAAGCCACACATTCTAGAAGTTTTTTTTGACGTCCCTTTGTAACCGAATCCAGTTTCATAAAAAACAGTTTGTTTTATTTTTAATTTTTCTTCTAAAATTCGATAATATATATATATATATATACAAATATTATCGAATGTAATATGTTTGCCGCCTCACTCTTTGATAATCGCCGCCACTCGGCTTGCTCGATCGAATTATTTGAGGTTTGCCGCCTTACGGGCGACATATCAAAAGATTTATTTCAGATTATTCTTTCATTTTGCTTATATAAGCGGGTGGTTGGACCGAACGTTAGTTCAGTTCTATTTGAGCTGAACTAACGTTCTTTTTTATCTTGCACAATAGTAAGCCTATTTGTTTGCTGTGTAATGAATCCATTTCAGTAATGAAAGAATTCAATATAAAGAGACATTACTCAACTAAGCATGCCACGCTGCACTCACCGACAGGACAATTAAGAACAGACAAAATTAAAAATCTTACCGCAAATTTGGAAAAACAGCAACAAATGTTTCATAAACAAAGAACACAACTTGATAATGTTGTGAAAGCTAGTTTTATAGTTCAGCTCAACATTGACAAAAGGCATTAAAACCATTTGCCGAAGGAGAATTTATCAAGGAGTGTATGTTAGAAGTTTGCGGTATTTTGTGTCCTGAAAAGAAAAATGAATTTGAAATAAATACTTTGTCAAGACGAACTATGTTCGACTTATAGAAATTAAGGCTAATGATATAAAAACAACATTGACCGACCGTATGGCTGGTTTTGAATCATTTTCCATAGCATTAGACGAGAGCACCGATTTGTCTGACACAGCTCAACTGGCTATATTTATTCGAGGTGTTGATAAGGAGTTCACTGTTACTGAGGAATTGCCTGCTTTACAGCCGCTAAAAGGAACCACTACAGAAGAGGATATATTTATTGAAGTTCAAAACGTATTCACAAGTTTTGGCTTGCCATGGTCAAAATTATTTGGAGTATGCGCTGATGGTGCACCTTCTATGGTCGGCTTACGTAAAGGTTTCATCGGAATTTTGAATGAAAGCAACAAAATTAAAGGTGCAAAAAGAAGATTTGATAGTCCTTCATTGTATTATCCACCAATAGAACTTGTGTTCTAAGTCCATTCGACTCCAGAATGTTATGAATGTGGCAGTAGAAACCATCAACTTTATTCGATCCCGAGGGCTTAACCATCGTCAGTTCAAGGCGTTTTTGGATGAAATATCAGCTGAATATAACAACGTGACATAATTTTGTGAAGTCAGATGGCTGAGCAAAAGAAAAATGTTGAAACGGTTTTATGAGCTTAGAAATAAGATAGCAGACTTTATGAAAATAAAAGATAAACCACTATCTGAATTAAGTGACCCAAAATGGATATGTGACTTAGCATTTCTGGTCGATCTTACAGGCTATTTGAATGATTTAAATTTGAAACTTCAAAAACAAGGACAGTTAGTAAATGATTTGTACAGCCATTTGAAAGCGTTTCAGATCAAACTACGCTTGTGGGAGTCACAGATGCTGTCTGGTAACAGTTACCATTTCAACACGCTCTCTGCATATGAAAATATTGCTTATGCTCAATATGCTCAATTACTGTCGGAACAATTTTCGAACAGATTTAGCGACTTCAAAAACATGGAAGACTGTTTCAGTTTATTTGCTACTCTTACAAAATGTAATGTACAAAATGCTCTAATACATTTACAAATGGAGTTGATCGAGATTCAAGAAAACACACTCCTAAAATCCAAATTTGCGATTTCTACAAAAAATACCTAGAAAAAGAAAATATTCTGCAGCTTAGAAAATTCACAAGAAGATTGATTTGTGCGTTTGGCAGTTCTTATAAATGCGAACAGTTCTTTTCATTGATAAAAGTTAATAAATCAACACATCGTACAAGGCTGACTGACGATAATTTGGAAAATTCTTTACGTTTTTGTATCAGTGGAATTAATCCAAATATCGATGGATTTGTTTCCCAAATTCAGCTCAAGTGTCTCATTGATTTCAGCGTATTTAACTTTCGTAGTTTGTAACAATTGCAAATTTAACGATTTAATTATAATATACCATTTTTTCAAATTTCATTTAGTTATTTTATTAAATTGTATTATAATAAATAACATTGTCGTATTATTTCATGTCTAATATCTATCGCAAAAAATAATATCACTACTTTCAAATGCACTACGTACTTTTAAACGCGGCCCGCGAACGTATTTGCATTTGGCCCTCAACATGTCAAAGGTTGCCCATACCTGGTTTAAACGATGCTCACTTGGTAGATATCTTTCATAGCGACATATTTTAGGTTTTTCTAGAGAACTAGATTATATAACATTATATACCAGTGGTGGAACCGCTTTGTTGATTATTTACAGCATGAATGGAAGCAACACGCCCTCACAGATTACCAGCACGAGGCCGCTGTGGTGCGTACGGATCCGGCGAGCTTTATGTATTCCGTCTTAGGCCACAGGGGTGACAAGTAACCTGCATTCTGATTCGTTATCGATGGATGTGGGTGTCGGGACACCGGAACCACTTGCAATCAGTTAAAATGTGTGCTAGTTTGTCATAGTCAAGTTCATAAAAGAAAATGTCAATTCTGTGACACATTTATTTCCTATTTATAGCATTAATCTAAACAAATTTGATATTGTAGGAATAAAACCAATTAATAAAAAAAACTAAAATAGCTGATAAACAAATACAAAATAAAACTTTTAGGTAGTGAGCCGTGCCAGCTCAGAGCCGTTCCAGCGCTGATTCATCACTTGCTCAGCGGTGAGGTGTGGAGTCGCGTGCTGGACCATGCTCTAACACGCTCGCTAGAGAGGAGACCTATGCCGAGGTGAGGGATTGAATATATTTGAAAAGTTTTCAGCCTAAGGGTGACATTTAAATTCAAAAGAAAAAATAATACTGGCACGTAATAGCCATTTCTTTTTGGATTATAATATGCTGTCTTTTGTTTTTCTTCTGTCAAAATTGCAAAATTTGTGATCGATTTAACAAACGGAGTTCGCGGTTTCCGTAGCAATGGATAAAATTGAGCACCGTTACGTCATAAAATATTCACAAAAAAAAAATTATGAATATATGTACGAGACTTTGGTGGAATCTGCTCCATCATATGCCACTGTCAAAAGATGGGTAACGGATTTCAAACGTGGCAGAGAAGCAGTGCAAGATGAACCTAGGAGAGCTAGGCCTCCGACGGCTACCACAGAAGAAAATACCAATAAAATATTAGACCTGATTTTGAATGACAGGAGATTGACGATTGCAGTGATAGCGGAAGCAATAGGCATTTCCTATGAACGAGCACAGAACATAATTTCCAACGATCTTGGATTTTCTAAGATCTATGCCAGATGGGTACCTAGACTGCTTTCAGCCCAAAACAAACGCACCCGCCAAACAGTATCACAGGATTGTTTGGATCTGTTCCAAAGTGATCCTCAAGATCTAAGACGTTTCGTAACTATGGATGAAACTTGGGTTCACCACAATACACCAGAGTCCAAAGTACAATCCAAGCAATTGAAAAGAGCAGGGTCACCGCCCCCTAAAAAAGCTCGGGCCGTTTTGTCAACCAAGAAGTAAAGAATGGCTTCAGTATTTTGGGACTGTAAAGGGGTCATTATGGTTGACTACCTTGAAAAAGGTAAAACCATAAATGCGGACTATTATTGCACACTCTTAAACGTTTGCGTGAAGAAATAAAAATAAAAAGGCCTGGTATGTTGTCTAAGAAAGTTTTGTTCCACCAAGATAACACTCCTGTCCATACTGCGGCGAAATCAATCGCACAAATACACAATTGTAGCATTGAATTGTTGCCGCATCCACCCTATTCGCCGGACTTGGCCCCGTCTAATTACAATCTCTTCCCCAATCTAAAAAAACACATGGCAGGATGAAAATTTTCGACGATTGAAGATTCTTTTTTTTTAGAAGGAATACTAAAGCTACAGACAAGATAGCAAAAGTGTATAGATCATTCTGGAGACTATGTAGAGACATAAAATAATCGTTTAAAAACAAATCGTTTTTTTCTAAGGTCGGGCTCAAAACTTTTCAATGTGCCCTCGTAGGCTGTTACATTATATTTATAGACAGTTTTTCATCTTTGTTCAGGATGGAAGTAGAAGTCCTGGGCCGCATTCACGACTTACTAATCAAGTGAACTGTGTACAATATTATAATATAAATGTGTAATATCATAAAATAATATATACAATGAACAATTGTTTAATTCACATAAATATCAACCTGAATTTTCAACCACGCTATCGTCACGTAGCCCACCAGTACGAACGCCTACTAATTGATATCTTTGTTGCTGTAAATTGACCAGGAATCATTTCGTTTCCATTGAACCGAGTTCAATTACCGAGTTCATTTAAGCGAACAGTTTAATAACGAGTTACTTACAGACTGAGGATAAGGTTTCATAAAAAACATCTGTAGAAAACCCCTCGAGAACACGTGTATATTTCAGAGCAATAGCCGAGAACGTGGCAATTCAACCCTTAAAATGGCAATTAACAATGTGATGAACCTTGTTAATTGCAATGCGATGGACCGGATATCAAACTAGATATATGTATATATATATATATATATATATATATATATATATATATATACCACCACCACCTTAACTGAAAATATAAGGCTCCTGATCCACAAACACAGCAGCGTCATGCTGCTATTTCAAGCTAGTATTGTGTGAAGTTGGTCCTGTCATAGTGCAGCTAGATACAAGCCGCAACGTGCCTCTAGCAATAAAGTTAAATACGATAACAATATGAACATTTATAATTATAAATGAAAATGAGTTTTTAGTGTAGGTCAAATATAATAAAAGAAAGTGGAATAAATATTAACAGTGGACCTCGCGTGCCACCGTCTGCCCCAGGGCCAGGGTTCAGACGGGTTCGTATGAGCGTTGACAAATGTACAGACATGCGTGCACTCGTGTCGTATCGTCGTATTTTTACACGTTACAAGTATTACTTATGTAGATCGTAAAACCTCGCCTATAAGCCATAACTGTGAAATGAGTCATGGCACAGTTTTCTTTCACCAAAATGTTGCTTTTGCAAATTTCGTTTGAACTTGATAGCAGACCAAATAAAAAATAACCCTGCTTTCCGAATGATTGTACATAGACAGTGTTTATATATTAATATACGCGTCTTTTCCGAGCGATTTATGAATGAAAATATCGACTTTCAGCGTCTTGTCTTAACATTGCGTTTCAACAAGAAACGGCTTTTTCGTGGGACAGATTATGGAATTTAATTTATTCATTTCTTCTATATCGTATTCGTCATTTTTGTCTCTGGTGATTTAAAAAATAGTTGTGTATACACACAGTTTTTTATTTAATTTACATAAGCTATTGACATAACCTATTTAATAAAACTTGTTGTACTTATTTTATCGCATTTAATTTAACATTTTATCCCGACATTTCGGTCGCGGTAAGAACAGAGGTGCTTGACGACCCGATGAAAGTTAATCCGAACTACCGTCAGCTTTTCTTGATTAATAATCTAATGTCATTTATCCGTCATTTGTTTCTTCATCACGTTCACTTCACCGCCCAGCACCGCGCACGGTACCGGCAAGGGTATTCGAGTTCGATGGCCACTCTTAGCCCAAGGGCTATCACAGCTTCACTAGGGTAGCTGAAACCTTCATTTATTGTGCCGACGCCAAGGTTGTTAAAAGTTGTAGAGCGACACTAAGATTGTTGCAGCTATGTGCTTGGATCGGTTGGGGAGGGTCCACGCCCTTTCTATGAGAAAACCTCATGAATCATCAGCATATGCTGCTTTTATCTGCTAAGTGTAGGAATTCGGAGACCCTTATTTAAACCTAGGTTATGATTCCTTCAATGGTTTGGATTTCATGGGACACAAGAATCATTTACCATCCCGTGAACTGTCCGTTTCTCACCGTGAATGTAAGAATAAAATAGCGTCTACTTGCTAAAGCCTTATAATTTGAAGTTTTATTCAATGTGTAGTATTCGCGTAAAGATTATAATTTATAAAAAAACCTAATGACGGTTTCGTGAAGGACATAAACTGCCGTGTGCCACCATGCCGCGTAGTTGGGCGGTGGCCGGTTGTTTATTGTGCTGAAGAGTAATGAAAACACTGCGGGCGGGTCGGCCAGCAACTTGTGGGGTACGCTGAATGATTGATGATCCGTGAAGGTTCTGAAAATGAAGGTTAATCAAGGGAAACATCTTCTGTTTCATGTTCCTCATTTGTATTGTATTGTCGTCGATTCTTAATTCGTTTGCAAAATTTTAGTTTATACAGACGTCTGAAAGAGGGTGAAAATTGATTTGAAAGATTCCATTATATTCATACATACATGCGGGTGAAGCTGATAAAAGCGTGATAAAAAACTAAAATGCGATCTCTTAAATCTTTGTAAAAAAAGATTATTCTAAGATCTTTTTAAAAAAAGATTTGGTTAGGTAAAGGCAATTTTTCCTCGGAGTTCTTTTTATACATTTTTATTACGTGACGGAATACAACGCACCTACGATGATGCTAACCCTAGAGGTTTTACAGGTGACGCGATGAGTTCACCCTTTACGGGCCTGTTAAGCGTTTTGATAACATATATGTGATAGTATTCTTTAAATATATATATTATGATATCAAACAAGAATATAATAAAGACGGTACTCACGCATTCTCCTCCAGTTGCTCGCTCGATAGCACAGGTAACGCAGTTGGAACCGGGAACACCGCGGTGCATTTCTGTTGTCCAGCACTGTGGAGTTGACATTGGACAACTCGATATCTAAACATAAATAAACATGACATTAAGAATCCCATATTCGAAGTTATTCATTCAAATAGTTAAGCTATTGCAACGGGTTGGAGATATGCTGTAGCTAAAAACCATCAGTTTTTCATAAATGTTTCACCTCTCAAAAATTAATTGTGCTAGGTGGCGTAGGCTTTGTTAGTCTCCAGGGATTTAAAAACAATAACGAATATTTTTTTAGGGAATTCTATCACTAGTCTCTAAGCACTAGTAACTCTAGTGCTATTAACTGATGGGATACAACAATAGTCTAAAGGCGGATTCGAACTTACGGCCCTAAGTATTTCAGACCGTACCCGTTGTACATACATAGGCTTCATTGACGCTTCGTTTTATCTTTATTTTCTTCTTAATTATCTTTATTTTTATCAATAAAACGATGTTAAAATATATATAACGTATAACATAATTATACATAGTACGTCAGTTGACTAACATATAACCATATCACGTTACTACGGTAATAACACTAACATCATTTGGCAGTGGTAGCGTTACAGGATGGATGCAACTGTAGGACCAACTGTCGTAGGTTTATATGTGTGCTGATTAATCACCCTTTGAGTCATAAACACATTTTAATATTTTATTTAAAAATATGTTACGCTACATAAATTCAAACTACTATACTGCCCTACATAAAGCAAATTAATATTAATTTCAGGGCGGTAACAATTAAAAGCATCGCAGCGAGTAGCCTGATAAAATCTCTCTTTCTTCATTTCATTAAAAGCTTGGATATTTACATCAAATACTTGTATAATTAACTAGAAATGTTGTTAATATTTTTTTACTGACTAAGGGTGAAAAAACAAGCACAAAGTTATTTTGATGGTTAGTGACGACGGCCCTCATGCCGATATATGATGCAAAGTACCGCGCCCTCGCCGAGCACAAGCGCATCCAATTGCTATGTTTCCTTTGATGAGTGATATATCCGGAGACCTTTGTTACCGGTGACGAGGATTCCTATTTTAGTTATGAAAGGTGACGACGTCCACATTATGGTTCCTTATCGAGTATGAACGTGGGTATCATGAGCTACAGGAATCCTTCACCTCCAGGTGAACTGAGTTGTGCTCGTTTGTCATACAATATTTGCTATTGGGTCACTGGTTTGCACAAATTTGTATCTTAGTCTATAATCAAGTCTGGTGTTTCTTTAGTATTATATATTATTAACATAACAGTATAATGGTTTCTGATATGTATGAGAATACTGCACATTGGCTGTGAAACTGATTTTTACGGTATTCATCGTTTATTTTTAAATTTTATATCACGGGCTTAATTTATTTATATCAGGGAACCTGAGGTGGTCGATGTCCGATGTCATAGTTAACCCTAATACTTGTCAACTATTTACTTTCGTTTTTTAGTCCGTCTACGCAGAAGGAGGTCACGATATTTTGAACTCTTGCAGTGGTAAGTCTGTTTTGGGATTTAATTTATATTGATTCTGGATCCCAAGCCGACTATAGCATCTAGCCTACTTCTCTTTGGAAATCTTGATGTTTTTATTTAATTTTACTAGTGAAACTTCTGTTAAAAAATATAAATATTAAAATACACGGCCACGTCACCGCGTGCAATATTTCACTACGCCATTTTGTTGAATCACTGGCTACGTAGTGTTATGTCCTTACAATAGCGGCAACTTCAGGACTGCAACCGACATCTGTTCCTACATCATCTACCATCACCTTTCATCTATTACCATTATTGTACTTTCAGGGATAAAATTATAAAATATGTATGAAAGTACTCAGTAACTGTAAATTAAAAATAGATAACGTGTACTGATAAAAATACAATCAAATGTGATAGGACGTTTATATATATACACATATATATATATATATATATATGTATATATATATATATATATATATAATGTTATTTTCTATTATTGTCGGTGAATAAAACCATGTGTTGCTCTGTAATCAAAGAAACGACATTTAACGTTTATTATTCACAATCTCAAGCTTTTCTTCAATATTTTTAACACTTGAGCACAATAATTAATTACACTCTTATATCTTTCAAACCTCTCAGACAATGACAGCCCCGCTTTACCAACGTAGTAGATTGCATCCCTTATACCGACATCTGTCGGCCGAGCCCGACTCCACACTTCTTTACCAACGGAGTGAGACACGGCTAAATTCAAATTAAAGAATTGTTTTATAACAACTATTTCTTTATATATATATATATATATATATATATATATATATATATATGTATATATATATATATAAAAGTTGCAAATGAGCTCACAGGTCACCTGATAGTGAGTTGTGACTGCGGCCCATGACATCGACATCCATTTTGAACAATGTTTCAGGAAGGATATGCGTTGTCACGTCATGTTGATGGTCAACTGTCATCGGATCCAACACTAACCATACAAAACACAGCATTACGCTGCTTTTCAGTGGAATTCTATGGAGGTCTAGGGATATCACCGATTAGCCCACCCATTCATAATGCAACTAGAAACTGGTGGCGGCCTGAATATACCACTGTTGAAGTCCAAGGGTTGCCATAGCGCTGCTCACAGTTCACCAGGCACGTACCAAAGCGAAGTGATCGCCATTGACTGTACTTTTCATCCGACTGCCAAGAAGGACTATGTTTTGCGCGTCGTGTCTAATTGAGATTATTAATAAATAAATCATGATTGCTACGTGGGAATGATGATGATTTTGTCATGGACAGTCCAGGTGTCATAGGATAGGTTAAGTCACAATAAATTATTTACTCGTGCTTTTGTATGCCATTTAGTCAAAAATAAAAAGAAATAAAAAATATTTGAAATCCAATATGAACGAGCTCCTAACTAAAACCTAATATACTAAAAAATCTTTATTTGTTACCTGCGTACATAACGTAATATAATTCAATGGTTGAATTTTTTAGTTAGATTTATCTATTCGTACAATTACGGATAGTTATTGAAGGAAATTTTAAAAAAGATTGCTATGAACAGTACTGACATTGCCGTTAACCACTCCAACTGAGCTGATACGTTGGACGGTGCAGTATCCGATGGACAGCAGAACAGAGGCTACGACGTCAAGTTTCGTAGGCTGCAATCTAAACCAATAGTCTTGGTTGCAGCTGAAGTCCACAAATAATTCCATTTTTAAATGTTAATAAATATTGAATAATAATTATTATTATTTCCACATACAAAATTATTAGTCTTTTTTATTTATTGTATATTTATATTTTAATTTAAATTATATGACAACTGTTTCTGCATTGAACATCACGGCAGAATTCTAAATTTGATCCTCATCATCTGGATGGTTGGCAGTCCACCACTGTGCGCTTTACAAGACATTTAACTGCACTGTGGCCAGCGGTGTTTCCGAACCGATACGCCTTAGGAACCTTCAAGAAAAGAATCTAAAACTCCCTGAAAGTCCGGCAACGAATTTACGATTCCTCTGGTGTTGCGGATGTTCATGGCAGTGGTGATCACTTACCATCAGGTTAGCTGCTTGCTCGTTTACTGCCTATGCTATAAATATATATATATATATATATATATATATATATATTTAGGATGTGAAACGGGCATACAGTTTGCTTGGTGGTAATAGATTCTTGCGGCCCTTGACACTCGCACTCATTCTCGATAAGGAAACATAACGCTGATGCCGTGTCCCGGCTAAGGTCTAAGATCGAAGGCCTTGTCACCATTACAATGCTACATTCATCAAACGAAACACATCAGCATTGTGGTGATATTTTACTCTGGTCTGCTGTGAGGGCGTGGTCCTGCCTTGGTCGCAGCATGTGTGTACCTCTACAAGTGAAAATGATAAACTAACGCCGGTCGGACATTAATAGTTATGCTCCTTTCCCGTTCAATTAACTTAAATGTAATTGATAAAACTCTCATTAAAAAGAAGTTATTATATAATTATTATTAGGTGTAATAAATAGGCCACAAGGGTATGTGTGTGTAACGCATACAATACACAGATTATTTATTATTTATAATACTTTTAAACTCTGGGTCACAAACGTACACGGTTAGCCTGAACGCGAGTTATTGCGGTCCATGTCTTCTATCTACTCGTATATCCATCTCAACAAACATTCGAGTTGTGCATGCGGCATATCCCCTGATTGAGATGGAATGCCACCTGTAACTGGTTCACCGGATCCCCACACTTACCAAACGAAACACAGCAGCGTTAAGGTACCATTTCACGGTCCTATTATTACTACTGAATGGGCGTGGTCCTTCCCCGGTCAAGACATCAGTGTAACAAACAAACATCCGATTCACCAAGTTCTCCCTGTAGCCCACAACACCTAGTGCTATACCAGTTAAGAATCGAGAGTCCGGTGCGTTGTCACCCGAGAGAATTAAAATGATTTATTCTCATAAAAAGATGTGTCTTCGTCCTTGAAGGTAAAATGACTATCTTCATCAACAAATAAACGGTTTCAGCAATCGAAGAATATAAACGAACAAGCGTATTCCTATCCAGGCCAACGCGACCAGTAAAACATCGTCTAATGTCGAGGTATTAAATAACGTTTGTTTTAATATACCTGTCCATATTGTAATACAATTTAAACAATATTTTGTTTGTAAGTTTCTTACTTAAAACGATTTCGGTTTGGTAAAATATAGGCCTTCTTAAATTGTATTTATGATTGATTTTTACCCTCTAATTGTTACTCTAGATTTGTACCAGAAAATTTTATTTTTATAAATAAATAAAGTAAAATAAAGTAAACAGTATATATAAAAAAACCACAGCTAGAGATAGCTCTCCTGCCTGTAGAGTGTGAGAGATAATCCACCATGGGGCTCTATTGCGAATTGGTAAATTTCTGATGTTTTCGACAATATATTTTATTTCCTAGACATGCAGGTTTCCTTCACCGCCGAGCACGTTGATTGACCAGCACTTAAAATTGCGATTAACAATTTCATTGGTGCCGTTATTGGAGGTCGAAATCGGTTCGCTCCGTACCGTGAATTAAAAGCGAGCGCTAAGACAGCTACCACGGTTCGTAGGTATATATTTATTTAATTATTATATATACAGTAATTTACTTCGAATACATTTTACGCGTGCTTGAGTACACGATGGTTCCACCGAAGAACACACTTTCGTTCGCCCGACGTCAAACACGAGATATGATAACGAAGTTCATATTATAAACAAACTGATAACACTGGCACATTACAAACTAATTGGACTATGTAGGTTTTATATTATTAAAATAATATTTACCTCTACCAGCAATGTCCAGGTAGCTGTTCCTCCGATGTATTCCGGGATCCATTTTTAACAGTCCTTTCACACTAACACTAAATAAAACTGGTAAACAAGTTAAATGTTGGTATTTTATTTACACTACTAAAGTGCGATTGTGCTGCCACTAAACTGGTGTTATATTTAATCTGTGACTTGGCAGATAATATAATAAAATAAAGAAAAGATAAACAGTAACGCCACTGATTTACTCTTCTGAAATAGTTAACTAATATACATGCAATAGAATTGTAGACTTTTTATCGGTAACCATTTAACTGCAATTTGTTTCTAGATGCAGTATGAATGGGTCAGCTCGACCGGGGTAGGACCAAGTCCTCGCATCTTTCTTCGATCGGTTTGACGGGGGACAGAACACACCCTCTCAGAATACCAGTTTGAAATAACGCTCCTGTGTTTCGCCAGGAGAGTAGGGATCCCAACACCCGTATGTGACGGTTCATTCCTTCTTAGTCCACAGGGGTGACAGCACATCAGCGTTATGATTCCTTATCTGGGATGAATATGGGATAACTAACCATCAGGTACCCGTACTGTACTATTACTTTTCTTTTTTTTATTATTATTCTGAGAGTAACAAACGAGCACACAGTTCACCTGATCGACATCGGCCCACGACATCTACGTTCATCCTTGACAAGGAATCATAATGCAGATGCGTTGTCACCCTTGAGGACTGAGGTGGAGTGCCTCATCTCACCAGTAATAAATCCCTACTCTCACCAGACGAGACACAGCAGCATTATGCTGCTCTTTTACGCTGGTATTCTGTGAGGGCGTGGTCCTACCCCGATAGAGCTGACACATTCATTGTGCAGTGTGTAGAGACAGTTAATATCTAACTGTAATATGAATGAGTCGGCTCGACCGGAGAAGGACAACCACGTTTATAGACTTCGTCAAGTGTTGATGCTTGTTGACCTCGTACATTCCATGGTCAGTGGCTTTGATATATTTCATAGTATATTATACTATTATTCAAGGTACTTTTAATGAAATTATTGGAATTTAGTCATGGGTAGCCATACAGTTAGTAGAACGGATGGATGAGAAAGGTTGTTGAGTAGCAACCTCGTATTGGTCATTACATTTTAGGTGCAAGTCTGCAAGTCTGCGGGAAGTGGATGGATACGACTAGTGGAACTTCGTGCCCGGGGGTGAGCTCCATGTTCCGCAGTGGACTAGTGATGGGCTGAAATAATTATGATGATGAAGTGTTGTAATGTTTGTAGGAATTTTATAGTAAAAACATAAATTTTTGCCCATAAAGCAATTTTTTTCCTTTACAAAAAAGTATGCTTTATAAGTTTGTCTTTATTTCTAGTATTCAAATGATGATCGACAACTTGGATCGGAGTTTGGCGGAGAATCAGTCTTTGAGGCAGCATCGTCGCCCTACTCCGCGGACCGTCGCACTCGTGGGTCTGATCCTTAGTTCTCAAAATGGTCCAGGTCCCAGGGACTCTCAGGGCTCCACTGGACACTCAACGGGGGTCTACGTTGGCGTGACAATAAACTCAGTTTTTCGGGGTTAAAAACACACGGGTTCACAGTTCGTAAGCGGAGGTCCATGAAAATTTATTTTACTAAAATGTTGGCTTGACTTCACCTATCAATGTAGGCAGATAACATCTTTAGAAGCTTAGCGACTGTTACTTGTGAAAACTTGCATACGCCATATTCAGTACAACGTGTACAACGTTTTTCTCGAGTTTTAAGAATATGGTAGAAATGTGGCTGCAGGGGTCCACCGGAACCAGCAAAATTTTGAAAGTGGTCTACGAATTTTTTTTCTCATCAGTCTGGAAACCTCTGATTTAGATGAAGCTATATAGCCTTAGGCCAACGGCAAGTCACAGAAAAAAAATAAAACAACGACATAATGTGTAGAGAATTTATTTGATAAAAAAAATAAACTACATAAGTACCGTCTCGTATTTACCTTTAGTATTATTACAGATGTTTAAAGTATTGTTATTATTTCCAGTATCATATACTAATAGCATTTTTTACAATCGGTTGCTATAAAACCATCCTTGGGACATGAGGCTATCTGCGGTAGTGAAGAATATGCATATTGGTGTTGCATACATTACAGACGTGTCATTGAAAAATCCTTTATTTATAAATACTTTTCGTGTGACAACACTGGGCTTTTATTTTTCATTTTCAAAACATTTTTATTTTTATCTCTTACACAAATAAATTTATATAATTATAAATTTCATGTCGACTCGTTAGTTTGCAGTTTTTTACCTGTAGACTGTACAAGTCTTTTTTTAAATAGAATAAATGGCAAACGAGCAAACAGCTCCCGGTGAGTGATCTGCGCCGCCCGTGAACATCCGTAACCAAGGTCTTACAGGTGCAGTCCTTTCTTATGTTTCTTACTTATCGTGGCAGAAGACTTCATTTAGTGATTGGATGGATTGCCAACCAGTCGGTAGTCGGTGGGAATTAATTTTTTTAATTCTTTCGCGATTTTTTATCTTTACAACTTCAAAATTGGTTGTCTATACTCTAGAAAATATTGTAGTTTCTACCATGCTTGACTAAACTACGAATAGCGATGCTATATTTTCTTAAATTATTTGAACTTAGTTTAGACAATAGTAAATATGCTGTATACTACAGGCCTTTCATATATATTTAGTTTAGTCGCCTGCTCGGAATGAATCAGAGATTCCCAAAGTGTTCGCCGAGGTAATTGTGGCGCGTACACTTCTGAATGTGTACGCGCCACAATTAAAAATATCAACATCGGCGGGCGCGCCTCACGTCTGACAGCTCGACAGCTCTGGGTACGATATAGTTTAAACTATTACCATAGATCGATACAATCAAATTTATTGTCATAGTTTTCTTTTGGCTACTTCTCGTTGCGGTCTATTTACCCCATCGCCGAGTCGACGTCACCTCACGTGTGATCTTTATTATTACTAAACCGGCTACAATAACCGATGACTCCGATTTATAAAGTAGCTTTTATCTATCGTACTAGTCAACAATATGACGTCACTGACGCGATGTGCTAAATTAATCTTTACGTTACGTTACGTTTGTACGGAGTGCGCGAAAATCAAAGGAAACTTCAATGATAGTGCCGTGCATTGGACACTCCCCAAACTCATAATCGGAAACTTGTTGACTTGACTATCAACACCTATGAACTTGCTTGAAACTTGTTCCTGTTGGGGTGACTAGGAATTAACTTTATTTGAACTGTCATTAGGTACACTCGAGCACGATTTACATAGAAACATTAAATCTTTCAAATGTTTATATTAATTAAGTACATTAATAAATTAATACATAAAAAAAATGTTTGTAATGAGTGATGCATATTGTATTTAGTGATTTGTATACGAAAACAATTCGAGAGAAGCAATTACCTGGACGGACTAACGGTACTGTCTTTAATTGTAGATTTATTTGTCATATTTAATTATCAGGCCATATACTATTTATTTACATTAAGATATAAAGGGTGACTCTCAAATTTAAATCGATAAGAAGTGTTTTAAATTTTCAGACAGATTATAAAATAATAACTTCACTTAACTCAATATTATTAGGAATAAATTTTCATAGCGTCTAGATTTAGTTCAATAACTTTAAGGAATGACAAATTTTAACATAAAACGAATTTAAACACAAAAACAATACTCATGTATTAGGTTTTAATAATAAATTGGACAATCGAGGCAGCGTCAAAGTGGATTGTGTCATTGTTTTTTATTAAAGCAGCAATTAAAAATTAGGAAAGCATATAAATAAGGATGTAATGTTATGTAGTAATACTGTTGTTGTTGAGAAGCGGGGCGGAGTCCTCCGATTCAGATTTTTCACTGTCACTCGTCACTGTAAAAGAAACGCAATCTCAATTTATACTAAGTGTAAAATTCTAAACGATACAACATAGTCAAAACTCGTTTGTGTTAAACCGTGCATTAGACAAGCGAAAAACTCAAACATAAGCCAAGAAGATATAATATGTGCACATAAATAAATAAATAAAACAAATCTACATTTTCGTATCTGACTGTACATACTAAAAGCTATGCAAATTAATGTAAAAGAAAATATATACCAAAAAAGCAGGCGGTTTAAACGCTAAACTAACCTTGGCGTCCAGCTACCTTGCTTGCTTGCTTGCTTGCTTGAACATTATAAATTAGAAACAGATATTTCATAGATTTAAATTTTCATAGATTCGCCCTGCAGTGTTCGAATCGTTCTGAAATTCATGTGCGAGTTAGTGTTGTTTTTAGCAAGTTACGTCAAACATTAGGCAGTAGACAAAATATTCGTATTTTTTTTTAGTTTACTATATCAAATTGAAGGAAACGCTGATATTTAATTTGAAAAAAGAGATTACACTAAATTGTGACTGATATGTATTTGATGATTGAAGTTCGTACATCAGGGCAATTTTAGGAGGACAACGACGCACTAATTATGAAACATATCGGGTCTATCTAACGATAGAGATATTTCAGTGTATCAGACAAATGGATAAACGACATCTAAAAGCGAAACCTATCAACTGTTTTCAGATATGCATTCCATCATATTTAATCACTCTAAGTGTAGTAATAAAACAATTCGGGAATATGTACATTTGCTTATATTTTACATAAAAATACACTCCACAGTACATGTTACACGCCTCGAGACAGAGATATTTAACAGATATTTACAGATCTACTATAGTGCCTCCTAAATGAAACCAATGATCTAAAAACTACGAATTTTGCCGACAAAATATTTTTTTTTACCAGTCAATTTATTATGGAATTTGCGTTTTGGTATAAGAAATTCTCCGTCAATATTTCACTTTATATTAAATCCTTCTTATTAATTCATTTATATTAATTCCTATGAATCAGACCTTAGGAACAAGAGTTTAAGGCCGTTAACTGAATTTGACTGGTAAACTTAGGAAGAATCTTTAAATCTATAAAAGAGAAGTTAATTGATAGAATACTTTAAATAATTTCAGTGTATCATAGACAATATTCGGAATCTTTTACTTGGATACTGATTATATAACTCTAACATCACTCATTCCATAATATAACTACCCTACAACTTATAGGCATAGAGCAACAAAATCAGAATGTTTAAAAATTCTAAGTTTATTTATTTAATATTTTAGATATATAATCGGCATTTTAACATCACCTTCATACACTTGGTTGATATAAATATTTTGTGCCTGTTTATATTTCACGATTACAATTAGTAGACTAGAGGATAACGGTTGATTAGTCTATTTTATAGAACACTCGCACTAGGAGGGCCGAGATAGTGTCCATACACCATAATCTCATATTACTATTAAATATTTTAACTTAATATTCAACAGAAAGACATCATTGAAAGTGTTTTTTTAGTACACAGGAACACCGCGAAGTATATTATTTAATGAAAAATATATTTTTATATATACACACACAATAAAAATAGAGCAAGTTTCACTCGCCCACGATCGCTCTACAGTTTACATAAAGGAAACGAGAACACATGTAAATAGCACAAAACAACGATAATGTGCGAGACATAGCTTAGTAATGAGCAGCCAACACCAGTGCTAGCACAGTTTCAACCCTAAAACTATAACGATAGGATCGAAAATCGTGTCACATAGAGTTAGTGTCAAGAAATTATGTTACTTTACGTCAATAATTGAGTATTTGAAAGGTTTAGTCAAATTTAATTCAATTATTTTTATTTTATATATATTTATGAATTTATTTTCTCAAATACCCAAATATTATTAAAGCCATATAGCGTTAAACTGTATTCTTAAGCACACGAATCTTTTAGTAATAAATCTCTAAAGTAAAATACAAGATAACGAAAAATTTTCATCTACCCTCAGTTTTGTACAACGTTCTGCATTGTTGAAGCATGTGATCTTTTCACCCTCATAATTAACGTTTATAGTTTAAGGTGATATAAAACGTAACTAATCACAGCATAATATTACAGAAAAATGGCAAAAACTAAAATTCCTGAAATTATCACACTTGTAAATTATAGGTACAAAAAAGTGATTTATTTTTGTTTGACAAATAAAGAACAAAACTTCCGAATAGTATTTTAGCAATTTCTGCACTTTGAGCCAACATAACGTTGTTAATATGAAAGCAATCCCTAGTGGAAGTGATTGAAGACATACCAAGGAATTTAGTGCGTAAAAGAAGTTAGATATTGTAATTACGCATAAATCCTTAATTTGCATCTAATTACATTAGATACAAAACAAAGGAAAAAAACTACTATAATGTAAATAAGTGTTACAATAATGGCAACACTGTTATTGTACATGCATTGCCATATGTAACCTGTCATGATGGTTTGAGTTATAGCGTATTTAAAAATTAGCTCTCGTTATCGATTAACAACCTTATGAGCTACAAGATACAGTCGAAACAGGCAAACTCTAAAATAACCGCAAGTTACTGCCCGTAACCGCCTATGAGCACTTCATAACAACCCAATATGCGATTTTGATCTAAAAACAACGAGGCAATTATTATTTCTTTCCTTAATATTTAACTTCATTACATTTATATTTTGAATCTGTTATTTCGCAGGTATAACACCCATACATTCTCAAATCTAAATCCTATTTTATTCAAAACAATTGCAAGTAGAAGGCAAGAATAATAACTACGTTTAACAGATTAAACCTCTTTAAGACAATTGATATAGAAAGTTTTTTTTTTAAATAGAAACATTTAAAAGCACAAATCACTATTTTATTGGCAATAAATTACCCATGACAATCCTCTTGTCAAAAAAAATGTATAAAATTGAATTCTACGCAGTAACTTGTCAGGAGATCGGTTTAAATTAATGGAGAGCTATCTAACAAACATCACGTATTAACTATTACAATATACGAAGAAACTCATCAAATTACGGAACGCACCTAACGCCAGGCTAAGCGATATAGTTTGCTAATCAAAAACTAACCTTAAGACGTTAGTAATAGAAGGTAAGAATGGGGAAGACGGCTATTGTCTTTTGGCTGTTATGGATATAATGAGAAAATTAATAAAAACATTATTGAGTAAATCATATTTGTTATGAATAATGCTTGATGTGTTAAAAAGTCTAAGATTATTCATAATAAATTAATTGGTTTAAAAAACAGTTCCAACTCGCGGAATCACTAGAATACATTAATTTTATTTTCACTGATTAGAGATTTCAATTTCAAAATAGGCAACATTTGTAACTTGTCTGATGTCTTGTGTTAATGGCATCTGTCAGCTGCGATGTCCGTCTTCCCCATTAAGGATTTGGATGTTAGCTATATAGCTAGTGTAGCATAGAATAAGTACAACTATATTAAGGTTTATTTCTCGGCATAATTAATAAAAATAAAAGTCACTACAGTTAAGTTCTCTCTTGACGTCGGTGGACTATTGCGTTGTAAAACGTTTGAGCGGGTAGAGTTGTCTATGCTTTTGTGATTTTACTATTCAAATTTATTTATGACATTTAGAACGATGTCACATATAACACTAACGTTTATTTAACATTTAGTGAAAGTAGATTGAATGGTGAGAAAATAATTAGTTTTAGATTGACAATTAACTTTAGCAGACCGCGAGGTGTTTCCTTATTAAATAATTTTAATTAAAAAAAATACCTTCTATATTGAACCGACGTGTGGAGCATAATGGAGGGCCACAAACAACAATAGTTTGAAGTTAAACCATCATTGCAACATTTATTTAAAAACAACAGGAAGACATCATTCACCAAGCTCGAAATGCTTGCGACGCAGCGCACAGGAACAGAACCTGTGTATTCAACACTTTACAATCATTAACATGTAGAGAACTTGTTCCTCATAACATTCCACCTCTACCCGCTCCCAAAACTCCCCTCCCCCTACAAATGAGAAGCTCGCTTGGCCAGCTTCACTTGTGTTCGTCTGGCAGCCGTACCGTTTCGTTCGCTCGTGTACATGTTCGTATGCAAGCTCGGTGGCGGGTATGGTATGCAAAACAGTCGAATCTTGAGATGATCGCAAATCTCTAGACAGATTTGACCGCAGTATCGCATTAGATCCACACAGACCCATATCTGAAAAGAGATACGAAAGGTGTTTTAAAAATGTGACACTAAGTAAATAATGGATTCAATATAGGATATATAGCTTTGGGATGGGACCGCCATTGCTCTCACGTAATTTTTAATATGGCCCACCAACAAATTACGACAAAATTTTACTAATGACTACTCTAGGACAATTTGATACAGGCGCGAGTAAACGGAGTTAATTCCTTATCTTATAATGACATCCGAGGGCAGAGTTAAGAAAAAGGACTGGGGTTTAATACAATAAAACAAAAATAGTGTCACATCTTGGACTTGAGCCTTATATTATATTACACATTAGTCCAATCCTCAGTCAGGTGATCCCTGGAGCTGAAGAAAACCACACAAATACTAGGTAAAGTTTATAATATAATATAATTAACAATTCAATATCCGGTACAAAATTACCTTATCTACTAGGAGAGTGATTTTAGTAGGATGGATGAACAAATCCAAGATTTGACTCATACCATCTATTGCTGTGTTTAAGAGCTTAAGCTAATTCACGGTATGCGAACAACCCGTGGTCGATCGGTGCAGCCACGATAGATTTACCACGAGCTCCGTTGTGAGGCTCAGGAAACCGGCATGTCTAAGATATAAGTCTACCTTAACATCCCTTAGATGCAATATATTAAACGCGGTCACTAAAACATATGCATCAGTACACAGTTCAGTATAGTTTTAGTTTTATATTCACACATTTTTTTATATCATTTTTCCATTTAACATTGTATATACGCTTGTGATGTGGCGTGCGACTGACGCGCGGTAGTGGCGTGCGACTGACGCGCGGTAGTGGCGTGCGACTGACGCGCGGTAGTGGCGTGCGACTGACGCGCGGTAGTGGCGTGCGACTGACGCGCGGTAGTGGCGTGCGACTGACGCGCGGTAGTGGCGTGCGACTGACGCGCGGTAGTGGCGTGAGGTGAGACGGTAGGTAGACAGTAAATATGAATGTGTGACCTTCAAACAGAATACGCTGAGTCTACCATCTTTTAATACCTTCATGTAATGCATCTTCGTTAGACATAACATCTTTCGCTCTTTTTAATGGTTTATATTTAAGATATTTTTGCTGGCAATAAAGCTTTATTATTATTATAAATATATCGAAGTATCTGTGCAGGAAGCCGCATGGTAGTCTATGCTCCGACTTCTCTATAGCGGTGTATTGGATTTAAATATATAGGCTATCTATAAATGGTATGTTTAAGGGTTGAGAAAATATCTAGGGCTAAAATGTTCGTACCGTACACAACCACAGTACGTAATACTCTGGCAATGCGTTATTGAAGTACTGGTTGAGGAAAAGCATGGCGGGGCCCAGCATTGACCAGTCGTAGTAGTCCATCTCGCTCTTTGTCATGTGAGCCACCTGAAACGGAAACATTGCACCATTATAAACGTTTATTTTTTGTGCTAGGTCCTAGACCTGTGTTACAGCTGCTCACCCCACCTCCGGATGAAGTATAATTTGTAATAAACTTAAGATTACTGTTACATTAAAACTGTAATTTAATTAAAGAAAAAAGAAGAATATCCCAATAAGGGAGGTAGTAGTAAGTTATCTTAGTTTAACATCGTACGCACATATTATAACTAGTCTACTGAATTAACTTTCTTTTATGTAACATTATGGATGTGGAACTTTGCACTTTCGGACGTGCACTGCAGGCCAAAAGTTTAAGACCACCTTTATTAAAGTAGGAAAATAAAGTAAAACTCCAATAAAATATTAAATGTTTAATTAACCTGTTTAATCATCTAATAGAACATTGATTGACAAACAATATATTTTAAAAGCGTAAAGAAATATTGACAGTCCATGCAAAAAAGGCAATAGTTAGCTAAACTGATTTTTCATCAAAAAATCCTCCTTTACATTTTATGACTTTTTTCACGTCTTTGCATATGGGTAATCAATTTGTTAATGGTGTCTTGTGATATATTGATCCAAATTTCGCATAAAGCATTCCACATTTCTTCTTGCGAGGATGGGCCACGATTACGGACGTTCCTATCAAGCTCTTCAAGCACAAAAGTTCAATGGGATTGAGATTCGGGCTCTGAGGAGGCCAAACCCCTTGTGCCTCTTTCTCTTCTAAATATCCTCTACATCATTTTGAGCTATGCTTTGGATCATTATCTTGATCCTGGAAAATGAATCCATCTCCAATTAATCGCAACCCGGAAAAAACGGCATTTTGTTCTAAAATGTTTTTGCACTATTCCTTTTTGAAAATTCCTTCAATTTTAATCAAATCGCCAGTTCCTTGGCTAGAGAAGCGAACCCAAACCATAATTGAGCCACCACCATGCTTGATTGTTGGGACTATTTTCTTGGGCACTGCGTCGAACGTAATTCTACGTTTTGAACCTAATAGTTCAAACTTGAATTCATCGGTCCAAAGTACTTTTTTAAAATCTTTTTCAGTTCAATCTCGATGGGCAAGAGCTCATTGCGTCCGTTTTTTCTTGTTTTGCCGGCCTTACCAGAGGTTTTCGAACGGCAACGCGTCCATACAACTTCGCATCTCTCAGTCGCCGTTTTACTGTAGTCAATGATAAAGGTTTAACTCGGGTTTTGTTTACTTCAACGCGGATTTCTGGTGCTGTTTAGCGTGTTTCGCTTGTTGGTAACAACAATGAAATTATCTTCACTAGACGTGGTAGCTCTCGGCCTTCCCGGGCGTGGACGATCTCGATAACTGTCTGTCTTCCTGTATCGAGTTATTGTGCCATGATCACAAGTCTTCGATAACTTCAGTTGTGAAGCAATCTCACGTTTGGATTTGCGAATTATAGAACGCACTTCACTGCTAATTTCTCGAGCTTTTCTCATTTTATGACCTCTTCACTGTAGAAACCACAAGTTTAGACTAATTGAGATTGTTTGTGAACAAACCCAAGTAAACGGGTAGTAATAAGTCAGAAACACGTGTTTTCAGGAGCTAAATAATCCTAATTATTGACCAACATGTAACAAAAGCAAAGTAATTAGTAATGAGGAGATTATAAAAATATTATTACGACTCTACCACCTGGCTCTAGCGCAGCGTTTTTCGGTGTTTGAAAACAATAGATGTTTATTGTCCAATAACTTGAAAGTAAACAAAGGAATGACTTCTTTAAATATTCGATACTAACAATAGAATATGCAGATGTGCATTTCTTTTATTTATCCTATGGGATTTTATTACAATTGATGAATTATTATGTTGTTTATGTGCGGTCTTAAACTTTTGGCCAGCAGGGTACTTAAAGTACCATTTGTCTTTGTATTTTTTATTATAATATTAGGGTTGACAAAAGTGCTTGCAGTTCACCTGATGAGAAGTGGTACCTGTGGCTCATGAAGCCCACATTCATACTCGCTAGGGATCTATAATGGAATGCGCCGTCACCAGTAATTAGGGTCTCCGGATGCCTACGTTCACTGGGCGCAACACAGCAGGTGTCGAATACATTTATTTATTTAAGCGTATAAAGACGGACTTAATGCCTTACGCATTCTCTAACAGTCAACCTTAGGGTGATGCAGAGATGAAACAAGGTAGGTGTGTGCTTAAAAACTTTGTTATTCTTAAAATACTATTATATAAATATACAACATATGCGTAATTATAAAATACGTATATAACTAGACGTATATAACAAATATAAATATACACTTTTATATATGATATATATATATAAATACGTATAAATATATAATTATTTAATATTGAGATGATTCTGCCAATCTGTTGAGAAATAGCTCCCGAACTTTCAGGTTAAACGCGTAACGATTTGTAGCCGCCCTGACTTCAGGAGGCAGGGAGAGCATTCCAGAGAACGGATTTATAACGTAGCTACAGTCTCACTGCTAGCTCTACCATTGTTTATGACGTAGCTAGTCTCACTGCTAGCTCTACCATTGTTTATGACGTAGCTAGTCTCACTGCTAGCTCTACCATTGTTTATGACGTAGCTACAGTCTCACTGCTAGCTCTACCATTGTTTATGACGTAGCTAGTCTCACTGCTAGCTCTACCATTGTTTATGACGTAGCTAGTCTCACTGCTAGCTCTACCATTGTTTATGACGTAGCTAGTCTCACTGCTAGCTCTACCATTGTTTATGACGTAGCTACAGTCTCACTGCTAGCTCTACCATTGTTTAAAAAACAAACAAAAATGATTCAAATACCCGGTTCCCAATATTCACGTTCACAAACAAACGGACAAAAAGTCTATTTACGATTGCATTCTACGTATACATATCAATTATAATGAACGTGCGTGGGTTTAATGAGGTATTTTTTTTTTAATTAATTTATATATTGACTTGACTAAATAACCACCTTTTTTATTTCAACCTTCCGCATGTCATTTAATGTTTGACATCAGATGATCTTTTCTAGTTGAAACCGGGTGATTTCTACCAACGAGATATCTTCGATCTAACGAAAAATCTTGTTGAAGTTTGAGAATAAAATTGTAAGCGACAAGGAAGAATACATTATTGACAATTATTTGTTCATTTTTATTGAAAAAAAAAACTTTAAAAAATTAAGAATAAAGGTTATTATTGTTACATCCGTCGAACTGGTCATAAAACAAAACGGAGTGATAACACGAGATGGCTAAGTGGAATCGGTTCAACGTACCCTTATCTAGCATCGTATGACGTGAGATAAATTATTCAATTTATTCATAAATGCCGTAATCTTATTAATTGTATCAGCTTTATTATTATTATTGACGAGTGCGCGGTTTAGTCATTAGAGTAACTGGCAGCTGCAGCGTCCGCCACACTATCTCGACACAGACATCTCATTTGTTCCACCGTTAGTTTAGTTCCAGCCAGTAAGTCACCAAGTAGCGGTATATGCAGCTGATGATGATGACATCTTCTGGCTATTGCTAGATGACATCGGCTACGTAGAATATATTATAGTGCCGTGAGCATAAACACACGAGGCACTCACTCGTCGTCCCCTACCCTACTCAAATGTATATACACGTACAATAGGATTGGAGGAACCTTCTGATGCATCGTCAGACTCACGACGCACATACTCAGAACACAGACCTGGAAACTATCAATTCGTAATGCACAATAATTCCTCAGGTTCCTGTGCTGTTATTGAATTCGGGACACGGGAATCATCCTCCAGCATCAGCCTCATATTCTAACCACGCTTTGCAATTTTAAAGGCATTCGAAAAACATTCGAAAGGTGTGCTCGTATGGCACCATTGGTCTAGTTTTAGATACCAGAGGGCGTAAGCTTAAAAAATACACTCTGAAGCATATTCATTCTTTATGAGATAGATAAAAAAATACACTCACCACAAGTCTATTAGTGACCTTCGCAGCGACCATGCCAAAGGCCAGTATGTAGAGCGACGGATGGTTCTCGTACACATGGGACTCGCTCTTCTGGAAGATGATGAAGGCCGGTACCACCACGAAGGAGAACGGTATCACCGGGGACAAGATGCTGGTGCCCTGGGGAAGGTCGAGCTGTAACACGGACTCGGGCGACAAATGGTCTAGCGTTCTAAAAGCAAACCTTGGGTTGGGCACAAAATAAATTACACTAGTTTCTTCTTCCACTAATCCACATTGGATCCAGTGGATCCACTGGTCTATGTTCTAACACTCTCTAGAGAAGAAGCCTGTGCCCAACATTGGGATTTTAGTTTATTATGTACACAGACCGTAATTTTTAGCGTAGCCGGCACATTGGATTAGTTCTGTGTTGACTAAATAAATGAATAAGTAAATTAATTGGTACAAAATATAATATACCAGCTGTTGTATTTGTTCAAATATACTGATCTATGCGAAAGCATTGCGACCAGCAATAAACTTTACAATACGAGACTTAATGTAAATCTTGTCATTATGGGCTAGATTCTCATCACCAAAGTTCTACTAGACCAAGTGCCGATGTTTACATAGAAGATACAAAGTTCAACTAAAATTACAAACATTGATCGTTATTTTAAACAAAACCAATATTTACCGTCTACCGGTGTATATTAGTAGACACCGGCAACATCTAGGAATTTCATTTGTGTTTTATATAAATAGTAACACAATACTGACCACATACCACATAATCAACACATTATTATTAACGACTAAACAAAAACTAAATCGAGACAAAACTAAGCGCACAATAAACACACAACTAAACAAACGATACCAGACCATATGTCAGTCAGTGGTTAGGGTGAAATAAATGTTAATAATGAACTTACCAAGCGGAAGCATGGAACACAACCAAACGGAACAAACATGCGGAAATCTGGGACATGCGCACGTGATATAAGATACAGGATGTTCAAAAATCATTTCATCTAATTATTAACAATATACCACCTAGCTAAAGGATATTATAATAGTGAAAGAGGTCATAAGGGTGATATTGAAGACGAAAATATATTTTCAGACAAATTAAGGTAAATAATGATGTCCTGGCCGATATCTTCTGCTTATTGCCAGATCACATCAACTGCGCAGTATATTTTATAGTGCCGTAAGCATTTGTGCAAACACAGTGGCACTTGCTCATTGTCCCTTTCCCTATGTTAGTAATGTTCTTGCTACGGAGAGAATATACATTATAGTGCGTTATATAGCAAGTACGACCACCTCGTTCTATAGCAAGCAAGAGTATATTTTTAATAATTTCCTAGACAATAAGGAAGAAAGGTAATTTAGTTAATTGTCTATTGAATAAAGCAATCATACCAATTACACAGTTACGTATATATTTATATTCATTTTCAAAATTAATTCCGACCGGTTTCGCCTAAAGCTATTCTCAGGGAATAAATTACCATAATGACTTCATTTTCTTACATACGATTGACCAGATAACATTTTAGTAATATCAGAATAAAAACAAAAAAAATATTATGGTCGATGTAAACCGCGATGGCTTACTGTTGGAAAATTATGGTCTACCCTTTGTTATACCCTTATCTAAAACCAAGTACGCATGTCGTTATGAACAAAGCACAGGTAGAGACGGCACGTTACAAACAACTAAACGCTGTTCAACAATAAGTTTAATGCGGCGTCATATCATAACAATAAACGCTGGACAGATATTCGAAGAATACTCGTTTGAAATCTAAGAATACTTTGTTGACAAGAATGTTTGATTGAACAAAGAACGACGTCTGAGACAAATTTTAGGTATATTTTATTCTTTTTACTGTACATTTTCCGCACAAACTCTTATCTCTATGGTTTCGATTAAAGCTTTTTTGTTTGTAAGAATAACGAAACTGCCAAAAATTGATTTGGTGTACTCTACACACAACATAAAGTATACTCACACAGAATACCGCCTTAAAATTGCAGTATAACGCTGCTATTTCGTGATCAGAATGGATTTAGGTGTTTACGAGCTGCAGTCGTCACCACCATCAGGTGAACTGTGCCCTTTTGACACGCTTAAGTTTTATATAAAGTGAAAAATTTTGCAACAATCATAGATCTCATTACAGTTTTTGCCTTCAACACCGCTGTCGTGCATTTAATTTTAGGGTTTATTTACATGTTAATGAATCCGATAAATACACAATTACATGCATGGGATGTCTTCAACATGTATATGTTATTTTTTAATTCCCATTTGATATTAAAGACCGCTATGCCCTACGTACGTAAATATACATGTTAATGCGGATGCATCGTGGCGTGCATTGGTAACGTCAGATGCGTCAGACGCCAGTCACAACTCCCATGGTGCAAAACGGGCGCATGTCACAAAGTCGTAAGCTCTTACTGCCACTGTGGAGCCATTCTTCCCCACGCCGCCCCTCATGATGACCTTAACGTAGCCAACTACAAGGGACAGCGACATGAGGACCACGGCATAGTTCGACATCAGGCTTACGCTGACGTCGGTCGTAGGTAGCTGCGTTTCACACGTTTCATTGTAATGATGTTTGTTCACATGTCCGCATGTCGACATGTATAAGTTTGACGGCATGCAGTTACGTTGGTAGCGTCGGGACGAGGTCGGCGGCGGCAACGACAGAAAAAGAAAAATAAAAAACATGCCATTAATACTAAAAGTATTCGCAGGTATCGGGACTTGGATATTTCGCATGTGCTATCTTCACTCATTGGCCCCATACATACTTTTACATTGACCCATACATAAAGTTATCGTAAACGTGACAGTAAAAACTCTATAGAATATAGTTAAACGATGTCCAATTACAAATCTATCGGTATATATGCAGTACAAAAGAAGAAACTAAATCTGCAAGCACGAGTCATGAACAGCCTCAAGTCGCGTGAAATATCTGAAGAGATCTTTTCTAAATATGCAAAAAAACAAGGTGACGCACTCCAAGCGTGGATTGGAAGGTGAAGGTATACCAATGGATAATAGCCCCACTCTCCGTCCAAAGTCAATAGAGAACGTTTGCTAAATAATGCTAACAGATTTATATCAATACTATTTAGAAAAATATATGAAACAAGGTTAATTTCAAGAGATAAAGGTTTAGTGTTAAGATTCTCGCATAAACAATGGTCATTGACTATCTTATCTTGGACAAAACGACATAATAAATTTTACGTTAGTTGTCCACATTAGCTTTAGTTCGTAAACGTTCTCTAACGTTTCGAACGGAGTGGTTTAACTTAGAAGCACCAGTGTGGGCTGGTCTTACGGCGACGGTGGACCCGTTCCTCCCGCAACCCCTAACGCGGAACGTGGTGGCGAAGTTGCCGACCAACAGCAGCTGAATGGCAACTGACGTCACGCACGCGTGCAGTTTCATCGGCGACTCCACGCCGGGCATCTGCGAGGTGTGTTAGCCCCGATGACAAAATGAATTACGACGTAATTTTTTTTACTTTTCATGTAATTTGAATCACAATTAGTTGACACTTACGAGACCATCTTTTATTCACAGTACAAATATGATATTTATTAACACATGAAGGGTGGTGATATTCAAATAAAAAAACAAATATAACGCAACTTAAGAATATTCTATTCTCTAAATCGAAAAAACAATGCAACATGTCTTTAATTTAAGAATTCTGATAGGAATAAAAGTATAATAAATGCTCACTTAACAAACGGTTAAAAAAAATGAACATCAAGGTGTTCGGTTACGACAGTTGTCAGCAAAGCCCATCGTTTTAATTTTGTTATCAATTAGAGCCAAATTTAATAAGACTCTTTGGCCAAATATCAATCTTTATTTTTTAAATAAACTAATCATTGTGGTGATTGAAGAGTAACAGACTCTTCAATCACCACAATGGAGGTAACGCGGGAAATATTTCATGCTTCATTGATCCTTGTTTTAAATCATAATACATAATGCATTATGATTAAAAACAAGGATCATCATTAAGGAATTACATGAAGTTTTAATCAGTGCATTTGATATACGGGATCCATTCCTTCCCACCGTCACCTACTGCTTTCGTGAGTGAAAGTGTGCTTGGAGCAACCTAAAAGATGGCATTGGTCAAGGCGACCGCCGACAGCGTTCATTCAGGACAATGTCGTCAGGGTGGCGGCAATGGTTAATAAAAAATGACGAAAGGGTCACGAGCAGTTTCCACTATTTTATCAGATTGTCTTGAAGTTAGGAAAGTACTTTACAACCCTTGACTTCAATGCTGAAAACTATTTCAGTTGGTATACTAATGTAGAGTATATTTTGAAAAGTTATAAAGTTGTTGTATATACCTTTATCTTCTGCTTGATTACCAATGTACGAATCCCCCCACGTATATATCAGATAATAGACATTAAACATACCGTAAGCTCTAAACAACCCCCACTATAACCTCAGGTAGCCCAGCGGCTAGAACAGTTTCTTAGAACATAGAATGACTACACTTTTAATAATAAAAATATATATATAGAACGTCTAAAAATATCAAAATTTATTAAAATGGCAATATTAATTGCATTTTATGTACAGGTCTTTAATACGCCTAGAAAAAGTAAACACAAGTTAATGTTAAACACAAAACAAAATTAGTTAAATCAAAATCTTTAAGTGTTAATGAAAAAACAAATGCAATAAGTGTATGTATCCGAATGAGTGAAGACCCACGTGAGACTTAAATAAATGACAACAATAACATTAAATTTACCAAATCATAATAAAGTTACAACTTTAGACCATGCTCAAAGTTACTAAATAAACAACATAACAGAAACATCCGCATATCATAATATGGACATAAAGAGATGAAAAACGCTTGAACTGAAAACTTCTCCAATAGTAAATCAGAAAGCCAAGTGATAATCTATGATAAAACGGAATGAGCAAGGAGATCATCAAAATTTAAAGTTTCCTATGCAATACTGAGAAGCGGCAACTTACCTCTACGACTTACGGCTACGACGGTGCCAAAATAATATTATGAATTGAGTTAATGAGGGTACCTGACAGATTCTACTGCTCGCTCCTTTTGATCGATAACGATTATAACTTGGATCGGATTGGATCTTCTCACTGCAATATACTACGGTAAATGGATGTCTCTATAACATTGTGTTAAACTAAAACAACAATAACAATGAGCATAACCCAACTGCCATAGAGTAGGACGGGGCTAGACATGCCATTAAAAAAACCCACATGATAAGCTGCGAAACCAAAATACCTCACATCAACCGAATAGCAACTATAGTAAACACTAATTTACAACTTATACATACGTGCTATTTAAACTTTTTAATATGTATGTATATATTGTAAAAATAAAGAGTTTTTAATTAATTGGGGGCGTGGAGGTTATATTCGTATTACAATGAGTTCGTTAGTTGTGTACAACACCGTGTGTATTATATATGGTTTAAAATGGCATAGGTTTGACAGAGTTCCGAAAAATAAATCATTTAATTAGTACGTGATTTAGTAGCGAGAGAACTTGATTCGAAATAACAAGTATTCGTTACGAGTCTAGTTGTAAGTGTTATAATTGGGTTGTCTTTCTGAAAGATGCAACTTTCATATCAGAATTATGCTAATTTCTAAAAAACTAAGCAGGTGCCTTTGTATGTTTATATAATACTTTCTGGTATTATACTATGTTTCGTATACATGTCATCTTCTGGTGAATGGCCTGGTCTGTATCATTTATGACCAATGCCTACTTACAAAATTTTATTGATCAAATATAAGCTGTCAATATTTTTAAAATTCTTTATTCAATTAAGATAATCTAGTTATCGCACATCACAACTGTTATTAAATGATACGCGTCATTTGTCTAACTATATTAAAAGAATCCGGAAACCTGCCTAACCCGTTGATATATGACCGAAATGTCAATTTGACCCCTCCATCCCAAACCATCAAGCCCCCAACTATATGATAGTGTCGCGCTCACTGCAACCGTAGAGCCATTCTTGCCGACGCCCCCTGCAACTATGGCGGAGGTCAGGCCCCACATGGTTAGAGCGGCCCCTACCACAGCCACACCGGCCAGAGAGTACCGCATTTCGATGCCGCCCACCTGACGCGGGAGACATATTCAGCAATGGGTCGGCTAGACCCGGGAAAGGTCCACGCTTTTACAAAATATTTTTTACGTGACAGGTCTTAAAAACGTGATGATTCAGGACGCTTTGGCCGTAGAATCACCACGACTTCACAATATACCAGTGTAAAATATAAATTTACAGCTGCTGTGTTTCGTTTGGAGCATAAAAGAAGCCGGAGGAGGAACCCACTGTAACACACTGGCGATGAGACATTTCATCACGGTGTGAATGTGGGGGCTATGGACCGAGGGAATCACATTGTTGTGAGCCCGTTGGTTACTCCTTAATTAAAAATAAATAGAGCGAAATTGTATCGCTAATGGTTGGTGCATCAACGGAATAAAATGAAAACTCATTCACAGGCAAACTGGTATTCCTTCTTAATCTATAGAATTTTAACTTTTCGTACTTGAAAAGACATATTTGTATCTGAGTCAAACCATGACACGGCTCATCTTATGGTCAGTGATCACCGCCGCACATGGACGTCCGCAGCGAAAGATTTGTTGCTGGTGTGGTCTTTTCTTCAAGGGTCTCTAAATCAAAGGGTCGCGAAATACGCTTGCCGACAGTTATTTCCACAAAGAGCGCGTTGCGTGACAGAAAATTATGTACAAAGGGCACATTGGTGGATTACCAACCATCATGATATCATCGATGGAATTTTGGATTCAACAAACCATATGTAACTACGTGGCATACATATAAAACAATAGATAAGAATGAACCTTAGAAAATAATACTTACACCTGATATTGAAAAAAATGAACAAAAAGGTGTTATTTCGAATTAAAGATTTTTTTTTGGATAGATCCGTATCTATTGTCGTTTTGATAGAAATGAAGCCCAAAGATTTAATAACAGATACAAGAAGAAACCTCTCTACACAAAAATAGATTAGTACACAATGATCATTATTGTAAAGCTCTTAAAGACCTCTTAAATAAATTAAATTATAAAACCTTTTCAGTTAATGTGAGACTATGGAATCAAAATGCCTATCTGAACAATGATTTAATACATTATCTCAAAATGAATTTAAAAGTAAAACTCCATAATTAACATTAATACAAAGATTATAATAGCACATATTAATTAAATTAATTATGTAACAGCTGTATACAATCGTAGCTTTAACAATAATTTACAAACTTGTCATAAATTGTCGCCGCATTACGTTAAAAAATATCGGATAATTATGTATTTCAACTCTACAAATCAATTAGCTCTATCTTATTTGCGTGACGTCATGTGGGAATTTTTAAAATTATGTGTACACATGTGAGTGTATAATGAAACATATGAAATGTGCATTTCTGTGTGGTAACATTTGCGATGATCGGATGATAATTCAAATAGCCAGTAAGATGAACTCATTATAAGGTGAAAAATACAGTACAAAATATATTTTCAATTGTATGCGACGCTGAATCAGCATGCGAGAATTATCGATCTGGAGCAGTAAATCTTAAATCAAAGCTTCTATTCTCTTCTGCCATCTGGAATATATCAATCTGAATATTATCTAGATCAAACGGTTTTGCAAGACGCAAGTTCGTTACTTACAAAACCGCTTCATCCGCGAGTCGACTTTTATCACATAAAATAATACTTTATACTTTCTGACCTTTTATAGCATTTGACACACTATTGTTGACGTTTATTAAATAATTAAAATCTAAGTCACAACGAAATTAATAAAAAAAACTAATTAAAAACTGTATAACTGACCACCTTTCACATCGTCCGATCATCACAAATGGACGGAGTGACGAGTCGAGCTGGATTACATTACCTGCGTGGCCCAGAAGTCGGCGCCGAGGATCGCGGAGACCAGATGGATGGCCATAATGGAGTATTGGGCCTCCGTGACGTCGATGCGGCCCATCTTAAGGGTACCCGTCACGTAAGCTTGCCAATGCGCGCAGTAGAACAACGTCATTGCGCAAAAACACTGAAAATTATAAAAAATATGAAATAAGTTTATAATTCTTGTGACCATAAATAAGGGTACGGCCGGATTTCATTATTTATATAATTTGTCCAAAGTAGTAAAGTTTCCAGCTCCTTCGCGCAGGTCCTGATTAGGAATTTCAGTCAGGAAACAATATAGTCCGACACAAAGTATGATTCGTATCTCTGACTTTGCATCTGAATATTTGAGTTTCTACCCTTAATTAATTACTTTTTTTTTAAATTACATTAAGAGTAACAAACGAGCACACAGTTCACCTGATGGCAAGTGATTCCTGCGGCCCATGACATCTACATTCATCCTCGAAAAGGAATCATATTGCAGATGCGTTGTCACCCTTGAGGACTGAGGTGGAATGCCTCGTCACCAGTAATAAATGTCTCCGGATCCTAGACTTACCAGACGAAACACAGCCGCATTAAGATGCTTTTTTACGCTGGTATTCTGTGAGCCTACTCCAGTCGAGCTGACCCATTCTTTCTGCAGCTAGAAACAAACTGCAGTGTATCTCTACCACTGTATATTTCTACCCAGCATCTGCTAAGGGTATAAATATATTAATTTGATGTGATGATGATATACTCTTGGTCGACTGCGTCCACGACGATATCTTCTGGCTAGCGGATGACATGACCTGCGCAAGGTATATTACAGTGATGTAAACATTGGTGCTAACACAGATACACTAACTCGTCCCCACCTCAACACGGATGTAATGCACGTCATGTCATGCATGCAGACCGGAGTAAGGTTTTGATGCAGTGTCAAGGAGACATAGATAACACACCCCAGACCTGAATACTAATCATTTGTGATACACAAATATTATTCCTCAGGAATCATCAAGGAACCTGGACCCACGACACAGTGCTACGTGTTTCGCGTGGAAGGCCGCAGCCTCCTCCTGAACGACTGTATTGTCCAAACGAACGGTTGAAGTGAACGGTTGCTGAGCTAGATCGAGAGGGCTCTTAATGGCGCTCTGAACGTCATAAACCTCGTGGGAGATATGAAAGTCCAATGTAGCGACCTCAGAGCGACGATGGCAAGAAGCGGTGTCGTGGCATGGTTATGGTATCGTAGGGTGTAAATGGTGACAGTTACGCATGCCCACAAAATGGGCTACTCCAGGTCCTGATCCCTCATCAGCGCTGACGGCAACGACCACGGGGCTTATGTGATTCCTGCGGCCCATGACATCTACATTCATCCTCGAAAAGGAATCATATTGCAGATGCGTTGTCACCCTTGAGGACTGAGGTGGAATGCCTCGTCACCAGTAATAAATGTCTCCGGATCCTAGACTTACCAGACGAAACACAGCCGCATTAAGATGCTTTTTACGCTGGTATTCTGTGAGCCTACTCCAGTCGAGCTGACCCATTCTTTCTGCAGCTAGAAACAAACTGCAGTGTATCTCTACCACTGTATATTTCTACCCAGCATCTGCTAAGGGTATAAATATATTAATTTGATGTGATGATGATATACTCTTGGTCGACTGCGTCCACGACGATATCTTCTGGCTAGCGGATGACATGACCTGCGCAAGGTATATTACAGTGATGTAAACATTGGTGCTAACACAGATACACTAACTCGTCCCCACCTCAACACGGATGTAATGCACGTCATGTCATGCATGCAGACCGGAGTAAGGTTTTGATGCAGTGTCAAGGAGACATAGATAACACACCCCAGACCTGAATACTAATCATTTGTGATACACAAATATTATCTAGATCAAACGGTTTTACAAGACGCAAGTTCGTTACTTACAAAACCGCTTCATCCGCGAGTCGACTTTTATCACATAAAATAATACTTTATACTTTCTGACCTTTTATAGCATTTGACACACTATTGTTGACGTTTATTAAATAATTAAAATCTAAGTCACAACGAAATTAATAAAAAAAACTAATTAAAAACTGTATAACTGACCACCTTTCACATCGTCCGATCATCACAAATGGACGGAGTGACGAGTCGAGCTGGATTACATTACCTGCGTGGCCCAGAAGTCGGCGCCGAGGATCGCGGAGACCAGATGGATGGCCATAATGGAGTATTGGGCCTCCGTGACGTCGATGCGGCCCATCTTAAGGGTACCCGTCACGTAAGCTTGCCAATGCGCGCAGTAGAACAACGTCATTGCGCAAAAACACTGAAAATTATAAAAAATATGAAATAAGTTTATAATTCTTGTGACCATAAATAAGGGTACGGCCGGATTTCATTATTTATATAATTTGTCCAAAGTAGTAAAGTTTCCAGCTCCTTCGCGCAGGTCCTGATTAGGAATTTCAGTCAGGAAACAATATAGTCCGACACAAAGTATGATTCGTATCTCTGACTTTGCATCTGAATATTTGAGTTTCTACCCTTAATTAATTACTTTTTTTTTAAATTACATTAAGAGTAACAAACGAGCACACAGTTCACCTGATGGCAAGTGATTCCTGCGGCCCATGACATCTACATTCATCCTCGAAAAGGAATCATATTGCAGATGCGTTGTCACCCTTGAGGACTGAGGTGGAATGCCTCGTCACCAGTAATAAATGTCTCCGGATCCCTAGACTTACCAGACGAAACACAGCCGCATTAAGATGCTTTTTTACGCTGGTATTCTGTGAGCCTACTCCAGTCGAGCTGACCCATTCTTTCTGCAGCTAGAAACAAACTGCAGTGTATCTCTACCACTGTATATTTCTACCCAGCATCTGCTAAGGGTATAAATATATTAATTTGATGTGATGATGATATACTCTTGGTCGACTGCGTCCACGACGATATCTTCTGGCTAGCGGATGACATGACCTGCGCAAGGTATATTACAGTGATGTAAACATTGGTGCTAACACAGATACACTAACTCGTCCCCACCTCAACACGGATGTAATGCACGTCATGTCATGCATGCAGACCGGAGTAAGGTTTTGATGCAGTGTCAAGGAGACATAGATAACACACCCCAGACCTGAATACTAATCATTTGTGATACACAAATATTATTCCTCAGGAATCATCAAGGAACCTGGACCCACGACACAGTGCTACGTGTTTCGCGTGGAAGGCCGCAGCCTCCTCCTGAACGACTGTATTGTCCAAACGAACGGTTGAAGTGAACGGTTGCTGAGCTAGATCGAGAGGGCTCTTAATGGCGCTCTGAACGTCATAAACCTCGTGGGAGATATGAAAGTCCAATGTAGCGACCTCAGAGCGACGATGGCAAGAAGCGGTGTCGTGGCATGGTTATGGTATCGTAGGGTGTAAATGGTGACAGTTACGCATGCCCACAAAATGGGCTACTCCAGGTCCTGATCCCTCATCAGCGCTGACGGCAACGACCACGGGGCTTATGTGATTCCTGCGGCCTATACAGACTCAAAACATCCTCGATAAGAAATCGTTATGTAAATCATCAGCTCTTAGGATTAAGATTGAATTCCCCATCAGTAATAAGTTCTCCGGTTTCTTTCAACAGACCAAACACAGTAGCTGTAGTCTATTATTTAATGCCGGTATTCCGATATGTGTATATATCCGAACCATATGGCAATCATCGACAATAGACCTCCCCCACATTGCTACAAAACAATCGTGATCCATCCATTGACTAAATAACTCTCACATATCATACAGTTTTACTAGAGACCCATTGCCAGGTCCGTGATTGCAAATTACGCGTTCGTATTGCAATAGCATGCCAGACCCAACAATGGAGGAAAAGCAGCATTGTTGAGAATTTTATAACTGCATTCAATCGACACCGAGTGACGCGGCCCTCCTACCTGATCACATACCATACCATGCCGACGCGGCAGTGCACAAACGAACTATTTTTTCTATATTATATTGAGGGTGACAAACGAGCACACATTTCATCTGATGATAAGTGATTGCTACGGCTCATGTCACCCACATGCTCGATAGGGAATCACAATGTAGCGATACGCACATCATTATTTTATGCTGGTATTCTGCGAAGGCGCGGTCAGTTACTTGAGTAACTGGTACTTGAAATCAAACCAAGCCAATACAGAATCGAACCTACAAAGTAGTATCGCAGACCGTACCCAAATCGATTAGAAAGAAAGAAAATAGAATTTGTTTATTCGTAGGAAAACTAACATTATTGCATACAATTTTACACACATTATTAATAGAAAAAAAAACTAAATAAAATTAAATTGCTAGATATCACGATTCGGTCCAAACTCAGCATATGCTGGCTTCAAACAACCAGCGCTGGTTTTCCGTTGGGGCCGTTTGGTGACGTCACGATACAACTTCAACACTAAATTGAACAAACACTACATTTGTAACTCGCACTTTTTTTATTGTTCCTTCTTAAATACAATCAATAGTAAGACAAACGGTAGGTATTTTCAGTGGTGACATTCAATTCATACTAAGGTATAAGGGTGAAAAATAATTAATAATAATAATACTGTCTTGTCATTGTGTTGTGTTTCCTCACTCTTTTGGTGTTCACAAAGGCCATCATTGGATTGGGCTATCGATGATTAAAACAGAATTTAAAAAATAAATAATTACATATAAAATTCCGTTCCTGCCCGTACCCACTTATTGACTTTATCAAAAGATTCCAGTGTTATGTCAGTGCGGCGACTCACACGATTACCGCCGATGCGGATGTCCATGGGCGGCGGTGATCACATCCGCAACACCAGAGCAGTCCTAGATGCGTTGCCGTCCTTTAAGACATCTTTGTCTTGAAGGTACCTAAGTCGTATCGGTTCGGAAACTATAATCAGGAAAAAACTTTCAATTCTGTCGTGATCACATCGTATGATGTTTAAACTCAGCGGCTGGAATTAATCAAACTATATCCTCAGAACACTCCCCATGGTAAATCCAGTAAAATATGCAAAGCGATGCAACATCGCTTAGCAACGCTAGTGAATGAAGCCGATCGGAAAGTATCAACGATTCGAGCCGCTCTCCGTTGAATGCGGTCAAATGGAAGAAACTGGTACTGGGCTACCCTAGCCCAAAGATGAAAACAGTATTCCATGTGAGACCGAACATGCGCTTAGTAAAGTTGCAGACAGTGGTCCGGCACACCTAGTTTTTAGAGGCCAATTCGGCTTTACCCTCCAAGTGACTGCGGAACTATTCATTGCTCGATATGTCCACGGCAAGGAATACTAGCTGAGTTAGCAAGGGCAGTAATTTCAAAATAAGGAGAAATTTGACTTCGTGAAGTTAAATTGGACTAGATTTTGTATAACAAAATCTCGACCTCAGACACAAGTTTGTTCTGACTCTTATTGATAAATATAATAAGGTACCACTAATCGACTAACTAAAGTGTTACTTCTAGACGACAACCGAGATGAAATGATCTACGTACCTACACATCTTTATTCACTAAAAAATCATTGGCAAAACCATCCAGACACGCCGACATGTCACTTGACTGTTGGCAAGGGGAGGCCCCATGCTGACATCCTCGTCAGCCCTCCGCATGCGGGTAAAAGTTTCAGATTCAATCTTGGCAACTCTCCAGCGCAAGTAAGTGGCATTAGTGTATACAAACTAGAGTGTCCAGAGTTTCAGCTTAATCGCGGATAAGAAATTTATCTATAGTGTCAAACGAGCGCACATTTACCTGATGGCAAGTAATCCTGAGACCAATCCGTTGTTAGCCTTAAAACTAAGTCTCCGGTTTCTTTTACAGATAAGATGAAACCAGCCTTTGCGACTAAATGGTCTTTCCCAAGCCGACTTTATAGAAATTGCGCAGTCGTTTGAACCGATTCCACGCGTTTATTCCCTCTTGAGCGTCTTGTAAAAAAAGCTTAGCTTTATTTAATATTTCAGAAATACATAAATAGATATTGTTCATTGCTACTACTGGTTTAGAATACCAAAATCATCATGGTCCACAGCTAAAAATATTCCTCCCCCATAGATTGCCAAAACGCACGATCCTGGACCACGTGCGTCTATCGGGTAGTCGATCGTAGCAAACTTGCATTCCCACACTCAGAGACGGATGGACAGACTTCATCCTGCGGATTAGCATACCCGCTATGCCTGGCAGTCAGTCAAATTGGCGATACCGGAAACTAAAACCAATAACACCTTTGAAGTATCTGCCATTTATGACAAAAACAGGAATCACAATTTCTAACCCTCGATGCATTAGAAAATCTGGACATATATTAAATAATCTATTTAATGATAAAATTGGAGTCGCTTCAATGGCGTGTCTATTACAAACGGACATGTCTCGGCAACGAAACAGCTTGGCAAACCTAGCGTACTGGGTCCTGCTGCCAAGACCGTCCATTGTTCGTGGAAAATACAGTTGTAAATAATCTCCATATACTATATGATCCATTATACCACTTGGATTTTTAAGAATCGTTCTTATCATAAAAGCATAATTTTATAGCAACCCAAAAGTCGTGCAGAGGCATTTCAGAATCGATATAGAATATACAAGATATTGCAATCAGCAACTACGACCATCATTCTATCTTGGAATGGAATGTATTCTTTGAGGACATAGTGCTTCCTCGACCGAGGCGACCTATTCGTGCTGTAGCAAAACTGTAAAAAACAAGCTGCAAAATGAATACCAGTGTTGAAAAACGTTTAAATATACAAGTGCTCTGCTATGAAGGAACACATCGCGAGGAAACCTGTACATCTAAGAAATAATAAAAAAAAAATCCTAGACACGTAAAGTTCCGCAGTGGAGCAGCGTGGTGGATTGTGCTCTAACACCCTCTTTAGAGAGCTTATGCCTAGCAGTTTGAGTTATATATACAGGGTGTTTACTTAATACTCATAATGTTATTTGCTTACATGACATAGACCAACTTTTTATTTAATACTATCTCCAACAACATGGATATATAAGTCAATACAGTTTCCTTTTTTGATTTAAAAAAAGCAAGTGCGCAGTTTACACTAAACCACATGTCATTGATGGTGAAAGTCATTTCCACGGCCTTGACTGAACACCTCGGCCATTAAGCTCATTATATAACTAGTCGGGCCATATATACTGTTACATAAAAACTTTTTTTTTATTATACTATATATTATATATTCAACTTTATAATTATTTTGAATTTGGAACACGTATATTATTTTAAAAACTTCTTTCGATTTTGCGTCATTTCACATATTTCTTCGTGTTCATTATCAATTTACAATATGGAATGGGGTGTTAGAGAAAATAGGATTGCAGTGCTTGCCTTGCACAAAGTGGGTATGAAGCCGTCGGTCATATTCCAGACACTTCAAAAGCTTCATATCAGCAGGATGCTCGTATATCGTACTATCAACAGATACAACAACACTTCCTCTGTCGAAGACCAGAAAAGATCGGGGCGGCCGCGTACTGTTAGAACTACAAAGGCTGTTAGAGCTGTTAAAGCCAGAATTCGTCGAAACCCCATATTAAGCATAAAATCTAATCGCGAGAAATGAAGATTCCCGCTAGGACTCTGTCGTGTATTATAAAACAAGACCTGATGTGCTTATCGTCGATATACAGGACATGCCCTAAATCAATCTTTACAATTAAAGAGAGTGGATCGATCAAAACGCCTTCTGTCGCGATACGCATGTGAAATGCACAGAAATATCCTCTTTACCGATGAAAAAATTTTCACGATTGAAGTACGCTACAATAAGCAAAATGATAAAGTGTACGTTCACAGTTCTAAAGAAGCTGCTCAAGTGGTCAGAAAGGTATAACGTAGTCATCATTCTGCGTCAGTGATGGTTTGGTGGGACGTGTCAAAAATCCAAGTGAAAACTTCAGCCAAAGTGTATCAAGATACATCTTGGATCATGTTGTGAAACCTCTCAGCAATACACTATTTAAAAATATACCGTGGTCTATCCAGCAGGACTCTGCACCGGGTCACAAGACACTAACTACCCAAGCCTGACTTGAAACCAACGTTCCGGACTTTATAAAAGCTGAAGACTGGCCCTCATCTCGCCCAGACCGCAACCCTTAAGAAATTATGGTCAGTTTTAGAGTGTCTTAAAAAATCTTTGGAGCAAGCAGTGGCGAAATTTCCCTTGGAGACAGTGCGTAAAGATTAAAGGCCTGTATAAAAGCCAAAGGGGCCACCTTTCGAATAGAATATTCTTTTATTTTTTGCTGACTTACTAACAAAACATGTAGGTATAAAATTTAATAATATTAAATTACTTCATTAAAAAAATGCATTTTCATTTGTAACAGAACTTATGGCTAGACTAGGTACGAAAAAAAACGGAACGGTACATGGAGTTATGTATGTTCAAAATTACGTTTTGATATTGGTTCCCTGGATGGATGACCACCGATGGATTCTGCCAAACGATATATAAAGGACCTAATGAGGCGCAAAAATTCGGCGACTCGTGCCCACGACTTATATCCCACAGAAAGTAACCGGTTGGTGCTACAGCGTGAAGCCCAGTACAGGAACGATCGGTGGGATAATCATCTCTCCAACAAGCGACTTCCCAAATCCATAAAAGGAGGCACCACCCAAACGTCGGATAATTAAACATTTAATATTATATTGGAGTTTTACTTAATTTTCCTACTTTAATAAAGGTGGTCTTAAACTTTTGGCCTGCAATGTATATAAAACTCAGCAATAGATTTCCTCTACACGTGTGCACAGTGCATAAATATTTTAATTAAAATGGCTATGCCCGTATGCTCTCGCCTGAAACACGACTGCCTACACGGGAATAGGAACATTGCATTTATGAGATCTTATCTATGTTGAGCGAATAAGAGCCTTAGACTTGTGACGCAAAGTTCAAGTTAAATTAGCACATGAAAGAGAAATAAAATGAATATTAGAAAAAAGTTAGCGAAGTTATACGTTGGCTGGCCCCAGCTTGTCAGCTGTACGAAGCGAGTTAGCGGTTATTTATATTATTGAAGTTCTTTTTTATTACATTGAGAGTTGCAAACGAGCACACAGTTCACCTGATGCTAAGTGATTCCAGCGGCCCATGGCATCTACATTCATCCTTGACAAGGAATCATAATACAGATGCGTTGTCACCCTTGAGGACTGAGATGGAATGCCTCGTCCCAATAACAAAGGTAAAAATGAAAATTCTGATAATACAAACATTTACAATCTACGCAATCGAGATCCATACCAACAATTTGTCGGCACGAATCCAATTTATTTTAAAGAAAAAAAACCCAAAATATTCTCAAATATTAGCGAAAATACTGAAGTGGTTTCCAGGTTCGTATTCATGTTCGATAAATTACGCAATGAGTACGTTGGAGAAATCCTGGCAGTACGCGACAAGGCTGACTAGATGCAGGGAAGTAGCCTGCGATGGTATAGTCACATAAAGATATCAACTGACTAAGGAAATCGGCCATACCTTTCCTTCCCCGGGCGAAGCCGGCAGACCCAAGGGAGAATGTCCCTGGTCCACTTCCTCATGTCCTTGGACACTCCAGGGACATGAGGAAGTGTATGGTTTCCGCAGACGATGTCGGAAACAAATCGAGGTAGAGGAGTAAAATATGACAAGCTGACCCACATCATGTGGGACGTAGCAAGGAAGAGAGATAGATGACCACAGTAGATCATTAGATACTGTTCTCATGTCTGGTCCGGGGCACCCCAGTACCAGCTCCTTACATTTGACCGCATTCAACGAAGAGCGGCACGAAGCATTCATGATGAGGTACTTTCCCATCGGCTTGACTCACTGGCATCGCGAAGATATATTGCACCTCTTTGTATTTTGACTATATTTAGTACGGGGAATGTTCCGTGGAGTTGTTCGGATTAATCAGCAATTCACCACTGTGAACTTTCTACGAGGGTATCTCCACGTACGACTACTCTGTGGAATCTGCTGTCGTCAGCGGTATTTCCGAAACTTAGGGATTTACAAAATAAGATCCTACACTGTTCTTAAAGGCCTCCACCTCCGGATGTTCTGGTGTTGTGATATTCCTGAGCAGCGTTAGCACTTACTATCAGGTGAGCTATATGTTTGTTGGCCACCTATTCTATATAAAAAAAGCAAACAACCGGAAGTATCTACAACTAGCGACCTCGTCCGTGACCGTTTCATTAGATAACTCAAGCTCTGACCACGACCGACGGCATTCGGCAGCGACGTCAATTAGCATACAATATGGCCTCACATCGAACTGTGAGAATCGAATTAATTACATTATGAGTAGCCGATAAAAAACCAGACCAACAGTTTCAGACCATTTCACCTGTTAGTAACTGATGACTTTGCCCCATGACCTGTACATCCAATCTCATCATTGCAAGATACCCATGCGTTGTCACCGACTGAGATACGATGTTTTGTGACCTATTATTGGCTCCCCTAAACTCTACCCCCACTATTTCAAACACAACAGCTTATTACCCCATTCACGATACAGAAACGAGCTGTGACGTTCCTCTACCACCGTTACATCGCTAAGTTTTACACACCAAAAAAATATATCTTTTTTATCGATAGACATTGCGGTGACCGTGAGGTTTTAAGTGCAAATATAAAAAAATATTTTACAATACAACATTTTTTTTAACCACTAGTTTGTATTGTAAATTGGTTTATTTATGGTGTATGTGTATTTCTTTATATGTTGTATTGTATAATATTTTTTTGTATTTTTCATAAAAACTCTGTTGCATTTATTATAAGTGGATGCAAATATGTGGAAACAGTAAGTATCTATTAAGAAATTTATAGACACCGAAGGTTAAGTTTTCCTAAAATTGTAAAAAAAAATCGTGAGTTTTTATTAGAATAAAATAAATAATCCAGGCACCAGGCAGTGACGCATAAAGCATTGCCGAAAACAAAAATTGTACAAATTATATTAATGCGATATCACAATACCCACTTAAAGACACTACTCTTATCAGAATGAGTCAGGGGTTGTTCATGTACATAGATGTTAGGCCGCCGTTAGTCTCTCCTCTCTTATACAATGCGGTCCGTAAGCAGCACGACAAACTTGAGGGGAAGATAGGTCGAGTAACCTACCAGACAAAAAATATGACCTGAGGGGGTGGGGGTGGGATGTATGGTTTTTGAGAAAACCATACATCCCCCTCACCCCCCTCGACCTATCTATAGTTACTGTGTGCATACTCACAAATAATTCTTTTACCATATTCAAATATCACATAGATCATTTTCGTTGAGAAAAAGTTGAGAACGAGGAAAGATTTTTTTTAAAAAACAATCCAAAGATTATATCATTGAACTTTAGCCTTCGGCAGGGAAAGAACATTGTACAGAACAGCCGCATATTGCATAAATAAACTACGAGTATATGTTTAATAGAGGTTTTAGAAAATTGTATCACTGAACACTTTTTTCTTGATATTGTTGGGTTAAAATCCCAAAATCTGGAAAATGTTGACACTTTTACTGAGGTCATTTTGTTTTGTCCAGTAGATGAGCCGTCGACCTGTCTTCGCCTTAGTTAATCGCGCTACTTACGGGACACGTTGTGTACCACCAGTTAGGAGAGAGGCTGCTTAACATTTGTGATTATGACACTGATTTATTAAACATAGTTTCTACATTAACGGAAATACATCATGTTTTATGATATTAGCAGTGAAAGAGGACACAGTTCCCCTCATGGAACGTCATAACTGCGGCTCGTGACATCTACACATATCTTCAACAAAGATTCGACTTGTACAAGGTCATTTTATTGTCATCTCTGAGGAGTAATCTGTCAGGACTGAGATGGAGTTTTTGGGTCTCCGGATCTCTACCAGACCAATAGGAATCAGCGGCGTTGTGTTGCAATTTCAAGTTAGTGTTCTTGGGGCCGTGCTCCTTCGGTCGAATTTATTCGTGCAGTGTCTAGAATCTAGCTCGGTTCTTCCACTGTTGATAACGTGCTTCTAAATGTTTTAGAAATTTATCAAGCAGAAGTAATTGAGCAAACTTCGACATGTGCTGATTGCCTAAATAAATATTTCGTGGCGACGTGTACACCATAAAAAGTATAAACATGACATACATTAAATTAAACATACTAAACTATAAATATATTATATAAGATATTTTTTTTTATTACATGTAGAGTATAACAAACGAGCACACAGTTCACCTGATGGTAATTGATTCCTGCGGCCCATGACATCTACATTCATTCTTGAGGACTGAGATGGAATGCCTCGTCACCAGTAATAAATATCTCCAGATCCCTGCACTCACCAGACGAAATACAGCAACATTATGCTGCTATTTCACGCTGGTGTTCTGTGAGGGCGTGATCCTACCCTCATAGAGCTGACACGTTCATTCTGCGACTAGAAACAAACTGTAGTGTAGCTGTCAAAGGTTTTTCTTTTATAAATTATTATTTAAAAAAAAAGAGCAACCAGTCGAGTTTGTTGCCGTTTGTCCCCGCAAGCAGCTGCCGCCTTCCGAAGCGATGATCCTATTAGCTGTCTTGACGATTCAATAGTGTGTTGTATAAACCTACTTGAATAAAGCATCTTTTAATTTTGATTTTCATATTCAACAGTATTACAGCTACGCTGAAGTTAGTTTCTAGGTGCAACGTGTACGGGTCAGGACGGGCTACGTCCTTGAAGAATACCATAATATAATAACGTAACATGCACAACATAGCATAACTGTGTTTCATTTGGTATACGTAACCAATTACAGGTAAAGAGGCTTTCCGTCTCAGTCCGTCAGAAGGTGATCAACGCATGTGCATCTGGAACCATTAGGGTGGATGTTCATGTCATTGGTGAGAGTCATCACTTAGCAGCAGGTGGACTGTTTGTTTGTCACCTGTTTATTTGAAAAATTATTATTATAAAAAACGTGGAGAAAAAATGAAAATTATAAAACCTATCATAATAACTTCAATTATACATTATTAATTATATTTTCAGCCCAAAGTGATATTGTCCGCTAATTGATACCGCTGCCAGGTGCCCTCGGTCGTGTAGTGAGTAGATGACGGTCACGGACAAGGTCGCCGTCGCAAGATCGTTGTTAAGCATGTTTGGGTATAATGCTTTAAATAAGTTGGAAGCGTGCCCGCTGTTGAGATGCATCTCGGCCGCGTGATACTATACACGAACAATACCAACGTGATACACTAGTACAACACTGCTGTGTGTGGTATGGCGATGGTGGGTAGTTTTTATTAGGTTGCAATCAATGTAAAACATTTTCAGTGTCGAAAGTTAAGAGTACATTTTGTTTTATGTGTTTATGAGTAAACACAAGTAAAGTTACAGTCCATACATATAAATCCTACTGTTGGGCATACGCATCGTGCCTCTAGGCAGGTGCAGGTGCAGGTGTCAGAGCTAGTTTTATTCTAAGATGTTACTTTCCACCTAGCGAGCTTCTAAATCTTGAACAGTTGATGTCATCTAGTAATAACAATATGGGATAAGATCACACGCAATAGGTGATCGATTGTGATATCGCCAGGGTGATGCGTTTGATCATAATCGTATGATTGTGGTATCGCCAGGGTGATGCGTTTGATCATAATCGTATGATTGTGGTATCGCCAGGGTGATGCGTTAGATCATAATCGTATGATTGTGGTATCGCCAGGGTGATGCGTTTGATCATAATCGTATGATTGTGGTATCACCAGGGTGATGCGTTTGATCATAATCGTATGATTGAAATGCTCCCGTAAACCTCTCTCATGATCACATTAGTAACCCATTTCATTCGTCATACATTCGAAGAGTCGAACTTATTTAAATTAATCTAAACAAAAACCACTCGTACTTTTTAAAAATATCTTTAAAACGTATTCACCGCTTACTTGTCTGGCCTAGTTAATATAAAAACGATATAAACATCGTACTACTTAATATGCTCAGTGGTTTGACGAGTAAATTTAATATAGTTTTTTTTTATATAATACGAGGGGCAAAGGTTCATAACTGATAGTCAGATTGCCTATGACATCTACATCCACCCTCGACAAGGATTGCGAATGTGTTCCAACCTGTGAAGAATGAGATGGAATGCCTCGTTACCTGTCTTTGGAACCCCGGATTCGGACCGGCGTGATTCCCAAGACGTTCTTGATGCAACTAGCTGTACCACTTACTAACAATTATACTGTTTATATCTTTACTACCTACTATATGCTAATATCACAACGAGAACACAATAAATAAAACAAAAAAGCAAAAAAATATATAGGCAATTCGAAGTCGATTATTAAAAAAAAATACTCCACCAACAAAAGTACTTACTAACCCGCCACTAACACCCGTAAAAAAAGGCGGCCCGTAGAAATCGACGGCAGCAGATGAATTGCTAACAATGGATGAAGTCCAATGTGAGAGTGAAACAAAGAACTCTAAATAACGTAGGCCCGCAAAGAATTTAATCATTAAGAAGAAAAAGAGGTGTTCCGATTTATGAAATAATGATAGGACATACAACTAATCATCTGGGACGTCCTTAAGCGCAGTGCTGAGGGGCATTCCATAGGACATTCCGAAACCCCTTCTAATGCACCGAGGGTGGCCATCGATAAGGATTTAGAAGGCACAAATCCCAGACCCCATATTCCCACCAAGAGGCAGGGTGTCTTGAAGATCTTTCCCCTCCAAATTATTCATATAATTACGTAAGTCCACGACAAAAAAAGTTGTGACGCAGACGTTCACAAACTAAATGAAGTTAATATATTAGACACATTAACTATATTACACTGTTTTCTATTCATGAAGCATATGATCAAATTGTTCTGATGATGGGATTAGTGTGACAAATGATCACAGTTAACTGAAGTTGATTCCCAGTGAACTGTCCAACTCATAAATCCATCTGCATTCAGATTCGGATATTATCGCCCCTGAAGACGAGACAATCAAAGGTCATCCAAAAATTAGCAATTGATTGTTTTACATTTAAAGATACGAAAAAATTAAACACGCCATTAGTCTGACGCGTAATAACAATTTGAATGAGTATCAACGGTAAATATATATATCGTCTCACTTAATTACTAAAAGTTATTTCTCTATCCGCTATAAATGCCGAGGTATAAAATGCATCAATATGGTGCAGGTTGAAATCGAACCGGTTTTTGAAGTAAACAAGATTCTATCAGTCAGTCGAATGGTTTCATGGAATAAATTGACTTAATGCAATAGGGCGTTGAATGTGTCGCAAATGTGGGTGAATGAACTCTAAAGAGAACCATGAAGGAAATCCTCCATCCATTTCATTTATTTACAAAAATTTACATAAGAATTGCATGTAAATTGGATTGACAGCAGTTACGCTAGGGAGTCCGTTTGGGCTACTACTTTTATATTTATACAGTAGAAAAGACCAAATTGACGTATTTCACTATTGTATAGTATATAGTGTATAGGTTTGTTGGTATAAAATTATATTAAGAAAAAAATCAAGTTGGGGTAAGTGTTAAAGTAATAATCAATAACATGTAAATTGAATTTATAACGCACAAGCAAATATTAATGCCGCTCTATTATTCTAGTTGTTATCAGACCAACAGTCGAGAATATTTTATAGTTCCGTAAGCATTCGCACAATAAAAGCATTCACACATCCCCTGCCCTGTTCCGATGCAATACGTATGCAGTGACATCGGTGAGATATGATTCAGATCTGGTGGCGAAGACGCGGGACATGCACTGTACAATATTTTAAGTGGTAGATCTACACCGCAATTTGTTTCTAGGTGCAGAATGAATGGGTCAGCTCGACCGGGGTATGACCACGCCCTCACAGAATACCAGCGTAAAATAGCAGCATAATGTTGCTGTTTCGTCTGGTGAGTGCAAGGATCCGGAGACCTTTATTATTGGAAACGAAACATTCCATCTCAGTCCGCAAGGGTGCCAACGCATATGCATTATGATTCCTTGTCAAGGATGAATGTAGATGTCATGGGCCGCAGGAATCACTTACCTGACCGCAACCGTGTGCTCGTTTCTTTCTATTAATGTAATAAAATAAAATAAAAAAAGTACACCCAGACCCGAAAACGAAAAATTTTTGATATACAAATACTGTTCCTCAACTGGTTACCGAATCCAGGACCTGCGATGCAGCAGCCAGTTACTATAACCACTACATAGCGTATATAACATACGATGCTACGAATTATCGTAAATTATTTCCGCATAGCAACACAATTTGCCGACGATAGAGATTGTTCAAGTTAATAGAGTTTGAATAAATAACGACATTTAAAAGTTCGTGTCATCTAGACAAACATTTAAATTAAAAAGCCATGAATGATTGCCAAGTCATGATGATAATTATACGAGAATTATGATCTGTAATTACAGCGTAATTTCCACTAAAAAGAATCCTTATATCGACAGAAAAAAATAACAACAAAAACATTATTATCCTGTATGTATGAATGAATGACTTGAACAGTACCAACTGCATAGTTGATCTCATCTGGTAGTAACAGAAAATATTGCCTACAATATGGTTAATCTTATGTAAAAAAACATATTTACATACTAACCTGAAAGAACATCCATGTAGGGTACTCTCCTAACTTCACCGCAGTACAGGCTCCAAGTGCTATGAACACTGTGGATATACTATCGCATCCATGGTCGAAGAGTTCACCGAGTGGCGATTGGCTGCCAGTACGACGCGCTTGCTTCCCATCTATAGCATCTAGGCTTTGGTAAACGAACACTCCGAGGGCGCAAAGAGCGCAGGCCCAGCGTGGTGGATCCTGTCGAGCATCAGGGCTGTACCTGATGGAAGAGACAAAAATAATAAACCTCAAGCCTGACACATGTTAAAGGGAATCTCGAAGCACAGATGAAAACAATTATTGTGAGGAAACATGCATGTCTGAGACATAATAAAAGGATGAGACCACCAATTGAGCCACATGGTGGTTTATGCCAAGCAATTGGGTTATATATTGGTTGTTACTTTATTTTACTTTACTTTTCTACCTCAATTTGTACTTATACTAAATATATCTTTCAAGAAATTAATTAATTTGTTACTAAAACAGTAACAGTTTTCCACTTTCAAATTTCTATGTTGATGTTAACTAATGGGGAAAGGTTGTTGAGTTCCAACCTCAGACTGGCAGTCACAGTGTGGTACTAATAAATGGAGTGTCAACCTAGGAAGTCTGCAGGAAGTCCACGGATGCAGGGGGCTCGGGATTGTGCTTTGTGGCAATCTATAGGGGAGACCTATGTTCAGCGGTGATGATGATGATAATGTAATTGTTAGATCTCTATGGGGTGTCCCATGATTTATTTTATAATAATTGAACTAAAAATTAAACAATATATAACCTAGATTAAGACATATACATCAAAAAATCTGAACAGTAAAGAAATATTGGCACAAACAAAGTGTCAATAGGGTTATTGGTTAAGGGTACATAACTTAAGGTCATTGGCTTGAATCTGCCATTCAACTTATCTTACAAGTCTATTCTATGTGATAAGTGGCAAAGGAGCAAGCAGCTCATCTGACCGCAAGTGGTTACCACCGCCCGTGAACATCCGGAACACCAGAGGAGTGGGAAATGACTACAGACCTTTAAGAAAGGTATGTCACCATCTCCTACCACAAGCATTTTCAGCTTAGTTGGAGGGGTTAACTGAAATATTAAAATATTGATAGTACTAGTAGCAGTCTTCTAAAGAACAAAAAAAAGAAAATGAAATAAAATATCTCATCTACCTAACAACTACACCGAAGATTGAACCATAGTTTAGCCCTGACCCAGTCATAGGTTAAAAGATTTTGACATTTCATCTCAGTTTTCAGGAGTGACAATGCATATGCAACTTGAAATTTTTTTTAGTTTTAGTTTCAGTTTATTTAATGTGTTCTTTTTAACTTTTTACTGTCGTTTGGTGTATGTACTAAATTTTTTTTTTTTCTTAATAAATACTCACTCAAGATTATAACATAAATCTATAATATATGCACGAAGGTGAGGTAGACATGGTACTGCAATCACCAAAGAAAATGCTGGCCTGATTATCCAATAAATACAATCAAATAGCAATAATAAAACCAAATGTGAAAAATTGAAATTGAATGTGAAAAAATGAAATTGAATATTTGAACATGAACAGATTTGATTCATCATCCATATTTATAGGGCATGAAAACTTAAACTGCTGTTCTCATTGTTAAGACTGTTCCAGGTGAATTCTAAACTGAGACTTACTAAGCTAGGCTAATAATGCAGGCCGAGGTTATAAGAAATTGCAAAAATAAACACAAGAATGAAACATGTTTGTTAGAGTTTCAAATTATAGTAGCACTGCTCAAGTGGATGCATTTAACAAACTTTTAGCATATTTAAGGACAATGTAAAATAATAAATAACTAAACTCAGAATGCAAATACTATGTAATACTAGTACATATATTGTATAGAAATGTCAAATACTTTAAAATCCTAAGCTTTTACTTTATAAGGTCCCTTTATCTATTTAATATATGTAAATCTTATTATGATAAGTTTTACAGGATTGATATCTTTTCCGAAACCCCCGGAAACCTAAAAAAAAATGGGATGTGGAAATAGCATCTGTGAACTGGCCTGTATTTATTTACTTGTTTTTATTTAATTTGTTTTATATTACCCTTGATTTATATATTTTTTTAAAAATTTACTTGTATGTAGAAACTTTGTTAGATTCTATCTATCTTTATTTCAGTTTTGTAAATAATATGTAATGTGTATGTTTTCCTTAAAAATATTTTTGTAATAATCAATATAGAAGTAAAGATCTCTAGAGGTGGAAACAAAAATTTAGGGACTGTGAAATAATTAACTTAAGATCAAGAATCTAGTAAAAAAAATTAATAAGAAAATATAGCAGAACCAAACTAATAAAAATAAAACTATACATATTTCCCTTAAAAAAATAAAAAGTATATTTTTTAATTATAAGAAAGTTTTTTTCAACCATAAGTTAAGTATTTCTCAACCATATTTATGTCAAAACCAACGAAAAGCCACAAAGCCTTCATTATAAAATATTATAGGTTAAAATATTATACTTTGTAATTAATAGTTCATTTAAATGTTTGAGGCTTCCTCAGGGGGACCTAATTTTATTGCAGCAGTCCCACTGCTTACATCTTATTCCCTGAAACGCGACCGCCGCGGGTTGGGAAACGATGATGTAGTGAATAACTACCAAAAATCTTAAATAAAATTAAGAAAAGAAAATTTTATCAGCGTTTTTAATTACGATGTGGAATGACCATGATAACGGTCGATTTTACTACGTATATCTTATCAGTACGTAGTGGCGCGAGCTAACCGCGACCAATCATACAACATGCGATCCTTTGACAATCGCGATCAGAGATTCTTAATTGACGGAATATGTATACCATAATAACTCGCTAATCAAAATAAATGTTGTAGAATGTAGGTTAAAAGAAAGCTCTCTGATTAAGCAAAAATGAAAGTCGTTCCGCTCGTTTACCCGTGACACGAATTGCGAAAATGTACATTACAAGAATTCTCAAAGGTACTTACCAGACTAAAATTAATGTGGTGACTATATTTACTATTAGACCTAAAATTGTAATGAGATTCGGAGCGAGCCATAGGGGTGTTTTAGAAACCAGCCAACACCACCAAGGTTGGAGCCATGCGTCCAATATACTGGCACTAGTACACGAATATTTATGTTCACTCAATCTTTTTAATTGAGCAGCGTTAAGAATCCTTTCTTTATAGAACTGCATTTTGTATCACTGTCACGACATTTAACATATAGTTATATACACGACACTAGTGAAATTAATATAACTATTCGCAAAATTCCGAAAATGTAAATTCGCACGACTTCTACTGTCACAGATCACATTATCACTCAATCATTAGGATGGCGAGCTCTCACAGTTGTGCACCATAAACAATTTTATTTTAACAACTATATTTGTGGACCACAGATATTTTGACATTCAGTCCATCCATAGATATCATTGCGTGGCACTGTCAGCAACACATTAACATTAAACATTTTAGATAATTTGTCATACCATTTGGTTGTACTTTTGAATAATAATTATTTCTAATACCAAATATTTCTGTGCCAAATAAGTTTTATAACTTTTATAGAACACAGAATTACATATATTTAATCGTCTCCAAGCAAATTAATTAAATTCTATTGGTAAATGTAAAGTGAGTTTTTCTTTTATTTTTTATTTATTCCACTTTCAGTTCATAATAAGTAATAATAGTTCATAAGTAAAAGCTGTATGGACTTCTTTTGCATTCAAAAAAAAAAATAGCGCTCTTTGTTAATAAAGAAAAAACTATTGAGTGGAGAGCTAAAGGAGAAGTATTTATATGTATACTAAATGTCCCCAAAAATGTCTGAAATTAAGATGACGCTGTTATAGCTAGAGGGTAATTCAGTAATTGAAGCAGCGCACTGTTAGTATTTGAGTTATAGCATATCTATATTGAGAAACAAACATGATATTATCTATAAAATATACTTCACGTAACAATAATGTGTTTTGATGCCTGTAACGAAATGAAAGGGAAGCCAAAATAAGTGCCATGTCAAAATTGTAATTTGTATCTAGATTACCTAACGCCTATCGTACACACTTATAAGAATAAGTAATTTATGCCTGTAAAGATCAATTATCAATTCCTTAACAAATTCTAACAATTGCAACGGTTAGGTTACTTACTTGCTAATTTAGAGTTTATAAATAAAGAAGTATATAAGAGCAAATAAACAATTATATACTCTTAGTATATACGTATTTACAAATACTAAAATAATCATATATGCAATATGCATTATTAAAGTGTTTCCGTATGCATTCCGCAGGCGCTTTACCATATTTGCACTAATAACGTATTCAAGTGGTAATCAAATTATGGCACTGTAGTCGGCATCAGTAATTAAGCAAAAAGAATAATGAATGTAGTGAATGAGGTAGAGGTAGGGAACTGAACTGAACAATTACTAGTCAGCCTAAAGTAGACCAAAAACCAAAAAAAGGGAATGTCTTGTGGAATAAAAAATAAGTTCTTCTAGGAATAAGCACGGCAAATGGGCACACAATTTATTACAAGCCTTCACCGAGGTGATGGGTTGTCACCCTTTCGACAACTATGATGCATGGCATGCCTATCCCCCATATTTTGCTCTTCAGTTTCATAGCTACTATTTTAGGCAGATATTCTGTTAAAGCGAAGTCCTGACCCGGTCGAACTGGCCTATTCATAGTGAGGTTAATTTTTATGTGCAGTGTAGCTCTACCACGTACAAAACTATACGATGCTTCCAGTAACATCGTGTACCCACTAATTTTAATTTGTTATTTTAATGATGCATTAGCCCATGAAAACTCCAAAATTGTTTGTGTGAATGTAGGATAGTCCGAGATTGTAAATATTTTAGGATTTTGCACACTCTTGAATTCCATAGCATTTTAAAACACAATAGTTTATTTCAACAGTATTTATATTTTAATTACAAAGTTTATAATACTCTTTATAGCTAGACAATTGAACCAAATAATTAAAAATAATACATTTTTCATACAAAATTTTCAAGTCTTTATTTTAAATTTTCTTACAACTATGTACTCCTTTATCTACACGATACAATATTATTCGTAAAATGAACCAATGTTTATCTTTAGTGGATTTTAAAAGAAATTTAGCTTTTAAAAAATAATTTTTGTTATATTTAATCTATGAAAAATAAAATGTTGCTATTAAATTAACACGTTACTGATTATTTTATAAGGATTTAGTGTTTACAAAAAGCGTTTTGAAAAGAAACTTCAATTAACATTTTACTCGAATAAGATTAAAAATATTAAAGATAATAGCAAATTTTTATTTTGGCTAAGTTTAGGTTCCAGATTTCCTGTTTACAATCCATGTTGAGCAGACGAAAATCAAGTTATTATTTTTACTACATAATATTCGTATAATATATATGAATCGAATTAATGAATGTAATACACGTTACTACATTAATTATTGTACTGGATTTATGATACATAAAAAATAGAAATTATTGGAAATAATTTAAATACATTTCAATAATTACATGGAAATAATTACCAAATATTGTCATATTGCATTACATTCTGAATTTTACAATACAGTGAATTTACATAACAGTAACACTGTTACGCAATATAGAAAACATACCGGCCAGATTAAAAAAATCCATTCTTTTAGAACAGAAAATTTAACTAAGCTTCAGTTTTATATATAAATTGAACCCCGGGTATTCAATGGATATTATTTTGTTTTTTGTTTAATATTGTATCCTATTATTAATATTGTCTTATATATAGTTATAGGTAAAAATAAACACTTAGGTATACAAAACATTATCTCGAATCTATTTTGCTTCTATGGTACATATGATTTTGATGATTTTGATTTAGATTGACTAAATATAATTTTAACAGATTAATCAATAATATTTTACATACTGTAAGCTTTAAGCTGTTAAATTTTAGATGTTTTTATTTTTATTAGTCCAAGTTTTTCAAACAGTCCATTTAAATAAAGTGATGTCTAAAGTCAAAGAAGGATCCAATAGATGAAGATATGGATAAACGGTTTAAAACTTTTAAATAAGTTTAAAATAAGAATTCACATGACAGCTTTTAGGACTTTTTTGCGACAGTTAGGAATTAAAAGGTATTTGATAAATCTTTGGAAGAGATGACTTTGTTTTATGAATTGTTAGATTTGTGCACAGTAAACCTATATTTGACTTCTATTAATTACACAAACATATCTCCACATAGCGCAATATAATTTATAGTTTTTGTTTAATCTATTGTTGTCATTTGCACTTCATTTGTGCATATTCAGTACAATAAGTCTTCCGTGACATTCTTTCGCTACCTACTTTTCGACTGCCCCTTTCTTGATTCAATCCTTTTCTGGAGAGTGGTCAGGAGGGCCCCCAACACGTTGTGTCCAGGTAATCGTTTGCCAAAGAGTAGTCTCTTGACAGAATCGTCGTATGTGAGTAAGGCCACCATATTCTGCAGGAGGAAACCTTGACAATACTCCAGCAGTTGCGTCGCACCATAGACCTAGGACAGGGATTTAATATTTCTTTTATTAAAGTTTGTATAATATTAATATAAATTGTGTATAATATTTATTTATATAAATTTGTGTGTGAAATTGTTTAATGAAAATAATAAAGAAAACAAAACAATTGCTTACTCAAAAACAAAACGACAAATCAAAATTAAAATTATATAAAAGAATAAATTCGTATATCGTAATAAATACCAATTCAAAGTTGCATCAAAATGTAATGTAATCAAACTAGAACTCATTGTTAAAGTCAAAATTAAAATCGAGTAGGATTTAAATTAAAATCAACACCAAAATGAAGAGTGTGAAAGTTTCTTTAAAAAAAAACAAAATTGAATCAAAACGAAATTGTGTTTAAATTTAAATTTATAAACAAAGTTAATTACACAAATAGACCCTGAGAGCTAAGCTGCCGCTTGGAATGATTTATATATTTTTGCATTATAAATATATCGATCTCTGGGTTTCTGTTTTACAGCATCCCCAATACTGTGGTACAACACTCTCTCTACAGTTTTCAGGGGATGATCCGATGCTGTGCACGTGACATGAAAGACACAAAACACTTCCAAACCGGAAAACTAATAATAATGTTGCACGAGTTCCTGGCGGCAAGGAATCACACCTTTTGCTTTTAGTTGTCGTCTTCTTTCAAAGATACCCTGCCTCCTGGGGAGAAGATGACCCTGATGTGGGATTTGTACCCACTAAAATCTCCTCAGTAGCTACTCTCAGTGCATTGGGATGCACTCCGGAATCTCTTACAGGCGGCTATCCTGATCGGCCGCGAGCCCCTCCCGTCATCCCTGTAGTCGCTTTACACGACAGCCAGGGGGTACTTTACACCTATTCTATAAATCCAGGACTAAAGGGAATCAGACCAGGACTCGCGACTGCGACTGTCTCTCTCTTTCTCTTTTTCGCTGTTATACAAGATGCCGTTGTTCTTATAAGCTAACCTTAGCGTGGATGTACACAGAGACAAGGTTGTGTAGGTCCACAGTGTTAGCGGCGCGCGCCTCGCAGTGGCGTTGCAGTGGCAGCAGCTGGAAGAAGGAGGCCGCCGCCAGGAGTTCCAGCACATCACCCTCTGGAACCTGCAGCCCGGCGCAACCTCCGCAATACAGGTACTTCATAACTTGCTGTGGGAGAAAAGTTATAACAAACGGTAATAGTAAGGAGTCGTGATTCATTGCCGTAGAGCTTCAATTAGTTTGTTAGTGTGTTAGTTAGTAGAGCCAACAGCACCGTGAGTGTGAGCACCTACTTTGGTGTGAGATCATCATTGATATTTCATGATACCCTGCTTTGGAAATTATATCAAGTTTTCCAATGCAAATGTTGTTATTATAGATAATTTTTGGAGTATAATATATATCCCATCGACTTACAAACAATTTCATCTTGGCTGGGGAAGAGGTCCACTTCATCAAGATACTAGCGTATAAGCGTTGATGTGTTTCATCTGATAAATGAAAGGAACAAGAGACGATGTTACAGGCGAGGACGTGTTCCATCTTATTCCTCTATGGTTATAACGTATTTGCATTTTGATGGCTTATCGACGAATCGAATTTTAATGTAAAATGTTTCGGAAATTTACTTTACATCAGGTGAAATGCGAATTTGTTTGTTTTGTCTCATAGACTGATAAACGTGGACACAGTTCACCTGATAGTAAATGATGACCCATGACATCTACACCTCTGGCTGAGAAGGAATGCGTCGAACCATTCCCAATCACGACCCAGACATGTTCCAACTATTTTCTAGCGGCAATGTTTCCGCTTACGTACCACGTAAAACCAACGATTCCGTAAAAACACGAAAGCGTCAAAATATTGTAGTCGCTCCAACTTTATCAGTAATACTGCCCCGTGTTCCTTTGTCTCTGATCAGTAATTAAATACGCACCTCGAATATATGATACCGGATGTCATTGATCTGTACGAGGGGTGGTGCGCTGGGTGGCAGGTCGGTGGCTCGTGGAGGAGCCAGCATTGCGCGCAGCCTCGGAGATTCCGAGACCAGCACGATCTTGTGCCCGTAGAACAGCCGCCCTTCCACCCTGCACATCAAATATACATGTTAACAGCTGATAATGTCTCACTAGTCGAGTGACCACCTATGCAAGTCTGTGGGAAGTACATGGACACCGGCATACCTCGACTTCCCATAGACTCTGTAAGTGTGTGGGGGAGGCCTATATTCTGCACTAGAACAGTGAATGCAATATAGGTGGCATACGAGCAAGCATCCCACCCGATGGTAAGTGATCACCACCGCCCGTGGACACCTGCAACACCAGAGGAGTCGTAAATGCGTTGCCGGACATTGAAGAAGGTGTAGGCTCTTTTCTTGAAGGTCCCTAAGTCGTATCGGTTCGGAATCACCGCTGGCATCAGCTGATTCCACAGAGTACCACAATAATTACTCTCCACTTTACCGCGAGCGCATGTATTGAGTCCTGGTCCCTTCGGTAATGAATGGCGATGTCATAAGTAGAAGACTTTCCAGAGGAATTGTTTTCGTACATTTACCGTAATTTCAACTCGACGAGCGAAAGGTTGCTACCGGAACATCTCGTTGATGACTCCACGCGTGTTGTCTTCGTGTCTCGACCATGACGTCGATTAGTGAGGGTCTGTTGACGTACACTTACCGGAACGTGACGTCGGCGAGCGAGGGGTTGTTGACGTAGGAAGGGTCTACGCGCGCGGGGACGGGCGCGGCGGGGGGAGGCTCCTGCACGCGTGGCACGGGCTCCCAGCCATAGCACGCGCACAGGATGTCGGCCAGCAGCAACACTGTGCCCTCCTTCTGGAGACATAACACCATATTTCAGCAAGCGTCCTTTTACTCTCCATCTACTACTGCGGTATCTTCTAGTTACCAGATGACATCAGCTGCGCAGGATAGATTAATTTTTTATATAATTTTCCCCTAATGCCTACACAAAGCTCATGTTCAAAAAGGAGAGGTAGGTTTGGGGCAGGATCATTCAACGTCAGGAACAGGAAACTGCACAACCTAAATTTGCGGTGCACAGGTATTGTTCCTCGGTTGGGAGTCGAACCTAGAGCCCACGAAGGCGGATACTCTGACTGTTTTGTTCAGAACATCATGCCAAGGCGAGGCTCGAAACCAGTTTTGATAGAATGTCACCAGCTGGCGGCAGATAGAATGCTCGAGTTGAGAGTTAAGTTTTTTTAATAATATTACATAACAACACAGGTGAGAAACGAGCACTGTTTGGCTGAGAGCAAGTGACGACTGCGGCCTATCACATCCATATCCATCCTCAACAAAAGATTCAAGCTGCACGTGCGGAACTGCACCCGAGGACTGAGTTGGCTCACCCTCGATATGTATAATCGGATTCCCGGACCTTGACACTCACCATACAAAGCAGAATCGTTCTGCTGTTATTCTGTGAGGGCGTGATCCTTATCCAGTCAAGCAGACTCATTCGTGTTGCAGGAATAAAACAATATTTGAACTGCTGGTATACTTACTTTGCTGTACCGAAGGATATTAAACAGCAGCGGGAGGCACTCGTAGATGAACTGCTTGCTGTAATGGCTGTCGTCCGATGGACATACCTGCGGAATTTTCAAATATATATATATATATATATATATATATATATATATCTATGTATAGATATATATGTGTGTACATATATTTAATGTTACTTTACTTTTAGGCAGCGAGAAGGTTTTCTTAATTGGTGATTGGTCCAAAGACCGCTCTGTTCCATATGTCTTTACCTGCAAGAAGTCTTGTAAGAGCTGGTCTATAACATGGTCGAGGGAAGCCTCCGCAGCAGCAGCCAGGGACAGGGTCCACGCGTGCAGAGACCAGGGAACTCCTAGAGCACGCAGCTCCAACGTTATGTCTGGAAATTGTGAACCAATTTTTTATATAGAATAGGTGGCGGAGGATCAAGCAGCTCACATGGTAAGTGATCACCGCCCATGAACATCCGCAGCACCATTTATAGGTTAGCAGTTACAGGTTTTTTTTTTCGGGCTGTTAGCCGCTATTAGCCCAAGGGCTTTTATAATTTCGCCAGATTGAGAGGTGACCGTGCGCTTATGGCGCTCAGTCGAGACCTCTATTAGAGGGTAACCAGCACAAGGGCCCCCACGAGGGAGCCTCGGCTTGGACCGTTACCCTGTTCCCGAGCTTCTGACTTGAGGGTGCCCGAGAGGGCCGAACTTCGGCTCGGTGAGTTGCTTCTGACTAAGAATTATGTACATTAATATCTCTATTATTATTATTGGCTATCTGTACCACCACTACGGAATGCGTAGGCGCCGGCGAAGAAATGGCGCAAGAAACTCCAGCGACGCTTCTACCTGTATTGACTGGAGAGCACCGGCCTGCGACATGGCGGTATCGCAAATGACCTTGTTTGCGACGCCTCGCCGTCGGCGGGGGTAGTGTGAGGGTGCAATGTACGTGTGTAGTGTGTTATGAAGGGCTTGGGAGCTGGTGGTAGCGTCGTCGGGGTCGTCGAGGGCTCGGTCTCCTTCGGACGCGGGTGAATCTATGATTCGCGATGGTATCGTAAGTGGTGGTACTTACGATCTAGGGTTTGGGTGTGTGAGGCAAAGTCGAAATATAGGCGGGAAGCCTGCTTCAGGTACTGAGCTATGGTCGGTAGCTCTAGATCTATGTGTAGATTTTCATTACGCAAGAACCATGACGCACCGGTGGCCTCGCGCATGAAACGATTTAGTATTACCTGAAGTCGGTGAATATGGCGTGGGGAGGCATGCGCTAAGACGGGCATCGCTTATGTCATTATGGGTCGAATGCACGCTTTGTATATGGTAATTTTATTACGCAGGGATATTTTGCTATTTTTATTGAGCCCTAGGGCGAACGCTGCTCGATTCCGTACGCGGTTGATATGCGGACCGAAGGTGTGTCTTTCATCTAATGCGACGCCTAAGTATTTGATTGTCTTTTCCTAGGGGATTGGACGATTAAATAACTCTATAGTTGGGAGATGCGGCGTTTTGTTGCGCCGAGAGAAGTACATGGAAGTTACAGGTGCTTCTCGGTGATCCTTCCTTAAGTCCTATCATATATTGTGGCAGGAGATTTATTTAGTGGTAGTTTGCCAATCAAGGAGTTGGCTAGAATGAAAGTTTGAATTTTTCTGGCCTTTGAGAAAGGTATAGATTCTTGAAGGGATTTATATTTACAGATTATCAGGTAACTGGACAGAAAATCTCAACGCATAAGTAAGTAATTTCGACAGTAGCAAAACCACGCTGTGGTTTGTTTCTAGCTACAGTACGAATAGGTAGCCATTTCGTCCTCATCGGTGTCAACGCATCTGCATTATGTTTTTTCATCGAGGATGAATGTGGGTGTTAAGCCGCAGCATCACTTATCATCAGGTGACCCTCAATACAATAAAAAAGTAACTCACCTAAGTGCTCGCTCTCAGCCGCGTAATACATAGCGTCCTGTAACGCGCGCTGTTGCTGTTTGGTGAAGGGCGGCCTGCCGGCTGCTGGCGGGGAGCCCTCGGCCAGCACCTCCTCCAGGGAGAGCACGGCACCGGCGCCCCGCGCGCCCCCCGCACGGCCGCCCGCAGGCACGCACGACGACCGTGCGAACAGCAAATCGCCACCGCACTAATGCATACAGTAATACAATAATAAAATAATGAGGAATGTGGGCAAGCATATGCAGTCTTGGAACCTCAACATAGACGAACATATTTATGTATGTATACTTTATGTCATCATTTTCTGTGAGTCAATCGTTGGTGAGTGAGAAAAAATGCGGGAACAAGTAAAAACATACACGTAAACACATATTACATATTATACTTACCGAAATAATTTAAAAGATTAGCGAGAAGAAGTGGCAACGGACAGCTAAAATAACTAGTAGAATGGAGAACAGAGAAAGGAAGGTTTTAGAGTAACCTTGGATTTGTAAAGAGAGTGTCGGATCCTCCATGAGTAATCTTTGAGGAGATGATCTTTGTGACATATGACTAGTGATGGGATGAGATGATGGTGAAAAATAGATTTTATCAGATCAATGTCAATTAAATAAACAATACGGATAATGTGTTATGAGTTGCCTTTTGAAAGCGTCTGTGAATATTGACTTCGAGTTGAGTCGTCCCTTTCTACGTTCGACGCGGAATAAGATAGAAACAAAAATACTACGTACTTATTATTTTATAAATGAATGCGCAAGCGGCGGGCACGGGACTGCGGGCTTGGGGAACGGTGCGAGCGTAGCGACGAGACTTTGCCGAGATTTATGAATGAAATGGCGGAAATTAGAGCGTTTGTTCTAGTGAATTGCAATAAAATCTTCGCTTTTTAATTTCACCTTTCTTTTTCGTAGATGTGTCTTCAGTAAGGTACCGTAATTGTTTTTCAGGTACTTATATAATAATGGTGTACATGATTCGTATAAATCTAAGGTTGCCAACTGTTACTGAACTTACCTGTAACATCCGTATTGAGCGGCAGCGGAGTAGCACAAGGCATCATTGAGCTGAGTGGACAAGAAGGGGTCGGCGCCGTGTGACAGAAGTAATTGGACTAGTTCTGAATTGCCGACGCCACAAGCTACCTGTGGGATCAGAAGACATTTCTATAAGTTCAATCCTGAGTCGTGGTAGTTCAATGTCCTATAAAATTTATACATTACACGGTAAGCGGTCACGAGGAATACGCGTCGCCTAACACAACACAATTTCTTAAATTTAGGATCGTTAATCGTATGTTCAAATTCGCCATTCGATTATTGCCGTGAACTATCTCCTAGCAAAAGCATTTTAAGCTTAGTTAAGTTAAGCTTAGGAGTTGTTAGCTGGAACGTTAATAGCACTGATAGTACTTTTTTTAAAAATATGTTACCTCAATTATTCGCAGTGGAGTCTTGTTTCGGACTATACTCCAATAACTTGGATAGAGATGAGATATAAAGAAGAGATCAAAAATTTTCCTTATATAATCCTAAAGCAATATTCTGTGTATTTAAAAACGAAACAAATTATCACTGACACATCGTTTCATTGTAAAACGATATGTCAGTGATAATTTATTTCGTTTCTTTTTTTTGTCCCATGATGTGTGAGCCCCACCCAAGCCGGATTAAACTGGATCAGAATCTTCTTTTAGGGTGTCAGGGATGAATTCGTATCAGATGAAGAATAGGATGTTAGCCGCTAGATTTCCCGCTTCTTAGATTTTGCTATTGCGTACAATAGCCACGATGTATCAGATCCACGACTGTCCCAACCTGCAACGGCGTCAGAGTGCAGACGTCGTCTCCCCGAGCCGGCGCCGCATCTACCCTCGCTCCGGCGGCCAGCAGGCGCCGGCTCACTTCCACAGCACCACCGCCAGCTCGTCCGCATGCGTATACCAGCGCCGTCCAACCTGGCCACAGAAGAAAACGGCAAATGTTTATATCACACTTTGTGCAGAACTTTATAGAGAAACAGCCCTATGTTGTACGATTGCACTAACAAAATGTTAGTTTTTCGGTATCGTGCTTTGTATGAGGGTTAAAATAAAGTGCAGACACCAACTATTGGCATTGAGATGTTTTATCTTAGTGTTGAGGATTGGTAGCCCATCTGCATCTTTATAAGTTCGATCCCCGGTTTCCGCATAAATGAAATTTGAAATCATGATAAGAGTAAATGAGCTTTTACTGAGGTGATCTATCATCTAGGGCTACATCGACACTTACCATCAGGTGGGATAGTAGAGAAGTTGATTTAATTTTACTTAATATTTAATGTGATGATGATGAAGTTAGTCAGTGAAGGAAAAAATGGTGAAACTTCAACTGAACGTTGTTGTGCCGTATGCGGAGTTTGGAAACATAATTTTATTTAACATTTTCAATGTGCAGGATTCGCGTACAAGTTAGACATAACCACTGTCCTTTTCTCCATAGTACAGTGAATAGCAGTGACACTCACCCGCAGTGGGGGGCGTGTACCCGCCGGATGAGTGGGTGGGGGGGTGCGGCGTGTGCGCGGTGGTGCGCGGAGACAGCAGTGCCGAGTGTTGGGTCGCCGCACCCACCGTCTCTACGTTCGGGTCTGCTCCCGCTTCTAGTAACATCTACAACAAGGAGAAATTTAAAGAAGTTAAAAAAGAAAAAGAGGTCTCTTTAAAGCCTTTAACCGCATCTATGATAACAAATGAATTTTTTTAATTAAAAGAACCTAGCAGAAAGTTTTGTAGTTGTCAGGTTAGTTGAATGTAAAAGTAATTAGTGTTCTACAGGTTAACTCGTGGAGTGAGGACTATATTATAAAGTTTTACTTGTTTTTGTCGATAACACAATTGTTCATGATCCTTTACGCCCAGCACTATACTTCTGGTTAACTTATGTTTTCTGATGTCAAAACAATGAAGAAATGTTTAGTAATGTAAAGAAATGTTTAGTAATGTAAAGAAATGTTTAGTAATGTAAAAAAATGTTGAGTAATGTGTAGTAATTATTTCTCGTACCATTCACGCTGATTCTGAATATGAAAATCGTGCTAAAAGTTCTCACCGCCACAACATGTTCATCGCCAGTCAGCGCTGCCTTCATCAGCACAGTCAAACCAGAGCTGTCGGGAGCGTCCAGCCCTTGCGGGGGTAGAAGGGTACGCGCACCACCTATTAGTTCAGGCCTGCCAGTGAGCAGTGCTCGGTGGGCTAGCGACAGAGCCGCGCGACTCAGCTCCTCAGGGTTGCGCGAGCAGCGGGACCAGGGCGGTTCTATCTCCTCTTCAGCCCTGTAAAGCAATTTGTAAAAATGTCTTAGAAAGAAAACTGCTTACTCCGATTAAATGTTTTTTAATAAGGAAGTCTCGTGAACGTATTTCTCACGTACGTCCCGTTCTAACACCTAGTATTTAACAGTATTTTTAAATTAAATGGAGAGTAACAAACGAGCGCAAGGTTCACCTGATGGCAAGTGATGCCAGCGGTCCACGACATCCACATCTATCCTTGACAAGGAATCATGATACAGATGCTTTGTCACCCTTGAGGACTGAGATGGAATCCCTCGTCAACAGTAATAAAGGTCTCCGGATTACTACACTCACTAGACGAAACACAGCAGCATTATGCTGCTGTTTGCTGGTTTTCTGTGAGGGCGTGGTCCTACTCCTGGTGAGCGGACCCATTCATTCTGCAGCTACAAACAAACTACAGTGTAGCTCTACCATTTTGTCGTAACTCCTTACATTAGACAAAAATATTTCAGTAGCATGATATTAGACGGTAATCTGTAGATGGGGAAGAATGGTCCTTGAGTGGCAACCTTGCTATGTAGAACGATTATTCACTACACGGAGCGATGATTTCAGTAAGCTGTATGTGGGGAGTCGCTGGCCAGTGTTCAGCAGTGGACCAGGGGTGGGCTGTGATGGTAATGTTGATGACTTTTTTTCATCAGCTGATATATTTTAATTTATTATAGTTGGCTTCTAAATAATTAGCAGCTGGTGATACTCACGCGACAGGTCTAGGTGGGCAGTCGGCGTGGGGAAGCAGGAGTCGCGCCGCTTGCCGGACATCGTCAGCATCAGGCGCTGCGGGCGGTGCGCGTAGAGCAGCGTGCGCCCGCGCAGCTCGCACCCATTCGCCCAGTGGTGGGAGTGCCCCGGCCCCACGCTCACCCCACAACGCCGCGCCCCACGCCGCGCACGAACCGCCCGCCGAGCCGCTCGAGTGCTCCAGCTGATGAGGATACATAAGATTCACTCCTCAAACTTCTTTATGAGTGGTGGTGCATGATGTAACGGTTAGACTATCTGGATACCACACCATCTATCCCGGGCTCGATATCCAGCCGAGGAACAGTATTTGTATATGTTTCGCTTGGTGGGTGAAGAGATCAGGAGACCCTTATCATTGGGTACATAATGGGAGTGACAACGCATCTGCATTATGATTGCTTATCAAGGATTAATGTATGTCATGAGCGGCACAAAGCACTTATCATCAGGTGAAGAGCGTGCTCGTTTATCACCCTCGATATAACAAAAAAAAACCCAAGCAATTAATGTATTTATATGAAATTATAGTGAACAATCGTGAAAGAGATGTAAGTAAAAGATGTATTGTAACATATGTAGATGTTAATGCTCAGACGTGACACTCCTTGTTGATCAGATGAATTTTGGACTACTACTCTGACTTCTGTAAACATATTGTGCACGGCTGTAACGATGATCATGAGGTGAGGTACCTGTGAACACCGCATATAGTAATACAGAGCACGCTCGGCTGCTGGCGAGAGAGGCGGCAGTGAGGGTTGCACCCGCCGCAGCACGGCACGCAGCTCGGCAGCAGAGCCTGCGCACGTGGTCAGCAACACCGAAGCACCCGACGCCCCCGAGCTGCCTCCCGATGCGCCCGACGCTGCCGACGTACCGGAACCACCTGCAGGAACATAAAATTAAAAATAATCATACTTCAGAGCATATACCTAAGTTTTCTAAATGTTACGGAAGTTGCTTCTTGAGTGTAGTATACCTTGGGTTAGCAGTCGCAGTCTAGGTGGAGCGATGAGCTGTGCAGGTCGGCGGGAAGTCAAGATGCAAGGTCATGATAGATGCAACAATCTATGGGGAAGTACCATGTCCAACAATGGATTATGGATAGGCCGTAATGATGAAGATGGGAGATGATATAAGCAGAGAGTTCATCAGAAAATTAAAATGAACAGGGAAAATGAACTCGGTGGTAGAATCTAGTTTTAGCTTAATCATGAATGGGTCAGTTCGACAAGGTAACGACCTCAATCCCACAGAATACCAGTGTGAAATATCAGCATAATGCTGTTGTGTTTCGTATGCGATAAGGATCTGGAGACCCAATAAAAGGTGACAAGGACATCTCAGTTCTCCGGGGTGCTACGCATGCGTATCCAGATACCTTGTTTCCAGATCACTTATTATCGGGTGAACTGTGTTTTTCGCTCTAAATATTTTTATAAAAACACTGGGATCGCCATTTGATGGAATCTCCGCCCAAATCGACTTTATTACAATTGTCGTCAGTTACTACATGTTTGTCTGAAAATAAATTGGTTATTTATCTAATAGATGTCGCTGTACAATCCAGTGATATTTTTGAATCGAGGTGTTGAGATTTATTTTGAAATAATGTCCTCGGATCACCGCACAAACTTATTTTACACAGCTCACGGACCCCTCAGTTCCGTGAGCACTGTGTCCGATGAAGCTGTAAGAGCCGCATAGGCTAACAGCATCAACGTTAACAGAATCTAGATTTATTGGTACAGTTGTGACCATCAAAACATATGCCATACCAATAAAAAGAGGATTTCTTGGTGAAATTGGTTTTTTGTCAACATCATTTAAGTGCAATATAGAATCATCTGAACATTATTGTGTACAGAAACTTTCGTGTAAAGCGCACAGTGGTGGCTCTCCAACCATCATGATGAAGAGGATGAAATTAGACTTGTGATGTATATAATATGTACGCTGCGACAAAAGAGAATTGTTTTTTATGCTGCTACTTCACTATTACTGTGCGGCCGAGGTCCTTTCAAGATCTAGCCATCCAGTTCATGCTGCAGTCAGCTGTAGCGTGGATCTACCACTGTGTGGCTTGGTTCTGCCACTTAATACTGTGGGTATAAGTTCCACACATAAGCTAGTATTGAATATGACACTAACCAGAACCATTGGTTGTTATTCCTGAGTCATGGCTGAGACCAAGCTTCCGATTCTCCGGCCGGGAAATACCCGATGATGAGCCGGATCCGAGAGAACTCATAGATTCCCAGCGAGACAAAGACAAGGCGCCTGAAAAAATATATAAGACTATAGTTGTTTATTATTCCTTTTCGATCAGAACTACGAAGTCCATCTGATGGTGAGTGTTACTGCATATTTATGGGATTCTACCCATCCTCAACAAGGATTCATGCACATGCTTTATCTCCCCTGAAGACTGAGATGTATTGTCTCACGGAGTTTCAGTATCCCTACATATCATACGAAACACATTATGCTGCTTGTTCAAGCTGATATTCTGTGTTCCCCGGTGGAGCCGATTCATTAATGGTATCAGCTAGAAACAAGTTATATCGCACCTACCACAGTAAGAAAACCTTCCTTCTGAACTTTCTTTGTAAACTTCCTTTTGAACTTTCTTTCGACCATTGCACACGCATTCCATCGGCCTTGAGAAGGGAACCACAAATGAGCATGTGTTCGCGTATAGACAACAGCACTATAATATTTACAGCGCGATTGATTTCATCCAGCGATTCCACCACGAGGACAACATTAAGATAGAAGACCTCGTTATTAGTAACTGACCGGAAGCGACTCTGCCAGCGTTGAGGTGACTGTAAGGCTGCAACAAGCCCCAGAGATCAGCACAGTTGGCCACTGAATGGTCGAGTACTGCTGGAGTGATTGGAGCGGAAGCTGCTCCACTGCCCGCGATCAGCGCGATCTCTTCCAGCAGAGTCTCCATCCCGGCACACAGGTAGATTGCTGCGTACCTGAGAAGAATTAAGGAGTTGATGGGTATGTGAGTGATTTGCAGAATTAATGGGTAAGCTCGACTGGGGTAGGTGCCTAGTAAGTCCTGAGAACTGACATTTAATGCCTGGTTACCAGTAATAGTCTCCGGATCCCTACACTTACCAGATGAAACACAGCAAGCAGCGTTATGCTGCTAGTTTACTTTCGTATTCTGTAAGAGCGTGATCCTTCTTGAGCCCTTCACGCCGCAGATACAAAGTTCCGCGAGGTTCTATCATTGTTAAACACGTATAATATTGCTTGTAACTCTATAGCGTGAAGTACTACTAGCGCCATCTATAGAACAATCGAACAGTGTTCGTTGATGTTCAGGCGTCAGTATCAGTTGGAGTATGAGGTCCTCACTCATGCACGAAGGGTGCAACGCGCACGTCCAGCATCCAGCGCTGGAAGCGGCCTGGAGCGAGGCTGGTGCGCGCTCTCGCTGCCGAGCCCAACCGTCGCGCGGCGCTTCCAGATGTCGCGTACATCGTTGCTGCTCGTTGGCAACCCTAAAACATAGAGTTAAGAATCTATTACACCTGTATTTATTTATATACCGCTATATCTTCTGGTTATTTAGATATTCTGACATTTGCATTAAACAAGATATTTGACAATTAGGTCAGATGGTCAACAAGCAAGTGCGCGCAAGTGCATGTACGCACCCGTTGTCTGCTTCCCTATTCTGATATAATCCAAATATGTCGATGACGTTCATGAGGCACGTGTTGTCTGTAATTGAGTCTTTCGCGGATTCTAGGTACGACTTAATGCCGCTGTGTAATATTTACTTATCATAAAGCCTTGGTCTTCGGGTCCGATTGCATTGTATGCATGTTTCCTCCGATGTTTTTGACGACGCATATATCCTCCGTTTTTACGCCGACATATTCTAGGCAGTTGATATCATCTGGTAACCAAACGATAACGCGTAATGTATAACTCACGACAAAAACTGTATTAGCCGACCAATACAGATTCAATGTGCTCACAACTTAGAAACTTAAGAAATTTCTATACACTCTTGTTATAGGTAACTAGCCGTGCCATCTCAACTCTCAGTAACAACGCATTACGATTCCCTATCGAGAACGAATGTTGAATGATGACCAATTGTATCAATTTTATTATTTTAGGAGTGACAAACGACAGGTCACCTGATGGTCAGTGTGACCCATGAAATCTACGTCATCATCAACAGAGATTGCAAATGCTTAGTCACACCTGAGATAAAATAATGCCACGTTTCCTGCAATTGGGACAAACACTAGTCGTACGAAACACAGCGGCGGTGTGCTGTTATTTCATACTGGTGTTCTGCGAGGGTGTGGTCTTTCTTACCCATTTAGCAGTAAGGTATTAATATATTTTTGGAGTAGCTTGTGTGATAAACGCTGGAAGCAAATGCCTGTAGGATATGCAAAAACGATCTTTAGTGATCCAAGTGCTATCGGGCACTGCAATCTTGGCCCCCAAAATAAGATATGACAAGATCCCCAAGGAGCCGTGCAATCTTGGCTCCAAAAATCAGATATGTGTGGTTCCCCAGGGAGCCGTGGCAGCTTAGTGTATAAGCACTCGCGTCTATTTCACGGTACGTGAGCGAACCGCGTTCGCATTTCGACACCAATATACTTTATTAATCACAATTTTAAGTGCTTATTAACCACATGCTTCTAAACATCGTGAGGAAACCTGAATGCCTGAGGAAAAAATAAAAAAAATATATCAAATACATGTGAAATCCGCCAGTCCACAGTGGAGCCGCGTGGTGGACACTGCTATAACTCTCTCTGAAGAGGAGTACGTCTTGCAGTGGAATCCATTGCTGTTACTTTACTCTTTCATGATACAAATCATATCAAATCTGATTTTAGTATTAAAAGAACTAGAAATAGTCAATCGGTTTATACTTTGATGCAAGAGTCCGCCAGGGGAGTGCTGAGCACGATTCTGAATGCGCCTGCCACCTCGTGCTTCGAACAGAAGCCGAAGTTCTGGGACAGTCGCTGAGCCTCACGAGCGATCCTCACCAGGGCCCTGAAAAATTTGTTTTCTTTTTCTTTAATTTACACACACATTTAAATTAAATTACAATCCTAAAAGTAGCCTGTGTTGTCCGCGGACTTGGGCCAGCCCGGGAGAGTGTATACGATATACACGTATAAACGTTAAAAATAAACTATTAATTACAATGTTATTATAATTTTATAATGAAGGGGTTACCGGGCTTTTATGGGTCGCGACATAAAAATCGTTGAGAAACAATGATCTAATAGAAAAAAAAATTACATTTTGCTATAAAGATTATTTAAGATATTTTGCGAGAATTATTTGGAAGTTTCATCTCATGTTTGTTGCTTTTTCTTATTGTGATACTTTATGTTGTATGTTTGAATCCACCATTAGACCAAATCGTGAAGCATTTAAACTTGATTGGAGAGGTTAACGGGACACAACATTCAACATTCTTTTAAAAACGCTAATTTATAATAGCTGCGCTCCAAAAGAAGATAATATAAATAGAGAAGAGGCTTACTCACCTTTGTAACAAATATGCCAGTCTTGGTGGGGTGTCGGGGGCCATCTTTGCTGCAACCTCCCTGCACCGGCCGTTCTGTAGTGCCCTGCTCACCTCACTTGCTGTCCACGGTACACACCGCAACTCGACTAATCTGAAATAACAATAATATTTTTTAAATACACTCGACCCTTGAGAGGAACAGCGGCAGATCTACGCTGCAGCTATTTTCCAGCTGTGTTTCGTGTGGAGAATGTAGGGATCCGGATACCCAGTCATCACAATCTTAGTCCTCAGGGGTGACAACGCGTATGCATCTCGAATCTTTGTTTAGTATTAATGAGGCGTCAGATTAATGACACCGTCATCGCTTAGTCAAGTGAACTGTATCCTCGCATCCCTATGCTGGGTCCATAGGAACTGTGTGCTTATTTGTCACCTCCATTATTTAAAAAAATATATTTCTCTTGAGATCGTGCATATGCTAGCTAAGGGTTAAGATACTGAGTGAGTGAGTGAGTTCGTATTTCGTATTGATTCGTAGTGATATTGGAAAATCCATCCGAACATTGCAACCCCAAATGTATCTGGCTATTGATGTTGATTCAGTCCTAGTCCACCGTTAGACTGAAAGCTTTTACAGCTTAGCGCTTAGGGCACTGAGCCGAAACCTTTACGTATGGGTAAGCAGCACAAGGGTTTCCGAATGGGACACCCGTCTTGGACCGTTACCCTGGGCGCGAAAGTAACCGACTCGAGGGTGCCATTGAGGGTGAAACTTTAGCTCATTCAGTTGTTTCTGTCCGATAAAACGAGATTAGAAGGGCTTTATTGGTGGAAGATAGCTAATGGCTATAGGCTCCACTAGTCAACACGTCAGCCCAGTGGAGAGGGCAAGTTTTCGAACGAGTGCCAATTATTGCTGGCGCGGTTTTGGAAACTCCTACTGCTGTGAATTAAGATGGACTAAAGAAGAAAAATACCGAACACCAAAACCACTAGACTATCTGCATTCTAAAGTCTTATTTACCTGTTATGCGAGTCCACCCATACGAACTCATCCGCGCTGGTGACGTTGGTGCAGACCGTGTCCAGCGACGGCTGCCGCACCAGCGGAGCTCGTCTTCTGCGAGCTTCTGCTGCACTGCCACCCTCTAGAATATATATAGAGATAATTTAATAATATTGGAGGTCACACACGAGCATACAGTTTACCTGATGGTAAGTGGCATGTGGTCCATAACCACTTACCATTTCTTAACAAAGATTGAAGATGTACATGCGTTGTCCGTCTCTTAGTTTAATGGTTAGTGTAATTGACTGCTATGCAGGACCTGGGTTCGATTACTAGCGGAGGAAAAATAAGTGTCCGTCACAAAATGCTTATTTACGGGACTGGGTGTTTTCTATGTAATCTCATGTCATGTGGTGTAATGTATCTGAACATTCCTCCGATCTCATGTGCAATGCATTAAATCGGAATAGAGAAAGAGACGCCGAGAGTGCAAAATAAATGTAAAATATTCTACTCAGTGGATAACATTTGGCAATAACCAGAAGATATTGTCGTGGTCGAAATCGATCAGGAGCAATACATAGGACTTAAAAAAATGAAGTCGTACCTGGTGCTCCAGTGTTACTGCCACCGCCGCCACTAGAGGCTCCGCTTGTGGCAGTACTGCTGCTGTCTCTGGAGCGGAGAGTCAGTTGCTTGATGGCAGATCTGATGTCCTCTAAGCCTCCGCCACCTGGCCACGGTGATTGTAACTGGAATTTTATATGTGGATTAAGTACCAGACCATTTTCCTTTCCAAGGAGCTCAGTGTAAAACAAATAGAGTTTAGAGTTAAGATCTCATGGCATTTTATTGAAATTTCCATAGACATGCATACACTAGCTCATTGTTTCTCAACCATTTTTATTACGCGATTCACGAAAAAGGCAAAAAGTCAAAAAGCCTTGCGAACCCTTCGCTATAAAATTATAATAACATTTTAAATATTTGTTTATTTATACTTTTAAACTTTCAAGGCTCCCCGCAGGCATGGCCAATTTTTTTAATGAATAATTAATAATTTTAAATAAAGCAAGCTATAAGTTTAATTTTTCATGTTGTTATTAAATAGTACGACACTATATCACAATACATGTGGTATAGTGTCGGACTAGCATTGTCCTTGCGTGGGAGTGTGTACAGCTGTCAATCCCACTCAAAATGTAACGTCTTGTTTCCACAAGATTAAAATGTTGATCAGATAGTTTTTTTGCAGAGAGTGCTTTGCAAACATCAGCTCCCCACAGAATGAATAGTTTCCACTACATTTATGTTCTAGATGTTTTTGTAGTTTTAACTATCGCGTACTTATAATTTAATGTCTTTTCCCCGCTTCAATTTGGAAATATTACTAGCAGATAGTGGTTGTAAGAAAGCTTTCTTTTCAAGTCCCATTTAAGGGTTCTATCGTAACTATAAATTATATTATTTAATGGATACAAGCCAGGGATTGTCTACAATCCCACCTGATGTCAAGTGGTGCTGTAGACGTTGATGGCAGGAGATGGACTCTTCTCTTGAAGACACCCACATTGTAAAGAAAGGCGGAAAGACTGCCACAGCCAAGTCATTCCAATCCTTCTCTCTTCACATTAAAAGCGACGAAGCATATCGCTTCGTCCAAATGGGAGGGATATTCACAACGAAAGGATTGAAACACGGCCCGCGTCTTGTCCGATGATGAAAAGGGGATGGGAGAATCATGTAACTCATATAAATAAAGATTTTGACTGACTTATTGTAAATTATGTCCCTTTATGTATTGTATTATCCCATGTGCCCTGTTGTAAATGTATATAAGGTTGAAGATAAATACAAAAAAGGACACATTAGTTACTTCAATACCGCCGGAACTATTTCGCAATCTGTGGCGCGATGTGTAAGCGTAATTACGAGTGCCAGACTTCCGTTTTGTAGCATGACAGTTAATTCTAAAGCAATTTATACCTGTCGCAAGTTATATCTTTCCGTTACTTTAACTTAACTGAGTGCGCAGTTCCGTGAGGTATTGAGGTAAGGCTACGATTGATTTAAATAAGTAATAATTGTAGAAAAATATTTTTACTGGCAAAGACTCGCCCGCAGCTAATTTGTAGCTCGCAACTTCCTTACAGTATACCAACGTAATATAGCATCATATCGCTGCTGTGTTTTGTGTGGTGTGTAGATCAAGGGACAACATGCCGGGTACCGTAGCATTCCACCTCATCTGAATCTTTGTAGACAATAGATATAGATGGGCCGTAGTCATCACTTACTTAAATATGTTATTATATATTAGTACCTTGTTGTGAGGTCGATGCTTGGCCCTCGCGTGGGGCAGCTGGCGTGGGCGGCGAGGCTCATCCCGCCCGGCATCAGCACCCCCACTGTCTGACATCGAGGCATGCCCCGAGGACCTGTTCTCGTCGGAACTACTGTTGCATTCGCGGACGCCATTCTGAAACAAGTGCACAATTATGTATTACTAAAAAACAAAAGCGATAGTAGAGCTCAGAGTCTAATCGTTCGCTTCTAACATACGGTATGCGAACGAACCGACTTCAAACCACCGAGTGATGCCAGCACGAATGAAATAGTTATTTTTAGTGCTGATTTACCAAATACTCGGCGGTAAACGCATGTCCAAGAAATAAAAATACAGATATTTCAAGAAATATGAGGTCTGCCAATGCACAGGGGAACCGCGTGGCGGACAATTCTCAAGTATCCTCTGTGGAGAGGACGTCCACGTCCGTGCTCGGTACTGAATGAAAACATTGTGAGGAATTTTGCATGTTTTCTCCAAAACTGTCTTGTGTGGCTCTCTAGACATGTCCAGTAGAGCAACGTGGCAGACAATACTTTGTCCAGCAGTGGGATCTACACAGATAAAGGCTGTTACTTGAATGTTTATTATATCCCATTTGAACGTGTTAACATTAATGTTCATTGTTATATTATATGATATTATATTATGGGACGGTCGTGAGACGTCGTTTTGATTCTCAACAATATATGTTTTGGGTCTTCGTGTCTGTTTGTGTTCGCTCCCCTGTGTCACTGACACCTTCCTCTTGTCTCACTGCACATGCCTTACATTGGTTTAGGGAAGGTGATGGGGATGGTGAGTGCCTATATATTTGCATAAACGCTTACGGGACTATAATATGTCCGGTGAGCGCTAGTTTATTAGTTTAGTGAGCCACTTACCATCAAGAGATACGTGTGCTTGTTTGTTACCTATATTATAAAAAAAATTATATAATAAAAGTCTCATTGAATTAATATTTATAAAACAATTCTCATAACATAATCAAATTAAAAACTCCCATCTTTTTATCCCGAGTGGCTTACGAAACAATTTCATTCAGGTGCCGGATCCGAGACATCTATTGTGGTACTTTCGCTCTCAGATACCTCAGCTTCCCACGGGTCACGCTTTTCCCTATCGCGAGATCGTGGGATCCCGTTGCACACAATGCTGTAAGTTTTTTCCGCCACCACTTTCGCTGTTACGCGACAAGCGTGCAAACGTCAGATCTAATTATCCAGGTGTGAAGACGCAGATGTAGAAATGTAGGGCCGCTCTTTAACGGTTTCGAAGTCGACTCTTTCCCGTTAGGTTAGTTACAATGACCTTTATTTCTTAAGATACGTTCTAAGACATCCAACTTCTACAGAAACTTTTGTTTGAGGATGGACGTTGTCACCTCTGCGGACGGAGATGGAAAGCCTCGCCACTAGTAAAGGTCTCCGCATCCTTACTCTCACCAGTCGAAACACAGCAGTTATGTCACTATTTCACATTGGTGTTCTATGAGGGCGTGGTCCTTCCACTCACAGTATCACCTGTCGAGCCGACCCAGACGTACTACTTGCCTTCTGGCGTTGCCACTGTTAATGACAAGTGTTAGACAAGATTATAGCAAGTTTATATAAATCAGACTAATGTTACCTATGGCAACATGAACAAATCCTATTGATTATTCAGAGATTAACGCCAGTCTGTATAAAGAAGTGGTTCTAAGCAGTCAGACTCAATTTCGAAAAAGTTTATTACAATCACTCACTAGACAGACCTTTGCAAGTTTATGGGAGGTAGACTGATGGAGATGGTTCAGGGTAGTACTTCTAAGATTGTACGGAGCAAGTACTATATGTGTCATAGTGTATTGGACTAATCATTTTCTTAAACTTATATTCCTCAATCACACCAGACGCAGTCAAATGAACAGACTAGAGGTAGAAGATAGATGGCGTTGCAGCGAAGCGTAGATAGTCTAGGCCAAGGTTCAACATAGCTTGGTGATTTTTAGCATATCTATTTCGTGTTAAAATGTTAGTTATAGCTTTCCTAATAAATTAAGGATTCTTGTTAATAAGTATATTCGCTGGCAAGAGTTCTTCTCTTGTATGTAGTCCATAACGCTTTAATAGGACGGACGGAGTTGTCCGATGGTAGAGCCTCACTGCAGGTTAATTCTAGCTACACGATTTGGGTTAGTTCAACAACCTCGAGGGCCACCTCTTCGCAGAGTACCTGTGTGAAATATTGCGTTCTTCGTTAGGTGAGTGTAGGTATAGGAAGAATATTATTGGTGATGCGGCAGGACTTAGGAGTAACAACCCATCTGAATGATGATTCCTATTTGAGGATAAATATGTTTGTTATTCATCACAATAATTATTTACCATCGTGTGAACTGCGTGAAAAAATTAATGTCTTTCTTTTTTTATTTTAATTAAAAAAGCAAAAAGTTAGAAAAAGTGAATAATAAAAACTTAAACTAGACATTAAATAGTGCTATAATTTAAGGTCAAATCAAAATATGATAATCTGTTGCCAATCGGCCAAATAGCGCGACCAAGATCCCGTAACGTTAACGCGAACCTCGCGTGAGTGAATTCACTAACTAAAGTGGACCAGAATAACGCCGCTGTCGTGACCCCATCAAGTTGGAGGTGATTTTTAGATGGACTCAATTTTTGTTACGGTACGTATATATTCTTTTAACAGCTCAAGGAACGAAGCATCCATCTCAGCTTTTAGAAGTGACACAAGTGCATCTTGAATCTTTGTAAAGGATGGATTTAGATCTCCTGGACCACATCTCCTTATCAGATAAACTGTGTGTTCTTCGTTACTCTAAGTTCCATATAACAAGCCAGTTTTCCCTAAACCATCGTTTCTCAACCTGAGTGTCGCATTTGGTATTAAAATAGTCCGCAATCTGTTTAACTAACACTGTATACGTAAGAGACGTTTATAAAAAGTATGAATTTTAATATAAAATTGCTAACGGTATTAGCAAATTGTAATAATAACAATATAAAAAAATAAACTTGCTTTGTTTAAATAATTAAAACGTTATTATAATTTTATAGAGAAGGGGTCGCCAAGCTTTTCATCTACTTTTTTGCCTTATTCGTGGGTCATAAAATAGTTGAGAAACAATACTCTAAGCCTTCGCCAAAATTTCGAAACATGTGGTAACCGTAGATCTGTTACGTAGGTGGGGCGTCGTTTACTTTTATAATACGATCAAATATAATCGGATATAGGCACGTCAAGCGGCTATTAAGTTACAAGTTATACGGTGCGGTATACGAGAGTCGTCACGACAAATGTGTTTGTTGTTTTTTTTTTAGTACATCATTACAAAAGGCCGACAACCGAGTATAGATCACCTGACGGTAAGTGATTTCTGCGGTCCATTTCATCTACATTCATCCTCGATAAGGAATCTAAGTCCCAATGTCATCACCTGAAGAGTAAGATTAAATGACTAGACACTCAATAAGGTTCTCCGCTCAGAAGGATCCCAACACTCAGAAGTCGAAACACGGTAGCGTTAAGCTGGTATTCAGTGAGAGTATGATCTTTACCCGCTCGACGCGACCCATTCATGCCACAGCCAGAAACAATAAGCGAACTATCTCTACCGCTGTTATTGTTCAGTGCTTGATCACCATCGACTCGAAAATGATTGCAGATATATTAAGAATGATTATACACAAAAATAAATTTTTTGTGTGATGTCTGTGAGTTTTTTTTTAAAAAAATAAAGTGACAAATGAGCACACAGTTCACCTGCTGGTGAGCGATGACCACGACGTCTACATCCTTAAAAAAGATTCAAGATGCACATGTGTTCATACCCCTGAGGACTCACACAGAATGTTCCGTCATTCATTGGCTTTGCGAAGAGATGTTGCATGTCTTTACAGTTTTTACCGAACAGTAAAAGATGGAGGTGTGGGTATGTAAGTTAATAATATCGTACATCAAACAGAATTCAAAATTTCCAATCCATTGGCAATCCATCACTGCGCCCCTCACGCAATTTATTTTGCCATACACAGTCAGTCTGTAATTGATCTGAACTGCACAAACAATCCGTGTGTGGAACAGCTGTTCGCAGTGCTATTTCAGGACCGATATGACTTGGGACCTTAAGCCCATACCTTTCTTAAAGGCCGCCAACGCACCTTGTGACACCTGTGGTGTTGTGGACGTTCATGGGCGGCGGTGACCACTCTACATCGGGAGCTGTTTGTACGATTGCCATCTTTATTTGAAAAATCTTTCCGTAATTGGGTTCTCGGGGGTTCTCGGACCCTTACATGCACCACACGTCAGCAATGGTATTCTGCGAGGGTGTGGTTCTCCCCCTGTCGAGGTCACAGTTGAAATGGTGCATATATTGGAGACTGTGGATGTGGCAAACTTCTGTAATATTGTTCCCTGGCCTGTACTCAGGAGCCCACGCACTCGTTAAGATATACGGTAGTAAATATCAACCATTGTGAATCGTATAATCATTCTTTACTTTATTTGAATATACAATGGACACCTGCTTTTCTATAGCCAATAAAGTTCTAGTTAAGCATCGAGGAATGTGATCCGATAGCCTACGCAGCTATAAAACGTTTTGAAGTAAGTTTAGCGTACACGTTATGGTGAAGAAAGGAATCCGATACCGTAGGAATGTGCGTTTCCAAGATGTTAGTTATTTTATGATCATTTTAAGGTTTAAGAGTATGGGCAATATACCTTAATTATTCAACTGTAATAGACGATTGGGAACTAGGGAGCGGGTAGTAAAAAAGTCACAGCCACGTTGCATAGTGTTTAGAGTATTTGGCTTATATGTCGTGGGTCCTGGGTTCGATTCCCAGCCGTGTAATATTTAGAGAAAAGGAGTCTGGGTTGATTGTGTGTATGTACCGTGACTCTTCATCTGGACTTGAGTCCGACTTTGTTGCACATGCATCATACCGGGGAGGGGGATGACGATGTAGTGCCTCTGTGTCTGTGTGTACCGCGCAAGTGATATATATCGGGGACATCGGTAGTAAAGCAACAGCCTATATATATAAATCCCACTGCTGGGCTTACAGAGAGTGTTGGAGCAAAGTCCGCCACCCGTCACCACGTGCGACATGTGAAGTCCTGTGGATTACTTCATGTCTTCGAAATATTTTTTTATTTAATGCTCAGACATCCAACATGAAGGTGAGTCGAGCGGGAACGACCACGTGGTCACAATACCCGCATCAAATAAGCAGTATAGCAGTATAGCCACGCAGTGTTTCGAGTGGTGGAGTCGAATCAATCACAGGATTGAGACATTACATCTGAATCCTCAGGGGTGTGAACGCATTTTCATTAGGAATGAAGGAAGGTATATGTTATGGTATGCAACATATCAATTATCTAATGCTCTTTTTAAAAATAATGCTAGCAGTGCAATAAACAACACAAACATTTCGGTTAACCACTTCGCACAAGGTTACTCTACTTATTCTAGGAGAAACGACAGTCGCTCAGATTCCTACCTACGAGTTTAAGTTTCGCATACTTAAACGTTTAGGCGTATGACGGTTCTATATAATAAAAATAATTAGAATTGCATTTACAATCCGTTAATAGTAAATAAAAGCTAATAGAGATCATACGCTAGTTACGGACCGTTCCGACACTCGATAATATATAAAGACAAAGACCCCGACAGGCTTCGCTAGCAGACATGGATATGATGCCGTGAATCTGAGGGTCTGGGCACCATTCCCCTGCCCACCCAATAAACGGTCTTAATATCAACATTTTCTTACTGCTTAGTTTAAATTTTATGTCACCTGTTATCGTTTATAAATATTAGCTAATGAATTATATATATATATATTACAATGTAATTTAGAAAGTACTTGTTCTCTTTTCTGATGCAGGAACCGCCAGGTAAACAGTGTGGTCGTTTGTCACCCTCAATATAAAAAGAAAATGTCCCTAAGATATATAGATATATCGGTAGGTAGATATATAGATTGAGACTCCGATAAACATTGACGCACGAGTGTACCTACACTAAATTGTCTTTAAAGGGAAAATCAACCAGAAAATTTAGGCCAATGAAATACCAGAAATTCAATGAACGCAACCAACCGTACGCCATATGGCCTAGGTCAGCTGCCCTGGTGTGTACATGATCGCTATTATACTAGGTTGATATTAATTGGATTCGTAAAATATCCGCTACAATTTTGTCTTTTTTTATAACTTTAGGGGTGACAAAATGACACAGTTCACTTGATCGTAAGTGATAACTGCGGCCAATAACATCACACTAAAATTCACTTTATTCGCGCAATGTGTTCGCGCGTAGATGTTACAAATTATAATTGTCCAAATCACATTACGCCGTTTTGACGTGCAAATATTAAATGTTAAACTATGCGACTATTTAATCGTACATAACAAATATACACTTTATAAACAAAACTTATATGATATAGTATATTATAACAAATATTAATTAATTAGAATTAAATATAATTAATTAATATTACAATATATAATAATATACAAAAGAATATTCATGTTTTACATAATTAATTGTTGTTGTTGGGGGGTTCTCAACGTTGTAATAGTTCCGTTGAAGCAAGCAGGACCGAATTAACCCTTAACAAATTTATTGTTTCTATTTTGAAAAAAATTACACCCACAGCATAGCATTTCTTATGGTACAATACTAATTTAAGAGTATGATGGCTCACCAGGCAGTCAGGGTTTCTGATGACTCGAGGATTCTTTTCACTTGCCTCCCAAAACAATTTCTTATTTTGATGTAGAAAGGTTTAAACCTCCAATATATATAAACAGGGTAGTAGGCATAGTTTTTGAAAAGATGTTTACAGGATACAAAAGAGCAAGCAGCACTGCATAATGCTCCAATACATTTATTTTGTATAATGAAGGCTCTATTAAAGTGTACACTATTATCCCAAATTATAATGCCATATCTTAATACTGAACTTACATAACCATGATAAGCTAATAGGGCTGTTTGTAAATGTGTAATAGGGCTGTGGGACGACACTATTTTTAATCTATACATGGCGTTCGTAAATTGATTTAGTTTCTTACTAACATAATCAATGTGGTCCTTCCAGTTTAGTTTATTGACTATTACAATTCCCAAAAATAACACTACGGTGGTAGTGACAATTTTGTTTTCTTTATAAATAATTTTCATGTTCTTTAGATTATTCAAATTCAAAAATTTTGTTTTCTTCAAATTCAATTGTAAATCGTTACTTATGTGATTATACGTAACAATCTCTCCTCAACAAAGATGCAAGATGCAAATGCGTCCTAACTGAAGACCGAGTCCATTTTAGTCTCTAATTGGGTCCCCAGATCTCTACACTAAAATTAAACTGCTATTTTAGTTTTATACTTGAATACCAGCTGGAAATAGCATATTGGCATAGTAAAATATTACATTAGCAAGCAGCGGAATAGCAGAGTGAAATAGTAGAATAGTAGGGTGCTATAGCGGAATAGAAGAGTGAAATAACAGAAAATTAAGGTGAAATAGAGTGCTAAATTAGAATAGCGGAGTGGCATAGCAGAATAGCGCTATGTTTTGTATAGTGTGTTTAGAAATCATTTTGAAACATTTTGAATCTTTGTCACACTAATGAAGCATTACGTAGACCGATTCATATTTTGTAACATTAGATTTATAGTTTTCAATAGGTCACAGATATGTACGAATTCTGTACCAAGTCGACACTGCCAAGCGAGCCAACCGCACTACGTAACGGTCGTTTCAATCAGCGCATTCCACAAGGTGCTCTTATTACATTGAGCGCACCTGAGTCTCCACAGATGTGATGTTCCGCGGTTTAATAGAATAACGAAACAAATATCAACTTAATAATAATTTAGGTCTTTTGAAGTTTCCATGAACATAATTATACTCAGATAATTTGGTAGTTTTTAAACATTTCACTACACACCACTATTTTTTAATTATAAAAGAAGCAATTCTGAAGAAACAAAATTAAAGTCGAATCAAAAATTTTGACTGCATATACAATCGCTAAGCTATACTACGTTGCCGTTATTTTACTTCTAATACACACAATCCTCGTAGGAAGGAAATTCTTGATCTTTATATCAATAACGTGGTATCCATTATGTAACGTGGTATCTTTATATCAATAACGTGGTATCCATTATGTAACGTGGTATCTTTATATCAATAACGTGGTATCCATTATGTAACGTGGTATCTTTATATCAATAACGTGGTATCCATTATGTAACGTGGTATCCATTATGTAACGTGGTATCTTTATATCAATAACGTGGTATCCATTATGTAACGTGGTATCCATTATGTAACGTGGTATCTTTATATCAATAACGTGGTATCCATTATGTAACGTGGTATCTTTATATCAATAACGTGGTATCCATTATGTAACGTGGTATCTTTATATCAATAACGTGGTATCCATTATGTAACGTGGTATCTTTATATCAATAACGTGGTATCCATATTACTAACTTACCAAGCTGCGTAATATCTTGGTATTTTGTGAAAACTAGGTCGTTCAAGGTGGAACTCCATTAATGCTAAAACCAGTTTCTAGCAACATCTAATGCCAATAACCATATAAACCTTCATATCTATGGTTTCTCATTATCTGGATAATCTCATTGTGCAGGTATATACGACATGATATATGATCATCGACAAACAGTCCGTTATTGGATATACTTGGTAGAGCTTCAACTTGATTGAAAACCACAATGCACAATAGCTGAAAACTGGGTGTGGATAAGCAAGGAAACCTCCATTCATATCATATACGCTTCTAATAGCACCGAGCTTTCTTGCCACTCTTAGGATGAACTTTCACTCGAGATGCGGGAGGTAGCTAAGCGGTGGGGTAGGGCAAGGGTAAGCTACGAAACTATGTCTATTTACAGAAGTAAATGGTATAGGGGGACGTGTAATAAGTGCATTTTGCACTTTGCGTGCGGGTTTTACCCAGTTCTGCTTCGTAGTTCAAATAGCTCAAATTCAGCGAGTGAAGAATGCTGCTTCATTTCCTTTTCCACGAGAGCTGTGACAATCAAAAGATCCCGTTGGTTGGTACAACATCCTTCACTATTCATTATCATACATGCTTGGTAGAAATGGCAACATAATTCTTTATTTTTAAATATTTATGTTGTTGTATTTCTAGCATTTCTTCAAATTTTGTTTTTTCTTTAAATGTTACTTCCAGGGAAAATAAGCGATACATGACGATGGAATGTCTTGCCCCAGGGTACGTCTTGCGTCAAACAAATTATTTCGGTCAGTTTAACTTATTGCAACCATTAACCTGTAGTAACTCTCTGGTATTTAAATGATATCACAATGAGTTAACAATTTGCGCTCCAATTGGTGACGCTTTTTACATACCTGTATGAGTTGCATTATAAATTTAAAATTTTAGAGCCCATTATATCCCTATAAAAATAAGAATTCACCTAAATAAAAATTAAATCATATATATGTAAATGAATTTAATGACACTTCATTTAATTAGAATTTGCCTCACATTCACTTAATATCGTTTCATGTGTAACCTGTGGTCGTAAGTAGATGGAAGGATGACACAGTTGTCAGACGAGTTTCTGGTAAGATTTGTAATTTGTTGCATTAAACATACGTTATCTAAAAGAGAAATATGTAAAGCATTGTTTAATCAAATATCCTCTTTTCTGAGCAAATCAATTTGGTTTTTATTTCGTGGTTCTAAGGAAACGGGGCCCGGGGCTACATTTAAATATATATATATAAATGATTTTTTTTTTCATGAAGTAATGTAATATTATTAAAATTTATAACAACATATTTATTAGTCTCAGCAAAACAAAAAAAAAATCTATTCGAAAGGCCCCTTTGGCTTTTGTACAGGCATTTAATCTGCTAGGCCATGAATCTATGGATTTACGCACTGTTTTCAAGGGAAATTTCGCCACTGCTTGCTCCAAAGATTTTTTAAGAGACTCAATAACGTTGTGTCGTTTAGAGCAGGCCATGTCCTCTAAAACTGACCATAATTTGAATTCTAAAGGGTTGAGATCTGGGCTAGATGAGGTCCAGTCTTCAGCTCTTATACAATCCGGAACGTTGGTTTCAAGCCAGGATTGGATGATCCAAGTCTGTATCTTGATACACTTTGGCTGAAGCTTTCACTCCTTTTTCACAAAAATGAAGTTTTGTGACTCCTTGATAAGACACGCCCCACCAAACCATCACTGACGCAGGATGATGACCACGTTGTACCTTTCCGACCACTCGAATAGCTTCTTTAGAACTGTGAGCGTACACTTTATCATTTTGCTTATTGTAGTGTTCTTGAATTGTGAAAATTTTTTCATCGGTAAAGGGGATATTTCTGTGCCTTTCACCTGTGTATCGCGACAGAAGGCGTTTTGATCGATCCACTCTCTTTAATTATAAAGACTGATTTAGGCCATGTCCTGTATATCGACGATAAACACCGAGCTTCAGGTCTTGTTTTAAAATACGCGACAGAGTCCTAGCGGGAATCTTCATTTCTCGCGATAAGAGTTTTTGCTTCCTAATAGGGTTTCGACGAATTCTGGCTTTAACAGCATAAACAGCCTTTGTAGTTCTAACAGCACGCGGCTGCCCCGGTCTTTTCTGGTCTTCGACAGAGGAAGTGTTGTTGTATCTGTTGATAGTACGATATACGAACATACGGCTGATACCAAGCTTTTGAAGTGTCTGGAATATGACCGACGGCTCCATACCCACTTTTACAAGGCGATCACTGCAATCCTATTTTCTTGAACACCCTATTCCATATTCTAAATTGATAATGAACACGAAATAATATGTGAAATGGTGCAAAATCGAAAGATGTTATTTAATTAATATACGTGTTCCAAATTCAAAATAATTAAAAAGTTGAAAAAAAGAAAAGTAAATACTGTAACATAAATAGTATTTATGGCCCGACTAGTTATACATATATTATATATATATATATATATATATATATATATATATATACGAACTGTTTATTTAGACGATCAGCACATGACGAAACTTGCTCTACTAGGTCTCCTTGATAAAGTACTAAAAATGAGGCGAAATGTTCATCTTGATTCTTTGAAGACTCGGACTTCGTAGTAATCTTCCGTGAAGTATGCTCATTTGGCACCCTTAATATGATAAAAACAACTCAGCATACTGAGCGTATCTCCCTGCATCATCTTATGTAGGATATTCATAATGATTATTTTATTAATTTTCATAATTTATTGCTTACGTTACCTGCACAGGAGGCACCGTCTCCATGGACCGATGGTGATGGTCATGCTTGGGAGCCCTCCGTTCCAGGGCATAGCTACTCTGTGGAGGGGCGCTGCGCACTGGGGAACTGGCGACCGTGATTTGGGAGACGGCAGTCACTGGTTTAAGTTGGGCAGTGCTCGGCGAGTCGGTTGCTGTTGGTGGGGGTTCTTCGTGGTTAGCTGGGGACAAAATGAAATTTCAGTTGCGATAATGACGTAAGAGCTGTGTTAGTCTAAATGCTCATTTTTTATTCAGTGTGTGAGAGCATGTCATAACAATGATTTTATTAATTGCGGTTTTAAGTGCCGATTCACCGCGTGCGCGGCGGTGAAGGAAACATGCATGTCTAAGAAATAAATATAAAAAAATATTTCGTAGACATGTAAGCCTTTACAATCCCGTGGACGTACACTATGTTTCAACACATTCTCCAAGTAGGAGATTTATTCCCAACAGTGGGATTTATGTATACATAGGCAGTTACTTTTAAATGGTGAACGTAAATGAATTTATTATAACGTTTTTTATTTAAACTCTTGAAAATGAACAGCCTCTATATATAAATCCCACTGCTGGGTATAGGCTTCCTCTATGGTGTTAGAGCACATTCGAACACGCGGCTTCACTGTTGATTGGCAGACTTCACATGCCTTCTGGACATGGACTTCTGAAATATTACTTTTTATTATGTCTTAGACATGCAGGTTTCCTCATCGATGTTTTCTTTCACCGATAAGCACCTGGTAAGCCTCTTTTCTGCAGTGGACCCATAACGGACTGAAAGGTCGACGAAAATAAAGGGTTTATATATTATATATACATAACATATTATTTCAAAAATTTTTTCTATAGCTGTGACATGAATGAGTCAGATCAACCGAGGACCTCTCCCTTACAGAACACCAGCGTGAAACGGCAGCAAAATGCAGCTGTGTATCGTATGGTGAGTCTAGGAATCAGATTTCAGGTTATGAGGCATTCGATCTCGGTCCTCAGGGCTGACAACGCAGTTCTTACTATCAGGTGAACTGTTTTCCACCCCTATTTTATATAAAAAAAATGATTTCCGACATGTCTTTCAAAAGCCTTATAAGACAGATAGAGCCCGATCGTTTCTACAAGGTTATTCGTTTCTAATGACATTTCGAAATTGTAAATTTCCACGCTCGACGACAGCCGACGAGGTAATAGGCTAATGGACCACCAATAGAATTCGATAATGACCACATAACGAATCCTGACAACGGTGTCATAAATTTCCTACTCTTGTTTAATTATGCCTCATTGAATTTATTCGTGCAGTAAATACGTACGGCAGGGGCCAGGCTTTCAGTTCAATGAGTCGAATGACTTCCCTAGATTGTTTTATAAGATTTCCCTTTGGTCAGTTAATGTAATTATTATATGACAGCCTTGTGGTGTAGTAACAGCACCTGGCTTTTCGTGGGTTCTGGGTTTGATTCCCAGCCTACAATATTTGTGATGCACAATTGGTTTTCGGGTCTACATATATTGTATATATGTTCCGTGTCTTCTACTTGCATCTATACCCTTTTTGGATGATATTTCTCATGCTTTACATCGGAATAGAGTAGGGGACGAGTAAATGTGTTTGCGCAAATGTAAGGCCGTTACAACCAACCGACCGAGCCGAGGTTCTACCCGTCGGGCACCCTCGAGTTCATCGCTGTCGTGCGCCGGGTAATGGTCCAAGCTGAGGCTCCCGGGTACCCATGTGCTACCCATATATAAAGATTTTGGCTGAATGCCTTAAATGCTCGGCCACCTTTCAACTCGGTGAAGTCGTAACAGCCCTCGGGCTAAGACGTCATCAGCCATAAAAAACAACTTTACCGCACTGTAAATATATTCGGCGCATTTGATATCATCTGGCAATAAGCAGAAGATATCGCCGTGGTCCAATTGACCAGGAGGACTTCATCATCAATTTAATCATATTAAATATAACTATGCAATAATAGTGGAAATAATTCCAAAAGTGAGTCGAGAAAGAACGACGCCATCGTTGAATGTTGGTATTCAACGATGGCGTCGTTCTTCGCACTGTGTTTTGACATGGAAAGAACCATAAAGCCAGTAGTTGGTTAAGAGGCATTCCATCTTAGTCTTTACGTGCAAGATGAAGATTCCTCTGGCCATGGCCGCACATATCGCTTTCGAAGGTGAACTGTGTTTATCAGTCGTACGACTATCATCTGCTTTTGTAATTTTCCACTGATGTTTAGTCTAAATTAAAACATAATCATAATTACCTAACTCCATCAATACCCACTGGTGGTTTTGGCAATGCACACGCCGACACTCTGGCATAGTTCATGCCAAGATTGTTAAAATAAGTTAAATGTAATTAATAATTAAATTAGATGAATAGTCATTGTTATTTTAAAGATTGTAAAGAATTTGTAATAAAAAGAGATCAACTTGTAAGAACATTGTAAACAACCAATCAGAGTCGCGATTAAAAGAACAAGCGAGAACGCCAAGTAAGACAGGGACGGAAATAATACAAACGAATAGCGCAATCTGATTGGTTGTCAATGCAAGGACACGGCACCTAGCTATAGCCAGATGTCGCACCCGCGAACAAGCTTATAGGGCGGCCCAGATATTCGACCAGTATCCAGAGATCGCTCGGTAACCGACCAATAATTAGTGATTACTGCTGTGTTTCGTATGGTGAGATTAACATTCTATCGTAGTGTTCAGGAGTTACAACGTATATTCATATACCATCAGGTGAACTGTTTGTCATCCCCGACATAACACATGTTAGCTTTAAAAAAAAGTAATGTTACTGACTATATATGCATATATGTATTAATCCCATTGTTGGCCATAGGTATCCTTTATAGAGGGTGTTAGAGCATACTAAGCGATTCCACTATGCATTTGTGGACTAAGTATTTCTTCGAAATATTTATTTTTATTATGTACTTGTATACCATTGAAAATCGATAAATTGTACTTGTTACACACACATATATATATGTGTGTGTAACAAGTATATATATATATATATAAATTTTATAATATAAAAAAAAATATTATATGCCTCTTCCCTATGTGGGTCCGAGAGAGTCTGTCTTCGAAATTTTATTTTTACTTATTTGTCAGACATCCAGCTCAGATGCTTTCCTTCAACAACGAGCTCGTGGTAAACCAGCACTTGTAATTACCAATGTTTTCATTGATAACGGATCCGGGGGTAGAACTCGGTTTGCGCTGTAACTTGAGTTAAAAGCGCTGAGACATTGAGCTACCACGGCTCTATGCTTGGTTTTCTGCTAGTTATTCCTAGAACGAAGGCTAGAATAACTTCTACATTAATAATCAAGTCCCGGTCAGTTCGTACCGTTAGGTAATACTGAATTCCTGCGTACCTACACTGGTATTTGAGATCGAATCCTGTACAATCTAGATACGATTCAGCGGAATTGGTTGGTATCTTGATCGGTGGCTCGTAAGCCAGCAATTTGTTATGGTCGGTGACCATTTGAGGTCTTCCCTGACCGCTGCAATTCTAAAATGCGAAAGGTCGACGACCACACTAATGATATCTAAGAAATTCCGTTCCTATGGGTAACAAGAAATGGAGCGCCAATAGCTTAATGGTTTAGAGTACGGTCTGCGAAACTTAATTTTGTAGGTTCGAGTCGTTCGACTATTGTGAACCATAATTTAAGTTAAATGTAATAATAAAAAAAAATATTTATTCAAATATTCTCTCATGTCTGACGTAGTACACAATATAGAAATTTGCCTCTTTGTACCAATGTTAATTTCCCAATAATTTATCTTGCAAGCAACGCAGAACGTTGACCCTCATGGAAATAGATAAAGTCATAAACAACTGTCGAAGTTTGTTGATCTTAGCTGGAGCATCCTCCCGCGAGGCGCGCTCTCGCACCAGATGCTTGCATGGACAAACACTCGTACGTAAGTCTTCATAAACATACGTCACACTCACATTACATGTAAATATGTGATGGTTTGAGTATCTGATTCTTTTTTTGTTTTATTCGTGACAGATAAGCACATAGTGCCACCTAGTGGTCAGTGACTCTTGCTCTTACAGCCACGTTCGTCCTCGATAATGTACCACTAAGCAGACCCTTTGGCATTCCATCTTAGCCCTTAGGTGACCTTCATACACGGTAAAACAATTTGCAATATGCAATTATAAATTTAAACTAAGTTCTAACAGTGAAAGTTTTACTTTTGATTATATAATTCTTAAGTGATCTTCGTAAGTGATACCCGCGGCCCATGGTTCCGACATTCTTCCTTGATAAGGAATCCTAATGCAGGTGTCTACCTTGAAGAACGAAGATGGAATACCTCGTCACCAGTAATAGTCTCTGGATCCCTACACTCACCAGACAGAAGACATCAGCGTTATGTTGCTATTTTACTCCAGTATTTAGTGAACCATGCATGCTGCTGCTAGAAGCAAGCACTATTAGATACTATATAAAAAAATCATACCGAAAATTATTCGTGGCGAGACGATAAATCATATTTCTTAAGTGTGACTATAATCTACATTATATTTTCTTAAGATGGATCATAGTAAAAATGTCGTAGCCACCTCCACCGCCCATGAACTTCCATGGTCATACAGAGGAGAGGGGTGCAGTCTGGTCTTTGCTCAAGTGCCTCAACCACTCCCCACCTTCTGGGGCTGGACGTGTGTTTACCACGTTTAATGTTTTAATAAAATTAAAGGGAATTCCAAATCCACAAGTTTTACATGGTAGTTATCATGACGCCTAACTCACGACTCGTTATCCCACGGAACGGTTTCTCATTGACAGATCGCGTGCGGAGTTGATCCGAATGGAAATTCAACTATTGGTCCGTCGTTGATGTCGTAAACAACTTAAAATTATTATTATATTACTACAAATAAACAAAATATGTTTTGTCTGTCTGTGTGGATTATTAAAAGAATCATAGCAAAGCTATTAACATTGCTAAAAATATGGCAAACCGAGTTTGATCCATGATACCGATGAAAATTATTGATCACTAAAGTGCTGATTTACTACTCGCTCAGCGGTGAAGGAAAAACATCGTGAGGAAACCTGCGTGTCTAAAAAATAATTAAAAACATGTGAAGTCCGCAGCGGATCCGCAAGATGGACGCTGCTCTAAGCCCGCAGTAAAGAGGAGGGCTAATGGATTTATTTATATAGGTTGCTACTTTACCTTTTTTCACTCCACCCAAGCTTAATGCGCCTGTGTGAATTAACGACACTCGGTTTTGCTCCCTGTATACTAAGCCATTAGGCTATTGACGCAAGAACTGAGATGGACCGTCACCTGTACGTATATCTTCGGATCCTTAAATTGACCACATGCGTATCGTATGACGAGGATAGAGATATTGGCCCTCGGGAATAAAAACGCGTTCGCCTTCTCGAATCGTTGTTTATGATGGATGTAGAGGACAATTAAAACAATTAAAGCTAATCCACACGTTTGACATAGAAAGACAGAAAGAAATTCTTTATGTGACGCAGAGCCGCTGATGTGCACAAGGCAGAATTTTATAATGATGTCCTCCTGTCAATTTCGATATCTTCTGGTTATTGCCAGATCACATCAACTGTCCAGAATATTTTATAGTGCCGTAAGCATTGCGCAAACACACGTCGTTCCCGTTCATTGAGATGTTATCTGAGGAAGGCTCTCTAAGTTCAATAAGTCATTCAAAAATATCATAATTATCAAATACCTTTTTTTATTTAAACCACTGACTTTCCGAGCATAATATTACTAAAAACACTTGTATTATATAGATAATTAAGGGAATCGTGTTATTAAATATACTTTTTATTTAAGTTCTGTATTTTATGTTTTCTTAATAATAATAAAACAAATAAATCAGGGCAGAGTCGCGTGGACAGCTAATGCCTAATAATGCAGCGGTCCCCGTGACAGATCTTTGTTCTGGAATTTCGAAAGCAGTTATTTATGTGTACCGGTCGCGTGCTCGGAATATTTCTTCAACATTCAATTTAACCGTGGATTGGCTTATGTGCAGCAATCGTTACATTTTAAACCACCTTATTTTGTTTCTATTACTATTTGAGCTTAAGGTGGTAGAGTTATACTGCAGTTTGTTTCTAGTTGCAGAATGAATGGGACAGCTCGACCAGGGTAGGACCACGCTCTCACAATACCAGCATAAAATAGCAATATAATGCTGATGCGTTCCGTCTAGTGAGTGTAGGGATCCGGAGACCTATTACTGGTATATATTACTGGTGACGAGGCATTCCATCTCAGTCCTCAAGGGTGACAACGTGTCTGCATTATAATTCTATGATTCCTTGACAAGAATGAATGTAGATGTCATGGGCCGCAGGAATCACTTGCCATCAGGTGAACTGTGTGCTCGTTTGTTAGTCACATGGTAATAAAATAGTAATAATAAAAAATACATTAATGTGTCTAATTAATGTACTTAAAAAAATATATAACATATCCATGTAAAGGAAATAAAAACAAGTAAAGTACCAGCCTATATATATATATAAAGTAAAGTCCACCACTCGGCCCCGCTGCGGATTGCTAGACTTGACGTCTTAATCTTTTTTTTATTATTATTATTTCTCAGACATGCAGGTTTCCTCACGATGCTTTCCTTCACCGCCACCTGTTTAATCAGCACTCAACATTTATTATCTTATTTTGCAATGAACAATGTTCATTGATGTCCGCACCAGCGATGTCACGGTTCATTCACGTAAAAGCGAGCACTTAGATACCGAGCCACCACGGCTCTATGAAATAAACATCAAATCTTTTTATAATATTAGAGGTGGCGGAAACTATGACACGATTCACCTGATGGTAAGTGTGACCGAAGTCAAATACATACATACTCTTCAGTACTGAAATTGTAATAACAAGCAATTGGATCCCAAGGGCGGCGGCCATGACTTGCCATCAGGTCAGCTGCTTGCTCATTAGACAACCACTAGCCAACCCACTACTGTGTATAAAAAGTCATACAATCAGATGATAGTGGAACGCGGATGAAGGAGTTATTCTGTGACGATGGTGTAAAAATACAAAAATGACAAAAGATTAAATGAATAACCTAACGTGTGATTGTGTTGAGTTGGATAATTCCAAATCTATTAAGCTTCGAGTTTATTGAAAATAAAAATAACGTAATATAACTCAATTAAAAGAGTCGTGATAGATCAATGTCTAAGCGCTCACTTTTAACTCACGGCACGCGAGTGAATCGAGCTCGATCCACAATTGAGCATCAATGAAGTTGTTAATTGCAACTTTACGTGTCGATGTATCACCTGAAAGAAAACGTCGTTAGGGAACCAAAATGTCTGAGAAACAAATTAAAAAAAATGCTTAGTAGATATGTGAAATCCGCCGCACAGCCGCACCGCCGCGTGCTGCTCTATACTCTGCCACCGTCTCCAGACACCACCTATGGCACTTTGTGTATAGACTTCAGCGCAATTAATGCCTATGGTCTGATAGTTAAGGGTACGGTTTAACTAAACGTGGTAGGTGCGAATCCGAAAACACAGACACACAGACGGTGGGTTTCTGATGTAGAATTAAGGTGAACACACTACTGTTGGTTAATAATTAAGACTCCAATTAATTTTATATAAATGAGACTCGTCGTCCATATATATTACGTTCAGTTCCGCGTACTTCTGAGGAATTAGAATTAAATAGTGCTTACATAGAAGTACTCACGTTTATTTGGTGGATCGGCGGGCGGAGGGGGGGTCGTAGCTCGATGAGCGGGCGGCGGGGGGGAGAGACGCCTGGCGTGAGCGGGAGCTGCTCCTCCAGAAACACGCACGCGTAACGCACGAGCGCCCCCCGCACCGCTAACTCCCCCCGTCGCGCCCACGCCCCCCGCACCGCCAACAGCCCCACAACCGCTAACGATGCCTGCACCGTTAACGCCCCCGACCGCAGCGGCGTTCGGGTTAACTCCTGGTACTCCGCCACTCCAAGCGGCTTCTTCTGAAGGCCGACAGCCGCTTGATGGTCTGTATAAAAATAATTTACATTATCGAATATACCGTTATTTTATATATACTGTTTATCCTCTCTCTAAGTTTATACTAGAAGATGATTCGGGACGATGGTCTAATGGTTGTATACATTTATGCTGAGCTGAATTTGGCGGTCGCCTCTCCGTTGGTCAGAAGAAACGAAGGTCTTGATACATTGTACTCGATAGGTTCAATGACATCTCTTAGTTTCCTAAATATTGTTTATTCTATTTACCACGCATCGGAAAACAAGCATATTTGTAAAAAAATATTATAAAGATTTATAGCTTTTAAAAAATACCATACTTTAGTATTTATAGAAGATATTTCTTAGAATTGAAAAAGAAAGTTATCATCATCACAGTGTGTCTATAGTCCACTGCTGAGCATAGGCCTCTCCATAGACTATAGAAAAGAAGAAGAAAGAAAGAAAAAAATATTTGATACATGTAATAAAAAACAGTAACTAAAAACAATATCACTACAATTAAATGCACCAAAATGGTCTCCACTAAGTTTTAAATCACGAAGTTGACAAATCTTCGCGAATGCCGATTTTCAATGGAACCGTGGGGATGAGAGATAGATGACGCTAATTAAACAATATACAATAATACTTAATAATAATCATAATTATACCATGATTACATTGCAAATAATAGTATATGTAGTGGTTTAAGTTGCGGTAAATAAGTCTAGCGCTGACCGTTAACGCGCAGAAGTCCAAAATAAGGTATTCCGGGGAGTCAAGGAGGCGCCATCGCTTATTGGCACTCCAGTCGTACTCTGCCCCTCGCACCGATACGACACCCCGCTCGCTAATGGTGTACAGTCGCTTCCTAAATTTAATTCTAATTGTTTTTTAAATAATAATTGTCACATTTTTATTTTTGAGGAAACTGTAATTTACATTCTGTACATTTGTAATTAATAAAATAAATTGTACTTACTTCCGCCCGCATCGTCGTTCGCGTAAAAAAAGTAGCTTGCCAGACTTTAATCTATGTCCGTGCTTACAGCCATACAAACATCCAAACTTTTGCATTTTTGATATTAGTGAGATGATGATGATGATTTATTATAAATATAACTAGCTTAAACGTACTGAGTACCCAAGCGCAGCTCTCCCCAACAATAAACATAATAAATGGGACCCTAAAAACAATCTCTGTAATAAAATATCTGGCGACAATACATGCGAAGATAAAACAGGAAACGTTGGGTCATTGACTCACTAAATATTTTTAAAATCGATCGACTCTCCATTATTTATTAATTTTGTGAGTGGTACATACGAGTGCACTCGTTTAGAACTGAATCTTTGCACGTGATATATACGAGTATGTTATCTATGGCTGTACAGAGAAGTTGTCTTTGTCAATGTAATAAGTGATAATTTAATTCTGACGTTTCAAGCGAAAGGGTGCCGTTTTTCATTATCATTTGTTGAATTGTATTTGTTCATAAGAATTTTCAAAGTTAAATTTGGACCTAAGACGTCTGTAAAGTACAGTTCCCTCGAGAACGGTCTTCATGATTCACACATGCATGCGTTTTTTTTATAATATTAAAACTAACAAGAGAGCCCATGACTTCTTCTCTACACTGAACATTGATAGCACAGCCCCAACCTCAATGCAAGGCCCACAGCCCAACCTCACCTTCTACCAAAACGATAGTAGACTGGCACCGACTCAGGAACGATCTGAGGAAAGCCACATCATCGCACCTAGATACTATTCCTACGAACATATCTTCATTCAAGGACACAAATCTCGCACTTCATGCCCTCACTAGGCATATCCAGACCGTCGAAGATAGCTCGGGGCAGGTTCCCTCGGAGGATAACCACCGATGGACCCAGCCAAACGACATAAAGGACCCGTTGAGGCGCAAGAATGCGGCGACTCGTGCACTATTTGTAAACGCCTCCAATCCGCAGCCAACACCTTAGGGAAAAGCTTTCGGAAATAGAGTATCGAGGTTAACCCCACCAAAAGTAGATCCATGTACTTCCGGCGTAACAAAGCACCGCATCTCCCAACCATACAGCTATATGATCGCCCAATCCCCAGGGAAAAAGACAGTCAAATACTTAGGCGTCATTTTAGATGAAAGACTCACCTTCGGTCCGCATATCAACCGCGTACGGAATCAAGCAGCGTTCGTCCTAGGTCGTTTGCACCCGTTACTTAATAAAAATAGCAAAATGTCCCTGCGTAATAAAATTACACTATACAAAGCGTGCATCCGACCCATAATGACATACGCAAGCCCCGTCTTTGCGCATGCCTCCCCGCGTCACATTTACCGACTTTATCGCGGTAATACAAAATCGTTTCATGCTCAAAACCACCGGTGCACCGTGGTTCTTGCGTAATGAAAATCTACACATAGATCTTGAGCTCCCGATTATAGCTCAGTACCTGAAGCAGGCTTCCCGTTGATATTTCGACTCTGCCATCACACATCCAAACTCCTTGATTGTAAGTGCCGCCACTTACAATCTTACCGCGAATTATAGATTCAACCGCGTCCGAAGGAGACAAGAAGAGGTCAATCCCAGAGACGCGACCACCTGGGCCCAATCCTTTCATAAAACACTACACACGTACATTGCACCCTCATACCGCATCCTCCGACGGCGAGGGCGTCGCAAACAAACAAGTTTATTCGCGATACCGCCACGTCACAGGCCGGTTCTCACCAGACAATAATGATAGAAGCGTCGCTGGAGTGCCACTTCTTCTCCAGCGCCCACGCATTGCGAAGTGGTGGTACAAAAGCTATCTGTTATTATTAGCTAATAATCATAGCGATATTAATGTAGATAATTAAAAGATTTTATTATTATTTATTTTTAGATTTAGATTAGTCAGAAGCAACTGACCGAGCCGAGGTCCGGCCCTCTGGGGCACCCTCGAGTCAGATGCTCTTGCGAAACAGGGTAACGGTCCTAGCCGAGGCTCCCTCTTGTGCTGGTTACCCACTAGAGGTCTCGACTCAGAGCGCTTGGTCTTTCAACCGGGCGAAACTGTAAAAGCCCTCGGCCTCACAGTGACCATCAGCACCAAAAAAAAAATGAGTCACAAATTGACGGGTTTAAATTTGTTTAGTTAGATTGTTTCAAGACAACAGTGTCCTTTTTAATGGACTTTTGTCTAGAATCAAATTCAGATACGATAAGTCAAGTGAGATCCTCATCATCACGCCCTGTTACGAACCAAAGTTGTTAGTAGGTGGTGCTTTTAGGTAAGTTTACCTATGGAGAAATACTAAATCTTAAAAATCATAATATTTTAGACACAATGAAATATTGTTAACATTATTCAAATGTTGTTTTAATTTAAAACTGCAAAAAAACGTAAAGATTTATATTTACACGTAACCTGTAACCCAACTAGAAAATCCCACTACTGGGCATAAGTCTCCTTCCTAGAGAAGATAGAAGCTTGGTCCGCCACCCGTGTTCACTGCGGATCGGCTGACTTCACGTCTTCAAAATATTTTTTTTAATAATTTCTGAGACATGAAGATTTCCTCACCATGTTTCCGTAGTTACTCGTGGTAAATTAAATGCGAATCCTTTGACACTAAGTTACGACGTTTCAAAGCTTGAGATATTCTTGGAGTACGCTATATTGATACTACATAAATAAAATTCTAAAAATTAATTTATGCATTTTTGTGTTGTATGATTTGTGTTTTTCGCATATTTCTTATCATAAACTTTGCAGACATTGCACGTTTAGCTCATGTACGATGTCGTCCCGGGTGGCTTTTAATCTTCTCCTTGACCTTTCCTCTCGCTAGGGTTTACATTCATAAATAGTGTTTCTATGTCCTGCCTGCAAACTATTAAGTTTAGAAGCAACTAAGCCTTTCCTTTTTTTTATTTTATGTTTCGCACGCCATTAAATGTTTTTGAATTATTTGAAAAGGGATGTTTTTTCTATCGGAACCTATATTTTGTGTTTTGTTCGTGAATTGCAATCTCTTTCAAATGTTATCCGTGGAGTTTTAATACTGATGCAGAAATGAGATCTTGGTTAGATGAATTTTTCGTACAGAAACCGGGTGATAAAATGGGTGAACGGTGGAAGAAAATTGTAAACAACAAGGGAACAAACATTTAAAATTAAAAAAAAAGTCGGTAACAACTTAGTTGCCAACCCAATAGTTACCGAATGCGGTAACACGTCTGACACGATTATATTAAAGGCCTACGGGGTTAGCTTGCAAATTTACGACGACATGAGAGATTATAATGGGATATTTATCGAAAATTTACCTTCGTTGGTGCAGAAATATCGCTTGCTACTTGTTTTGTTATGTTCCGTGTAAGTTTTGATTATCGCTATTTATAACTGGAACATTTGCTTTATAATTTGAAAATCGTTTAGTTAGTTCAATAATTGTTTCGTCTTAGATCACGATTGGACATTTTTAAAGGCTACTATTATACTATACTATAATACTAAGAAGGCTTACGGTGAATCGACTTTATCAAAAATACGTGCTTATGTATAAAGCTTTCAAAAGCGGTCGAGATGTGATGGAAGATTTGCCTCGCTCTGGTAGGCCAGCAACGACTGCAACCGAAGTTAACAAGTAAAAGAAATTGTGACTGAAAACACCTGATTCAAGTTTGAGAGAGATAGCCAAACTTTCTGTGTCTCATGAGTCGATCCGTACCATTTTAAATAATCACTTGGGTATGAAAATGTTACCGCTCGGCTAGTTACAAAAGACCTGAATTTTCTCCAAAAATTCAATCGCATAAGAGTCGCAGAGGACGACTGAGACGAGTCAATTCCGAACCAACATTAATGAAATGCATTGTTACTGCTACGAGACGTGGGTTTAAGATTTTGACATGCAGACTAGTCACCAAGCTTTGGAGTGTCGCCTTCAAACTGAACCGAAACCGAAAAATACCTCGCCATTGTCGATCAAAAGTCGAAGTCATGTTGACTGTTTTCTTTGACTATCGCTGTGATGTGCACTCGGAATTGTTGCCGGAAGGTCAAACGGTAAATAAAGAATTTTATTTGACCATTGTGCGGTGTTTAAGAGAGTAAATTCGATGACAAAGGCCAGATTTGTGGAAAAAAAATCTTGGATATGACACCACGGTAATTAGATAACAATGATAAGGCCATCAATGTGAATGAATTTTTAATTTTCATCAAAATATTGTACTCAACGAATACCAACCACTACCTTATTCACCAGATATTTTTTTTTCCTAAACTCAAATTACCACTTCGGAGCACCCGTTTTCATTCGGCACAAGACATAAAGGAGAATTCGCGGCGAGAACTTAACTCAGTTCCGGAAAAAGCGTTTAAAAAATGTTTTGATGAATGGATTATTCGTTGGCGTAAGTGTATCGTTTCTGAAGGAGCATACTTTGAAGGGGATAAAATAAATTTGTATGAATTTATTTTTATTTTATTTTATTTTTTACTCTATTTTTCTTCATTTCCTTTTATTTTTTGTGAGTACATAGTTTTTCCGATAATATGTCCAACACCAGGTCTACTGGAAGAAATTTTTATTGTAAAATAAGCTACGCCTTTGCACATACCTATCCCATATTACTTCCCTTATATAATTGCTTTGTGTACATAAAAGTTAAATAAATAAATAACATTTTGAGTACAGTATTGTGATCTTATCCCGGTACTTTCTTGACAGAGTAGACTTTACCTATGAAATTTCCGTTCTTCAGTATTGGCCATTTCAAACCAAAAAAAAGATTTGATTGGCTGTGAATTCTAAATTCAAATGCATTTTGTTTTAAAAACATGGCATTTTTTTTACAAAGTCAGTCTTTTGTTTATTGATTAGCTTTGTATTTTCATTACGTTTGAATATTTTTCGTCATAACGGATACTTTAAAAATTCATGTAATTATGGAATATGAGTTCCGTCGTCGTTCAACGCGGCACAAACGGCACGTAACAACAATCAACAACGTTTACGAGGAGAGAACTTTACGAACGAACGCACAACCCGTTCTTGGTTTGCCCGGTTCCATTCTGGAAATTTTGATTTGAAAAATGAACCTCGTGATGGTCCGGACACTTTGGTCAACAATGATGAATTAAAGACCATTGGGGAAGCTGATGATACTCAATCTACAGCCGAGCTAGCAGCAGCTTTTGATGATAACATCAAAACAATCTTGGTTCAGCACCAAAGCAATGCGCTAAACGAAAAATGACCTCTAGAAAGTTGATGGTCATTGTTTGGTGGTCTAGTGCCGGTGTAATTCATCACAGTGTTTTGCCAAACGGCATGAGCATTACTGCAGATGTGTACTGTGAAGAACTGAAGACAATGATGGAGAAGCTCTCGCATCTGCAACGAGCTTTGGTCCTAAGGTTCCTAAGTAGTATTGGTTTGGAAATACCACTGTCGACAGCTGATTCTACAGAGAAGTCATATGATATATTTTTTAAATCCTTTCCGATTATCAGAATGAAAGATTGTTTTAATATGTATAATATACTACTTTAAATTTCTCAGACAGAACAAAAGAAAAGTGATATATTTATCTAAAAGCATTAGTAAATTCAATGTAAAATATTCCATACGGACAAATATCATTTTAATATCAGCTAAAATTAATATTCGCGACAGCAAATCAATTTCCCCGACATCGCAGTTCGTAAAACATGGCCGTCTTGCGCCTCTTTATCGAAGTGTCATTAATTCCGGTGCCTTCTAACGCGTCTGTTTATGTTTCCTCGATCACATTCCTCACGATCGCGTACGTTTTTCTACATCATTTCCTTTGGATTGGTCATCACTTTCTCTGTCAATCTATTTGCGGCGCTGGTCATGCTTCGATACGTCAATATTATATTTTATAGTTTTTGTCGTGTTCATGTTAGTATCTAAGTGTTTTATACTATTTAATATTATGTTAACATTCCTGATGTTTTTAACTGGTGCAAAAAGGAGTTGCGCATGTGGCTATATGTAATAGTGTCGAGAAAATGTAGTTTTTTTTAAAGAATAGCAGTGCTATTAACCTTACTACCATTCCGGTAAACCACTCTAACTAATCTCCATTGCTCGTGCAGGTAGTTCAGAATAATAGTTAAGTCGCGGATCGAACCTACGGTCTTAAGTTTCGCATACCTTACTCTAAACCATTAGGATATTGAAGCTTCTATTTATTTTTATTATAATTTAGTTTGATTGATTTCGTTGAACAGATTTTGCATGAATTTAGTTATTAGAACGAATTTTAAGAAAGGTTATCTATATATATTATGTTGGGCAATTTAAATGTTAAGATAATTCTTTTAGTATAAACAATTGAAGTTCGTATCGTTTATTACAGTCAAAAAGTCTAATGAGTCGGTCATTTGCGGACACATTTATTTGCTGTCTATGTCATATATTAACTTCAGGTAAGTAAAGCGGGGAGGTTCTACATATTTTTTAATTTTAAGTTTAGGGTACTCGGACGTTTAAGTTCTTAGCTTCGCAACCGCCATTAGCCATCTCCTAGCATAAGCATTTTAGGTTGACAGGAATGTTAGTAATGTGATGGCATTTTTTTTTTTTAAAGAATTTTTTATCTTTGTACAATTTTTTTTTACACTCTTTAACGATTGGTCCACTATGTTTTCCATGCATATATAAGGGCTATCGAATCGATGATTCTTATATTGGAGATGATGGAAGAAACAAAAGTAAGGCTCACCGGTTGAAGCACAGTTGTGTGGCTCGAGTGTCGGCGGTCGTCGATTGGATCCGGTATCGTTACGCCGACACTTTCGTCACACCTTTATCTTCTGGCAACGGTCATAGGAATTTTACTAGAGCCGTTACACGAACGACCCATTATATGGAACACTGTCGCAATATTAGAGATGCTATTTACACAGGGCGTTTCAAAGGGAAATTCGGTGACTAGGTTTCAGTGTGAATTTTTAAGCGAAACCAACTTTCCGTTTTAATGGTTAATTCTATCTAATTCTTATTTTAGTTTTAATAGTTAATTCTATCTATCTAATCTTCTATGATTTTGTTGATAGTTTTTTTTAATTAGGAATAGTGTTGGTTCAAGTTTTTGCTAATTTTTGTGGTAATAAGATTAATAACATTGATAGCACTTATAGTAAATGTATTTATTTATTTATCCTTACTATGTGCGTATAGTATTTATATAGTTAAACTAACATAAGAACGCTCTTGGATTTTATTTGGTGAGTCAGCGGATTGGAGAAGCTTATCGGTGACGAAGCATTCGATCTTCGAGTCTTCGTGGGTGACAAGACATCTACATTACGAATCCTTATAGAGGATGAATTTCGGTGTTATGTCACTCACTATCAGGTGCACTGTGTGCTTATTTGTGACCAACAATACGAAAACAGGAGTGGACATAGAGCACCCGTTTATAAATATGACGTATGTACCAAGCTACAGTATTTCCAACCAAATTGCAGGGAAATATGACGACCGTAAAAAAACCCTTGCATGTCTAAGAAAGAAAAACATTTTTAAGATTAGGACGTTTACGTTTTATTTTATTTTTTTCAGGCTCATGGCCGAGTTTAGCCCGAGGGCTTTTACAATTTCACCGGGATGAGAGGTGACCGAGCGCTTATGGCATTCAATCGAGACCTCTATTTGTGGGTAACCAGCACAAGAGCTCCCGAGAGGGAGCCTCGGCTTGGACCGTTACCCTGTTCCACGAGAGCGTCTGTCTCGAGGGTGCCTGAGAGGGCCCAAACTCGGCTCGATCAGTTGCTTCTGACTAAAAGAGTTACGCTAGTCAATTATATGTCAACTATTGTAGCTACCGTTTCTCGTAGTATTTAGAATAGCGTGCTATTCTAGATTCTGTTGATGTTAATGCTGTTAGCCTATGCGCGTCTTACAACTTCGTCAGTTTCAGGGCTCACGGATCAGGGGCAAGCTATCCGTGAGCTAGCTAACCATGCTATTGCGTTGCGGGTTTTCCTGGTTTTGAATTCCTAGCCGAGAAGGTCCAGTGTATATCACAAGTTGTTGTTTTTTGTGAGTGTTCCATCTCTTTGACAACTTCCTCTAATCTTATTACACATGCATTATATCGAACTATTGAAGATAACACTGAGTGTGTGCCTACAGTGCATATTACTACACTACAATATATCCGGCGTAGTTGATATCGTTCACGTGTCCCTTATTCCGTCAACTGTAAAATTACAAACGAGTTTCGCGTTCCCTCACGACATTTGTCTGTCCAGCTCCTCGCAGAGAACCCTAAGCGCAGACCCGCACGGCGCGGGCTCCATGCATCATGCATGAGAGGCACTTACTCGTACTCGGTTGTCACGACCGTGCCCACCGTTGCGAATCGACCACTAATATTTAATGGCAACCGATGGACACACAACGTACGTACAAATATTTTATGATGATTTATGCGCTTGATTCTGTGCTTACGTTCGCTTGTGTGATTTCTCGATGTCTGTCTATATTGTTAAAGTTGTATACGATATTATTATATTTGGTATATTCATTTCTAAATATTATATATTTTGCAAATAAAATAATATATCTTGAGTGGCCACCTCGAACGTCCTATGTGCCTCTGCGAGCGACAAAGTATTGAAGGTAGTAGGTATAAAGCTCATAACTTTTTTGGAAAAAAGTTCAATGCTAGGAACGCTTTTAACATTACTAACATTCCTGTTAATCACTCCCACTGGTCACAGGTGACCGACATAACCAAAAAGATTAGTAAGCTGAAGAAGAAATGGGCTGGCCATTTAGCTCCCGATGGGAAAGAAAGGTTCTTGAGTAATAATTTTATAGATAGCTATAATATTAGAATAAAATAATTTATATATAGATACAATACCGTGTTTTATGTCGGAATCTAACGTAAACATTACGCGTTTTACTAACAACGAATCTTTAAAAGCCATGAGAAATTTAATTTTATCGTTTGTCACGACTCGATTTTTACTCTGTGGAACGCATTTAAAATGTTTATGGCAACATAAAACGAGACATCAAGGTGCGATACGCGTTGGAAAAGACAAATCGTGGCCATCAGAAGTAGCTTTACATTGAGAGTACCAATTCAAATGCTAGAAGAGTCAATAAAAACGGTGTAAAAGCCATGTTATCGTGCGTATCCAAGTATTTCAGGAAATGGATCATTAAAGAAGAAGATGGCCGGACTCGGATGTCAATGGTCGACGAGTGGTAGGAAATATAAATATATGTTGTCAAAGCGATTGTTCTCCGTTGCGTGTAGGCGAGAAACGAGTTGAGAAAGTTGTATTTATTTAAAAAATGCGAAACGATGTTTTGATCGCATTAACGATGACAAATGCCCACGCGGTGATAAACGACATTGATACTGGACAAGAAGTGATAATGCAGATGCATTATCACTCGTGAGGGCTGAGATGGAATACCGTCGGTAATAAAGGTCTCCGGATTCCGCCCGCGAGTCGAACACAGAAATATGCTTCTATTTTACGCCGGTATTCTCAGACGGTGTGGTCCTTCCCCACTCGAGTCGTACCTAGTATCGAACTGCATAGTGGTTCTATCATTGTAAAGTATAACTTGAAGATAAGAAACATATTTTTCAAATTGTTAACATGCTTTATATTATTTAGCAACTTAGATTTTTACTGAATTCTTTATGTCACAAATGAATAGTATTTTTTTTATCCAACGCTGACACGAGCACGTTTCATCTGGGTTAATGATCATCTTTCCTATAACATATCAGCGTAAGCTTGTGTAAGCAGGGGGGTGCTGTGTAGCAGTGGACTATTGATGGGCTGTCATATTAATACATCTTGAGAATGATAAAGTATCCCATCTTTTGATAGACAATCATTGTTGTTTTTTAACTAAATCATTTTAAAAACACTTAAATTGTAAATTAATTTGGAAAGTAATGTTAGATTATTTCGTTTTGTTGGCCGTCTAACAATTACGAGGTAAAAAGTGAAATGAGAACAGGCAGAGTGAATCAGCCGTGGCCATGCTAATGCTAAAATAATAAATAAATACTCGTGAGGAAAAATGGCTTGTTTTATATAGTATATACGCCATCTCATTTAGCGAGATAAAAATGTTCCTGTGTGTTAATCTAGATAAACTACCTGTGTGCTAACTTTCATTTAAATCCCATCAACTGTTTTTGCGTGATTGAGTAACAAGCACACGGTTCATCTGATGATAAATTATTACTGTGGTCCATGACATCAACATCCACCCTCAACAAAGATTCAAGATGCATTCTCCCTCCTGAGGACTGAGATGGAATACCTCGTTACCTCTAATCGTGTCACCGGATCCACATTCCTATAAATAAACACAGTCGGAACACAGAAATATGCCTTTATTTTACGCCGGTATTCTCAGACGGTTTGGTCCTTCGTCCTGCGTTATGTCACGTTACACCCAGAAACTAACTGCAAAGTGACTCTACTACGAAGGAAAAATATATATATTATATATATATATATATATATATATATATATATATATAATATATATTATATATATATATATATATATATATATATATATATACATTACATACATTCTAGCATACAGGACACCTAGAAGTACCATCTTCTGATCCCCAGGGTTTCCATACGCATATCTATCATAGAATATACATAAATGCATGTTACATCACTTCACCATTCCTTCACACTGAGGGCTATCTCGTTACCAGTAGGGTTTGCAGTTCAAAGTTTAATAACTCATTGAAAATATTGATAAAAATAAAAAACCTCTAACAGAATGTGGTTCTAGGTCTACACAATAGTATATTTGCGCAAAGAATTGCAAAGCAAATGTAATTGGGTTAATATCTAAAACTCAAACGTATCACGACCCTCATACATGGATCCACTTGGCATGCCAGTTGCCAGTCAGCCAGAGTTGTACGTGAAATTAGAATGCGAGGTGCGATGGCAACTCGAACGATTTCGAACAGCTGTTTGTACAAGGTTAATACATTTAATACTCGTACATTTATTTATATAGTAGTAGTAGTTATTACAGTGGTAGAGTCTCTGCAGCTTGTTGTAGTAGAATGAATGGGTCAGCTTGACCGGGGTAGGACCACGCTCTCGCAAATTACTAGCGTAAAATAGCAGCATAATCCTGCTATATTTCGTCTGGTGAGTGCAAAGATCCGGAAACTTTTATTACTAGTGACAAGGCATTCCATCTTAATCCTCAAGGGTGACAACGCGTCTGCATTATGATTCCTTGTCAAGAATGTAGATGTCATGGGCCGCAGGAACCACTCGCCATCGGGTGAACTGCGTGCTCGTTTGTAACTCTCAATATAATAATAAGAAAACTATTAGCTTACACCGGATTTGCTTTGCATTTTCAATTTGCATAATCAGTATTTTTTTTTTATATTTAGGAGTGACAACAAGCACTCACGTCACCAGACCCATGCTCAACAAGCACTCACGTCACCAGACCCATGCTCAATGCTTTGTTCGATAATAGCCGCTGCAGTACAAACTGTGTCGCACCTATTAACGCCCAACTCCAGAGTATTAAGTACAAAGTTCCATATTTATTTAAACAAGAAACAAATTATATGTAATACGGTTTTTTTAAAAGTTAGAAAAATAATTTATGTGGTCAATTTGCTTGTGCGCGTGTGTGTTTGCAATCTTATTTACTTTATTGTACAAAAAAGCTCCAAGGAAGTTGAAGTGACGTCTAGCGAACTCAGTTTTATGGGCTGCCATGGTGCAAACCCTGTCATGTCTTCGCTGTGTTTTAAATAGTGCAGGCTCGAACTTAAGCAGGGAATGTTTTCGTGATACTGTGTGTACAATAAACAGTTGACGAACAGATAGTACTTTATATAAGGAAGATTTATAGCTCACGGGTTGGATAACGGATAGGTTTGAATGACATGACTTTTCTTTCATTATTTTATGAGACCCACCCCAGACTGTGATGCACTAAGTCAAGGTAGATTGAGCTAGAGCAAAGTAAATCGTTTTCACTGCTGAGGGTTCCGCACTACATCTAAGATTTTTGAACACAAATATCAATTTACGCATTCTTGATATGGTATCCTGAATTTGTTCCTGTCAAGACAGAGTGCTGTCTATCCTAATGCCAAGGTATTTTATACAGTTAGTAGGTTCAATTTTAATGCAGTGACAGGCGGAAGTAACCAGATAACAATTATGTGCAGTAATATAATAGGAAGAAGAAGGCTGTGAGGCGGTCTTAAACAGTATTGCTAGCATTCTTGTTTATTTATATAAATAATGATTAAAAATACCGTAACATTAAGATGATAAAGAAATATTAAAAACTCCGAAAGTCGTAGTACCTCAAGGTACGGACGTTCGCTTTCAATTTCACGGGTCGCGAACAACCTAAATTGGATCCCCGGTGCCGGCAAACAATGAAATTGTTAATTGCTATTTTAAATAATGGTTCCCTACGAGCTCGGCGGTGAAGGAAAACTGCGTGAGGAAACACATGTGAAATACACAACAGCGGGTTACGATCCGATGCGTGTTTATGAGACAGAAGAAGAGTAAAAAGTTACAACGTTGTCGTTAGAGTTCAAATTTAAGATGGAGTCTTTTAAAAGTGATGGATACAGTCTGCAGTTTTCTTTTAGTTGCAGCATGCATAGGTCCGCTTGGAGGAGGGCCAAGCTAACACAGAATACCTAGATTAACGTATCAGCATAAAACCGACACTAAGCACTGGTGATGAGGCATTCTTCCGTGCTCTACTGGGATGTTAACGCATTTGCATTATGATTCCTTATTAAGGATGTATATGGATTTCCTGGGCCGCAGGAATCACTTACCATATGTGCTCGTTTGTCACCGTCAATATAATCAATAAAATACCTCACTAAGAGCGATATAATTCAATTTTATTTATATAATTAATTTTAATTAAAGCATCAATATCCTATGTACCCTAATAGGTTTAGTGGACGGTCTGCGAAACATAATCTCGTAGGTTCGAATCCGTCATTAGATTATTATAGTGAACCGTTTACCAGTACAAGCAGTTTAGGTTTACTTGGAGGGGTAAATGTAAGTAAAGTTAATTTGTCCGTAACTAAAACTTGTGCGTAGTAGCTACGCTGCAGTTAAAAACGCTTTTTCAGAAACTCTGCGCAAAATAACAGCTGAGAGATCTTCTTATTCCCAAAGAGGCAGTCCATCTCTCTCTTCTTTACCATACTGACGGTGACTAACGAGCACATTTCACCTGCACTTAAGTGATTCTTGTGGGCCATTAATAATTCATTTCTCAGGGATGACTCTGAACGAAAACTAAAATGCAACATAACAGTTGTATAACAAATAACAGTTCTTACGTCGCCGGTTGCTCTTTGTGCTTACGTTATTACGCTGCTATTGCGGAGTTCAGACTCAATCTGCATTGTGGCTCCCCCACACGTATTTCAGGGCTGTCGTATTCAAGATAAATATTCCGGCTGGATGCCAAATGGTTTCACCTAGTCCGAGACACTCACGGGATTTTAATTAGGGAAAGCTAGTGGTGGTACAGCTACGTCAGCTGTAAACCAGCTACAACATGACGCTGCTATTTTTCATATGGTGAGTCCGGGAACCCAATTACGAGGCATTCCATCTCAGTTCCTCAAGGGTGACAACGCATCTTGCATCTTTGTCGCAGACGAATGTAGATCTTATGGGTTGCAATCATCACTTTCTATCAGATGAACTGTGTGCTTGTTCTTAATATTACGAATAACCAATAAAAATATATGAAACTTCCTCCAATATTATTTAATAGTACATGCATTACATCGGAATAGGGAAGCGAACGACGTGTGCGTGCCTCTGTGTTTGTCAAACGCTTACTGCACCATACGATAGTCTGTTCAGATAATGTCATCTGGCAATAGTCAGGCGTCAACGCCATCGTAGAAATCGAACAGGGCGACGTCATTAACGATGATGCAAAAATCTTTATACTCCGGCAATGAACTGCGATATTACGTGATTTTAATGATGATTTTTAATTTATATAATTCATCTTCGGAAACTTTTAAAAAATCGTTTTCAAAATTTCCAAGTGGAGAGCAGAGAAACGGCACAATATATTATTTCTAATTTACTTCACGGATATATGTTTTGTCTTTGTTATCTTTATGAATATTCATGGAATTAATGAAGATTAACATGTACACAAAGAAAAGTTCCAATTGGCCGATAAATGCCAGTGTCCCTTAACATCTATTCCTCAAGAAAGAATCAAGTTACATACATTGTCATCCCTGATAACTGAGATGGAATACCTTGTAACCCATTATTAGATCCTCGGACCCCTACTCATGACGAGGAACACAGTAGCATTATGCTGCTATTCAGCTACCAAGGTCAAGGTTAGAACCTTCACTTTGGATACGAAATCTTGGCTAAAACAACGCGAGTTTCAATTAACAATCACATAGATCTGCAATTTATAGAAATAAATTTGGATGCTACTCACTCATCTGATAAAAACCAGTCAAGTGCGAGCTGACTTCGTGTGGAAAGAGTTCTGTATTATTTCGTGTTCTGGGAGAACCTTAAGACTTATTATTCAGATTTTACTATATGCTATTTTATTTTTTTAATAATTTTAGGCTCATTATTTTCGGAGGTATAGTGTGCTTAACAAATCAAAGTATGTATTTTAAATTATGAAAAAAAAATCTATTTATTATTTTATATTGTTTTTCGTAATAAGCCGATATTTTATACGCTATGGCGCACTTGAATATTTTTTCAATTTATGGTAAATTTTTTTGCTATATATTCACTAAATTTCAACTCTTCGTCCAGTAGATTCAGAGAAAATAGTCAGTGATAAGCGAACAGACAAACATGAGGGGGTCAGGGGGAGAGGGAGAGAAACTGACGGACGATACAAGCTGTATCGAGGAGCACCTGTTTTTGAGTCCGGGGCGGCCCTTCACGGAATCCCAACTGACACAGAATTGTTATTATTGAAGAATTACTATTCCGTACTGCGAGAATTCCGTTTTTTCATGAGATGTACGGAACCCTCAAAACCAATAACGCCTCTCTTGAGGTCATTGTACGGACTGTAAGTTTTTGGTAAAATTTCTTCGGCCTCTAATCGCCTACTGTCCGGTAACGACAGTACGTGACCAATGAATTCAGTCCGGTAGCTCTCGATAAAGAAAGTGAAAATAATCTCCGGAGATAAAGTTTCTTTGACTACTTGTTACGACACTGTTGCCAACAAAATATTAATCATCCTTTTAAATGCCAATGGTCGAAATTGGCGGTAAAACAAAGTAACTTAAATGTGTAAGGTATCAACTCTAAAGTATATTTAAGTGAGAAAAGTGAGCAATGTACTGCGACTAAACGAGTTAAGACTTTAGTCACTTTACCAAGATGGAGATATAAAGAGAGTTGTTAAAAGAAAGCTTTAAAAAGGATTAAATCATTGGAGAAAGATATATTTCTCTGATCGCGACAGATTTCTACTGGTTTTCTAACTTTGAAATATATGTCATAGTGATTAAATTGCAGAGATAGAGTTCTACGGATCTTAGATTCGGCATAAATATAGTTTTCGGTATACGGTTTTCTGGACTGGGAAGTCTGGTATTCTGTGTCGGTTGAGGGAGTGGTGGGGGTGGGGGGTTAACAATACCAGCATATTGCTACTATGTTTAGTGTTTGTTTTTAGTAAATGAGCCACTTTATCTCATTGTAGGTGTGGTAACGCTTGTGCATCTTGAATCTTGGTTGAGGATAGATGTAGAAGGACGGCCCAGGCCGCATTCATCACCCAACATCAGGTGAACTGTGCGCTCCTTTGTGATCCCTGGATTTATATCAATAAAAAAACTTTTTTAATTTTTAAACTATAAAACGTAAATAAAGTAAAAGCCTATATATAAATCCCACTGCTGGGCGCAAGTCTCCTCCATAAAGAGTTCTCTATAAGAGTCTCTGTTAGACTCCACTACGCGGTTCAGTCGCGGACTTGACATCAATGAATTATTTGTATTATTATTTCCTAGACATGCAGGTTTCCTCACGACGTTTCCTTCGCCACTTAATGTTGCGATTGACTATGTCCATTGGAAATCGAACCCGGTTTGCTCGCGGACCGCGCTTAAGCACCGAGCTAACAGGACTTTTTATATCTATTACAAATGATATAAATCCGAGGCTCCCGACCGAAGCCAGCTGTGATCGCACGAGGTCTTTGACTTTGGCTGGCGATGGTTATCTATCTGTTCTAGGCAATTAGAGTGAGTGCTTCTTGCGGCCTCTACCCAGCCTACGAACTGCCGCAAATTTACTTCTATTTTATTGTGCAATTTATATATATATGTACAAATTTTATTATCTTCGTATACTCTAGTATTATTTATGATAATTATATTTTTTTATTTAATTTATTTTTGATTATTTTCTACTTTATTTAGTTTTATTAATAGTTTTAATATTTTATTCCTTTTATTATTATTTATTGCACTGAAGCACACTATTTGATCACTGATCTGATTGATGACCCTGGCTTGATTGACAGAGAATGCTAAATGACATTTGGCATTTGATTAAAACAATAAAGTTTAAATAAATAATTTCTACTATTTTATTTCGACTATTCCTACATATATATGTTTTAACAACGTCAGAGTAACGCTGCAGTTTGTTTCTAGTTCCGGCATGAAAGGGTCGGTGCCACCGTTGAAGGGTTTCGGACCTCAGAAAATTAAAATGCTGTGTTCCGACTGCTACGCAGTGTAGGGATACCTTATAGTATATGTCTAGAGACCCTTATAACTGGTGAATAGGCAACCCTCAGAGAGGACAGCGCATCTGCACAATGCTTTGTAGAGGATGGATGTAGCTGCGTGGTCGTCGCTTACCATCAGGTGAATAGGCAACCCTCTTAGCCCTCAGAGAGGACAGCGCATCTGCACAATGCTTTGTAGAGGATGGATGGTAGCTGCGTGGTCGTCGCTTACCATCAGGTGAATAGGCAACCCTCGTAGCCCTCAGAGAGGACAGCGCATCTGCACAATGCTTTGTAGAGGATGGATGGTAGCTGCGTGGTCGTCGCTTACCATCAGGTGAATAGGCAACCCTCTTAGCCCTCAGAGAGGACAGCGCATCTGCACAATGCTTTGTAGAGGATGGATGGTAGCTGCGTGGTCGTCGCTTACCATCAGGTGAATAGGCAACCCTCTTAGCCCTCAGAGGACAGCGCATCTGCACAATGCTTTAGAGGATGGATGGTAGCTGCGTGGTCGTCGCTTACCATCAGGTGAATAGGCAACCCTCTTAGCCCTCAGAGAGGACAGCGCATCTGCACAATGCTTTGTAGAGGATGGATGGTAGCTGCGTGGTCGTCGCTTACCATCAGGTGAATAGGCAACCCTCTTAGCCCTCAGAGAGGACAGCGCATCTGCACAATGCTTTGTAGAGGATGGATGGTAGCTGCGTGGTCGTCGCTTACCATCAGGTGAGTTGTGTGCTCGTTTGTCACCTTTAATATTATTGATGAAAAAATAATCAAATATATTAGTATGAATGCTAATATTTTGTTATCTCTCTCTCTCTAGTATTTAATTTTAGTAAAAAAATTAGTCGCGAAAAATATTTATATATATTTCATAAGAAAACTAATTTTACATAACTATTAAATAATGAATACAAGAGTTTATATTAAATAAGAAAGTCGAAATTTTGAGACAATAGATATATAAACAATGTTTCATTATTAAACCGATTATTACAGAAATTTGAAAAGTACGTAATAAAGTTTTACATAACAACGTTATCTGAGATCGGAAGCGCGTTCGCAGAGAGAGACTTCCCTCAACACAATTAGACACTTGCTGCGCAAGTCACGGTAACGGTTCAAAGATGAATTAATTATAACGAAAAATTACACAAACGGAAACGAGGTCGAAACTTAATAAGCCAGCAATAATTGAGACCACTAACCGTTTCCTCCAGTCCTGTATGAAGCTCCAGTCACACTGGTCACCATCATCCAGCGCGGTGGCGTCATGGCGGTCTCCAACTCCATGTACCAGCTCTACCAATTGACGAGCTCGTTCGAAGTTTCCTTCGAACTCTACCACTAAAAATCCATCCGGACTCAGCGTCTCGAAAACGTCTTTCTTATATGTTGCATCATTAATAGCTGTCACTTCTTGAGTTTCTACAACTCTTTCTGTTTTAATCTCTGCATATACAGCCTCGGGAACTTCTATCTCTGATATTAACCGCGTTCCTCCTTTATCTTCCTCTCTGCTAAGGTCCATATTGCCACTATTATCTATAACACGGTTAACATAAATAGCTTCTTCTTTTGGCGGTGTATTTTCTCTCTGTCTCGCTTCTCTTTCTTCCTTTTTCTGTTCACTGTGTTTACGAATAATGGAATCTCCGAAGTATATCACAACTTTGTTATTATTTTGGGTAATTTTATTAGCCAGTCCTCCATCGGGATTTGGAGGTTTGCTCTTTTTGATTTTGTCTTGAGACAATCGCTCGGCCAGCTCTTCATAGCAAGGTGGTCTGTTGCTGTAAATCTTCTTCTCGGATACCGATCCTTTTTCTTCCTTCTTCTTTTCAACACTTTGATACACTGGCGGTCGACAGCATTCGTCGAACTGCGAAGACCACGGTTTCGGTTCACTGTAAATAAGTTCCTTTTGAGACGCAACTTTCGACAACGGCACGTATTTTTCGTGAACAGTTTTAGTAGGTGAACCTTCATTTTTTCTAAAGTTAAGAACACACCTACGCATTTTAGAGTCTGGTGCATCGTTGCTATTTACTTTCTTCGAACGTGCATTACCCAATAATTTAAAAAGTGGTTTGTGTTCCATGTGTTGTTTTATCCTGTCCGTGCTTGGCGCTTTTCTCATGGGATACGCACCCGGTTCCTCCTCGGTCTGTGGATACAACTGCTCGCAGCTCGTGGACTTGTGTGCTGCGATCCTCGTCTTGAGATGAGCTTGGGGCTCCCTGTTCTGCCAGTGTCTGACGGAGAGTCGAGCGGCACCGCGGATGAATTTGATCGGCTCCCAAGCTTCCGCCTTTTTAAGGATAAAGTTGTCGGACATGTTATGTTTAGGTGGGGGCTTCCTCGCGTCTGCTGCGCGGCAGGACTGTAGCTCTCGACAAAGGAAACAAGAGCAGCGCGCAGAGCACAGCATATCTGCGCCGGAGTGTCGGCCGCACTGTCGGTCGCCCCGGAGCCCATACCATGCATTGTTATCCCCCGCTACCTCGGCGTGAGCGAGCTTCACGGATTTATATTACCGCTGCGTGGTTTTAGGGCGCTGGTAATTGGTGTGGTACACGAAAGTCTTGCCATAGCTTGGTGTCACTTCGTAACAGCGTGTTTTTGACTTATGTTCCTTAGCATATGAATTAACTAAAATGTGTTTCATGGTATTTTTTATGAAATTTATTTAAGCTTAATATACAATGATGCATAAAGATGGATTTAAACACTTAAGCATTCTCTACCAGTTGACTTTTGAATAATGCATAGATTAGTGTATGTTTAATGCATAAATTAATGTACGCTTAAAAACTTTATGTTGCACTATTTACATTACTAACATTTCTGTTAAACTTAAATGCTTGTGCGAAGAAATCGTTCACGATAATATTCGAATGGTAAATTCGAACCTACGACCTCTAGTTTCGCAGACCGTTAGCCGTTAGGCTGAGGCTTCCGTCACACTTTTTATGGCCAAACTAGTTATATATGTACATAAAATACTAATTATATTTTATCTGTAAAAACGTAGAAAATCTGAAAGAGGGCTCCGAATATAATAATTTAAAATGGTAGAGATAAGCTATAGTTTATTTCTGGTTGGGGCCTGAATGGTAAAAACTCCCGCGGAGAATAATAGCATATGCTGCTGTATTTCATCTTGTTAGTGTCGGCATTCGGAGATCATTATCACTGTTTATAGGCCGTCTTAATATTGAGTAAAAACTCATTTGCATTGTGATTCCTTATCGAACATGAATATTGATATCATGCACAGAAATAACCCTCAAAAGAAAACATTTCATATCCACATCTAAAACAATTCGCTAGTAAATCAGAATAAACTAACTCGTTGATTACAATAACCTAAGCACATGTCCTTAAACGGAAAATCTGTCCCAACTGCACAAATAAGAGCCTTTAAACTAAAGATTTATGTTCAATCAGAATCGGTCCCAGATATGATTTCAGTGATATGTTTGACATACATGAGTCATGTTAGAGTTGCAAGTTAATTCCATAAATCGATAACTTGAGTTGTCCAATACTTACAAAATGATCACGAGATTGATTTTTATTAAATCTAGAATCTATAAATCTAATAAATATCTAGACGTTGACGTTTGACAGCCGTAGAAATGTTAATGTAAGTAATGAAATAAATAGAGGACGTGTGCTCACGGTCTGGAAGTGTGTAGATGTACGCGGGCTGTACAAAAAAAATAACGTTTAATCTGTAGTTTCTGGCTCCAGAATAGGTAAGCTCGCTCGGATTACAACAGCGTCCTAATAGATTCTGGCGAGTGTAGAGATAGTACCTTTATTACAGGTCTTAATCTTCAAGAGTGATAAAATTACAATTCCTTATCCGTGATGAATGTGGATTTTATGGGCTCTAGCATCACATATACGGGTGAATTATATTGGCTTTTCACCTTCAATACAAACACTGCCACTATAATTTCTGTACACTCAGTACCATCGTCAGTACGGTAGATATCAATATGGGAGAGATATCGAGACGGTAAAAGCTTTCGTTAATTACTACTAACAGATAATGGCAGGCAGTTATTCATAAGTGAGGCCGCCCCTCGAGAGCGAGCTGAATAAAACCATAAGATGATCGTCTATATATAGTTCAAAATGGCGCCGCTTAGTGTATAGTGAAGTGGTTTCTTATATAGATCAAATTAAGTGCAGCATCGGTGGATCGGTATGAGATTAGGAAATGTGATGTTTACTGACCGCAAACCTTCAGAGATTTATGACGAAAGACAGAGATTATTTTCATTAACCAACCATTTGATATAATGCGCGCTCAGACACAACACCAAAGAAACTTGTTTCTTTAATAAAGCAGGATTATGCATTTTTTATCGCGAGGCGTGTTGTGAGGAGTTGTTCAGATTAATTCCAGCCACTGAGTTTAAACATCGTATATCAAACATCGCTATAGAATTCATCCTCATCATATCGATGGTTGTCAGTCCACCACTGTGCGCTACTCTGTGAAATCAGCTGTCGACAGCGGTGTTTCCATACCGATACGAGTTTGGGACCTTTAAGAGAAGAGCCACCACCTTTCTTAAGGGAAGGTAGCGCATCTGCGTCTCTTCTGGTGTTGCGGATGTCCATGGGCGGCGGTGGTCACCTACTGTTAGATGAGCAACCTGCTCATGTGCCACCTATTTTAAAACAAATACTAACGAGAAAATACTTCTTGGTAAGTGATTCAAACAACATAACAATATACATACTCGTACATATATAATATATATACATAATAACTTCAGTATAATAACACCATAAACAATCAAATAATAGAGATTATTACTTTATGGTTTGGGTATTACTATTAGTATTTCATGACCTCTATTTAGTAGATTCCGTCCTTAAAAGATCAGCAAGCTGAAGTGCCAATGGATCTGCCATATAGACAACCGATGGGGATGGAAGAGGTTTTTGAGAGGCAGAGTTGGAGTGGCGATCTTATGACGACCCTCCACTAGGGGAAGTGATACATATGCAAGTCTTTATATAAATATACATATATATATATATATATATATATATATAAATATATATATATATATATATATATATATATATGTATATATCTTTAAATACGAGATGAAATTAAAAAAAATAACAAACCGAGATCCGCGTCAAGAGAACTTTTCATTCATCATGCGAACGGCGAACAATGGAACGCTGGAGTCGCGGGACTTTCTCTGACAGCTCTGGGATGGGAACCTCGTTAATTATTGATATGACAACAATACGGCCACTGAGCATGGTGTTTTATGCAATGAAAGTAACTGTTACTGCGGCATTATATTTCTTTTTGTTTTCTAGTTTGCGATTCACATAACTTGTGGCTAATGATTAACATTAGCTTTTGTTGTTGTTGTTGTGAAGAAATTGTGACGAAGTAGTGTATTAACGATTACCTTACGTCAATGTTTCTCAAACTGGGGATAGCTTTTTTTATTAAACGTGTCTCCCTGTTCAATAAATAAGACCTTTTGTGCACAGGTACTATATATTCTGTTATTTTTTAATATAAACGAATGTCGAATCTATTGAATACTTTATTCAAGACATAATTTATTGGCACCGGTTGTACCGGACAAGATATCGGCTCATGAATATCGCCCTGCTCACTTTTGCAACGAAGCTGTTTTTAGGAAAGTCCGTTATTACAGCCAGATGAATCTGAAGTGATGATCTAAATCTTTCAAAATACAAACGTATGTTTTCAATCGCGACATTTTTTTAAATAAAATAATGGATTAGCACATCGCTACGCAACCTGAGGTCGCGTTTGTTATTCAAACGCAATCTGTTCAATAAATAAAGGGATTCGTTTATTAAAGGATTTTTATTAAATTAAATATTACCATGTAATAACTAAATGAAAAATAAACTTATGGTTAGTTTGTGTAATAAATGGTATTATAATTTTATAGTATTAAGAGGTCGTAAGGCTTTTTACTTACGTTTTTGGCTTTTTCTTGGGTCGCCACATAAACGTATTGGTGAAACACTGCCTTGGGTAATCTATATTAATTAAAATTAAATGCTATTCGTTGGTAAGAGCATCAGTTGAGAACGTTAAGATTTTCTTGCCTGAATTCAAGTCTGAATTAGGTTTTTATGGAAGGAAAATTTGGAAAAGTTGTCCGGAAAATTTAAAAATTCGGGAAAAACTTTTCTATGGGAAATCAAGACCAAAATTCACGATTACAACGATGCACAATTACAAATTCACAAATCAAAAATATTTTATTAAAGTATGGACGGGGCAACGGCTGTGCTGTAAGTTACATGTTAATGTATTCAAATATAACATATTTTGTATGTCTTCTGAGAGATTGGGACTAAACGTGAATACTCTCTAATTTTTTTATATAATATGGGTGGCAAGCAGACAGTTCACCTGATGGCAAGTGATGACTGCGGCCAGGACGTCTACCTCATCATCCTCACCTCAATAAACATTGAAGATGCACAAGCGTCGTCGACCCTGAGGACTGAGATGGAATGCCGTTACCTCTGATAGGGTCCTCGGATCCGGACACTCACCAAACATCAGCACCTTCATCTATTTTAGTTTAGACCAACTACTCATATTGAAGCTACATACTAGACATAGTGTGACTCTATCATTTTTAAAAGAGCACGCGATGCCGGTGCCCATTGGTAATACTGTATGTACATCTGGGAAACGAACCCTGTTCCCATCATCTTTAAACCAAATAAGTCGTAGTAGACTTCACCAGCGTAAAGGACAACAAATATTCCAAAAAATGTTACAAAAGATAAGTTGTTTGTTTAAAAGAGCTGATGATTGTGCCGAGGGCTTTTACAGTTTTACCGGGTAGAGAGGTGACCGAGCGCTTATGGCGCTCAGTTCGAGACCTTTGTTTAATGAAGATAAGACTTTACGTTATTCTCCTTCGGTTCCAGAAATTCCTTTGATGATGATGTTCTCCTGGTACGGTAATATCTTCTGGTTGTTACCAGATTATATCAACTGCGCATACGTATATTATAGTGTCATTAGAATTTGCGTAAACAGATGCACTCCCCCGTCCTCACTTTCCCTATTCTCCTCTATTCATCAAGCATGTGCAATATGATTGAAATTCAGACGCAGTGTCAAAGTTACGGAACATATGTACACAACATGTACCAAAAACCATCAATTTATATTAAACAAATACTGGGAATCAAATCCAGTACGCGCGACGACGCAGCGACGTACTATAAACATTACTTCACTTATATTTTATTTGTGTATTCATAACTTTGTAACTTAAGTAGGTCTTAAGTATCCTTACTTAGTTTCACACTACAAAAAAATCCCATTAACATCGGCATTCTATTAAAATATCCTCGAGGAAATAGATAGAGCCATAGAACATAAACACGATGTCTCGGGAACATAATAACATAACAAGCAGTTATAACTAGCATTACTTTTTATTCAGCTGGAAAACTTTTTTTCTCTTTTTCGCTATGCTGCGAATAACGAAGACATAGTGATGGGAAGGTGCAGAGAATGTGGTCTGGGTAAACGCATGCAGAGCGGCCCGGCAAAAATAAAATAAACGATGTTCAATCATATACAACTTCTATTACAAAATTATCTAATTTTTAATTAACAGTAGAGCTACACTTGAGCGGTGAAGTACACTATAACTAGCATTAATTTGTATTCAGCAGAAAAGCATTTTTATCTTACAATTCTGCGCGCGAATAACGCAGCCAGTGATGGGAAGGTGCAAAAAAATATGGTCTCGGTTAACGTGTTTAGACCAGCCCGGAATAAAATGATGACACTTAATCATTAGAAAAGTATCTAATTTTTAATATTTTTTAACCAATGGTAGATCTACCCTTGACCGGCGCAGGAAGACGTTCACAAAATACGAGGGTTATGCTTAAATAGCAGCATAACGCAATCAGCATGAAATGAGTCTTTGACCGCGGGATCACTTAACAACAGGTAAACTGTGAGCAAGTATGTCACACTTCACACAAAACGATATTGAGCAAGTGAATTTTCATCGCTGGAATACAAGGATATACAACAGCTATGGGCAACCTTTGACATGTTGAGGACCAAACTTTAGCGTACAAAGACGTTTGCGGGCCGCGTTTAAAAGTACTTAGTGCATTTTAAAGTATTGATAATATTTTTTCCGATAGATATTAGACATGAAATAATACGACAATGTTATTATAGTACAATTTATTAAAATGACAAAATGAAATTTTAAAAAAGGGTACGTTATATATATTATAAATCGTTAAATTTGCAATTGTTACAAACTACGAAAGTTAAATACGCTGAAATCAATGAGACACTTGAGCTTGAATTTGGGAAACAAATCCATCGATATTTGGATTAATTCCACTGATACAAATACTATATACGATACTGATAAAAAAAAGAATTTTCCAAATTATCTTGTACGATGTGTTGATTGTCAACTTTCATCAATGAAAAGAACTGTTTGCATTTATAAGAACTGCCAAACGCACAAATCAATCTTCTTGCGAATTTTCTAAGCTGCAGAATATTTTCTTTTTCTAGGTATTTTTTGTAGAAATCGCACAACTATACGTCTTCAAATTTGGATTTTAGGAGTGTGTTTTCTTGAATCTCGATCAACTTCATTTGTAAATGTATTAGAGCATTTTGTACATTACATTTTGTAAGAGTAGCAAATAAACTGAAACCATGAAAACCATGTTTTTGAAGTCGCTAAATCTGTTCGAAAATTGCTCCGACAGTAATTGAGCATATTGAGCATAAGCAATATTTTCATACGCAGAGAGCGTGTTGAAATGGTAACTGTTACCAGACAGCATCTGTGACTCCCACAAGCGTAGTTTGATCTGTAACGCTTTCAAATGGCAGAACAAATCATTTACTAACTGTCCTTGTTTTTGAAGTTTCAAATTTAAATCATTAAATCAAATAGCCTGTAAGATCGACCATAAATGCTAAGTCACATATCCATTTTGGATTTATTTATTGCATTAATTCAGATAGTGGTTTATCTTTTATTTTCATAATGTCTGCAAATCTCATTTCTAAGCTCATAAAACCGTTTCAATATTTTTCTTTTGCTCAGCCATCTGACTTCACAATAATATGTCACGTTGTTATATTCAGCTGATATTTCATCCAAAAACGCCTTGAACTGAACTGACGATGGTTAAACCCTCAGGATCGAATGAAGGTTTTTACCACATTCATAACATTCTGGAGTCAAATGGATTTAGAACTCAAGTTCTGTTGGTGGATAATGCAATGAAGGACTATCAAATCATCTCTTTGCACATTTAATTCTATTGCTTTTTCATTCAAAATTCCGATGAAATCTTTACGCAGACCATAGAAGGTGCACGATCAGTGCATACTCCAATTAATTTTGACCATGGTAAGCCAAAACTTGTGAATACGTTTTGAACTTCAATAATTATATCCTCTCCTGTAGTGGTTCCTTTTAGCGGCTGTAAAGCAGGCAATTCCTCAGTAACAGTGAACTCCTTATCTATATCTTAAATATAGCCAGTTGAGCTGTGTCAGACAAATCGGTGCTCTCGACTAATGCTATAGAAAATGATTCAAAACCAGTCAATGTTGTTTTTATATCATTAGCCACCATTTCTACACGTCGAACAACAATTCGTCTTGACAAACAAATTTTTTAAAATTCATTTTTCTTTTCAGGACATAAAATACCGCAAACTTCTAACATACACTCCTTGATAAACTCTCCTTCGGCAAATGGTTTTAATGCCTTTGTCAATGTTGAGCTGAACTATAAAACTAGCTTCCACAACATTATCAAGTTGTGTTCTTTGTTTATGAAACATTTGTTGCTGTTTTACAAATTTGCGGTAAGCTTCTGGATTTTGTCACTCCCGTGAGTATAAGTACCTTATGTAATATTTTTTTACTTGGGATTTTTCAAAATGTCTCGCGGGCCGGATCATATCTTACAGAGCGCCGGGCAGACATCCGGCCCGCGAGCTGCTTGTTGACCATATATGATATACAACAATAGCAACGTGAAATAAAAACATAAAGCTGCTGTGTTTTGTTTTATTGAATAAGAGATCAAATAATTGAATGAGATCCAATTACTGGTAACGAGGTACTCTATCCCAGATCTCAGGGTTGACAACGCATTCAAGCAATCCTTGTTAGAGCAACTACAAGCAGCTGCATTGTGATTCTGTGTAATTAATTAAGTTTCTTTCTGTCGTAAATAACTTTCTTTTTATAACATATGTTTGTTATATGCAGCAACAAGTGATATAAATGAAGAAAAGTGTGTTCGGTGTACCTGGTCCGGTCTCCGTGGACGATGCCCCTCACTAGTGAGTGAGCACGTCTTGCGTTAAAGAACGAAAGTTGTATTCATTGATATCGAGATAAGACTGGCACGCCCGTGTGAACGCGTCGTATAATTTCAATAAGCCAGTAATTATAAAAGCCGCCATGAAAAAAAAGAGTAATATAAAGTGACTAAATCAAAAAGGTTTTTTTTTGTCTCTTTATGTTTCTCTTCATTTCGCGCTTTGCCATTATTTTGTTTTAGTGTAGGCTTTTTGAACGTATAAAAGCCTATATATGTATACAAATCCCACTGCTGGGAATAAGCCTTCTCTCTAGAACGGGTGTTAGATCATAGTCCACCATGCAACTTCTAGGAAGAAACTAAAGGTGACAGGTACAGCCACCCAGCAGTTTGTTACCAGCTGAAACATGAATGGGCCAGCTGGACTGGAGGACCACGCTCTCACAGAATACCAGCATGAATTGGCATCATAACGCTGCTGTGTTTCATTAGGTGAGGGAAGGAATCCGAAGACTATTCTTACTGATGACGAGGCTTTCGATCTTAACCATCAGGGATGACAACGCATCTGCATTATGATTCCTTATCGAGGATGAATGTGGGTGTCAGGGGCCACAGGAGTTGATCACCACCAGTGTACTATGCGCGGGGTGTCATCGTAACTACAATAATAAAATAACTAAGGATGAACATTAACTTATATCCACTTGACGGAAGGTGACAACTGCGGCGCATCACGTTCATCTCCTCGACACCATAGTCCTACTCAAGGGTCCTTAAAAGTGGTAAAATGAAAGGGGAAGACCTAGAAAGGATCATGCTGTCATATGTTGCTGGTATGACAGCATTATACTGCTGTCTTTAGTATTGTTGGTGTCACAAGGAGACCCAGTAACTGGTGATTAAACATTCCATATCAACCCTCAGGGTGACGTCGTATTGACATCTGGAGTCTTGAGGACTGATGTTTCATTACCATCAAGACATGTGCTTTACTTCAATTTAGTACAATACCCCACATTGTCGCGTGCTACCTTCACTTAAACACGAGCGGACACGATTGCTCCGAAAGCAGCGAGCATGTCTAGAGAGCGACGTTAATGCCAAACATTGCGGGTTCTGCCAACCCTTTATTCACGGAGTGCCAAATAAATTGACACAGGGCCCCGAAACAAATTATACAGTCATTTGCGAACGGCATCCGGCTACTGGATGACTGCCCGAGGGTGTGCTCCCAAAAAAAACTACCGCGGGACTCTAAACTGGATTTATCTCGGAATTAGGATGACTATACGTTTAGCTCGATGCTGTGGGATACGTTTAAATGTTCAAATTTTTTAAGAATTTTATACCATGTTGTTAAATTCTATGTAATGACCGTTGACAAACAAATACTTATATATTAATGTTTATATTTTTTTATCATAAAAATTGCTTGTATAACATTTTCAGTTACATAAATTCATAAATGAAACATATTATAGGAATATATAAGTATGTTGGAAGCCATTTTACTTTTATATATTACTTAGTCCCATTAATAAATTAATAAAAATAATATTAATAGAAGACTTTCTTGTCTTATAATAATTAATGGTTCTTGGAAGTGTAAGAACTAAGATTTGCGATGTTGGCGGGTGGCGATGAGCACTTACCACCGTGAGCTGCTAACACGTACGCCGCCTATTCTATAATAATGATGCTGTACGCAGAAACAAACTGAGTATGAAGTGGGTAGAGAACCTTTTCTGTGGATACACGTTTATAGCAACCATGTTCACTTCATATCATACGGGACATAGGTACGTGCTCACTGATCACACAAATAACGACACATAAAAAAATCCTATACTATCAATCTTTCACTTATAACACATATAGTTTTCAATAAATCAAGTTGAGTATCCATAAAAACTTTTATTTGTAAATAAGTAATTAGGATTATCCGCATATGTGTAGGAGGGTAGTGTCTCTACACGATCCGGAATGCCGCCGCCCCGCAACGTTTCGACAGGTGCGTCGCATGCGGTTTTATCGGACCCGGCTTAAATCCTTACATTACTCCTCGGCTCGAGTTAGCGCTCGCACTCGTCAATTCGCATTGCCCAGTTACGTTGCAGTAAACAGCTACGTACAAGGTAAAAACCCAATAACTGGTAACGAGGCATTCCATCTTAGTCGCCAGTGACACCGCACCACTAATTGACTCGTTGCTGAGGATGTATATGGGAGTTCTACATCCATCCGCCATCGATGCCGCAATGGTTAACAACGTCACTCAAAATCGAACATCAAGTTTTTTAACACGCTTTTATTAGCTTGACTTGTATCTGGCTATGTAAATTAGTTAGTTCTGGGTATGTATGTATCTATGTAATTAGCTTGACTTATATCTGGTTATATATGTATCTGATTATATAATTATATACAATTTAGATCATCATTATTTCAGCCCATCACCAGGGCGCCCACAGGCGGCCACAGATTGATGACAATACAATCATGTGCCACCTCATTACATACACTTGCGTAGATCATCACTCCATCTCATGGGGGTCTACGATCTGGTCTAGGAGCTATATGGCCAAGCCTTTGCCAGTTATCTTAATTCTTCAGCAGATATCCACATTTCTTATTTGATGTAAATAAAGATTTTCATTGTTACAAATCTCATTGGTGCAAATCGTCGACAGTAACAATCGCAAGTAAATAAAATGCAATAAAAGCAGATGAAGCAAATTATACCGTCGCGTATGTTAGTGTCGATGTTGCGGAGGCGATAACACTGCAGCCGGGACCGCGCCGATGCCGAGAGACAAATGTCCACTAATTGGACGGGACTGGCCAGCGAGGGCGGCCGCGGGGAACCCTCGTCCGAAATGCCTCCGTGTAATGTAAGCCGCCCATTAACTCGTGTTAATAAACTGTTTTAAAGGAAGTATTTGGCTGTTTCGTTTAAATTGGATTATATTTCATTATTTTGTGTTTTGTTCATTTCGAATCGAAATTAGGGTGGATGAACCTTGTGTTGTTTATGTAATTGGAATATTTTTTCTGGTCTTTTCGTTTTGAAAGTAAATCTTTCAAGTACTTAGATTTGAGTGAAACGTTTATATATCTAACGTTTCTTACGCGTGAGAATCATATTGTATAACGTTTCTGACACCAAAGAGATGCGAAATAGATATTTTGACAAGAGAGAAATATGTTGCTATACGTTTTTGACTCAAATCAGATGCGCGAAATAGAGACTCGGCCAAGAGAGAACTGTTCTGGGAAACGTTTCTGATACCCAAGATATGAGAAATAGATAATTCGCCAAGAGATGAAGATGTTGCTATACCTTTTTGAAGTCAATCAGATGAGAAATAGTTACTTGGCCAAGATTTAACTATGCTGTAAAACGTTTTGACCTTAGAGAAATGCCAAATATATACACGAAGATCAGCCGCAGAGTCTTTGACACCGTGCGATCTCTTCATCGCCTTAAACATTTTCTTCCACTTCAGTCTAAGATCATGCTTATCCAAACACTTATATTACCAATTATTGATTATGCAGATGTGTGTTATCCAGACTTATGCCAAGAACTTCTTAACAAGCTGGAGCGCTTTCTTAACAATTGTATCCGTTTCATTTTCGGTCTTTGAAAATATGACAATATATCTCATTTTGGATCTCAGCTTAATTGGTTGACCATTCAACAAAGGCGCAACTCCAGGATCCTTCTTGTCTTATTCTCTATCTTAAATAACCTTCACCTCCTTACCTAAGAGATAAATTTCAGTATCTTTCCATATCACATGATAGGTTACATTACAGGTCCTCATCACCGACAAAGTTATGTTATTATTTTGTATATGTATGTATAGTATTATATATGTATTTTATTATTTTTGTGTGTATATATATATATAATGTCCTCATTACTAACTATTTTGCTTTTGTTACGTATTGGTCAATAATTAGGATTATTTAGCTCCTGAAAACACGTGTTTCTGACTTATTATTACCCGAGTTTACTTGGGTTTGTTCACAAACAATCTCAATTAGTCTAAACTTGCGGTTTCTACAGTGAAGACGTAATAAAATGGGAAAAGCTCGAGAAATTAGCATTGAAGTGCGTTCTGCCAGCGTTGGGCGTTTACATAATGCAGGCAAATCCGAACGTGAGATTGCTTCACAACTGAAGTTATCGAAGACTTATGTTCATGTCACAATAACTCGATACAGGGAGACGGGCAGTTTTCAAGATCGTGCATGCTCGGGAAGGTTGTTACTAACAAGCAAAATAGACGCTTAACAGCACTAGAAAACCGCGTTGAAGTATACGAAACCCGAGTTAAACCTTCATCATTGACTACAGTAAAATGGCAACGGAGAGATACGAAGTTGTATGGTCGCGTTGCCGTTCGGAAACCACCGAGATTGGACTGAAGAAGATTTTAAAAAAGTGCTTTGGACCGATGAATCCAAGTTTGACATACTCGGTTCAAAATGTAGAATTTGCGTTCGACGCAGTGCCCAAGAAAAGATGATGCCAGATTGTGTAGACCCAACAATCAAGCATGGTGGGGGCTCAATTATGGTCTGGGGTTGCTTCTCTAGGTAAGGAATTGGCGATTTGATTAAAATTGAAGGAATTTAGAAAAGGAACAGTACAAAAACATTTAGAAAAAAATGCCGTTTTTTCCGGGTTGCGATTAATTGGAGATAGATTAATTTTGCAACAAGATAATGATACAAAGTATAGCTCAAAATTATGTAGAGGATATTTAGAAGAAAAAGAGGCACAAGGTGTGTTAAAAAACATGGTTTGGCCTCCTCGGAGCCCGGACCTCAATCCCATTGATATTTTGTAGGAAGAGCTTTACAGGAACCTCCGTAATCGTGGCCCATCCTCGCGAAAAGAAGTGTGAAATGCTTTATGCGAAATTTGGAACAATATATCACAAGACACCATTAATAAATTGATTGCCCGTATGCCGAGACTTGTGAAAAAAAACCTTAAAATGTAAAGGAGGATTTTTTGATGAAAAATCAGTTTAGCTACTATTAATACTTCTTTACGTTTTTAAAGTATATTGTTTGTCAATCAATGTTCCACACATGATTAAACAGGTTATTTAAACATTTAATATTTTATTGGAGTTTTGCTTTTTTCCTACTTTAATTAAGGTGGTCTTAAACTTTTGGCACAACAAGCCAAAAGTTATATTACTATATATATATAGATATATGTATTCATAAATCTATGCTTTAAGTATTTATTAAGTAATACGTACGTTTATTTTCGTGTATAGTATATGTCTTTTTGTATAGATTAATTTATTTTTCTTAGTTTACTTTAATTAACTTTCATTTTTGTTGCAATTACCATATGAATTACCACCAGCATAGGTTGACTGGTAGAAACTGCCTATAGGCATTAAGTCCGCCTTTTGGTGTCCTAATTATAAGGATTTGCAACACACGTTAAATAAATAAATAAATATTTGGCCAAAAGAAAAGTATGCAGTGAAACGTATCTGACTCCCCCTTTCTCTGCAATTTTAGTAGTTTAAGTAGAAGAACTCCCAGCCGTACGTGTTTGGAGGCCGTGTTCAATATATCCGGTTAACGGCCCTAGTGTATCTCACCGCTGACACATATTAGCATTTATTACCACTAAATAAGTATCATAATGTGCACTTTTAAGTAAAGGTTGCATTTACGAGAGGTCGTTGACGTCTTAATGGATTAAAATGTTGTAAATATCTCCTATTTATGTCAAGAAATCTAATGTTAGTGGGGTGACCAATTTATACCTCAGGATGAAATAAAACAGTCAAAATTTTCCAATATAATAATTCGTGCTAACCTATTATGTCGCTACTTTTGTCTCCGGATCCCTTCACTCACCAGACGAAACACAGCAGCGTTATTCTGCTATTTCATGCCGGTATTCTGTGAGGGTGTGGTCCTTCCCCTGTCGAGCTGACCCATTCATTCTGCAGTTAGAAACAAACTGCAGTGTAGCTCTACGACTGTTAATTGGATACTGCCAGTCCTCAGATGATTGCCATCAGGTGAACTGTGTGCTCGTTTGTCAGTATCCCTGAGGCCTAATATAGAAAGCCTCGTCATCACTATTGCAGATTGCCAACGATAACATTTCGCAAAGTATGCGATGTCAGTAGAACACACAACTGCTATATTAAATATGTTGTCTCAGCGACGCAAGAAGACGCTTAAACGTGACAACTGTCTAACGCAATCTTGTATTGGCTTCGCTGCGTTATGAACGGACGAGTTACTTACCAGGTTAATGTCTAGAAGAAATATGCATACCAACATATACGAGGGCTTATGTTCTATTCCCAAGAAAACAAACATCTAATATTTATATAGAAGGTGAATTATATTGGCATGTTGGTAAATAGGTTATCAGTTTATCCAGTCTGCATTATACTAAAACCCTCGCGTAACAGTATAACAAGGGTGGCAGAGCCAACGTTTCCTGCAGCAGGCATATGGGTCGGTTGATCATACCAGAAGTATGAGGACCCTTATTACTGCTAACAAGGTATTTCGTCGTGAGGACTACTCACGGGTGACAACGTATCGGCATTATTGATGATGAATATGAGATGGAATGCCTCGTGTCCACTAAGAAGGTTCTTTATGGGTCAACATCACATTCATAGAACGAGTATGATCCACATAGCTCAGAAGATTAACAAGCTGAAGTGGCAACATGCTGGCCATATAGCTAGTAAAAACAATAACCGATGGGAAAGCATGGTTCTTGAGTGGCAACCTCCAGTGGTAGAGCTATGCTGCAGAAAGAAAGAAAAAACGGAAACAGTAGATGGAGCGACGACCTATGCAAGATTCCAGGAAGTGGATAGTTGCAGGCTATGGCAGTATAATGGGAGAGGTCTATGTTCAGGAGTGGGCCATGATGATGATGTTGGTGATTGAAAGAAAATATATGTAGTGGCCGGGCCGGGGCCCATTCTACACGTGACACTAATATGTTAAAGGCTAAGATAATTAATGGAATAAATAATTCTATAAGTATGGTCACCCTACATTAGCACAATACCAACAGTGTACCGTAGCCGTTTAATGCTCATAAAAGTTTGTATATTTAAAAATTATAATATGCGATATCGCAAATGGAGATTATTGATAGAGTTTATTTACAGTCACGTCAGCGCCAACAGCTTGGTGCTGTAGGATGGGGTCGTGGTAAAAAATATGAACCAACTCATTAAGCTCTGCTTTTATATTATATTATTCACATAAATCATGATGTGTAATCTATAAATGGGAGAGACACTTACCTCTGTAACACTGGTTTAAACCAAGCTCAGAAGTCAGGGACTTCACAAAGATTGTGTAAACTAAAAGTTGATATCAATTAATATATTTTATCATATAAAAATTATATATTCTCATCATATAAAAATGATAAAACATAAAAGAAACCGTCATGAACGCACGAACGTACACACTTTTTAATTGTATTTAATTACCAACTCTTGATAACTTCTCGAGAGCTTTCCCTATTGTTAAGAAAGGATCACGCAAATTTGTGAACAAATTTCAGAAGTTTTGAGATACATATAAAAACTTACGAATCAAAGCAACCGTAAACCTCTCTTTGTGAATAAGTTAGAAACAAAAAAAATATATAATCAGTAAATATTATTTAAAATTAATAATTCTCGACTGTGAATTAGACCACAATTAGAAACTTTGTAGAAACCGGTTCAAATTAGTTTTGCAATTTTACACTAGATGGCGCTGTTGTAAATTCCTTTATATGCATGCAGATTATGCCTGTATATACAAATCCCACATCTAGGCATATTACTCTTTTCTAGAGTGGGTTGGCGATCTTCTAAATATATTTTTCAGACATGAAGGTTTCTCGCGATGTTTTCCTTGGCATTTAAAATCTTTCTTACTAATCTTGGATCTAAATTGATTAGACACTGAGCTACGGCGGCAAACATAAGGAATGAATAAAATAACTTGTACCTCCTAGGTTTGGGGCGAAGTATCTCGTGAGGCGCGGGTTGCCGGCGCGGGGGGGGCCAGGCGGCGCACGCGCATGTTGCCCGTTCGGACGCCGCGCCGCCCACCCCGCCGCCCGCCCCGCTGCCTGCTCCGCTGCCCGCTCCGCTCGTCACGTCGCTCACTGGCGCCACCTCGAGGGGCGTGCGCGCATCCTCACTGTAATGTTATGATTATCATTACGAATTAGAATTAACGATATTTAGAATTATTTTGTAGCTATTTTTATTATAACGTTATTGCAAATATTCAACGAACAGCGGCGCGAATCGTTGGCCAGCAGGAACTTTCCGATCCGGTTGATTCACTGGCGTTGCGAAGAGATGTTGCATCTCTTTGCGTTTTTTTACCGAATTTACCATGGGGAGTGTTCTGAGGAGTTATTTGGATTAATTGCAGCTGCTGAGTTTAAAAATCTTGAGGACAGAATTTTAGGAACTTTAGTTATTCTTAATTGTTACCCGAGTTAATAATAATGTGTATTTATTTGTACCCGTAATATAACCTCTTTTCGAAACAAAGGTAGGCATGTAGGGCAAGGCTTTTATCGTTAAAGCCGCCTTTATGTTTCTGTTTTACAGGTGCAACTGTAAACTAACTATAAATAAATAAATAGTGTTTAATTATAAATTTAAATGTTATATTGCATTTGCTATATGCAGCGTGGCGTGCTGACAGTGGCCGCTTGTGGCCTGGCCAGACGTCCGGTACACAAGGGTCCATTGTGAGCATTGCACGTGTCCGCTCACAACGAAGAGCTGACTGTGCCGCTGTCTAGGGTTTTGTTAAGTTTCTTTTATTTTTTTTTGTTAATAATGCTAGATCTGCCATTAATATTACAAACATTCCGGTTCAGCGCTCCAACTAACCTCAAATACTTGTACTAGAATATGGTTCACGTTTGAATCTGCCATGCGACAATAGCCGTGTGTCGAATTCGAACCTGAGACTTTATATTTCGTAGATCGTACCTTGAATCAACAGGCTATCGACGCTGAGTGAGTGGGGCCGTTGATAATGATTATACTAAGATTTGATGAAGATTCGTTTTACTACATCCGGTTCGAATTATATATATACTATTTCACAGATATTCCGTAGGGGTGGCTCTGTACCTGGTGTAGCCATTTTGATGCTTCAGTGTGGTATATACATATATATTGAGTTGCCTACTATGTTCTTATCGTGATAAATTTCTTTTTTCAATAAAACAGAACTATTTCGTATTATCTCTTGTTGTTTACAACTCTCTACCATCGTCCAGCAAGATTTAATATCTCGTCGATAGAGATCATCCTAACTAACCGCGCATAGCATTTGAAACAGATTGAACGGGAGGAGAGAGAGGATATCCAGATTAATGAACTGGAACATAAAACGTAGTTTCGAGTAGAAAAAAACATCCCCTTTCAAATAATCTTAAGCATTATGTCGAAAACATTGAATGACATGCGGAATATTAAATTTAAAAAAACATAAAGAACTTCGAACCCCACCTTTCAAATGGATCGGGAAATAAGTTTTATCATATTTTATATGAAAATTCAAGAGATTTTTTATTATACATTTTTACATTTGATTATGATATATATGCGCCATTGTGTTCAATAAATTGTTATCATTTTGTAGGTGACATAACTCAATTGCTGCAGAAATTTTGGGACTTCTGATTAAGATTAAACAACAGCGACAAGTAGTATTGACAATCCTCTCTTGAGGCTAACCTAATACTAGATAAACAATTCTGAAGAGACCTAAACAGGTGAAAATATGAGCGTGCAAGGTCAGGATTATATAGTGGATGCATTAACTTTTTTACAACCAAGGTCTCTCGATATTTTCTGAGTGGCTAAAGATGTGTGTGGTCTGGCGTTATCATGATGAAAAACCACACAACTTCTGTTGATCAATTCCGTTGATTTTTTTCTGTATTTCTTGCTTGAGTCTCATCAGCTGTTGGCAGTAGATATTTGAATAGATGGTTTTGGTCGGCGGTGAAAGCTCATAATGAACGATGCCATTCCAATCACACAATACACACAGCACAACCTCAATAAGAGATAATCCTGGTTTCCATTCTGTGTAGCTTTGCTGTCCTTTGACCATGATCTTTTGCGCACGTTCTTGTCGAAGGTAATATTATCATTCATCACCAGTGATCAGTCTTTTCTTAACCGGTTCGGTGTCATTACATTTCAATAGAGAATCGTAAATGAATAAACCATTCATTAGGTTTTTTGAAATGTGCTCGTGTGTCACTCAAATATCGAGCTTTTTTTATACGACTTTATTAAGTAGTTCAAAACTGTTTTGTCATGATCATCCAAAATCAACTTTATCTGTAATAGGACGTCCAAAATCAACTTTATCTGTAATAGTCATCCAAAATCAACTTTATCTGTAATAGGTCGTCCAAAATCAACTTTATCTGTAATAGGTCGCCCAAAATCAACTTTATCTGTAGTAGGTCGTCCAAAATCAACTTTATCTGTAACAGGTCGTCCAAAATCAACTTTATCTGTAATAGGTCGTCCAATACAAGCTTCATTTTTGACATCATAATTCCCGAACTGAAAGCCCTTGAACCAAATTTGCGCTACTCTTAATGGCACTGCAGTAAGTCCATAAATGTCACAAATTTTAATGCGTATTATTATTATTATTATTAATTGTATGAAATAATTAACCGCAATTTAAAGTGCCAACTTACCACGTGCTCCGCGGTGACGAAAACATCGTGAGGAAATCTGCATCTCTAAGAATTAAACAAGTATATTCCAAAAGTTTTCAAACTTTAAAAATAAAACGATAGGCAACATTCAAGGCTATACAATTTAAAAAAAAACAAACGGATAAGACAATTTAGTTTATAAACAGTTTCTGCTTCACATACTGGGCGTGGGAGGAAATCACGCCTCAGTGATTAGCGCTCGATGAACCGTGGAGAGGAACAATGCTCGGGAGTCGAACCTCGGACCCACGGTCAAGCCTCGACGGTTACGGCACTCGCTTATTACCTTCCGAATTACACGTGACAGTTTAGCAAGCATACGTGTCATTGTGTAATTTAGTGCAATCAGAGATATTAGTAAACCAACAGTGATGCCAGATCGCAGTGATTTAGAAAGCAACGCAATCAAACACAGTTAAACAATGTTAGAGACATGCTTTGTTGCTACGAAATGATGACATGGGTAACATAACATTGCAGTGTTTCGGAGACACAATTATAGGTAATGTGGTATCCCATCTCAGTCCTCAGGGGTGTAAACGTTTGTGCACCCTAAATCTCTATCCTGTATGGATGTAGATGTTATAGGTCACCAGTGAATTTGACACCCCTAATATTAAAAAGAAAGAATTCAAACCCTTAGTTAGCAGTTTCACATAAATTACATTGATTTGTGAAAGGTCTGGCTAACAATTTATCTCTAGTATTGCCATGCGTATCCGAGAAACGTAAGAGCATTAATAGAATTATTCCAGTAAATGTGTCCGGACTAAAGGACCATTCGTATGCATGCTATGCGCGATAGAACTGTAGAACTATTGGTCCTAGTGCGGTCAGCCATTACACGATGAGATATATCGACACTAAAACGTTAACGTTAATGGCTCAACTATGCGCTTGATAATGACATAAAAACTGATGTTATTGGGACTATACTATAATAATAATTATATATAAACACATAATCGAATGAAACAAGTGTTTATTTTTAACTTATTTATCGCGACGTTTCGAGTGCTGTACAACACTCACGGTCACGGGGAGGACGGAGGCGTTTAACGTCCCGGTGTCAAAGTAACCGGAACTATAGACAGTTTTTTTTTTACTTATTTTTTTTTAGTCCGATCTACGCAGAAGGTTCTCACAGTGTCTTGAGTTGTGTTTTATATATTTATATATCGTGTCTAGCAATCATTGAAATAGGGTGGGGGATGACGTGTGAGTGCCTCTGTCATTGCGCAAATGCTTACGGCAATATAAAATATTTTGCGCAATTGATGTGATCTGGTTATAACCAAAAGATATCGACCGAAATCAACCAGGAGGAAAATATCATATGAGAATGGTATCCCATCTCCGGCCTGATGGTTGTGTGTTCATCTAGAAGGCGTGATGAGCGTGGTTGGGCTCCAGTCGGGTCTATGGGGTTCAGGAATGATTGCTTGTCATACTTATTTAAAAAAACCCCCCCCGACAATAATCCACGAATTCTTCCACTACGATTCCCAGTTTAAGTTGTTTGATGTGTGTAAAAACTCCTTTTCTATTTGGTTTGTATGCGTTAACTTTGGCAAATATTAAATAAGTTTATTTAGCATTACACCTATGGTTAGGCGAAGGATGATTTAAATGTATTGTATATAATTTTATAACCGGTAAAGCCAGGTCGCAACTAGTTTCTAGCCAAGTACGGTGCTGTGTTTCGTATGATAGTTATACAGCATGCATTAGCCTCTGAAATTTTTGTTAAAGATGTCAAGTATTACCATGAGCTGAACTGTTGACTCGTTAGTCAGCCTTAGCATAATTAAAAAAATATAAATGAATTGTACTACTATAATTATCGCAGCATTTATGAAGAAACTAGAAATTGATTTACAAACTATGCCAATAGAAAATTCCAGACAGAACCGGCTCGGTCCTCTGATGACAAATAAAACGATCACCTTAAAGTCAACAAATCAAACTTAATGGAATAACAACTTGAATTTAACAGCTGAAGGACATACGTAAAGAATGCAGTTATTAAAAAGGAAACGGTTATCAAAAAAGGACTTACACAAAGTAAACAGTAGATGCACCTCTTGGACATCATGAATTCCGAATAACGAAACAATGCCGAATTGGGAGCAGGTGTTTCTGTCCCTGGCAAAATAAAAAGCTTCGTTACAAAACAACGGGGGCCCAGCGCCCGCATATCAGTTGCTTTTCCCGCCTCTTACCTGACACAATGGAATCCAAAAACGTGCAAAAAAACATGCCCTGCTTCGATTTATTCGACCCACCTCTCGTGCCTCGCATATCTTTGCTATACGCCCTTTAAGGGTAAATTCCTCTTAAGGTATCCCTGACGATGTCCCTAATTTTATCTTGTTCTATTAGATCGATAAGTCTTTCTAGGTTAGGGGTGAGCATATTACCAAAGTATCGATATTTTTCAATTATAATTTAAGAATTACAATTAGGATTTTGATATTTTTGTAGAAAAAAACACAATTGCAATGCTTGAATTAATCACTGGTGGGACATTTCATCTTATTTCTTAGAGTCTATTTATTTTTAATGATAATAGATACCGATGTACAATACAATCCAGTGATCTAAAAATTCCTTCTCATTACCTAATTTCATTATATTTAATTTAAAATATTAATATCTATTATATGATCTAATAAAGATGCAAAAATATATTTATTACAACCATGATAACATAAAAACTGTCTTTCCGGACGAAACTCTCGTAGTTACTATAACTGCGAATTACAACCAACTAAAGCAACTGTAACTATAGTTTTATGAACAAATAAATGTACGTATAAGAACTTAATGCCATAGTTGACGACTATGTTAATGATTCAAAGTATCATCTATAAAGGCATATATTATTATATTCTTATCGAAAGCGAAATTAAAAATAAACGTGCCCAAGAAGAAAAGCAGTTGACACCATTCGATGTTTTACTTTCTTTTCCAGTCGTGAAGAACGGTGTGTAATCAAGAAATAGGACAGGTTAGAATAAAAAGATACGTGTAGTTTATCGATAATTTCAAAAGCACATCCCTACTACATTTCATCTGTCAATTACGCTCGTTCATAGCAATTTCAATTGGAAAAGATCAAAGCATCTAGATAACGAATGTCAAGCTTTACTTATTTCAGTTTTTACGTTTCATACCTTTAGAAGTAGCACGTACTACGTACAATAAGATGGCGGCGGTCACACAAAACAACGGCCCCTAACAAAAATTATATAAGTGTAGGTAAATATTTTAGATTCGGCAAATAAATGTAACAATACATAATAAGACTAGGTTTGCAGGTAGTGTTATACATAATACATAAAGGAATACTCAACAAGGTTTCTGTTTTACCTAACTGAGTTTGGTGCGTAGTAGGCAAACTCAAAGTCACTTATTTTTCCGTTTTTAGCAAAAACAATTCACATATTGATTATTGTTCCAAGGTGAATGTTTGATTGGGTTTAAATGTTGTATGTTGTACATACTACTGCCACGCTCACAACTTGTTTGCATTTCTGTAAGTATTATGCTGTCTGTACTCATCCCCTATATTTTAAAAATACTTTTATAAGATTGAATGGAATTTCCTTTTTTTTTCCATCCACGTCTAAATAAATTGAAATTTTACAGATATAATTACTAATCGATGTCAATACAACAATTTTAACAGTGGTAGAGCTACACTGCATCTGCAGAAAGGTCAGCTCGATTGGGGTAGGTCGATCACGCCCTTACAGAATAGCTGCGTAAAATAGCAATATAATAGTGCTGTGTGTTCGTCTGGTGAGTGCAGGAATCCGGAGTCCATTATTACTGGTGACGTGGCATTTTATCTCAGTCCTGAAGGGTGACAACGCATCTGCATTATGATTCCTTGTCAAGGATGAATGTAGATGTCATGGGCCGCAGGAATCACTTACCATCAGGTGAACTGTGTGCTCGTTTGCTACTTACAATGTAATAAAAAATACAAAAATGTGATAACTGATGTGTGTTGTTTTAATTTATTAAAACTCTAAAAAATATTTTACGACAATGTAGTGACCTGGCTGGTCGAGATACGTTTTTAACCATTAGGTGAACTGTCCACTCATTTGCCATTCTCATTTCCGTTAAAAAAGCTTCCGAAATAAAAAAATAACTTGTGTGGCGGCGCTGTACATCACAGATAACGAACTAATGATCGTCCAAGAGTTTTCGCAAAAACGTGATATACATACTCCTATACAATATAGGAGCATAGGCCGCTGCCCAGGCTGACCACCTAGCCTGGCGTTAGTTGTCCTTTTTTGTTCTAAGGCCGGACTTGCATTTAATCACAACCCAATTATTAAGTTTAAGTTAATAACACAGCTGTTTGTACTATAGCAACATGAATATAAACAGCTTCCGGCGTAACGTTCCCTTGAGATCCGAAGATACAGATTACAGATTATGAGACATTCCATATTCCATAACCAGCCCTCACTTAGGCACCACGCATGTTAATCTTGAATCTTTGTTAAGGATGGATATGGATGCCCTAGACCGTAGTAATCACTCATCATCAGATGAACCCAATGACAACCCCTAGTATTATTATTAAGTTATCAATTTCATTTCGTATGCCATCTACCCACCAATAAACGCAAAGAAATTCTTATCGAGATCCTTTTATTTTTTAATTAAACTCTAAAGCTAACGTGAAATACGAATTACATTCCAAATAATAATAACCGTTTCGGAGAAAAGTACAAAAAATAAAAATGCGTATGTCAAGAGCTTACCCATAAGATAAGTACGTAACCGTAAAGTGGCCACTGCGTGAGATGGCGTTACGGAGAACCAACTTTTTTTAACTCAGCATATAACTTTATGCAAATTAAACAACAAAAGAAATCCTCCAATCACAATTTACATGGCTTACCGGTGAAAAAAATTGTCGAGACAGCCCCAGAAATCAAATTATATTTTCGAATAGTTCGAAACAACTTTATTATTTTAAGCCACGTAGTTTATATATATTAATGTTTATAGGATGACACATGAGGAAAGAGTTCACCTGACGGCAAATGGTTGCCGCGGCCCATTAGACCCACTTTCATTCTCAGCAGGTAATCATAATACCTATATATAAATGTATTGTCACCCCTGAGGACTAAGATCGAATTCCTCCTTTTCACCAGTAAGGGTCCTCGTATCACTACACATCCTCTTCTCCTCTTTTCTCTCTCTCTCTCTCTCTTCCTCTATAGTTTTACCCCCTAAAGATCGATAAAGAAGTATCACTGTCGCCAAATGTGACTCGCGCACTTTTTTTCGTATTTTTTTATATATCGTATAACTTCAGTTCCCAAATAAAACTTATCGAAAATAATTAAATATAAATAATTTATAAATTTTAAGCTAAAATTTTAAATTCATACTAAAATAATTTAAGCACAACCCCATCAGACATCCTGGTTCACTTAGAACTATCAAATTTCACTATCATCAGATCGTCATTAACTTAATCCCAATGCCTTATAAAAACAAACGCGGAGAGAATTCACGCGCTTTGTCTGACACAGGGCTGTCAGCTGTCATGTCACATATTTATTAACTTTTATAATTAATACGTGACTTCTGCAAGAAAAATATGTTTTAGCGTTATGGTTTTGCATTCAAATATTATTAAATTTGATTTTATTTAATAAATATAATTATTATAATGGAGTTTCACTAGATATGAACGCTATAAATGACATATTGCGCCATTTGTATGATTTCATGCATCGTTAAATATAACAATCGTCAGATTTAAATGTTTGGCAGAAACACAATGAATCAAAACAAGCAAGATTCACCAAATTCTCGGTGACGAAAGAAACCTGCATGTCTAAGAAATAAATTTAAAAAAATATTTTTGAAATATCCCCCTACCCCCTAATCTAGTAGAGCCGTGTGTTGGATTATGATCACCTTCTCTAGAGAGGATGTCTATGCAAATTGGGGTTTATTTATGTCATAATTTATTCTTTAGGTTTACTTTTATATAGTTCACCTGATAGTAAGTGATTCCCAGCATCCATGTCACCTACCATTCCGTCTCGAAAGGAACATGGGGCAGATGCGTTATTACCACTGGGTAAGATGGAATGCCTTATAACCAATTATAAGATGTTCGGTTTATTTTACTCACCAGACGTAACATAGTAGTGCTAAGTTATTATTTTACATGGTATTTCGTGGAACATCCGGCTATTTTCCTATTCATGTTTTTTTTTAAATAAAAAGTTCAGTGTCGATACAATATAAACTGAATTAGAATCGTCATTTCAACTCTACTTGTCTAAAATGTACGTACAATTATAATTGTTCATCATATTATCAAATTTATAGTGTACTCGTTGTGTAATCATATGGTTGGGCTACCAAAGCCGGTATTCAATATGGTATGCGGCGCTGTATTGTTAAATTATGTTCAATGTAATTCATAACCTCTCATTCGGACAACAAGTCCAACTGCATCGACATCGGAATTTGTCCGATTATGCCAGTAACTAATGTCCGTCGTAAATCAACAGCTATCAATTGAAATCTCTCATTTCCACTTAATAATAAATGATAATGGGTGTCTGTCTGTACACAGATAATAATATAGGCCCTATCGGAAAGAAATCTTATTGCTATATTTTATCATAAAAAAAAAATTAACATATTTCCTGAATAATATCAAATATCTTAGTAACTCTATCTTCTCTTAATATTTTGCCAAAAAAACAATTATTATATGGCAAATCTCAAGTCTCAACTTGCTGGCTGGCTTTCTTCCCAGCCTGACAGCACAAATGACAGAGGCCAAATTATTATTTTTAAAACGCTTACACAGATTAAGCAAAGAAATATATGTCGACACCCTCAGACGAACGGATTGCGATATTATGCTTATTAGCCGATTTGAAATTTTATTTCACGTAAAAATTTTCGGTCGAATTTATAGTCAGTTATTCTGTGGGTAGTGCCCACGATCATTAAAGTGAAGATACTCAAGTGTATTATTAGCGGTCATTTGGTTCTCCAACATGGAGAATCGAGTTAAATTAGATGTAATAACATTAACAACTGTTTTCATTAAGACCCGCCATGCCCGTTCCACTAAAATGGACAAAGCAATTCACTGACAGCATTTTTAGTCTTTTAATTAAAATTTAACAAATTATCCTTGACAGAAAATTTCTTTTGTCAGCCGTTCGAAGGTCACAAATAAAATTGAAAGAAACAACATAAGTTCTTTCTATTATCTCATGATACGGGGACCGCTGTTTAACTGTGTGAAGTAAAACTATTTATAAACATTGTTTTTAAATTAAGGAAGGCAAACGAGCGAGAGTGTCATCAAGGTTTTGGTAACTAACCCATTCGAGACGGAGATTTTTTTCGAACTCGGTCCCTATATTATTTTTAATAAGAAAACTTGTTTATAATGGAAATCATCCAATTCGTAAGTGAATTCACTTAAACAAGATGAAAGCGCACCGTGTGTGCAGCTCGCTGTTCAGAATTATTTTATTGCAAGGAGCGGATTGAACATAACGTGTGCAATATAAGGTTAAAATATAAATACGTCATTAGAATGGATGAACAGTTATTTCTAAACTATTTAGATAATATACAATCGTTTTTAAAATCGTGTCGAAAATTTTGCTTTCAATAATAAAGAACAAAATATAATGCAAAGAATTTTTTATGATATAGTAAAAGGTCACAAAAATAAGGTTTAAATGAATTAAATAATATAAATGAGAAATATTTGTTTAGTAAAATGTCTAAAGGTAACTCGGTAATGACAGAAAATTCTTTCTTTTTACATTTTTAGAAAATAGTACACTAATCATAAAGTAATTAAACATTAGATGGTTGATGATTGGGCTTGAAACATTCTCCCAAACATACTCCAGGATTACCGACACTAGCAGGACAAGAGTAATTACTACGTCTATATTTTCCTTCTTTATAGCACTGTCAGCAAATTTTTCTGTTTACTCTCATATTTTTATTTCTAGGTAAAATTTCAGGTCGGGACACACGCTGCGTGCATGCGGTCTCGAATAGATTTGGAGATCGCTATCTTAATTCTAGTAACACTGGACACGTTTTTTAAAGTAGGATAAATTAACAACATATCATAAAAATCCGTCTGTTGGCCGCCTCTTTGGAGACGGTGTATCTTCAAAATATATTTCTTAATTTATTACTTAAACATGTTTCCTAGCGATGGTTTCTTGCCCGTCGAGCATAGATAAATGAACACTTAAAAATTTCAGTGCTGTTTTGATCGCGTACCGTGAAGCCAGCGCTTAGCTTTAGTGCCCTTTATATAGTATTGATGGTAATCGAGTAAGCAGCTCATCTGATGGTAAGAGATCACCGATGCCTATGAATATTTGCAGATGCGTTGCCGTCCTGAAGGTATATACTCTTTACTTGCAGGTCCTTACGTCGTATGGTGTTTGAAATATCACTGTCGATAGCTGACTCCAGACAGTAGTGCGTGGCAGAAAATTTCGCATTGGATTGCCAACCATCGAGATGTATATTATATATTTACACGAAAATTTATATATAGGCAAAGCTATCTAATTTTTTTTTTGTAAATTCACTAATTTTATCGATAAAATCTCCGCCACCGGGATGTTTATTATTAAATGTTGCCACATGTTTATTATTAAAATAAACTGCGCCATCCTCTTTTTAGTTTTGTTCTTTTCGTATGAATACTGTGTACATAAAAAATAAATAAATAAATAAAAAAGAAATGAAGAAAAACGTCACATTCATAAATGTCACATCCGATCGTGAACGATATTTATATCTATACAAGCCACATCACTTAATATAGTTGCTTAGCGACACAAAACCGGCTACAGCGGCCAGAAACTATTGCATGCGTTTTATAACGAATATACAAGCAGACTTGACACTAATAATAATACATGGATTGAACGAAATGCATTTATGCATGACAGGCTAAAAGAGGCACATATGATATTTTTGTCCCTGTCTTCCTTCTGACTTCTTCACTTCATTTTTTTTAAATAGGCAACAAAATTTAAAATTTGCTTACGTCCCATATTTAATTATATACCGCCGATACCCTAGCCGTTTAGGCGGTCTACGTAAATGAACGTCGTAGATTAGAATGTACCATTTGACTACCATCGTGAACCTAGCTCTTGCTAGTTGAACGGGAATGTTAGTACGACTTAAAGCCATTGCTGCCATCCTTTTTAACCTTCTTGAGACTAACCGTGGTGAAGTCACTCTGCAGCTAGTTTCTAGCAGCAGAACGGATTGATCGTCTCGACCGGGGAAGAACCACACGCTCATAGAATTCAAGATAGAATTAGCAACATAACGGTGCTGTGTTTTGTGTGGTGAGTGGGATAGGCTCTTTGTTGAGGATGAATGATGATGTCATGGACGGCAGCTATCATTCAGCATCAATTAACGGTGTGCTTGTTTACCATTCCTATTGTGATTAATATATATATATATATATATATATATATATATATATATATATATATATATAAATATACATATATATATTTAATTATTATATATAGCTATACTATTAATTTTTTATTTAGTGAGTTATAAATTACTTTTAATCTAATTTTCACATTGAGAATAACAAATGATGTTATCATTTCTTATTAATATTACACCTGATGGTACGTGGTTCCTGCATCCCATGACGTCTATCCATAGTCCATTCATCCAGGAATCATGATGCAGATGCGTTGTCACCCTCGAGGACTGAGATAGAACGCCTCGTCACCAGTAAATAATGGCCTCCGGATCCCTATAAACACCAGAGGAAACACAGCAGCGTTGTACTGCTATTTTACGCATGTATTCTGTGATGTCGTGGACCTCTGACCCATTCATTCTCCAGCTAGAAACTAACACACACCCAAACCCGCTGATTGTAAGTGCCGCCACTTACAATCCCATTGCGAATCACAGATTCACCCGTGTCCGAAGGAGACCGAGGCACGCCCTCGACGACCCTGACAACGCGACCACCAGGGCACAAGCCCTTCATAAAACAATTCACACGTAGAAACAATGTATAGTAGTGCAATAAATAGTGCAATGTATACATAAAAACATCTTTTTATGTATACATTGTACCCTCATACCGCCCCTGCCGACGGCGAGGGCGTCGCAAACAAAGTTATTCGCGATACCGCCATGTCACTGGCCGGTTCTCTCCAGTCCATGCAGATAGAAGCGTTGCTGGAGTTTCTTGCGCCACTTCTTCTCCAGGGCCCACGCATTCTGAAGTGGTGGTACAGGTAGTTAATAATAATAGTGATATTAATAAAGATAATCCTCTGTCAGAAGCAACTGACCGAGCCGAGGTTCGGCGCTCTCGGGCACCCTCGAGTTAGACGCCCTCGCGGCACAGGTTACCCACTAATAGAGGTCTCGACCCCTCAACCCGGTGAAACTGTAAAGGCCCTCGGGCCAACAGCGGCCATCAGCCCAAAAAAAAATCTCTGTCGCTATACATATGTATACGAATGTCGAATCTATTGAACACTTTATTTAAGACATAATTTTTTGGCACTGGTCGTACCGGGCAAGATATCGGCTAACGAATATCGCCCTGACAACTTTTGTAACGACGCCGTTTTGAGAAGAGTCCGTTATTCCAGCCAGACGCAACTAAGATGAACATCTAAATCTTACAATGTACTAACAACGTATGTTATCAATCGTGAAATATTTTTTTTATTATTTTATGAATTAGCAAAACGTTTCTCAACCTGGGGATCATGTTTTTAATTAAAGGGGATCGCAATCTGTACAATAAATAAAATCTATGTACAAAAGATATCATTTAATAAAATTAATATTACTGTAGTTTTATAAAATTAAATATGACGATGTAGTAACAATATGCAAAAATAAACTCATTGCTTTCTTCGTGTAAATAAACTACTAATTAAAATGTTATTATAATATTTATAGTGAAGGGATTGCAAGACTTTGTCTTTTACGTGAGTCGTGATGTAAAGATGGCTGACAAACAATGAGCTAGCGTCAGAAACGCAAATGCTCTGCCAGATTTTAAGAAAGGTTTGTTCGTAACTGCGTGAGGAATGCATGAAAAGCATAACGCTTCTCCGTCGTCTTCATCTGGTTGCGTAGGGGTGACAATGTAACTGCATTATGATTCGTTATCCAAGATGAATTTTTGTGCTACGAGTTGCAGGAATCACTCACCATCAAGTGAACTGTGTGTTCGATGGTCACTCTTAATACAATAGAAAACATACCACACATACGAGTACATACATGACTGCAATCAAGTTCCATATACAAACAGACGCAAACACCACAGTTTAGTGAGAATAATGCACTAGATTAACATCCGACACACGTTCCACGTATGTCCTTGTAAGTAAAGACATACAACTGGTTTGTAAATTACAAATAGGCTTCATATAGAAGCGAGCATGTCGCACTGACCCAATTATCGTGTAGGCGGTAAATAAGCGAAGTGCTTTGCGTGAACAAAGCCACTCACAAATATATACGTATATTGAATCGAAAAATTCCGTTAGACAAGCATGCTGCATGAATTTCATCATCGTCATTATAAAAAAAAATCAAAGACAAAAGACAAGAAGAGGTTCTTGGCTTCGATCAAATAGTCGCAGCGTAGGTTGACCCACTAGAGGGTGCGTCGAGATGTGCAAGTTAGCGGGACATCGACGGACGCAATTGGCTCAGGGTCGTGTTTTGTGGCAATCTATGAAGGAGGCCTATTTTCAGCAGTGGACCGTTTTCAGCAGTGGACTGTTTTCAGCAGTGGATCGTTTTCAGCAGTGGGCAGTTTTCAGCAGTGGACTGTTTTCAGCAGTGGATTGTTTTCAGCAGTGGACCGTTTTCAGCAGTGGACTGTTTTCAGCAGTGGACTGTTTTCAGCAGTGGACCGTTTTCATCAGTGGCCCGTTTTCAGCAGTGGACTGATTTCAGCAGTGGACTGTTTTCAGCAGTGGAATGTTTTTTAAAGAATGCTAACAATACAATAACAGTACTAACATTCTGCCAGGATATGGTCCACGAGTCGTATGGCGGATTAGAACCTAAAGTTTCACACGCCGTAACCTAAACCATTAGGCTATTCTCGCTACAAAAACTATGACATTGAACATTACATATAGAATCGTAGCACTAAAAATCGAACTTAAAATTTTAATCTCATTACTTATTAATGGTATAAAGATGAAGAACCGTCAATAGTCTAATGGTTTATGGTACATTCTTATAACATCGACTATCGTCATGAAACATCTCGTAGCACAAACATTTGCACAAGTCACATAGAAACAATCAAACAAAAGGCGTACTAAGTTTATATAAGAAGTATTCTCCAACAGTCAATCCTAGGAATGATAAGATATTAACTGCTTATGGTAACCATTTAAGAAAAATACTCAATTAACTTAAAGAAGTTTTATAAAAATGTAAAATAAATATTTCTTAAAAAATATATTTAAAAACAACAATATATATATATATATATATATATAAGGAAAATATATATATATATATATATAAATATATATATATATATATATATATATATATATATATTTTCCTTCCTTTTCGCATCCGAAACGTTTCATTGAACGTTACATAATTTTTTGATTTAAATTTGCAATTCGAAATTTTACTTTTATTACGTCTTATCTCCACTGCAAACGTGAACTAAAATTACAATAATACGATAGAATGAGATAGCAATATACACGATGCACTTTTACTCTTAGCTAGATTAATCCGGATTCCTAAACGTTTACAGTAATTTATTTATATAGTTATACGTTGCCAATTACAAGGTGTGGTGATTACAAAGATAATTGGAGATATTTGCGAATAAAGAATTAATGAACTAAAATGTATTTATTAAAAATAAAATAAATACAAATTGTTGGCAAAGGTATGATATATCAAGTTATCGTTAATATAGTTGGGAGTTGAATGTTACCTCTTTATTAAAACACCAGGCACGGGAACGTCGGCCTCTTGCACAATATAATGACGTTATCACTTAAACCTTCTATAGGCTATATCTATAGTGTGTCCCTATAGTTATTACTGTCAATACTTTATTACATTGAGTGTAAAAAACGAGCACAACTTATGGCAAGTGATTCCTGCGGCCCATGACATCTACATTCATCCTTGACAAGGAAACAATACAGATGCGTTGTCACCCTTGAAGACTGAGATGGAATGCCTCGTCACCAGTAATAAAGGTCTCCGCATGCCTACACTCACTAGACGAAACACAGGAGCATTATGCTACTACCCCGGTCGAGCTGAACCATTCATTCTGCAGTTAGAAATAAAATGCAGTGTAGCTTTACCATTTATTTATTTAAAAAGACATTCATACTACACATTTCAGAGATGAATCTTTATAACATAATATTGTAAGTAGACAAATGACACGTATGTACTTACCACTCGTATTTATATGAATCGTCCGCAATCTCTAATGCGTACGCCAACAGCCTCTCAATGGTCGGCACTGATCGACGGAACGGGAAACATACGCAAGTTGTCGTCTCTCGCTCAAATAAATGACGTCATAATCGTTCGGACGATTGGAAGGTGACATAATACGGGAACAAGTTTACTCGTCTCATAATCTGTAGATTTATGAACCGGTCTCTTTCTTATATTAACGGTCACAAACACAACGGCACACAATTCACCCGGTGGTAAGTTATGACTGCGGCCGTTATATATAAGATATAAGATCTACGTCCATCCTCAAGAATACACACGTACATTGCACCCTCATCCCCCGCCGACGGCGAGGGCGTCGCGAATAAGGTTATTCGCGATACCGCCATGTCACAGACGTACCTCTCCTGCCAGTCTCCAGCGCCCACGCATTCCGAAGTGGTGGTACAGATAGCCAATAATAATAATAGAGACATTAATTTAGATAATTCTTAGTCTGAAGCAACTGACTGAGTCGAGGTTCGGCCCTCTCGGGCACCCTGGAGTCAGACGCTCTCGCGGAACAGGGTAACGGTTCAAGTCGAGGCTTCCTTTGGGAGCCCTTGTGCTGGTTATCTATTAATGGAGGTCTTGACTGAGCTCCATAAGTGCTCGGTCACCTCTTAACCCGGCGAAACTGTAAAAGCCCTCGAGCTAACAGCGGCCATCAGCCCGAAAAAAAAAACAAAAAAATCCTCAAGAAAAATTCCAGATTTATGTGCGAAGCTATCCCTGAGACCTGGTTTGGAATAATCTGTGGAATCAGCTGTCACCAGCGGTATTTCCGAACACCTTTCCTATAGATCGGCAGCACATTTGCGACTTTACTGGTTTTGCTTCTGGTTTTGTTGGTTCTTCTGGTTCATGGGCGGCGGTGATCACTAACCATCAGAGAGCTGATGGCTCGTTTGCCAGCTATTCTTATATCTAAGCTAATCTTATATAATAGTTTGTTATCGCATTTCAATTATTGTGAATAAATATATAGGTACATTCAGTCAAAAAAGTATTGGGAATGGATGATTTGTTTATGGTTCCAAATTAAATTTTTGTTTTTTTTGTTAATGTTAGATTGGCACAACTGCTTTCAGTAGTTTGTGTTGCATCTCTGATGTTATTTAGATTAAATACAGCGCTGTTTTTAGTTATATCATATCTAGTGTGTGTTGCGAATTTCATAACGGACAAAAACATCTAATAAAAATTTGTCTTCAATTTTGCATCGCCAATAGAATTTCGTGTTCGGAGACACTGAAAATAATACAGAATGCTTACGGTGAATCGACTTTATCAAAAACACGTGCTTACGAGTGGTACAAAGAGTTGATAAGCGGTCAAGATGTGATGGAAGTTTTGGTCGCTCTGGTCAACATCTGCAACTGAAGTTAACATCGCAAGAGTGAAGGAAATGGTGACTGAAAAGTCTCATTAAAGTTTGAGAGCCGCTGAACTTTCTGTCTTACGAGTTCGTTCGTACCATCTTAAATCATCACTTGGGTATGAAACATTTTACCTCTCGGCTAGTCCCAAAGATTTCTCCAAAAACTTTCGGACGCAACATTCATGAAACGCATTGCTTCTGGTAAATAAAGAATATTATTTGAGCGTTACCTAAATAACTATGACTATGACTAGTTCAAGACTCTAAAGTTTTGTATTACAGGCACATCGACTATATTATTAAAAAAGCAAATAAAGCTCTCGGATTCATAATAAGTTCTTGCAGGAATTTTGAAAAAAAAAAATCCGTAAAAGTACTTTATTGCTCGTATAGGCGGTGTCTTCTCGAGTACTCATCGCAACTTTGGAATCCTTGCTACGATATTAATATAATTAGACTAGAGGCCATTCAAAAAGGGTTTTTAAAATTTTTAGAATTTAAATAGGAACGAAACGCAATAATTATGAATTACAAAACAGAGTAGACAGTCCGTTACTATTAGATAAATTACAATTTTTTGTACCACAAAAAGCTATTTCACGACGGAAACATCCTATCTTCTACATACCCTTTCACGCAACAAAATATAGAAAAAACTCATTTTGAACTCTGAAAACTCATTTCATTCTGTCGTGCTTCTTATTTAATTATCAAATACATAGAACAACATGACTTTGATATCTTTAACTGAAAAATCACTACAATAAAACAAACATTGACTAGAGATTGGTTTGATACTGTAGCTTAACATACTCTTTTTACTATTTATTTTTTTGCTTCTGTTTATTTGTTTTCTGTTCAAGCAAATGTTGTTATTTTCTTTACTATTTTAAATTAAGTCTGTATACATATATTATAAAAGCATTGCGGTGAAGTATCTGTACTCATGGGGTCTATTTTTAGATATTTATATGTGAAAACATGTTATTAGTTTATTTATAGTATGTATATAAACCTAAGTTATTTTGTATTTTGCTGTATGTTTTCCAAATAAAATAAAATAAAAAATAAAATAAAATTCGACGAAAAAGGCCAGATTAGTGAAAAGAAAATTATGCACCACGATAATGCACACGGCCATCATTGCGGACGCATTTTTGGACAAAAATACAACAAATACAATCCAACAACCACCTTATTCACCATATATAGCTCCAGCCGACTTCTTTCTTTTTCCGTAACTCAAATTACCACTTCATAACACCCATTTTCATTCGGTAGAAGACATAAAAGAGAATTCGCGGCGAGAACTGAACTCAATTCCGGAAAAACCGTTTAAAAATTGTTCTGATGATTGAAGTATTCGTTGGTGTGTGTACCGTTTCTGAAGGAGGGTTCATACTTTGAAGGGGATAAAATAATTTAGATGAATAACTAACATTTTGTGTATTATCGATGTTTTCCCGGCACGTTCTTGATAGAGTAGTACATAAGCGTTCTCCCTAGCACGTTGGAGCGGCGTCTGTCACACGTTGTCCTTCACCTTCGTAACCGAGGATCGAACTAGCGTTGCTCGCGTACCGTGTATTAGAACGACCATTTAGACACTGAGCTATCACGCCTCGAATTTTTATTATATAATGTTGCTATTTAGATATTAATTCGGCAGTTTAATAAAATTATTCAAGTACATTGTTATCTAGGATTGGTGCAACATTTAAAAGCTCGACGTCTTATTCAAGGCAGCCTCTAATAACCGCTTTAGCGGCTTAAGGCGAGTGCTATTATATTGTCATTATATATCGGCCGCGTGGTGTAGTGGTTAGGATATCTACGTCGGAGTTCCTAGGATTAGCTCCCAGCTGAGGAACAACATTTATACATCACAAATTGTTTGATTTTCGTGTCTGGATGTATTGTATATAGTATATTCTGCGACCCTGTCTCTCCATCTGAACCTTCCTCGTAACTTATTGCATATGCATTACATTGGAATAGCGTAGGGGCCGAGTGTGTGCCTCTGTGTTTGCACGAACGCTTACGGCACTATAACATATTCTGCGCAGTTGATCTGGCAATTAGCAATAGATATCGCTTTCGTAATCCGCCAGGAGGGGATCATAATATATATATTGTAGGTTTTGGGGTTATAATAAATACTATATAAGAAAAAATTAACAGTGGTAGAGCTACACCGTAATTTTTTCTAGCTGCAGAATGAATGGGTCAACGCGACCGGGGTAACACCACCTTCACAGAATAGCACCATAATGCTGCTGTGTTTCGTGTGGTGAGTAGAGATCCGGAGACCTTTATTACTGGTGACGAGGCATTCACATCTCAGTCCTCAAGGATGACAACATATCTGCATTATGATACCTTGTCAAGGATCAATGTAGATGAGCCGCAGAACCCGTCAGGTGATGAGGTATGACATCAGGACGTTGAACACCTCACCATAACCCTTCACGTGACCATGAGTGCAGTAAAGCAATCGCAACGTAGAGTCAAACGCGATAAAATCAGTAAAATTGGATTTGTTCAATGCAGTGTTCGCGTAAGTATCAAACAATCCCTGAAGATTCAGATTGAGCCTCTATACTAAACATATAGACGTAATGTGATGGCGTGATCTTTCGCCGATCAAGCTAACCCATTCAAGTTGAAGCTAGAAACTAGCTGCAGTGTGCGTCTACTACTATTGAATTAGACAGCTCTACGATATGTGTAGTTGTTAAAATTAAAATGTTTATACCTCTAATAAAGTACACCTCTAGTTAAGCTCAAACTCTTTCGTTTGATCTTTATCCACCCCTTTTTAATCAAGCGAATGCCGTTTGTATTTCAAAACGTCGGCGGCTTCAACTAATTGATGTTTACTTGTCCGTGTGCACAGTGGCGACTGAAGTCACGTTTACTTCTAACGATGAACAGAGCGATTGACGTCCGAATACGACGATTTATTTACAAGACTATTGCCGACTTTATTAACTATAATGGCGACTTCAACGAGCTAAGCAAAAAACGTTAATAAAATATGTTAATGTGCGAGTGATTTTGAACCGTGGTGGCTCAATGTCTGAGCACTTGAGTTTAATATCACGTAACGCGAGCATACTGCGTTCGATCCCCGGTGTCGGCGATAGTAAAATTGTTAGTTATATAAATATATAAACCTACAGACAAAGATATAGTTGTGGTCCAAAGGCCATTAAAAAAATCATTATCTTTTTTTTTATTACCTTGTGAGCAACAAACGAATACACAGTTCACCCGTTCAAATGGCAAGTGATTCCTGCGGCCCATGACATCTACATTGATCCTTAAAAAGGAATCATAATGCAGATACGTTGTCACCCTTGAGGACTGAGATGGAATGCCTCGTCACCATTAATAAAGGTCTCCGGAACCCTACACTCACCAGACGAAACATAGCATCGTCATGCTACTATTTTACGCTCGTATTCTGTGAGGGCGTCGTCATATCCCGATCGAGCTGACCCATTCATTCTGTAGCTAGAAACAAACTGCAGTGTAACTCTACCACAATAATGAAATCAAGACGCAGATGAATTGGCACTACTAGGACTGTTATTTCCTGGCTACTAGTAATTTAGTCTCCATTTTCTACAACTCAAGGCAGCAGTTATAAAGCCGGAATACGAGACCTCTCCGACTAGATCCTCTAAACACTACGCCATACAGTGAGCAGATTACGTTTTCTTTTTAAAGAATATTAGAAATGCTATTAACATAACTAATATTCCGGTTAACCACTGCAACTGAGCTGGAAATGCTTGTGCTAGGAGATGGTCCACCGGGGTACCAAGTCAGAAAAACTCCACGAGTCCCTGGTTGTTGAATTTTTTATTATTGCATTCAGCGTAACAAACGAGCACACACTTAACCTGATGGCAAGTGATTCCACGACATCTATACATTCATCCTTGACAAGGAATCATAATGCAGATGCATTGTCACCCTTGAGAACTGAGATGGAATGCCTCGTTACCAGTAATAAAGGACTCCAGATCTCTTCATACACCAGACTTAATGCAGCAGAAATAGCAGCATTATGCTGCTATTTCACGCTGATTTTCTGAGATAGCTGATCCATTCATTCTGCCGAATAGAAATAAACTACAGCGTAGCTCTACCAATGGAAGACTCCCATCAGGTGAACTCGATTAAAAGATGATTATAAAAATAAAACAACACAACAGCTGAGTATGTAACCGCATGAGTATAGAACGCTCTTTAGGCATCGATGAATGTGTGTAATGTGGTTTTATTTCTCTTTGTTGTGTCATATGACATTTTGTAATGCGGTTACTTTATGTACATATATGTACATGAAGTACACATTATGTACCGTAAATGGTCAGAAGTTCCAAGTAATTAAAGGTATTTTATATGTCAGAAATTCCTACTTAATTGGGAGTTGAGCTTAAGAGGATGAAGGAGTTATTTGTCACAATTTCCACACATTTTTTTATTAATTTATTACATCGGACTTCTAAGAGCCGTAGTAGCTCAGTGTGAAGGCTCTCATTTTTTAACGGTACGCGAGCAAACCGAGTTCTATCCCCGGTGCCAGTTACAACGAAATTGTTAATCACTGTGAAGGAAAACATTGTGAAGAATCCTTCACATATAAATAAATTTTATAATATATATTTCGGATACACGTGAAGTCCACCAATCCGCAGTGGAGTCTCGTGGTCCGCCAATGCTCTAACGCCCTCTCAAGAGTCGGCCCAACAGTCGAATTTATATATGTAGGCTGCAACTAGTACTGTGTGCATTCGCGCAATATGATTACTGCACTATAATATATACTGCGCAGTTGACAGTCTGGTTATAACTGGAAGATATCTAAAAAACAAAGAGAACAACACATTTAAGTTTGTACAGGACAATAGAAGATTGGAGCGGCGAATTCTTTGGCAAAAGCTACATTGAATTGAAGGCGATTATATAGTCTTTGTAAATATCTGACATTACTTATAATGAGTTTGTGTATAATGCTATAGACAGTAGTAGAGCTACACTGCAGTTTGTTTCTAGCTGCAGAATGAGTGGGTCAGCTCGACTGGGGTAGGACCACGCCCTCACAGAATACCAGCGTAAACTAACACAACTAACACACTAAGGTAACTACAAAATGAACTTTGTGCTCGTTTGTCACCCTCAATAAAATAATATAAAGTCTCTTAAACATTAAATCTAAATCATGACATTAAACTAGAGTTAAGTTACGCACATTAATTATGCGTAACCGTAATCAAAAGGTAGACCGCAGTTAGGCAACACGGATTCCAACCTTGCGCAATCTAGACACAATGAGTTACTCTTTTTTTTATTACCACTGATCGTACTAGCAGACCGCATTGCAAAATGATATAATTAATTTTCTTTTAGTAAGGCTGTTTATAAATCAACCTCTAACATATCGTGAAATGATAAAAATGTCCTCTCTACCAGTCTCTACAGTTGGAGATATCTTAATGATTTTAATGTAACGTAAGTTTGAACTTAAGTTCGAAGATTTACCATTATTTTTTTTAAATGAATACAAGCCAGATCTAATCCACAATCCCACCTGTGGTTAGTGGAGAGGCAGATGTTGATAGTAGCTTAGGAAATGCCTGTTCACTCTTCACTGGCGCAGTTTAATTATTCCAATTCTTCGATGTTCGCATTAAAAACAACGAAGCATATTGCTATGTCCGAAGTCGAGGACCACAAGGAAAGGACGGAAACCAGCCATTTTGTTGTCCGATGATGAAAAAGAGATGGGAGTATCACGTTATATAATTCCTCTGCACACTCTCCAATATCCGGTAGAACCTTAGTTCCCAAAGTGGTTCCAAACGGTGGCGTGTCAAAAGAATGAGGGTTCACGAAAATTTATTTCCATCCTATAGTGAAGAACTAAAATGTTGGCTTGACTTCACCTATCTTCTATACTTGTAAAAACGTGCATTAATAATCAATTAATTAATTATTCAACCAATTTTCACTTTTTTTTCGAAAACTATTAATCGTGGTTGGAGCTCAGACGCAACGCATATTTCCTTAGTAACATGTAATCTTCACATTTCTTGTCGAGTTTTGGGAATATGGTAAAATGTAAATGCCCCCTGCATTGTCTGTCTACCGGAACCAGATAAATTTTAAAATTTGATCTATGAGAAAAAAGTCTGGGAACCTCTGCTGTAGAATATCGACGAGGAACCCTGTGTTTGTACTCAAGGATAAGCAAGGTCAGCTTTAACAAAATTTTTAAGTGGGAAGAGAATTGTGGCGTCTGATTGAATGCGAAAAATCTACCCGAAATTTTCCCAATTGTAACTGGCTATTGATGGGCCATTGCATTATTAGTTGGTGATTCAAGTTCAAGGTGCACATGCATTATCTCAATTGAGAACAGAGATGCATCCCTAACCGTAACTGAACCCCACACTCACCATACGAAACACAATAACGTTACGGTATTCTACGAGGGCACAATGAAGTCGGTCCATACATCGCTGACTCATCCAATTTTCTCAACTGCTTATAATCAATTAATTGTTTATTAAATTGATAATAGATTCGCGATATTTCTTCCGAATATTATAACTGGGGTGTATAGGATATACCGGTTTTTTGTAATGCCAATCGCAAGTGCATTTCACCATGCTAAGTAAACGACCAGACGGGCGACGGATGGCGGGAAATCCATCGGAATATATATTCAAATCAAAACTCTTCCAAAAAATTATTTCTGGCTGAAAGTAGATCAAGAGACCAGGAGACCTGCACGGCACTGAAATATGGATATTACAGTGCCGTAGTAATTACATCGATGTCGCACGATGGCCATCGGAAGACTCCTTTCTCGACACGAAGCAGGCAAAACATAACCAAATATTATTCCGTGATTACTCTTTGCTATTACTATTATAGAATAATAAAAAATGTGCCGATGTGTGTTTAGTTGTATACCGAAGGAGTAGAGTAAATAAGTAAATTATTCTAAATTATTGCTAATTCTTTAAAGTATCCACGCCTCCGCCACATGATGAGGTTTTGGACAAACGTTGATGTTGAATAAATTTAATGGATAAAAAAAATATATATATGCACACACACGAGGATATGAACGATAAGTAACTCAATCAGAGCTTTTAGAAAGTCGTTTGATAAGTTGCGTAAAACTGTTATGTCGACTTATTGTATTTACTGGTTAACGAGCTTAAATTCTAATGCACTGTTAACACCCGAAAATATATAACATACGTAAACAATAAAATACCGACAAGATAACAACTTGAAGCTTTCGCTTGAAAGCTCCGTACACACACAGTACGAAAACTAAACCGAACACCTAATAAATCTTTGATTAAACCTGATTTTACACTATTAACTGTAAAAAAAATGACTTGACTCATCTCCGTACCTAGCCATCCATCCCACAGATGAGTGTTTAACCGCACTGAAACAACAGAACTCACTGAAAACTAACTTTCACCGAAGGGCGGGTTGCGAGTGCGCGCGAGCGACACCAGGCCGACGTGAATACTGCCAGCACCCGCGCCCGCGTCTCCTATAAATTCTTTACAAGACTCGTGCCGAGACCTGGCCCTGTACTGACGCGCACGAAACTCCTTAAAGAGCCCTTTGATACTTTTTATTAATAGATTGGCAGCTAAGTTAGCAAGTAAGTGTATATAGTATAATATATATATAAATGTCTGTATGTATTTATTTATATATTTAACCTTCAAATACAGTATGAATAAAGGCGGACTTATTGCCTTAGGCATTCTCTACCAGTCAACCTGAGGGTGAGGCAGAGATGAAATGAGGTAGGTGTATGCTTATAAATCTTGTCGTGAAATACTATTATATTAATTATATTATATAAATAAACAATATAATTTGGGCACTCGGCCGTTAGTTATTTATGGGTAACCAGCATAAGGGTCCCCGGGAGCCTCGGCTTGGACCGTTACCCGCGCGCGACGGTGACTATCTCGAGGGTGCCCCAGAGAGCCGAACCGGCTCGGTCAGTTGCTTCTAACGGATTCAATAATTAAGTACATATAATATTTTCTTTAGCCGTTACATAACCACTTACTTCATCCCTCATAATCCCCGGCTTTGACATTGAATGCTTGTTAACAGTAAGTACGTAACTTAACATCTTTATGTCACACAATCGATTCTCAACGATGTAAATAATTATATAATAATCATATCATCATATTATAGAGAGTTTTAACAATGGTAGAGCTACTTCAGTTTGTTTCTAGCTGTACAATTCAGATTCATTCAGAATGAGTCAGCGTAGAACAGTTCTCAAGGGTGACAATTCATCTGCATTATGATTTCTTGTCAAGGATGAATTCAGAAGTCATGGGCAGGAATGTCTTACAATCAGGTGAATTGTGTGCTCGTTGTTACTCACAATGTAATAAAAAAAGAGTAAGAACTATGTTTGCACATCTAAGTTCTCAAAGATCTTACTTAAAAGAAAGTTCAGGTAATGGTAAGCAATCTCTGTTATCCAGAGCTACATCCATTATCAATGAAGAATGAAGAATTTACTTCATATAAGGTTTTAAATGCCCCATCACCAGTAATTTAGTCTTCATCTCTCGTCTGCCACGATTCGAAGCACGGTAGCATTATTCTACTCTTTGAGTTCAGTATTCAGAAATTATATGTAGATAATGGAATAATATAAAAAACCTCTGACACAAATAAAATTACATTATTATTTTAAATAGAAATTAATCTTTGATTGACTTGATGAGACCGTTTTGTGTTGAGATTGGAAAAGTTTCTTCCCCAAATTCCGTCGCAGGATTTCTATTACCAGTCTACTGTTTTCTTTTCCTCAAACTATTGTGGGTGCACCACCGTCCTTACTTGTTCTTATAGATTCTGTCCGCCTAAGGTTACCTGCAAGAGATCGCATCTAACGATAACATCACCTACTGTACTATTTATTCAGGAAATACTGTTTTTCTGTATTGTGACTGGTTCGTGTATAATAAAGTTATATCTATTTATGTTAAGAACCAAATCATGTATTCCAACTCGTAAGCGTAGACAAACGCTTCTATATTATGATTCTTTATCGCGGATGTAGGTGTCGCGGAATGTAATAATCGCTTTCTATTAGGTGTGCTCAATTGTCACCCTCAATGAAATAAAAAAACCACGTGTGACGGGTGACATATGACTTTGCCACGCAACAGTCCGCGGCAGGCGCGCGCGCAGCCTCCGGTCGTCGCTCGATCAACCAGTCGGACCGCTTACACTCCCCCTGCCCGCCTCTGTCCCAAACTTTGCCCCCATCACACCCGAAACACCACCCTCCCCAATCAACATAGAGTCCATAATCAATCACTCACTGCGAGCATTACATTAACCGTCATTTCGTACAAGACATGCGACGCAGGGTTCTCTACACATTAACCCGTACGATCCCGAATGTGAACTTTAATCCGGCGCGATAAAGATGGTTTCGGATGAGGATTCGTGTTAGTGGAATGCACCTGCGGACTACTGGACACCGCAATGATTGCAACTGAACCGCCACAATAATATTTACAGAGTTTCGTTAAATACGATTCCCGGGACACGTGGGTCTCCGTGTAGAACTCACCCACTTGCGATGTAAGGAGAGTTATAGACCAGTACACTATCTACTAATATCCCGGTTAGAAAATATTATTTATTTATAACTAAGAAAGCCAACAGCGTTTTTTTACATACTTAAAACAAATAATATAAATTAAAAAGTAAAGCCAATAACAGGTTTTCCTTAGTTATCTAAGTATAAGCATGGTGTTGAAATAAATGTGCCCTAAGTTAAGTTTACTCGAAAAGCCAGCCTGACTGACTAGATAATTTATTCTAGATTAGATAGATTCTAGATACACAAATCGATCCATACACAGGAAGAGTTATTTACCAACTATTGTATTAATGATTTCCTTTGTGAATTTGGATTTACTGCCTGTAAACAAGTCCACGTGATAAAAAGCAGCGCTATATGTAGGTATGATTAAAAAAGAGAAAATTAATGCTGAATATTGTTTTGTTTAATAAAATCGGAAAAAAATCAAACAAAATCGACTTGAGTGATTATTTATATAATAATTTACACTTTATTGCATTTAAACATAATTAAAAGTTCACAAAGGACGGACTTAATGCTCATCTTCCCTACCAGACAATGGTAATAGTTGTAGCAATAAATCAATGAATAAAAAAGACTAAAAATACATAATAAGTAAATACGTCTGATACATTAGACAAAGCTTATGATGATGAAAAATTAGTTGTATCTTGAAGTGTTCATCGCTAAGACTCTACACTCACATTATTTAGTCACAACTTTAGGTATTTTTAGCACTTGAGGCAAAAAAGCCAACATTAATAAAACAAAAAACCTAAAATAACTGTAAAAACCCGATAGTAAAGACAAGCGTCCGCTTAATAATCTTCCTGAGATCAACTCGGATACAAATTATGTACCAGAATAGAACTGTATTTTTTTGAAATAATATGTAGAATGTTAAGCCACATAGTAACTGAAACCTGGGAGTAGAACGAAGGGGTCTGCTCGTCCATAGAGGTACATAAGCGTATTTCGTAAAGTAAATTAAAGGAGCCAACCTACTAATAACTGTGTAACGGTACTATTACTTTTTTCATTATATTGACGGTGACAAACGAGCACACAGTTCATTATAGCCACATGGATCCTCGATAAGGAATCATAATACGACTGCTATTCACCAGTCGCAACACATCAGTGTTATGCGACAATTGCACGTTGATATTCTGTGTGGGCGCAGCTCTTACCCAGTCGAGCCGACCCATTCATGGCGTAGCTACAAAAAAATGCAGCGTGACTCGATCTCTCAATCTACCTATGTTCAAACTTGGTTGAAGACGTTGAAAGTTGACAACGTGTCCACACATCGTGAAACGTTGCTGTGTAGGCAAATGAGACCTGGAGATTTGGTTATTGGTAGTGAGAACCTTCCATCGCAGTCCTCGAGGGTGACAAGGCTTCTTGACTCCTTGTTGTACATGAATGTTGGTACTTATGGGCAAAAGTCATCACTTACCATAAAGTATGGGACACTCTTAGTTTCTTAAAAAAACTTTATCTAATACGTAGTAGTACGTAGTACCATCAGGTAAAAAGTGAGTCCGTGGTATTTTATGTCGGTAAACAAATGTGACAAAGAACATAAGAATAGAACCATCGCACATGAAGCTTGTTATGAATGCAATTAAAGACAAATTTATATTTAATCCTTATTTTACGTAAGATGCCACTAGCATTGATAAAATTTGTACAGGCTACCCAGTAGTCGTGGGGACGGCGTGGGTTTACACTTGCGTGACAATTAGCATATGGTGTTAGATTGTATATGGATCCAACAACTTCGCCATTTCGTCTTGCCAATATGTCAGTAGAATATATTAAGAAAGATGACAGAACATTGGTAGAGCACCGCGTCAGCATCAGTGGGTCGGCTCGACCGGGGAAGGACCACGCCCTGACATAATATCGCTTACCGTCATGTGATTGCATACCATCACGTGAACTGAGTGCTCGTCGGTCATTATTTATTGTGTCAATAAAATAAAAATATAAGTTCGCAAATCCGTAATGGAGTCGCATGGTAGACTTTACTCTAACACACTCTGTAAAGAGGAGGCGTACGTCTTGCAGTGGGATTTATATGTATATAGGCTGTTACTTAACTTTTATCTACTTTCGTGGTTATGGATTACGGAAATTCTTACAGCACGGTTCTTTAACCTAAACTAAAATTGTCAAAGCGAAACATTTGAAACATGAAACTTTTACGAAAAATTTTTTCATACATTCAGGTTACCTCACGATGTCTTCCCTCGCCGCCGAGCGCGCGGTGAATCAACATTTACTAATACAACAAGTAACATTGTGTTTATGTACCAATTCATAACAGTATGTGCTACTGAACAATAACTGATACTTATGAGATTACTTCTCCACCATACAACACTGCGATCAGATCGCTGTGTTCGCAAGCTGCGTGACAAGAGCCCAGAGTCCACCTCCACCTTAATTATCTTTATGTACTGCAAATGTCACTCCTGGGGAAGTTTAAACCTCTAAACACAACAGGACCGAGGTGTTATACAAATATTCTATAAATACGCAATACTTCCTGAAAAAAGCCTTTCATACACGGCTGCTCAGCGGATCGACGTCCTTCACCTTTTTTTTTAAATATTATTATTTCTTATTTAACATGCAGGTTATCTCACTATGTTTCCCTTCACCACCGATCACGTGCAAAATTAGCTCTTATAAATTTCGATTAGCAATTTCATTGGAGATATTGGAGTCAGTGGATTTTCCGGCACCGGGATCGAGCTCGGTTTGCCCGTGTGCCGTTAATTAAAAAGCGAGCGCTTATACACTGAGCTACCACGGCTCTCATTCTTTGTTTGATCAATATTTATAACGTGATTTTACCACATTGATAAAATAGGCCAAGCTATATATGTAACTTGTTAGGTGGATTAGCAATCACAGGTCAAAAGTCTTCTCCAAAAATTCCTTTTCCGCTGTAATTCTGAATGTTTATGCCTGATTATTTAACAACCGGTTAAAAAACCAAATATTATTACACCATCAGTTACCTTTTACGTACATAACAGGGGGTCGAGGACATGGTCGTCATACACTTTTTAAAATTAAATCAATTGTAATAAACTGTAATGTAATTCCAGTATATTTAGCCGGAAATATCCGCAATTCCCACAAACTGGTTACCAGATAAAAAAGTCTTTATGCTGTGTTACATTGGCATAGGATTGAATTTGTCGTGCACGTCATCCTCAACTGAATATCATCTGCAGTGTTATAATGAATGGCATTTGAGGAATTTCCTTGTTTGAAAACGAGTTATGGATGTAACCCAATTTAAACGGAATTCCTGCACTCGGAATTCTTAAGCTGGCAACATTAACTTATGGTTTGTTTGCACGATTGATTCTTATTTTTCTTTTCTTTTAACATATTATTTTGGAAACATTCCAAACGTCAGAAGATTTATATTAAAAGTTGTATCAAAAATTCCAAGAAGATACAAAAAATATTTAACAGATCTTGTGTTCTGTATGGTGATAGAAAGAAGCAGTATCAATTATGAGAGAATGAGGCATTGCACCTAATTCTTAGTGCTGACAATTGGTCATATTTGTTTATAAAGTAACCATTAGTAAACAGATGTACTAATTTACTAGTGTAATTTCGTAATAACCGTATTACGATTTGTTTTAAATATTGTGATATGTTATATAAATGCCGAAGGATGATATTGTCTTTATTAAGCGTAAATAGCCTAATGGTTTAAGGTACGGTCAGTGAAATTTAAGGTTCCAATTGACCATAGCAAGACAACATTTTAAACTTGGTTGGAGTGGTTAACAATGCAGGGATTTTATTTTAACAAAATCTTGATGGCGTGGGAAATGTCTTAACAACCAGAAACTACATAAACAGGATCATGCCAAAAAGTTCACAGTTTATCTATTGATAAGCAAACCCTTTAAGACAATAGAACAGTGCAGAACAGCAGCAAAGCTACGTCGCAACTTGTTTCAACTTTTATGTGACAGCCGGAAACAAGTTGTAATAAAAAACTAAAAACAGAATCGAATTGTATTAAAAAAATTTGAAGACAGCTCGATATTAGAAAACAATCGATAGATTGATCAACATTAAAGCCTCATTAGGTCATCAGTACCTCTTCCATGTCTTAAAAAAATGGGCAAACTCGCTAGCAGCTGATTTATGGTATCATCATATCACTCCTAGCGAATGCTGATAGAACTAAAAGTGACACCAATATCAACTTAGTTATCTTTAAAAAAAGAAACTATAGTTTACAATTGTATTTTACATACATTACGTTCGTTGTATATTTGCGATAATCTCGAATTAGTCTGACGTCATACTTTTTTATTATTCTAGTATATACGAGTAGTAGAGCGTTATGATGCTATCTGTAGTCACCGTCAGTCGCAGCTCTTAATACTATATAAGTCCACAAGTGGTAAATAAATAAAATAATACTTAATGATAGAACAGTTGGTTTGTGTAAACAATTTTATACAAATTGCACTCATAATAGTTTTTATATGAAAAATATATTTTTATAACAACTCTGAAATTATAATTGAGAGATATTATACATTTTCGCAGGGTACAGGGAGCTAAATTAGTATGATATACCTGTATTTCAGGACTCCAGATCTTTCTCCCGTTACGTTTATCAATATAAATATTGCTGTGTGTACGAAGTTTATTTCGTATTCATGAAACTTATTCTATTTTTTTTATTGTTGGCAATATAACTATTATGTACGACGTATACACACGAGATTGTCAAATCATAAATTGACAGGAACAGTTTTAAATTCGGGTCTTTGCCCCCGTTTGACGCATAATGGACCATTATTAAGTTAAGCCTTCATAAAATGCTATGCTTCAACGATTGGAAATATATTTAAGCGTGGGTGGCGCATTGAGAAATTTTTTTCTGCATTCAAAGAGCATAGATATTTATTACTAAAGAAAAATTAAGAGAACACACACACACAGTTAGTATTCGGTTCATCGTATATGTTAAATGTTAGTCTTATGAATAAATCCGAAAATCAAAAATGACTTTAGTTGTCTGCTAAATAGAATGAATTGAGTGACATTATGGTTTTAGAACGATACAATTATAATTAATATTAGTCATTTTGTTTATAACAAGTCCATACAAACCATACAAATGGTACAAACAAAATATCTTAATTCTGGTCCGACAGTGAGTGTGTGCCATTGAGCGTGTGAGCGAGGCCCGCGGTCTGGCCTGGCATATGGAGTAACCTACGATTCGAAAAATATGTTAAAAATTGCTTTTTTAGATTAAAAGTACCGTGTAGAATGAGGCCATATTTAAAGGAAGTTATCTTAATTAAATTGTATGGACGCAGATGTTTACTAGCGAGAACTCAAAATCTTATCTCCAGAATACCTCGTTTTTGATTTAACATTCCGGTATGGGCCCATAGAACCTCTTATTTGAATAAGCATAGAGTGCGCTCTTACAATAAACCATCATCGCAAACTTTATATAGCCTGTATTCTTTTTATTGTCATCAAACATAAAGCACCGGCTTATTTATATCAGAAGTTGTGTTGGGTGTCGAGGCAACGGTGCCACGGACCCCGGCAGTGCGCGCCGCAGCTCGTGACACAATGGCACGCGTCAGCCGCTTTTAGGTGCATTTTCCGCTACGCTGCATCAATAGCCTAATGGTTTAGGGTACGGTCTGAAACTTAAGGTTCGAATCCGCCACTCGACTATTGTCGTGAACCATCTCCAAGCACAAGCATTGTCAGCTTAGTTTTCATGGTTACCCGGAATATTAGTAATGTTAATAGCATTGATAATATTATTTTTGTAAATCCACCGTTGAGAAATTTGTAACATATTCATAGTTTAAAAACCGAATTAAAAAAATCTTTGTGAACACCAAAAGCGAGGTAACACAGAAGAGTGACACGGGTGTTATATAGCTTGAAATATTTTTTTTTTCTCTATAACTTAGTATGACTTGAATGTACACTGTAGGCCAAAAGTTTAAGACCACCTTAATTAAAGTAGGAAAATAAAGTAAAATTCCAATAAAATATTAAATGTTTAATTAAACTGTTTAAACATCTAATAGAACATTGATTGACAAACAATATACTTTAAAAGCGTAAAGAAATATTAACAGTCCATGCAAAAGGACTATAGTTAGCTAAACAGATTTTTCATAAAAACCTTTTACATTTTTTTCACAAGTGTCGGCATACGGGTCAATTCATTAATCAATTTGTTAATGGTGTCTTGTGATATATTGTTCCAAATTTCGCATAAAGCATTCCACATTTCTTCTCGCGAGGATGGGCCACCATTACGGACGTTCCTATCAAGCTCTTCCCACAAAAGTTCAATTGGATAGAGATTCGGACTCTGAGGAGGCTAAACCATGTTTTTTAACACCCCTTCCTATCCTCTCCATAATTTTGAGGTATGCTTTGGATCATTATCGTGTTGGAAAATGAATCGATTTCCAATTAATCGCAACGCAAATTTTGGGCATTTTGTTCTAAAATGTTTTTGTACTGTTCTTTTTTCAAAATCAATTTTAATCAATTCGATCTTGGCTAGAGAAGCAACCCTAGACCATAATTGCGCCACCACCATGCTTGATTGTTGGGACTACACAATCTGACATCATCTTTTCTTGGGCACTGCGTCGAACGTAAATTCTACGTTTTGAACCGAATAGTTCAAACTTGGATTCATCGGTCCAAAGCACTTTTTAAAATCTTCTTCAGTCCAATCCCGAAGCCGCAAAACAAGAAACATTTTCTTGTTTTGCGGCCTTACCAGAGGTTTTCGAACGGCAACGCGACCATACAACTTCGCATCCCTCAGTCGCCGTTTTACTATAGTCAATGATAATGGTTTAACTTGGTTTTATTTACTTCAACGCGGATTTCTGGTGCTGTTAAGCGTCTATTAACATAAGAAAACACCTACTGTTTGTATTAGCATTAGATATAGAATATGAACAAATAACCCATCGCAATCTTTGGGTGTGCGAGCTGTAGTAGCAAGAACGCAATATATATATATATATATATATATATATATGCCATATCCTCTAAAACTGACCATAATTTGATGTCTAAAGGGTTGAGGTCTGGGCTAGATGAGGGCCTCAGCTCTTATAAACGACCGGTTGGCCGTTCTTCACTATTGGCCATTTCAAACCAAAAAATGATACTTGGCCCCAAGTATCCCTGGTTATATTCCCATTTATATATACGGTTATACCCCCTTAAACTCCCACTGTGAAATGGAGTAAAGTGGGAAACCACTTTTCCTTCCCCACATCTTCCTAAGATATTGAGAGATCTCTGTCTCACTACATTCGATCTCACCGTCATTTGTTTTCAATTTGTGCTGCTGGCGATACCGGTTCATAGGATGCAGTGGCGGTTAATGGTTGATTCATTGAAGTAAATCTTCACAGGATATAATTAAAATATTGGAAGCTGTTGTTACTATCGGAAGACTACTCAGGCTGGCTAGCACTTTACACATTTAAAGGAAGTTGGGAAAAATGAACAAAACAAGAAGATAATACAGGATATTGTATTTAATTCCTTCTTTCTTGCCGCCATACAATATAAATTACACATAGCTCGGTGAACGTCACTGATACAAAATATATAATAATCAATCAATTGTAATAACTTATATGTACCTATAGTTACATCCATCGCCTGCTAACTACGAAACAATTGTTTTACCTACTGATAACGCGTCGCCCTCCATTTTGCCTATTATTATATCTTTAGAAGCTAGTAACACCGTTTTTGACAGAATCAGTTAGCGCGCTGTCAAATTGATGGAAAATATTTTTTTAAATTATATCTGTATAATAGAATTATTTTATGTACGGTTCATTATCAATTGTTATATATCTTAATATCTTAAACACCATAATTATCAGGTATATTTCAAATTTATACTCATTTAAGAATTTATAAAACAAATGCTCTAATGATTTCATACTTTACATTTGATAAAATATTTTCATCATCGCGAGGAAATGGTAAATAAATCAATAGGTTTACACTGTACTTTTTTTGGTGCATCACATGGACAACACTAGCCGGTAAACGCGTGCTATACCTTACCCCCAATATAGATAAAATAATTTTCAACGGAAAGCACTTGTGCGTTTTTATACAAATAATTATTTTTAGCTATTCCACAAAGATTATATTAATATTACATGATGCATAAATAATTATGTACTATATAATATGTAAGGGGTGAAAACGTATCTGCATTATGATTCGGTATCGAAGATGAATATGGTGTCATCGGCCGGAGGAATCACCATCAAGTGAACAACTGTTGACTGTGACGTTCGTCACTTCTAATATCATAAAACAGAAGAAACTTTTTTTCACTTAACATCTGACATTTAGGGATTGGTGCTAAAAAAGTTGCTACACTAAAATTTGCAAATTTCTTGCATTTAAGTTATATTTTTGAATATATTTATTGTATACATAGATAATTTATATTATATAAACACTTACCTTGTTACCGTAAGGGCACAAAATAAGTTATAACATTTTCTAACATGTTAGTATACAGTGCCAGTGGATAATGTATATATATGGTTATTCTATAATTATACATTCATTTGTGGCTAGAAACTTGTGAAAATATGTGACCGATATTCACATAGAATTTTATTAATAAAAACGCACATTTTAAAAATTATTTGTGTATTTTTAGTTTGCTTTATAATAAATACTTTTAACCTTTTTTTTACTTAGATAAGGGTAGCAGATATTTTTTATGAACAGGCTTTTGCATTTTCCAGATAATGCTTTACAAGATAATAAGTGGGCACTGATACTACACCTTCACTGTCCTATTCTTAGTTGGCCTATGTAAAACTGTATAGCTTTCAGTAAACCATTTCTCGGCTAAAATAATTATAAAAGAAAAAATATATAATGTGACTTTTGACAGTCTGATGTATACTTTGAAATCACAATGAAAATATGAAAATATTGAACCAAGATAAACAAGCTTCCTCCACAGCAATCCATCAGTGACACTAAGTACTAACTTAATGGCATTAAACATAATTATGACTATTAGATAATTTATATCTCTCCATTCCATCCTGGCTTATCCATTTGATCCTGCACATCATCTCATCGTATATTACAGCCCTGGAATAGTTTTCAAATATAATTAATCATTGTGAATAAATTTAATACATTATTTTTTTGCAGTATGTATGTATTATAAAACTATAGTTATTTGCATATTCACAGAATCACTCACTTGTAACATTATCTGGTTATGGTTATGATGTCCCTCTGGTAGAGTTTGATGATGGCAATATATTCTAGTTATTACCAGAAGACATCAACTGTGCAGGTTATATTATAGTGCAGTAAGCATTTTAAGCAAATACTTACACGGAGGGTGATAATCAATATCCCCCCCCCCCTCCACCGGAGTGCTTCAACAACAAAAGTTTGTTTTAACTCACCTATTATGTTATTTCCTAGCCTGTAACGCATCGGATAGCCAATCCATCGCCTGATCCAGCCCCTCGCCCCTCACAGCCGACGTCTTAAATATCTGGAAGGTTCTGTCGCGTAAAGCGTCCAAACCCAGAGCCTGGTGGACTTCCGCCACGGTCAGGCACCCTGCCATGTCTTGCTTGTTAGCTAACACCACTAGAATCGCATTGGCTAATTCCTCCTCCTGAAATTGGGACACGTTTTGTGTGAAGAATGTACACACCACACAGGAATCACCATCAGGTGAACTATGTGATTGGTATGCTGTTAGCTGTTTACATAAGAGAAGAGGAGCAAAAAATAAAATGATAGAAATAAATGTGCTCCATCACATTCTTTAATAACTAAATGTAAAAAATATTATAAGAACCAAACAATTAATAAAGGAAATCAATTATAGTTCTTTTACTATGTTGCTGCAGGCCCCGATGTAAACCATGTTTCGGAAGTACTAGAATAATAAATAACTCGTGTAAACAATAAAATATTGCATAAGATATGATCTGTTATGGTATTATTTATTTTTATGCATTTAGTATTTGAATACTTGTATTAAGGATTTTTTTGCAAGCAATATTAAACCTTTTGGTGTGAATATTAAAGCACTGTTCAACAATCAACAATGTTTTGGCATGTAGGTGAAATTATATTAAGGAAATTAATAATAATCAAACACGGGATTTTATTACAAAAATTAAAAAAAAAATAAAAAAAAATCTTATTACAAAAGTTTAAGAACAGTAGATACTATATAAAGAGAGTGTGCGAGTAGTATTTTATTTCAATTATGGATACGATTTGACTATAAAATTATGATAAGAGAGTTGAACATCATTATGCGTCGCCATAAGACTGTAAGTGCGAATGAGTGCACAATATGATGTTCTTCTCTCTGTTCTATAACCTGTCAGTGAGATAGTAAACGCATTATATTACTTATACATTTGATAAGAATGTACAAGTGATAGAATGCTATAATGTCTTTTCTGTGTTTAACATATCACCAATAGATAAAAAACTATATGATTAAGCTGACTTTAACTAAACTAAAAGATATTGTTTTGTAGATAAAAGGTTGTGGAAAGGATCACAACCTCACAGAATACCAGCATGAGCAACACAGCTTTCTTCTAGTGAGTGGAGGCATCTGGAAGCCCTATCACGAATTTGGACGAAGCATTCCATCTTAGTATCTCAGGGTTGATAGTGCATCTACATTGCTTCCTTATTACGGGAGGGCTGCAAGAATCACTTACCATCAGGTGAACTGCATGCTCACCCGTCTTAGGTTTGATTCCGCCAAGGATACATTTATGCACAATTCTTTTGTTTGTTGGATCACACCTTTTGGGGATTTTCAAAATGTTGCTTCTTGTTAATGGGACATTGATACAATTGAATATAAAAACTCACAGATTTACAAAAATACTTGTATGAATGTATACATATCCTTTAAAATTACTCAAAAACTATTTAATTATATATAACTATAATCACCCTTAACATATGCACAAGTTCATCCTTTGATATTCCTATTCGATCTCTATCCGCAGAATCCACCACGTAAATTATTGCATCTGTGTTTCCATAGTAACATCGCCAATATGGCCTGAAAATATCAAAATAATATTATTAGAAAGAAAACGTTTGTTCTTAGGAGACCTAACATCAATGGTGACAAAAAAATGATTTAAAAAAGTGAATAAAATAAAATGCTTGTTGTCACATATCCAGTCCCAATGCAATATTTGATGAACTGCAGTACTACGTAATGTGCGTTAAGTCCGCTTGGACCGTTTGGTGATGTCACAATAGAAGTAAGAACAGTAAATAAAATAAATAAATTGAACATTTATTAACATTTTTTTTTCCTACATATCTACAATTTATAGTGACTCACTCTAACTCTTGAATCAGTATATATTTTGAGTGGTGACGATGTAAACATACATTCAATTCATACTAAGTTTTCTTTAGTGTTCACAATGAAACATGACAATGAGAGAGAGCAGGTTTCTCAATGGCAGAGGCAAATTATTTCAACATATAAACTACCTCTAAAAGAAATATTCAACAGGTGACATGGGTAAAATAAATTTTATGAAATACATATAGTATAAGTGAAGCTAAATTGCCATTTCTACATATTAAATATTATTCAATATGTAATCATTAGTATGATATTGACTAAATTATATAAAATTGTATATATATATATAAATATATATATATATAAATATATATAAACTGCAGCATATCTTCTCGTTGAATATACTATATATAATGGACAAAAGTTCAACCAGTGCATGACAGTGACCTACGGATCTGAGACATGGTCCTTTGCTACTGACTGTATGAGAATGCAGTCACTCAAAAAGCATGGATATTTGCAGAAGTAAGGTAAACAACATAGGAAAAAGAATGAGAAAGATGAAATAGTGGTCAGCCCTATAGCTCATAGAGCCGATAACGGTTGGGGAAGGAGGTTCTTGAGAAGCAACCCCATATTGACCATTTCAAATTAGCATGGGGGTTGCCCCATTAGATGGAGTGACAACCTATGCAAGTCTGTGAGAAGTCGATGAATACAGGTGACTCAGGATTGTACTCCGTGGCAGTCTGTTGAAGGGGTCCAGCAATGGACTAGTGATGATGAATATGTAATATACAATAATAAAAATAGTATAATATTTGCTTATTGAATGTCAAAATACTACTCCCAAACATAATATTCCTAATATTGAGTGATTGTAGTCAATTGTTTATCTAGCTGCTGGTAAATTATTCTGGGTGGGCATGGAAATGTTGCAAGCTATTGTTGATTGTAAGCTTTTCTTTTATTTTATTAGGTTCCCAACTCAGTTCTTACCGTTTTTTTTTATTTTATACTCCGCATGTCATTAAATGTTATTGACATAATGTTTAAGATTGTTGGAAAATCCGAAACCGAAATCTTTGTTTGTTTGAGTTAATTTATATGGATTTACACCTCTTTCAATCTCTATATCAAATGATGCTATGTGCAGAGTTTCATTTAATATTGATATACAGAAATGAGATCTTAGTTTGATGAATTTTTCAAGTAGAAATTGGATGATTTATTCCGATGAGGTATTAAGAACTTGTTTAATGGTGGGCGAGTAAGTTGTAAAAAGGAGAATAGATTATCAATTAATAAAAATATAATTTTTATTCAAAAATATACTTTTAAAAATTTTTCTCCTATAGTCTCTTGAATCATTACATAAAGGAAAGTAATTCTAATGTTAGCAATGTTATAAATCATATTAGGTCATCACTACAAATTTCATTTGAGATATCTTGACATATATGCTTTTTAGATGACAACACTGATACACAATGACAATTAGTATTTTCAACAAACCCTAAAATTTTATCAAGATATTTTATTATATCTATTAATAAATTTTGATAAGACATGCTTGACTAGGATTATCAGATTTTAGCTCATTATTATGATGTCCTGGTGGTTCATAATCCGATATAATCCATGTACAGTAAGATTGGAGGAAGGTGGAAAACCAACAATTATGATGCACAAATATTGCATCCCAGCACACAATCAAACCCAGGACTCCCCATGCAGCAATTAGGTATTCTAACCACTACAGCATTTGCCTGCCACCTCATAACTAATGCTATGCGTCTTTTTTGTATAAAATAATGGAATATTTACATTAAGGACATAAAATATTATATATAAATTTTATTCATAAATATTTTGATAGATTGTCCCTTTCTCAGAATATTTAGATTGAAGCATTCACTATAAAAAAATATTATTTTAATATTTTTTTATAGTGAATGCTTATATATTTATACCCAATAACTTGGGTACTCTATGTAAGTAAAGATGTTTTCCATGTTGGAAATTTGAATTTATAACAAATTTTTAAGCCAGACTTGACTATATAGTATATAAGGACTTTGTTGCTTTTTGTTATCAATAGAAAACATTTAGTGTAATTTGACACACCTGGGTTATGACATGACAGTCTGGGTGTAATATATGTTTGCTCTGTGATTGAGTGACTAACATTACATATACACTTTCCTCTGATATTATTGCACATACATATGGGAATAGGGAAGAGGATGACGAGTTGTTAGTAGTGCCTCATTTTGCATAAATTTGAACAGCACTATAAAAAAATTCTGAGAAGTTAAAATTAACCAGGAGGTTGTCATCATCATGTATTATCATGTCAGTAGATGAGTTTCTAGATATCTATTCTGAAAAGGATGTCAATTGCCAACAGTAACATGTACATATATTTATATATACATGTTTATTTATTTATAATAATTTAAAAAAGAATCATCTTTTAAGTACTTCATCTCTCTTAATAAACATTAGATTAAGTAATATATAGTCTTTAAAAGAGAATATTTTAAAAACATTAACGACAATATGATTATCCTAACCTCAACATAAAACTCACCTAATACTAGTCTGTCCACCAAGATCCCACACCTGGAACTTGAGGTTTTTGTACGTTACTTGTTCTACATTGAACCCGATGGTAGGTATAGTCGTGACCACCTCCCCGACCTGCAGTTTATACAATATTGTTGTCTTCCCGGCACCGTCCAATCCGAGAATCAAAATCCTCATTTCACGCGCCCCTAACAATCCTCGGAAGTAACTAAATAGACCACCTGCAAACGGAAAGCCAATGTAAGATAATTATACAATATACAGACTCAAAAAATACGAAATATGACAAATATGCTATACCCATTTTATATGATAATCTTATCCTAACAAATCATGAGTTATCTTTTATGGAATGATTTTGAATTTTCACCAAGACATCCAAGCTTTATTATTTCATCTATTTCTTTTAGAATACCCTTCTTATTGGTTCTTATTCACTAAAAATCTTAAATGTTGTTAATTGAGAATTGCAAACTAAAGTCAACTCAACCATTTGACGTGTAAGCAAGCCCACATGATGTTGCCCTATGGCAAAATGTTTTTTGCATAGCAATTTTTATAAATCTCTTTCGTAAAATTTTTGAAAATAAATATTAATCATTGTTAGATATGGTTATAAATTACAAAAGTATTTTTTTCATGAAACGAACGAATCGAAAAAGTGACTGTATTAATTTTATATTTACAACAGTGACATCTATAAAGAGAACAGGAAACAATCGAGACTTATGTATAGTATTGACAAAATGAAAAATAAACTATAATGGCGCTACTGAGCGCTAAAGATTGCGGTGTTAAAATTATAAACTAATAGGAAATTTAAGGGAAAGGTACGTATTAATTATTAATACATAAAAATAAAGAACAACCTGCAGCCCTCCTGAATTATAAAGCAACTCTACGCAATCACTTGGCGGATGTAAGTACAACATATACACAATGTTTTTTATTAATATTACATACAACGTGGTGGTTAATTTAAGTTATTGATTTATTTATCATTTAATTGATAACTGTCTGTTAATAAATCATTGAATTCAAGGCAGGACGTTATCGCAAAAGCGTGTTCAGACCTACGTTTTTGTATTTCAGTTATAATGCGGCAAAACGTAGCTTAATATAGTTGTCTATAAAATCATTAATTATTGAATATGAACACTCAATCAACTAGGTGTCCATCGCACCATAGGTAAATATTTGTAATTCAGACACTAAGAACTAATTAGAAATTTGTTCTGTAGAATCTACTAGTAGCCTTTTTTATATTTTTATTAAGAAACCTTATACATTTATCAACAATAAATTTCACCATTCCCGCGCTGAACAATTAAAGAAAATATTAAGCAAATTACTACTATATTTATATTAATTCAGGTACCATGTTGCACGTTGACGGGATCGGATCGCCCGGGGAAGGACCACGAATGCCAGCATGTAATAGAAGCATAACGTTGTTGTGTTTCGTATGATAAGTGTTTCGGAGACCCAATTACAGGTACCTAGGCCATTCCATCTCAATCCTTTGAATTGAATGTTGGCTAAATGTAGATGTCAAGGATCGCATTTAACTCTAAAAAGTCACTTGTCGTCTCTAATATCATAATAAAAAGTTCCGTTCAAAAGGTAGCAAGGTACAGCGCGTGTAACGATTATGTAATCGTGTCGTGGTCTGCGCACGCGTCGCTGACGTAACGGCCGCGCCCACCGCCGTCGCGTGACGTCACACGGCAACGCGCCTCGACTAGAGGTCACGTGACGAGTCGTGCCCCTTCCCTTTTCCGATGCAATGCATATGCAATAAGAACGAGGGAAAGTGCAGATGCAGTGTGACGGACACGGGACATACACACAACACACAGAACCGAAAACCAATAATGTGTGATGTACAAATATTGTTGCTCGGCTGGAAATCGAGCACAGGATCCATGGCACAGCGGCCAGGTACTCTAACCGTTACACAACGCGGCTGTCAACTATTAATTTATATATGACTTATAAGACTTACAAATACGCAGATATTTCAAGCGCTATCAACCATACCCCTAGAGGTTTTAAGGTTCCAAACTTGAGGTGTTGGTGATAGTGTTCAGAGCACACCTTGAATCTTAACATGAAATAGCCGCATAACGTTTGTTATATATAATATCAAATATCCCGAATATATATATATATATATATATATATATATATATATATATATATATATATATATATATATATATATATATACATATATATATTCAGGAAATTTGATATTTGGGCGAAATATAAATTTCAAGGTCTCGGTATATTTGGAATTATTGACACCTCGTGTCTATGGATCGTACCAATTGGAAATAACTAGGCATTCCTGATCAGTTCTCAGGAGTAGCAAAGCATGTCTATGGGTCTCCGCCTTCACTTACCGTCGGGTGATGTTGTCGTTGTTGTCCTCTTAGATATCATCAACTTCAACCAAGACCCCAATATCGGAAAGTCCCCGTGAGCGACGCATATTGGAGGAAGAAGCATTTCACCTTAGTCCCCACTTAAAAAGTTACTTCATTATGATTCCCTAACGTGGAGAAAGGCCAAACCATCAAGTGAACTGTGTGCTCGTTAATCACCTCTAACATTATGAAAAGCAGCTGTTACACGAATACATTGGGACCGAAGACAGACCACCATTATACAAACAGCTTAGCGCAGTTATGGTTCATCTGGTGGGTGGATATCAATTAATTTAACTATAAAGATTTATAGTCGAGGTTGTATATGTCATGGCGCGCAGGAAACGTGTACATAGTATGTCTAGGTGTAGCTAGCGGAGGAGAGTTGGATTGCCTGCGTAGAAGGTTCCAAGTTCAACAGCATGCCGCTGCTGAGTTTAATAAATGTAGGGTTGCCGGGACCCAACAGGTGACGAGGAATTCTTTGTTATTCCTCAGGTGCATCCTTTCCATTCCTGCATCTTGAAACTTTGAGAATATATTTACTTTACTAACTTATCCCATGTAGTTAATATTGGATGATGGAGAGAACTTGTCAGTGGTACTGTGTTTGCACAAACACAGCGCTACAATGTAACCAGCACAGTTGACAGTATCAGATAACAACCATATGTTGCCATGGCCGAAATGGACCATGAGGACACTAGTTCCTTGACCTTGCTTGTTTTCATTGGCTAAAGAAAACAAATGCTATCAAAAAACCAGATGCTGGATTCTCGTACAATGAGTCAGGATCTGTTTTTCTCGAGGTTTTCTCTACTGCGTCGTTATTAAATTAAAAACAGAACATTATTAATAGATCGTATTTGAAAATAACCGACTGTGTTCACTAGGATTTTAACTGATTTGATTTGTGTATGAGGGTAAGACCTGGTCCTTACGGTAGCGAGCAGTTCTGCCTTTTGTGTGATAAAACTCTTAACTGTTGTCGGGGAACGGAATGTATGTATATTTTCTCTCATCTTTAGAATTTAAAAGACTCATCTCAAAAGTCTTATATGAGCGTAAGAATGTTTTTGTGACAAATTGTTACAAAACCTTTTTCTTTTATCAATATTACACTTTGGTCTCTTTCCTAAGCAAATGTGGCGCTTTCTAAAACAAAGTACTATCAATAATTTTGTTTTAAGACATTTTGCGGCCTTCCTCTCATTGTTTTGACTTCGGTCGTTTCATTCTAGAAGTTGGAATTCCTTCTAGATACGTGTGGACTTCTTTATTATTTCTAATTATCAATGTGTGTCAAACGGGTACAAAGTTCAGCTGATGGTCATGGACTACTCCTATGTCCGGATATGGAATAATAACGAAGTAGCGTCGCATACTCCCAAGGACTGAGGTGAAATGTTTCATCACCAGTAATAAGATGCTTTCTTTAATCAGATAAAACACAAAAGCCCCATGCTACTATTTTACACCTGCATTTTTTTATTGTATCGACACCCCCATTCATTCTCAATAAGGAATCGTAATGCAGATGTGCTGCCGCCTCTGAGTACGAAGATGGAATGCCTCGTCACAAGTAGTACTGGGTCATTGCAATCATTGCACCTCAGTTCTCATGGCTGGGAGCCCATGTGCATCTTGTATCTCTTGAGCGGTTGAGGGTGTAAATAATGTCCTGATCCGCAGCCATCACTTACCATCAGGTGATGTTCGTTTTTGTTAGTCACTCCAAATATTATAATTACAAAAAGAGAGAAAAGAAGCACGGATTGATAGTTTTGAAGTTATCATGCTTAAGGCACACCACCCTTTAAATGCATCGCGTGTCCACTAAATCCAACACCATACTGACAGCACTAGCTGGCTGATGGTACTCTCCAATGTTGGGGTCTTGAACAATGATGCCCTCCTGGTCGATATCGACCACGCCGAGCGGCCGTTTAATGCAACGCTGGATTCGAGTGCACACTGCAGTTTGGTATGAATTAAAATTTTTAGTAACATTAGTTTATAAGTCAACCTCGCAACAAACACATATTGGAGGATGTACAAAAATAGCAAATAAAATATAGTTATTATTATGTGGGCATTCATTTCCCTCCCCCTGTAGCTGCCCAATAAAGTGACCGAATACAAATTAAATAAAAATATAACAAAATATGTAAAAAATAATATATAACGGACAACCAGATCTGAGACAGGGCAGTCCAAACAGGTGAGGGTTGAGGGAAAAGGAATAGAAACCGGCGATAACCAGCTGTGACGAGGAGCAGGAGCACCTGCTGCATTTGAGCCAGGAGCGGAGTCGTGGAGTCCCATCCGCCTCAGATGGGGTCCCGTCTTGTCGGGATTAACCTAGATAGAAATGTGAGGATAATCCTGGTGGTATCCCCACTTGTCGGTCACCTCTTGTGTCTCTTGTCCGCGATGATGGGCGGGTCTTAGTGCGGTCCGGTGCGATTATTTTCTAGCACGGTTATGTTTATTATAAATAAAACTATCGAAACATTTGCTCCCAGACAATGTTTTATTTACAAAACTCAATGTACATATGTCCCAAGAGTGTGTTCTTGGATGATCATCACACCAATGGCTGGCCATGGCCACCCGACCTGCCCACAAGACCAATGATTCACATCACTGCCTCTCAGTATTTAGTTTATTTTCAATACATTCGCTGAAATATATACTCCACAAGAATCCACAACCGCGTACCACGCGCGTCTAATGAGTGATTCAGAACTTTAGTAATTATAGACATCTATTTGTAGGAATTCCCTCATGGCTCCGGTGCTGGTTACATTAATGATGAATGCTTGGATGCTGTTTATTTATTGTCCCGGGATGAGCTCCCGACTTAAAAGATTTCGCGTTTGGACAGGCCTATGTAAACATGTTGGAATGTGTGTTGGAAATATTTAAAAGCTGAATGATTTATGTGTCAAATTTGTGAAAGTTAAACTATATATATATATTATCCAGCTTACATTTAACACTTCCACTTCCTCCCTCCCATGTCTGCTGTGATCACAGCGACGTCGACATCGGCACCCTAACACTTAATGTAATTTGATACCAGTCTCAGATATATTTAATTATTTCTATCATATTACTATTTCTCACTCTCTTCTGACCAACATTGTGGGTGAAAGACATTCTCTTCACATTGAGAAGGTATTTATGCACAGGTATATCTATTGCTAGTTCCTACAAGGTGGATGGGTCAGAGTACCAGCGTCAAAAAGCTACCTAACTGCTGTTTTTTGTGCAGACATTGTGGGGATCCCGTTCCCATTTAAAAGTACAAAAGTAAGCATTTTATCTCAGCCGTGAAGTGAAAAGGCGTGTGAATCCTAAGCCTGTTGAGGAACGATGTAGTTTTTTAGGCTGATGGCCGCTATTAGCCCGAAGGCTTTTACAGTTTCACCGGATTGAGGTGACCGAGCGCTCATCAGCTCAGTATTAGTGGGTAACCTGCACAAGCCTCGGCTCGGACCGCTGCCCTGTTTCGCGAGAACGAATGATTCGAGAGGGCCGAATCTCAGCTCGGTCAGTTGCTTCTGATTGAGAATTATCTACGTTAATATCTCTATTATCATTATTGGCTATCTGTACCACCGCTTTGGAATGCGTGGGCGCTGAATAAGAAGTGGAGCAAGAAACTCCAGCGACGCTTCTATCTGTATGGACTGGAGAGAACTGGCCCGCGACATGGCGGTATCGCGAATAACCTTGTTTGCGAAGGCTTGCGCTCACCGGATGTAGATGTCATAGACCGCAGTCATGGATTCCGTCATATTCGTTTGTCAACCCTAATGTTATAAATGTAAAGCAAAAAAAAAGGAGAAGCAACAATGAATAACATTACACATTTTTATGTAATTTCATGAAGGCGATGACACAATACAACCTTCGTGAACTTCCGATAATGATTGTCATTATTTGCCCCCCCAGTCATAGTGACGTCACAGAAAAAAAACCGGTTAAACAGCAAATTCCTTTCAAGTCTATGTATTTTTTGTTTGAGTTTTCGGAATCCACAGCCATCGCCAATGTGCGCCACTGTAACGTAAACTTAGACGTGACTTATGACGTACTTTGCTGATTGTTCCTGTTGACCATATTATACCTTTTGGAATATCTGCAATACAAACTGAGACTTGATCTGTTAATGATTTTGTAGTTTGAAATACAGGCCAAAGTATTAAACCTAGACAAATACAATTCTCCACAGCCTATATATATAGCGAAGCGTCAATAGCCTAATGGTTTAAAGTTCGGCCGGCGAAATTTGGGGTCGGAGGTTCAAATCCGCCATTCGACCATTGTCGTGAACCATCTCCAAGCTCAAAAATTTGCAGTTTAGTTGGTGTGGAACCGGAATGTTAGTGACGTCACTAACATTGCTAGCATTCATTTATTCATTAGCTATTGGGACAGGCCTTCACCAGTTGACATCGACTGCGCAGGATATATTTTAGTGCCGTATGCATTAGCACTTATGTAGCCAATCATATCTTCTTGATCAGATAATATATCTTGATATAATGCACAAATATCATCCATCAGAACGCTGGAACCATTCGCAACAACAGGGTACTCTCACCACGAGACACCCGCCGTTATCTCCGATTTATGAACATAGTAACACTAATTCATGACTTAATCTCCCAAACTGAACCACATCTGGTGACGACGTCGGGTCAGTGACATTTACAATTACCCAGCCGAGTCCGTCCTCCAATGATAACGGATACGAAGGATCATTTTATACATTTCCTTATATATAATATGACAGCATAGGGAAATATAAATACACTATCTAGTTTAGAATTGCAGGTACAGGGATCCTGTTCGAACAGAGCAGAGATTGACCAAATTTTAGGAAAACAAACATTCCGTCTCAGTTCGGGGGTGACAAGGAACGTGCATCCTGAAACTTTGAGCATTGATGTAGAACCTTGGTTCCCAAAGTGGTGCAGATGGAACCCCAGGGGCCCACGGGAGACTCGACGGGGTGCTTGCGGGGGACGTTGGCGTGACAAAAAATGAGGGTTCACAATTCGTAAGCGGGGTCCACGAAAATTTATTTGCTTTCTATAGTGATGTATGATTTTCTATGTTGGCTTGATTGCACCTATCAATGTAGGCAGATAATATTTTAAGAAGCTCGGCGACTGTTACTTGTAAAAACTTGCATATTCCATATTCAGCACAACGTGTCGAGACTTGCAAAGCGCCGCCAAAAACTATTAATTCGTGGTTGGAACTCAGCCGCAACGCAAATTTCTAAAGAGGAAATATGGTAGAAATGTAGCTGCAGGGGTCCAACGGAACCAGCAAAATTTTGAAAGTGGTCTACGATAAAAAAAACTTGGGAACCTATGATGTACGTTATGTGCTTCATTACTCGCCATCACGTGAACTGTGTGCTCTGTCACCCTAAATACAATAAAAAAAAGTAAATAGCTTAAGTCGGTACAGTATTAATAAAAAATATTGTTATTCATAGTGAACAAGAAAGGTAATGAGGAAAACCTCAGCTAAAGCCTGAGCCGCACGTTGCCAGCCTCACGTAGCGATCTGGTCAATGTCAATGCAGCAGAAATGTTGGCGGCCTCTCTCATTCTAGGTATTGTACACTAGAGTTCGACATTTGCGTCATTGTCACCTGAAATTCCTAGTAATAAAACGCACAACCTTCTCAAAACTCGTACGGTAAAAATTGCAAAACACACAGACCTTTTATATTCTTTATTTTTGACGCAAAATCAAAGCACCACAATATCAGTATAACATGTCGAGGGCCTGGTGATCTGTCAGATAGGGAAACTTAGTGCTAGCACCAGTCTCACAAAGGAATATTATGTATTGTATTATATTGATTTATTAATTTTGTGTACTTTCGTTTACCTGAAGGAGAAACTAATAAATCATAAAATCAAAAAGCAAGTGACACAGGTCAATTAACAATTATGTTATGCGTATAACAACAATGGTAATTCCTAAAACTTTTCAGACTTTACAAACCATCCCCGACACTCTGAACATCTTGCATCATTCATATCTGCACTTACGTTAACGCCTTAAAAACCACTCGCGTCAGCACGTGCATGACCGTACGCTGAACCATAAGGCTATTGACGCTTCGAACATCGATATGCAGTTTTTCAGTATCGGTATGCAATTTTTTTCAATGACCGTGTGCAAAGATTTTCAATATCGATATGCAAAATTTTTTATAATTGACGTACAAAGTTTTCAATATCGATATGCATGGTTGTTAAATATCGATATACAATGTTTTCAATAGCGTTATGCAAAGCTAGTTAATACTCTATATACTAATTGTCACTAAGCAGATAGGTTCAAACTTGAACTGAAGCATCATACAAACTACATATGTATCATGACTAACAGCACTTCTCAGACTTTTACTCCGCTCTTATCTCAATGGCATCGAGCTGATTTGCGGTATGACATATTCACCTGTGTACGCAAGGAAACTGCACGTAATGACTTGCGTCAGTGTTGAATCATGACTTTTTCCTTGTCTTATCTACAATCAGTTCGGTGGAGGCACATGACGAGCGGAGTGCCCAAAGCCCCTCCTACCGGATGGATAAGTTCTTTTTTACGTGTTCTTAAGGAGGGCTTTATTATGACATCGATGTCTGTGCTTTTCAACTGGTACGGATGGGCAAATGTTCCAAGAACTGTCTTTTATTAGTGGTTTTAGTCTTGTTTTGTAATATTAGGGGTCAAAGCCGCTGTACCAAACCGAGTTCGGTTAATAGGAAATTTAAGTACTGATTTAACAAGTGAAAAATAACATCGCGAGGGAATCTGCATGACAGATAAATAAAAAAAACACATGTATTTCGAATACATGTGCAGTCCGCAAGTCGAGCCCGATTTGTTTTTGGTGGACAACTTTCTAATACCCTCTCTATAGATATATAATAGTATTAAAGTTTTATTATAGGTTTCTAGGACCCGTATCTGAAAAGCACAATACAGAAAAATAAATAATGATAGAACATTTCAACAATAAAATGCCACACAACATACTCGTATATCCATGTTTAACATATAATATAAATATGTAAGTTGGCATTCGGTATACCATTGTTCGATCGCTCCGATCGAAACCCTGAAGGAAGCGATGCGACTCCTCACAACGGTAAAGAAATCTAGGACTTCAGCCTCCGCGAACTCTCGGTCGAGGCAATGCAAAATCTCGGCAATAGCATCAGAGTGCGAAATATATTACTATATTGCACCCAAACAACTCTCTATGGTCTACCAATGTGCTTTACCCAGAGTTGGCAGTGTAGAAAGAGACAGTAGCTTATTATAATGTCAAAATGTCTGTAAATGTCTGTGATGGTTGGCAATCCACCACTGTGCGTTTCACGCGAAATTTCCTGCCACGCACAACTACTGGAATCTATGTGGAATTAGCTGTCGCCAGCGGTGTTTCCGAGCCGATACGACCTAGGGATCTTTAAGAATAGAGCCTTTACTTTCCTTAAATCATTAAGTTTTCATTCAGGACGGCAACGCATTTGCAACTTCTCTGATGTTGCGGGTGTTCATGGTTGGTGGTTGTCGCTTACCATCAGGTGGGCTGCATGCTCGTTTGCTGACCGAAATGGTTCCTGTAGTCGTTCTAGTCATTCCTGTATCTGCAAACAGATTAATCCAAAATAATAAAACCTCTCCAATCACCTGAGACGGTTGGGACTCCGGAACGGGCAGCTACGTGCTCAAAGGCGGAGATGGGAAAATAATATATCCCACAAAATAATAAATAATGCTAATAAAACGTTTCATGTTTTAAACTCACACACCGTTATCTAAGATGAAGGTCAAGCCAAATTAAATATAGATATTTGTTTTTATCACATGGAACAACAGAAGTATATGTTGACAGCAGGTTGATAAGTAAAGCTTGTTCATCTAAATATAGATTATAAAAGTAATTGAGGACCGCGTGTCGTACCAGTCAGATAATCCAGGATACGAGGTTCGATTACTTGCTAAAACCAATGTTTTTTGCAACGCAAATTGTTTTCTGTATGTGTTTGTAAAGAGTTTCGTTTACGTCGGATAAGTAAATCAAATGATGAGTATCCGTCAGTTCACGTGAATGTTGTAATTAAACTTCCTGAGCAATTAGCAGGACCTGAAGATGTAGTTGAGATAAATTCCGACGAAAATACGAAACATCATATATATCTCCTCAACCTGTCCATATTTTGTCTTTATCCGTGGGCAAATGCTTTATAAATATCTGCCGTCGTTGGCGGAAGGGCCTGTTATGTCGGATCCACTAAAACATGTTCCATATTTGCCACTTACAGAGCTACTTTCTCGGCCCCACCAGCGGCAGCCACCGTGGAGTTGTCGGTAGACTGTCTAGAAAATATTTCCACCAATCCAGGCAAGGCGAATCTAAAAATGTGCACAGCAATCTGCTTTCATCACCATGATCTTAGAGAAGAATGCTGTATATCTTCCGAAGAAAACCTGCTCATTACTCCTTGTGAACTTTATTGCCTTGGCAGCAATGTGGTGAATCCGTGGTCGAGATTCCTCATTTGCGTAATAACCCATTTCTAAATGTACCTTCTCTATCTCCTTCAATTATCAAAATTCATTTTACCCACCTATAGGGTACCATAGGTACCCACATAGCTCAAAAGCTGGCCATATAGCCCGTAGAATGGATAAACGACGGGTAATAAATGGCAACCTTGGAGACGCAGTGTAGGACCTTACCAAATTTTCGGGAAGTAGATGAATACAGGCGGCTCGCTATCGTACTTTGTGGCAATTTATAGGCAAGGTCTGTTGAGCAGTGGAATATGGACAATCTTTGACGAAAGCTTTTGATAAGATACCACAATAACGATCAGGAACCGTATCGACGCGTGTCTAAAACTGTTTGCGATCAAAGTCCGTTGACTTATCAAACCTTTTCCTCAAATATTTCACATAGCAACATTCCACTCTACACACGGCGGTAAAATGAGTCATTGATTACGACATTTTGCGACACTATCTTGTCTTTTTTTCACAAGTAAGATAGCCAATAACTGCGGCAAAACGGTTTACAACGAAATGATTCAGAATTGCACACGCCGACGGATGCCGAGGTCGTACTCTATGACCGGTCAAATAAAATGCTATTTATTTGGCTTTAACCATTTCCCCTAATTTAATACAATATATAAAAAAATATGTTATATAAACCTTTTATATTATATGTGTTGTTTTCAAAATAACAAAAGTAAAAGCTGACGACAGTTCAGTTGTCTATGGGACGTCAAACAACTCCGTCGTCCCCAGGACCTCAAATATAATACTTTTTTTTTAAATATTTAACAAACGTTGCCTGGCTGCATATTTTTAAGTTGTAGAGCCACGCTGCAGTTTGTTTCTAGCTGTAGAATGAATGGGGACGGACCACGCCCTCACAGAAAATCGGCATTTCGTCCAGTGAGTGTAGGGATCCGGACACCTTTATTACTGGTGTATTCCATCTCAGTCCTCAAGGGTGACAATGCATCTGCATTATGATTCCTTGTCAAGGATGAACGTAGATTCATGGGCCGCAGGAAACACTAACCATCATGTGAACTGAGTGCTCGTTTGATACTCTCAATGTAATTTTTAAAAAAGAGTCATTGTGACTAATTATATTATCAAATTTCCTGCAGATAAAAAAAATATATTTAATTATTTATTTCAAGTTATGTAACAGCCAGGATGTTAGTGCATACTCTAGCACGCTACTCCACTGCGGAATAATTTCACATGTCTTCGAAATATTTTTATTATATACCGGAAAACAATAATTTATAGAAAATAACAATAATTGGTTTGGTTAACTCTAATCAATCAATCAATCAATACATTTATTTGCAAGAATATTGTTGCATTATAAAACAATACTGCATGCAATTTTTTTAAATAATAAAAATTTTATAGTTGTGATATATAAGTTACAAATCTATTACTGTCTAAGCAAAATAGGATTTTATTGTATTAGACGCAAGTTATTACATAATGTCAGAGATCAATTAACAATATTATATAAGTCTAAGTTCATTCTAAATACAACCATCTAAGAGATAATTTCTTAAGCAGGGGCGCTGACCGCTGGACCGTTCAGAATTGGAGAGAGAAATCCGGGTGCAAAAGGCGAGGCTCGGGAAATGACTTGACGAATTCTTCGCAGATGATTCTTGCTTTATTACGTAAGAATAATTATTGAAATAGTCTAAGTTAATGTTACCAAGAGAGTCGTAATAGATCTGTGTCTACGAGCTTACTTCTAATCACACGGTGAGTGAGCAAACCTTGTTAGTTATGATTTTAAGAGCATTTTTATATTTATTTATTTAATTTTTTTTATTATTTTTTTTTAATTTTTTTTTTACCCGGCGGTGAATGAGAATATCTTGGAAAAAATCTAAAAAATCAATTATGTAATATAAATAATAAACCTGTGATAGACTGTGCTCTAAGACCCTCTCTAGAGAGTAGGCCTATGCTCAGCTGTGAGATTTATACGCTGTTACTTTAATTATCAAGTTAAGAAATAAATTTTTGAACGCAAGTATCGCTTTAGATCTGTCAGGTTAAGATGCAGGTGAGGCCTCAGCAACCGCTATAGAACTGCGTCCTTCTTTGTCAAACCCTATTTCCTTCAACCTGTATTAAAAAAAAATGACATGAGAATATTTTTTTTAAATTAATGTCAATAGTATAATGGTTTAGGGTACGGTCTGCGAAAATTAACGTCGTAGGTTCGAATCCGTCGTTTGACTGTTGTCGTGAATCATCTCGCAGTATAAGCGTTTCCAACGTTTTATTTAGTTTTTATTGAAATTTATTTAGTTTAAACATTATTTAGTCAGAAATATTTTATTTAGTTTTTATTGAAATTTATTTATTTTAAACATTATTTAGTCAGAAACATTTTATTTAGTTTTTATTGAAATTTATTTAGTTTAAACATTATTTAGTCAGAAACATTTTATTTAGTTTTTATTGAAATTTATTTAGTTTAAACATTATATAGTCAGAAACATTTTATTTAGTTTTTATTGAAATTTATTTAGTTTAAACATTATTTAGTCAGAAACATTTTATTTAGTTTTTATTGAAATTTATTTAGTTTAAACATTATTTAGTCAGAAACATTTTATTTAGTTTTTATTGAAATTTATTTAGTTTAAACATTATTTAGTCAGAAACATTTTATTTAGTTTTTATTGTGCTCAAAATAAATTAATATATTATTATGTATACTTTCATTCTTATATACGAAGGATTTATATACTCTAATAAATCTATTACGCGATAAGATTACGAGATGTGATTAGCCGTACATAATGCAATTATTGTCCATATGACTGAAAACGCGTAACAATGAATCGGGTAAAAGTTTTCGAATTTTACAAGTAAAAAGTTGCCGTAAATTCTCTTTGGTTATACTGATTGTATTATACTGACTGGTTTTGACATCATTAAATAGATGACATTTCCAAAACGGTTTCCCGCCATTTATTTATTGCTTTTCTGTTCGCAAAAATGAGAGAATCTAACAAATAATGTATTTTTGAAGTTTTGACATTTTGAACTTTTATTACAAAAAAGGGAAAAATGCGACACAAGCCGCGAAAAAAACTTGTGGACTTCTTGGTTTATGGAGTTAGCCCAGTGGCAGTAAGGGTAGCACATCATTGGTTGAAGCGTTTCCAGTCCAAATGTCAAAGATGAAGTCCGACCTGTTACAGATAAAAGTTTTATAGATAAAAAAACTCAATATTTGGGAGTCACACGAGCTCACTGTAAGAAACCTAATGAATCCACGTACTCACTTGCGATTCTCTATAGAAACGTAATGAAACTGAACCGTTTTTTAAAGATTGATCTTTGAACGTGATTGTGAATTGTGATGAAAACTGATTACCTACGACAAGAATGAACAAAAAGATCTAGCTCAAAGGGCCATCAAGCTCCACAGACTATAGCGAAACTTGGATTAACTTCCAATAAGGTGATGCTGTGTGTATGGCGGGATTGGAAGGGCATCGTTCATTATGATCTTTCACCGCCGGGCAAAACCATCGATTCGGATCTCTACTGCTACCAGCTGATGAGATTACAGGAAATCGGGAAGAAACGGCCGGAATCGATCGAAAGGAAGGGTGTGGTTTTTCATCATGATAACGCCACATCTTTAGCCACTCAGCTCACCACTGTTGTTGATACCGAGGAAGCGTTGCTGGACGGTAGATGGGTTTAGCGATGAGCGACAACCTTAAAAATATAAGTACCAGACTATATATATAATGCTGGGCGTAGGCCTCCTCTCTGAAGAGTAATGAGAGAGAACTGAGCATAATCCACCGCGCGGCTCTCTACTGCGGATTGACGGATTACACATGTCTTCGAAGTTTAATCTGCACATAAAATTGTGATTGACAAACTTCATCGGTGCCGACGCCGGGGATCGAACTCGGTTTGCTCGCGTGCCGTGAATTGGAAGTGACTCGTTACCGACTGAGCTACTACTGCTCTTACTACTTAAGAAAGTGTCCTAATATGGAACTAAACGCGAGTGAACTTCATTCAAAACTTATAAAACTATCTGAGTCACGTTTTGCACTCGTCTTATTGTACATTATTAACTTTTTTATTGACATTCCTTTGAACATGGCTCGGTTTTAAAAATAATTCCACAAACATAATTGAAGCAGCACATTGCTACAGAAATAAAAATTTCCATCATAATATAAATAATGACTTTTTAAATATAAAACATAACACATTATTAATAAACCCACTCGATAGGGCTTCCATTATATATGTACACAATTAAGGACACTCAATTTAAAAGTTTCATTCAAATTTGAAAATCAAATTTAATTGATTTAATAATTAATAATAGCTATTTTAAATAATATAAGTTATGTGAATAGGGGACTATATCGACTTCTTATTTAAATGGCAAAGTCACTTGCTGGCGGAGCAAACTGCCACGGACAAGATTTTCTGAACAAACCGATGGCATGGAAAATCCATTGAAATATGCTAAATCCTAGTTTATTTTTGGTAGCAGCATCAAGCAAGGATACCGGTACCACGTTTCTTAACACTCACTAACATCACTGTTATCGAGTATTCTTTTATGATGTCCGCTTGGTTGATTTCGAGGTCGGCTATATCTTGCCATTATTATCAGATGAGCTCCATTGGATACATTATAGCATCGTAATAAATAAGCCTCACTGCAAATAAAGAGTGACACACTCGTAGTTTTCTTCCTTATTTCGACGCAATAAGTTCCGAGAAAGTTTCATATACAGCTTCAAAAAATTGGGCCGTAATTAAAATACACAAAAACCCGAAAATATATATTTTTTATAACAAAAAAATTTTTTATAAACCTACCGGCGCCCAACACAGCGGCTAGGGACACTATCCACGCGTTGCCTATAAATTTTATAAGTATAGACTATCCACATGTTTACAGTGATATGGTCACCTTGTACACAGGCGCCATAAATAACCGGAACCGAGGCATAAATTAATTTTGCTGGTGGGTGACACGCGCGCACTACAGCATGTGTTCCAAGAAAAATGTTCTTAGAACACACTTTCACCGTTTGGGATCTGACGCAATCGTTGTGAACAGTGTCACGCTCTTCGCACGGAGCTGTGCCACCAAGCTGCAATGTTGCCGTGTGTGCCTTGGCAAAAATTATTTTTTCAAATTTGTTCCTAATTTGAGATTCACTAATTATTTAATACAACATCGCCATCTTAAAATAGTTAAAAGTCTATCACTTGCCGGACGTACAAGTATTTAATTGGATACGACCATAAATGCCATACTTCCAGCTGAAGTATGCCGCATAGCACATACCCTAACCGCATATTTTTAATAAATAAATTGTAAAAAGATAGTCACACAAATATTTTCCATTATTTTTGTGTTTTTAGAGTTTTCATTTATTAACTAACATTCTGTTATATCTTGTGATAATTTATTCAAATACCTACCAATTCATAATGATTGAACGTACGTTGTGAAAATATGTATTTCATTTTATTATAATGTCTCACCGCAAGGTGTCATGTCACTTGACATTGAAGCTTGGCGCACTCGCGTTCCGACCACGTGCCGGTTTCCACGGCCGTCGCTACACGTTAATTTAAAAACATTACAACTAAATCCTTATAGTATACTAATTTAAACTTTATTACTTACCTATAGGTTAGTTTTTTGATTAAAGATAAATAGGAATTTTAATAGCTTTGGCATTCTCGTATTAAGGTTGACTATGGCACAATGTGCGTGATTTAAGTCGTTTAGCGACTAACAATATTATAGGAAGCGTGGTTTCATTCATAAGTGCAAATGAGGTCGAGTCGTACGGCTGTAGTAGTTGGCACGATTTAACTACGATCTTGCAATTAGCGATGATTGATAACTGGGAATTGTAATCGTTACTGGGCTCTTATTGTATTAATTAAATTTACATCATGCAGATAACGGATGTCCGCTTACAGTACGTTATAGAATTGCCCCTTTTATATTATTTTAAATATATGTTTAGAAATATAATTTATATTTAAATAATATATATTTTATTGTGTTTATACTAGACATTTATAAAAATAAAATAAATTTTACTAGATAGGACACAAATAAACTATAAAATAGGTTTGACAGATACTATATACCTAGTTTTTGCAACATATAATAATGATTTAAATTAAAAAAAAGTATTTTCTGTATATTATAAAATAATTAGTTCCAGATGCATGCACCACGTTTTTCGTTTCAAATATTACACATATTTTCAATAAAATCTGAACGGAGTTTTTCTGTAAATCTGTACGGGCGAAATTATTTAATACTTTTTAATATGTTTTACAAATGTGGTATATATTTTTTTATTTAATCAATGACTGGTTCTGAGCTATGGTGTTAAGTTTTCCAACACATGGTGAAATCAATTTTAAATCGATTTCTAATGTACACCAAATAGACGAGAAAGTGAGTTAATAAAAATGATTACTATTTAATTACTATTATTTTTATCTTTACCCAAATATAAAAAATATATATATTTGTAAACGTCTTACGCGGCTTAGTAATAAAAAATATCCAACAAGATTTCGTTTCAAAAATGTTAAATCGAAATTAATAGGTATGTTACACAACAACTAGTCAATGAATTCCTTCTCAGTTGGACAATTTGAAAGTAGGTGCAAATTGGCACAAATATGTTGAATGATTCATGACACCACGAAAACGAGCATGATGATGAAACAAGAGGTGAAATGGAACCATATTTATTACACTGCTGGGCAACTGTCACTTTTTTTTATATTATTAACAGTAACAAACGAGCACACTGTTCACCTGATGGTAAAAAACAAGGGATCACAATACAGATGCGTTGTCACTCTTGACGACTGAGTTGGGATGCCTCGTCTGCCTGTTCTGCTATTCTGTGAGGGTGTGCTCCTACCCCGGTCGAGTTTCGTTCTGTAGTTAGAAACGAACTGCAGCGTAGCTCTACCACTGCTAAAGACGACAAACGAAGACACAGTTCAGCTGATAGTAAGTGTATTATGTGTATATATATATATATATATTATGTAAAGCTATTTATAACAATATATATATATATATGTATATATAAATATATACATAGTATGTTGGTTTTACTCATAGAATTATTAGTTAAGTTTGTTATTACAATGTTTGCGTTACACCTACCACGATTTCTCTCCACGCCTCGGGTCTGGTAGAGAATGCCTTAAGGCATTAAGTCCACCCTTTGTAATCTGTTGCCCTTGTTTGACAGGTGTGATCAATAAACTTTACATAAATAAATAAAAGTGGAAACTGCCCACCCATGACATTCATCTTCAACAAATATTTGGACCTTTGAGGATTGAAATTATTTTTTTAATTTAATTACTAAGTTCACATACCATTTCACCTGATGATTCCTGCGGCCAACTTCACTCTCGATGGTACAGATTTTAACTGTTATATACTGATAAACACAAACACGCAGCGGCTCATTTATAGATGTAACATGAATGGACCCGCGCGACGGGAGAAGGACCATTCCCTCAAAGAATACTAACATTACTTTGCTGTGTTTCGTATGATGAGTGTAGAAGGATCCGGGAACCCAATTAGGGTTAATGCGATACTCCACCTGAGTCCTTAGTGGTGAGAAGACATCTTAAATCTTTGTTGAAAATGAATCTCGATGGCATAGGCCGCTTCATCACTTACCATCACGTGATCACCGAATCAACTTTCACGATACAATAGCTTTCTAAGAAAGCACTGAAAGACCTTTACTAATTTAAATTACTTGACCTATGATTCAGCACGGCCTATGGTCGTCAAAACTACACCTAGGGTTTCCAAGAATCTGACTCAGGTGTACCGCCATAGACTAGGTCATAGCGCCGCAGACGTGGCGTCGGTCAAATACCCACTAAGTAATTCAAGTCACGACAATTAACCGTTCGGTTATTTCGTAAGTTGAGACCTTGAAGGCGATCGTTGAATGGGAAATAAGATCCGATAACGTCGACAGGCATTTTAAAATAAAGCAATATTATGAAATGAATCAAATGATTCAATCATAAGAAATTTGAATACCGTTTTTTAATAATAGAGGTAACAACCCCTTTTGTTCCCTGATGAGTAAGTTTTAAATGTGACTCAGGACATCAATCCTCAACAAGATGCAAATACGTTGTCACGCCCTAAGACTGTATTCCTTGTCTCCTGTAATTGGGTCCCTCAATCCCCTTACTCACGATACTAAACACAGTAGTGTTATGCCGTTACAAACTGGTATTCTGGAAGGGTGCTTCGCAGCATCTTAGTTGTCTCCCTACTCAGCGGGCCCCCCGCTCGCGAGTCTAATTACATAAAGCCGTAAAGGTCTCTGGACCAACAGCAATACTCATACACAAAAAATTGAAGGGTGAATGAGGTACTTCCGCGCCCTGTAGAAATTAGTCGAATAAAAAAAGAACCAAATGTGGACCATACAATATATATTAATGTTAATTATTTGTATATAAAAAGTTTTACAAATAAGCGGACTTAAGGCATTCTCTTCCTGTCTATCTTTGGGTTGAGCAGAAGAAGAATTACGAGTGAATATTGTTATAAAAATAAAAGATATTTATAAATATATATTTTATTTTTATTTATATTACAATGAGAATAACAAACAAGCACACAGTTCACCTTAGACAAGGAATCATAATGCAGATGCATTGTCAACCTTGAGGACTGAGATGGAATGTCTTGTCACTAGTAATAAAGGTCCCCGGATTCCTGCGCTCACCAGACGAAACACGGCAGCAATATGCTGCTGTTTCACGCTGGTATTCTACCTCGGTCGAGCAGAGCCATTCATTCTGCAGCTAGAAACAAACTGCAGTGTAGCTCTACCACTGTAAAAATATACATAGTATACTAACATAACATGTATATTATAGTGCCGTAAGCATTGCCTAGTCGTCCTCTTTCCTAGTTTGACGTAATGCCTATACAATGAGATCATAAGACGGTAAATATGTAGTGTTAAAGACACAGGACAAACATACAACACGCCCAGACCCGAAACTATCAATTTGAGATACACAAATACTATTCCTCGGCTGGAAATCGAAACCAGGAACGCAGTAAGCAACCTAGGTGCACTAAGTAAATATAGTTAGTAATTATGAAAACGAATACACGAGACCCAAATAAACTCCTCGACCAAAATATGTCTCAAGCATAAAATAAATAAATAAAATAGTATGCCAGTAAAGGTGATAAGATGAAGCTACAATGGATAAACCACGTAGCTCGTAGAATCGGATCTTAACCAGTGCTTAGAATCTGTGCTAACATGTTTGGGAGATTGGGCTATAGTTAAGTTAATGTGATCAAAAAGCATACGTAGCCAGTGGACGGTCACCACGGCCCTAATCAGACTGGCTGTGCTGCCTTCGTTACTAGTTTCTAGGTGTAACAGGAATCTCTAAAAAGTATACCTCGATCGGGGAAAGACCACGACCTCATAAAACACCAGCGTGAAATAGCAGCATAACGCTGCTGTGTTTCGTATGGTGAGTGTAGGGACCCGGAGACCTTTGTAGGTGACGAGACATTACATACATCTCAGTGTTCAGGAGTGACAACACCTTGGACCTTTTTTAGGGATGGATATATGTATGTATGTCATGGGCCGCAGTCAAACTGTGAACTACATCAGTACTGTGGTCTCTGTCATCACTGTTGTACTCTGCGGAAGTTGTTTATTCTTTGAACTACGAAACTGTTGTACTGTCTCTGTAAGTTATTTACTTTTTGAACTACTATTCTCCGTAAGTTATTTACTCTGTGAACTACGCCAGTGTTGTACTGTCTGTAAGTTGTTTTATTCTGTGCGTGTTGTAGAAGAAGTCACTATCATGCATTCACCATCTAAGTGACTGGAAGGGATTTCCAACACTTTATGATTAGTGGAAATGGGGAAAACAGCGGTGACGTTTTATTCCAAAACTGTCAAGATAAGTGAAGAAGAAATATAAAATCGCATCTGATTACACTGTACAACATTTTTTTAATAATATTAGGGTTGACATGCGAGCACATAATTTACATGATGGTAAATGATGCCCCATGACATGTGCATCCCTCCTCAATAATGGTTCAAGATGTATACACGTTGTCAACCCCGGCTACTGAGATGGAACACCTCGTTACCTATGATAGGGTCTCCGGATTTCTACAGTCAACCCTGGTTTGACGGACAAAGAATGCAATATGGCATTAAGTCCGCATAAAGTATCTTCTTTAGGTTAATACAATAAAGTTTAAATAACAAACCTGCCCGCTCCATTGTTTTTATCCTTGTTTAGTGTCCTCGAGAGAAGAGTGAATGAACATAGGAATAAAACCATACGTGGGAAAAAACCACCACATCAAGTTAGTACCATTTCGCGATCCCAGGCTATTGTTGAAGTTGTGTGAAGGTGGAGGTGTCTCTCAAATTGAGCTTCAAAGAAGAGGTGGCAAACGAGAGCAGGTCACCTGATGGTAGATGAACACCAACGTTATGAGCATGCGCAACACCAGAGGAATTGCTGGAATTTTAAAAAGGGGTAGGCTCTTTTGTTGTCCCTAAATCATATCGGTTCAGACATACCGCCTACAGCTTAATTATTAATTACGCTGTGGCTAGCATTTAGCAGCAACATGAATTAGTCGGCTTGACTGGGGTAGTAGCACACCCTCACAGAATAGCAGCGCGAAATAGCACCATAACGCTGCTGTGTTTCGTATGGTGAAGGGATCCAGGAACACAATTATAGATAATGAGGTATACCATCTCAATAAATAAAAAGAACTGCGTCTTGAATTTGTTGAGGGTGGATGCAGGTGTCATAGCTACAGTTGTCACTTACCAGTTTAACTATGTGTCATTTGTTACTCTTAGTTACTTAAAGAAAATGCGCACGCGCAAATTGTTTTGCAACCATGATATGATGATTTCTTCACCTTGATATATTAGGAAGTCAAAGGTTGACAGATAGGTGATAATTAGTTTCTTTGAAATCTATATGCGCAATAGAATATTTTGTAAGAAGTGATATTTAAGGTGAAGAAAAGCATCGTGAGGAAACTAGCATGTCTGAGAATAGAGCTTATCTTAGAGACGGAAAACAATAAATATTTCAAAAAGAAATGTGCATAAATGCGGATTGCAGCCGCGTAGCGTACTTCGCTCCAATACCAATGTCGACAAAGGAGGATTTATATATTTATTAGGTGCTTCACTACTTTCTCACCAGATGGTAGGGCTACCTAACATGGTAAACTCACTAGCTTAGAAAAATCGTAAAACATTTCGTTTTTATTTATTATTCATATATACATTACAATGGTACGTGGGTGGCACTGAAAGTGTTTAGAACCATCTAGTTAGGAACATGGGCAATGAAAACTTCACTGTGAGGTTGCCTCATTCTTTGGTCGGAACAGTAATTTCGCGACAGTTGTTCTGGAAGATGGAAGGACAGTTACTACAGATTGGTATGTTAATTGTTATTTGCCTTTTGTCTTGGAAAATGTTCGACAGCAGCGCCCTGGAAGCAGGATCCTCCGTCATCGCGACAACCCTTCAGCGTACTCCGCAAAACGAACAATTGAATATCTAACTATGGCAGGTGTCGAGATAATGAGTCGTCTGTCATCACGACTGGACTATCCTGACATGACGCCCTGCGACTTTCTTTTATTCCCAAGAACCAAAGATAAATTTCAAGTTATTCGCTTTACAAGCCTTGAAAATGCGATAAGTGGGTTCGGAGAGGAATACCTTACCCCTAACATACCCCTGAGGAAGAACGGCCCAATTGTTTTTCTCAGTGGTTCCATCGAATGATGAATAGAGAGGAACGAATACTACTTCGAAACTTAATAATAGTATCGGGAACTTTTTTTTTTTTTTTTATAGCATTAAGAGTAACAAACGAGCACACAGTTCACGTGATGGTAAGTGATTCCTGCGGCCCATGACATCTACATTCATCCTTGACAAGGCATCATAATGCAGATGCGTTGTCACCCTTGAGGACTGAGATGGAATGCCTCGTCTCCAGTAATAGGTCTCCGGATCCCTGCACTCACCAGACGAAACACAGCAGCGTTAAGCTGCTATTTTACTCTGGTATTCTGTGAGGGCGTGGTCCTACCCCGGTCGAGCTGACCCATTCATTCTGCAGCTAGAAACAAACTGCAGTGTAGCTCTACCACTGTCAACTTTCTACATTGAGCTGTTTTTTATTTTCTAAAGACTTTCAGTGTGACCCACGTGTAACACAACACGGAAACAACTCAGGTTCTTCTGTGCTGCACTCGTCCTAATTATGACATATATTTTAATTTAATTATGTAGGTAAGTGAGATGCTTATAAATAAAAAAAGTAAGTTAGACTATATAATAAGTTTACAATAATTATCGCCTAAACCTCAACAGGGCATCCTGGCTGATTTAGTAGTAAATAAGAGATAAGCTTTATCATTATTAATATTCGTATATTAGGTAATACGAAGTTGGATTTTCTAGTATCGTGAACATTATCTGCCTAGGAAGGATATACATATTTTTATACAAAGTTTCGAAGATAAGTTCGAAGGACCAAATTGGTTATATTTATAATATTAGGGTGAACAAATGAGCAGGAGTTCATCTGATGGTAAATGCTGTTTGCGGTCCAGCATCTACAGCCAGTCTGAACAAGGATTCAAGATGTAAATGCATTGTCACTCCCGAGGACTCAGGTGGAACGCCTAGTTACACTCATCATACAAAACTCAGTACTCAAACAACTTAATACAGATAAATGAAATACATATGTATTTCATTTATTTGTATTGCACGACCATATGTAAAGGTGATGGCTAAATTATGATTGCTGTAAACACATCAATTGGTCCCAAAACTGGCTCTGAAGATTCGCCTTTTCTTTTTCTGTGTCGTAGCATGTGTGGGGGTCTTCAACTCTCAGTGCATTAGGAGGGCTCTGGGATCTCCTCTAAGGAACGTACGCCTACGGCCGGAACCATTTCATGTTACCGTCCCCCCTGGTTTCCCTGTCCTGGACAATCAGAGCTCCCACCTGTCTAAAAACCGCATGCGTCGCATGGTGCTCGTGGACACCTGTTTGTTTGTCTGTATAGTTGATAACGATAACGGTAATGCGATAACATGGATGTGACGTCATTGAAAGAAAGCCCCAACACTTGTGTAATTGCCTACGAAACTTCACGTCGTAGGTTCTTGTCGTTTATAATATTATGTGTAACAAAGAACCACATGACCGTTTAGACGACAGCGGCACATCATTTCGGTCATTGACGTCTATCATCAGCAAAGATTCAAGATTCATATCATGAATCGTGACCCTGAGATGGAATGCCTAGTTATCTATAAATGATAGTTTACGTTTTTATTTTGCGAGGACGGAATTCTTCCCCAAAAAACAAGCTAATGGTGTAAACCTCAGAATATTATTGTATAAAGACTTAACCTTTTAACTTAAACTAAATTATATTATTATTATTATTATTTATGCTTCTACATAGATACAAAGTATATATAATGAGCTGTAAAGAGGAATCCCTGAGCTATAAACACCAGCATCTCCATCCTTCCAATGACGCAGTATTTTTGTTAATTGAGACGTAAGATTACTATACATTACTTATTATTATCATAATATTGTAATGATATTTTATTTACAGAACTCATAAACTTTTTACATGTCATTTGTGTGTGCTTGTGTTGGGAGTGTGTTCGTGTATATGAGTGTGTGGGAATGAAAATGTGTAATATACGTGCCGTTCGTGGGTTCATGTAAGTAAACCTATTAATAAATAGAGGTTAATTCCTAAAAGATGCTAATAAATCGTTCTTAACGTACTACCGCGGTTATCTTATCTAAATACTATAAAAAAATTTAAACTATGTTAGATATCCGATTTTTTGGGAATTACCTATCTTGATGCAGATAAAGAGAAATTGATATATTTTTTTTGTTTACGATCATAAAGATTATAAGAGCAACCAATTTAATAGTGGTGGAGCCACCTCCCAGCTCGTTACCCATTACAGTAGTAATGGTTCCGGGGTATCTGGGTAACGATCCTGAGGACTTAATACAGGTAATGTGTCATCCATCTCAGCCCACGTTTATTTTGTATCATCGTTGAGGTTGGCTGGAGACGTCATGGGATAGGCCAGATGTTCCCAGACTTTTTTCTCATAGACCACTTTCAATATTTAGCTGGTTCCGATGGACCCCCCTGTAGCTACATTTCTACCATATTCCCAAAACGCGACAAAAACGTTGTACACGTGGTTTTGAGTAAGGAATGTGCAAGTTTTTTTACAAGTAACAGTCGCTGAGAATCTTAAAATATTATCTGCATTACATTGATAGGTGAAGTCAAGCCAACATTTTAGTTCTGACCTATCGACAGCAAATAAATTTTCGTGGACCCCCGTTTTTTTTTGTCACGCCAACTTAGATCCTCGTCGAGTCCACCCGTGGACCGCTGGGTTTGGGAACTAAGGGGATAGGCCTTCAAGTAAACAATATGGTCGTATAATATATCGTAATAAACATATACTTTACTTTAGACGTTCACTTGATAATAAGTTGTAAGCCAAGTCTGCGAGCCATAAAGACGTAACAAGTTATGGATTGTGTCATTCACCTGAGTGTCTAGTTGGACCTTAGTAATTGCTTCTCCGGTCTTACAATATAGAAAACAGCAGGGATACGTGGTAGAGCTACATCGTAAATGAGCACTGACAGGTTTGCTAGTTTTAATTCTAGGGCTCTTCTCCTTTTACAGTTTCACCGAGATGAAAGCTGACCGAACGCTTAGGGTGTACAGCCGAGATCTTTATTAGTGGGTAACCAGCGCAAGGGTTCCCGAGATGGAGCCTTGGCTTCGACCGTTGCCCTGTACGCGCGAGCAACCGTCTCGAGGGTGCCCGAGAGGGCCGAACCTCGGCTCGGTCAGTTGCTTCTGGCGGATTATCTAGATTAATATCAATATTATTATTAACGGTCTGTACCACCACTTCGGAATGCGTTAGCGTTGGAACTAGAACTAGAACTTGCTCAGGTTCAATTCGGTGGGTCACCCATGCGCTCCTCGGAAGCCGCTCTCAAGGTATATATAACCCTGTTTTACCAGGAAGCAGGGTAACTTATAAAGACTTCCTCCCCCTCTCCCCCGATGTTTAGCCGCGCTTAGTTTAGTCTTAAAAGTTAACAACGAGTCATAATTAGTCCTCAAGGGTGATAACATATCTAGATTATTATTCCTTAGGGTAAACAGAGGTGTCATAAACCACAAGACCCATGTACCATCAACTAAACTGTGCATACGCGTCTCATCCCCTAAACTGATTACAAAAATAAATCTCTCTATTTTAAGCTTGTATTCATGGAGATCGTGATCCCCTCAGCGATAGTCTGTTCTAAATATAAACAAATATTTAATACGTGACGATTATCCTTCTCACTAAACGACAGTCGATAAATTCTCACACCGCCATCATCAAAGAATGCGATATATTTTGATTAGAAGGAAATATTTATAATCAAACTGCGCGACGTATCCGCGTGGGCTATTCGCTGGAAGCCGTTGAAGAGCTACTGTTTATATAACTAAAATGACCTGCTATAGGGTTGCCGCTTTTTAAAGACTAAATATAATATGTTTTATTTGTTTTTTTTATTGCCATGCGCCTTTCAAATGATATATTTCTCTCTAAAAATCTGATATTTTATGGATGTTGGTCGAATTACAACGTACTCACCGGTGAAGGAAACTAATGAAGTGCAAGAATAGGTCCGAGAAATTATTTGGAAAATAAATATCGCGATAATTTGCCAAACCCTCGCGTAGAACTCGCGTACCGTGAATTAAAAGCCAGCAATTGGACACTGAGCCACCACGGCTCGGCGAGAGAGCAGTATTGTAGCGGTAACCCTAGCGTAAACACATGCGGCCGTCGGCCCGTCGGGACCGATTCCCGCAGCCATCGTTTGACGATGTTTATTGAGGATTACAACCCGCGCAGCGGTGTGGGAGGTAGCAGTCCTAACCACCGCACTGTTTGTCATTTTAAATTGATAATAAAGTAAAAATTTAATTAAATATTGCCCAACTTATACTGAACGAAGTGACTCAATGAATTAAATCATAATAAAGTTGAAACGCTATTACATTATATTAAGTAACAGTAGCGACCTAATACATAATTAATACATTTATACACACATACTATATTAACAGTGAGAGAGCGGCGCTGCAGTTTGTTCCTAGCTGCAGAAGGGTCGTCTCGACCGGGGTAGCACCATGCCCACAGAATACCAGCATAATACTGCTGTGTTTGGTCTGGTGAGTGAAGGGATCCGGAGACTTTTATTAATAGTGACGAGGCATTCCATCTCAGTCCTCAAAGGTGACAACGAACGAATGTGGATCTCATGGGCTGCAGGAATCACTTGCCATCAGGTGAACTGTGCGCTCGTTTGTTTCTCTCGGTGTGATAAAAAGACACAATCGCTTGCTCGCGCCCTCTCTAAAGTGAATTAATTTCAATAGTTTTATGTTATATTATTTTTGCTTTGCTACCTATTTTTTATAATAATAGTTTGATCTAAGTTTATGTTGTTCAAACATTTTAAATATACGGAATCTGTGTTCTTGGATGATACTTAAATGGATGTCCCAGCATATGTTATGTTAATGTACACTTAGAAACGAAATAAACTATTTTCATTTTCATTTAATTTCCTTATTCTTCAGATTAATTTTCAGCGAGGGTACCGACGAAGTGCGTACGTAATGAGGGCGAAAATATTTACAAGGAGTGTCGGGTAAACCAAACCTATATACAACGTATCTAAATTCAAAAGCCAACAATATGTATTTTATAAAAATATAATAATTTAAATAATATTAAAGTTTCCGTCAATTATTGATTACTGCATCAACACTATTCGATACGTACACGATAAGTAAATAAAAAAATATTTCAAGATATATGTAGTCTCCAAATCCACAGTGGAGAGAGACGATGGAGGCCCAGCATTGGGATTTATATATACAGGATGTTACTTTACTTTTGCATACGTATTTACAGGCCAAGTTAGTGAAAGCGTATTAAATCATTATTTATTTACAAATGTTTAACTTTAAACTAAATAAAATCTTATAAGGTATAAATATTTATGTTCATTTCCATCTTTAACAACATACCTACCTAGATCCACACTGCTAGACCGGTGCGGATCTAGAAATGCGTTGACCCTGGGTTATTCCATAACTGCATCTAAAATCAATGAGGCTTTCGTACGCAAAAGGATCTAGATTCTAGGCTGGGATGAGGGAATCCCAGGCAAGTTTTGCGCAGGCTTAAGTTTTTTTTTCATTTAGCCACGGCAGCGGTTATGCGTCAGTGGAAAAAAATACAGTTCGGAGAATTGTGTACCTATTTTTATTGAACTTAAGTTTTATTTTATTTGTACTTTGACAACAATGTTATTATACATTTGTAATTGAGAGAGACAAAACGCAGTTCACCTGATAGCAAACGCTTTCCTCTCATCCACATTCATACTCGAGAAGGAATTACAATACCGCTGTCACTCTTGGATGAATGAAGTTGAACGGCTATAAATATATATATATATATATATATATATATATATTTCTATATTCAAGTGATATGAATGATGTTGTGGTCTACCTGAAGTTTTGGAAGAAACATTTTAGAAAGCAATTTTTCTGTATTTGTAAAAATGTGTAAAAATACATAAGTATAATAATTGACTTTCTGAACAATTTGAATTATAAAATAATCCTTATTAATGAGTATATTTCGAAATATCTTACATTCATAAGATTACTAGAACATAATATAGTTCCATTTGATTTGAATAATTAGACATTAGGAATTTTTTTCTGGCTGCCGCGATGACATGGAAAGCTGGAGGCAGTATTTATTTTTATTTATTTCATTTTAATAGAACAATCAACAGAATTACATAAAACTTGATTTATTATCGCAACCTAGCGAAATATACATAATTGATATATCATGCAGATTTAAACTGGTTATACGATAACTTAAGATTGAAACAAAATGAATACATGTTAAATAAAAAAATATAATTGGAATAAACTAAAAATGAATTAATAATAACGACAAGTTCTCCAGCGCATCGCTTCATTATACCGGAATGTAATTTTTTTATAATTTTAGCGTTAAATGTTTCTGATGTCACTAAACATGTCAAGAGACTTAACCTTACGAATAAAAAATCCTTGTACATTCTGCTTAGCCCAGGTACTAAGTAGTGATGGTTTAGATTTGTTCTGTACAATTTGTGGTGGAATAGGGTATCGCGGTATACGACAGGGAAGTTCAGGGTTATCCATGGGTATCATGTAAATTACGCCTGCCTGGTAGCATGTTTTACTTGGTTTTAAGACTTTTAAATCAGTAGAGTAGAGCGTACACCTTTCTCAAAGGTCGGCAGCGCATCTGTGTCTCCTCTGATTTTGCGGATGTTTATGAGCGACCGTAATCACTTGCCATCAGGTGAGCTCCTTACTTCTTTGCTACGTACGATATAGACAAAAAAACGTCGTGATAGTACCACGTTGTAGCTAGTTGTACATGGGTAAAGATCATCCGTCGCAAAATACAATATTGAAACTGTATTTCGTAATGCGAGTGTGGGATCCCAATTACGAAGAATGAAGCATTCCATCTCAGTCCTCGAGGGTAATAATGCATGCACATCTTGAACGTTTGAAAAACCGTAGATATCACGTGCCGATAATACAATTTATCATAAGTTGAATTTAACAAAGGGTTGACCAGCGAGTACACAACTCATTGGTCAACCCTAATCTTATAGTCTCAGTCCTCAAGACTGAGGTAGCAACAGCAAAACCAAAAATACCCGCATCTGTTAACTATTCTTTCATAAATATAGGCTCTGGCTATCCGTTTAGAACTTGCATTTCCCACTGAGTCTCTTGACAATAGGCCACGCGGTTGCAAGCCTTTTGTCCCGGGCTTTTAGAATAGAGTTAAAGTACCCCCTGTCTGTCGTATAAGGTGACTACAAGAGGATTACTGGTTTATGAGTGGTTAGGATGGGGACTTTTATCGTCCAGGACAGCGAACCGGTGGGGACGGCAACACAGACCTGGGTTGACGTAGCACAGAGACATGCCTAGGCTCAGAGCCGAGGGGCACCGGTGCATTCCTTAGGTGATCCCTGAGCCCCTGCCAATGCACTGAGGGTGGGCGTCGAGGGAGCTGCAGTGGATAAAAAACCCTGGAGAAATCCCTCAAGACAATAACAAAAAAAATCCAGGCCACTAGGCCACAACAAATTATTTGTAGGTTAAGCGAATTATAAATGAGCCCCGTGACTCAGGTATCATTTAATATTACATCGTTGTTCATTAACGCTTCCAGTATTGGATACATGTGGCTCGTGGCGACGTCACCTCGCAGTCAAACCTGCGTGACGAGCTACCTATTCGCCAAGGATTTTGTGGGGTGGCATTAATTACAGGCGGTAGCGGAGTACACGGTACCCGGTGCATGCGTGCGTCCATGCGTGCATGCGTGCGTGCGTGCGTGCGTAAATACAAGTTAATAAATATTATCTTCCGTAACAATATTAATATTGTTTCACCGTTTTTTTCCGTTTCTGCTAATGTTTTTAAAAGTATTGAAGGTGACAACCGACTGCCCTTGACAATCACATGATGCTCTGTCAGCCCTGAGGACCAAGACGGAACGTCTCGTCACCGATATCCCTCCACTCACCACACAAAACGCAGCGTTTTTATGCTGGTATTCGTGAGGGCGTGTTCCTTCCCTCCAAATTTATTTTTGACATTTGCTTAATAATTTCAGTTGAATATGTCATATGTGTTAAATGTTGTTTAAGTTCTATAACATTTTTGCAAATAAAGTCTATTCTGTTTAGAAGAAATGTTTTTAAAAGTAAACCTACGTTTTTTATTATTATACATTTTAGTTTAATATATTTGTAATGCGTATTATATATAAACTCTTTACGCATACTTTTGTGTGTTGACATTCATTTTGTTTTTTTTAAATTTAATATATAAATTATCCTTCTCCATCTGCACTGTAACTTAGCCAAATCTCGTACACCTCCAAGCGCGCAATGTGCTTAGGAAGGGGTTGAAAGCATTTTTCTTCACTTCTCTTTCTTTATAGTTGTTTAGGACACGGCTGTTAAAGACGTTTGACATAACTGATAAATGTTCCACTCTGAACTATATAGTCACTTCGTGCGTATTTCTGTTTATCATATATACTTGTCACTACTTGCATGTATGTTTCTTCAAAAACAAGCGTAGATAAGCCTCGCGTTATGTGTGGTCACGTATTCATTATATATTTATAACTTGTGTCATAATTTATCTGTTCTGTTTGAGAAATGTATATTTATTATATTTATACTTTGTTTACACAAGACAGACATCGTGCAACAAGGTGGACGTATTACAAAAGGTATTCTCCATCAGCCCACCTTTGGATGGAGCAGGCAATGTATTACAGGTGCAAGGAAAGATTTTATATATTAATTTAATCATAAAGATATATACATACACAACTTGTACAGTATGTTTCAGTCAACTTTGATCATACATACGAGTATTTATAAATATATATGCCAAAATAAATATACAACTACATAACTTAACACTTACGAGGAAAGCATATAAATATAAATACATGGTAAATATATAGTTTTTTTATTTCATTGATAGTAACAAACTCGCACACAGTTCACCTGATGGCAAGTGATTTGTACGGCCAATGCGATCTACATACAAGGATATATTAAATATATAATGCAGATACGTTGTCGCCCTTGAGGACTGTGATGGAATGCCTCGTAATAAAGGTCTAACGATCCCTACACTCACCAGACAAAATACAGCAGCATTATGCTATGTAGCTGGAAAGAAACTGCAGTGTAGCTTTACCACTGTTAAAACTATATTATTTAATGATCTACGTGTGGGATTTATTTATATATCAAGCAAGTTAAACGAAATTATAGTAATAGTAATGTTAATGTTAATGTTAATTGATGCAAAATCAACAAAAAGCTTACATTTAAACTTAAATAATGATCACAGAACAAACGTTTGTAGGAAGCATTACTACCTATGTACGATTATATTATATACCAGTTGCAACTATATACATAATAATTAAATTTCAGATACATACGTACACTATATATATGCATGTAGATATTATACACAAACAGATTGCCGTATGTTCGACAACTCAATGTCAAAATACACATTACGGAGAGGAGGACTAGTTATATGACAAAAGTACAATTAATTATTGCTCCAGCGTTAGATAACATTTTCAGATAGAACAGATGACATAAAAACTTAAAGACAACAATGTCTACAAATGAGATATTTAGACTGAATCCACAGTCCGCTTCAACTAAGCTTACGGATATGTTTTTTTTATGGCGGATGACCTCTGTGAGCCGAAGGGCTTTTACAGCTTCACCGGGTCGAATGGTGACCGAGAGGGCCGGACCTCGGCTCGGTCTTCTGTCGAATCATAGATTACGGTAAATATTTGTGATGGGAGATAGTTTACGACAATATTGGAATGGCTGATTCGTACTATGACCATTAATATCGCAGACCGCACCCTAAACGATAAGGGTATTGACGATAAACAAAAGGATGTTCGAATATATCATATATTAGTGGAATACTAATATATGATAATAATGTCTTCTGGTTATTGTAAGGTGACATCAACTGCACAAAATATTTTATAGTGTCGCAATGAGCCGTGCGCAAATAGAGGCGCCCGTCGCCACCTTCCCTATTCCCATGTAACGCATATGTAATAAGATCGGAGGAAGGTTCAAATGCAGTATTAAGGACACGGGATATACACCTAGACCAATATTTTGTAATGCATATATATATATATTTATATATATATATGCGCATATGATGATATTGTTTCTCATGTGAAAATCGAAACCAGGACCCGCGAGCTGCTATGTACTCTAATACGCCACACGGTCGTCACTATGATATAAAAAGAGTATGAACTCCATCACACAAATGGCAACCCTGAATACTTTGGCAAGTGTCGCTGTGTTTATAAACACCTATCATTCAACATTATGAATTTTGTTTTTACACAGAGAATTCCATGTCATCGTTCAGTTTAAAATAAAATATTATTGTACCATTCAATGACTAACACAAAATCGGTCACAGTTTCAACAGACACTGCGAAGGAGAGACGAACTGCACGCCCAAAACTAAAAGAAAAGCCCAGGATCCTCGAGCCAATCGATTCCCATAATCGTCTATCGCCAATTACTAGCCTGCAAGAAAAAGCTTCTTGCTCTAGGTCACTCTGTCTCTCCTTTCTCAACTCCTCTAGTGTTGCGAATGTTCATGAGCGTCGGTAATCACTTACCGAGCTGCTTGTTCCTTTATCACCTGTTCTATTAAGAGTTTTTTTTAATTTAACTTGGCGGTAAATGATAGTTACTGTCACCCATGATATATGGTCGACAACAGATCAAGATTATGCATCAATTAAGAATCAATGGTAGAGCCTTGCACCATGCATGGTCGGCTCGACCAGCGAAGGACCACACCCACTCAGAAACCCAGTGTGAAACGGCTGCATAGCACTGCTGTGTTTCGTATGGTAAGTGTAATAATCCAGAGGTCTAGTAACTGGTAACAAACAACAAAGCATGTGCATCTTGATACGTTATTGGAAATGTTCGATTCCTGGGCTAAGTGTCTTGTGTATAACCTAAGTGAAGATAACGTCGACATTATTTCTGAGTACACGCAGTCGTTACAGCATTATGATACGACTAATTACTACATATAAATAAACTGTTCTCAAAAAACCGCAAATCCGCATTGGAGCTAGAGAGAAAGGAAAGAGGGAGTCTATAATATATATATATATATATATATATATATATATATTTATATAAGTATAGTATATGTATAACCATGTCCCTGACTGCATTTGTACATTTCTCCGATCTTATGGAACGAAGAGTGAGTGCTTCTCCGTTCGCGCAAATACTTGCACTATCAAATATTTTGTGCAGTTGATGTCATCTGGCAAATAATAAATAATATATATATGTATATATATATATATATATAATATTAAATAAATCACAAACATTTATGTTCTAAATACCGTCAATTTTGTGCTTAAATCCAAACAACGAATCACGATGACTTACACTCCGCACGTCATCTTTCGAACGATAACAAGTTTACAGCTTTCCTTTTGTATCGTAAATATTCTGATAACCAACACAGAGGTTCAAACTGGTCGAAGTCCTGATTTAGTTTTTAACCGGGATAGTTGCAATGAAATATAATAAACAAAAACGAAATCTATTCTATGTATTTCGTAATAGTTACGTTTTTTTATGAATGTAATGTTGACAACCGACCTCACAGTTCACCTGACATTGATGAAATTTTTTTGATGTAATGCTGTTGGTCCGAAGACCTTTCCAGCATTATCGAAAGTTACTCATGTGGGGAAGGCTCGCTGAGTAGAGAACCCTGATGATCTACATCCACCCGCAAGAAAGATTTAAGATCACCCTGAGTGCTATGCCTACCACCACCTGGTAACTGGGTTTCCGGGTTCTTACATTCTTCATTCCAAACGAAACAGCAACCTCATGCTGGTATTCTGTGAGGGCGTAGTCCTGCCTCCTGGTGACTGACTCTATAATACTCCCGCTCTAAACAAACGTAGCGTGTCTCTACGACTTGTTGGATAAGTATGAAATGTCATAAATATGTAACGTTTTATACATTTGTCTATATTTATCAATTCTTGTGTGTGTTTGTCACTTACAAAAGATGATATGAATATGAAGATACTTAAGATGTTTATGTTGGTCTACGAATTCGTCAGAGACTACAGATTTAAGTGGAAATTATTTTATTAATGGACTTACTATTTTTCAACTTAAACGATCAAAAAAGTATTTTAAATTAATACTTGTTGACTATAAGAAGTAAGGATATGTTTTATGAGTTTAGTCTGTTTATGTTTAGGCATAACTTCATCATCATCACCTCAGCTTGTCATCGATTTACACGTCCTTCCTGAATCTAGTGGAAAATGTTTTATTTAATTCGCCACTTCCGACCTACGACATTTATTTATTATTATTTATTTATTATAAATAAAAGAGACAACACGTGTAGACTTAATGACTCTGAACATTTTTTACTAGTCTCATGTATATATGTACATCACAACTCTTAAAATACAAGGAAAAAATAGAGTTTTCTGCTACCGTTGAGATAAACGATGTCTAAAATCTATCCCACTGAAAAGCTAATTATTGTTAGCTAACTAGAGAGCAGCTGCAACGTTGCTTTACCACCGTCAAAAATACATGTTAGTAAGGAGGCTTTTCTTAGGAGATTTAGCCATGTTTATTGGATCTTCGTTTACCATTCGTGAACCATAAACAGCGCATAACTTGGGACACCGCACACCGATCTGCCTTCATAGTATCACAATGAAGTTCAGCGGTGGAAACCGGGCTGGTTCCGGCTGCCACATGACGTCACGCGTGACGTGACCCACCACCTTCTCAGAAGCCGGGCCGCGATCGATAGTTCCGTTGAATTCGCGCCGGAACGCCGGTTAACCGTATTGAAGTCGACACGAAAGGCTTTCATGGTAAAAATTAATTAAGCTCATTAGGCGGAATGTTTTCAGATGTTAGCGTAACAATAAATTGTGTTCGTTTACTATTATTCATGTGGCATTGAGATTTGGGACAGTGGGGAGATTAGTCACTCATCGTAAGCACCCTCGTGATCGCATCTTCATCCAGTATGTTGGTCGCATGCAACTTTAAGCGCTCATCTCTAATTCATAGCATGCGAATAAACCGAGTTCGATCCCTGGTGGCGGCACCAATGAAATTGTTAATCTCCATCTTAAGTGCTGATATATCACGTGCTCGATGGTGACGAAACCCTCGTGAGGAAATCTGCATGAAAAAAGATATATTTTGAAAATATGTGAAGTCCGCATATCCGCGGTGGAGCAGCGTGGTGTACTATGCTTTAACACCCTCTAGAGACTCTTAGAGGAATTTGTTGGCCTCCGCCTATGCCCAGTGGGAATACCACTGGGCATTAAGTCCGCCCTTGTAGAACCGCTACTCAACTCTGAATGAATTAATGAAAATGAATGAGAGAAAATGTTGGTAGGGTAAAATAAAAAAGTTATTTAATAATAAAAATCTCAAATTACAAATATATATTTTATAAATTTTTAATTTATTAAACATCATTTGTTATTTTGCGAAGAGCCTTCTCCAGTTGAGATCTAATCATGCTGGAGCTAGATGCAAAGAATCAAAATAAAAAAGTTTAAAAAAAATATAGGTGGCCTAAACAGTCATCTCACTGACCAGCCACTAGATGAAGCGCGACCTATGCCAGTCGATGGATGGTTCAGGGTCGTGCTTTGTGGATATCTATGGCAGAGGCCTACGATCAGCAGCCGTCATGATGTTCATAAAGAAATTACATACATATACTATTCTTTTGTTTCACATGACGAAGTGATCACACACAACATTTTAGTCGCAGACCCTCACAGAATAGCAGACTGCGTTTCGTATGCTCAGTCCGGAGATCCAGTTAATAGTTGTGAAGCATTCAATTAAAATCCTCAGGGTTGACGCTCGTCGTGGCACCTTGACTATGTTGAGGATAGATATAGGTGCTCACAGCCAGTCATCATTTAACATCGTGTGAACTGTGTCTTGATTGTGTCAACTTGAGTTTCATAAATAAGGCTATCGAGTCCTAGTCCTGAAATAATACGATTGTATTTAGGTTTCCGGGTATGTGTGTGTGGTATGCATATCTCGAATTCCCGACACTGCATCAAAATCTTCCTCCAATATGTAGAGACTGTGAATGCGTACGACACTGCAATACATCCTTCGCAGTTGATGTTATCTGACCGCAGAAGACAGACAGATGCTCGCCGTGATCGAAATGGACCAACACAGGCAACTGACAAAATTCAAAATTTCATCCTCATCATCTAGATGGTTGGCAATCCGTTTCACGCGAAATATCCTGCCACGCACAACTACTCTGTGGCATCAACCATCGCCAGCGGCGTTTCCGAACCGATACGACATAGGAACCTTCATGAAAAGAGCCTACACCTTTCTTTAAGGCCAGCAACGCATTTGCGTCTCCTCTGATGTAGCGGATTACTCACGCTACTGCAGAGCCACGACATTGCCAAGTTTCCTTATCGTGCACATTTCAGCCAGGTGTCTTTTAACTTTGTTTAATACGAATGAAAGTAACAACAATACCAAAATCTATTCTCTCGCATGATATTGTATTTTTAAATTAATTCATGCACCCTGTAAATGGACTTTCCATTTATATTTTTAAATGTGACAAATAAGCACACATTCAATTGGTAGATGACTGGGCATCGACATCGATCCTGATGCCTAGGAACGAGCCCCGTTATCAATTTGGTCCATCCTTACTACTCGAAACAGCAGACTTATGCTGCTATTTCACGCTGGTATTCAGTGAGGACGAAATCCTTTCCCGGGTTTCAGAATCCTAGCTACCGCGGCGTAGGTCCACCACGTAGACTGATACAATCATTTCGGTATTTCCCTTCATAATCGATTGTAATCATAAATCAGATATCGTTTATTGAAGCGATAAATGCATCGATAACAGCCGGTTTAATAACGTGGAACTGATAACGCTATTTCTTCTCGGTTTTTAGAGATTTTTTTATATCTACACCTGTCGCATAGACATCTTTTCTTAATAACGTGGAACTGATAACGCTATTTCTTCTCGGTTTTTAGAGATTTTTTTATATCTACACCTGTCGCATAGACATCATTTCTTAATAACGTGGAACTGATAACGCTATTTCTTCTCGGTTTTTAGAGATTTTTTTTATATCTACACCTGTCGCATAGACATCATTTCTTAATGTACACTTATTGCTGTTGACGAGGATTTCCATCTCAGCCCTCAGGGGTGACAACGCATATGCATTATCATTATTTATTGAGAGACATATCACGTGTTTTTTTAATTTTATTTGTGACAAACTAGCACACAGCTAAGTAATGAATGCGGCCCATAAAAATTTATCTTAAACAACGATTTTAAGTGCATATATGTTGTTACCTACCGTCGAGTGGCCGTATCCTTACACTTACCATAAGAAACAAAAAGGCACTATCCTACTATTTCACGCGGAATTATTCACGATGAAGCCAGAAACTAGCTGCGGCGTGGCTGTACTACTGTCAAACCATGTGTGTCCCGTGTCCCCGACCATATACATGTATATTATTAGTAAATTGTTGTATTTATTGTGCCATGTCCATGGAACCCACATTCATTTTCGTTAAGGAATCATAATGCAGAGAAGCATTGTCACCCTTCAGGATTATGTTGGAATGCCTCCTAAACAGTAATAAGGTTCTCCACGTACACTCACCAGTTGAAACACAGGATTATCATGACGCTATTTTACGCTGGCATTCAGCGATCGCGTGGTCCTCCGAGGTTGAGCGTGAGCTTAGAGGCATCTTCTGATGAGTGAATTAATAGAGTTAACTTGTAACTGGTAATTTGGCATCATTCCATTTCACCTTCAGCAAGTTTCTTATCTAAAAATAATATAAATATATATATTTGTAAATATATATATATATATATATAAATATATATATATATATATATATATATATATATATATATATTTATATATAAATATATATCTAGTCCGTTCTGTTAAAATTAAAATGCATTTTTTTTAATGAAGTAATGTAATATTATTAAAATTTATACCTACATATTTATTAGTCAGTCAGCAAAAAAATACTCTATTCGAAATGGCCACCCTTGGGTTTTATACAGGCCTTTAATCTGTTTGGCCACGAATCTATGGATTTTTGTTTCCAAGAGAAATTTCACCACTGCTTGCTCCAAAGATTTTTAAGCAACTCAATGTTGCCGTGTCGTTTAGAGCAGGCCATATAAAACTGACCATAATTGGAAGTCTAAAGGGTTGATGAGGGCCAGTCTTCAGTTCTTATAAAGTTCGGAACGTTGGTTTCAAGCCAGGCTTGGGTAGGTCGTGCCTTGTGACCAGGTGCAGAGTCCTGCTGTAAAGAGGATATTTCTGTGCCTTTCACCTGCGTATCGCGACGGAAGGCGTTTTGATCAATCCACTCTCTTTAATTGTAAAGATTGATTTAGGGCATGTCCTGTATATAGACGATAATCACCGAACTTCAGGTCTTGTTTTATAATACGCGACAGAGTCCTAGCGGGAATCTACATTTCTCGCCATAAGATTTTTTGCTTCCTAATGAGGTTTCAATTCTGGATTTAACAGCATTAACAGCCTTTGTAGTTCTAATAGCACGCGGCCGCCCCGATCTTTTCTGGTCTTCGACAGAGGAAGTGTTGTTGTATCTGTTGATAGTACGATATACGAACATACGACTGATACCAAGCTTTTGAAGTGTCTGGAATATGACTGACGGCTCCATCACCACTTTGTGCAAGGCGATCACTGCAATCCTATTTTCTTGAACACCCCATTCCATATTGTAATTTGATAATGAACACGAAAAAATATGTGAAATGGCGCAAAATCGAAAGAACGTGTTCCAAATCCAAAATAATTTTATGTAACAGTATTTATGGCCAGACTAGTTATATATATATATAGATTTTAAATGAGGCTAAACTTGAAATTAAGATCCATGGTATCTCAGTGTCTAAGCCCTCGCTTTTAATTCGCGGTACGAGCAAATTGAGTTCGATCCCCAGAGCTGGCATCGATAAACATTGTTAACACTCGTAAAATATTTTTTTATAAAATAATGCAATATCGTGTTCGAAGAATCATAGTGCCTAAAATAAGAAAAATTATCTTTTAAAAACCCACTTATAAATAAAATCTATAATATAAATCTATAATAAATATAATAATAAAATCATCACACATACAGACAAATTGATTAATAATTCTTATCGACCCGTGATTGACTTTGTAAATCATCGAAAAACATGAGATAATGTACTCATTAAGCGAAAATACCGCTCGACGAATATTTCGTACGAGCCAAGGCGCCAATACGAGCCAATTAATAACGCGATGACTACGCACTATGACACAATATTGCAGAGAATTAGGAAATAGCATGGCAATATTCCGTAACTAATCAATAGATAAGCACAAATCAATTGCTCACCTGAATTCACATTTTACGCAAAACTGTAATGTGAAAATGGAGTTTCAATCGATACCCGAAAGATAAAAGCCTTCCAATTAAATAGTTATTCAAAATTAAGTTTAAAGGAATAGGCAGTCTAGTGCGGTAAATATAAGCCGCAAGTACAGCAGGGAAACGTCATAACACTGCATACATCCGTCAAACGGTATCGAACATTAATTCAGATCCCGAAAGCGTTCGCCGAAATATCTGACGCGAGACGTCACGACGACTCCGTCAGCTATGCACACAGCGGAGGGCGGAGCTTGTGACGTCACTCACCGCGGCCAGACCTACGCTGCGAGTCGGTCCTTATAATTGCGAACCGCCACCGAAACCAATCACAAACCAGCAGACCGTCGAAGGAGTAACACGTAACGGACGTGACATATACGGATAGATACGACACTATCGTGAAACAGTGAAGTGAAATGGAGAAAGCTTTGTTAGTGTTTGTTATTTTGGTGAGCGCGGCCGCACACCGCCACCATCCAAAGTTCCCCAAGTCCTCGGAGGAGGTCGACAGTTCGCTGTACAAGAAAGGTGAATGTCCATGATGCAACTTGAGTTCTAATCAAGTGATAGTGAATTATTTCTATGAAACTTTTTTCCTTTTTTCAATTCAATATCATCGCCTCAATTAATAATTAATTATATTTAACAGTGGCGTGTACAAGTGAAAATGACCAGTTGAGAAATGAAATTATCGAAAAGTCAAAATGTGGAGAACCCAAGGAGGTGTTCGTGCATTTACATCCCAGGGCCACCCATGAGCAGGTACCACAATATATTTTTAATAACACTACCAATATAATATAACTAGATAATCACAATCGAACCAATTCCCTTGAATTTTAGAAGCCATAAAAAATATTTTTATTTAATTGTATCTAATTAAACAATTCAAATTTAATGCGTAATATATAATTATTTCTTTGACCTCATTAACATTAACTGTTCAGTTAGTTCGTGATTCTAATTACATTGTAGTTAAAACTAATTTATTAACTGTAATAACAAGTAACGTGACATTAGTATGTCATAATACTTAACCGCTTTCGATCAGACTAAATGTTTTGATAAGCAAGAATACCTAGATTTTTAAAATTAGTCATCCTCCGTTTCTACAATCACGTTCAGAATTTCATATTATTTACTACGTACAAAACTTATCTACGATATTTAATCGCGGGCGATAGTTTTTATTTGACGCTCACCAAGACAAATATTTGAACGTACAATGTCGTGTACATCCGCAAGTGTGGTCATTAGAGATGCGTGAGAAAATCCGCTTGAACTGAATTTACTGACGCGCTCGGATTTCCCAGGTGAGCCCGGGGGCGATTTGGGTGAAGAGGTGCGTCGGACTCTGCGACTACGAGGCGACGGGTTCCAAGTGCGTCTCGACCAAGTCCAAAATACAACACATACCGGTATGTACAGTCAATGTTTGGTTATCGTCGAAGCTAGTGTTTATCTCCGCTAAATTGGGTGCATCCTTGACACAGTTCCATGTGCCGCTGGGCTTAGTTGCGTCATTGCCCTTTATGATAATGATGACATGAATTGCATCGTTTGCTTGTCTAACGACTTAGCAAGTCACAAGCGTCCATTCATGAATGTCTCGCTTCGATACACTTTCTATAATTGCCCACTGACTCAACTAGAATGTTTGAAACGTGTTCGAAACATTCCCGTTATTAATTCTCTAATTGTATTGTATGCTTCAAGGCAAAACGTTCTATGAATTTCCATGCGATATTAGAATTTATTTAAACAAACTGTGGTTATTCTTATATGCCCACTGATAACAGTGATAAGAGTTATAATTATCTAATACAATAACGCATAACACACAAATCGCTTAAGACAACGCAAGACATAAAAGGGAAGGGAGATTTGTGCTATTTTTGTAAAATAGGTCATTGCTGACACTGGGCCAAAATATATCGCAATAATTAATCAAATCTTCTGGATAGATCACGTTAGACATGATGCATTCTTTGTTAACAGGTTAGAATATATAACGTGAAGACTAACAAGGAGACATGCTCAACGTATCCCGTGGAGGTGCACGAGAGATGTGGATGCTGCGCGCTATCTCCGGAGGAATGCGGGGCGCCGCGGGTGTACAATCCCCGTAAGTGCACCTGTCAATGTCCCAACGTGGAGGAGAAGAGGAGTTGCCACAGGAAGGTGCGTGAGATAATGGATGTCTGTGCACTAACGTAGCTATGGAACGGCTCGCCACCAGGCTCATAACAAAACGCTTGCGATTCGATGTTCAGTTCAGTTTTTTTTTCAATTCCTTTTGCGCTTTCATCATGCTCATATACAATGACAGCAATAGATTATCAATTATTTTTTCCAATCCGCAGCTATTAAGTCCTTGTTTTTTTATACCATTGCTTTTATTGTTAAATAGTTTAGAATGGAATTTCATAATATTAGCACGTATATTTAAGCCTGGTCCTAACACATAGTTAATGTTTGTTGTATTCGCATGAAGTTTTTTTAAGTCATCCAAATCAATCGGATGTAAAGTACACATTTTTTTTTACTAGCGTGTGCCGTGCCGACATCCTTTGTCTTACAAAATACTTCTGTAACAGTTTTTAATTAGCGACACATTTTTCGTTTTGCTTCTTTTGTATTGTTTTATATTTTTTTATGTAACACTGATAATTTCTATTAAAAAAAAACCAGCGCGTCATAGCAATATAACGCCGCTGTGTTTCGTATGGTGAGTAAAGAAGGATCCAGTGACCCAATAATAAGAAATGGGGCATTCCATCCAACTCCTCAGTACCTTGATTGTTTGTTAAGGATGGATATATATGGGCCGCACTCACCATCATGTGAACTGCGTGCTCTTTGTCACCTTAATTAAAAAAAAACTAATAATTCAAATCAGTAAGCCTTCGCTTAACGCATAGCTGATAGAAACGTATAAACTTCTTTCAGTAAATTTCAGTAATGGCTTGCAAACTTGAAGGCCGATACCTAACTTAAAAAGCGTTAAAGCTCCTTAGTTCGAACAAAGTTTATTTTTGTTACAGCGGAACCAGAATATGAAGTGGAATCGGTATAAATGCATTTGTGAGGAGAAAAGAAAAACTCCCTCGAGAGGGTTCCCCTCCAGCTTCTGACTTGTCCTCAACGCAAGAGTGAATAGTGTTAAATGACGAACTCTCCGAAGTGAATATTGAAGTGTACTCTAGTGTGCAGCTTTTGCTATGAAACTGAACATTTAATATCAAACAGCGACTGAGTCAAGTGTCCTTATAGAAATCGTATTTGTGAAATCTAAGCAGTATTATAGATGTAAGGTTATTTATTTCGATTTTAAGATGATATATGGGACCAAATAGTGCTGTGAGCCGATAAAACAGTTCCGTTTTTTCTTTTCGTTTTTTTTGTGGTGTAAGTACTGATGGGCTGATTACCAGTGTTTGGCCGAGGGTTTGTACAGTTTTGCCAGAATGAAAGGTGGCCGAGAGCTTGGAGCAGTCAGTAGAAACTTTTATTTATGGGTAACCAATACTCTCGACCGACAGACTCTCTAGGGTGTCCGAAAGGGAGTTACCTCCGCCCGGTCAGTTTCTTCATACGGAAAATTTTCGTTAAATTTTGATATATGTACTTTAACTTCGAATCCTATTAGTTTTATGTTAGCTAATTATGATTTTTCTTTATCATGACTCTGTCTCAATCGTTGTAAGTGTAACGGCATCTCTACTCAGTATTTAAATGTAACAAGCGCAGATAATGCGCAATTCCTAAAATGTGATATAGTTATTCCAATAGGTTGTATAGTGGCTAGAGTTATGTTTACTATATTTTACATTAAGGCATTTACTTAATTAGTTATACGAACGTTTGCTTCTAGTCAAAAGGTTCTTTTCAGTTTATTTATTTGAAATATTGTAAAGTGAATTTGTGTGTTAGCTCTCTTACATTTTAGTTCTATCATAAGTTTTGTATGAAAATTGGTAGCTAAATTTATTGTATCTTATTTATAAGGAACCTAGTCTGGATTGTGCCAAAGGCATGGAATCTCCCTGGTTTTTTTTCTAAATTCTCTAATTTATTAATAGATTTAAGATTAAGCTTTAAAAGCGTTCAGTGATAGAATCACGCTATTTGATAAGATATATTTTTTAAAATTCTTAGTTAAAAATAAATTTGTACTTAATTTTTTGACAAGCATATCTTTTACTCTTCCACCTACCAAATCATTGATCTAATCATAATGATTCATTGGAATGAATTATGAGAGAGAAAATTTTGGGCTGTATTAGTCACGTCGCGAAGAAGTGAGTCATTCACCGTGACATTTCATATGCTATTAACTGATATCCGAATTACAAAGTTCTTAATTTCACGCTTCTGATATTTGAAGTTTTTTGGGATATTAGTGCCGCGAGACAAATAAAAAGTAGTTATGGCATGAATGGGTCAGATTTAAATATCACACTTTGACACTTTCATCATCTCGGCCCATCACTAGTCCGTTGCTGAACTAAAACTTCGTGCACAGTCTGCCACCATATATGATCCTGAGGTATCTGCATCTATCCACTTCCCGCAGACTTGCATTATTCCAATGACGGTTTGGATATACACATCACGGATATCGGCCTGCTATATATCGTCTGGTGTGACGGCCGCTTCGAGTAGTGATTAGAGTACCTGGCTGCTGCGTTGCTGCTGCTGAGTTAGATTCCCAGCCGTGGACAATATTTGTGCATGGCAAATTGACAATTGACAAACCTTCCTCTGATCTTAATTCATATGCACGTCATCGCAACAGGGAAGGGTCGACGAGTGAGTGAGTGAGTGAGTGCCGCTGCGTTTACGCGAATACTTACGGCACTATAAAATATTGTACATGGTTGATGTCATTTGGCAATAACCAGAAGATATCGACCAGGAGATCATCATCATCATTCTGACTGGTAAAAGCTGATTATGAGGATACTGGAACTGCAACATCATTTATACTGTGTGCATTCAATCACCCGTAATTACAAAAAAACATGAAAAAAAGGCTGTGGAAGTGGTCTATGTATAGGTCGCGGCACATAAGTCTAGCGGTGAACGAAACGTGTAGGGGATAGGTGCGCATGCGCACTGTCGCGAACGCAATTGTTCATTTCTACAAATTGATTACGAATAAAATGTTTTTGTTTGTACTTTTTTATGTGTAAGTTCGTTTAAGCTAATTATATAATAACACCAGCATCATCATGTCACTAATATCATAACTACGAAAGTTTGGATGTTTGTATAAATGAAATTTAACACGGACATATGTAGATTATAGTCTACTAGGAAGGCTACTTTTGTACTCGAACGAAGTTGCGGGCGGAAGTTAGTAGATTTTTCTAAATCAATCACGAAGGTACAGGATGTGCATTACAGTGTTCCACTTTCTACAAAAATAAATGTGTGACAATTTTTATTTACGATGACAAGTTAGAAAGCGACTGTACACCAGGAGCGAGCGGGGTGTAGTGTCGGTGCGCGGGAAGGAGTACGACTGGAGAGCCAATAAGCGCTTACGCGTGGCCGCCCGCGCCCCCTTCACTCCCCGGGGATACCTTGTTTTCGACTTCTGCGCACTAACGGTCAGCACCAGACTTATTTGCCGCAACTTAGTATACCTAGTGGACTCGCGAGTCCATACTGAAGGAAAAAAAAATGCATTATAAATTGTTCAGTTTTGATGTGTAGTATCTAGCCTTCCTTCGTTCTTATTCTAATGCGTTACATCGGATTAGGAAACGTGACGTGAGTGCTCTGTGTTTCGACGTATTCTTAAATATATCTCTTATTTTTAATCAATATGATAGTATGTTAATCGCGTAATAAATTTTTTCAGCATAACATCTACTTAATTTCATCTCTACATCTCCCTTAGATTGATTAGTAGAGAATGCCTTAGTAGTTAAGTCCGCCTTCATACATCACTGTATATGAAGCTTAGATCTATCTAGGTTTAAGTATTGGATACTTTTTCTGGCCATTTTCACGGTCAATATTTCAACGGTAATATCTTCCGCTCCTTACCAGTTAATGCCAACTCGAAACGATAACACAATGTATTAGCATAACGTAAGTATTCGTGCAAACATTCGTCATGTCCTCGTCTTACCCTTTGTAATGAATGCGCAATAAGATCAGGGGAAGGTTTGGATGCAGTGTGAGAGACTCGAGACAACACATCCGATACCAAAAATAATGTACTGTATTATATAAATTTTAGTCCTGAGCTCAAAATTGAACCTAAGACCGATTGTCACATCAGTCGGCTCAAATCTCTAGACCACTTGATGGTCAATTCTACCGTTCTACTATGGAATATTTTATTACTAAAGCCGTACTAAAGAGAACAAGGTGAAGTGGCAATTGGCTCGCAACATAGCTCGTAGAACCGGAAACCGATAGAGAAGAAAGATTCTTGAGCGACGACCTATGCAAGTTTGCTGGAAGTCGATGGATGCAGGTGGCTTAGGATCGTGCTTTGTGGCAATCTATGACGGTGACCGGGGGGGGGGGATGTTCAGGAGTGGACCGTGGACAGGCTGTGATGGTGATGATGATGATGCTTGAATGCAGGTGGGTAAGTGGAGATGCAAATTGAACAGTGCTTGAGCCACGTTGCGAGGATTCACTCAGAATATCAGCATTAAATGCTATTATATTTATTACGAGTATGTATATTGGTTTAGCTCATTCAGGTATTACTTTATTATTATATTACATATTATAAATATATATTATATTTTACTCAATTATTCCTAAGTCTAAAGGTTGTCTGGAACAGATCGCTATAAAGCGACAAGACCGACTTGTTGTATGGAATCCGTAATATTATTTTATTGTTGCTATTTGCCTTTTGTGATTTGTGTTTATTTTTTGTGGTGAACAATAAAGTATATATAATATGCAACATGGCGCTGTGCTCTGTGTTCCCACTGATGATTGTAACTATACAGACATCCGTATACTGGCGACGACGCATTCCATATCAATCCTTAATGGTGTCATCTGCATTCAGGAATGATCCTTGTCGAGGATATCTGGTGGTGCCGTGGCGCATGAATCACTTACCATCAGATGAACTGTGCCTGTTTGTCAACCTCAATATTATAAGAAAAACGCATACGATTTGTAGTAATCTTTCGGAGGGAGCTATTTAAAAGCATGGAAAAAAATTGATTACTTAAAATTGCTATCTTTTCTAGGAGGAGGAGGAGAGATCATGGAATATAGATATGGATTGTATATATGGATTAACAGTTCACATTTCCATTAACGCTATTGTTAAATATATATGAGTACATTTGAACATATTAAAGTTATGACACGGGCACGTATAATACGTCACACGACTAATGTATGTCATACCATGCTCTTGAAGTTAGAGTGTCCACGAAAATTGTCTAAGCACACACGAAAGTTACGTAGCCATAACTTCATCATCATTGTCACGATTCCAAATTAAAAAAATATTGGGTGACGTGACGTGGCATTGATATTAACTAATTATTGTCTAGAATTTCATCTTTTTTAAGCTATTTAAGTTAGAGGGTTTTCTCAAGAAAAGGAAAGTTAGAAAGTATTAATCTTGTTTAATTGCTTATCATGATTAACGTGGACGTAAGATGCTGCCCATTCACAGCCAGACGAAGTGTGTTTCAGCATATCGGGTTTTCTCGCATCAATCGATTGCTAGAGCCTCGACCTAGACTCGACTAGCAAGTTGAGGCCATTGTCTGGCATCGGTGGCCAAGATATGTATATATGATGTTTTTTTTTTTATATAAAATTTTACAGCACAGTTCATCTGTTATGCTTTTTGTATACTCACACAGTTTGTCCTGCTTTGTTTTTTGTAATATGTCATTAGGCGTGACATACAAGCTCACTGACACTTGATGATAAGTACTATTGCTGGCTGAGACTATCTATCATCCCTGAACACCGGGATGGTATGTCTTGTTACCTGTAATTTGGTACCCGGAATAAATATGCGCTAGATCTTACGCTTTATTTTTAAAAGTAGGTTAAACAAACGAAACTGGACGCCATATCTATCTTGTGTAGTTAAAATTAACCACCAAGATTCGAAATGTACGCATTGTAATCTTAATCGATACGAATGATTGAAATCTTTCTTTGATGTGTTTGATTCTTATCAGCTCTTTATTACGACAATAAACTGCCGATCGCAGCACTCAAAAGGCGTTGCTAGAGGTGCATTTACAAGATTTATTTATTATCTCTGAGATTTAAACGCACAAACTTGCTTTAGGAGAATTCTGAAGTACTCGTATATCTTATCCTGTTAGATTATCCAGCTTTGATTTCGATGGAAATTACTTGCGTCAACTTCAGCTTATCCAATTCTACGATGTTATTTCTAATTATAGGTTGGCAAATATATTTTATCCGTTTTGTCAAATTTTTCAATTTAAATGGTTTTTTTTTCTTCTCATTTCTACATCAGTATTAAACGAAACTCCGCGCATTGCATTTGAAAAAGATCTAAAGAGGTGGAACTCCACATAAATGATCTCTAATAAACTACTACAATACTAATTTATTCCTATATACCTCTAACCAAAAGTCTATATAATCTCCCAACCGTAGACCTATTTGATCGTCCAATCCCCTGGGAAAAGACCGTCAAATACTTAGGCGTCACATTAGATGGAAGACTCAGGTTCGGTCCGCATATCAACGGCGTACGGAATCCGGCGGCGTTCTCGCCAGGTCGTAAGCACCCATTACTTACGACTCTGGGCTTACACGTCACTAACCATCGGGTGAACTGTATGCTTATTATAAAGTCATAATATTATAAAACCACACCAATGTAAGCATGAATTCATCGCCAATTGACATGCTATCCATGTCCAAAATGTTGGTAGATTGCATTTGCAAGAATAGAAGCTTAAAATGGAGAGAGAGTGACGACATATTCCATGCTATATGATTATTTGTATATATTTACATCAAATTGTGGGTCTTGGAATCACCTACCATCACGTGAATAAGTTATTTCCTCATCATCATGTCAGCGCCACTAACTTGCTGCTGACTAACGAAGGCCTCGCCCGCATACTGCCGCAGAGTATGATCCAAATCCACCTGCATCCATTGACTTCCCGCAGACTTGCATAGGTCTACTCTTCATCTAGTAGGGGATCGCCTCAAGCTGGGATAACACGAGGTTGCCATTAGTACACCTTTCTTCCCCTTTGGATAATGGTTCTACGAGCTAAATGACCGTCCATTGCTACTTCAGCTTATAGATCCTTTGACTTTACCTTAGTTCTTATTCTTAATTTAATAACTAAAAAACAGTGTTTTGATAGTGGTACACTGCAATTTGTTTCTAGCTGCAGAATGTATGGGTCAGCTCGACCGGGGTAGACGCGCCCTCACAGAATACCAGCGTGAAATAGCAGTATAATGCTGTTGTGCTTCGTCCGTTGAGTGTAGGGGTCCGAAGACCATTATTGCTGGTGACGAGGCATTCCATCTCGGTCCTCAAGGGTTACAACGGATCTGTATTATGATTCCTTGTCGAGGATGAATATAGATGTAATCAGTGATGGGCCGCAGGAATCAGTTGCCATCAGATGAAATATGTGCTCGTTTGTTACACTTAATATAATAAAAAAAATTACTCCTTAAAATCACTCATGAACCTTCCTACATTATCAAAAAACATCTTGCTGGAATTCATTAAAATATTACCGCTCCTTAACCTTTCTCGGAATTGTATTTTGCATCTAAATCCACTGCAATGTTTTCCTCTATCGGAATTGATAATAATTTATTGATCCAAGACCGGGGACTTCACCTCAATGCAGATTATAAACTAATTAATTTGGTATGTGTACAAATAATAAAGTTATTGTGATCGTTTTTTTATTGACTCGTTATCGGATTTAAATATCAAAGTACTTGTTCCGGTTGTATGTATGATTTATACGCAATCATCAAATGTCATTTAAAATAAAAGGAAATGAGAAAATTTATTACACGGAAATGAAAATCAGATACTATAGGGGATGGCCTAAGCCTACATTTATGTAACGATTGCACCTTCGTGGTAGAGTGTGGATGCAGCTAATAACTAGTAGTGTCTGTCAAAAAGTCAAAAGCTCCTTACTACTGACGGATATACCTAAGCGCTCGCTTTTAACTCAGGGTACGCGAGGAAAGCTCGATACCCCAGTACCGGTACCAATGAACATTTTTAATTGCAACTTCAAGTGTTGATTTACCAAGCAGTCAATCATCAGCGATGAAGAAAACATTGTGACGGTGTTTAAGAAAAAATTAAAAAAGACACTTTAGAATTTCGAAGACACACGAAATCCGCCAAAAAGCAGTGAAGTCGCTTGTCGCTCGGGACTATGCATGAACTTCGACTTTAGTGGCCTCCTATGTCCAGAAGTGGAATTTATATTATTGTGTGCTGTTACTTTACTAAGTCAGTTAAGACCAGGGAAAAATGAAACGAACAGAAAACTGTCGCACCAATTTTTTAATAATATTAAAGTCCGAGCCCATCCGATGGTAAGTAAGAACCAAGATGCCCATATGTCGATACCTCTAAGGGCAATGATTGAAAAGGCACAATTTTCCTTCACTCCTATAGATTTTTTTATTATATGTACATTTACTACTAAATAAACCAATTGCCTTCAGGAAGATAGTGATTACCAGGTGGTGGTCCTGTCTTAGTGTAGCTCACCTTAGCTAGCTGAGATCTGGTCCATTGAATAACTGACCTTTAGCAAATGAACAATTATGACTAATCAAATCAAGTAACCTTATACAAAATAGTTGAATCGTCAAGATCGTTAATAGGTCTCTACCACCGCTTCGGACTGTAGCTGCTAGAAGAATAAACTAAGTCAAGTTTATTGCACTTTCATTTTTTATAAATGATTGTTTTCTAAATATTAACTATTTACAAAAAGTCCTGGAGTTGTCCGTTATTGAACCAAGAGCTCAAAGCTTAATTGTCATACAAACATTCTATCTGACAAAGAGTAGTAGGACTTTTTTGATTAGCTTATTTTTAATCAGAATAGGTAATACACCTATTTAATGGCAAATCGGTTATTATTTGCAACAATTTATTAAACATGCGTATGCAAGAACGATTTCTGTAGCTTTTTTTAAAGAAAAATAGGCGCAATAAGTTTGTTTATGTTTCTCGTATTTAAAGCTTGTACATCAGCTATTGTAGAATATTTTTTGTAATAATGCCAATATAGGCAGAAATACGGGATCATCGAATGAACCGAGCTTACTACAAGAGACCTAATTCTGCGCAACAAATCACTATAAGACTTGCTGCTATATTTATTGTCACTATGAAACGGATCACCGGGGTAACCAACCTGTTATTTAAGTTATTCATTGTCTACCGTTTAAAGTCATTTAAGATTGATTAATTAATTAAACAAAAAGGCGGATAGTATAGGTGTATTGTCTTAACCTAAAAAAATGGTCATTATTGTTGTTGATGTAAATACTTATAGCGATTGCTAGAAGAAGTAAATGTCTATTGCCATTTCACAAATTCTATTTTGTTCAATGAAAGGTCCTGCTGGTGACAATAGCTGTAAAGCACTCAAACAAAAAAGAAATAAAAATAAACTCGATAAAATCGGTAAAAATTTGTTTCAAACAAGATAAGATAAACACTTTAAGCTCTCATTAATCTATTATTGAGAGCACCCATTAAAGTGTAATTGTGTCCAATCCACGCTTTGTTTATCCCAGTTTCACAACGCAATGGCTAATTTTGTTAGGCCGCTTTCTAACAAGCGCAGAAACAGTGGCGTAGCACTCGTGCTACAGACCTACGAGCGTAGCGTTACTCACACCTATTTTCGTTTCTTACAATCATTTCAACAGTGAATCATTCTTATACCTGCTTTTATTATTGCTTTACCATTATTATTTTTTCTATTCATTCCTTTATAGGTATTTTTGTTTTAATTAAACCCAATATAAACTTAATGTTTATTGTTGTATTGTTGCGTGGTAACTTGTGAATAATTTATTATTTTTAAATTTACCATTGGTCGAGTGGTAGTTTGAATTTTCTGCCTCTGCTGCAATTGCAGTCGGTTGGTAGACGATGAAGTCACGGAGGTCTGCTAACAGTGGACGCGTTTGTGGATCCGAATGCAATATCTCTGGCGACCCCAACATTTATATATTTTAGTTGTACATATTAAATACGGAGTCAAGGTGCAGATGCGTTGTCAGCCCTGGGACCTATGATATACTGTATTTACTAGTAACAGGTAAAGCACCTTTGACTCACACTCGTTCTTTCAAATTGTAGTCCTACGGTCTAAATATATGGATAGTACGGTTTATAATACACCAGTATATTATATCATATGTTTAATATATTTTACACTAATTGTCTGATTTCGAAGTTATTATAAAAATATGGCTTTCCTACCAATTTACCACTTTTACGACAAAGAAACAACAAAAGAAACAAAAATTCCTACGTTGTTGATTGCTTTTGCAAAAAAAGTCAATCTTCACTTATTTGAAAAGTATCATGAAATTGTATACATCGCCATCTATTGTAATATTCAGCAACTACGTATTTTAAAATAAATATTATTATATTAGTACTTTAATAATAGCTTATATAATACCTTCTTAAAGAAGCGCCTATATTATATAAGAATAATAATAAACACATTTATTTGTATATACTATAAGATTTATTAATTTAAAACACAGCGATACTTTCTAGTATTTTCCAAATGAGTCCAATCCGTAAGAAATACTCTCATTTCAGATTTTCTTTTCTCGTTCGTTAAATTTTCATCTATAATTAATAGGACTACACCAAAGTTAACAACTGGTTGTTGCACGAATAGGCTGGGAAAAAAACTAAGTAAGATAAAGGTAAAGAAATTTTTAGAAAATAATACTAACACTTAATACTAGTTTAATGCTGCTGTATTTCTTCTGGTGGACTTAAAATACACTAATATTATTTTAAATTATTACTATAATTAGTATAAGCTTGACGTTACAGTCGTATACCATTCCAACACTTCGTAGCATGATATCGAAAATTATCAATAAGATCTCCTGTTACTTTACCAAAACAAAAGCATTAATCCACTATTTTTTAACACTGAAGTTGTGTGAAATTGTCCTTCGGTCATACTGAAATAATAAACTGCGCCGTGTTCAAATTATGTAAAATTATTAATAATTAATAATAGAATACATCATCTAATAACCGAAATATGCACTAATATTTTTATTATTTCCATTACGGAACTAAAAGCCAATAAACCTTCCAAAAAGCGCAAAACTGCCCATTGTTCTAGAGCGCGAGACGCGTGCGAACTCCACATGGAAAACCTGAGAACACAAAAAACTGTGTGATTCCCCCAATGCGTGCAGTCACAACAAAAACCACTCAACAGAAACGGAACTGCGTGAGGATATGACGACATTAATTTACCGGTTCGATTTCCTCTAAACTAGATTCCTTCCGTCCGGATACAATGTGGAAGTCTTTACAGAAGTTGTACCATCCTCGACTGCATGGCAATTTAACACCAAATAGAATTGTGGTTAAGTACTAACTAACCTAAGATAATAAAAAAAGTTATCTCACTATCTACTTTCTATCCATAAAGTAAACCACTTATGCTATCCTTAGCATCAAGTGAGCTGTGTGCTAGCTTGCTATCACTTAGCATCAAGTGAACTGTGTGTTAGCTTGCTATCACTTAGCATCAAGTGAACTGTGTGCTAGCTTGCTATCACTTAACATCAAGTGAACTGTGTGCTAGCTTGGTATCCTTAGAAGTGAACTGTGTGCTAGCTTGCTATCCTTAGCATCAAGTGAAATGTGTGCTAGCTTGCTATCACTTAGCATCAAGTGAACTGTGTGCTAGCTTGCTATCACTTAGCATCAAGTGAACTGTGTGCTAGCTTGCTATCCTTAGCATCAAGTGAACTGTGTGCTAGCTTGCTATCCTTAGTATCAACTGAACAGTTCACTTGATGCTAAGTGATAGCGGGAGCTCGTAATATATATATATATATATATATATATATAATATAGGAATATGCTATAGTGTTGTAAATAAGATCATTGTGCCATTATTAGGTATGTGATTTATTAGATTTATTATTTATTTCCTTCAATAAACACGTAACGTAGCAATTGAATTGTACTCTATGCGATATTGTGACCAATAGAACCTGGACACAATTATACTTAGTACTTATTCACTTTATGAATTGTGCACCGTTAGTCTCCATGGTCCATGAATAAACAAAAAATAAACTCGTGGTTTTTTGGGGCGATTGCGTTTATATATGTATTTATAACAATATTACATATTTAAAAATAATCCTGTTTATGACGGAAGGAATGCGTTTATTTTACCTTTTTTATCCTCAATGCTGCGCTTCGCTTTTATCCGCTTGGCTGAGACCAGCTTGACTTGGTCACTGCGACGAAGTCTCGGGACTTGAAACATGTTGACATTTTTTTTATAGAATGGGTAGGTGGTAAGTGATCACCGCCAACCATGGACATCCGCAACACCAGAGGCACATGCGTTGCCAGCCTTCATGTTAAACTTGACAAACTATAAGCCGGTACCAGGTTAAGTTTTAATTAATGTTTAATTTAATTTTAATTTAGTAATAATAGAAAAAAATATTCTAAGGATAAGTTTAAAGGTATGTAATACCGAGTATATAAGATTTATTTGTTTTAATATATATGTTACTTATCTGTAAGCAATGATGTGGTTAAGAAATAAATTATTAAAGTAGTAAATTTATTATAATTATATATATATATATATATATATATAAACGTTCATATATTATAATTATTGGTATCCTTTATAGAATGACAAGGTTATCAGTACGTAACTACAGCAGAGATCACTTACATTTAAGTTAACTTTACTTATTTGTTACCCTTATCAGTTATATTCATTACTCTAATAACTCATAGTTTGTGCATTTGCTTATATGTTATAAATAAATAAGTAAATAACTTAAAAAGTCAGTTATATGTCTGCGTCTGCGACAAAATTTTTAACAACGCCATCTACCCCGACATTACAAAACTAAAATATATAACGTTGGTTTATGAAAGCAGCGTTACGGTGCTATTCGCGCAGGTGATGTGGTCTGAGAGAGCGAGGCCCTCCCCCAGTAGAGTCAACCTATGTCGTGTTGATATTAAATACTAACCTTGATGATACTAACTAAAGAGTGGGTCTACCACTTTTAAAAGAATCTTTCACTTACTATTCAAAAAGTCTAAAAGCACTTCTTTCCCAATCGAGCCCACCTATTCCTGCCACAGAGATTAGTTGGCTGAGGTATGGCTACTAGGCCCCAGTGATGAGTAATCTAAACATACCTCATGCACGATGACGTTGACGTCATCTGGCAACCGAAAGACAGTTTTTTTTTCACTAACTAAATTGATAAGTGGACGTAGGTAGATATACATCATATGGTCAGAACCCCAGAAACATCTACCTACATCCATCCACAACAAAAATTCAAGATGCATGCGTTGTTATCCCCTTTTTGGTGTCGGGGTGGACTTCTAAAGATACCCTGTCGCTTGAGGAGAAAACAGAGCTATGTAAGATCTGTATCTATGAAGATAACATTAAAAGCATCGTTAGCCATGACTTGGATTGTGATTTGTGTATGACACCACAGAAGAGCACAGTATCCGTTGATGATGGTCATTACATCCGTCTCGCTCGCACGACAGGTATACCCCAGTGACACAATAAGCCAGTGACGGCAACAAGAACAAAAACCATAAGGCTTTTTTGTGCGGCCGCCTATAGCGAGGAAATTAGGTAATGATGGTAAGAAGTATCGTGTTACACGTTCATTTGTGTTTTTTGTGTAACGTGTTAGTTGCGGTGTTACGACATGGATTTAGTGGTGATATCAAATTTTCAATCAAGGACATAATACTGACGGAAGTTTTAAACCTTTACTTTATTACTTACTCTATTGCCATCCTCTCCCCTACTTTTTTCTTTTTGTTTAATTATATAGGAAGTAGGGATTGTAGGTAGACAGCTATGGGGTAGCCGTATTTTATAAAAGGGCTAAAGGGCTAATATATGTATATACCCCTGACTAGCAACATTTGAAATTTAAGAAAAAGCGGTTTGATAGCAAAGATGGCTGCTTATAACTCTGAGACTTCTGAGGTATCTAAAGAAGAGTAGTATCTAGTATATATACAATTGGTTTAGAGTCTAAACTTTTGACCATCGCTTCTCAACCTGGAGATCGCGTTTGTTATTAAATAGGGGCACAACATGTTCAATAAGTAATAGAAAAAATTGTGTATTAAAGAAATGAATTTTAATACAGTATTATAAAATTAAATATTACCATGTATATACACCAATAACAGGAAAGATATCTATCACTGTGTATACAAACTATTAATTAAAATATTATTATAATATTACAGTGAAGGATTTTTACTTACCTTTTTGGCCTTCTCGTGAGTCGCGACATAACAATGGTTTAGACTCTTTAGACGAATGGAAAAGTCTATACGCATCCAAAGATCAATAACTATAATAAAGAATGAATTGTAAAGTTTTTGAATATCTAATTTCTTTTAGCATTACCGTCGTAATTTATGTGTACAGTATATTTAACGGTATAAGCGCTCGCTTTTAATTCTCGGTACGCGAGCACACCGAGTTCAATCCCCGGTGGTTTTTTTTCATTGAGAATAATAAACGAGCGCTTAATTCACCTAATGGCAAGTGACATTTACATTCATCCTTGACAAGGAGTCATAATGCAGATGCGTTGTTACCCTTGACAACTGAGATGCAATGCCCCGTCAAGTTCTAATCAAGGTCTCCGGATCCCTACACTCACTAGACGAAACACAGCAGCATTATGCCCTAACGAAACGATTACCTACGTAAGTCAACAAAACGGTAATTTTTTCCAAGAAAAACTTGACGCATATTTAGCGTAAATATAGTTGGGATAATACCGCAGACCTGGCCTCGTACCGGTTCACAAAAAACCCTTTAGGCACAAGCGGAAAGGTTCGAGACCGCGCTCAGACTTACTCTTGTTTCTTTTAACTTAAAGTCTATTTTTCATTACATGGACTCTGGACACTTCCAGTTCGCTACTAGTCAGAAAATAAATAAGTCGACTGGCTCGTACGACATGGCGTTATTGTCACATTGAAAAAGGGAAGGTAGAGAAAAGAGAAAAAGTGAAGTAACCTAAACATGTAGCAAATATAGTCTGTTACTTTATACTACATTATATACTGTATATGTAATAACATGAAAGTTAGAAAAGGGTGTAAACCTTTCTTAAAGGCTGGCAGCGCATCTGCGACTCCTCTGGTGTTGCGGATTTTCATAATAGGTAGATCACTTACCATCAGATGAGCTGTTTTTTTTTATTTACTTATTTATTTCACCAACAAAATACACATTGAAACATGTTACGAAATACATAAGTAACTACATGTTAAACTAAATGGTATCTTAATTATATGTGAAACAACATGCAAAAGCGTTTTTTTTCTTTTTATCGCAACAGCTAAGTTGAAGAACAAATTAAATACATGTTACAATATAAGTATTCTAAAAATAAATTTAATGCTAACATACGAGACCTAATATGTAGATTTATAACGAATGTAAAGAATGTATATATGTAACTATGTTCATATCTTGAACACAAAACAAAAAAGTTTTTTTTTTACATATATATATATATATATATATATATATATATATATATATGTTTAATTAACCTGTTTAATCATCTAATGGGACATTCATTGAAAAACAATATACTTTAAAAGCGTAAAGAAATATTAACAGTCCATGCAAAAAATCCTTTATATTTTATGACTTTTTCACAAGTCTCGGCATACGTGCAATCAATTTGTTAATGGTGTCTTTGATATATTGTTCCAAATTTCGCATAAAGCATTCCACATTTCTTCTCGCAAGGATGGGCTACCATTACGGACGTTCCTATCAAGCTCTTCACACAAAAGTTCAATGGGATTGAGATCTGGGCTCTGAGGAGGCCAAACCATATTTTTTAACACCCCTTGTGCCTCTTTCTTTTCTAAATATCCTCTACATCATTTTGAGCTATGCTTTGGATCATTATCTTGTTGGAAAATGAATCCATCTCCAATTAATCGCAACCCGGAAGAAACGGCATTTTGTTCTAAAATGTTTTTGGATTGTTCCTTTTTAAAAATTCTTTCAATTTTAATCAAATCGCCAGTTCCTTGGCTAGAGAAGCGACCCCAGACCATAATTGAGCCACCACAATGCTTGATTGTTGAGCGCTGCGTCGAACGTAAAATCTACGTTTTGAACCAAATAGTTCAAACTTGGATTCTTCGGTCTAAATTACTTTTTTAAAATCTTCTTCAGTCTAATCTCGATGGGCAAGAGCCCACTGCAACCGTCTTTTCTTGTTTTGCGGCCTTAGCAGAGGTTTTCGAAAGGCCCCCCGAAGGGTTCTCGCCTTGTCGTGGCGGGGGGCTTAGTAACCGTGACTTGGTCACCCATGGTGAAGCTAAGAGGAACCGTGTCAGTGGACTGCTGTGGGCGGAAGTGACGGAGCGAGGCCGTCTTCCCCGCCCTCAGCAGTCGAGACGGAGTTCCCACCTACAGAGGAGGCCGAGTTGGAAGGCGCATCCGTGTTCCGGCGCGTCTTGCCTGGAGGGGGGAGGAATTCCACCTTCCTCATGGGGATTTAGTCGGTGCGATTCCGACATAACCCATCTTTGACCCCGCAGGGGTGGGTATGCGTGCGCATAACGTAAAAAAAAAAAAAGGTTTTCGAACGGCAACGCTACCGTACAACTTCGCGTCTTTCAGTTGCCGTTTTATTGTAGTCAATGATAAAGGTTTAACTCGGGTTTCGTTTACTTCAAAGCGGATTTCTGCTGTTAAGCGTCTATTTCGCTTACTAGTTACAACAATGAAATTATCTTCCCTAGACATGGTAGCTCTCGGCCTTCGCGACAGTGGACGATCTTGAAAACTGCGTGTCTCCCTGTATCGAGTTATTGTGCCATGAACACAAGTCTTCGATAACTTCAGTTGTGAAGCAATCTCACGTTCGGATTTGCCTTCATTATGTAAAACAACGATGGCAGAACGCACTTCACTGCTAATATCTCGAGCTTATCCTATTTTATGACGTCTTCACTGTAGAAACCACAAGTTTAGACTAATTGAGATTATTTGTGGACAAAACTCAAGTAAACTCGGGTAATAATAGGTCAGAAACACGTGTTCTTAGGAGCTAAATAATCCAAATTATTGACTAATACGTACCAAAAGCAAAGTAATTAGTAATGAGGACATTATAAAAATATTAATAAGACTCCAGCACCTGGCTTTAGCGCAGCGTTTTTCGGTGTTTGAAAACTATAGATGTGTATTTTCCAATAACTTGAAAGTAAACAAAATAATGACTTCTTTAAATATTCAATACTAACAATAGAATACGCAGATATGCATTTCTTTTATTTCTCCTATGGGATTTTATTACAATTGATGGATAATTATGTTGTTGATGTGCGGTCTTAAACTTTTGGCCGGCAGAGTATTTGTATTTGAGACGAAAAGGTTACTGCTATTTAAATAAAAACTATTAATGGTTACATTTCTCTTAAATTTGTCAACACTATCATTAAAAATATAGTATTGACATGGTTAAAGAGTTTTGTTCAGTTTGAGTGTTTGCTCATTTGCCACCACAGAGAGGGTATTGGAGTATAATGCGCCACGCCTCTGCGCAATAATGGATTCTTCAGATTGTTTTGAAATATCTTTTATAATTATTTCTTAAACATGCAAGTCCCGACTTTGTCTCAAAGGTTTTCCTTAACCGCCGAGCTCGCGGTAAATCAGCATTTTAAACCTAATAGGCTTCACTAGTCCCGGAACCTGGAATAGAACTCGGTTTGCTCAAATCAGTACTTAGGGATGATAACACGTGTCTCTGTATTATGATTCCTTATTAAGGATATAATGTATATGTGTGATGGACCGCAGGAATTATTTACCATCTGATGGAAGGTTTATTACACTACTCTATCTCGCATATATGCGTAGATAGAGTAGAGTAATATTACTATTAGAGTTATAATACTACTATTTACTATTTGTATAGTACATGTATTGTTTTTTTTTTGATGTAATGAATAAAAGCCAGTGCCCACCTACAACCCCACGTGGCATCAAGTGATGTAGACGTTGATGGTAGAACGCACCAGCTCAGCAAATGTCTCATCACTATTCTCTCGAAGACCACCACGTTATAATAAAAAACAAACAATGACAGAGCCACATTCCAGCTGATTTTTATCCGGAGCATGAGCCAGATTTCTTCACGACCCCTTCAGCGCCGAGCTCAAAATAATTGAACACTTAAAATTGCATCTATCTATGTATCTATTAGGATCGGTGCCGGCGGGGGTCGGATTCGAATTTCTCGCCTACCGGAAATTAAAAACTGAGCCAACACGATTTCCTGAGCTCAATTACCTTACAAAATGATATCTTAAATAACAAATAGTAAACGGCTAATGTGTATACTGTTTTCTATTGTAACAGCTGCATGCGCACTTAAGAAAAATAAAAAAAAAAAATAATTGCCATGACTCAAACTTTTAGCTTATCTGTTAGCATCAGATGATGCAATATTTGTATAGACAACGGATTAAATGAGAAAATATATCATCATAACGCCAATGCAATATATCCTGCACACGTCATAACAAACAGAGTTTTTTTTTTATTGACTCAAGATGACAAACGAGTCAGAGTTCACATATAGCTAATCCCTGTGGATAACGACCCCATTTTGTTTTTTTATAAAATACGTGACAAACCTCATGAACATCCGCAACACCAGAGGAGTTGCAGATACGCTGCTGACCCTTAAAAAAGGTGTAGGCTCTATTCTCGAAGGTCCGTAAATATGTCGTATCGGTTCGTAAATACCGCTGACGACAGATGATTCCACTGAGTAATTGTGTATCAGAAAATTTCTCGTACAGCGCACAGCGGTTGACTGACAGCCATCGTGGTGATGAATTCAGTCGTGATGTTTAAACTCACTACTGGAATCAAAACGGAAGCACTCATCCTCAGCTAGGAATCAATTTGTTAACCTTGAGGGCGATGGAGGGTCTCGGTCCCGGATTATAATAACTGCTGCAGTAATACTACGTTGGTGTAGCGCCAGTGGCATGATCTGAACTTCTGCACTTGGTTGAACTCCTCAAACAACACTCTTATCTATACTGCACTGGGGTGTTTAAAAACATTGGTAAATGGAAAATGGCGTAAACATCATGTACTTTTTCTCGGGTTGATTCCAGCCTCTTTGTGTAGCCATTGGTGCCGATGAATACCAGCGAGATATAGCAGCATAATGATGCTGTGTGCCTATGGTAAGGTGGCGGCAGGGATTCGAAGCATTCCATCTTTGTCTTAAGGGTGATAACGTATATGCACCTTGAATCATTGTTATGAATGGATATAATGTCATGAATCAGACATCACTTATCATCAGAACAACTGTGTGCACATTTGTCACCATTAATATTATATAAAAAAAAATACTGTGGAAAAGCCAGGTTCTGGGCAAATAAAAGTTATCCCCTGATGACTGATCCACACAAACAACCTGTTAGTTCAACAAATGATAAACCACGTTATTTTCGTACGTCTGGTTAAACTTGACGACGTCATGAGATCCGTGACGTCACGGCGTTCTAAAGATAACGGACATTGTTGAGTAAGGTGCGAGGAATTGGAACCTACGTGCGTAGGGTATTATGCCGTACAGCAGTTGTAAATCTCGTAATTATAAACAATGAATCACGAGTGGGGCTCTGTTGGTGAAATTTATTATGGGCATTATTGGATATGTGAACGTTGTAACTAAATTCATCTTCACCGTAAGCGTTTAAAATTATCTTTAAACACTTTTTTTTGTATTGAGGGTGACAAACGAGCACACAGTCGAGTAATTCCTGCAGACTAAGAGACCCACATTGGATTCTCCGACGGGGACCTTCTTTGTCATTGTTAATCAATTGTACAAGTTATTTACGTAGCCAGCCCATTGTCACTTATATTTCAATACATTACATATATTTTGAGGTTAGACACAAACCGAAACGTAAGCACAACGGAAAATATATTAAAAAAATACCCGACCTTCTGGGGAGAAGACAGGTTTATGTGAGATTACTGCCTACTAAAGCCCGGACCTTCAGTACAAATGGTCTACCCGTTCCATGTCCGAGATCTTCTATTGAACGCACTCGCGCTCATCTGCATAAAGCCTTAGGCCAGGCAACACCTCCTCTAGCACCCTGGGTAAACCAAGACCACCCCATGTTTACTTTAGGGTACAATCAGAGCTACCACCCTAACCACTTGCGTAGCACCTTTTAATTACCTTATTGGTACCTTAGCCCCATTCTATAAGGCTGGGACTACAGGATTGGAACACAGTTCAACTGGTTCTAAGTAATTCCTATGGTCCACACCGAAATTAACTCACGATAAAAACACATAATGCGGATACGATGTCAATCCCCGTATTGTAACCGGTAATAAGTTCTCCGGGTTTCTTTCCTTGACCAGACAAAACACGGTGCTACTTGGCTATTATGTAACACTGGTTTTCCGAGTTTGTTTTTGTTTTTCATTGTCCATTTTCGGAGTTCTCTATCTGACGGCTACGTAACGCAATCGTGACTACAGATTCCCGGCGCTTTGGTACGTTTCGCAGCCGAGGAGCAATTGTGTATTACAAATTATGGTTTTTGGCGTCCGAGTGTTATGTGCGGATGTGTCTTTGACACTGCATCAGAATATTCCTTTTATCTTATTGTGCAATAATTGTACTAGGGCAACAAGTGAGTGGGGATCCAATTCGCGTAACGAGGTATTCCATTTCAGTCCCCATGGGTGAGAACGCGAGTACATCTTGAATCTTAGTTGAGGATGGATGTAAAGGTCACGGACTGCAGCCATCAGGTTAGCTGTGAGCTACATAGACTCTAATAATATATGTGAACGTTAATCTAGAACATCGTGTCTCAACCTGGGAGTCGCGACCCTGCGAGAGGGCTTGTGGTTGGAGTTTGTTATTAAAGGGGATTGCAATCTGTTCAATAAATAAGACTTGTATACAAAAGATTAGTTGGATTAGATATGATTACACGATGAAGATATAAGATTGTGATAATTTATATTTGTAATGCGCGATTTTGCGTTTTTTTATTGACTGCGATATTGAGATATCTGTGGTTAGTACTTTTTGTATTAGGACGTACATATTTCATGTTATATCCTACTCCTTCAATAAAATTGTTCCTACCAGGGTGAGCCTTGAAAGTTTAAATGTATAAATAAACTATTCATTGAAATGTTATTATAATTTTATAGCGAAGGGTTTTTTATTTACCTTGCTTTTACTTGCGTCACTACATAAAAGTGGTTGAGAAGCAATGATCTAGAAATATTTAAAAAGCCGTGGCGCATACGATAGGCGCCTGGGTGTCTGCCATTAGGACGGCCGTATAGACCGCCCGGTGAGATTTCTTTCTACACGCTGACTCACTACAGTCGGCTTCATATAAACACCTTTTATTTTTGATTGCACGTACAACATGTACGGATTGGAAACAGAGAGAACGAGGATCGTTTTTCTTGGTGAATTATGCAGTAAGTTATTTGGTCAGTGACCCCGTCTCTCATGCTTTCTAGAACATTTTATCTTCTTAACTCATACGGGAGTCACGTTTTCGTATCAGACCCAAAGGTCAAAACGTTTACATTTTGTAAAGTTTAATTTTTATAAGCGGTCGAGACATGTCACTACATAAGATACAAGTTCGGTGCTTCTTTAACATCAGAATCTCCAATTTTCATCTCACATGAGGTGAAGAGTTGTGGTCCATAAACGTACAATAAAGGATAAGTTCATAAATTCGGTAGAATCGAACCATTCACGTAACCTGAGATCAACTCAAGTCAAAGCTTTATGGTGATCTCGGGTTACGTGAATGGGATTCATAACGAAACTAATAATGCTGCAGGTAAGACGAATAAGAAGGATTGTAAATACTATGTAGAAGATATAAGAGGAGTCCAGACAACCGAAGGGATTATAACACAATATTAACTCTAGATCTGCTTTTATACTTTGAATGGCAGCCGGAAGATCACGGAGAGATCGCCTTCAGTAAACGTAACAAAGATGTCTATTCGAGTTAAATCAGATACAAAGATAAGCTACCAGCGAACAAATAAAATGTTGCCGGAAAGAATGTTCTGGTATGTCAATAAAAATATATAACAAACTACCTTGTACTTTTGAAGATAAAAATTATCATTATTTAAGAAGTTTCAATTTTAAACTATAATCACTATAACCGCTATAATGCTGTAGATGAATTTCTGAACGACAGAAAACTGGACATTATAAATAAATTAGACATGATTCACGAATGATAATTGTTGATATTCAATTGCTTGGGAATTTGCCTTTTTTTGAAAGATTATATTATTAATTTGACATTTTAAATATATTTGTTACTTGACATTGACAATTGCCATGATTTCTTTTAGATATAATGGCAATGTTGCCTAAACATAAATTCAATGTTTGCACTCCATTGCAGTAGAATGTACTGGATGCTAAGTTAATTAGAACACCTGTGTACAAAACGTATTCTGCAGTTATGATTATGATTCTCTTTCATTAATATTTTTTATTTCAATTTCCTAAGGCGTCGACAGACTAAATTACGAACGAAATAGATTTTGAAATTCAACGGAATACACCACAATTTTTTCGCGTCCATACACGTCTTAAAAACTTCAACCATTAAACATTCTTTCATATTTCTTTTGTCTAAAAGTCATACTTATTATTTTATCTATAACACTTTATTATATTTTTATTATATTATTATACAGTATCCAATATCCAATAAAAGTATTAATTATTCGATGATTAATAAAAAATGTATTCATTACTTTAACTTGGACATAACCAAAAATGGTAAAAGCCCGCGCTCAGTTCGCGCGTCATTAACCCGCTGAAGCGTGAATTATTTTGGACTTGCAACACCAGAATTAGCCCGTGAACTAAATATATTATTTTAAAAAGTAAACAAGTAGCTTTAATTAGGAACGGTTAAACGGTTACGTGGGCGTGGGCGTGGCAGACCGCCCGCCATGTTTGTTTGCTTGATTGCCGTTCGGACATGTTTGTTTGGTGATGTTCGATTTAGTGCAAATTCGTTTTGATTGTTGAAAGATATGTTCTTTATTAGTTCTGTGTTACGTGCAGAACACCTGGTACTATAAGCATAATTAAAATTTACTTAAAAAGTTAATAAAAATCTCGTAAATTGTATTTTAATGTACATTAGTAGTAAAGGTCATCATCAACATCATCATCGTTTATTTATGAAATAAAACTCGACAAAATATCGTAAAAAAATCCTTCGACATTGATAAGCCCGAAAAATTCACGATAAGTATCTTATTATTATTTGCCTACCGATTTAATTATATATGCCCAAAGAGGAAAACAAGACCAACAATGGAATTTTATAAATATGCTAAAAAAATCCCCGTGACATTTAAAAGGGCGGGAAACTTTCCGCGCAGCTGTCAGAAGTTCGCGCACTGGTGTACCAACCTGACGATACCAATGGAAAATCACTCCAGCACTCCCGATCACGTAGTCACATTTTTAAGCCCACGAAGAATATTTCTATACTTACTCATTTCACCAGAACCGAATTCCTTCAGATGTGTGAGTGCAAAAAACATTTTACAGAAAAATAATTTTAGTTACACGGCCCACGTGAAAAAGCGTTACTGTACATATTTCGATCAAAACAAGTTGATTCTTTTGAAGAAGCGTAATTATAGATTCGAAAGTTATTATTTGCATCAACGCAAAGATAATGGACTAGAAGAACCATAAAACGGTCACGTGAAAAGGTGTTTTGACTGACTGACTTCTGCTTGAGTAATAGAGATAATAAAATAAGCACATTTTTCAACGCAACTAGGTTCTAATGAGGTTTGGGGTTGCAAGTTTCTCATCATAAACTGTAGCGTTATAATAAACCAATCGTCTATCATGTGCAATAGCTTTCTTTGTTTAAAAGTTATATGAAATATTGTAATGTTGCGAAACGCAAAGTATTTTCTTGTTTACATTATTACTCGATAAGATTTTCTATGTAATTTATATCTTGGTTTTTGTAATACACGAAAGGTAATACGATAAAATGGAGGTGAATTCATGTCATAAAGTAATATGTCGTGTGTAGAGAAATAAGAAAATCTCGCAATTATTTTCTAGTTATTCTTTTTTTTTTGCATTAGGACGATCCTACATTTTGCTCGATGGCAAGTTATTTATGATGAAATTTATTTCATTTATCGTCAAGAGGTCCATAACATCTACATTCATTCTCAAAAATAATTTAAGGTGCCAATGAAATTTTCAAATAATCCATTTAAAAATCTAGTTAAAATCCAGATAATCAAAAAATCCTACTAATCTTTATCAAACAAATAAGCTTAGAGCTCTGAGTTCAATAGTAGACAACTCCTGGACCTTTTGTAAACGCCGTATATATATACATTAATTTGTAATTCTCATTATTTAAACTAGTCGATTTTTTTGCCATTTCTTCTAGCTAGCAGCTGCTTTCCGAAGCGGTGGTAGTGATTTATTAGAGATCTTGACGATACTAAAGTGTTTTGTTTAAGACAAGTAGGCCAATAATACCTCCATTATTTGACTTGAATTACCGGAAAAAAGATTCCCTTTGTAGCATCACCTTATTTTGAAAACACTCCCCTTGCTACCTCAGCTGGTATCGGAATCCTTGGTTTTAAAATTTCGAGCGACGTTCAGTTCCGCGGTCACTTGGAGGATAAGGCCGGAGGATTGGCCTCTAAAAAACTGGGTGTGCTTAATAGAGCGAGTCAATATTTCATTATTCAATCAGTATTGCAACTGTACAAAGCGCAAGTTCCGCCTCACATGGAATACTGTTCCGTGCCAGCTTCTTCCGTTTGACCGCATTCAACGGAGGACACTTTTCAACTGGCTTGATTAACTGGCGTCGCGTAGAGATGTTGAATCTCTTTGCATTTTTTACCGAATTTACCATGGGAAGTGTTCTGAGGAATTGTTCCATCCGTCCGTCCGTTTAAACATCGTACATCACGACAGAATTCAAAATTTCATCCTCATCATCTCGATGGTTGGCAATCCACCACTGTGCGCTTCACACCACCTGCCACGCACAACTACTCTGTGGAATCAGCTGTCACCAGCGGTGTTTCCGAACCGATACGACTTGGGGACCTTCAAGAAACGAGGCTACGCCTCCCTGAAGGGCGGGCAAAGCATTTGCGACTCCTCTGGTGTTGGGGATGTTCATGGGCGGTGGTGTTCACCTGATGGTAAATCAGGTGGGCTGCATGTTCGTTTGCCACCTATACTATTATAAAAAACTTTTTTATATATTTAGCCTTCTGTTGACCCCGAGAGTCAATTTCACTGGAATAGACTCATTGGTGAGACGCAAATGGAATACCGCAGGAATCACGTATCATCAGGTGAACTGTGTGCTCATTTATTACTCTGTAATGTAATGAAATTTTTTTTTTATAAGAAGTACGCCAGGAATGGTATTAAAATACTAACATTCCCGTTAACCAGTTCGACTTAGCTTAAAATGCTTCTGCAAGGAGATGGTTCTCGACAATAGTCGAATGGTGGAACCGGAACTGCTACGTTAAGTTTCGCGGACCGTACCCTAAATCAATGTGAATGTACTAAATGTGTAAAACAAGATTTTAACAGTATTAATTAGTACAAGCGTATATATAAATATATAATTTATATAATATACAATATAAATGTTCAGTAGCCGTGGTAGCCAAATGTCTAAGCGCTCGCTTTTAATTTGAGGTCGATCCCCGAATTTATTAACGAATCGTGAATAAATTAAATAATTAATCGCAATTTAAAGTGCCGGAAAATATTGCGAGGAAACTTACATGTCTAAAAACGAATAAAAATAAGAGAAGAACAATATAAAGAATAATAATAGTACTAAAATATTTTTTTACCATGCCTATCTTTAAAGTTAAAATTGTTTATCAGAGTTATTCAGACGAGACAGTTCTTAATTTCACCAATTACATTATTACATGTCCGCAGAGAAGGAGATTAGAAAATAAGAAAGATTATCTGTTAACATGTTACAGATAATTTTCATAAAACAATAGTGTTGCTTTATAAAAAAATGACTAATTCATCCTTTCAAATTTGACCTCTCAAGTTGAAGTTGACATAAACAATTCTGTACGGAAAAGCCAACCACCTTCAACCGAAATAGAAATCTATTTTGAAATTATCGAATTGTAACAGGAAAGGAATGCGCAATGTATCCCGCGATGTTATACGAATAAAACGGTTAACGTATCGCCTCTTACTCGAAATACGCGTTAAATAAATACAGTATAGTAATCAAATACATGAATGAACAGCTATTAACTATTATCGGGATAGAAAACAAGGGAAGCGTGCGGAATTCTTGGCTGTAAGTCAAACGGAAACGGTCGGAATACTCCGCGCTCCTGGTGGATCTCTCGTTAATATCCTAATAATTTCCATCCAGATCCAGAGATTCATTGTTGAAATATTCAACGTATTCGAGTAACCCCATTTCTAATTTTGCACGTTCTAATAAAAGCTTTGCAGTATTATTAAACTCAATAAAGGATGGTAGGTTGAAAACGGGATTATTTTGCGTGCGAGATTTAGCTTTAGATTAAGATCTAACCAATTCAAATATAATGTCGTTTTACAAAGCAAGTTTGGGTACTTCTCGCACAATTGTTTTTGGGTGAAGTCACGGTGACGAGACAGCACACATTTCACCTTATGGTAAGTGATACCTGCGGCTCATAGTACAGACAAGGAAGTAGATGCGGTCTCACCTCTGAGGACTAAGAGCTGCTTCGTTTCGACCCACCACATCCAACGCAACTATCCGAAATCGTAGTCCTTGTACCCGACCGACAGGATTCATGCTAAGCTTTAGTTGCACTGAGTTCGCTTTTAGTAGCGTGAGGAGTTTTATTCATTTTGAAGATTTGGAACAGCCCTGTATTTCTGGGGTTATAGAATATGGGTAAGGTATCCTCTGCCTAATGTACAAAGCTATTAAAGGAGCCTTCGGGTTGCACAGCGAGGGTGCTAGGAGAGGAGTTGCAAGGGAGGAGATCCAAGAGCATGTCCCAATGTACTGGGAAAAGTACACTTCATTTATTTACTCTTTAGGTTATTGAAAAAGTATTGTTGCATTAACATGCTATTACACCATGAATGTATTGCAAAGATAAAAGAAAACAAACTGAAATAATTAGTAATTCATTTATTGCCATTAAAATTTCGAATATAATTTAGAAAAAATATTTACAAATAATAAACAAGTATACTTTAATGATTAAGAACTAAAAATTACATAACGAAACGACAGTTTAATTTTAAAATTTATTTAATTTCTTAATGGCTTTCAGACTATTTTGGCGGGAAATTTGACAAATGATAAAATATTTAAAAAAATGAAACGAAATCTAGAAGAAACGTTTTGTGTCAAAACTTGTGATATAACTTGGTTAATTTCCTAATAAACATATTAATATGGTAATTTTTATATTTTTAATAAAATAGATATTAGAAACGCCCTAAGCGACTAGACCACCTAGGTTAAGAAACGAAATAGGTCACTTGATGGTGGTGGTGCCAGTGGTCTCTACTACTGCAGCTAGCAACTAGCTATAGCTAGTTGCTAGTACTAGCTACAACATGCATATATTAATCGGGGATGATGTGCTCTTTTCTCATAAAATAAGAGAAAAAACCCCCTGAGGACTGAGATGGAATCCTTTGCCACCAGAGTTTACGGTATATTAAGAACCGATGTCTATGCGACAACCAACAGGTCTAGATTATAATCTCTGAAAATCCAGAAGAAATAGCGGCAATAGCTTCACATAATTAAGCGAGCCGTTATCGATACATTTATCACTTCAGTAATAGATATCTGATTTATGATTACAATCGATTATGAAGGGAAATACCGAAATGATTGTATCAGTCTACGTGGTGGAGCCATGCTGCGGCTACTTTAGCTGCAACGCGGTCGGCTCGACCGAGGAAAGGTCAGGTCCTGACAGAATACGAGCGTGAAATAGCAGCATAAGTCTGCTGTGTTTCGTATGCTATGAGTAGAGATCCGCGGATCCAACTGCAGGTAACGAGGGATTCCATATCGAACTTCTGAGGTCGCGAATATGTATCTTTCATTTTATTTTATTTAATTCCTAATTTTACACACAAAACGTGCTCACTTCCACCTATAATATGCATTTTCGATGCATTAGGTGAGATGTAGGATATTTCCGTCATTGTTGTACGTAGTAAGTTATAGAGTATACATTTTAGGAGCTTCTAGAATTTGGCTAAGGTACCCCCTGCCTGACGTATAAGGCGACTTGCTTAGACTCAGTGCAGACGGGTACCGGGTAGCACAGGATACACTTTTTCTTTCACACATATTTTAACCTTTTTTTTAATATTAGGGGTGGGTAACGAGCATACTTTTCATGATGGAATATAGTGACAGCGCCCTTTGAAGACGATAAACAGCAGCGTTATGCTACTATTTTACGCTCGTATGCCGTGAAAGCATGGACTTCCGCAGTCGAGCCGACCCATTGATGTTTTAGCTAGTCTCTTGGGTACCTTCAAGAAAAGAGCCTACACTTCTCTTAAAAGCCGGCATCGCATCTGCGACTCCTTTAGTTTTGCGGATGTCTATGGGTGACGGTAATCACTTACCATCAGATGAGCTGTTTGCTAATTTGCCACCTATTCTGTAAAAAAAAAGGGTGACATCAAATTTAAGTTTAGTTTTATTCGCTATTTATTCCTATTGATTATTGTATTTTATATTATATTTTGTGTATATACTGCTTCAACCATATGCACAGCCAATCAAACACATCTCCGCCATAACAATACCTCCTCGCGGTAGAATTCTCAACCACCTACTAGAGGTCCAAAGTCCATTTTTTACATTCCAGCATATTAATCCGCTTGATACATTGGTCTTGCGAAAATCTTGCGGATATTGCATCTCTATCGCATTTACCACGAAGGTTATTCTAAGGAATTGCTTGGATTCATTTCACCCGTTCAACAGAGACATAATTTAAAAATCCATCCTCGCCATATATATTAGCAATCCACCACTGTGCTTTGTTTTTTATCACTACTCTGTGGATTCAGTTGTCGCCGGCGGTATTTCCAAACCGATACGCCTTAGGGACCCTAAAGAAAAGAGTCTACACCTTTCTTAAAGGCCGGCAGCACCTCTTCGGTTCCTTTGGTGTCGTGGATGTTCGAGAGCGGCGGTGACCACTTACCATCAGGTGGAACCGCCAGCGCATTAACCCCTTCTGCTATATTAAAAAAGAATATCAATAATGTTTTTACCGGGTTAACAAATAACAATACATGATTCTATTAACAGTTATTAACTGCAGTTTATTGTTTAATACAAGAATATAAAGTTAACAAAGACGTGTATAACTCAACTATGGAACAAAAACATCCAGAGCTCGTTTCTAATCAAGACTCGTGTGACAGATTTATTAGATATGTCAGTTATTGCATTGACGTTTGACACTAGTTAGTCATCTAGTGAAAAATTGCGGTCGAAAATAGACTTTTGTCACAAAATTTCTAACAGTGTGCGACTGCGAATTACTATTTCAGTGTTTTTTGAAGATTGTAATAGGATATTATAAATATGAAATTTGTTCGATTGCTATCAGCTTGCATATACAGTAGCGTAACTACACTGTAGAGGAACCATTACGTGGTAAGCTATAATTTGTAGAGCATCGTCTCTGTCGCACAGTTATAAGTAGATATGCGACAGAGATGACGCTATACATATCCAAATCATCCGGATCGTACGCGATTAGCTCTTTCCAAAGATCGATGTCTTTTCTTTTTAATATTGGGGAGTGGCAAACGAGCCACAATTTTAGATCCATCCTCAGATTGATGCATGAAGCACATGTGTTGTAACCGCGACTTTGTTTTTGTACCTAGCGCATTTTCGTGCGCTCTGTACACACACGGTTGAAAATATTTTATTTTTTAACATTCATTTGGTTAAAATTCCAAACATATCTAGGTTTTATAATATTTTTCGAATCTTTAAGTAGATTCATAGTATAATACAAAAAAAATATGTATGTCGAAATTAATGATAACATTTTATATGAGTTAATTAAAAAAAGGAATATATAATAAAAAAATATAGTATAAAAAAAAAATTAAACCGGAATAAAAATTAGACATTGAATAGAACTAGTTATTACGGATTTTATCGAATTTATTCTAAACTCCATTATCTGGACGTTTCCGATGGGCGTGGCCACCGTCGGCTTGGCATCACGAATCAAAAAAATCTGATTCCAAACCAGACAGACACACCACTGCTAGACCTCAAGACACTGTCATCTCCTTTAGTGAAGATCAGACCAAACATCATCATCATCACTCCCATAGATTGCCAAGCACTATCCCGACCCACCCACCTGCCTCCTCACCTCACTCGCATCACTCGATCCAGTTGGTGGTCGTCGTACACTATGATTGCCACTTGAGGACTCTTCTTCCCCACCGGTTATCGATTATACGAGCTGTGCGATTAGTAGAACAAGGCTCGCCTATATATCTTGAAAGATTAGCCAGCTGAAGTAGCAATGGACCTAAAATTAAAAAGTTGAAAATTCGTATTGACTATATCGGGACACCTCGATCCTCCGTGTGGGCATGAATTCCATAAACCACTCGAAATATCGGAATAAGAAATAAAATAAAGCGGTAAAATCCGTTAAACAAGTTATATTCAATGTACAATGTTCGTGTAAATATAAGAAATCATAAATTTAGTGTCTGCTCATACATATGTGCAATCAGTAAATTTATGGTTTTTATTTATGGTGGCCATCGTTAAAGGAAAATGTAAACGTTATATTTTGTTAAATATAACAGTTATGTAGTTATGGATACAAACCGAGGGCCAATGTGCCATCGGTGACATTTAATCACAATTAAATTCCGACATGGAAAGATAAAAATAATTAAAATAAAAGTAAACAATATAGTTATGATTTTGCATGACTAAACAAACACATTCAGTAAATAAAGAAACGTCTGGGGGAACCGAGCGCGCATATTGTCAGCGCTCCCCACATGAGTGAAAGTTAAAATTACTATTTTTATATTAATTTGCTTACATAACAAATTACAATGAAATAAAATTCATAGTTCAGTCAGACGGGACGTGTAAACATTTAACAACAACTGCGGACCTAAAGATATTTTTTTTAACTGTATATTTGTATATAGAGGTCCTCCCACATTGCCCGTTATATAAAATAATTTAAAATTATATATCATGGTAACATTCTCAAACAGATGTTTTTAGATTTTGTTCTAATTATTAAAATGTCAGTCGTTTACATATCTTTTATTAAATATTAGGAGGATAAACATAATTCATCTGATGGTTAGTACTGACTGAGACCCTTCACATCATCCATACTGAACAAATTAAAATTACTCCCTGGGTCACGGTCACTCGTGGTTGGCATTTAATTGCACGATACGCTCCATCGACTAGGGAAAGAACACGATCTCACCACTATACCACCGTGGAATAGCAGCATATCGCTGCTGTGTTTTGTTTGGTGCTTGTGTGTGGTTCTGGTGATGTACATATAACAAAATGTATTGCCGTTCTTTCTCAGTGCTCAGGATGGCAACACACGGTCTTGAATCTTTATTGAGTTGATGTAGAAGTCACCCATGACTTCAGCACATTTAATATTAAAAAAATAAATAACACATCGATCTTTGTTAGAAAAAAGTCTCCTCCGTCTCTCACATCAAATAACTGCAAGATAGAGACGACTCATCTTGTGTGCTCGTTGGTCACACCTCATATATATAAAAAAAAAGTTATTCATTAAAGCGTTTGTTAAAGTGTCACCACAGCGCGGGGACACCGTACCATAGACAACAATAAGCTTACACCTAAGTTCATGATAACATTACAAATAGGTCTGCGGTGGATATCTTCAGCTCGTCCACAAGTTGTATAAACATAACTACATTGTCCATGTTGTTCGCTTTGCATAACATGCTGATATATTTGAGTATGCTTTATATACAAGTAATAAGTATCGTTCACAATGTATAAAATAACTATATATAATTTATCGACTTATGTTGTTCAATTTTTTGGCACTCGCCTAAGTACATAGCACAAATCATTACATAACATTACATCTGTTTCTATGTTGGTTGGCAACTTTTTTCCCATCTTTATATATTTTTTAACTTATACTATACTCACCTTTATTGGTTACAACTCTCTCCCACCAACGTTCAATGTGATTTTCGATATTTCGGTCGGTAGAAATTACCCTCGAAATACATTCAACCAACATCTCTCTTAAATTAAACTCCGCGCATAGCGTTTGAAATAGATCGAAAGAGTTCGAAATCCACACACATTTGATTAAGAATATAATAGAAAAGTCAGGGGAAGTTAGTCTGTGCTGATAATATATATCAGAGGCATAAACATCTAATGTAACACAAAACAATGGAAGTTCTTACATCTGTTGAATCTGTGTTTAATGTCGTCTAAAATTTCTAGACTAGTATACTGTCTTCAGCCCATGGTTAGGATCGGGTATGCTATCAAATGTGAGCTATAGGGCTCTGACCGTTGATAATGATAACATTGCAAAGGCTAGTTGTCTATGCCCTCAATAACACACCACTATTTTCAACTAGAGCTACACTGCAGTTTGTTTCTAGCTGCTGAATGAATGTGTCAGTTCGACCGGAATAGGACGACGCCCTAATAATACCAGCGTAAAATAGCAGCATAACGCTGTTGTGTTTCATATGGTGAGTGTAGGGTTCCGGAGACCTTTATTACTGGTGACGAGGCATTCCATCTCAGTCCTCAAGAATAACCACGCATCTTAATTATGATTCCTTGTCAAGGATGAATGCAGATGTCATGGCCCATAGGAATCACCATCAAGTGAACTGCATGCTCGTCTTTTACTCTTAATGTGATAAAAAAAAAACCATCAGGTGTAGTCTCAGGACATATAACATAACCATTTTTTGGTGCGTGAACACTGTTTCATGACCGAGTTCAACCCTGGATGACACTGCAGCCAGATACTCTAACCCACGCAGGCAGCCGTTATTAGAACAAAACAACCACAGGCCTACCCAGAGTCTGGCACGGTGTTGGATTATGCATTGTGGCAGTATATGAGGCCTATGGTTAACTATTGCTGTGTTGATGTTGAAGTAATTACTAATTGCATTGGACTTATATGAGGACCTAAAAATAACCAGGTACTCTTATCACTAACCCAAACATCTTACATAACTATATTTCATTTTGATCACCACCACACTTCTGTGCCAATTGTGTAACAAATGAGTGAGTGCGAGTAAGTTATTAATATTTCTCTTTTCTTATCCAAAGTAATGTGAAAATCAGAGGAAGGTTTGTATGCATTGTCAGGGATACAGGACAACCCCCACCCAGACTTGATAACCAACTATCTTGTACACAAATTGGGCCTGGGCTGGAAATCGAAACCTAGCATTGGTTACTCAGAAATCAGGTCGCTATACTAGTTGGACAATTCATACATTTTCTTCATCAATATTACTTTATAATCAACCTGCCTATATATTCAGTTACAATAGGTTGGCAGCTAAGTTCTATCCGTTATTTTTTTTTATTTCTCAATAAACATTAACAATTTTTTAATCAATAAAATATTCTTCCTTGTAGTTTAATACTTTCTCCCCAGGTTACCTCATTGGTAGGTTTCGACTCGAATAATTCATTCAAACAAGATCTCACTTCTACTTTTATATTAAAAGAATCCACGGGTAGCATTTGGAGAGAGTTCGAAAAAGGTGGAAATCAACATATATGAATTCGAAAAGAAAAAATAAACATGAACTGCGGTAGAACGGAACATCCCCTTTCAATCTAAAATAAAAAAAAAACGTAAAGAACTTATTTGCCAACCTAATAGTTTACCCAGACTATACTATAGTACTCATTAAAATTCCCTTACCGGACCCATTAATAAACACCAGACCGTTAACACAATATACAAAACTATTATTAAAATTTCACTATTTGGTCCCCGATAGGGTTTTCACTGCACTACACTGTTAGGTCTCTGCCAGAGACACTGATAAACCTTTTTCAGACCGCCGTAATATTGTATAAAGCACTCAATCTTTCCAAGAACACATTATCCATATTCTCCCCGGAGAGTGTGTCATTTCTCACTTCCCTATTCATGTCTCTTTCTAACCTCATGTCGTTGAGGGAGACGGTATGATGCGAGTTAATTGGTAGATTATAGTCTTTGTTTTTCTCAACATGTGTGAAAACTTGTAGTTTCCCATCGGTGTTTTCAGGTCTTACATTAGACTTTTCTAGGTCTTCTATTGGTGGACTACTCCGGAACATTGGTCTGAGCACCGCCAGTTCCCTCTCTTCAGCCAATCGCTCGCTATCTTTGTAGACTATATCATCGGGATAATCTTTCTTATATGTTTGCAAGACTTCATTACTCCTATACTCGAAGACATCTTTATATTTGTTGTATTCTGTTTGTCTTGTGTCATATACTTCGACATTTTCTGTGTATTCATTGTTGATTTTAAGGTCTCTGTTTGGTGTAACGGTGACATTTGGTGCTCCTTTTTTACTTTGAGTCTTTTTGGTGGACTTGTGAGGTTGTTTTTTGTCTAATATACTTCTTAATATTGGAAGTCGGCTGGATGTGGTTTTCTTTGTGGATTTCTCTTCTTGGGTTTGCTTGGAGTGTTTCACTTCATCTATTTTGGTTTGAGACTTCTTGTCCTTGACTTCTTTTGGCTTGACTTTGATCTCGTCAACTCGGAGACGAACTTTCTCGTGTATGAGCATGTGGCGGCGCAGATCGTAGGCTACACGGAAACATTTTTCACATTGAGGACATTTATAGGGTTTGCTACCTGCAAATGGCAAATATAAAAAATATATCAAATAATATATTTAAGAATGAAAACAATGAAATCTGAACACCTAAATCTAAAGATCATTGTTTGATCCACGAAAAGGCCAAAAAGGCCATTAAAAATCCTTGTGATAGTTTATTTATATGTTTAAGCTTTCAAGGATAAAATGCTTAAAAAATGGCCCTAATTGGCAACAGGCATGCACTATTTTATTGCAGCAATACGATGTAAGATTACTCGCCTCATAATACAAAATGTACTAAAGAAAATCGCGCATTACAAAATATAAATTATCTCGCGTATAGGATTTACGTAAGATAAAATTTTATAAAACTACCTTAAAATGTATTGCGACCCTCTTTAATAACAACTAACAACGACTAGACGTTTTCACGCAAAATGGCGTCAATAGAATAATAACTAACCTGTATGAGTCCTCATATGGCTCAGCCTATAGGAGGAGGCTCGGAATGTTATATTGCAGTATTCACACTTGTAGAATAATAACTAACCTGTATGAGTCCTCATATGGCTCAGCCTATAGGAGGAGGCTCGGAATGTTTTATTGCAGTATTCACACTTGTAGAATAATAACTAACCTGTATGAGTCCTCATATGGCTCAGCCTATAGGAGGCTCGGAATGTTTTATTGCAGTATTCACACTTGTAGAATAATAACTAACCTGTATGAGTCCTCATATGGCTCAGCCTATAGGAGGCTCGGAATGTTTTATTGCAGTATTCACACTTGTAGAATAATAACTAACCTGTATGAGTCCTCATGGCTCAGCCTATAGGAGGCTCGGAATGTTATATTGCAGTATTCACACTTGTAGAATAATAACTAACCTGTATGAGTCCTCATATGGCTCCAGCCTATAGGAGGCTCGGAATGATTTATTGCAGTATTCACACTTGTAGAATAATAACTAACCTGTATGAGTCCTCATATGGCTCAGCCTATAGGAGGAGGCTCGGAATGTTATATTGCAGTATTCACACTTGTAGAATAATAACTAACCTGTATGAGTCCTCATATGGCTCAGCCTATAGGAGGAGGCTCGGAATGATTTATTGCAGTATTCACACTTGTAGAATAATAACTAACCTGTATGAGTCCTCATATGGCTCAGCCTATAGGAGGAGGCTCGGAATGATTTATTGCAGTATTCACACTTGTAGAATAATAACTAACCTGTATGAGTCCTCATATGGCTCAGCCTATAGGAGGAGGCTCGGAATGATTTATTGCAGTATTCACACTTGTAGAATAATAACTAACCTGTATGAGTCCTCATATGGCTCAGCCTATAGGAGGAGGCTCGGAATGTTTTATTGCAGTATTCACACTTGTAGAATAATAACTAACCTGTATGAGTCCTCATATGGCTCAGCCTATAGGAGGAGGCTCGGAATGTTTTATTGCAGTATTCACACTTGTAGTTCCTCTCGCCGGTGTGGATTCTGCGGTGCACGTTGAGCGAGTACCGCCGCGCGAACTCCTTGTTGCAGAACTCGCACTTGAAGTGTTTCTGTTGGGAATATCACTTGAGTGGAAATTGGGTCAAATAAGGGGAATCCCTTTCACCTTATGTACCAAGGATTATTTGCTGCCTCCATAATCTCAGCCAATCACTAGTTCTATGGAGAGCATAGGCCGTCCTCCATGGATTTCCACAATCATCATCATCATTTCACCCAGTCCAGGCGAGTGCTGGACATAGGCCTCCCCATATACTGCCACAGAGTAAGATCCTGAGCCACCTGTATTTGACTTCCCGCATCCTCCATACCTCATCGTTGGCGGCTCCACCACTGTGCGCTTTTTGTGAAATTTTCAGCCACGGACGACTACCCTGGGCAATCAGCTGTCGCCAGCGGTATTTACCACTGACGCGCGCGCTCGGTGCGCTCAATACCATCTCTCAACTAGCTGATATATGCAATGTCCATATGAGCAATTTACAAGGGCAGCCTATGAGATTATGAGAAGTTATATTTAAGTTGTAATATTAAATTTAACATCACATGTATTAGGCAAACCTGTAAAGACAGATGTATCTGTTTGAATAAATAAATAAAATAAAAATGAATAAATGTCCGACCCGATACGACTTGCGATCTTCAAGAAAAAAGAGCCTACAGCTTCCTTAGAAGCCAACATCGCATCAGCGACTAGTTTCTCTGTTCATAGGCAGCGGTAATCACTTACCATCATCAGAGGGACTGCTTGCTCGTTTGCCGCCTATTCTATAAAAAAAAAGACGCATAGGTCGTCACTCCATCTATTTAGGTGTCGTCTTACGCGCAACACACTCGGGCTTATATATTTTTTCACAAGAACTCTTTGAAAGCGTCAATAGCCTAATGGTTTGGGGTAGGGTCTGCGAAACTTAAGGTCGTAGGTTGGAATCCGCCACTCGATTTCTGAAGCATCTCCTGGCACAAGCATTGTCAGCTTAGTTGTCATGGTTAACCGGAATATTAGTAAGGTTAATAGCATGACTAATATTCTTTAAAAAGAAAACTCTGTTTTATTTACTACTTACTTATCTTTGGTAACTGCGGCTCATGCTCGCGAGTTAATTAGATAAGCTCTATATAGGTCTCTGGACCAAGAGCAATACTCAATGAGCCGAAGTTCGGCCCTCTCGGGCACCCTCGTGTCAGTTCCTCGCTTTCGCGAAACAGTGAAACTTAGCCCTTATGCTGGTTACCCATATATATAAAGGTCTCGAGTGAGCGCCATAAGCGCTCGGTTACCTTTTAACCCGGCTAACAGCGGCAAAAAAAAAAGCAATCCACAAACACAAAAAAAAAGCGGCCCATGACTTGCATCCTCAATGCATGCAATCCAAGATGGACATAAATTGTCACCCCATGTACTGAGATGGAATGGCTCGTCACCAATAAATAACACTTAAGTGTTAGCTTAATATGTAGGGCGACTATATCACGATGTTACTCTGCGAGGTTTGGACCCCTCGCCTCACGGGCAGACCCATTCAAAACTAAAATAACACCCAAAATGTCTGTGGAATGGTGGGCCAGCGTCCGGGCTCAATTTAATTTGAAATACTTACATACTATGCATGAGGGTGCAGGAAACCATCGTAAGGAGACCTGCATGTCTGAAGAATAAAAATAAAAAAGAGATCGACGACGTAGAATCCGTCGATTCGCAGTGGAGCCGCATAGCGAGCGATCCGACACCATCTATAGAGTGAGATAGGTCCAGCTGTGGGATCTGTATGTGATACAGACCTGGTCAGAGTGTATAGACGCCTTGTGGTAGTTGAGGTCGCTCCATTGACGGAAACTCTTTCCACATTCATCACAGGCACACGGTCGGTCACCACTGTGCACTCGACGGTGAACCTAAGGACATTTTACTGATGATTAACAGCAGCAAAGCACTGACTATCCACGGAGTCACGATAAAGAGGTGACTTGTTGATTTGTTGCCTTATCCTTAAGACCTAGGATTTTTCCATGAGCAATATAACGCCTTTGTGCTAATGAAGAATAAATAAATAAAGAATGACACCGAAGACATTTTACATTAACGGCAAGATGTAACCGTGGCTTAATCTTCACAGTAACTGTCATAAACATAATGTTATAGTGTTGCCATATGCAAACAATGTATATGAAACATTTTTACTTACTTATTTTTTAAATATTATATTTGTTTTTAACTATGAACATTATTATTATTATTATTTTATTACTTTGAGAGTAACAAATCCATGATCAAATGATTGATCCATTCATTCTGCAGCAAGGAGCAAATTGCAGTGAAGCTCTACCACTATTATAAATTATATTTAATAAATATTAATAGACAATTATGGAAAGTCACGTGGCAGAGAAGGAACAATATATTTATGTATATCCTAAATTATTGCATATTGGATCTAGGTGGGTTGTCTGTATGTCCCATGTCTTATTGAACAAGTGTTACATGGGACTAGAGAAGACAACGAGTTCTGATAGAGACCTTTATTACCGGAGACGAGACATTCCATCTCAGTCAGGACTGATGAGTTTTTTTTATTATTATTACATTGAGAGTAACCAACTCACACACAGTTCACTTGATGGCAAGTGTTTCCTGCGGCCCGTGATATCTACATTCATCCTTGACAAGGAATCATAATGCATATAATGTGAACTTTGTGCGAGTTTATTACTCTAAAAGTAATAAAAAACAAAATATTCATTATCATAATATCCGATGTACTCTTCTTTACTTAAAATAGACAAACCGCACACAGTTCACCTGCAGGCAGGTGTTGACTGCAGCCATGACATACATTTCAAAATTCAAGGTATGCATGCATTATCACTTCTAAGGACAGAGATGGAATGCCCTCATTACCTGTAATTGGATCTCCGGATCCCTACAATTACCATAAGAAGCAGCCCTACGCTGCTATTTCACGTAGTTATTCTCTAATGGTGTGGCGCTGCCCAGGTCGAGGCGACCCATTTATGTAAGAGCTGTAAGTTAGCTGCAATGTGGATATACCAATGCTAAGATATACTTTTGAATTAATCCAGTATCTCACCTTCAGAGCTGCAGCAGTATAGAAACTTTTCTCACAATCCTTGCAATAGTGCTGCTTCTCCCCATGCATCAACATATGATATAACAAACTGTTCCGATGATGGAACACCCTGTCACATAGTGGACACTCGAATCTTTTCATCGGTTTCTTTTTCTCGCCAGGGACTCCCGATGTTTTCACCTCTTCCTGGGTGGGTTCCGGGGGTATTGGTTCCGGATTTTCTTGGATTATGCTCTCTGTGAAATTCTGATTTTCCTGGTTGGGCACTTCACTTTCAAATATCCTTTGGAGTACTTCCTCTGAGGAATAACGAAGTTAGGTTAAGTATGGTGATTTCTTTATAATTTGTGCTATAATTCTATTGGATATTTTATATGTGTATATATATATATTTATATATATATATATATTTTTAAAATGTGTATATGTATAGAGTGCTTGTGCCCTAGTAACTAATTGTAACTGATAACTGCGGCCCATGACATCTAGCAACCTCAACAAAGTTTCAGGACGCACATGCGTTATCAGCTGCCACCAGAAACACTGCAGCACCTTATTCTGCTTGAAACAGCAACATAGGCTGCTGTTTCACGCCACTATTCTGTGAATCACGTTTCTTTGCCTGTCGTGAAGACCAATTAATTCTAGTTGATTACCAGCCGCGTCGTGGCTCTACGACGTAAAAAAATCTATGGTTATTGCAAAACTAATTATATTATGTTTGTGTATTACATATTGCAATATTTGCTTTGTTGTGATCATGAGATGATGTACCTTCCCGTGACAAGTTATATTGCCATCATTATAACTTTAAACATTCTAAAAAAACTAAATCAATCTTATTTATTGACTAGCAAAAGCTAGCGATACTTGGTACACAAACCACGCCTTCTTTCACATAAGCTATTGTTACACAGCACTAAGTATCAAATACTACTCACACTAAACCATATAGTAACTTGCCTTTAAGCTGCGGCGAGTGCGCGTGCCGGGGTAAGGCGCTGGACGTAGAGACGGGCGGTAGCGGTGCGTTGGCGGGAGCGGGTATATGAGCGGGATGCTCCGCGGTCGGACACACCGCGCAGTAGTCCGGTGCGCCGCAGCCGCAAACTCCACTGCCGTTACGCATGTACCTGAAATATAACAGATTATATAAGATGAGGTTAGTATTTCTTTTTATATTAGCGGTGGCAAACGAGCACATAGTTCTTTTGATGATAAGTGATAACTGTGGCCCGTTACATATGTAGATACTCTCATACAATACCAGCGTAAAATAAATAGCTTCTGGACAGGATCTGGACTCTTATTACTGGTGATGAGACGTTCTACCTTAGTTCTACAGTGTCAACAACGACTCGACATTACGATTCCTTATCGAAGAATATGGCCGTCGTGGGCCGCAGGAGACACTCACCATTACGTGAATTATTATCTCGTTTATCATCCTCTATGCAGAGGTTCCCAGACTTTTTTCTCATAGACCACTTTCAAAATTTAGCTGGTTCCAACTACAAAATACAACGTTGGCTAAAACTCGACAAAAAATGTGAAGATCAGATCATCTTACTATGGTAATTTGCTTCGCGACTGAGTTCCAAACGCGAATTAAGTTTTCGAAAAAAATCTGAGAATTGATTGGACTGTAAGTGGATGTCAAAAAAGTAAAGTTGGCCAAACAAACAAGTGATTCCATCCAACTTTACTTTTTTCACATCTACTCACAGCACAAGGAACCAATCAATTGTCACTTATTTCGTTTAGTAAACTCCCCATTCCGAGTGCTAAAAATAATAAGAAAAATCGTATATTTTTCGTGTTGTATTTAATACACTATTAATTATTATTGTTATCATATTGTATTGTTATATGATAACAGTCGTAATATAATTAAAATTACACATTAATAGCGAAATGGAAATTTTCGTGGACCCCGTTTTGCGAATTGTGAACCCCCATTTTTGTGTCACGTCAACGTAGACCCCCCGTCGAGTCACCCGTGGACCCCTGGTGGTCCACTCCGGGACTTAGGTTCTATGCATACAAAAAACATGACGATCACAGCAAGCCTTTTGATAAGGCAGAGACTTACGTTAAAAGCTGGATCTTGGCGAACAAACAAAAAAGATCAAACATCTCACCAGTGCCGCACATGCTCCTGATGAACTTGTCCGTTCTCGACAATGAGATGAGGCAAGAGCGTGGGTTCATATTGCTCTCCGTCTTCCACCGCCACATGGATACCTTCCATTAGATCTTCAGGCTCGCTGAACTCTCCCATATCTTCCAACTGGAATCGGGAATCGTTTTTAAAGGCGTACGCTGAGGTCCCATAGACAGATAGTTCAATGTGACCAACTGTACCATATAACATTACTATCATTATGTCTCAATAAATTAAACATAAGATAAAGTCTGTTGCTAACCTATGAATGTTTTTCCCGATAACTACAATACTAGCACAAAATAAGGACAGCCTCCATCAGAAATTAAAAACCTTTTCTATAGGTGTGTCGATGGGGTAGCTTTTGGATCATATTAATATATAAATAATGACACAATGTATACAGCAATTTTAATTAAACAGCTTGAAATATACATATGGCCGATATGCCACTCTAGAGTGTGCATTGAGGCATAGTCTACCACTAGGACATCACTGCAGAACGGTAACCTTGAAATATCTTTGATATATTAATATTTTCTACATGAATTCCTTAGGTTATTCAGGTATTATCACCCTTGACTGCCATGTCATGGGTACCAGCACCAATGAATGAACTTGTTTTGTGTCACTACCAGAGTAGTATTTCAGAATATCAAATGCCCCCATACATTAGGTCTCATACATATAGATCATTAGGTTATTAGGTCTCCTATTCTCTATAAAACACAGCAGTGTTAAGCTAGTATTCCGTATGGACATGCTCCTTGTTCTTCTGCGATGGTACCTCTACAAACTAGCTACAGATTGGGTCTACCACATAGTGTATAGCATAATAATCAACATTATTACCTTTGGATTTAAGTGGGCCTCTTTCAAATGTGCTTCGCACTGTTTCTGCTTCCTAAATGATTTCTCACACTTGGGACAGTTGTACAACTCCAGTTTAGCCAACGTCTCGTATAAATCTGTCTTGCCGTTGTCCTGTGGCATGTCCTTTTCGCTAGCCATCGTATACAGAACCTTATTGCTATGACATGTGAGTGTTTTATCGCTTGACGTGTACAGTATGTGTTTGTCCATGGGTTGATACATAGATTTGGGTACTGTGTTTTCTAAAGACAACTCGACTAGGGAGTCGGGCAGTGTTTGTACGTTGTCTACTATGCAAGTATTTGTCATCTGGAAAAAGAAACATTTTTATATAAATTGTTAATACTCATAAAACTAGTTCCTCAAGCAGCAGACGATCAAGAAACTTGATGGTAAGTGATCACGACGTCCATGAACGGAGGATTTGCATGTATATAGGAATAAATAAATAAATCATTTAATCAATCCAGCAATATATATATAACAGATAACAACTTAAAGATATACTCGTACATAGAATCTAAAATATACTCTAAAACATTGCGATGCCGGACCTATAGGGATTCAGCTCAGTACTGTGTTGGCATAAGGCAATAATACTGGTATTCTGCTGACACCTATTAAATGACTTCCTACCTGCCTATGACAAATTATAAATTGGTTCATAGTGTATTGAAATAGATTCTAAAATAACTAAAAGAAATAATTTTTAAATACAACGGACGCATAACTCTTATAAATAACAAAGGATATAATTAAACATTCTTTAAGCCTACAGTTCGTATAGCAAAAATCATACGAGCAATATTATTGAATTTAACACCAAAAAATAATTTTAGTCTGGCGAACACAGCGGAACATTTTCCTCCCTTTTGGATATTAAGTAGAAACTCTTTTAATTTTTATTATATGCTGTCGGCCTTGAAGAAAGGTCTCTTTTCTTGAAGGTCCAAATCGTATCGGTTTGGAAATAACGCAGGCGACAGAGGCGGATTGCTAAGAAGTATTATGTGTGCAGATGATGTCTGATCTGATCTAGATGATGATGGTAACAACCAGAAGATATTTCCGGATTCGAAATTGACTGAAAGTAAGGGTCGGGTTATGGTTGCAGATACTCCGGTCAGCCTTCCGGCAGCCCTTCGCTCGCTTCACTCCTCCTAGCAGAAATTGTGATGGCCTTCGTTGTAGAAGCACGTGACGATTAGATCCCATTATTACCGGCGCAGGAGCACGCACGGATCAGCATTATGATTTGTTATTGACGTCGAATTCGGTTGTCATGGGTCGCAGGTGTACTGTGTTTTCCACCCTTAATACCCAAGAAAATCCATGTATGATTAAGAATCAACATATAGATGTTAAGTACTAAAATGGAATGCCTCTTGGACATTAAAACGCAACTTTATGTACTAGCTGTATCCTGCAGCTTCGCATGCATCTACGCATGTACATATGTATAATAAAATAAAGCTAAAAGTCGCATAACGAAACATAATGCGATGCGAAACAGTAAACAACGCCATCTATCGAGCTTAGATATAAACTTGTTTATAATATTTTTTCCTAAACTTTATATAAGCTTTCATATTGAAATTCATGCATATTCCTTCAAAAGTGACGAACATCCCATATAAACTATCAACCATTAAATTCACCATCTTAGGGGTGAAATTTTTGATAAACGCCACTACTACGTGATATGATTACAACGTGTACTTTGTAAATGACAGACTTCCATACAACCGTTTAATCCCCTATTTTACCCCCTTAGGGATGAAATTCCCATAAATCCTTCCTTAGTGGATGCTTTCAACATTTCAAGTTTGTAGCCCCAGCGGTTCCATTTCAATCCATTTGTTACACACATGTACTGGTTTCGATCATCTTAGATAGAAACAAACCTTGTCAATCCCCAAGTCAGCCACTGGGTTCTCTATGATTATGGTCCCATGGGGCTCGTAGTGCTGTTTCAGGTGTTGGTAGAACTTCAACTGCTCCTCACCATAGAACTCTCCACAAAGTTGACATATTAATATGGGACGCATCTGAAAACAGAAAGTTGGTATATCAAGTCTTTCATTTTATATTATTAGAGGTCATCAACAAGCCACACAGACCACCTGATGTTAAGTGATAACTGCATGCCCTACTATGTACATCCATCCTCAAAGATTCACATGTATAAACATGTACTTGTTTCCTTGTTATATATATCAATATACCTATATACCATAATTCAGGGAGAAAATGAATCTCTTAAATACAGGTCATTAAATGACCTAGTTAGACCAGTACTGCGCAACCTATAATTGTCTTTATGAGTTGATTGATTTCTCACACTACCACGCTAATCATTTTTGTAGACTTATTTAATGTAAACAAGAATTATTATTTATCTAACTGCGCCTGGTTGGTCAATAAAAGAACGTATACAAATATATACAACACAATAAAAAACATATATAAAGACCTACCAGACAGGAATGTCCCGACGGGGGAGTTCGAACGGCCAATCAGGGCGAAAAGGATATAAACCTGCAGGCTATATTAGCTTTAGTTTCGAGGAGATAAAGGATTATTATTCAAGAAGGACATGCATTACCCCAGAGGACTGAGATGGATGGATGCTGCTGTTTTCTTCTAGGGAACCTAATTAAAGGCGTTCTCTCTCAGTCCTCAAGTGTGCATCTTGAATTGTTGTTGAGGATATCAATACCATGGGCCGCAATAATCACTTGTCTTCCTTATGTTATAAAACAAATATACTTACATCATGCGTAATATGATGCGTGTCTCCAGTTAGGTGATCCGAATGGGGCACGCTGTTCACAAAGTTATCCGGAAGAATCTCTTCCTGTGGGACTTCCGAATTGCAATGAATGACCACAATCTGGTCCTAGAAAATAGAGATTATTTTAAAATTTATATGTATGTCATTGTTACACATTTATCATTATTATATGAAGACATCAAGCGACGCACGTCGGGCTTCCCTATCCTTTTCCCATCATGTTGTGGTTGTGTGTCACTAATGTTTGTACTTAGTTTTATTGCATACTATGATATTAAAAGCTAACACACACACTTGTTAGGTACCCCCCAATGGTAAGTGATCTCAGGATGAAGCCAATATTCATCTTGGAAAAACAATTAGGATGATTTGCATAGTCAACCTCAGAAAAAGATGAATTACCTCACATCAGTGGTTAGCTGCTTTTTATTGTAGTACACTGGGAAGGCGTCATCCTTTACTAATGAAAACAACATAATCATGTAAAAGAAATCTCACTTGTTGCGGAGTGCTATTTCCAGTGTTTCTTTTTAATTTCCTCGAGATCCTCTTCTTATGCGGTAAGCTTTTTTTACTTTGATGCTTATTTTGTACTGGGGAGGCACTAGCACCAATATCCAGTACTGGGCCTTCTTGATCCGTCAGCATTGAGTTATCCTGAAATACAATGTAGTATTTTATATAATATGTGGCAATTAAAAGACCTATTGATATTATATATACATATATAAAATCTAAGATTTACATATCATTGTGCATATCTAAGAAATAATCATAAAATAAATAATTCGAAGATATGAGAGGTCCGCCGAACTGCAGTGGGGCATTGAGTGTTGGACTATACTCTGAACCAGAGATTCCCTGACTTTTTACTCATAGATTAATTGATTGATAGATTCAAGTTTTTACAGGTAACAGTTGTTGAGCTTCTTAAAATACTATCTGCCTACATTGATAGGTGAAGTCAATCCAACAGTTCGTCACTATCGTAAGCAAATACATTTTCGTGAACCCGCTTACGATTTGTGAACCCGCCTTTTTTTGTCACACCTACTTAGACCCCCGTCAAGTCACCCGTGGACCCCTGGGGTCCTGGACCTCTTTAGGAACTTAGGCTCTAAACTCTCCAAAGAGGTGGTCTATGTCCGGCAAAAAATTAATATATATAGATTTTTAATTTTAAGTTGCATTACAGCTCATTTTCTCATCACGATCCAATCCATCGTCTAGCTACAGTAACATAATTTTATGTTTCTTTCTTTATATAATTTTAGTGGTGACAAATGAGCACATAGAAGATGAGAATAATATGTAGAAGATGAGTAAACAAAAATCTTAATAAGTCCTTTCATTGTTAAAAATCATACCGAACATCAGTTCATTTATCAATCAAAAGATGGCGTTGTAATATATTATAATTTAACAGAGCTTTGCAATATATAACAAAATTAATTTATTATAAAACAATACATACCTTTAAGGTAGTTTTAGTTTTGTTATTGAACCAGTCTGTCTCTGGACACCTCTTCATCTCTTGCAGAGGAGGCAAGGTCGGCAGCTGCGGAACTTGCACCACAATGGGCTCTGATGGATGTTCCTTTTCAATGGTAACATGTGGAATAAATACATTTTATATGAAAATGTTCCAATATGTGTAAGTACAAGCTACTGTCTAGTTACCGGGCTGACGGGGCCACACAATATCTATTTCTGATGATGTTGAATTATGTTGAACTTTTGAAATTCATAATCTAAATATAATGAAGATGCTATAAATTGCTCATGGAGCAAGTAGTCAAAAAAAATCAATCTTCATGTAATTTTCAATTGCAGCATACGACATATAAAACAAAAACATATTCGAATGTGAAATTCATGAAAATCAAAAACTCTTCAGAGAACATCCGAAAAACTAGAGGCGTTTATATTACGACATATTTTATGTTCATGTAAATATATAAATTGTCAAAAATAAATTTGACATGTATGATATATCAAAGTAGGGATTCATTGAAAACTGTTGTGTTAAATATTGCACATTGCCACTATATATAATTAATTATCCACATACCTCTACAACAAAATTAAAACAAACAACACAAATGAGCACACAATTAATCTGATTATTAACGGTAACTGCTGCCCATGACGTCTACATCCTCAAAAAAGATTCAAGATGCACATGCTTACTGAATACTGTGATTGAATACACTGTTACCAGTAATTTTATTTTCAATAACAATTCAAGAATTGCTATTAGCATTTCTAACATTCCCAATTAACCAGTCCAACTTAGCTTAAATGTATAAAGCTAGGAAATGGTTCACGACAAAAGTCCAATGGCGGATACGAACAGCAGACCATGTTAAGTTTCACAGGCCATACCTTACACCTAGGGATATTGTTGCCGCTTCATTGGGTTTCAAATCCCTATAATCGACAGACGGATGCTCGCCGAGATCGAAATGGACCAAAACATTTTTTCTACAAATTTCCTCATCATCATCATCACAGCCTGTGGTGTGTAATGTATATTTTTAAGTGTGACAAACGAGCACACAATTCATTTGTTAGTTAGATGACTGAAGCATATCTAGTTGATCTAACTCAAACCTGAAGATGCCTCGTCACCTATAAGGAATGAGCCTTATTATCCATAATTGGGTCTTCGGATGGTCTTTCGACTCACCATACGAAACAGCAGAGACGTTATACTGCTATTTCACGCTGGTATTCTGTGAGGACATGGTCTCTTCCCCAGTCGAGCCAACTCAGTCAAGTTTCAGTTACTCTAAAGCCGCATGATAGAAACTAGCTACAGGAGTAGCTCTAACACTGTTAACAAGGTAGGAAATTGTGATAACACTTACCAATGATTGTCCATTATACAGTCTTAGCGGTGAATCTAATATAACTGACGTGTCTACGTCATTCCTGACTGCAGGTACCTGGAAGTTGGAATTTACATAAGGTACCAAAACTACTATTAAGTTTGGTATGAGCAAAGAGGTGAGGATACAAATCAATGGTAAGAAATTTTTGCAGACCACAACACACACATTCATCCTCAATAAGGAATACTCTTAAAGTTGCATTGCCATCCCCGATGAAATTTCTTGTCACCAAAAATAAGATCTTCAGTTTCTTTAACTCATCAAATCAAAGGCAGAACTAACTAACTACTTATTCCTTGAAGGCCAGTGGAGTCAACCTATTTATGGTGCAACCAATTTATAGCTGTTGTATGTTGTTCTATGCTTTTCAGCTCAACTTGGTACTCTTGACCATGTAAAGGTATCAAATGCTTGATTGTTTAGAATCAACTTGAAAAGAAATATTTTTATATAATACCATTAAATGTGGCTTAACGAAGAAACCTCACCTTGTGGTGAGCAGAAGGGTGATGTGTGGGTCGTGGGTGCTGTGTCAAATGTGCCACTAATGCTGCCAGTCTCTCTTCGGGATCAAGCAGTTCTTCATTCCACTGCCCTTCCCCAACTTGTTCATTCACAGAAATTTGTCTGGAAATGGAATATTAACCTTGTGACAAACAACAAGCATAGTTTAGTCAACTGTCATTCCTGTGACACATTCATCCACAATAAGGAGCCTGGCAACTGAGGACTATGATGAAATGTCAACCTTATTGATAGTCTTTGGTTCCTTCTACATCAGATAAAACATTGTCAATCAACTAGTTTCATTTTTGTTTGAAATATGGCAGCTTGCATTTAGATAATTTTGGCAATGTCTAATCAGAAGGAGCTTAATTTAATTTAATTGTTATATTGAATATTAATTCAGAATTAATGCAGATATGAAACAGTCATCATTTACCACAAAACTATGTGCTTGTTGGTTATCCTTAATATTATAAAACACCTTTATATTTTAACTAAACTAAAAAAACAAATGGCCTTATTGCCACATTATTTACAGTTAAACATTTAAAAGTAGCACTTAATATCAATTAATTATATATGTATGTTGCATTAGAGTCATAATTAGCCCATATACATATATTTTTTACCTTTACATTCATATATTATTACCAAATATACAGGGAAATTATCTTTAATTACCAAAGTAATTATATTTCATTTCTTTCCTGATAAATATGTATTCCTCAGATAGGTTGACAACTAAGAGCTTCCCGTTAAAAATTTAAAAGTATATTTTTCAATAGATGAAGAATTTTTAAATCAATAATGTTTTCTCCATTGTTGTTATATGTTTCAACCACTCAGTGGTAGAAATCACCTCATTTGGACTCAACAAATTCATCCTACCACTATGTCATTTCTGCATCAGTATTAAACGAAATTTCGCACATAGCATTTGAAAGAAAGCCAGCCCAACATATATGGGATGATAGTACAATCCATCAATTTATGAGGTGCATGTATGGGCTAAAGGGCTATTCACAATTGGATCCAAATGGATACAAAACAGGATACTATACAGAATGTATTGTATCCATTTGAAGTAGTGACTGTCCTGGTTTGCTTTCTACTTTTGTAAACCTCCAGTCTCACATTTTGTAGACAGTACCCTAAACTATTGCTACTGGCTATTCACACTTTATTTATTATAGACTATAGATGGCCTCATGGTGTAGTGGTTAGAGTATCTGGCTGCTGCAGTGCAGCTTCTGGATTTGATTCCCAGCTGAGGAACAATATTTATGCATAACGAATTATTTGATTTCAGTTTCAGTTGGGGTGTGTCCCATGCCCTGATATTTCATCTGAACCTTCCTTCAATCTTAATGCACATTACATTGCAATAGAGTGGATGAGTGTCAGTGTTTGCACAAAAACTTATGGCACTATAAAAAATTGTGCACAGTTGAGGTTCTAGCCATAATATAACATATTGCTGTGATCGAAATTGACCAAAATTAATTAAGTATACCTTACATAAGTATGTATGATTGTAAAATAAATAAAATAACATAAATCTCTTTTTGTATATAAAATAATGTGCTGAAAACCAGTCAAGACACAGTTTGCTTAGGGTTTTAATTATTTGATACAATATTATTCATAAAATAATTTTATTTTTTTACTTATACTTATATATATACTTCATAACTATAGTAAAGATAATTATATGGAACATCCTCAATGAATCTTTAGAAATAATGAAATGTAAAACAGACATTTTAAATTGGTATTGTATATATACATAAAGACTTGAAAAATGTGTAACAATTTTGTTATATGTCATTAATTCTCAAAATATTTATAGATTTAGTTTTAATTTACTATATTACTATTTGCATGTTAAATAATTGTATATTGGCAATATTTTAAGTATTTTTAGCTCACCACAATTATAGAAAATTGACAATGATTTACTATTTGTTAACTTTTACATATATCTTGATGTAGTTTTAATTAGCTTCTCTTAAAATGCAAACTCTATTATCCAGAGAAATTAGTAAATGTTAATAATTTATTTACCTTGCATTAGTCACAAAAATACTACTAAATATGTATTGTTAATTGCTTCCCTTAAATAAATAAATAATTTAAAAATAAATAAAAGTACATAGAAAAAATAAAATACATAAATTCCTCAGTCTCCATTTTGTTGATTAATATAAACAAATAAGTAGCATACCAATCTAATTGGTATAAGCCATCATTTCTCACATTTCTCAACCGTGGGGGCTATGACCCCTGGGGATCATGTTTGTTATTTATTAAAGGGGGTCATTATCTGTTCAATAAATAAGGCCTGTATAAAGAGATATGTTTTTTTAAGGAAAAACATAGTTTTATTAAATTTAATATTACTTTATAATAACATAAAAATATACTTATAGTTTGCTTTGTGTAAATAAACTATCAATTAAAATGTTATTATAATTTTAGAGTGAAAGAAGTCACAAGGCTTTTTACGTCGCGACATAAAAATGGTTGAGAAACAATGGTCTAAGCAAACTGAAAGGAAATGAAAATTTTACCGGCACATCTGAGTTGTTGAAAAGCTAAGCGGCTGCATCACTGTCACTACTCTTCCACCACCGTCGTCTTGCACATTGAGTGCGAGGGAATTGGCGTCCACATGCACGGGCTACAAAGAAAGAATTCAAGTAATAATTATACAATTGAGCCAATTTTTTGAACTTTATTTTAATTATTGCTATAAACTAAATGCATCTATAAAGGCATTCTACAACGGAAGTTAACAAAATTTAATTTCTATACTCTTTTAACTAGGAACTGTACAAGTTTTTGTTACGTCGGCAGATTCGTAAAAAGGGTAAAATAATATGTATACCTCAGTGGATTGGTGTGAATTGATGTAACGTGTGACGGCATCATCCATTTTATCTTCTAGAAGATGAGAGCCTACGTTCCTCATGATAAAAAAATTGTACAAAATTTTTGTTTATTTCATACTAGTCTAGGCTAATGCTGCTTGACAGCTGTTAATGCGCAAGGTCACTGATCATTTCAATTACTTAATTTTTAATTAAATGGAAGAAAACTTGATCTATAAACAAACTAAAACGGAGGTTATAAAATTTGTAACCACATTCGTTAAATGAAATAATATTTTATTACATTTTTTCTAAACAAGAGCACAGCTCTAGAGTAACAGCGCTTACTTTGTTGCCATATTAAAAAAACACAACCTTTAATAATTGAATAAAACTAATTTATATAGATTTTATGGCGTATATAACTTTATTATTGGCTGGGCTGAGATATTTGAAGTCCTGATGTCGTTATTAACAATGTGCAGTAATCGCTTAAATAAAAAATAAACATCTAAAAATATTCCCCTTATCGGACTTTTCATAAGCAAATTAAAATATTCTAAACGATAATTATGTGATTAACGAGAAGTCAATGCAGATTTTTCATATATACTAGAGTACTTACCGCGCCTTTTATCTATTATATAGTATTATCAACAACGTATTTAACTTCTTATATTGCTTACGTACAACTTATAGTTGTAAGTAATTACAGTTGTTATATATTATTTTTAGGTGACATGACATTACGGTCTCGCGACAGTTTCGTAACTTAGTAGGAATCAGCTGAGTGGAAAAAAGTTATACCTTGTAGACTTAGGTGATTTTAAAAAATTATATACATTGAAGAAGCGACTTCACCGTTATCCATCAATCCCACTAAAAATCCAGAAAACGACGACTCGTTCAAGCCGCATGCTGAAAAATTCCAGGCTCGTGCCTAACAAACGCCTGCTGCCTCACAGCAATCCAAGACTTCAGCCTGTCTTTATTTATACGCTTTAGGCTGAGTACAACATCCGTATCAGCAGGAATCAAGCTCCAGTTTGAGACATAAGCTATCAAAGTGCTTGCCCGCTTTATATGATTCAACGGTGTAATAAATTTGAACAAATAGACGCTGGTCCTCAAAAAGAAGGTTGTTCTTTACTCATCAAAGCCAGCCTCTACCAAAACCTCTGTCAAAAATAATAAGGTCACAAAGCCAACTGCAGTAGCTGCCCGAATGCTCCGAAACCCAAAACAAAGACGGTTAAACTGATACCTAAACCTGTGCTCGCACCCACCCCCGTATTAGCTAAAAATCAAGGTTCAAAGTTGCAGTCAACGAAAATTACCACAAGGGCAAGTTTCCCGCTTAGCCGCTTTATTCTACGGCACCAAAAACCTTCGCGAAGGCACTTAGGTACACTAAAGTGAACTCAATTGGCAAATTTGAAGACAGTATTGCCACGACCGTTCGCTACCATACATAGTGTATAATCAATTTTACAGCTTATACGGCGTCCACCATAGCAGAGTTAAACCGTGTTCCCTCAACTTTACATTTTTTAACGCGAACGGACTTACTAAACATCGTGTTGAAGTGTTCATATATTTTCGCGATCATCAAGTCGACGGGCAACGAGTAAGAGTATTAAGAGAAACAGACTATAGCAATAACAGAACCACTGTGCCCAATTGGATTTAAGATTCACTTCCGGTTTGCATATTAACAGAGTCAAGAACCAAACAGCTCCCTACGTAATAAAACTACATTTAACAAAATCTGCGTCCGCCTTATAAAGTCGTACGGAACAGAACGTTTTTCTTATGTTTTGCCGTAAAGGTTTAGGTGAAGTTTAATAAGAGCTCGCTCTCCTTTCTTTCTCGTGAAGCTATAAAAGCTCTTGGGCTAACAGGACGAAGCACACCTACCGTCGTTTAATTAAGAAATACTTACCACCCAGAAACTATATGTGCAATATATTTTTGTATAAATAGACCATAACACCAAACACTAAACTCGTGTTATCGCTTACGTTCTATAAAAGTTGTGAATCTGAAAATAATCGTGAGACTAACATTGTACCATTTGTTTTTCACATCGATTTAATTAATATATTCAAATATGTTGTGAATGTATCATAAATAATAATCATCTTTATTTTTTACTAAAATGGCAATGATTTTGCCTTTTGTCATATGTTAATTGTTATTTGTTAATGATATGTCACTGTTGCACAGTACTGTACCATTTTAGACCTTATTTTCTATTTTGATGTATAACTTTTAAGATGTTTCGTAATACACTAAAATTGAACATAATATCACGAAGTCATGAGGTAAATTTAATTTATTGATATCTTTTTTACAATTTATCTCGTGAGCTTAGAAAAGATTTTTCTTTTTCTAAAAATTATATATTGTGAATTTTTTAATTGTGTTTGAGGCGTAATATCGGGATTTAAGGGATTTTTAGTCATCTTCATTAGGAAATATACGTGTATTAAGAACAAATTATTGGATTTCTAAAAATAACTAACTCCTCAAATACTCATGTTTCGAGTATTTTACTACTCATGGTCAAGAGTTGACCGTGAGAAATTAAGTGTTTAGTATCCTGATCCTGAAAAGTAAAACATTTCTATTAATTATGTGTGTGTTACACATAATTAACCCATTCTAGACCCATTCTAGAGTTTTTTTTAATCGTGCTTATGTTATTATATATTATCATATGTGAACAATAAGTTTTTATGTGTCCTCATATATATGGGCACTTATCCACTTTATTAAAAAATTACTAATTAATTATTATTATAAGGTTTATGGTGTAAATGGGTTAAACCTGGTGAAATTGTATAATAAATTGAATTGTATAAGGATTGTAAAAGAAAAATATTACATGGATACAATATATATTTTTTTAATATCTATTTTATATTTTTTGTCTTATTGTATATTTATATTATACATTATCTAATTATATAATATATAAAGTTTAGTTTTTATTTTTGTCTATATGGAGTTGACCTCAATGGAAATATATGTATACAACATATATTTCCATTGAGGTCAACTCCAAGGTGTTTGTAAGTTATCATTTCTGATAAGAACTCTGCAAGAAGTGAATAATAAAGTGTTTCTCAATTGTGAGCTACACACACAAGAATATGGAATATTGATACTTGACATATTCATCATCACAATAAGAAACTGGCTGTTGTACAAAATTAAACTTGGGAAGTTGAAACAAATTGCCATAAACACTAAGATGATCTCTACCTGGTCAATTTCAACTATGGCAATATCTTCTGGTTATTGCCAGATGAAATCAACTGCATAGAATATCTTAATATTAGCCATAAGCATTTGCGCAAACATCAATGGCTGGAATTAATACAGTTTCATTGTTAGTCAGTCAGTATCCAGGTTAGATGGCAGTTCATACATCTTTACATATGACATTTTTTTCTTAATAGGTACAAATATGCAAATATACCAGCAAACTAGACACCATCAGAGAAAAATTAAGAGAAGGCCCTGGTTTAGCAGATTTCATATCCGAAGATAGACCCGAAAACTGGGATGATTATGAGGGGAAGTTGAAACGAGAAAAAGGTGAAGCGGAACGATTGAGACTACCTCCTTGGTTAAAAACATCAATTCCTGTAGGTTAGTGAATTTTGCAATTCTATTAAGGGCTTGCGATTTCATATGTGCAAATATATTCATCTATATGTGAGTTTATTTATTACATTATTTATTAGAGATTTTACATGAGCATCTGATTGAAAATATTACTTATACTAAAAAAGGTGTAACTTAAAAATAACTTTAATCATGATGATGACTATGGTAACAATGTTATTTCAGCAGTGACTAAGTATTAATTTGCTTTCCTTATAATGTCTCCTGAGCGGCATCCGGGTACAAAGGGTTAAGTTAACTTATCTAATATTCCAGTTAACCAATCCAACTATGGTGCACGATAATAGTCATATGGTGGATTCTACCTTTATGACATTAAGTTTCGAAGCGAATACCCTAAATCATTAGGCTATTGACGCATCATATTGGGCATTGCCCGTTGTTCCTAAATATTAAAACATTAACAGTTTGAACATTGATAACCGGATGAGAAACATCTTGATCTCCTCTACAAGTATTTTATAGCACTGGAAACATCCAAAATTCTAAATATTGAATAAAGGCAATAAAATCTGATATATTCAGTTATATACAATGTAGTTTTTGGCACATGGTATTTTAGGTAGCTTTCTACCTGAGTTCTATAGGTTATTACATTTCTTATATATTTTTATAATTATTAGATATGTTATAGGTTGTGTCTACATTGCTCTGTACTTATTATTTTTGTTATTATCCACAATTTATAGAGCTGTAAGCTTAGTGTGTAGATCCTCGCATTTAACTCACAATACATAAACAAACAGAGTTTGATCCCCCGCGCTCAACCCAATGAAATTGTTAATCGCAATTTTAAGTACTGCTTTACCATGTGCTTGGTGGTGAAGGGAAACAGTGAGGAAGTAAGAACCTGTATGAAATAGTTAAAAAAAATATAACTTGGTGTGGTACATTGCTCTAACACACTCTAGAGAGGATAGGCCTCAGCAGAGGTAATAATAATACAATAATGAAATTTATTATCGACCAGGTTCATATTTTGCTAGTATTACAACAGTTAATAATATATAATAGTCAATCTATTGGTAGTAAGGATAATATAATAATACATCAAATTAAATTAACAGTTAAGATAAACAATATATATATATATATATATATACATATATATATATATATATAATCTGTATATGGTACACTTTACTTGCTTTCTCTGCATTAAGGTTCAAAATTCACTGCAATAAAAGAGCAGCTTCGTGGATTGAAGCTGAGCACAGTGTGTGAAGAGGCCAGATGTCCTAACATTGGTGAATGTTGGAGTGGGGGGAAGCATGGCACCTCCACAGCAACTATTATGGTAAATTTCTTTTTATTTGTTTTTTTATGATTATAGAGAGACTAATGAGAAAGTCTAAAGCACCAGGGGTGTTGCCAATGCTTTGCCTGTCTAAAGTTAAAGATCTCTTTTTCAAGACTATTGTAGCAGGAAGGGAATACTACTTCTAGATTATTTAATTTTTGACATTATTAAAATTGTTGTTTTATTGAAGATTTCTTTTTTGGTTGGGCTATGGTCATTTTTTTTATAACATTATTGGTGACAAATAAGCACAGTTCACCAGATGGTAAGTGATGAGGCGCAATGGATGATCTATCCACAAATTAATTAAAAATGAATATGCATTGTCATTGCTTCTGAGGGTTGAAATTGTATGCCTCATTATCTGTGTAAACTAGCTAGCTAACTTCCGGCTGCAACATGCTGTGAGGACGTTAAATAGCTGTTGTATTTAGTATGATGAGTGTGGGAATCCAGGGACCCATCTATAGGTCCATAGGACCATCTCAGTCTTTGGGGCAACACTTGTGTATCTTCTTCTTTATTCCCCATAATGGCTCCTCTTAAAATAATTCTGGTAATATCATTTCAGTCATGAGAGTGACAAAAGATTAATAAATGTTTATAGGTATTTTAATTATTGATATAATTCTGTAAAATGAAATATTTCCAAATCTAAATCACATATGAAATGACCATAGTCAGAAATAACATCAACATTTTATGTTGTTAGTACTGCAGAATGAATGTGTTAGCTCGACCAGGGTACGACCACGCCCTCACCAAATACCAGCGGAAAGTAGCAGTAGAGACCTTTATTACTGGAGATGTGGCATTCCATCTCAGTCCTCATTGATGACAACGCATTTATTATACGCATTATGATTTCTTGTCAAGAATGAATTTAGATGTCATGGGCCACAGGTATTGCTTGCCATCGGGTGAGCTGTGGGCTCGTTTGTGAATATCAATTTAATTTAAAAAAATATTATAATATAATCACATAAAGTCTAAAAGTATATGGATGTCATGGGCCGCAGTTGTCACTTATCATCAGGTGAACTAAATACTCTTTTGTTACCCCTAATAATAGTAAAAATCAAATATGTAATTAGGGATCCTTCCCGAACCTAATCGGAAAGAACCCTCAACTTTTTGGACACATGTGGTATTCAAAGCACATAATAAAATAGACGGTGGGCGGCAGTATGCACCCTGCGGTCCTCTCCGCATGTGACCCCACTCGATGGAGACTGATTGTTTGTGGTCGCGATCCTCAGCAGTAAGGAACGAGGAAGAAGAATGCTGTTCTGTTTAGTATGACAAGTGACAATTAATCCAAAGTCTCATTATTATAATTATGACTATATATTTGTATTGATTACTTATTAAGGATGTGGCAGGTGGGATGGTGTGTGCGGATTGAAGTTATCACTTACCATCACCAAGTTGCTTATAACCTGTGTCTTTGTAATTTGATTTACATAAAAAAAAAACAAATAATTTTGATATGATCCCCAGCTGATGGGCGACACGTGTACACGGGGATGTATGTTCTGCTCGGTGAAGACGTCTAGAGCTCCGCCCCCGTTGGACCCTGACGAACCCCGAAACACGGCCTACGCTGTAAGCCAGTGGGGATTGGGCTACATCGTACTTACATCTGTCGACAGAGACGGTAAGTGGTTTAGTGATGTTATATTTTTTATGCAATTAAGGGTGACAAACAATCACACAGTTCAGCTGATGGTAAATGATGACTTCAATTTCTACATCTAGTGGGAGATCATCGCTTCCTTAGCTAATATGAGGTTGCTATGATATGCATCTTTATTGCGAAGAGATGTACCATCTCTATGTATATTTTATTTTTACCGAACTTACCATGGTTTTCCATTTCAGCCGCTGAGTTTAGAAATCGTACATCACGACAGAATTCAAAATTTCATCCTCATCACCTCGACGGTTGGCAATCCAACACTGCGCTTTACGCGAAATCTTCATGTCACGCACAAAAACTTCATGGAATCTGCTGTCGATAGCGGTGTGTGGGGTGTAGGACCTACCCCTTTTTTAAAGGCTGTTAACACACCTGCGACTCCTCTGGTGTTGCCGCTGTCCATGGGCGGATGTGGTGATCACTCTAGAGTGAGGTTGAGTATAGCACACCACGCGGCTTCACTGCGGATTAGCGGACATGACTTATATATATATATTTACCCTGGCTATGTTTTCGAGCACTAAAATTGACATTTTGTATTAAAAATTTCATAGGGAAAAAGATAAAGCACGCAGAATCGAAATCGGTTTTTTCGCGTATATGTTATATGATCATACATACAAATATATTTTTCAACAGACCTACCAGATGGAGGCTCGTCACACTTCGCCGAAACTGTTCAAGAAATAAAACGACAGTAAGTTTTTTTTTTAAATATAAGCGGGTGCTCACTATGGCAGAGCTATACGGCAGTTTGTTTCTAGCTGCAGAATGAATGAGTCAGTTCGACCGGGGTAGGACCACGCCCTCGCAGAATACCAACGTAAAATAGCAGCATAATGCTGCTGTGTTTCGTGTGGTGAGTGCAGGGATCCGGGAACCTTTATTACGGGTGACGAGGCATTCCATCTCAGTCCTTAAGGATGACAACGCATCTGCATTATGATTCCTTGTCGAGGATGAATGTAGATGTCATGGGCCGCAGGAATCATTTAACATCAGGTGAGCTGCGTGCTCGTTTGTTACTCTCAATGTAATAAATAAAACAATGGTGAGTTTCCTCTGTGGTCCACGACATCCAAATTAATTCTCGACAAAGTTCGAAGAAGAGATCTCATCACCAGTATTAATGGTCTCTGGATTACTACACATACCAGTCAAAACAGAGCGGCATTAGGCTGGTTTAAAACAAGACGTATTAAGGATTGATGATAATACAATGATTAATGACTTTATTTTATTTTTACCGAACTTACCATGGTTTTCCATTTCAGCCGCTGAGTTTAGAAATCGTACATCACGACAGAATTCAAAATTTCGAGCTTCAGATTTTAACGAGCATATATCACCTGATGTTAAATGATTCCTACAGCCAATGACATATATATATATATTTACCCTGGCTATGTTTTCGAGCACTAAAATTGACATTTTGTATTAAAAATTTCATAGGGAAAAAGATAAAGCACGCAGAATCGAAATCGGTTTTTCGCGTATATGTTATATGATCATACATACAAATATATTTTTCAACAGACCTACCAGATGGAGGCTCGTCACACTTCGCCGAAACTGTTCAAGAAATAAAACGACAGTAAGTTTTTTTAAAGTTTTGTAAGTTTTCAGGATTTTATGAGGTAATTAAGATGGAAGAGCTCGTTACCATTAATTCGATCTCCTGCAAACGTAACACTGCAGGGCTTAGCTGATGTTTTACGCGTGGATGAAGCATGGCTCTTCCCCGACCGGGTCGACGCATCCATCTTACGTTCTGATTTTTATTTTTACCGAACTTACCATGGTTTTCCATTTCAGCCGCTGAGTTTAGAAATCGTACATCACGACAGAATTCAAAATTTCATCCTCATCACCTCGACGGTTGGCAATCCAACACTGCGCTTTACGCGAAATCTTCATGTCACGCACAAAAACTTCATGGAATCTGCTGTCGATAGCGGTGTGTGGGGTGTAGAACCTACCCCTTTTTTAAAGGCTGTTAACACACCTGCGACTCCTCTGGTGTTGCCGCTGTCCATGGGCGGATGTGGTGATCACTCTAGAGTGAGGTTGAGTATAGCACACCACGCGGCTTCACTGCGGATTAGCGGACTTGACTTATATATATATATATATATATACATATTATAATAATATATTTTTATAAAAAGATGACTTTCTTTCTATTCCAGAAACAAGGAGATCCTAGTGGAATGTTTAGTCCCGGATTTCAGAGGCAACCGGGACAGTATCGCGACCATAGCCAACTGTGGGCTGGACGTGTTCGCTCACAACATCGAGACGGTGGAGAGGCTCACGCCTTTTGTGCGCGACAGGAGGGCGGGGTGAGGATGTTTTTTTATAATAATTAGGGTCACAAGGAGCACACGATTCACTGACGGTAAGTCGACATCTCCTTAATAAAGATTTTCTGAATCCTGCAATTTCTGATCGTACCTCCCATTTTTATTTTCATCTCGCATCAAACAATGAATTACATCACAACACAAATAGATAAGATTTATGACAACTTCACATATCAGATATTGCCCAATCAGTGGATATCCATAGGAACTGAATTGCCAGCGATAAAAGCAAATCATTGTTTACCTCGGCTTGGCGGTGAACTCCTTAACGTTACACGGTGACAATTCCCGGAGAATTGCAAAAAATTAGGGTTTGCACGTCAGCGGTTGCTCGGGTTTTAATTAAAAATACCATTATATTACGTTGGGGTCCTGAATCTTGCATATGTGTTGTCCCACAGGGTGACTGAGGTGGGATGCCTCGTTACCTGTAATAGGGTCCGGATTCCCTGCATATCATACACAAAACAACGTCATACTACTTTTCGGCTGGTATTCTGTGAGGGATCTGGTCCTTACTGCAAATGGTCCAAATATAGAAAATATTTAAAAAGAAACCAATCATGAAGCTATATTGAAATCGTTTCATAAGTCCTGTTTCGTTTAAATAATTATATTCAATATTTTTAGTATAAATAAACATTATTGACGAGAGATGAAAGCACTCAATAGATTCGGTCATCAGATCGACTCGCATGCATACGCACACGCGTACGCAAATGCACGCACTCTCGTATACGTACGCGCACACAATCGCACATGCGCTTGCGCACCTACACGTTCACGCAGAAACACGAGTGTCTTTCGTTGGGCCGGAAAAGGGATTGGGCGTGAGTGATTGATTGTTTTCGTTCACGTTTACTGCACTTTAATATTTCCTGTGCATCAATGTCTTCTAGTAACAACAAGGAGATAAAGTCGTGTTATGAAGCTAACAACAAACATACGGATCTACTTTAGAACATCTGTTTCTTGAATTCCACCTTTTTTCTTACACGAATCGACTTATATGTTATATTCTATGTTTTTATCTATTCAGATATCGTCAAACGCTGAAAGTACTGGAGACAGCCAAGGAAGTGAACCCCGACTTGGTGACGAAGTCGTCCATCATGCTCGGCTTGGGAGAGAGCGATCAACAAGTGGAGCAGACGATGAAAGGTAGTTTTGGTTACTCACAGTACGAATGGGTTAATGTCCCTGCATAATAAAATTACACTATACAAAGCGTGCATTAGCAGCAGTGAAATAGCAGCTTAACATTGCTGTGTTGTTCGTATGGTAAAGTAGCAGTAAGGGTCCTGGACCCCTTTACCGGTGTCCTCAAGGCTGACAATGCATCTAATGTTATTAAACAAATCAATCCTAATATTGAAAGTGATTAAGAAAATGTACACCCCTACGTGATGCTATATTTATATAGTATACTCCTTTTTTCATCCAGATCTGCGTTCCGCCGGGGTGGACTGCGTCACCCTCGGCCAATACATGCAGCCCACTAAACGGCACCTCAAGGTCTTCGAATATGTCACTCCTGCCAAATTCAAGCGGTGGGAGGGAAAGGGCTCCGAATTAGGCTTCTTGTACACAGCTAGCGGTCCCCTGGTCAGATCCTCGTACCGAGCGGGGGAGTTCTTCATCAGCAGCTTATTAAAGGAGAGGAAAGTGAAGAGTTGCTGACCCGAAAACAATAAAAGAAATTATGATTAAAATTAAATAAAACGGGGGTAGTGAACATTTGGCTTGTAAGAAATTATACGAGCAGATAATAATTTTAACTACTTGTAATTATAGAGCATTTTAGTTATTTTTTTTTAAATTTAAGTTTTCGACGCCTCGAGTTTAATAAGTAAAAAATGTATTGAAAGTTCAATCAAAGGTTTAGGATCCCTGTCTAACTTTATATTCGGTGCTAGATAGTATAGATTGAGAATAAAGTACATTGACCTCTCGGCCGTCTTATCAGGGGTTGTAAACATTTATTCCTCTGCTAGCCAATTCATATCGTCAACGGTTTCTTTCACAAATTACAACAAGAATAATAATAAGTGACCTAGTGGGCGGCGTGCAAACTGAATCGTCAATAGTTTACGGTTGTTTCAACTAAATCATAAACAAATATTTTTTTCATTTACAATGCTTTAAATGTATTTATTTGGAAGAATTATTTGGAAAACAATCATAATAATTAGTTTTTTGTAACGATATAAATTAAAAAATATAACACCTGTATTGTGACTAACCTCATTCTTATAAGTACTATTGTATTACATTCAATTTTTGTATCGAAAATGACATAAAGAGACAAATATAAAAAAACAATCACGTTTCTAATATTACGTAGAGTTGTGGAATTGATGTCGCTGTTCTAGATTACTCTCATCGACTCTTATCTATATATGTTTGAATCTATCTGCCATCAACTATAAAGGGTAATTCGCTTTGTCTTTCGATAGTCCGTTCTATTTGCTTCGACGAAATTATATATTTCGTCCAAGCAAATACAACGTACGCGTTACTAACCAACATTGATATGAAATTAACGGAATCTGATTGCGATTGGATACGTTTTTTTTATTATTTTGTTGATGTCTCATTAATATACAGTATGTGCAATATTATTGTTGATTTTAAAAGTGTTACATCTTATCAGTCATATTATTTTTAATACATTTACATTCATCGCATTCGTTTCGTGTTTAAATAGAGAAGGAATCACAAAAAGAACTCTCTAAATGACACTCTTATTCGACGTAGTCGGGTATATACGTCATAAAATTCTCCTATTTTTTTTTATAAAGACCAATGGCCAAGTTTTTAAGGAATATTACTTTTTTCTCGATTGAGTAATGTATACATCACATAGTTATATGAAATTTTGATAACAATAATTACTTATATTTAACTTATTATGCAATTTTTTATCTACCTCGATGAAAGTGATTCGATATTTCAAAAATTTCGTTAGTGATGAAATCTATGTGTATCCTTCATAAAAAAATCATAATGCAGACCTTTGAAGACTAAGATGGAATACCTTGTCACCAGTAAAAGGAGTCTCCTGATTCCTCCACTCACCAGTTGAAACACAGCAGGGTTGTGCTGCTATTTTACGGCTGGGAAACGGATAAGGGTAGGGCTAACTGATATTTTGTGAGACTATACCATTTGAAAATATAAAATTACCATCAGCTATCATTCAATTATATCTATAATTACTAGAGTGAAATGGGATATCGCTGCTGTGTTTTGCTTGAGTCTAGGGACCCGGAGACCCAGTTCCTCCATCCATCTCCTCAGGGGTGACAACTCAAATGGATGGTGAACTGTGCTCGTATGTCACCCTTACTGACATGCTTTGATTCATTCTATATTCTGAGTTTAACGCAGGGAATCGTCAATGTTTGTGACATAAGCCAACTCTCTGTCTCTCTCCCTCATCTCCCCTCTCACTTTGTTCCGTTTCCGGTGAAATACGAGTAGTGTGATGCAATGTTTATTTATGATCTCGGCTTGTTCGTTTGCCTCCCTCTTTGTTTTTATATCGCGATGTTATATTTTGTTTGTTGCAATAAATATCTTGTTATTATCAGAGTAAGGTTTTATTTTATTTAAGAAAATTGATCTCATATTCCCTTTAGAAAGCTTATTCCACTGTGAATGAATATATCCAAGATGATGATCTCCTCCTGGTTCATCGGTGATATCTTCCGGTTGTTCCCAGATGATATCAACTGCACAGTACATTTTTATAGTGACGTAGTAAGTATTGGGCAAACAGAGAAGAAAATATCCAAGATCGGAGGTAGGTTCAAATGCAATGGCACACTAAGACACGAGAAGGAATAATTTGTGATGTACAAATATCGAAGATAGAATGGACGGTACTCAATTATAGGTGATGAGGCATCCTCAGACGTCAAGGGTGACGACGCACAGAACTGTTGGGTCGCAGACATCATTGACCAGCAGAACTGTTCGCTTGTTTGTCACCCTTAATAGTATAATAAAATGTACCCGCACCAGGTCAATAAGGGATAGTTTATTCTCTCTATTAACTTAATACCTCTGGCACGAGTTGCTTGTTTTCTCTCGGGGAAAAATGGAATCGATCTTTCGATTCTAAATCAGATAGTGCATTAATTTTTAAGTTTTAAATATCTATAAGAGCACGGATAATCATAGAATATTCTTATGTCTGGAAATTTTCAGTTTATTAAGACTCAGAAGTGGATAAATTAAAAAAATAATTACATTCACACATATATACAAACATATATACATACGAACATACATACAGTGGTGATCATGTATAAAGAAAGTATAAAATATACTACTATAAATATACTTTTAATTACAAAATGAGTCTTACACATGTAGGAGTTTATTTTCTGTTACTGGCCGCTTGGACGCCTAATTAGAAACATTTTAAAAAAGCATCCATAGCTCGTTCTTTTTTTGAAATGGCTCGGCCAAGAAAAACTTCTCCCAGAGAAGATACGCTGATCGTTCTTGTTGTTAAAAAAGACCTAAGTAAAGGCAACCAGATTAAAAATGAGGTTTTTTCGCCTGATGACCCGAGAAACATCATATCGTCAAGACTGATACGCCAAAGATTAGTGGAGGCTAAATTGTTTGGAAGAATCTCTCGAAAGGTACTGCTACTGACCAAGCAACAACGAGAGAAGCGATTATTATTCGCTAAAAATATGTTAATTAGACGGTACGAGAATGGAAAAAAGTGTTATTTTCAGATGAAACAAAAATATATATGGTAAATTACGATGGAAATCGCTATGTTAGACGTCCTGTAAATAATGCTTTTAATTATAAATACACAAGGAGCGTAGTCAAGCACGATGGCGGTAACATTAAAGTTTGGGGTGTTCCGGATGTGGAGTTGGACCCGTTCGGAAGATTGAAGGTATAATGGATCAATGGAAATACAAAAATATCTATGCACACAACGATTCCCTACTCGGACGATCATTTGCCACTAACCTGGATCTTTCAGCATGACAATGACACTAAACACACGGCCAATAGCGTCAAATGTTTCCTTAGCGAGCAGCGTATATCCGTTTTAGACTGGCCAGCAAATAGCCCGGATTTAAACCCGATAGGAAATCTCTGGTATATTGTTAAAAAGAAAGTCTCAAACAAACGTAACACCAGTCAAAACGAACTATATGAAGCATTTGTTGAAGCATTTTTTTTTAGTGTATGAGTATTGCTGTTGGTCCAGTGTCCTCTACAGCTTTATCTAAATAAACCCGCGAGCGGGAGGCCCGCCGAGTAAGGAGATAACGACGATGTTGCGAAGCGAAGCACTAAGACCGCTGCCGCACCACCGTTGCGCTCCGACCCCTGTGGGTGAAGAACGTCGACGACAACAGAGGGGGGCGATAATACGATCCGAGGGGCCCTCATAAGGAGGTACGAAACCTCGACTCGGATCGCTATCTAAAGGGAGGACAGGATAAATTTGTTGAAGCATGGAATTCAATCCCCCTAGAAAAATGTAAAAATTGATTGAATCAATGCCACGTCGTTGCAGTGCTGTTATTGAAAATAAGGGATTCGCTACTAAATATTAATTATAACTATTGGTAGGCTGTGGATAGTAGCTATTTCGTAAATAACAATACTAATTATTAATACTTGAAAAAATATTGTTTTTTATACTTTTCTGTTGTTGTTTCTAATTAGTTGACCATTATTGTTCATACCTTAAAAGTGATTTAAATGTTTTTCCGTAATATTGGAACTGCACTTGTGTAATGGGATTTATATTGTTTTTCTAATAAATGATAAATCGTTGAACATATTGTTCGCCTATTTATTGTTATAATTTCAAAATAAAAGCGATTGCGGTGAAGTATCTTACATAATGTCAAGGACCGTTGGTAGTGTTTCTAATTATACGACCACTACTACATACATACATAAATATAAACATACATACATGCAAACACATAGATACAAACATACACGCATACAGGTCAAGCTAATTAAAGCATGTTAAAATGACTATACGGTTAAACTATATTTTAAGATTTCGAAGTTCCACCGTTTGTGAAATTTAAATTTAAAAATGAACAAATGTCAGCCATTGTCCTTCCATTACTAGATTATACCATTACTAGTTCTATAAAAAAATTAATACTAGCCTCTGTTTCTCTCGGTTATAATTACAAATTGGTATATTAAAGACGTTTCTTTCGCCATCTGTAGGAAGACGCGAGAGAGCAAAAGAGACTGACAATATTCTATACGCATTATATTTGTCTGAGATATTTTCTCATACAAATATAAAACCAACCAAATTAATTACCTGTTTATGTCAAATTGTCTAATACAACAACAACCTTTGTACGAGATAATCTCAACGACATTTGACAGTTTATTTCCATGATTTTGTATTTGCCAGTGTAATAATTCACCGCCAATTTAACATATTTTTATGTTATATATTGTCTCTTACGGTAGTATGTCTAATCCAGATCCAGACGAGGGGCTGAAAAGTTGTGAGCCTAAGTATTTAAAGATTAGATAAAAATCTAAATAAAATGTATTTTTCAATATAGTCTCATACTACTTCAATACTAAATCTCATTCGCATTCTACTCACATCGTTTGTAAAGGGCCTGTATTGCGCCTAATATCTCAAAAGCTCTTTACCTGGCTGCCTTCATCGGCCTCAATTATTCGTCCTCGAAGGTTTCATCTATTTTTTAAATAAAATATTATCACTAGGAGGCAGGTGTGGGCCGGATGGTTTAAATAATCGAAGCTAGTTTCTTGCGCCGCCTGCTTCTTAATGCGCGCCATTTGAACTGGTGCATTATCAAGTTTCCTTTAGTGATTTTGACCTGTTTTTTAAAAATTACATGTTATTTCGTCGATGGACCTAATAAATCTAGTAATCTAGGATGGTAGATGTATCATCCTAGAGTGCTCGATACGTAACCTCCACAGAATCGGCCGCACACGCTCGACCGCCCGGCGTCTAAAAGCGAAAAACCAACACAATACGCGCTGAATACGAAAAACATAACTAATTTATACCATGACTTATCCTAGAAGTCACGACTGAACAAAAACTTCGGATGCGGCATTTATGTTATTGTTCTCTCTGTTTGAGCGCCTTGAGTAGCTACCGTATTGAGAGATTTTTGTGCGAATATATATAAAAAAGTACGACGAACGAAGCCCATTTATCACTTAGTAAAGACAATTGTAGTCTGCAAATAAATAGTGAGAACGGACATTCTTGACAGGGGAAAAACGAAGGCCTCACGGAATACCAGCATAACGTTGCTGTGTTTCGAATGATTAGTGTAGAGATATTGGTAGCATGGTATTCCTCTCAACTACACTACTAACGATAAACTGTACGCTCGTTTGACAACTCCAATAGAGGTGCTTAACTTCACCTAACCTTAGTTAATGTTACAAATATATAAAAGTATTATTTGAGATGTTATTGTGATTCGATTAGGCCGTGATAGCTCAGCTTATCTTAGTTTTTACTTTGATTTGATCGTATACGAGCAGCCTAACGTCGACCCCGGCGCCGGCATAGATGAAACCGTTAATTACGAGTTAGAACGATTTATCACCTAAATGAAAACATGATGAGGTAAACTTGTCTTAGAAATAGATGTAATGGAGTCGCGTGGTGGACTTTGTTCCAGTATTCACTCATGCACGCACGATCCATGATGATGTCTTCTAGATCGATTTGGACCATGGCGATGTTTTCTGCTTATTGCCAGATTACATCAAGAATATTGTATACTGCCGTAAACATTTGCGCAAACACAGGCACTCTCTCGTGGTCCGTTTCCTATTCCAATTTAATGCATGTGCAATACGATCGGAAGTAGGTTCAGATGCAGAGACCCCTGTCTCTGCATACTGACACGGAACATACACCCAACATACCCGTTTCCGAAAACCAAATACTCGTGATGTAAGAATATTGCTCTTTGGGCAATTGAACCCAAAACCCGTAGCAAGGTACTTAACACACTACACCAAACGGCCTTTTATATATATACATGTATGGTCTTTATAAACATCGATGGACAAACCTTTCAGATTTTTTTGAATTTTGAAGGTATCTCAGAGCTACTAAGGTTTATTGATTATTAGTAAATATATTTAGAAAGAGTAAATTTAGTATTAGTATAATTGTTTATACGAATTCGTCGTGAATACCACATCCGACACGAGTGTGAGTGTTTTCGTATCTCCCGGTAGATGATGCACGTATGGTCAGCAAACGGTGGTGCTGTTCCGGCGGCAAGGCTTTTTGTGAGTTCGTGCGACGGTAATGCGGGGCGGGGGAGCAGAGGGTGTCTCTGAAATGATTCGAATGGATAAACCCAACTGTTCACTAAATAGCAACATGGAAGATCTCTTTGACAATACATGTTCTTGTAAAAGTCGGCCGCGTGATTCCTGGATTGGTATCTGAGTCGTTGAACAATGTTTGTGCATCACAATTTGCTTTTCGGGGTTGGGTGACACTGCATTTGAACCTTCCTCTGATTTTATTTACATTAAATTTAAATTTATTCGCAATAAGGATTATGAGTGAGTGAGTGTAGATGAGTGAGTGTCTCTGTGTTTGCGCAAATGCTTATATTACTATTAAATATACTGCGCAGTCGATATCATCTGCCAATAATATCGCTGTGGTCGAAATCAACCAGGAGGACATCATCGTTGTCTTTTGGATCTTGGTGTTGAGAGATGCGGATGGAGGGAAATTGATGCAACACTTGGTTCTTTTAAGACTATTTGTGTCTGTTTCTATTTAATTTTTAGAATCTGCCATGGAGTTAATGCTTTGATTTGTTTTTGAGAAGTTGGCAAATATGCAGAAAATATTACATTGCTTTAAGAAAGCTTGGAAATACAGGGATAGCTATATAAAACTCATTGTGTTGCCATCGATCAATATCTATTGGTTATTGTATTTTACAAAAGCCCTTTGTTTTGGTGTTGGGGAGAAATCTTGAAAACATACCCTGCCTCCTGGGGAGAAGTCAGCGTTATGTGGGATGTGTACACACTAAGACCCCCTCGGTGGCCACCCTCAGTGCATTTGGATCCGGGATCTCCTACCCAACGCACCAGTGCCTGCATTGAAAAGCAAGTCCCTAGGGTAGACCTCGCCTCCGCTAGCACCCACGCTGAGCTTCTGCAACCCGAAACCACTCCACGTTGCCGTACTCCCCAGGTCCGCTATCCTGGGTGATCAGAGCGCCTCCCCCAATCGTTCAAGAATCTGTTGTACCTTTTTAGTCGCCTTATACAAAAGTCAGGGGGTCCTTTGACCTATTCTAGAAGTCTGTTTGCAAAAAATCTACGGCTGAGTTTCTTGGAGCTCATCCAAGTATTGGTAGACATTAAAGAAATCTTAGTAAAGTCAGTATTAACATATAGAGCGTCAAAAGTAACATATTTGAAGAAATAATTAAATTTAAAATCTATAATGTACATCTTCGACAGTGAAGCTAAACTACAACTAGCCCCTACACCTTGTATGGGTCGGCTCGATTGCTGAAGGGCCACGCCCTCACAGAATCCCAGTGTGAAATAGCAGAATAACACTTCTGTGTTTCGTCTGGTAAGTGTAGGGGATCCAGTTGTTCCTATACGTAATCTGTGTAGGGATCTGGGTGTGGGAAGTGTTGAATTCAGTCCTTAGGGGTGACTACACAATTACATCTGGGATCTAGGAACATAGATGGAGACTTCATTGGCTTAAGTTATCACTTATCACCAAGTGTGCTTATTTGCCACCTCGAAAACCAAAACTTCGTCAAATTTTTATCCGTTGTTTTTGCATTGGACTCTTGTGTGATGTGACCCTTATTCACTTATTTTCTTTGTAGGAAATATTTCAATATTTATTCCAGGTATCGCAATTGTGAAATTCTGAAAATGATAAAATAAATATACGTACCTAAATTATTAAATTTATTATTAAAAATATACTATACTTTTTTTAATAAAATATTTTCATAGAATAGTTATTGTGTGTATGTATTTATATCTGTATGCTTATATATATATGTATGTATTCATATTTAAATTTGTTTATTTATATTTTTTATATATATGTTTATTATAAATTTATGGGTTGTCTGGTAGAGAATGTTTTTGACATTGAGTTCGACCTCTGTGATCCTTTTATTTTGTTTATGATAATGCAAAAATTAACGATTGAAGAACACTACAATAAGCAAAATGATAAAGTGTACGTTCACAGTTCTAAATAAGCTGCTCAAGTGGTCGGAAAGGTACAATGTGGTCATCATCCTGCGTCAGTGATGTTTTGGTGCGGCGTGTTTTATCAAGGAGTCACAAAACTACATTTGTGTGAAAAAGGAGTGAAAACTTCAGTCAAAGTGTATCAAGATACAGTCTTGGATCATGTTGTGAAACCTCTCAGCAATACACTTTTTAAAAATATACCTTGGACTTTCCAGCAGGACTCTGCACCTGGTCACAAGGCACGAACTACCCAAGCCTGGCTTGAAACCTACGGATTTTATAAGAGGTGAAGACTGGCCCTCATCTCGCCCAGACCTCAACCCTTTAGACTTCAAATTATGGTCAGTTTTAGAGGACATGGCCTGCTCTAAACGTCATGGCGACATTGAGTCTCTTAAAAAATCTTTGGAGCAAGCAGTTGCAAAATTTCTCTTGGAATCCATAGATTCGTGGCCAAACAGATTAAAGGCCTGCATGAAAGCCAAATGTGGCCATTACGAATAGAATGTTTTTTTTATGTTTTGCTGACTGACTTATAAATATGTAGGTATACATTTTAATAATATTACATTATTCATAAAAAATGCATTTTCATTTATAACGGAACTTATGGCCGGACTAGGTATATACATATATAGATTTGTTTATTTTACTTCTATGTACATAAAGCATTTATATATGGGAAGTAATATAGAAAAGGTATGAACAAAGGCGTAGCTTGTTTACAATTATATCTCTTCCAGCAGGCCTGGTATTGGACATATGTATTATCTGAGAAAAAAACATAGTGTACAAAGAATAAAGAATTAAAAAATAAATACACGACTATACTTATTTACAAACATGTATAAATTTATTGATTAATACATAAATAATACATATAATAAATACATGTAATATAAATGTATACACATATAAATATATATATTTATATTTGTATTGCTTTACTACTAAATAAATATTTCAGACACAATGCAAATGAATGTGTTAAACCCCAGCGCTGCGAGCGCAGGTTGCCTGTTCCCACGAAGGCTGATCAAGTATGCACAGCTCTGAATTTTGAGCATCGCATCCACGCAAACACGTCCCTGTAACCCGCTACACCGCCCACCGTAGCACGCAACACGGCGCCATACGAATTTATCGCATTTAGCCGATTTGCTTTCCGGTTTGTGAGAGTGCGTACATGCGTGTTGGAATTCATTAGCTAGTTACGTTCGATCCAATTTTATTGGAATTGTTAAACAGATTGGGATTGAATTTAATTTCTTTACTGCCAGAGCTGGAGCATGAATGTGATGCCACGAGCTGTAAAGAACTATGTGTTAAAAGAATATCAACGTGAAATATGCTATCAATGAAACGCTACTGTTTTGTTTCTTGTTATTGAGATTTTTTGACATTGGAAGTAATACACAGTTCAACTGATGGTAAGTGATTCCTGCGGCCCATGACATCTACATTCATCCTTGACAAAGAATCATAATGCAGATGCGTTGTCATCCTTGAGGACTGAGATGGAATGCCTCGTCACCAGTAATAAAGGTCTCCTGACACTCTACAGACAAAACACAGCAGCGTTATGCTGCTAGTATTCCGTAAGGGCGTGGGCCTACTCCGGTCGAGCTGACCCATTCATGCTACATCTAGAAACAAACTGCAGCGTAACTCTACCACTGTACAAAATACGTTTGGTGAGTGTGGTGAGTGTACGGAGACTATTAATACCATCAGTCCTCAGCGGTGAAAACGCATCTACACTGTGATATCCTATCGACGATGAATGTGGTTTCCATGGGCCGTAAATATACGTGAATATTCACGTATATTTATCACCCTTAATACAATACTAAAAAATACCAGAACTCATGATGAAAAATGTCCTCCTTTCAATTCAATTCAAATTCGACTACAGTGATATCCTTTAATTATTGCTCGGTTACATGAACTGCGCAGGATATGTTACAGTGGTGAATTCACGCCAAAAAAGGGAACTCAGTATTCCCTTTCTCTAGTCCCTGGTATTATGATACGATATATACGGAGAAGGGTCCAAACGCAGCATCAACGAATGGAAACACAAACAACACATCTAGACTCAAAAAACAAAGATCGAGCTTAGTGACAATTTGAGTAAAGGAGAGGATGTGTTTAATGTTTTGCAGAGGACTAATGAAGAACTTCATGACGAACGTTATGAAGATTCTTTTGTTTTCTGTCCAAGCGTGATCCTTTCCGTTGATTCACTGAGTGAATATTAAAACAGTTAAAAAAACTAAAAAATCCCATGTTACATAACCTGTATATTGTATGCCATTTTTCAGTTACAATACATTATTTTTAATTGCATTACAATCTCACTAAGATGGTGTACTCCAGGGTGGGGTTGGAGACTATTTTAAAATATAATACACTTTTATTTTTGGAAATTTCCACGAGTGGCTCTAGGGAGAGAAAGCTAATTTCAATTTCATTTAGTTCTGGCGCGATTCCATGCACCGGTCATAGATGTAACTTGTGTACAAACAGAACGGTCACTTCGTGCAGATGTAACAAGTCCTTATTAAGAAGCTCAGAAGTACAATTTTCTTTTAAATACATCGTTTACGGGATGGTAAACGATAATCGCGTCCCATGAAATCAATATCCAACCTCAAAATAGATTCAAGTTGCACATGCGTTGACATCCCCGAGGATTTAAACGGAATGCCTTGTTGCCTGCAATTAATCAATAATCCCTGGACTCACTATACGGAACACAGCAGCATTTCTATTTACCACTGGTATTGTGTGCGGACGTGATCTTTCCCCAGTCACGCTGACCATGATCATCATCATGTTCTAAAAGCAATAAAATTCTACTGGCTGGTTATTATTATCGGCTTGGGATCCTGTAATTAAAAAAAATAAAATCCCAAATCAGACATACTGCAAGACCTTAAGATACTGTGAGCTCTTTCCATAGATCTGACCAAAAATAAATAGATTAAAGACGATACTTCGGATTAACTATCAGACTCCTCAGTCTGAAACTCTCGAAAAGTTTTACTTAAAACGAGAAAAGAAAAGTAGAGACCCCTCCGGTGTTGCGGATGTTTATGGGCGGTATTAGGATCAAGGACTCTCTGTTCCTTCTTAAATTAGAGAGGAATAATCAGTTGTAGTATCACAGATATCGAACCGTAATATATATATATATACCCGAAGTATGATGTTTATTTACATAAATAATGACATCAAGGTTATCAACAATATTTATGTAACTCGTAGAACTGATAACTGATAGCAAAAATAGGCTTCTTGAGTGGGAACCTTGAACTGGCGGTTGCAGTGTGAGATGACCCTCATGAAGGAGCAACGATCTATAAGTTTGCGGGAAGTAGATTGATGTAGGTGGGCCGGGCTCGGCTTTGGATCGCATTTTATGGCAATATAAGGGGAAGGCTATGGTCAGCTCTGGAGTATTGATAGGCTTTGATGATGACGATTCTGTGAATGACATCAAGCACAGAACCTATGACTGTACGAATAAGCGTTGAGTTTAGCGGTCATGAGGCTTGAAATTAAAAGCAATATTTTCTTAATTTCTTTTTTAGTGAAAAGTAATGCATAGATTTATCTATCTTGTCTATGTTTGCATTCTGTTCTATAGAAGGAATTTCCGGAGGTTTTTAGCAAGTAAAACATTGATTGCAGGAATTAAAAATCTAGTCTAAAGTTTTTCTTAATAATATTAAGGATTAAAATCGAGCACACAGTTCACTTGACGACGGCGACGATATACGCGTTATCACCCTCGAGGATTTAAATGAAATACTTCGTTGCCTGTACACTTTGGATGGAGTTGGACACAGCAGCGTTATGCTAATTTCCTGCTGCTATTCGAGGTGACCCATTCATGTTGTTACAACAAACTTAATTAATATTGAACAACTATTCTGACGGCTTATGTAATTTTTTTCATGAACGAACACAGTTCGCACGTAAGTACGGAGCATGTACTCATTAACAAGTAATTAACCATTTAGTGCGCTTCGGTGACTTAATTAGTAGCTTACGTAACTTAGTTCCGGCTTCTAGGTCAAGTGTTACGTAAACTTATTTATTATTGTATCTAAGTGTTCATTTACTGTTTTAATAATTTTTAAACGTACTTTTATAAACCACGGTCGACGGTTTACTATGTGCTCGGCGGTGAATGAAACGAAGATGAAAATTCAGTGGTTCATTATGAGGAAACTAGCATGTTGAAGGAATAATAAAAAAAAGTATTACGAAGACATCGTGACGTCCGCTAATCCGCAGTGGAGTGGATTTCTGTATATAGGCTGATTCTTATATATTTATTTATTTGTTTACTCTTTATTGCATTAACCTAAACAAAGTTAAAAGTTCACAAAGGGCGGACTTAATGCTAAAGGCATTTCTAGCACTCAACCCAAGATGGGGTGAGATGTGTATGATAGGTGTAGCAATAAATTATATAATAAAAAGGAAAAAAAAACTAAAAATAACTAATACAAGCAAAGAATAATACATAATACATGTATAGATGTTAAATACATAATATATGCTATATATATAAATACATACATAATACAATAGCGGTAGCAACCAATAAATTCCAAATGTGGATGATAAATTTATCTGACTTCAGATAACTTAAGTAATTAATCACAAACAAAACTTTTAACAGTTTTATATATAGTAAATTATATATTTTTTATTACTGACCTTTCTGATTTAATCGGGAAGGAATTCCAGAGTATTGTAGCTCGGACAGCAAATGAATTTGCTGATGAAATTGCAAATGAATAACCGGTGAAGTGAGCTGGAATACAGATCTTGTTATCAAACGAAGATCGATGAATTCTGTCATGAGATAAAGAGAGATATTGGAATCTATCTTTAAGATAAGAAGGTGATGACGGATCATTTAAAATGGAGAAGAGAACAAGTAAAATTCTGGAATTACGCCTATTATATATATATATATATTTTTAAAACGGTCTAACCAATTATTTTGATAAAAAATAAATCATTTTTTATAAGAGACGAAGACTGATTCTATAGGGCTGTCGTTTGCGATGTGAAATGACGCTTTAAATGCACTATGGTGCATAAGGCCAGTCGTGCAATGTTTAAATTTCACAGTAACTATAAGACGGAAAAGCTCTCGGACTACTCCCTATTGTAAATCTAGCCTAGATGAAATCTCAGACCCACTCTCCTTGGTGTTGAGAGCAGTATTCCATTTGCAGTCGAACTTATGTGACGATATGTTGCAGACGTTGTTTCAGCCTTTAAATGTCTTGTCGCTCTGTTCAGTATCCACAGATTTTTCGAAGCTAATTTGGCTTTGGTTTCCGAATGTCCGCAAATCTGAATCTAATTATATCTACGCCTAGGATTTTTAATATTTGCGATATTTGGAGGGTCTACAAAATGAGGCACTACAACGAAAAGAGATTTATAATCCGCGGATTTATAAAGTAAGTCAACCAGGTTCAATCTGATACCTTCTTGGGAAAACATAAGCAAAGACATAAGTTTGTTTTGACTCTAATCGGTATATACCCGAGAGATATTAGCTTGGCTACCCACCACTATTGCTGACCATACGAAGCGCAATATTACGCTGCTGCTGCACGTTGGTATTATGTAACTCTAGCTAGATTTTTAATTCATATTTTGTTGTCGTTTTTTACATTTAAATATTAGTCTTATATAGACAGACCTGTTTACATGCAACTTAATCTATGACCGGGCGAATGCAGGTTCGCGGGGTGGAACTCTCGGGAGCGTTTGGGTTCTGTAGGCAGGCAGATTACACCCAGTCTGAGCCCCAATACGCAATTCCATTCGTTGCAAGAGGATTCCGCATTTTTATCGGCGCTACTTTTCGATGCCTCCTATAAAATTGGCCGAGGATCCGCCGCAGGATTTATGGACACTATTGCCTTTATTGTAGAGGTGATTTGTAGGAACGTATTTGCCTAAGATGAATGTTAAGGTTCCAAGATTGATAGGAGTTCTATCAAGTCTTGTGGTCTTTTGTATTTTTATGGACACTTTCTCTTCGTTATTCAGTTCTTGCTTTGAATAAAACGCCGTTGTATATACTTCGCAATAAATATTTATACTTCAAAACAGCATTGCAGTTTTGGATGGATTATAATGTATATAAAAGGTCTGAGGCCGATTCTGTGCTATCTTTCTGATAAAAGCTAAATTTTTAGCTATGTGTTTATTGATTCATTCAGTAAATTCTTACAAGGTCAGCGGCTTACACGAAGACTTATTTAAACACTATAAGCTTATACTTGATGAAAATCCATACACTAATATGGAGATGACAGATTCCTTTTTGCGTGGTTTAGCCACGAGGCAGTTTTAATTACAATTACTGCAGGGTGAGCTGCGTGCTCGTTTGCCACTCCAATTTCTTAAAAAAGGCACCCTCAGTGATCGTTAATAGGTTTGCGGTAAAAATAAAAAGTTATCTAATCTTGTTTAAAGTTCCGTATCAAAATAAGTAACACCGAATGTTTGGCAATTTATCAACGTCCATTCGCCTTGTCTCACGACATCTGTCCAAAGGGAAACAAATGTCTAATTTACGGAATAACTCGGCCCGCTTGCATTTATTTCTTGATATAGCTAATTCCGCGACGATAGCGAGTTACTTTAAAAACTTCCGACTCTATAAACGAGGTAATCAGAAGTTTTGCCGGTGACGGAGCCTTGTTGCCGCATTGTGGTTTCTCTGATCAACTTGTAACGAGCTCGTGGAACGTAAGGAGTGTACACATTGAATGCTTTAGATATTTTTTTTTATAATATTACGGCTCAAACGATCACACACTTAAAAGGCGGTAAACGTTGACATGTAGAGTCCATAATCATTCCGAGATATTTAACTTCATCTACTAGTGTTAGAAAGACTTGGTAACCGAAGGTCAAGGTCTTTATTGGCTGAACAAAATTAACTCCATTTGAGCGGGCTTACGTATGTTTACGTTTTGTGCATCTAAGTTCGACGATATTTGGGACTGAAATGGAATAGCTCGTTTCCTGTAATTGAGTCACCGCTCACTATATCAAATACGGCGGCGTTATGCTGGTACTTTCTGTAAGGACGTGGTCCTTTCCCAGTCTAGTGAACCCATCTTTGTTGATAATATATGTAAATGTCACAATTACGCCGCAGTTCTCACTCACCGTCAGATGGAATGTGGTCATTTATTACCCCTAATATTGTTAAGGTGGAAAAATGTAAAACAATACATTGTTAAATTAGATAACTTTATAATCAAGTGTATTCTCTCCTTTACAATATCAGTAAGAAATGTAATCAAGTTGAACGCGCAAATATGAGTGGAGTTTGAGGGCCGCTTCGGATCTGAGAAACACTGGCATTATGCGAGAGTTATGAACAGTAAACGGGATTTATGATTATAAACAGGAAGCTGCGTCGAGGAGGCGGTACGTTACTTAAAATAAAGCAAGGAAAAATTAATCAGTAGACAAGTTTTAAGTTTAAGTAGAAGAGAAAGTTGAAATAAGGAAAAAAAAGGAATTAGAAAATTATTTCGGTAATGAGTATAAAATAATAATTAATAATAACTACAAGACTAAACGAATAAGCAGGGGCAATTTCAAAAAATTACTATAAGCAACAATGTAATATTTATTAAGAAAAGATACAATGAAAATATTGAATGGCTGAGACATAATCACGATAAATATTCAAAAAAATGTAGTTGAGAATATATTGAAACGGAAAATATAATTAGAACATAAATTTAGAATCTTAAAAATTAAAATAATGGAATTGTTTGTATATGTGCAATAATTACATTTATTTATTATGTAGTTATCTGCAATAAATGGATCGCCGCGACCGAAAAATTAGCAAGCCCTTAACGATAACCCGTGCATATATATTTTTTGCCATATTGTTAACATTACTAATATTCCGATTAAACACTCCCAACTAATTTAAAAATGCTGTAGTTGAATGGCGGATTGGAAACCATTCCCTAAGCCATTAGGCTATTAACAGAATAACGAATAGCTGTTTTGTTATGGTAAATGTCCAATACTTGGCAACCAGATTCCATTTCAATCTTCAGGGGTGACAATGAATAAAGTTAATTATCATCAGATAAACTGTGTTCATTTGTCACTATTGTTTCCATATAAACAGCTGATAATATCCGTGCTAATTCGTTAGCCCAGGGTGTCGGATCGATCATCACGCACGCCCCCGGGATGGGCTATTTCAGCGAAGAGCATGGGGGTTGCCGTTGCGTTCTCTACGGAGATCCCGTGACCCCTCGCGAGCGCTGGTGGCGACCACCGTGGGATTTTGGTCGATGCGAATCCTCGCTCCCGCGACTATGCGTAGCATTGCATTCACTTCCCCACGTTAAAAAAAAGGAGTGTTGGCATTGAAGCCCCAAAGTCGATAGATGTAAGTATGTTTCATGGAAAATAATGGGATGTCTGTCCAGCAGTGAACAATTGATAGGCTGCGATGATGAGGAAAATATCCCACCAGCTCGATTAGCTCTTGTGTTATAAAAACGAACTTAGACACTCCGAACATTAATCCACTAGGCTCTCTAGCTACTATAACGATGTTAAGAAGGAAGATCATATCTCTAGGATACCTAGAACTAGATAAAACTACCCTGTCCTGGCAGCCGGTCGCCTGCGATCAAATTAAAACTAATAAAAATGCAAACTACGCAAGTTGTGAAAGTAGTTTCTCGGTGGGAGGGAGCGCCGGATAATCTTTGGCCAAAGAAAATTTTTAGCCTTAACTTTAATGAAAAAGACAATCGTGTTTCTTCTGTAAATTCACAACTCGATTTGTGACATTGTTAATAATTATGATTTTATCTATAGTCTGATGGAATTTTTATATACATTGTAGAGTCAAGCTGTGTCTTTTTATTACTATATTAGGGGTGACAAATTTGCACACAGTTCACCTGATGGCAAGTGTTGATAGCATCATAACATCAACATCCATTTTAAATAAAGATTCAAAATATGCGTTGTCACTGAAGACTAAAATGGTATGTTTCTTTACCCGTAATGCTCCCGGAATACTACACTCTTTACACCACACGAAACACGGCAGCGTTATGATGCCATTTTACGCCAGTATTCTGTTAGGGCGTGGTCCTGACCCAGCCGAGTCAACTGATTCATATTGCAGCTAAAGACTGAGAATATGGCTATAGGTTGTCCAGATCGAGGAAGGCTCACGCTTTTGCAGAATACCAACGTTCGTCTGGCGAATAATAGAAACAGCAGATTATATTAACTGATGAAGCATTCCAATATTGTTATCAGGATTGAAAGAAAACTGCGTAATGGTTTTCTAGAATAAAAATTTATGGGGTTCATTAAAAAGATAAAAAGTTAAATATAAACAAAAAAACATCACGTTGTCCCCATATCCAAACACCTCCCTATTTAGGCTGCCTGCAGTGGCAGGACATTTGTAATAAAGCGGAACTTTCTACAGGCCTGTAGATTAGCGTAGTCCAATATACTTCTACTGTTGTCGTAATAATATTGTAACAGTTCAGAAAGGAACCTAGCGTTCTTGATATCCTAACAAGAGAAATCAAGAGAAGCAGGGCTATATAATAATATTGAGTTTAGACGACAGTAACAGGCAAAGTTGGGCACGGCCACATTTGTAAATCTTATTCCTTATTAAAAATTCTTATGCATTCCTTTCAGCCGCCAACTATGTCACTAAAAATAATCTACGTGTTGTCCCTGTGAATTTTATAACATAATATCCTGATATATATTACATTACTTTTGTCAATAATTCTTAAACAAAAGTAACGAAATTTCCTGCCACGCACAGCTACCTGTGGAATCTGGAGCTGTTTGCGATACGACACGACTTAGGGACCTTCAAGAAAAGAGCCTACACCTTCCTTAAAGGCCGGCAACGCATTTGCCACTCCTCTGGTGTTGCGGATATTGATCGGTGGTGATCACTTATTATCGGGTGGGCTGCAAACTCGTTTGCCACCAAACAAACAACAAAGCTATAACAAAAAAACAACAAGGCAATCTGTCTATTCAGTTTGATGGTTATTGGTAAGGAACACAAATTATCGTACTGGCATTTTCAATTCATCATTATAGATTTCATTAGTCGCCTTTTACCAATGACCAGAGAACTGAATAGATTTACAAATGTAGAAATTTAGCCCGTCAGAGCCATCCGAGTACTGCAACGGGTTTCCTAGGTAATTAAAGCAGCAACACGTTACTATATTCTCAGAGATTTCGGAACATCGTCTATCTCCGAGCAGAATATATAAAGTTGGTTATGGTACGACCTGTAAAGTATAACTAAGCTGGTGAACACCTCGGAGCGACTCCATCCAATTTCACGGCCCAATGCGCGCTGTAATTCTGGATATAACGCAACCGGAGATGGCCTAAACTAGCTCTAACCTTGCTCTATTCTATGGTATAGTGTGGCGGATTTTCAGTGTATTTAGGTTAGTAAATGACTCAGGTCGTCTGATGGTAAGTTATCCCTGCGGTCCATTATATCCGCATTCATCTTCGATAAGGAATCATAATGCAGATGCGTTCTCATACTACAGGACTAAGATGCAATGGCAACACTTACCGAACGAAACACAGTAGCGTTATGCTGCTGTTTTACTCTGGTAGTGTGTGAGGTCTTTTTGTTTTTAAAGAATACTAGCAATGCTTTTAAAATTACTAACATTCCGGTTAACAACTCAAAGTAAGCTGAAAATGTTTGTGCCAGGAGATGGTACACGACAATAGTCGAATGGTGGATTCGAACCTACGACCTTAAGTTTCGCAGATCGTACTCTAAACCATTAGGCTATTGACGCTTGGTATTTCATGCTGCACCGAGAAGAAATATGCACTGGCTCTGGCACTGTTAAGGATGTTGTTATATTGTATATATTATTATAAATAACTATACACCAAGATCGATCACGCGCACCTTCTATAAGGAACCATAATGAATCACCACTGAAAAATAACAGGGAATAAATACTTCATAATCAGCATGTTTACCGGTTTATTTCTGTCACGACACTAAACACAGTAATGTTGACCTAATATTTCTTTTTGTTTATTTAGAATGCTAGCAGTGCGATCAACGTTGCCGTTCAAATTCCGTTCCGGCAAATCCGAACCTACCTTAACTACTATCTTAATTTTCGACAATCCTATTAATTATTCTACTAATCTATAAGTACAACGTAACCTGGGAGGGTTACGTTGTACTTATAAATTAGATACGTGAAGATAATATAGTAAAAAAATATGTGGGTATATAATATCTATCTAATATTCGAAGCGATAAAACGTATATACTCTACAGATCTAAGTCAATATGTAAAATAGACGCTATTACCATAGAGGCACTTGAGACGATCGCGAGTGTTCGAACGAAACGTGGTTCGCCGTTTGCACACTGACCCCGAGAGCGCGTGAACTAATGCGTCTGTGATTGCATTCCCATCGTGTCCATGATAGTCTGGGAACTGCATTAGGAAACTTTCACGGGGGAGCTGCCTTATTGCGGTTACACGGATTCTATAGAGTCACAATACAAGCTCTTGGAATATATTCTACACTAGACTGTTTATAGAATTCATCCTAGAAAAAAAGAAACATTTATTTTTATCGTAACCGGGCCGTGGTAACTCAGTGTATAAGCGCTAGATTTAAATCACGGTACACGAGCAAAACGAGTTCGATTCCTAGTGCCGGCGCGAAACCAACTGCTTGCAATTGCAATTTCAAATGTATCCATGCTGGGCAGTGCAAGAAACTATTGCATGTTAATAAATAAATTTAAAAAATCAGAAACATGTGTAGTCTTCCACCTGTCAGTGGAGCCGCGTGGCAGGACTATGCTCTAGGGAGGAGCAGGAGCTCTTATTTTTTTTGTAATTACATATTTTGATGGAGTTGAAGTTGATAAAAGAGTTCATAGTCATCCCCGCGGTCCTTGTAATGACATTGTTCTGGAAAATTTCGCCCACGGCGATATCGCCTCGGAATTGCCAGATGATATCAATCGCTAGATATATTATAGTGCCCTTAGTATTTTGTATACGTAATTGTTTTTTTTTAATTAAATTGAGAGTAAAAACGAGCACACAGTTCACCTGATGGCAAGTGATTCCTGCGGCCCATGGCGTCTACATTCATTCTTGACAAGGAATCATAATGCATATGCATTGTCATCATTGAGGACTGAGATGGAATGCCTCGTCACCAGTAATAAAGGTCTCCGGATCCCTGCACTCACCAGACGAAACACAGCAGCGTTATGCTGTTATTTTACGCTGGTATTCTGTGAGGGCGTGGCCCATTCTGCAGCTACTGCATGAACAATATGCATTGTAGCTTTGGCACTGTTAAATTAATAATTGTGCAATAAACATTGTTGGTTTTCAGGTCTGAGTGTATTTTGTCCCTGAGACAGCACTTGAACCTTCCTCCGGTCTTATTGCACATACATGAAATCGTAATAGGGAAGGTGACGACGAGTGAGTGATGCCTTAATATAATAAAAAAGGTATTTGTCAAGCGAGAATTGCTGAGGGTATTGTAATTCTCAAATATGAATTGATGAAGAACATTTACCATAAGTAATCTTGAAATTTCCTAGGTCGGATAATGTTAGGTCATCCCCGACGCGCTGAGACGTGAAATTGCCCACCGTCTGGCTGCCTAACGCCGCAAGTTCCAGCTTAACATAAAGATGTATAAACATATATAATACAGTTAGTGCTCGCAGGTAGTGAATATAACCTCTGAGGAAGTACTGTGTTAGCTAAAATTTTATCATAGTATATAGATTGTTCATATTAATTATTTATCAACCCTTTACGCTCGAAGAGATTTTATTATGGCCTACCAATAACTCTCGACAAGTTTTTACAAACATATTTTCTAAGACAAATTTACAAGGGCGTCTTCATGCTTCATGGAAGATTGAAAATCTTGCTTTCGTTAAAAAAAAGTGTGTACTTTCTAAAATTAAGTAATGCAATAACAAAAAAATAAATTTCCAAAAAAAATATATTGTAAGACTGACGCCTAAACGGCGACAACAAAGCTGTTTGCTTGCCTTATCATTTTGCACGAGCTGCGAAATCCGAGGGCATATTTAATAATAAAAATTTAAAAAGGAAATTTAAAAGGTTAATATTACGTAATATAATGGTCACGTGATGAGACGCCATGAAGACCACGTAAGAAAGGCCCTGGAGTAACCGAATATAAATAAGGCAAGACGACGACTCCAAGCCCCATGATCGTCTACGGTAATTCACGACCTAAAACGATCCCAACTTACCGAAATTACAAACTAAGACAGACAGGCCTGGCGCATTAGAACGAGGAGAGCCGCCCTCAAATAATGGGAATAGTCAAAGAAATAGACAAAGATAATATTTGGCGTGACAACCGGGCACACTGTTCAATGACAAGTGATGACTGCGGCCCAAGATATCTTCCATCCATCATCAATAAAGAGTCAAAACACTCATGCGTTGTCATCCTCAACGGCTAAATAGGAATGCCTTTTTACCCAGATCCTTTCATCCACCGTACATAACGCCGTTCTAGCCAACCTATTGATAGGGTTAGATACAAACTGCAGCGTGGCTTTACCACTGTTGCAGCTTGGTGTGGCATTGTTAACCCTATCGCCAGTAGTAGCAGCCTATATATCCATCGTTAATTATATTCCAGATGATATAAAATTATAATCTTTAAAAACGTAGACATCCGCAGTAGAACGCAGCTCAGAAGATTAGCAAACTCAAGTGGTAATGGGAAGGCTATATAGAAGAACCGATAACTAATAGAAGAAAGGTTCTTGAGTGACAACCTCGAATTGACAGTCGACACTCCTCAACGTGGAGCGATGACTTAAGTTCGCTGGAAGTTGATCGATGCAGATAGCTCAGGGTCGTGCTTTGGGGCAATTTATGACGAAGGCCTACAGTATTCAGCAGTGGGCAATGGGTAGGCTGTGATGATGATAATGGTACAGACTATCAACACGTAATACCGGGATAGACAGTTATTTATTTCTCACAGGGTTCACAAGCATACGCCACCATAAAATGTTCGTACATTAAGTGCGCTTGAGCCAGCACAAAACTTAAGGTAACATTAAATCACTGATAATTAATACGACGTCTTAATGTAATTTAGCGAGAGCTTTAACTTGACTCCTCTTGTCTAAGTAAACTCACGGATTAATCATGATTAAGCTTACAAAGTATGGCCCAGCACGGTGCTTCGATCAATATCTGCAAGAAAATGTCTACGATATCGAACCGTTTACGGGACAAGGAATTATAATGCAGATGCATTGGACCCTCGAGGATCTAGTGCCTCGGCTGAGCAATCATCATTATCACCACAGGCTATCCGTCCAAATGTCCAAATTAAATATAGGTCATTTCCACTGACTTCCGGAAAACTTGTATATGTCGTCGCTCCTTCTAGTAGGGAGCCACTCACGTTTATTCCCTATCAATTATTGGTGCTACTAGCTATATGGCCAGTCCATTAACACTTCAGCTAGTTCATCTTTTGAACTTCGTTGGTTCTACTGCTACAAATAATCGTTATGTCTAAAACAGTATCGCGTCACATCAATACCTTGGAACTGAAACTGTAATTGGAGATACAATAAATGGACCATTAGCTATATATATATATATATATATATATATCTATATATATATATATATATATATATATATATATATATATATATATATATATATATATTTATATATATAGGTATATTTCGTCTTAAATAGTAAACACTAAAAACATACAAAGACCTTATGAATGACTTACCGATTTATCAATAACAAATACTTATTTCATTATATATCATGCATAAACATACACACACTATATACACCCGTGAGCAAAAACATCGACTCACGCCGTACGCTTGCGGTCATATTAAAATGGTAAAAACTGTCTTGCTCACATTTATTTGACTTTGGTAGATAAAAGGTGAAGGGTTTAGCTTTAAAATGAGATGACATTTATATCAATAAACTCCAAAAAAATTTTTATATAATTCGTCTTAAACTCTAAAATAAGGAAACATTCACTCTAAAGAACATACAGACAAAACAATCATAAATTAAATAATAAAAAACAATTCAATATTTAATGTTACCCGCCTGGCTCTAATTACAGCTCTTAATCGGGCCTTCATAGACAGGCTTAGATTTTTTACTGTTTCCTGAGTCTATTGTCACCCAAATAATTCGGTCTATGAACAAATATATTAATGAGTATAAATCTATCATTTATTTAATTTACTCCAAGTATACTAATCTGGGTTATTGTTACCCTTATAATTTTTTAACAAGATGAAAAGATATTTGGAGTTACTTCGTTAACACCAAAATGTAAGAAAATGTGTTTTGTTATAAAAGGAGTCTTATAAGACTTCGTTACGAACTCGAGGTGTAGAAGAAAGTCTACAGGAGTTTTCAGCTGCAATTAATTACGGTGTATTTAGTGTGAAGATATTTGTCTTGATTACGTATGTAGCTAGGCTTAGCTCTTCATTTGTCTTTTGATTCAGTTAGCTCCATTTACATGCTACGATTCGACTACGATATTTATCTTTAATCGTGGGGTAAAAATGAATATCAATATTTCAATGTTATTTTATATGTTTTTGTCAGCTGTCTTCCTGTTTGGCATGTAACATTTATTCTCTTACTCTACCTTACATTCCATACTTTACACTCTAGTCACTATAGCGCTGTTTTTTTCATGTCTTCAAAATAAATTATTAAATGAAAAATTGGCTTTTTAATAAAAAAAATAAGGAATTATTTTACAACATTATAATTTTAAATACATCCGTCACATGCTAGACCGTTAAACACTCGAAAAAAAATAAACGAAACAGATATAAAAATATAACATGGTCGTATTGAGATAACAAAGCGCTATATACAAATAATAAAACGTGAATTGTAAATACGTCTATCTCATTGGATACGCCGTATCGTAACTGGAATGGTCTTTCTCCAAAGCGAAATTTATGGCCTGATAGAGATACGTAACCAATGGCCCGGGAACTGGGACGCCGGTAATTCAAGCCTTCAATTAGGTAATGAGAAATGTTATATTTAATGGAAGCAAGTGGAATAAACGAGCGCACAGTTCAGCTGATGATAAGTCAGGTCACGACGCTGACAGTCACCCTAGATAAGGATGAAAGATGCAAATGAATCGTCCCTCCTGAGGACCAATATGGAATGCAGGTTTCACATCTTTTTTATATATAAGGGTGACAAAGAAGTGTTCTGTTCACCTGACGGTATGTGATGATTGTAGTTCATGACATCTGAGTCCATACTTAACAAACCCTCAACTTATATGCGCTCTCATCCCTGAGTCCTGAAGAGAAGCCTCGTTACGCATAAGATAGTCTCCGGACATTCATCGTACGAAACTCAGCTCAGGTGCATGTTACGCTAGTATTTAGTGACGGAGATTGGACTCGCTCGTTCTTTAGGTACACGCTGCAACTGGGCTCTGCCACTATTGAAAAGTTTCTTCTTCTTCTTAGTCGTAAACTCTTGGCGGAGTGGTCGTGGATAGCCATGGATCGTCTGGTATATTGGTTGCAGTTTTTGCAAGAGTTCTCCATCTCTTTTTAATCATGGCTCTGCGTGTATATTCAGTAAGGGAACGAAAAAGCGTATAGAAACACAACGTACACATATATATCAAATGGTTAGAGATGTAATGGGCTGAACTTTTAGTTAGGCCATATGATCGTTTGCTAAGATGATTGTAAAAAAAGTGGTCACTAAAGAGAAAACAGTGCATGCAACTGAAAGTACATGTGAAGGAACGGAATATTGTTTTGGCAAACTATACCTCGATTTGTAAGTATATATAGTCATTGGTAAAACTAGAGTGTGAGAGAGAAAGAAAAAAGAGAGAGTAGTCGCTTTTTCTCTCTCTGGCTAAGAACCACTCTATTACATCAGGAATGTTTCATTAAATATTACAAGTGTCAACAGCCTAATAATTCCGGGTATGGTCTGCGCAATTTAAGCTTCGCCATTTGACTATTGTCTTCAACCAGCCAGCCACCATCACCCAGCACAAGCAATTCAAGCTTAGTTACAGTGGTTACCCAATTCTAGCATTCGTTCAAAAAATATATATTATTAAATATATAGATGCACTCTACTCTAGGTATACTTAACTTTGAAATTTCACTTTATTGAGCCCGAAGAAGTTTCGTTCTATATAATATAATTAACATTTAATAATTTTATATAATAGCACACAGTTCACCTAATGGTTACAACTGCGGCCAATAACATATAGTGGCTTTATCTTCACAATAAAGGTTAAAATTTTATTATAAGTTCAAGTTGTACATTGTCACCCTTGAGGACCGATGGGATGCCTCGTTACCTTTAGCTTTATTCTTGGATGCCTACATTTTTCGGAACACAGCAGCGTTATCCTGTCATTTTCAAGAGAAAAATCAATAGGCATGTTGCTGAGCTGGTGTGTTCTACCATCAATGTCTACATCACCACTTTACACCAAATGAGATTGTCGACAAGCACTTGTGGGTGTGATCCTCTCCCGGTGGTACCGACCCTTTCAATCGCAGCTATAAACTATCCACGCTGTTCAATTCAATGATATAATAAAGCCTTAGTCCTGACTCGGGAGACTCGACGGGGTCTACGTTGGCGTGACAAAAAAAATGGGGGTTCACAACACGAAAATTTATTTGCTTTTGTATCCTATCAATGTTGCCTACATATACATATACATTTTAAGAAGCTCAGCGACTGTTACTTGTAAAAACTTGCACATTTCAGATTCAGTACAACATGTACAACATTTTTGTCGAGTTTTGGGAATATGGTAGAAATGTAGCTGCAGGGGGTCCACCGGAACCAGTTAAATTTTGAAAGTGGTCTATGAGAAAAAAACTCTGTTAACTAAAATAATTGGACAGCTTGTTATTCACTTTATAGAGAAGTGAATTTTCAGCGCTGTCCATGTATGCGGGATAATTATATCGCAGTTTGCATCGTTGGAGCAAATTCGAGCATATCCGAGTGGAGAGAACGTGCGGGCCATGTAAACATGCGTCTGGCACGCGTCGCCCGCAAAAGTGCTCCGGCTACATGTCAAGAGCTCGCTCGGCCAGGGATCGGACCGCACTGGGACGCTATGAGCTTGAAGATTTATTTCATATTTATTTATTTATTTAACTTTTATGTCAACAAAGCATTATAACATATAGGAAAGGTACAAAGGCGCAGCTTATTTTAAAATTTAAAACCATTCCAGCAGGCCTGGTGTTGGACATATTATCGGGGGGGGAAAAAACATAGTGTATCTGGTATTGGAGAGAAGACTACAAAAGCTACGCTATATCTTTACAAAACGTTACATTTCTACCCACTAAAAGCCCCCTCGATGATCAACCTCACACCATTGGTGCTGTGAAGCTTTCGGAGCATAGAACATAACGTCAAAGATTTATTTATTTCATAAGCCGGTTTTCTCACTACGTTATCGTTCACCATCTAGCACGTGGTAAATTAACGGGTAAAATGGCGATTAATTGCAAATTGCATTGGTGCCGACGCTGGGATCAAACTCGGTTTGGTTGCAAACGCTGGATTAAAAGTGAGTGCTTAGACACGGCTTTTATAAATTATTTTAAGTAAATGTCATAGAATATTGAGATGTAAAACACTTCAGCCCTCCCCATGACCATAAGTGACGTACTCTGCAATATAAACGTCGAATAAAAATGAACGCGATAAAACTAGTTTAATTCAATGTATTAGTATTCACGTCAATAATTTTTTTTAAATGTTGACTTTGTAAAGCGTCCCAGTATGGTGCGATCCGCGATCTCGAGTGTAGTGCACACCGGTAACGGGGCTCTGTAGCAAACGGGGGCGGGCGGGTAATTGGTTGGAAAGTTCAGAAGGTTGCTCCGCGCCCAATCCGTCACGAGTGGTCGCGAAGTACACATCATTAATGTTGTAAACGTTACGGCAACATTCTCCAACTTGTCCCAGATACATGATATCGACTTTTAAAATTTTTAACATTTTTTTTATAGAGTACATGGCAAACGAGCAAGCAGCTTAGATGGTAAGTGATTACGCTCGCTCAAAGACATTCGCAACATCAAAAGAGTCGTAGACGCGCTGCCGGCCTTAAAGACAGGCTCTTTTCTTGAAGGCCCTTAAGTCGTATCATATCGTATATTAAGTCGTAATCGTATCACTTACTAGTCTGGCCATAAATACTGTTACATAAATGCTTTGTTTTGCTGAATTTGGAACACGTATATTATTTTAAAAACTTCTTTCGATTTTGCGCCATTTCACATATTTTTTTGTGTTCATTATCAAATTACAATATAGAATGGGGTGTTAAAGAAAATAGGATTGCAGTGATCGCCTTGCACAAAGTGGGTATGGAGTCGTCAGTCCGTCGTCAGTCGTATTCCAGACACTTCAAAAGCTTGGTATCAGCCGTATGTTCGTATATCGTACTATCAACATATATAAAAACACTTCCTCTGTCGAAGACAGAAAAGATCAGGGCGGCCGCGTGCTGTTAGAACTACAAAGGCTGTTAAAGCCAGAATTAGTCGAAACCCCATTAGGAAGCAAAAAATCTTATCGCGAGAAATGAAGATTCCCGCTAGGACTCTAAAACAAGACCTGAAGCTCAGTGTTTATCGTCGATATACAGGACATGCCCTAAATCAATATTTATAATTAAAGAGCGTGGATCGATCAAAACGTCTTCTGTCGCGATACGCAGGTTAAAGGCACAGAAATATTCCCTTAACCGATGAAAAAACTTTCACTATTGAAGAACACAACAATAAGCAAAATGGTAAAGTGTACACTCACAGTTCTTAAGAAGCTGCTCAAGTAGATACAGTGTTGGATCATGTTGTGAAACCTCTCAGCAATACACTTTTTAAAAATATACCGTGGACTTTCCAGCAGGACTCTGCACTTGATCACAAGGCATGAACTACCCAAGCCTGGCTTGAATCCAACGTTCCGGACTTTATAAGAGCTGAAGCCCGGCCCTCATCTAACCCAGACCTCGACCCTTTAGACTTCAAATGATGGTAAGTTTTAGAGAACATGGCCTGCTCTAAACGAGACGGCGACATTGAGTCTCTTAAAAAATCTTTGGAGCAAGCAGTGGCGAAATTTCCCTTTCAAACAGTGCGTAAATCCATAGATTCGTGGCCAAACAGATTAAAGGCCTGTATAAAAGCCAAAGGTGGCCATTTCGAATAGAATATTTTATTTTATTTTTTGCTGAGACTAATAAATATGTAGGTATCAATTTTAATAATATTACAGAACTTATGGCCGGACTAGGTGTACGTTAAATTATGTGCTCTTTGTTCCTTCGTATTGTCGTTAAATAAAATATTTATCAAATTATATGAACCCCAAAAGAGTTTTACACAATTGATATTGTGAACCCGAACGCGAACGATTTAAATAAGAAGAATTGTAGCGGCAAAAGCGTTATAGGAGCTATAATGCCCGCTATTGAAATTCATAAGTACGACCGAAATTGTACAACGATAAATTTACGAAAGTATTACCAATAAAACATCTTTTAATCTAACCTCACCCTGCCGAAGTCGACATAGGTAAAACAAACTCGTACATTTGCGTTGGAGAAAGAAAAAAAATTGGTAAGAAAACCGATCTAAAATTAAGTCAACAAGCTTTGGCGAAAAATATTCATAGATGCCTTACCAGTGAGGTGTAAGACCGAGCAGGTCAGGGAAGTAAGAAAGGAAAGGGCGGGGGTAACTGTCTTCATGAATTGGAAATGTAATTTGGGCCCGTATATATATGAGTTGGCAATTGTTTTCATAGAATTGTTGCTACCGATTTTGGTGATATACGCATACGTTTACTGCTTCGTTTTAGTCGCCTCTGCGGGCGTAGGAGGATTGCTTTTATCTCATATTAAATTATCTCGAAAATGGGTTTACTGCGGTGATATTTACGATGACGGTGTGACGTAGTATAGCGGATAGAATCCGATTCGAGTTCCAGTCGAGGAAAAATATGTTTGCATCACAAATTGTTGGTTTTCGGGTTTGGATGTTTTGTATGTATGTCCCGTGTCCCTGACACTGCAACTAGACCCCCCTCCAAGCTTATTGCACATGCATTACATCGGAATAGGGAAGGGGACGAGAAGTGCCTCTGCGTTTACGCAAATTCTTACGGCACTATAAAATATTCTGCCCAGTTGATGTCATCTGATCAGAATATTTTATAGTGCCGTATCAATAACCAGAAGATATCACCGTGTTTGATTTCGGCCAGAAAAACATCGTCATCATCATTCCATAGGAATCCGTATGTAGAGAAATTTTCTGATAGAAAATCTAGCACTTAGAGCAGCTATGGAAAAATTGACAATTGTCTTTAATAAGCTAACATTCCAAAAAAATGGATATAACAACAATTTTTAACAGTGGTAGAGCTACGCTGCCGTTTGTTTCTAGCTGCAGAATGAATGTGTCAGCTCGACCAGGGTAGGACCACGCCTTCACAGAGTACCAGAGTAAGATAGCAGCATAATGCTGTTGTATTTTGTCTGGTGATTACGGCAAGGATCCGGTAACCTTTATTGCTGGTGACGAGGCATTCCATCTCAGTCCAAGTTGACAACGCACCTGCATTATGATTCCTTATCAAGAATGAATGTAGATTTAATAGGCAGCAGGAATCAATTGCTATCAGGTGAACCGTGTGTTCTGTTGTTACTTTGAACGTAATAAAAAGAGAATCGAATAAAGTCACAAAAACTCAAAGCTCGGGACATCGGGGTTACACCGGGCAAAGCTTAATCCTATTTCCTGATAAATTATAAACCTATACCTATACATACATAATCAGATATGTTAAACTATATATCATTTAGGACATTAGGACGACTTTATACCACGGATAAACCCGAGTGAATTCTGAGTTGTATTAATTAGTGTTCTGGATAAACAAAAAAAACCAACCAACTAAATAAAGAAGAAAATAATTTTAGTTCATACTTAGATGAGATTATTTTACGGTTTATCTTTTTTAAATGAATCCCGAATACATTATCTTACTTAGTTTACTGCTAACAGTATCAGAAATATCGGAGGCGTTTGGATTGTGTAAGAAATCCAAATCAAGAGTATTTTTTTGCCATAAGAAAAGAATGTATCTCTTTTATTTAATTGAAAAAAGCCCTTTTATATTCATATGTTTACAGCCCAAACCCTTGTTTGTTCTTACCATAACATTCCATTTCTAAGCTTCATCCATAGCCATTTCTACCCTCTTCAATTTCATCCCAGTAACATAAAAACATTGACACTAGCAAATAAACAGAGGAATTACCTGAAATGGAGACGGTCCTAAGTGCATTTCGCGAGCGCAATCCCATTTCACAGTACAGCCACGTGAGACAATCAAGCGCGCGACAAGCGAGGATTCGGTGCTTGTTTACGCGCTCACGAGACGACTCAGTCACGACACGACTTCTATACGACTTAGGACAGGTGCAAATACGTGTTTTTTTGTATCGTGGGCGACAAACGAACTCACTTGATTTAACGATAAGTGAATGTGCTATGCTGCTATTCTGCAAGGTTGTGCACTTTTCCCTGTTGAGCTAACCGCAGAAACAACCTTCAGCATGGCTCTACCAACGTACTTCCTGACAAATGGCAATAGAACATACATTTAATTTCTCAAATATAATACAATCTACAAGTCGAACTTTACATGTCTTCGAAATACATACTTTTGAGTCTTTCAACGCCAAATGAGTCAGGAAGTACACAATCTAAATCACAGTCCGTACAATAAATAATCTAAATATTTTATTTGGAGTCACACACACGCAATTAGACAATGTTTTAGTTGAGTGGTTCGTGGCACTAAAATTATAATTATAATTCATTTGAAATTTCTGGGTATCAAATAAAGTGAGGAACTAGTGCTATATATATATATATATATATATATATATATATATATATATTATTATGTTTAAGAAATTGTTAAGGTTAAACACACTATCATTTTAAAGGCCAGCGTTTGTTTCCTGAGCTATCTCAGCGATGTTATTAATACTTAATTTAAAATTGTTATGGCTAAAACTCTCTTAGATGTCATCAGTTTAAAATCCGTCCACTGAACTGCCAGGAGTGAATTGATATCTGCACATTATAAATAACAGCCAACGATAGTAAAAGTCATCGGTTATAAAGCCGCTGCACTCCAGTCCAGGGCCATCTCGTCTCGTAAAACACACGCTTTACCGAGTTATTATACGGCGACGTTTTGTTGGAACGACCTCTCCGACGCGTCGAATCTAAATTGCTGTGAATTTTATGACAACTATTTAGCAACTAGTGTCATTCGGATGCGGTCACTTAGGTTATACGTGTGTTTCTTTCTGTAATTTTGTGTTTTTTTAGCGAAGGTCTAGTAAAATGCTAAAAAAAAGCTAGGATTTCGTTTGTAGTTTTTACTGTAAGAAGAATTGTTGGTAGAATTAACTGTTCTGTAAGTTAGAGTGTTTATTAGTTGAAGGCATACTGAATTATATCTTAAAAAACAATTTAAAAAAATCTCGTTAGCAGAAAAAAAATACAGATTAATATAAATTAAATTATTATAATCGTTTATAAATAATTCTGTTAATATAATGATTTTTTATATTTACGTGAATACTGCACATTGAATAAAATTGTGTTACGGATTTTATTTTTTATGTATTTAACCCTTACAGTACGACTTAAGGTGTTATTTGGATTCAAAATGACTATATCTAAGAAAGCTAAAGAGTAACTAGTAACTCCTATTAGTTTTGTAAGTATTTTGAAATTTATGGAAATCATGGAGTTAAGATCGTTTTAATTTCATAAAAATCCTGTGATTATTAAAAAAAATCCCGAACCAAAATAGAATATTCTACTGCAAGACCTCAAAATACTGTGAACTTCTTCTGTGTAGATCGAGCTATATAATGTATAAACGATTAAAAGCTAAACGGTATTTCGGGCCCTCTATGTCATCAGGACGTCATTTTTTAAGGTTTTTTTTGTACAGGGCGAGTAACAAACGAGCACACAGTTCACTTGATAGTACGTGATTCCTGCGGCCCATGACATCTACATTCATTCTTGACAAGGACTCATAATGTAGATGCTTTATTACCCTTGAGGATTCAGATGGAATGCCTCGTCACCAGTAATAAAGGTCTCCGGATCCCTACACATACCAGACGAAACAGAGCAGCATTATGCTGCTATTTTACGCTGGTATTCAGTGGCCGAGAGTGAGTGGGCGTGACTCCTGTCGAGCTGACCCATTCCTTCTGCAGCTAAGCTAAGATAAGCTAAGAGACATACTGTAATATAGCTCTACCATTATAAAATATCTAATTGAAAGTTACTATTTTTAAGTAAACGGTGCCATTCCCTGAACAATTCAATAGAGTTGCAGCACAGCTTCTCAAGTTGTGGGCTAATTATTGCTAAAAATCTGAACTAACTCTATCTGAGCGTCAATAGCCTAATTGCTTAGAGTACGTTATGCGAAACTTAAGGGGCTGAGTTCGAATCCGGCATTGCACTATTTTCGAGTTTCGGGGAGGAGTGTGTACACATTGCTGTATTTTTTGTTATTGTTTTTCTTTCTTCTACGAAATATACTTATTAACGAAGCTTTATTTTATTCTGTTAACACTAAATGGATATTGTTGAAATTTATATACAGTATCTATTCGAAGTGAAAATAAAACGATAGTTAGTTAACACGACTGCATTTCCACTTAACATCAGGTGGGATCGTGGTCAAGCACTTGCTCAGAAAGTTTAATAAGTTTAATAAAAAAAAGTTTTATTGTCATTCACATTCTTTTGTACGCTAATAATGCTTCTGCTAGGAGATGGTTCACGGCAATAGTCGAGTGGCGGATTCGAACCTACGACCCAAGTTTCGCAGACCGTACCCTAGACCATTAGGCTATTGACGCTTCAATGGTATGTGATACACTATTTTATTTAGTATTCTTTTATATAACGTTCGCAATGAATGACAAAGTTCACCTGGTGTAAGATAAGTGATGACAATGGCCCTTGACATCCACGTAGGACGGCCACAATATATATTTATTTATTTTATCAATTCAGTATTTATTTGGTCAAGTAAAACAAACATTCTACAACAAGCCGGACTTAATGCCAGAAGACATTCCCGACCAGCTTACCTTTGGGTTGAGCTGACAATATATTGCGGTTAGAATAAAAGATACTTATTTTATTTTTGAGATATAATATAGATATTAGTTAACGTTATCTGTACTTTATATACACACATTCTATATATTGAAGATATACGTTGTCACCCCTGAGAAATGAGATGCAACGACTTGTTTGTTTCTAGCTGCAGAATGAGTGGGTCAGCTCGACAGGGGTAGGACCACGCCTTCACAGAATACCAGCGTAAAATATTAATATTGTTAATAATCGTCTAGTGAGACCCTTATTACTGGTGACGAGGCATTCCATCTCAGTCCTCAAGGTGACGATGATTCATTGTCAAGATGAATGTAGATGTCATGGGCCGCAGGAATCATTTGCCATCAGGTGGTCTTATATTGGTATTTTATGAGTGCGGTCTTTCTTCGGTTAAGCCGACCATGTAGTTTTTAATAGCGACCATGTTTTTATTAAAACTAACTACATTGTGGGTCTACAATTGTTTAAATGTAGACAATCTAGTGAGTATCTTTATTTATTCTTAAACTATTTGTTAAAATGAAACAGGATCGTTAAAGAGTCACTAATAATATTCATATAATTCACTTAGCACCAGATGCGCTGAGACCGCGTTTGTAAACCCTTATATAATATTACAAAACAATCATTACCTTATACTAACACAGCTTTATTTAAAAAAATAAAATACATTATTTTACACGAATGTTTCCGTATTTGCGCTTTTCGTAAGAACTCTAAAATTCACGATACATTTTCAGAAAAATCCTTCACGAGATATTCTTTCGCTACATAAAAATAACGTTCCCTGAAAAGAATGTATCGTGCATAGAGTACCTACAGGTAGAGCGCACACGGATATCGTTAAACCGACGATCTGCTCTATTCATCGCTGGCTCGGCCTCTAGAGATTGGAGGGCTGTCGCCGATAGATAAAGCTCGCCTCGAAAGAACCCACGCGTCTACACTGCGGGCCAAAATAAATAGCAAATTATTTATTGCGATAGCAATTGTATTTTCAAATATATCGGTTGTGATCTAATGATAAGAATATGATTATAATGATGTAAGTGACTTAACTTAACACTCTGAAGTGTCAAGCGGCTGGTCATCACTGTCCTAGAAGTGGCTAACCCTGGCTTATCCTAAAGTGAAGGTAATGTGTATAACGAGATGATCCCTGAAGTAGGCTTGCATTGAATAATTGCTAACAAAGATTGTAAGAAGAGACGCCGCTCGTGGGTATCCTTTGTCGAGCGCACTAGACTGGGGCATGCTAATAATGACAGTTTACGGATTTATTTCATCAGTCAGCTCGATTAGGGAAGCATAAGGCTGCTGTATTTGAAATTGTGTAGACAATCGTAGACCGAATAACAGGTCACGAGGTATTCTGTCGCAGTGCACTTGTGTTATGGGTTCCGTTGTCTCTGTTTCGACCACGGCAATATCTTCCTGGTTAGTACCACGTAACATCAACTATTCAGGATATAATATAGTGTAATAAGCATTAAATCCCTATATATATATATTATCGCGAGCGGGGGGCCCGCGAGTCAGTTTTATTAAAGCTGTAGAAGTCAAAAGACCAACACACAAACTTCAAACAATTCAGACAAACAATGAAATACTTACATTCCTTTTCCTATGCCGATATAATGCACGTGCTAGCAAGATCGAAGCAAAGCTGAGCGTGTCTCGTGACATACGACACACGGAGATAAAAACCAACTAATTTGTGTTGCATCAACTGTGTTTCTTGCACAACTGAACGTAAAATGCTGCAATAAGTTTAATAAAAAAATATAAATAATTATTAATATATTATAAATAAGTACGTACCCATTAATTGTGCAACGCACTGCAATTGTCCAGAACGTGCGCGCTTCGTTCTAGGTAATTTTATTTTTAATTAAAGTTCAAGTTGGCGTGAAAAAAGCCCGCCAGATGCAAATGAATGTCCCATAGGAAAACTACGGAGGCTCTATCCTTAAGCTAAATATCTATCAGGGCTCAGATAGAGAACCTAATCTGGTTTCACGATTGGATGGCTTCTGCTCAGGGGCAGTCGGGATCAGTATCGATTTACTGCGCCAGTCCTTACCTTATCAGTTTATTTACGTCTTAAGGGTTGCGTAGGGTTTTCTTCGGTTTTTATTTGAATTTTCTCTTCAATAAATTTAGGATAGCGACCTCTTTGCTATCCTAAATTTCGTGATTTCGCGTTTTGTACGTATTTTCTAAATTCCTTCAAGAGAGCAGCAGTCATGCTGCAGTTTCATCTATCCGCAGCACCAATGGGTCGCCTCGAGCGGGGAAGGACCACGCCCTTACAGAATACTAGCATAAAATAGCAGCATAACACTTCTAGGTTTCTCAGTGTAGGGACCAGGAGACCCTTATTGGTGAAGAGGCATTCCATCTTAGTCCTCACGGGTGATAATAATTCCTTATCGAGGGGAATATGTGTGGCCACAGGAATCACTTACCACCAGGTGAACTGTGTGCTCGTTGGTTAACTGATTTAACTGCGCAGAATATATTGTAGTGCTGGAAGTCACTTTCAGGAATTTGATGACGTTCATGCGATGAGGTCAAGAAAAGATTTAATGAATGGATTGTGGGAGCACCATTTCCTGAGCCATGAGTTGGAACCGAACCTCCAAACCGATATCTGGTTATCACAAATTGTTGGTTCGAAAACCACACAGTCTGTGTGTTTCCCGTACTATAAGGCTAATATTATTAAAACTCAAAATACTAGGATCATTAGTTTAGTTTAGTTTATTTAAATTATTAATTTTTATTTAACATTGTTTAAGTAGTTCATTTTCTCTTAATCTTAAGTTATTGTAAAATTAATTTATATTAGCAAGATGTTACATGTAAGTGGAATTATGTATATTTAGCAAACTATGGCTATTTTTTTCGACAAATGAAATTACATGTAATTTTGTTGGTGGTTCTATTAAAATAAAATAAAAATAAAATAGCTTGTGCAGTAGTGGTAATAAAATAAAAGTTGACCGTACTCGAAATCGACTAGAGAATATAATTAACCAAAATTCGTAATATGTCTCTAAAAACGTAGATTTAACTAACTAAAATTAGCCCCGTGTGATACAATCCAGCTTCCAACCGACGTGAGATGCAATAGTTCCTGACAGCGAGCACACAAGTCGCGATACGACGTCGTAGTAACCGCGACTGATTACGACCTGCTACTATTTGTACTGACTGATTGTCTGGCAACATGGCACCCCACTGCAAATAACGGTTCTACATACACTATTACTTTTTTAGTATCGAAGGTGACAAATGAACACCAGTGCGACAGTATTCACTCACACTGGTGTTCATTTGTCTTTTTATTTGGTTGCTTATATCCCACATCCACATCCCTCCTCGATAAGGAAGTACAATGCTGCGTTGTCATCTCTGAGTACTAAAATGGAATGCCTCGTCACCGGTAATGAGGGTCTCCGAATCTACACACCAGACGAAACACAGCAGTGTTATGCTGTTATTTCACCCTTGCATTTTGTTGTGAAAGCGTGGATCTTTCCCATTCGAAGCGACTCATTCATTCTGCATGCTAAAAACAAACATGACTCTGATACTATTAAAACTTAATAGCTTTGAAGATGAAAAAAGCCGCGGTAGTTAAGAGTACGGACTCAACCTTTGGTTGGCCGCCAAGTATTAATGCAATTTTAAGTGTAGTGTTTTACCATGTCTTTGTTAACTTATTCTTAATTATTTGCGAATGGCAAAGCTCGAAATGCATGTGGTATTCTGAACATTTAACAATTTTGTGTTTATTTTGTGTTTATTGAATACAAATAATGCATTGGTACAAATTAGTATTATTATTAATAATAATAAACACTTACACTGTTAATAAATATGAAAATTGTATAACTATTTAAGAATAGCGATCGATATAAATCGTTAAACTGATTCTAAATGGAATGTCGTACAATTCACATGATGTTATCGGTGGGTATATAAGGCAATTTCAAATATTATTGTCGTACCCATTTGCAAATTATAAACCGAAAGAAAACTTCCAAGGTTCCACTTGCGACTAAACTTAATGCGGGTATTTAACTTAGGCTTCCAGATCATAATATAGTCTGTTAAACCGAAGTGGAGTTTACTTTGTTAACGACATAGTTTATTTTAATTTTGTTTTCTTTTCTCCATCTTGTTTCGACCTTTTAGTGCATTACTTTTAAATTTAATTGTCTTTTTTGCAGTTGGGGTTTTGGTTTTTTTAATTATTTATTTTTTGATTATATTTCATTGCCACTTATCACATTTTTAGCATTAAGTGATATACCTATGTATCGATTTACTTATGAATGCCTCATTCACTTATTTGTAAAGTTACCTCACAGCCATTAGTACAATTAAACAAGTCTAACTTGAAATGAGCGTGCATAGGATCTGTGTTCCGTAGGAGATATTTAGAAGTCTTATTATTAGGAATATTTATTACAAGGTATTGCGAAATATTCATACATATTGTTTTTTTTTTAGAATATGTGACAAACGAGCAAGCAGATCACTTACCGACTGATTGGCAACACCAGAGGAGTCGTAGATGTGTGTCTAGTGACCAGTCTTTAAGAAATGACGTGTCATTTCATTTAATTATTATAAAAGTAATAATTAAAATATATGTAAAACCTTTGTACGACATTATAGAAGTTATATTATAAAATAATTAAGTATTTAAAATATCACTTTCATATAGAAGACAAAATACAAAATCACCTCATCAGTTACCTACCAATAAAAAACCAATTTTTCATTATTACAATATTTGAATGTAATGAAGATCGTTTATAAAAAGCATTTATCTGCATCATATAAAATTCGCGTATCGAATTTTATATGATGCAGATAAATGCAGATGCTGTTTCGTATGAGAGCTGCTGTTTCGTATGGTAGTTCTCGGAACCCAATTATCCATACCCTAAACCAGGTAACGAGGCGTTGGATCCTAGTAGTTTTAACAGTGGTGGAGCATCGTACCAGTTTGTTACTAGCTACGTTGTGAATGGGTCAGCTCGATGGGGGAAATACCAGGTCCTCACAATATACAAGTTTTAGTTGAGTGCAGGGTAAGGGTCCGGAGACTTATTACTGGTGACGACAAATTCGATCATAGTTGTCAGCGGGGCAAACGCATCTTATGAATGTGGTGTGCTCGATTGTCACCCTTAAAATAATAAATAAAGCGTGGCAACGCATATGCAACTTTTTTTTAAGATTATTTGTTGAGGATGGATGTGAATGTCATGGACCGCATTTATCATTTACCATGTGAACTATGTGTTTCATGTTCACCTTTCGTATTATAAAAAAAATTGTAATATAAAAATATTTATATATAAAGTAATATTTTTTTTATACTAGTAAGGAACCCTGAAATAATAATGAAGCTTAAACATCCCTTCAATCGTCGGGACCCTTTTGATGGCTTTGCTTGTGTTCGTTTGATTTACGCTAATTAAAACCCACCTATTGGTAATGGGTTCTGTAACTGAGAGATAAAAAAAAGATTTTAATATACATTGCCTTTTAAAATGCAATATTTTCGGAGGGTTAAAGTTTTCGCTTTACGTTTCGGTTTCGTTGTTGCATGAATTTAATACTTGCTAATGGATCTGTAGTTATTTTCGATTGATGTTTTAAAATATTACATTTTTAGACATAGGGTAGGTTAAGATAGAGGCGAGAGGTACTTTAGTGTTCTTTAGTAATTTTCAGGTGCAAAATGACGTTTTTTTCATTGATACAGCCAAAAATATCGTTTAGTAATGAAAGACGAGATAAGAGTAAAAACTTGTTAAATGCATTATAGTGCCGTTAACATAAACCGTAATCCAATATTACTGGCTACTGTATATCCTGTAAACGGAGATCGAAATCAACACAAATTGAAAACCACGGATGTAGTGCGACAAAGTGCAGAATTTAACCAAAAAGAGTTAATAAAAATAGAAGGAAAAGCGAACAAAATGCGATGGTCCCATTTTTTTTGTATGGTATGGTTACAAACGAGCAGACAGTTGACACAGTCAACTACAAATCACACATATCCAAAAGTCAAATACAATGCCTTATAAATACTGCTGAACTGCTACACCGAAAACGAAAACGAGCTTTAAAAATTTTATTCAGAAAAGTTGCACTCGTTTCCGCTTAGTGAATAAATAGAAATTACAGCGGCAGTAACGATACATTCTCACAGAGTTAAGCCCAGTGCGGTGGGGGCCATTTCACAGACTACCTGGCTAAACCTAGGTCCACCCCGTTGCCTATGGTGTTACTCTGTAATCAGCCATTCCTATGCAAATTCGCCCGCTGAACCAACTATGGCTTTATATAAAAGCGTATACTCCCGTTAACGTGTCTGAATTCAGTGTTGAATATTTTTTATTTAATTGCTAGGTATATTACTTTCCTTTTAAAACAAATGTAGCACGTAATTCTTATCTGCCTTTACTTCTTAATATAGTAAGTTATATTTAAATATTTAATTGCGAGAGCAAACAATTCGGTCCCCGTTATTGGTAGCAAAATTTGTTATTTGAATTTTTAAGAACTGATTTATAATGCTTCGGCGTTTGAAAAATATCGTGAGTAACGTAGTAGCATGTCTAAGAGATGACATATTTAGTGCAATATCAGCCATAACGCAATAGAATTACAACACTTTAAGACGACCAAATCAATAATATACTATATGTATAAGGTTTGTATTTAGCATTAACATTTACGATATTGCATTGGGACATACGAATATAAAACTGTTTTATATATTTCTTTCTATCAAAAATAGCAACTTAAAGCTGCTGTGTTTCGTACAGTGAGTGGAGAAACCCGAGACGCGAACACGGCAGTATACTTTAGTCTTTAGTCAGGGAAAAATGCCATTGTCTCCCAATGACAATGTAATCTTTATTCACTTTTCTAGGTATTTTACGATACTATAGGTGAAAAATGAGCACACTGGCAGCAGGTGAACTACCTTATAGTAAGTGATAACTTCGGTCCATGACAACTGGTCCTATCCTTAACAAAGATTCAAGATGCATATGCATTATTATTAATTTTGGAATTTAATTATTAGGACTAAGTATAGAATGCCCCGTTACCAGCAATGGGGTTCCTGGATGGATTATATGAAACAACTAATACATGCTGGTATACTGTGACGACTGGTCATTCATGTTGCAGCCAGACAAACGTTAATGTAACATACACGGGGATCACTGTAACATTACAATGATGGTTAGAATACGCAGTGCTTAACAAGAGTCACTCTCATCCTCAATGTTTGGAACGACGTCCGCTATAGGAGTAAGTGAATTTTCCCTTTATGCAGCCACTTGACTTTGCTACAGAAGGTTTTATCCTTTGATTACACTTTGGTAGAGTTTTGAAGAAACCCGATGAGTCCCCGCGCTCGGCCGATAGATGAGAATTGTTTCGAAAACTTTCCTTTTGCCCGTCCTCGTACAATGGTACAACGAAAAGTCGATCTCCGAATACGACTTTTTGTTTCAGCGCTCCTTTTGACGTTATTTAATGTTTATTGTAGATTTTAGTTTGCGATACAACCTACCTTCTATGCTTGACAACTCGTCTTTATTTGTTTTTCACGTTGGAAACTATTTACGTAGTAGCGGAAAGTAAAGGCCAATTTAAATAGCTCGGAACTCTTATCGGGTAAAAAGAATGCTATATAGTTGACGTATTTTTATTGTACTGTAGGTGAAAAAAGGACATATAGTTCGCCTGATGGTAAGTGATTCCCGCTGATAAGATATCATAATTCAGATACGTTGTCATCAATGAAAACTAATATAGAATGCCCCGACACCAGTAATAGGGGACTCCGGATTCCTACTCTCACCCGATAAAACAACAACGGAACGCGTTTTACGCTAGTGTTCTACGTGGGTCCTTTTTATGCCAATCCTAGAAAAACTGCAGAGTGGTAGTAACATAAGCCAGATGCTTGTGCTCGACTGTAGGATTAATATATACATGTTTATTTATATTATACAGATAATTGAACAAAAAAAGGGTTGGGATTAGTGGGTGAATTATTTTTGTGTGTAGAATTTATTGATTTATACAAAATTTATTATAATAGAAAAACATGTAAACCTCAACAAACAATATTATAAATATAAAAAAAACACTCCTCTTACATTTTATTATTATCCATTCATAATATGTTCCAATAAAGATTGCTTGCTTTGATTGAAGATGCTTAGATAGCATGCCACTTTTATCATATCAACATTAACAATAATCCCAATGCAGTTTAAAACTAGGTGCGGGAGTAATGATTCATTTTCGAGGGATTACATCCTTTTCGAGTATGAATGTGGTTGTCACGGGTGGCAGGTATCACTTACCATCCGGAGAACTTTGTGATCGTTGTGCACCGTAAATACAATAACAAAAAATCACGCCGCAAAGCAGAGCGGCCTCGTCAATAAGCGTCTCACGTCCCGTTTTCCTCGCGCAACCAAAAATTGTTGCACGAAACAGCATCAGTAGTGCCAAGTCGCTTCATTAAGAATAACGTGTTTGTTTATTTGCCCGACGTATTCTGCGCCTGTCTTTTCAACTTGCAACAATACGTGACGTGGCTAAAAGATTACAGTGTCGGTGGTCATGACACGCTGATTTGACGGAATTCCGACGGTATTGGTCTCATTTACGATTACGTTTAGAAACTGTTGAAATATTTGTTTTTCGTGAACAAATGAACTAAATATGAACCTGTTATAACTTTGTTTTAGATTTACTAAAAGAATTACCGTCGATATACCACCTTCAGCGGTAGCAATCGCTAGGATTGCAACATGAATGGGAAGGCAAAACCGGGGCAGGATAATGTATTTAGAATACCAGCGCGATAATGTTTTGCAGATAACGAAACATTCCATTTTAGTGGTGACAATACATGGACCGCACTCATCAGTACCATGTGTGCTCGTTGTTCACCCCTAATACTCTAAAAATAAGATAAACTTAACTTAAATAACAACTTGCGGGAAATGGTAAAATAAGAAAGTTTTGTTTTTAGAAAAAAATAAATAAACACCTACCTACGTATTCTTATATTGATGTGATAGTATAATCTCTGTCCCTTTTGCAATTTTTTAAACACAGAAAGATAGTGGATACTGTTGTTGGTTGTTGCAATTGCAGTGAAAAACATCTTCCCACTAGACGGGTTGACGATCTAAGTATCTCGGCAGGAGGAAGAGGGGAGCAGGTAGCTCAGGATCGTGCTTCGTAGCAGTGAAGGAAACCTACACGATCATATCATCCGTTTCTATATGTGCTCAAAAAATTCTAACTGTTACAAATCCCCAAAGATTAGCAACAAACTTTATTACGAACACATTAATAATTTGTTTACCAATTTAAAACGAATTTAAAATTTAACGGAATCTTTTAACAAAAGAAACAACTGTTAGTTGTTATTTCAATAAACAGTGTCCTTTCTATAACAAACAAAACACAACTAATATTTGCCCTTCTTTGTCCGGACTTTCAAATGATAAGCTACGAAAGGGCCGGGCTACGGGCAGTTATTAAAAGGGTATACATTGACTTCTGCAGTAGGGAGGGCGTCCAACCGGTGACTTTTCTGTTATAAACGTAGAATAAATTAAAAGCAGACTGGTCATTCTGAGAATAGATAGACTTTACCCATAAATGTACTTGTATGAACGAAGTGCTGGCTCTTTTTAGTAATTCAGTCAATCTATATTAGTCCGAGGAGAATAATGTAGCTTCATGTTATAAGATAATTATTATTTCTCATTACATTTAATTATATATAAATGGTGAGTGGAAAAAAAAAGACATCCTACTAATATTAGAAATGTGAAATTTTGTATTTTCGGATGTTTGTTACTCAATCACGCAAAAACTGTTTAACAGATTTGAATGAAATTTTTGGGACACCGATAGTTTATATCCTGGATTAGCTCATAGGTATTGTTTATCCCGGTAAATGAGAGAGAACTACTGGTATCAATTTATGTTAAATTTAGCATCTGGCCGCAATTCATTTGCGTAAATTCAGAATTGGGTCCAGGAAGAAATGTAAAATGTGTGAGACGACATTGTATGATTTATAATTTTCCGCTAGTACGTGTAAGTATTGGGCACACGATAATCTTGAAAGCTGCCCACGTGAGACGCAAGAAGTGCCCAAAACTTACATGCATTGGCGGAAAAATATAAATCATACAATGAAAATTTTCAACGGACCCAATGTTGAAGGCTATGCAGACAAAGTCGCGTGCAGATACCTATTATGTAAAATATACCTATAAAATAAACGAAAAATAAATATTCAATCTAATACATGGCTTGCTTTGGAATAATCTTGACAGAACTTTATATATGATATGACAGTTTGCAAATAGAAAGTATCACAAAGACATATGTTTACAAATATGTTTTAGTATATACTCGTACAAAGTTGAAATTACAATGGCAGAGACGCGATGCAGCTAGTATCTAGCTGGGGCATGAAGATCAGTTCGACTGTGTTTTCATATAATGAGTGTAGGAATCCAGTATTATATATAATAGTATAGTAATTACAGATCAGGCATTCCATCTCTGTCTTTCGAGCTGACAACCATCACATACATCTTGAATTGTGTTGGTAAAAATAATTTTACTTTTATAAAAAAAGCTCTCTATTTCACGTTGGTGTTCGGAAAGTTCGTGTTCCGTCCCCAGTCAAGCCCAACCTACATGATGCATCTAGAATCGAGCTGTCGACTGAGTCTACTAATTTTGATACACAGAATCTATTGTTTATGAAATAAATTTCATAAACAATAATGTCATATCGATATAACTCTCTGTAGGTTAGTCTCTGTTCCACGCGAATGTGATGTTTTTAATACGAATGATGGATAATGTTCATTTAAGTGAATTAGCGATCGTAATCAAATTTTAGATTTTTTAGTTAGGACATTTTCATTCTAAACGTGCACCTATGCAAGTTTGGGGTAAGTCGATAGGAGGAGGTGGTTCAGGATCGCAATCCTGTGGTGGTACTTTGAAGGCTGGCAGCGCATTTGTAACTCGTCTGGTGTTGCGGATGTTCATATTGCATGTTGTGGTGATCACTTACCATCAGATGATTTCTCGGTTGCCATCGATTCTATAAAAAAAACAATGCAGGTATATTTTTATTAGGTTGGCATGATCACCCAGTTTTGTGTTACGTCTTATCCCCTTAATCTATGACAGTAGGCCCACTGGTCATCTATTTGCATTTGAAATTCATAATAATCTCATTACTCAGTTCGACATTCCGGCACCCTTTGATTATCGCTCGCCCCCTCGTAATCCAGTTTGCGCCCGTCGGTCAAACGGTCCCTATTGATTTTTGTTATTAAACAATAGCCTTTAGTTACTCCGGTTAACGTTGACACTGATTTTTATCGGCGGCCTTTGCAAACGTGGCCGGTCCAATATTGATATACGTATTAACTCGAGCAAACATAGAATCATTCGTTACAATGCTCTTTTATTTTCATGGATATTTTTTTGTAATGAAACAGCTATAGAATTATGTTTTTTTTTTCTATATCGATTTAGGGGTGCCAGCCTTTAATGAACTAAGACGTTCCTTACAGAAAAATAATGTTAATTTGAATTGGTCAAAAGTATGTATTGAATATAGTAGCAATAATTATATGTGAAGTATGAAACCATTATGTATTCAAGGCGTCAATGACCTAATGATCTGGGTATGGAATTCGAAATTTGTCTTATGGTGTCTTTGTTGGAGTGGATAATATTAGTCATGTTAATTGTGCTGTTAGTATTAAAAAAAACTATATTCAGAGCTGCAGGAGCTCAGTGTCTTACAACCGCGTTTAATTCACGGTCTGCGAGTAAACCGGTGCCGATATATTTAAATATTACGTGCTGACAAATTTACTACTACGTACATGTCTAAAAAATAGATAAAAAAGATAATTTGAAAACATGTGAAGTTGTGCAATCCGCAACGGAAACTTTTTACGGAAACTTTTTTAAAGGCCTCCTCGGCATGGAAGGCATCAGCGACTCCTCTGGTTGTTGGTAAACTGCAGAACCGTTTGCCACCTATACTATAAAAATAAAATGGAGCCTCGTGATGGACTATCTGACACCCTTTCTAGGTAGCTTATGCCCAGAAATGGGATTTATATATATATAGAGTGTTACTTTACTTTACTTTAACTTCATGAGGTCCATATAAATATATCTAATCGGTCGTCTCCTATTATAATTACGAAACAACTCGTATCAGACAATGATTTCGGCGTTTTTTTAACGTCTTTTATGTTTTTCTTATTCCTAGGCAGAATAACGAAATAGAGACACGTTAGTATATAACTATAGCGTGGTTCTACCATGGAAACTTATACCTAACCTATTTATAATTAGAATAACGATGTATATAATATTCCTATTTCTTTCACCCTCCTCTAAGGAGACCGGGAGTTCGCGTTCGTTTGTTGTCTCAAAGACAAAGCGGCTTTCGTTGTCTAAACCTCAAACGATAAATCCATTGGTGTCCGGTGCAGCTTATACGGTATCCCGCTGCTTCTGAGCTAACCACGCTAAACCAAAACAATCAAATAACAAAGGAAAATCACCCTTAATTCCAGTTAAAAAGGTCGACGTCAACCGAAAATCTATCATTGTTGGACAATGCAAGAAAACAAGTTAATTTAGATACGTATCGTTTGAATTTAAACTTTAACCCCTTGTAATAAGTATTACTGTATACGAACGAATAGGTACGGATTATAGATACTACGTCTCCGATCGAGGGTACGTCTTGTTTGCCTTTACCGCGTGTCGGATTTGGTGCAAATCGTTTAAGAAATATATCTCCGAGAAATGCACAAGTGAATCGATGCCGAGATTTATTTCGGGATGCATTATAAAGTAACTATTACTAACCATCGACTTATGCGGGTTTCCTCTCCAAAGATGCATGGGTATAGCTCGTTCATCATACGGGACATTGGATACAATGGACATTACGTGTTCTGATCACTTAGACCATAAGATATGATGAGAGGTCTCCTTCACCGCTGGCCGCATGTGGAAGCTCAGAGTTTGGAGTGGGATATCTTATGTGACTACGATACTGCGTAGACAGGAACAGCAAGCTGAAGTGACAATGGTCTTGCCATATAGCCCGTAGAATCGATATCCGACGGGGAAGAATGATTCTGGCGTCGCAAACTGACAGTCGAAGAGTAGATCGACTCCCCACTAGATGAAGATCGATAGAGATTCAAGATCGACATGCGTTTTCGTTCTTGAAGACTGAGATGGAATGTTTCGTTTCCTGTTGTTATTAAAGCATCGTTACTTCACGCCGACATTGTTTGAAATTATGTTCTCCCGCTGGTTTAAGTGACCCATTCGTGCTGCTACTGTCTAGTCGCAAATGTTTAATTGCGGCCACAGCTAGTACGTGATAAAACTTTATGAAAGTGTATTAATTATGCAAATAGAAATTGTTTCAATAACCTGCACCTAATTACCAACATAATAGCCAAAATCGATTGATTTCGACCACTAGTCATTAGCGGATGACGTCATGCAAATAAATATAAATGAAAATGAATGATGAGTATAGCTTCCAGGATAAAATAAAGCTTCGTAAATAAATACATATTCAATTGTATTATTTTTCATACGAGAAAGAAAATAATAGCACATAATTATTCTTACCTAGTAATAAATATAGCAATGATGCGTTTGTGCGTCTGTACACTCTATCTCGTCTTCTCGGTATTTTTTTTTAAAAGAATGCTAGCAGAATTGTAATTATATATTCCAGTTTTAACTGCACTTTTTTATTTTATTTATTTATTACTTATATATATATATATATATATATATACATATATAGTTAGTTGTGTATAAGTAAGTAAGACTATTTATTTAGTTTACATTAATTATTACCTAAACCTCAACCGGGCATCCTGGCTGATTTAGTGCTACGAGATGGTTCATGAAAATAGTTCAATGGCGTATTCGAGCCTACAACAATAAGTTTTGCCAACCATACCCTAAACCATTAGGCTATTGACGAAAATTAAGTAGCTTGGTGCTTACTTCATCACCGTAACTAATGCCGCTGACCACCAGTAATGTTTATTGCATATAGAAGCCTCTCATTAGCTGAACACCCATTGCGCCCGCTGTCAAATAGATTATATCGAGTTGTAGTTTGTGACGGGACATTAGGCATGGGATGTGAATACGCCTTTATATGTTACATTATTTGATAGTATTTAGTTAGGCATGTAGGGGTTTAATTACAAATGCATACCTAGGTTGTGCTATAGTCAGCCAAAAACATACGATTTATTGAACTATATCATCTATGATTTAATAATAATTCAGATTTATCTTATGTCTAACGCATATATTAATCGCACAAGATGCAACATTGAAGGTAGCAATAGGTATAAAAAGAAAAAAAGACTCAGGGTATACTGTACGATGGTCACAGTGTTGATTTCCTGTCCACCCCATTCTTTGTCGCACTCCACATCAAACGCTTTAATGTAAAATATGAAATGGAAAAATTATAAAAAAAATGTGAAATGCCAACTATGCATGGTATACACAGAATAATATAATAATTATTTATAGTTAACAATGTAAATAGATATACATGTATATATATTAGTGACCGTAAGCACGGCAATTGGAATTTAAAAGATGTTAGGCTTAAATTTATTGATTTTGTTTCAAAAATAGAAAGTTTTGAAACAAAAAATTAAAAACTTCCGTTGATAAAGGGCCAAACAAGGACAGATATATTAATTTTCATTAATTTTATAACTTACTTATATATTAAAACAGTTCACTATTAATAATGTATTATGAATAGCGAACTGTTTGTTCTATGTAATAGTTCTGATATAATTTGAATTAATAATAAAAGTAAATGATTTTTTTTCGTGGATGTCGATTGGTTAGTACGTTTGGATTGTGAGTACATAAAAACTAAATCACAAAACGAAAGACAATAAATCGAATTGGTATTTTTTTAGTTTACAATATACCATTGACCATACCATTATAAGAGAAATGATCACTGCCAGAATTTTTTACTAAAAATGTACATTATGTTATTTACATTTTTTTTAAAAAAAATTCTCAAAAAAATTTTGAAATAATATAGCTTTTGTCTCCCATTTTTAAATTTGGACCGATAATTTTTGTTGTAATATTGATAATAAATAACCATTGTTTAATCTTTTTCATAAATCAGAATAAAATATGAGATTTAAATTGATTCTTTTTATTAAGAAATTTTTGATAATGCATTTTTGACTTATTTAGAAAAAAACTAAAAAACATGATAACTCAAAACTGCACTTTTGCATAATGCATATGGGGGTTAAAATTATCGCAAATAGTCACCCCTATCACGTCGAATTACCAATAACCCTGTATAACGAGTTAACTACATTTCAAAGTATAGTAAAGAAGTCCGCTTAACATACAACAATAATTTCATATATGTATACAGTAACGAGAAGCGACAACCCTGACTTTTATTTTTTGCTTTGGAAATTGGCATATTTGGATTAAGCTAATGGTTTTTGTTGTGATTAAATCTAGTTTGTTTTTATCTTTTACTGTTATATCGTGCAACTTAAACACTGTAGGCAGGTAGAGTATAATTATCTATTTTAATTATATTTATCTATTTATAGTTTTATATAAGTAAATTATATAACTAGGTATTATTATATATTATTTAGGTATTTATCTATGCAAGTAAATATTAGCGGTGACGATTTAGTCGGATGATGACACTTTCTCTCGTTCACTTCCTCCTCACATTCATCAGGTGATAGCTTTCACAGTCTCTCACTTCTTTTGATGTCTCTGTGGAGACAGCGTTCTCATCGTTTCCTGGAAACTTCAACGCTGTGCACATCAATGCCTAGTGAATCCCGGCAACCTATTCTGATCTCCTTGCCGCTTTTTCAAACAATCAGAATGTCCATGCAATACTTATCTCTGACTCTTACTTTAAGTCCAGTCTCCCTTCAAGTTACTACTCCTTACCTGGGTATGACATTACTCATAATCTTAGCCCTTAGGCCTCATAGACAACGATCGGTTAGATGCTAACACATTATGTGTTTACAAAGGAAACTATAACAAATATTTATGCAACTATAAATTTAATATTAAATTTTAATCAGCCTTGTATTAATATTGCAATATGTTGCCGCTATGTAATTTTTTACCAATAAAATATTTTTACGTTTCTCGCGATTTACGGGCACGCTTCCAGCCCACTGGATAAATATCCGATTGGAGCGACGTATCCATATTAAAAATTAATTTTAATTATTTACATATATCAGTTCGAGTTGTACGGCGGGCGTAGATGAGTTTTTTGCAAGCCAATTCTATTTTATTACAGACTTTCTGAGCGTATATAGGAACCAAACACTAGATTGTTATATAAAACAAACAAAAATATACAATTTATAAATATATACTGAATAAATACATATACACGAGCTTGCATCTATATACATGTACGTTTATATGTATTTATTTACTGATTAGTTTTGGTATTTCTCCTCAATTTTAACCTACACATTTTTATTTCCCTTCTTTTCATATCTCCTTTCTCCGGTATGCTGAAAGAGACATCCACTAAAATAGTACATAGATAGTGCCTACTGGTGTGGAATACCTATGTACTACTTTTCATAATACATATGACGGAATATTTTATTTTTTGTTTACATGAATGAATAAATTGTTTCATTTTAAACGTGACGAACGACCACACACTTATTCTAATTTTTTATTTTATTTTTATTACATTTCAATCGATAAGGAATCGTTAATGCTGATGCGATGTTATCACCGATGACTTAAATGGAATGCCTAACTCTCACTAAAAAGGGTCTCATAATTAGCCTCAACATAAGCTCATGATGTCGGATACGACTACTTATCTCGACGCTTGCAATTTTCACTCAGTCTTTCCAGTAAAGTTTCACCGTTATTAAGGTAATTAGAAAACAAACAATAACTCTGTAGAAAACTTGAAGTACCTGCTTAGCTTCTTCGCGGAGGCTGGTGTAAATCAAGACGGTAAATAACGACTGCATCGGTAAACTTGCGTTATAATTACGACAGTGGGGTGTCCATTGCCTTGTACTTTCATTACCCTAGATGCGCGTTTCCACTGTTACATGATCTAACGTGAATCATGGGCAGAATGCCAACATGGATCCACGCCAGTTCCATGTTGTTGGTGCCCGGGTGCTAAGGGTCTGTTCAGAGGGGCACCGGTGTCCCGTAGGATCCTTCACATGGAGCACTTGGAGAGCAAATTAGGAGCAGTATTAATGGACACATTTTATAGTTCAAATAACCCTGTCTTCCCTCCAGACATCAGGGTATCTTTTAAAGATTTCCTCCCTTTATAAATGGTTAGGCACTTATATACATCTTGTGCGCATTCCGGGACTTACAGCTCGGGTTTTTAAAGGTTCAGGTTGGATGTATCCATTGCTGTCGACACTGAATTTTTATGTCAGTAAAAGCGACAAACGATATACCCGTTTTCCGGATTGTAAGTCACTCCTGGGGGCTCAACACCTATGATCACCTCTTGAAGAAGGAACTAAGGACTTCTTCTTTACCAGTAATAGGGTCATTTGTTTTTTCTCTTACCATACTAAACATAGCAACGCAGTCATTAAGAGAAAATGTTTGTTTGAGAATATGTGGAACATTACAATTATTTTATACTAATATTCTTTGTGAACCTGGTATTTACGCAGGTCAAGTGAACAGAAATTAAAACAGGAAATGAAAAGTGAAAAGGTAAAAAATAGAACAAACATCGTTATTTATTATTTATGTCGTGACGGTTTGAACCGTGAAAACGTACACAACGAATGTCGAGTCGGCAGTAACATTTGGCCGTAACGACTGTCGGGAACTGTTTGATTTAAAGGCGCAACAATTGTGTTTACGAGCAGCCCTGCGAATGCCTAATGCCTGGAATTAATGCCATTAGCTCTTAGTTGGAGACAGTCTTATAGCTTACAGGTATTCTCATAGGGTGTATAAGTTCTTTGTAAACAGGGTTGAATGATATGTTGCGATTGGAAGTTCTGATTATAAGAGCTTTTAAGATTTTTTCTGTAATATAAGGTATGATGAACGAGCAACATACCATCATGAAATAATAGCATAACGCTGCTGTGTTTCGTATGGTGAGAGTAGGTATCCGTGGACCCACTTGCGGGTTATGGGATATTTCAGCTCAATCCTCAAGGATAGCAGTGCATGTGCTTCCTGTAACTTTGTTAAGGATGCATGTTTGCTTTGTAGAAGTCATGGGTCGCAGTCATAACCTATCATCAGGTGAACTGTATGCTAGTTTTCCACCCCAAAACTTATTAAAAAAAAACAAGAATTATATAGTCGTTGCATTAGGCCATTAAGGATAATTCTAAATTATATTCATATCGTAATACATAATACAAAAATATATATAATTCTAGAAATAAGTGACGTTCCATTAGAAACGTTTTCATCTTTTGCATTTTATTTAGATGCCATTAAAAAGTTTATGAAAACAATTCATCCCTCGTCTAAAGAAAACGGAGAGTAATGAACTGGTATTTAACAAATAACCGAAGTAAAAGGAAGTAATACTTCGTGAAATATGCCAATGAAATATGTATTAAATCAGTGGCCGGCGAGATTAAGCAGCTCAAGGAAAGATCGGATATTAATGATGTGCGCCAACCAGTGGAAGCGATGCGATATAAGTTAATATTTTTTATACACATACAGGAGATGATAAAAATATAGATTATAGTATATATAGCTATAGCCGAGGTTTTGCCCTTTCGGGTACGGAGTCAGACGCTCTCGCGGAACAGCATAACGGTCCAAGCCGAGGCTCCCTCTCGGTAGCCGTTGTGCTGTTTACCCATAGAGATCACGACTGAGCGTCATAAGCGCTCGGTCACCTCTCAACCCGAGACTCTGTTAAGTAGTGGTTAATAGATAAGGAGGATATTTAAAAGTTAAAAGAAATAACGTCATCGCTTAGCTTTTACTGTAATGCGAACTCAACACTAGGTGTGCGGGAAGCAAAGAATTTAATCTACAATGAAAGAAGTCAGAGGTTCTTTGTGCGTGTCACCTCGCCCGCTCCTCCCTCGGAACGTAGTGTGACTTTCAGTTCGGATGTGATATGATACGTTTAATCATTGATGTGGTATTTCCAATTGAAATATCTTAGTACTTATCAGAGAATATCCGAAATTAACTTGATCATATATATATATATATTTATATTGTTATGTATGTATAATTATTTATATTTATTATGTGTTATTTTGATATTTTTATCTAAATAACCTTTTTTTACCAACATATTCTCTTGAACTCCCAGGGTTGACTGGTAGAGAACGCCACTGGACATTAAGTCCGCCCATGTAAACTTGTTATTTAAGTAACATAAAGAATAAATAAATAAATCTGGAGATGTCGTCGATATCAACTAAGTCACCATTATTTGCGCAAAATAAATTTAAAGGTTAAGAAGCAAGGGACTGGTTATATAGCTACATATATACGTGGTCCAATAACTGTTGGGTAAAAAGGTTCTTGAATGGCAACCACGGACTGGCACTTGCAGTGTGCGACGAACACCCGACTAGATAGAGCGAGGACTTGTGCAAGTTTGCTGGAAGTCAATGGATGAGGGTGGTTCAGGATCGTACTTTGTAATATCGTTTTGAAGATGAAATTATTTCAGCCTACCATTTGTCCACTGCCAAACAATACCTATAGGCTTTTTTTCATGTCTAATCTTTCCAACGACCTTGAATAAAATAATTCTATATGGATGTTAACGGGTCTATTTAAACTTTTTTTAATCTCGTTTCGAGTGCTTTACAGCACTCATAGTCACGGGGAAGGCTGAGCTGTTTGACGTCATGATGTCCTAGTTAACACGAACTACAGTCTTTTAATTATTTTTAATTTGTTATATTTAATGTGCAGTATTCGCGTATAAATATAATTTTTCTAAAGATAGTTTTTCTTCTAGCAATGAGATCCATAATATTTAATTTATCGTTTTAATCGAAAGCACTGTCACATCCATTGTTTTTTTCGATAGTCGAGAACCTTTTCTTTACAATTCAATATCATCCCTTTGTTGCCGGTTTTCGCTTTAATAAATGCGGTGGATCCCAATTCGTGGTTCAATAATATTGTCACCTTAGTCCCTTAGTGGCTGAAGCACTTATTACTTCATCCGTATTTGGTTTTATTAGTTTTAAAATTGATCCGAATACAATTCAATTCCAAAATCTGTAATGTACGAATAGTTTTAAAAGCGGAATTATTTTATTCATCAAGTTTCTTGTATAATTCTGCATCTGCAACTCAATTCTGAAATTAGCCACGTTCTGAATACCAACTGAACACCACTTTCATAAGTAAGAGCATTAGATATTTTATTAATTCATTATTATTACATTGTTCATGATTAAAGTCAAGCTGCGAAACTACAAACACACACCAAAGAATAACGCACAAAAGATACTTTTGAAATAATCCAGCTTTCCCCGGTCAAGCCAACCTATTCATGCTGCAGTCAGCTTAAAACTGCATCGTGACCCTACCAGTATTAAAGTTTATTGTGTATTTTCATTAGTCTTTGTATTGCCTATCAAGGCCAGGAATAAATTCAAAACGTCTCTACCAATGTAATACGAGGTAATTCTTGTAAACCTTGTAAATAGATTTTAAAATTAGGTTAAACTTGAAGTTAATTGCCAAGCCGCTTTAAACGCACAGTACGCGAGTAAACGAAGTTCGATGCAGCATTAATGACATTGATAGTCGCAGAGTGCCGACTTGCTAGTCGTTGAAGGAAAATATCGTAAAGAAACCTGTCTGAAAAGTAATAAAAAAAATTATTTAGAAAATATGTGAGGTCCGCTAACCCGCTGTGGAGCCGCGTGCTGGCCTATGCTCTAACACCCTCTCTAGAGAACTGGGATTTATATATGTAGGATGTTACTTTAAAGTTAATCTATTCTAGAATTGAAAACATCTGCCTTTATTCTACTGTATTATTTTTTAATTTAGACTATCTCAAACCAGGAAATCTTTTCCAATTCAATTTTATTCCAATTTCACCCTTCCAACTCGAGAATATTATAAACACAAACTGGGAAAATTTCAAGTCGAAACATCGTCTTGGAGCAATTTAATTAAAAAGATTGCAGAATCAGCACTCCAATCAGATACTTGGTATAGTCTTTAAGTATACTCGGATTGTTTGACGTCCCATTAATTTCTCATTTCCAAACAAAATAATTTTGTGTAATATTTTCGTATCACTCAAGGTCCTTTAACAGTATTAGAGTATTTGTTTTTGCATTGCTAATGTCATTTTTATTGCCAACGGGAATCCGTTAACCACTCCAATTAAGCGGAATAGCTTGTGCTAGAGGATGATTAACGATGAGTTGAAACTTACGTTAAACTTACGAAGTTGATTTTTCTAGACCATACTCAAAACAATTAGACTAATATTGCTGTCTACAATAGAAACTCTTATGAAACTAAACTCAGCAGTTCAGAAAAACCAAAAAGGTGTGGCAATCAATATTCCATAATGAAAGGCATAATACCGAACGAGTCTAGCTTATCACGAAATTACGTATAAGGTGAAAGTCATTTACGTTCTCATAAGGGAATTACTTTGTTGGTGCAGCCCCGGCATTAATCCGCGTGGGGGCAGATCAACCCTGTGACGTCAGGTGAGATATTGTACCATTAATCTGAGCGATCGACCGGCGCTAGCAGAAATTACACCTTCCTGCTTATAGCGGCGCCAGTGACGGGCTATATGGGTGAAATTGATGTACACCGGTCGTCGGATAATGTGTTTTTTTTAAATTTTCATCCTGTTTCGATTATAGACTTAAATTTTCATTAATATTATCGTTCCGTTTGTAAATGTTCAGTATTTTTCTAAAATTGACATCATTAAGAGGAACATTATCGGAGCATTATTAGCCCAGTAAGAAGAAGTAGAAGATAGGGTTATATGAGATTTTTATCCACTAAAACATCCTCGGTGGCCACACTCAGTACGTTAAGAGGGTCTCCAGGATCTCCTACGGAAAGCAGCCGTGCCCCTCTAAGCAAGTCCAGGGGGGTCCTCGACTCACCTAGGACCATCGCTGTGCGCTACGGTAACCCGGAACCACTCCCTGTTACCGTCAGCCCTGGGGTCGCTATCCTGGAGGATGATAGCCCACATCCCCTCGCAATTGCCCGCGAATCCGTAATCCCCTTTTAGTCAACTTATACGACAAGCAGGGGGTACCTTAGCCCTATTCTAAAAGCCGGGGACTAAAGAATTGTAGTGTAAAGAAACTCTCCTAATGGTAAGTGATCACCGCTGACCACATTCAGGACACCAGAGGAGTCGTTAATGCGCTGCCACCCTTTAAGAAAAGTGTAGGGTCTTTTTTTCTAGGTCCCTAAGGCATATAGGTTCGGAAATACCGCTGGTGACAGCTGATTTCACAGAGTAGTTGTGACATGGCCGAAAATTTTGCGTAAAGTGCTCAGTGATGAAGATGAAATTTTGTATTCTGTCTTGATGTACGATGTTTAAACTTAGCGCATGGAATTAATCTGAACAACTCCTCAGAACAATAAGCCCCTTGGTAAATTAGGTAAAACTGTATACAGATGCACATGTCTTCGCAATGCCAGTGAATTAAGCCGATCGGAAAGTACCTGGAAAGCAAGCAAAACTTCGACTTCTTTGAATACGGTTAAATGGAAAGAGCTGGTATTGTCCCTCGGCCCAGAACATGGAAATAGTATTCCATGTGAAACCCAACTTTCGCCTTGTAAAATTTCACACTAGGCTGACATGAAATCCTGCGTTACTCTATTAAGCACATCTAGTAATTAAAAGGCCAATTTGGCCTTGCCTTCCTAGTTACCGCGGAACCTATCGTCGCCCGATATGTCAACGCCAAGGATTACGATGAAGTAACAAGGGGAGTGTTTTCAAAGTTAGGAGATGCGACAAAGGGGTTTCTCCCTAGTTTCATGTATTTATATGCATCTCAATTTTATGTTAAGTATGGTTTTTTGTATTCAATCCACAACTATTGTTGTAACTACTTGTGTGTCATTTTGTTTATTTTATCATGCTGTTATAAATTTTATCGCGTGAAATCACCAAACTGAATCGTGCCAACAAACATTCGTATTTTATTTACTTTTTTAACTATTAAATTGCACCGGTGTTAGTTATTCTTAAGAATACACATTTTTTTCTTTCTATCGTGCGCTATCGAACATTGGAACTGTGTGCTAGATTGTCACCTTATGTCTGTAAAAACTTGTTGCATCATCATCATTATCGTCATTTCAGCCCATCCCTTGCCCATTGCTGAACATAGGTGTCCCACAGGCTGCCACTGAGTTCAATCCTGAGCCACCTGTTTCAATTGACTTCTCTTAGAACTGGTCGTCACTCCATCTAGTAGAGGGTCATCCTACGCTGCGATGGCTAATATGAGGTTGCCGCTTCCTTTCTTTTTTTCTTCTCTCTTTCCCATCGGTTATTAATTTTATAGCCATTTGCCATTTCAGCTTAGTTCTCCCGTGAATCGATCACACAGAAACCCCGAGCGTAGCCCTCTGCATTGCTCGATGTCGCATATTCCGCCGGAATGTTTGATCAACATGAATCCGTAAATCGACACTCCGTATGAATACCAGCATCATATCACATTCAGATATCCTCTTAAAAGATTGAAAGGCCATATCGGGGCCCGATTTCACCCCGATTTTCCCACATGGTTTATAAATGCAGATGCGATTGGCTTTAATCTAGATCGGTGTACGTACGGACAGACGCACGTTACAATATTAATTATTCATCGGGTCGAGCGTATAAAGCAATTTCACGGTTCTTTGCGCGCGAATCATAGCGAGCTTGGCTGCGGCTTATACAGGGTGTGCGGGGGACGCTTGGTCGCTTTTTGTTTTCATTTTGCTGCTGTTTTTTTGCCGTTTTATCGGTTTTTCAGGTTGAAATTTTACAGAGATTGAGATCGTGGTAGATCAGTGCTTAGACAGCCTAGGTAATGCATCTGCGTTATCATTCCTTATCGAAGGTGAGTATGGGCGTCATCGTCTGCAGGAATCGATTACTTATTTGTTGTGTCGATTACCCTCAATACAATAAAAAAGATATACCTATACTTAAGATATACATAATATTAATGGTACAAACATAATACACTTGTGTGTGTTATTCATTCATTCGTTCGTTCAAAAGGTAAAAACTTTAAATTTAATTTAAACAATTAATAAAAAGTGCAGTGTACTTATACACTGCTCGCTTTTAATTTACGCTACGCAAGTAAACTGAATTCGAACTGGGATGCCGGCAACCGATGGAATTGTTGATTGTAATTTTAAATGCCGAATTACCACGTGCTTGGCGGTGAGGGTATCTGAGAAATAAATATAAAAAAATACTTCGAAGACGTGACTAGTTCACTTCTTGGGTATAAGTCGCGTCACGTGTTGGAATATGCTCTAACGCGATTTCTAAAACAGAGACAAATGCACAGCAGTGATATTAATATTATAATAATTTCACTCCTGTGCATTTTAACAGTGGTAGAGCTACACTGCAGTTCGTTACTAACTGCAGAATGAATAGGTCGTCTCGAATGGACCTACCACGCCCACACAGAATATCGCCGTGAAATAGCAGGATAATGCTGCTGTGTTTCGACTGGTGAGTGAAGGGATCCGATGATCTTTATTACTGGTGACGAGGCATTCCATCTCAGTCCTCAAGGGTGACAACGCATCTGCCTTAAAATTCCTTGTCAATGATTAAAGTAGATGTCATGGGCCGCAGGAATCACTTAACATCAGGTGAACTGTGTGCTCGTTTGCAACTCTCAATGTAATAAAATATATATATACACTGTTACTGAGAATTTTTACATGACACACATTGGGTCGGCAACGTTTTTTTTAAATTTATATTTCATTAAACCATTTTGGCATAATGTTTAATGTTGTTTGATAAGGTATGTTTTGTTCTACCAGAATCTGTTTTGTTTTTGTTCGACTCGCCAACCTAATACATACTAACAGCTGAATAAATGTAAAAACTAGTTAGTTGCTTTTATATCGAAAGTTTTCGCTATCTCATTAACACAAACTCAGCTAAAAAAAAAAACTATATGTAGCTTTGGAAATTAAGATGAACAGTTGTGGAGCCATGTTGTGGCTTACTTCTAGCTTTAGACAATGTTCGATAGGATGTAATTCGTCGTCCCTCGTGTTTCGTCTGGTGAGTGTAGGGTGATCCTTGTTAGTGGTGATGAGGTATTCCATCTTACTCCTCAAGGTTGACAACGCATGATTCCTATTCGAGGAAGAATGTCAGTGCCATGGGCCGCAGCAATCACTTTAAAATTTTTATATGTTCGTTTTTCACTCTGAATACAATAAAAATTTGTTAATACAGAGAAAATGATATAAATAAACAATGTCTCTGTCTTTTTCCTTTATTACTCAAATCAAAACGTAAACAGCCAAAACGTTTAAGCTCAGTACAAGTATCACATCTGTTATTTTATTTAATAGAACTGTTTGTAAAAATTTCGTTTGTACATTTAAATTATATATAAATAATGTCTTTATTGATTTAGAACACATAAAGTAACAGTCCATATGTCAGTTCCACTGCTGGGCATAAGCCTCCTCTCTAGGGATTGTGTTAGATATTCAACCACGCGTTTCCACTGCGGATTAATTAATATTTTATTCATATTTTTTAGACATGCAGGTTTACTCCGGTTGTTTCCTGCACTGCCGAGTAAGTGATAAATCAGCACTTAAAATTACGATTAAAAATGTTCATCGGTACCCCGGTACCGAACACTTGACTTGCTGGCGTACAGTGAATTAAAAGCGAACGCTTATTCACTGAGCCACCACTGATCTTAGAACACATAAAAGTTCCATGAAATACGTTGTTCGATATCAGAAAAGCATCAGTAATTACTTTTTAAAAATATAGGTGTTTGGTCGTGTAGTGTTGATATAAATCGTAAACAAGTTTTGTTCGATGACATAAAATTTTTATTAAGTAATCCCTCGACATCTGAAATTTCAAGAAACCTTTATCTCCAATTACCAAACGTAAATAACAGTCCCTTGAACTTCGAATGGGCAACAGGGTGAAGCCCGAGGTGTCCGGTATTTCGGACCGCACCTCCGACTGTCAACCGTAACAATTCAAGCAAATCCAGTGAATTGGAGAACTCTTATCGAGTAGGTAAAGCAATTAGTATTTAAGGAATGTCTCACTGAATACCAGCGTATTATGCTACTTTCACGCTGCTGTAGATGTAGATGAAGATTACTAAACGTAAATATATATATATATATATATATATATATATATATATATATATATACATATATAAATATTACGCTTAGTAATCTTAATGCTCATATTTATATTATATTAAACACATGTAATAAAAATAAATATATATAAATATAAAATCTATTGGAAATAGCCTTCTCCTAAGAGGTGTTTGTACGCGACTCCACTGCGGAATGCCAGACTTCACATCCACATGGTTCCGAAACATGTTTTTATTAATAAAATAATAAAATTGATAAATAACGATATATGATAATATTTTCCTTCACCTGCGAGAACGTGGTAAATCAAAAATTAAAATTACCATTACCAATTTCAGTTATAAAGCAAGCGGTTACACACTGAGCTACCATGATACTACGAATACTATCCGCCTAATTTACTAACAGGTAAACCGGATCGACGTTTGTAGCTTCACGGAAACGGGATCAACTAACGTACTGTACTAGTCAGCACCAGGAGACTGTTGGCCTGTTATCATCTTCACTGCGTTATTAGTGTTTTTGGGAGGAGAAGAACTATTCTGTTATATATAGTATATTGTTAGACTTCATAGTCTATGTGGGGCTCGAGCTGTGGGGGACGAGCAAGCAGCTCACTGATAATAAGTGATTACCACCGCCCATCAACATCCGCAACACTAGAGCCACAGACGCGTTGCCGACCTTTAAGAAATGTGTGGGCTCATTGCTTGAAGGGCTCATATCATATCGGTTCGGAAATTCCCATGGTGATAGCTGATTCCACAGAAAAGTTGTATGTAGCAGTAAATTTCGCGTAAAGCACAGTGGTGGATTGCTAACTATCGAAATGATGAGGATGAAATTTTGAATTCCGTCGTGATACTGTGTTTCTGTCTTGCGTCCGCAAACAGGAAGTATCGATTAATTCTTTAGTGATAGAGCCACACCAAAGCAGGATTTTACAATACGAATGGGTCGCCTTGAACTTGAACTGGAGAAGGACCCCCTCACTGAATACCATAGGGGTTTGAGGACTCAATCACAGGTAACTGTAACTGGTAACCCATTTCCCTGTAATGACAACGCATGTGTTCCTCATGAGCCGTAGTTGTCAGTATGTCGTGGTGCTCGTTTGTCACCCCTAAACTTATAAAAAAGGTAAAAGAAGGTTAAGTCTATTCGTAAGGCATATAACTAATCATTATTTATATCATCCTTTATCATATAATATATATAATACCGATAGAAAGATATCAAATTTGCTAAAATCATCAAAAAATAACTTAACTGAGTACTAGATATGAATATACTCCAACGTTTCAATGTTGAATTTATGAAATTCATATTGTTTTTATTTATTTATTGATATAACTCAACACCCTGTATCACAGCTAAACGCGATCGCACGCCCAAACCGCGCGATCAAATTTGCCGCGTCAGCGCTTTGCGATGCGCTTTTACATCGCACTGCCTAATTGTCGTTCACTAATGGAATATTATTGTACGATAATGTATGCTTTTACCTAATTATACGTGATTAAGCCACGTTTACCTCTGTATTTTTATTTATGTAATTGTATATAATCATCATAATGCTGCTGGTGATTGTAATGATTCGTGATCCTATTTTTATTTTTTATACATTGCGAATAACAAACGAGCACATAGTTCACCTGATTCCAGCGGCCCATGACATATACATTCATTCATCCTTGACACGGAATCTTAATGTACGTTGTTACTGTTGTGATGGAATGCCTCGTCACCAGTAATAAAGGTCTCCGGATCCCTGCACTCACCAGACGAAACACAACAGCATTATGCTGCTATTTTACACTGGTATTCTGTAGTGGCTTGGTCCTACCCCAGTCGAGCTTACCCATTCATTTTGCAACTAGAAACAAACTGCACTGTAGTTCTACCTCTTGGTTCTATCATGCTCATGATTTATGTAAATAAAACTAAACAAGAACATTATGAGTATGTATGTGTGTTTGTGCGTGTGTGTGACGTGTAAGTAAAAGCATAACTTAAACGTCATATACACTGCAAGCCAAAAGTTTGAGACCACCTCAATTAAAGTAAAGCAAATAAAGTAAAAGTCCAATATTTTTTTTAAGTTTAATCATATAATAAAACATTGATTGACAAACAATATAATTTAACAGCCTAAAGAAATATTTTAACAATCCATGCAAAAAAAGGCTATAGTTAGCTAAACAGATTTTTCATAAAAAAATGCTTTGCATCTTGGAAAATTAATCGATCTCCAATTAATCGTCACCCGGAAGAAACGGCATTTTGTTCTAAAATGATTTTGTACGTTTTGAACCGAATAGTTAAAACTTGGAGTCATCGGTCCAATGCACTGTCTTAAAATCTTCTTCTTCTTTTTGAAGAAGAAAACAAAACATGCAAAAATTGGACTTTCATGCGTTTTTTGCATGTTTTGCGGCCTTAGCAGATGTATTTGAACGGCAATGCAACCATACAAATTCGCATCTCTCTGTCGCTATTTTACTGTAGTCAATGGTAAAGGTTTAACTCGGGTTTTGTTTACTTCAACGCGGGTTTCTAGTGCTTTTAAGCGTCTATTTTGCTTGCTGGTAATAACAATGAAATTATCTTCACTAGACGTGGTAGCTCTCGGCCTTCCCGAGTGTGGACGATCTTGAAAACTGCCTGTCTCCCTGTATCGAGTTTTTGTTTTGTGCCATAAACAGAAGTCTTCGATAAATTCAGTTGTGAAGCAATCTCACGTTCGGATTTGCCTTCATTATGTAAAACAACGATGGCAGAACGCACTTTACTGTCAATTTCTCGGGCTTTTCCCATTTTATGACGTCTTCACTGTAAAAACCACAAGTTTAGACTAATTGAGATTGTTTGTGAACAAACCCAAGTAAACTCGGGTAATAATAAGATCAAGACGAGACTCCTCTCGGGAGCCCTTGTGCTGGTTACCCATATAAAGAGGTCTCGAATGAGAACCATAAGCGCTCGGTCACCTCTCAAACCGGTGTAACTAAGAGCCCTCGGGCTAAAAGCGGCCATCAGCCCGAAAAAAAAACACGTGTTTTCAGGGGCTAAATAATCCTAATTATTGACCAATAGGTAACAAAAGCAGTAATTAGTAATGAGGACATTATAAAAATATTATTATAACTCTGCCACCTGGCTCTAGCGTAGCGTTTTTCGGTAACAATATTCTTAGTTTTTCGGTAATAATTCGGAAAACATATAACATATACAAAAAATATATTTTAATGGTTATAATGTGAACATATGCGCTAAGAAATTATTTATTGACATTCGTTATAATTGTAAAATATATTATCTGTAAGCCATCTTATAGATTTTCACAACCTTCAAGGCAGGTCTAAACTTTTTTGGATATTCTAATATAGACTGTCGCACCGCGGACGCTTCCAAGATTTAGCTAATGTGTGTAGTACGTTTGTATCTATGCAAGACATTTACTTTGCAGACCGATTTTTATTAGTTATTAGTCTAAATTAGGTTTTTATTGAAGCAAAACTTGGAAAAATTGCCCGAAACATTGGGTAAAACTTGAAGTTCTTTTTCTATGGGATTTTTTTCAATGACCTTTTTATTTATTATTGCTTTTATTGAGTCTATTAAAACTATGGATAATTCGCACAAATTCACAAAACGAGCGAGCGACTTACAGTAAAATAAACACCCTTGTTTCTATATAAAAAATCTAAGTTATCCCCTCCCATCTAAAACCACTTAATTAACGCTTTCAGAAATATGAAAAAAAAAATGCAAATTTTATAATCATTGATTGTGGTTTTGGATTAAATTGAAACTTCGCTATCAAATTAAAATGAACATAATTGTTGGAAGAATATTAAATCACTTCTAAAACCCGACAATAATTTTTTACTCCAGTTCTTAGTAATTGATGAATATTCAAAGGACTAAGAGACAAGGTATATTTAAAATCGTTAATTGACAGACGGGATTTTCTTAAATAAACACCGGGAAATACGACAGCGGAAAGTGTCTTCATTAACATTTATATTAATTGAATATATTGTCACCGAAATTGCAGATACTTCGTCTCGTGAACATTATGTTTGCTTGATTACCGGGGCGTTGCTAAGACCGAATGTCATAATCCTTCATAAATAGTATTAAAATGGTGGTCTTTGTTTTAAATCTTATTCGTAATCATTATTTTTCTCACCATTTGTTGTCATTATTAATTATGTGTTGGTACTATATCCATTTATATTTATTTATATAAGTAAATGAAAATACTGTTCACCTGATGGTAAGTGACACTTGCGGACATTGATATCCTCGACAAGGAATCATAATGCAGATGCATCACTGGTGACAAATCTCCGGTTCCTTTTACTCATTCGACAGGTCAAAGCTGCGATAAGTCGTGTTTTATGCTGGTGTTACTTTGTTCCCCGGTTAAGATGAGCTATTTGTTTTCCAACTAATTTATAATTGCATAGCACAAACACGAATCGTCATCTCAACACAGCGCCTACTTTTCTTCATGACCTCTCATCCTGATTTGACCAACGGACCCCTCCAAGCCCGCCGATCCATGGGCGAAAAGCAAGCAATCGTAAGCTTCCGACGGTAGGTTAGGCAGAAGGGTGCATTGTAGTACCAACACTTCGATCTTCGCTCACAGTTTCAGTGAAGCCGTATCTTGGTAGTGGCCCATCGTAATACCATCACTCCCCTATTCCACGACTCCAGCTTATTTGTAAATGGCACCGTAATCGCAATGTCGTCACTCCCGCCACAGTCCAGCAGGACGTATCAAAACGTATCTTTGTCACCCCATGTTGACTTGATGCCATAGTCCCCTGGGAATAATTTACTCTGCACTTGTTTCAAACGCAAACTTTATTGCTTAATTAGAATAGTCTGTTCTATAAAATATATTCACTTTCACTAGCACTTTCGCAGCTTTTACCTGTGATTTTTTTTATGTTATTGAGAGTAACAAACGAGTACGTAGTTCACCTGAAAATAAGTGATTCCTGCGGCCATGACATCTACATTCCTCCTTGACAAGGAATCATAATCCAGATGCGTTGTCACCCATGAAAACTGAACATGGAATTCCACGTCACCAGTAATAAAGGTCTCCGGATACTTACACTCACCAGACGAAACACAGCAACATTATGCTGCTATTTCACGACCGGGGTCCTACCCCCACCCATTCATTCATTCATTGCAGCTAGAAACAAACTGAAATGTAACTCTAACACTATCAAAACTTTTTAATGTCTCAAACTGTCAAAAGATGTTTTGGTCCCTACCATGATTCCCATCTATTCCTAGACGGCGGTAAAGAAGGTTTATATTTTTAATCCTTCCCCAATTTCAATCCCCAAATCTATTCATAGTTTTATTTGTATTTACTCATAATACTTATATCTTTATTTAATTTTATGAGTAATTTTCATGATGTCTACGAATTTAACAAATGTACTAGACCTCGAGAATCTTTTTGTCATGCGCTCGAGCGCTCGGTTTATATCAAAATACTCGCGTCACCCGCTCCTAGTGTAAATCCTTTGAATATGAAAATGTAGGCTCCGTTATTTTTCCGCTTCACGAAGTTTTATTTAATTACTTGCCGGGTAAGCCCATGGGGAGGAGATTTTTGTGCTTCATATGAATTAATTCTTCGACGCGGAGTACATTTTGATTTTGAAGTAAAATCAATAACATATAATTTAGGAACACAGGGATTATTTAAACGTATAAGCGTTGACGTTTAATTATAACATTAATATAATAATATAATGCTTTTTGTAAGCACAACTATGTGTAATTAGTCCGAGAGTGTTGGCGTGGCTTAGTTGCTGTTTTGACTAATCATTCGTTCCATCATTTACTTGATTGTAGCGCGACACGTTATACTTATTCACTTTTTGTGTCTCGTTAAGAAAGGTCGTTGCAACAAAACGTGCAATTAAACTATTTAGTTTGTAAGTGCAAATAAATATATTTTTTTCTTATTCCTCGAAATCTTATGTAACTTTAACAGCGTCTAATGCATAGGTTCCCAACGGTTATGGTATCATCTCCCAGTAGTGATGAAGCCCTACTAATTTATAAATTTTCATTCTTAATAAATAGACAGATATAATGTACAACCGTATTTAAATATTTTTTGCTATAATAAACTATTACCGAACAGCTGGCGTTAGTTTCTATTCTTGTAAAGGTTGTCCAGGAAAGGTTGTGTGTGTTCTACTGAGTTTCTCTACTGTCTTAGTCCGAGAGTTTCGTAGATCAGTGGCTTGTTTTAGATGAAACTTCTTTGAGTAGGATGAGTAAAATTTTAAGATCAAATTTGAGCGTAATGTTTTTATATGTAACTTCTAATGAAACGTTTCTTATGCAAAAGCGACAGCAAGTATATGCTTTGCCGAAGATAGAAAAATAAATATACATTAATCGTTTTAGCTGTCAGTTTTCTTCTTTTTTATATAATTTATGTCTTAATCCGAAATAGAATGAGTACTAGATTTTTTTTATCATCTCACCGGAGACAAACTAGCAGTTGATGGCGGGTGATTCTTGCATAAAAAGATACTAATTTTCATCCTTGATGAGGAATCATAAGGCAGATGGGTTGTCACATTTACGTTTTTTTTATTACATTGAGAGTTGCGAACAAGCACACAGTTCACCTGATGTTAAGTGTTTCCTGCGGCCCATGACATCTACATTCATCCTTGACAAGGAATCATAATGCAGATGCGACCCTTGAGGACAGAGATGGAATGCCTCGTCCCCAGGTCACTCACCAGACGAAACACAGCAGCGTTATGCTGCTATTTCACGCCGGTATTCTGTGAGGGCGTGGTCCTACCCGGTCGAGCTGATCTATTTATTCTGCAGTTAAAAACAACAAGAAACAAACTGCAGTGTAGCTCTACCAAACTACTAAGATTCCTCGTCACCCGTAATAAGGGTTTCTGGATCTTCACACTCATCAGACCAACGTACTTGGATATTCATGCTGAAGTTAGAAACAAACTCTGCCACTTTTAAAAATATCCAAATGTACAACTAATTTGGTATCACAGAACAACTTGTAACTTGCTCTTTATCACATTGTATTATTGCTTATTCAATTCGCTGGCTACAGTAAAACTTACCCTCGGATAGGGAATGGGGGTGGAACGAGCAGTGTTATGGAAATTTAATTATTTTACGGTCTAGACAATAAAACACTAGATTTCGGGGGAGGTGCGCCGTTACGAAGCAACGTTTCTAATTTATACCGAGTTCATTCGCCGTTTAATTCTTCCCTGGTTATTGGGGTAGTAAATATTTGAATTTTATGACTTTTTAATTTATTCGTATTGTAATAAAGTTACAAGATTAACTTATGTCGGACAGTTAACAAAAACAAACATTTATTGTTCGTTGCAAAGTTTTCGCGAAAAGGGATTTTTCTCTTTTTTATTTAAATCGTACAAAACATTTGCACTTTAGCAGAGACGTTTTCGAAGTTGATTACAAATATTTGCTACATCTTTAAGACTGACAACTAAGTTTAAGTTCTTTCAGTTTAAATTCTATATTACGCATTTCGCATCGGAATTAATTTATGCGGATTTGCATTTCTTCGATCGTTTTTAAATGCTGCGCTCGTTTAATACTGAAGCAGAAATAGATCTAGGTTGAATGAGTTTTTCGAGTCAAAATCGGGTGATTTCTACCAACGAGGATCTTGTTGAACAGTGTGACTTTCTCACACACTTGTAAGCAACATGGGAGAACCGCTTAAGAAAATGTTATTTTTTATTGAAAAATTACATTTTTCTAGCTTAATTTAAAAAAAAATAAAAAATAGGGAAAGAACTAGGATATAACTACTACCACCTAAATAGGAAAGACAACTTCATGTAAAAAATATCTTTTTAAATTATTTGGAGCTAAAAACGTAAATTAACTTTCAGTAACTACCATATGAATAAGCTATAATCATAAATTTCGAATAGTTATTTAACGAATAACTATTATCCGATATACATCAAAAATATATTTTATTTAAAAACTGGCAAATACAATCTAAACTACAAAAACAAAGTTTAAGTTAATGAAACTATTTAACGTGCATTGTAAGCGTATGGTAACATAACTTGTGCTTCTGACATTTACTGTCCAGGTTAAACCACAGTAATATCTTGTGGTTAAATTACACCGTTAACACAGTAAGATGTCTGTCTGTTGCAAGGTTTTCTCTTGTGAATCAATGAATGAATGTTTAACTTTAACGATATTCGTCTCTTTCAGTGATGATTTCATCCCAAATAACTCTTAGTTATGTTTGGACTGATAAATTTGATGATCATGGTTCAATGGAAGTATAACAGGACTGTTTTTTTAGGATATTGGAGATTGACAAACGGACACATAGTTTACATTATAGTTTTTTTTATAGAAAACATGGCAAACGTAGCTCATCCGATAGTAAGTAATCACCCATGGACATCTGCAACACCAAAGGAGTCACTGGTATCAAATCAACACGATCTTGAGCTAACTGCATTAACATAGTGCGTATTGCCAGTGACGATCTAACGTTCTCTTCTGGCCTTTTGACTAAGAATCATTCAGCAAGCTATGCTCGGTGTCTTTCTAATCATAACTCAATTTATCAGTAAGCTGTGGTGGCAATGGACCAGCTTGGCCAGGCGACGGGGAGGAAAGGTTCTCATCAATCTTGTATTGACCACCGCACGTAGGACGGCCTCATACTTGATACAATGATAACCTATGCTAATATTTAATCAGAATATATACAGAATTAAAATATATTTAAGCCCCAACTCATCAGCATACTTCCAGCTATATAAGTAGTACGTAATTAGCATGCTATTTCCGAATTTCCGAGCGAACGAAGCCATTGAATGGAGCTCGAACAACTTTTAGTTCGTCGTCGGATTGTGAACTAACTTTAGGACTCGATTGTAAGGTATCTCAAAGTAGGAATGCATTCCGTTCCTGCCCCGGATCTATCACAACTGGACGTGGCAATGAAAATAATCTCAACATTCTCAATATTTTATTGGTACATAAACAAAGCTATAAATAAATAAATGTGGATTTCTTTACGTGGTTGTTATGCCGTAACAAAGAAAGCATTTTAGCATGAATAGGTAGACTCCATCGAGGTAGGTAGCGAGCTTAAATATCGATAGAAAATAGTAGTAAAGTAGCGCTTCTCGTCCGGTAACATGAAGAAACCGAAAACATTATTGATTTTTTTATAATATCAGACATGATAAATGAGTACACAGTTAACGTGGAATATCCCCTGAAGGTGATGGTGATGGTAGTCCTTCCCCGGCTGAGGTGACCCAGTATTGCTGCAGCTAGATACTACCTGGGTCGTGGGTTTATATTCTGCAATGTATATAATAAAGAAATATTAGCTAAACAATGTAAATCTGTTTAAGGCTGTAATATTGGTAGGCAACAAAATTCTGTCCGTGTTTTTAAAAAAAAATGAAAGTATTTTTTTCTAGATCTTATTTCTGTATTAGTATTAAACGCAACTCCGTGTGTGGCATTTGAAATAGATCGAAAGATGTGGAAGCCCACATTAATGAACTCGAAGAGAAAAAAAACAAATAGATTCTGCTAGAACAAAACATCCTCTTTCAAACAATCTTAAACATCGTGTCAATAACATTTCACATGCGGAATATAAAATAAAAAATAAAAATGGCATGTATTTATTTTTGATTTAAAAAAAAAAACTAGTGTTTGTTCCATCTAGCGGTACAGATTCCGTTTTCGTTACGTTCGGAATTAGCTTATTAATTTGAAATTCAATTAAGCAAGTTACAGCGATAGAGATTACTGGGTTAAAATTCCGTATTTGCTTGTTAAGCTTTTTAATGGTTTATTGTTAATACGATTGGTGATAGCGAGGTATTCCGCCTTAGTCTTCAGGGATGACAATGCATGTGCTTCAGTCATAACTTACGATCAGGTGAATTTTACAAGCTTGTTCACCACTACTCGATTCGAAAATAAAATGATTTAAAACAAACAATAAAATAAAACTAGCATAAATTAGTATCTATAATATTGTTACATTTTATAATACACCAAAATATTTCTACACGTCCCGGGTTGACTGGTAGTAAGGTAAAGTAACGGTCGATATATATAAATCCCACTAGTGGGCATAGGTATCTTTCCTAGAGTGAGTGTCGAGTATAGTCCACATGGCTTCGGTGTTGATTGGCCGACTTTGCATGTCTTTGAAATATTTTACTTTATTTCTTAGACACGCAGGTTTCCTCATTATGTTTTCTCGCACCGCCGGATACGTAGTAAATCAACACTTAAAGTTGGAATAACAACTTTATTGGTAGGGAATTCTTTATTTAATCCTTTTTTAAAGATTAGTATGTAATGACATCATAAACAACAAAAACCAGCCGTGATTTTTATTGTATGAAAGGTCGGCAAACACACATGATGATGTTACTCGTATAAGATTCCTTTGTCTCGCTGTACCCACCTTCAAACTCAATAAGGAATCATTATGCAGATGCGGTGTCAACCTTGAGAAGTAAGATGCCTCGTCACAAGTAACGACGGCCCTACACTCACCAAACGAAACGCTTAGCTCAGTTTATGCTGCCCCGATCGAACCGTTTGTGTCGGAGCAAGATAGAAACTTCAGCGTGGCTATATCATTGACATAAAGCAGCCTGTGTTTGTGAGAGATATGTTTTATTAAAATATAAGCAGCTTACGTAGCGGCCGTATGAGCATCAATGACGAGCTGGGGATAAACAAACGAACCGACGTCGCCGGTGCTAGTTAAATAAATGCAGTGTCAAATGATAATGTTAATCCGGTGCATGCAGGGCGCCGCCGCCGGCTCCCACGGGGTTTAAGGGCGGATGCACACGGGCGGCCGGAACGCTGCGGAACCGCTGGCTCTGAAAGAAAAATATTATAATGGATTTACTGGTGACAAACGTGCACACAGTCCACCTGTTGGTAAAGGATTCCTGCGCTCCATGATACCAACACTCATCCTCGATAAAGATCATAATATTATCGTTATCACCCCGAAGACTAAGATAGAATACATCAGAGGTCTCCGGATTCCTACACGTATCTAACGAAACACGGTAGCGAGACATTTCGGGAGATATTTACACTTGAATATGTCAATAATTGAATAGATTTAACACCAGGTTGAAAAAATAATTAGATGCTTATATATTAACCATCGTGTATTTTTATATAAGATCATATATAAAAAGTATATACTAAACTATTTTTTATATAAAATATATAAAAAAATGTTGTAGTAGAAATCTTCTAATATCAGAATTGAAAAAGAAAACAGGATATTAGCCATTAATTTCACATACATATATAGTTTTATATAAATCCAATATCTTGTCTAGAATATTAAGATCGAAGAATCGAAAACTTTAGTCAGAAATAAAGAATACTTAAATTTACTACAGAGGTAAAACTTAAAAAAAATATATAACCGCGCGTCTATAGACTATAAATCAAAGGAATGCGTGTAAAAGGGGTGCGAAATGACACGTGTCAGTATGCCCTGATTGGACGCGCCCCCGCATGCCCGCTCACCCCCTCCGCGCCATGCCATGCAATTAGATGCCGAATAAGCTGATTTGAGCCGATTTCACAAGTAGACACCCTATTGCAACATAGGTTCATTTGGTTTTGTTATTTCACATGTGCGGAAGTGGAGGGTGAGAGACGAGCACGCAGATCTGATAGTAAATTATTCCCGCGTATAAGGTCTTGTCACCCCTGAAGACTGAGATGGTATTTCGGATCTCTTTACTGAACAGACGAAACACAGCAGTGTCCGTAATAACCGATCCAATCAATTTGCACCTGCAAACTAATCACATCGTGTGAACGGAACTGTTATGTATTCCATACAGTTTTCAGATTTGTTTCTTATTTATTTTATATTTATGATATCTAGATGATATCAACTGCACAGAATAAATAAGACGCACCCAGACTCGAATATCAACAATTTGTGATGCACGAATAATATTTCTCGGCTCGAAGCCAGGACCCGCCACGCACCGGACTACGACTGACAATAATAAACAACAATTTAATGAGTATTATATGAGTAAATTAATTTATAATTGTAGAGTACAAATGTTCAAACACACCTACCACAAAGTTTCTTCAAGCTTCGGAGAGAGAATGTCAAAAGGAGCTGAGTCCGCCCTTTGTCTTTTTTTATGATTTAACAATAAGGAATAAATAAATATATTTCTATATTATCTAGATAAGTGTTTAATCAGTGCTTGTTGCCAGTGACGACCTACGAATCTGAGACGTGGTCCTTGTATGTAGTCAGCAGTGGACTGATGTAGGCAGTAACGGCGATTATGATCATAATTATATAGATTTTAATATATATTGTTTTCATTACATTCATAGTAACAAACGAGCTCACAGTTCACAACATCGCAAGTGATTCCTGCGTTCCATGACGTCTACATTCATCTTGGACAAGGAACAATAATGCAGATGCGTTGTTACCCTTGAGGACTGAGATGGAATTCCTCGTCACCAGTAATAAAGGTGACCGGATTCCTGCACTCACCGGACGAAACACAGCAGCATTAAGATGCTATTTTACGCTGGTATTCTGTATGTGAGTGGTCCTACCCCAGTCGAGCTGACTCCGCAGCTAGAAACAAACTGTAATGTAGCTCCACCAATGATTGTAGCTCTACCACTAATATTAAAATGTCTAATCAGTAGTCCAGCGATGTACTAACTGTTGGATAAAAAATATGTATGTAGTGTGTGTAGGTCGTTGCAATTTACATATGTACTATTTTTGATGTTTTTAATAACAGTACCTTTTCATAGTTATTAAAGAGCAATTATATATATAGCAAACGGTGTATTTAGTTCTAATGAATCCCGATAAAAGATTGTTAATTTCGATGTTTATTATTCACAATGAATATGTAGGTAACATGGCCTAAACATACAAGTGGGTCATTTTATTTACGTACAGATAAACATTTTGTATGCTAACAATGGCGGGGTCCGGTTGGTAGTTAACGATGTCCAACTTAAGTTGAACTCTCTTGGATTTTCATATAGTTTTTGGGATTTAGGTAACGATAAGAAAAGAATTTACAAAATTACAAAATTGTTTTTGACGCACATTGCATTGATCAATAGGGTTTTATATTTCATTTACATTACGGGTGGAAATGAGCACACAGTTCTTCTCATGGTTATTGATGACATTGGCCCACGATGTGAACAAAATTAGAGGTCAAAGGCATTATCTACCAGTCAACCCAAGGTGTGGTAAGAGAATGTGATAGGGGTAGCAATAAACTAATTAATGAAAAGAAAATAATATATGTGTATAAATATATCTATGTATATATATAGTATATGTGTGTATAAACAATAACAATAAATTCCTTATAGGATCGAGTTAAGTAAGTAGTCATGAATGAACCTTAAAATTGCTTTTATGTTATACAATAACTGTACATAATATTATTCTGCGATTTATACCTTAGCACTATGCTTAATGATCTCAATATTATCTTTCAACGGGAAAGTGTTAAGATATCATGGGCTAGACATATCATATCTAATGTCCATGTCATACATATACCGGTTGTTGTTGAGATTACTATGCTGGGAGCTGCTGATAAGAAATCTGACCGAGCATAAAAAGTCCGGTTAAAAGTCAATCCGGATCGGGCGGATCCACCTCGGATGATCGTCCAAGACATAAGCCTTTGACCGGTGCTGTATTACCAGTGACAGCTTGTAGTACGACAAGTAGAAGTTGTCATCCATAGAGCGATGATGAAAGATGATGATCGATGATTCAATGGATAGTATAACCGACAACCGATACGGAAAGTTCTGAAATGGCAATATGACTGGCACTGGAAATGGTTTTTATAACAGATAAACACAAACATGTCTTATGAATTTAAATTTAGTATCCCAAATCTTGTAATATACGTATACAAGGACGTGTAATCACATAACATGATACCTCCATCTTATTTTCAATTGTATATACTATATTTTTTTATTATTTACCATTTTCGTTTAACCTTAAGTTATCGTATAGTTTTAATCTGCATGATGTGACTACCTAATGTGGCTATTATGTTGATAAATTAAATTACATATTATAAGCATGAACAAATAAAGCAACGGTCGCAACATATAAGATACTATGATACCTTACATAAAACTAAAACGATGTATAAAAATATTTTCAAAATTACAGTTGGTTATAAATAAACACAACTGTATAATATCTTTAAAATACGAAAGGGTTCTAAATAAGACCAACTTAACCGGTTGATGTAAGGTCACGAATTTCATTAGCTGTATTAAAAGGGCCGTCCCGGGGGAGTCTAAAGAAGGGTCCTATTGTGCTCGCAATTCTAACGACCGCTGTACGCTGAGCTCTCCGGATTTTGACGTCTAAATATAAAAGAATTATGTGAACATTCACTGTTTAACATTGTGAACTTATTGTGTGCGTTAATTGAATTTACATTGACTTTCTTATTTCGTAATGAAATCTGGTTGAAGTCGATTCAAGTTAAGATCTGCCATATTTCATTTTTGATTTGATTATATATATTATATTATTTTTCATATATACATTTATATATATATATATATATATATATAAATATATATATATATATATTGTTATTGTATGCAGGTTGAAAAACAAGCGGATAAATCACCTGATGGCAAGTGATTTCTGCGGCACGAGATAGCAACATTCATCGTCGATAATGAATCATCTCTTCTCGTCTGGTCTTCAGCGAGGGCGTGGAGGATTAGAAAGGAGCTCCAGGTCAAGCCGACTCATTCAAGCTGCAGCATTTCATTTTTCTCACCACTTTTGCATAAAATTGTCTGGAATGTCTTACGTAAACACTACTTAATCCAAAAATCGGCTTTATTTCGCTGTATATTCTTAAAGGATATTGAAAATATCAGTAATTACATTGCCATATCAAATTAAACTTTAACCTTAATAATGTTTACAAAAGCCAGGATAGAAGATAGAAGCTGTAAGTCTATCGGTCTCTGACTAGTCTACTCGCTTCTTTCTTGTTCAAAGACCAACAGTGTACTCCGGAAGAGTGAAATTAGTTTAAGGTAGGTCATGATCATAGGCGTTGATCTAATAACTAACAGTCAAATTAGAGGTCACACGAGTCTCCCAATCCCGACTTTGTAGGAGATTAATGTTACGGTGTGGATTAATCTGCAATATCATAGAACAAAAAGCCAACAGTTAATTATTTAAATTAAATCAAATGTAAAAAAAAATTTATTTAATTAATTTAATAATTTCAATTTCAACACGGTTACACTGCTAAGTTCGTCTTTATTAACATTTAAGCGAACAGACGGTGACAAAAACCGACAAAAGCATCAACGCGTTTGCCGCCGCACTTTCGGCTTTCTTTATGGGTGCTCCGCCGACTTTACTAGGCCGGCGGTATCCGTTTGAAAGAAGTAAGGGTGTGTTACAATATCCATCAAGCGAACGTTTATCGGCTTACTTTTATTAACGATTAAATAAAAAAAGTTGAAAATATTGGGAATAATAATTAGTATTATTAATGTAGTCGGGATTTTTGTTTCATTTAATGATGGCTGTTTATTGTTGAAATTAAGGAGACAAATAATGATTTCAATATTACAGAATCATTTTTATTTCAAAAGTTCTGAACACACAGAACTAGCTATAACAATTTTACTAACAAGCTTCTACGCAGCGTAAATGTGAACTAACCGTTATTAGCCGATTTGAAACTTTATTATTACCTAATTTTGGTTTTACTTTTATTAATTTGTAGTTCCAATGCATGCGTTACACGTCGTGAACGCGTAAAACGTTTTATCGCGTTTCCGTTGGTTCAATTTTGTGTGTAATTAAGTCGAGTTCTCCACGTAATAAGGACTGCGGCGGCCATCGACACCAAAACCTACGTTTTAACGATTTAATTTCTCACTCATTCAATGAGAATTCGCATAGTACCAGATCAGGAAAGCCTTCAGGAGTTACCTCACAGCACAGCGCTAAATGAAAGATGCGAGTTTTATGCGAGTCACTGACAGAAGAAGTCATGCGGCAAAAAAATATTACTGCCTTTAATAAAACTAAGAAGTGTGGCTTAGCAAATTTTTCCACGTGTGCATCCTGACACCGCACGACGAACTCGTGCATGCTTAACAATGCAAGGGCCAAATTTAGAACATTTACCGTAATAAAAAGTATAATCAATTACATTTCTGAAAAGTGAAACGTGATAATTGATTGTACTTTAAGAAAAAAAAAACAAATTATGTATAAGTGAATTTAATATAATTAAGTAGTAACGAAGTAAGTAAAAATTAAATTTTGGGAACGAGAATCAATATAATCTTTGAAAGCGGTTTGGACTGCACCCTCGGAATTGAATTTTTTCCGTGCAAGAAATTGTCCAAATTCCGAAAACAATACTGATGAAGGTTCGGGGAGCATGGTGGGTGTCGGAGACATTCCAATCGCAGCTCCTCTTATTTAATAATAATCGTCTGGTCCGATCTTAGGAAGCTGTAGTATGGTGTATGGCACCAGCACTGGTCCACAAAAAACTCACCAGTACCTTTTTCTGAGTCAACTTTCGCTTGGGACAGGATTTGGTTGGTTCTCCTGGGTTCAACCACTGTAATGAGCGTTTCCAACTGTTGTACTGTATCCATTTTTCATTACAAGTAACTAAACGATTCTAAATCCCCTCGTTAGTGCGACAGTTGAGTAATGTAACGCAGCACTCAATGCGTGTATGTTGGCGTGATTCACACAATTCATGCGGTACCAATTTCTCGAGCTTATTTGCTTTTCCAAACTAATTTCAAGTGAATTAAAATTGTTTTGTCACTCACACCGAAGTCTGCTGTTAATTCAATAAATTAGTTTGCGATGGATCCGCTTCCTTCACCCTTAATTTTTAATTGTCCACTTGGGTCTCCGGCCGAGCGCGGGCTTTGTTTTGGAGGTCTAAATCTCCAAAACAAAAACGTTGGAACCAAAAGTAACCGGTTTTCTTCTGCTTCCCCATACACATCATTAATCCTTTGAGCTTCTGCAGCGCTGGTGCCATGGTGGAACTCTTATTCGTAATTAAAGCAATATTTCAAATTTTCCATTTTGTTAACAGAAGGATGTCAAAGAAAAACCAAATGACGCCAAAACAAACCAATATATATATATATATATATATATATATATATATATATATATATATTTATAGATATATATATATCTCTATATATATATATTTATATATATATATATATATATATATATATATATATACATACATTCTAGATATACAGCTAGCTATATTCTTTTAATTATACGCACCCAATGTGATTGACTTTTTTATTATTAAAAAATGTTTTAATTTATTAATAAAGACATATTGCATTCCTAACAATAATACATTTTATAAGATCAAACAAGATGTTCTGTGTTATTTTGTGTAATGACTTCACTATTGTATTAGGACAATCGTGTAATGGTAGTTGACTTGAACAGATAATTGAGAACCTTTCTTCCCTATCGGTTATTGGTCCCACGAGCTACATGGATGGCCCAGTGCCGCTTCCTGATCGTTTGAGCTATGTCGGTTTAGGCTATGTGTATATATAAATACACAAAACACAGTAGCCTATGATGCTGTAAAACTGTGATGACTAACGAGAACTGAGATGTAGATCCTCGTGACCTGCCGGTTAACAGGTAGTCTAAGTCACTGCCACCACATGGTCGTCAGATTATTATATTATATTGTAGACAGTCATACCAGTAATACGTCATACAGTAAATAGCTATTTCAAATATTTCTAATTAAAAGAATGTGCGTATATTTCCAAAGTAATTTATCCGAAATCAATTTTATCGAAAGCTCCTCCTTGATTGACAGCTTCGTTAAAACTAATATCGGATTAGTAGAATATCGCTAATAGAATCTCGATACAGTGGGGAATAACAAAATGTTTATTAGAAGTGCTTATCAATGACTTTGAAAGGGTGAGATTTATGAAACAACGGGGGCTTGGTTTTGGGTGCCCATGACAGAGTCGATTTAGTATTATTTATAAGAAAAACAAATAGTGAAGCTGTTTGTTTTCACACACATTACACATTTAGTTGCAGCAAGAAACTGTTTGCGTTTATTTTATTCTTTTACTACAAAAATTGTTGAAAGGAGATAATAAGAAATAAATAGTAGAGCCGCTATAGCTAGGGAAAGACCGATCCTTCACAAACCGGGGTGAAATAACAGCACAACGTTATTGTTTCGTATTGTGATCTTGCGGATCCGGACAGTCACTCACTTACCATCAGGTGGTTTTTCTTTGGTTCGTTCTTCTTAGTTTGCCATTAACAGCGATATGACTGCGACCAATAAAGTTCCCCAAATAAGTTTCAAGATGCATATGCCTGATCACCTTTGAGGATTGAGGTGGAACGCCTAGTTACCATGCTACAACTGGTAAGAGCGACCACGCTAGCATATCTAATACGACATTAATAAACTTATAAATTGTGTAAACACTATTATGAAATAACCTTTTATTACTTAAATCATGCACTCACAAAAATAACGCATTAACAATTAACGTAGAATTCAGCTTATTTCTAATTAAATAAAAATAATTGTAACATTAGTCACTCAGGCGAGCTATGGTCTTTCTCTGCGTGATCGAACCCCAGTTCACCTGATAATAAGTGGTTCCTACAACCCGTGACCCTCCCTTTAGATAGCGATCCGAGTCGAGGTTTCGTACCACCTTATGAAGGGCCCTCGGATCGTTTTATGGCCCCCCTCTGTTGTCGTCGACGTACTTCGTCCACAGGGGTCGGAGTGCAGCTTTGCAGCATCGTCGTTGTCTCCTTACTCAGCGGGCCTCCCGCCCGCGAGCCTAATTAGATGAAGCTGTAGAGGTCTCTGGACCAACAGCAATACTCATACACACAAAAAAATGACCCGTTACACACACATACTTGAACCTCAGCTTTGTACGTACTAGAATTTTTCCACTCATCGTCGAGCTCGTCTTAATGAAGTGAAACAATCAAAATGGAATCAAACCCACGAGCACACAAGACCGGCTTCGAACAATGACCAATTTGATACTTTAAGTGAACAAAAAACTGAAAAAGGGGAATACAATTAGTACTCTCATGGTCGAATGGGTAGCCAGATACTATGGACTTAATTGGACTGTCCTGTTTTTATAATATTAGAGAAATACGAGAGCACAGTTCACCTAATGGTGAGTGATGACTGCGATCTATCTTCTCGTCCATTCTCACCAGAGATTCAAAATGTACATGCGTTGTCATCTCTGAGGATAGATATGGAATACCTTGATAATTGCAACAGAAGCTCCGGATCCCTACACTTATCATACGAAACACAGCGCTATAATGCCGTTTCAGCTATTCAGTGCGTGGTCTTTCCCCTAGCCAGTCTATTCTTGCTGCAGGTCCGGAACAGGAGGTTGGCCATTCGAGAATGTTTCATAACATTAACTCTATCTTTTGTCACCTCTTCTCATTTTACAAATAATATACTAGTAATTATTAAAGACTTGGTTTTAATAATTACTTGTCACTTGTCCACATTTAATACATATTTGATGGCTACCTTATACGGCCCTATAGCTACGCTGTGCTACGGAAGTGAGTATTTAAATTTCCATTAAGCACAAAATCGGGTTGAAGGTTGATAATTGGTGTCAACTGAAGCTCTCAATTGTCGGCGGTGGGAATTTCTATTTCGTGACAATGGATCACTTTATGATGGCGTTCGTGCTAAGTGTCATTTCACACCTATTTTTCAGCTTTTGAAATTGAACAATGTACGAATTTTATTTCAATTGATAAAGCGATTCAAAAAAAGTACACAGATGAAATATAATTGAGATTACATATAACTGGTTCTTTTAAAAGAAATGAAAGTAAAGTTATAAATTTAAGAGATTTTAACAAACACTAGCAGTTATATGACCAATTAGTTTTGCCAGTGGCCACTGCACCGGAGCTCCTGACAACCGCAGAACAAATGTGACGTCACGTGTCAAATTAGTAACGGTCGCGTTCGTCCATTTCGTTTTTTAAATGCCGCGTGATTGGCGACTGGCATCGAGCGCGTCGCTCTGTTAGAAACGGACGAGATCATCCAATAGGAAACTCGTTTATAAAATGTGTTTTTATTTTGAATTTGTAATGAGTTAATGAGTATCTGTACATATGAAAATAATTTTTTTATAACGTTGATGACAAATGTGTACTCAATTCTTCCGATTGCAATTGATACGGCATGATATGACACTCACAATCATTCTCGTCATGACCTTTTTATATATTTATTAATACACACCAACGCTATACATATTCCTTATAACTTTTATATAACATACAGCACGCGTTTAGGTACGTACGAGTATCTTATGGTTAACAGAAATTTAAAAAATAACAGCAAGATAGGGGGGAGTTTGACAATCAGTTTATAAAATAAGAACATTCAAATTGATTAAAAAAAATGCATAGAACCACCACACTGTTTCCTGGCGCTGATTAGGATGCTAATTAAAATCATAATCCACTGCTGAATATATGCCTCCCCCGTAGATTGCCACAAATGATCCTGAAACACCTGCCTGAAGAATCTTTTTCCCTATCAACTATCGGTTTATTCACACATAAACCTCTCTCTGATTGTGATCCATGACAACTTCATACTCCAAGCTTTTCAATATATATTGTTATTAATATTAAATTTCGTACCAGACCCGGCTTTGACGTAAATTGTTAAATTTTCAAAGCGATTGGATTAAAAAACGTTTTACTTAAAAGCTCCTAAATTAGGCAATCGTGCCTACGTGTTAACAATCTGACACTAAGCTCGCGTCTCGACAGACCCCTTACCTTGTCACAGTTAAAAAAAACCTCTTGAGGTTGCATGCAAATTTATTTTCTTTCAAATATATACGCGCAAGTTTGCACCCGCCACTGCGGTGCACGCAAAATTGAAAACTTTGCCTTCTACAGCAATATCGCAATATGTATTTATTTGTCAAAGATTATGTTATTAAATAGACGTTCGACCATATTAACATCTTCTAGTTAGATACTTTAGTCAATGACTATCTGATTAAGATGTCACTTCTATTGCAACCAACACTTCATCAGATCTCCTTATCTTTCCTCACGGTTGGTATTCGAAGTGTCCAGGTAAAACGTTCATTTTAATTTAAACCCAATTTGCCACCAGACTCGAACGCATAACTTACTTTAACAGTACTACGGTTGGCTGAGCAAACAGTTTACCTGATGGTAAGCAATGACTGCAAACCATAGCATCTACCTAGATAATTCCTCAATAAAGATGATGGTTGTAAATGCGTTGTGATTCTTGAGGAATTAGATGGATGCTGCTCGTTATGCTGACTCTTTCACTCTAGTATCCTGAGAGTGAAACTATTGTTCATTATTTAAATGAGGTTCTCCTGGATACTGGAATAAATATATGAAATTAAAGGAAAACCTTTTATCCTAATGTCAAACTCACCTGAGTGATGTAAACTTTGATCCCCAATGTGTTCTCAATCCAGCAAAATCTGATGATTTTCTGTTTCTCAGACGTAAAACTGTACTTTAGCAAAAGAAATTGGTTATATCTCATTTCAGATTATTTTCATATATTATCGACATTAAGTTTTTGCACTAATTGACAGAAAACAGAGAATGTACTCTGAGAGACGTCTCAATCACGATATTAAAGCGATTTTACAGTTGACCGTTCGCCATTATTCAAATTGTTCTATGACGTCTATTCATGGGCTTATAAAAACGAGAGGAGTTTGGAGGTAAGCCGGTACCGGCGGGTCGATGTAATTTAATTTCATGAGTGGCCTGCCAGTGGCGGTGATTCGTAACAGGCTAACTTTTAGCAAGTTTGATAAGGTTTCAAGGCAATTACTGTGACCATGAGTTTCTTTTCCATAAGTTTGTTTGTTGGTTCGCTTCACATGTTAATTTGCATTTGCATATGTATTTGTACATATGCATAAGTCGTAAGAGCTATTATACGGAGCTAAACATTAAATGGGACGGATCAAGTCCTTACAGAATACCACCTCGCAAGAATAGCAGCAAAAGCACTGATGTGTTTCGGATGGTGAGAGGATAATCCGGAGACCCAATTACAGGTAAGACGGGCATTCCATCTCTGTCCTGATGAGAGCCAACGATGAGGATAGATCCAGATAACCTCATTTGTCACTTATCATCAGCTTAAGTGTGTGCTAGTTAATAGCTCGATTTTTAAAATTATATTATGATAAAAAGGTATTGTATTCAATAGAATAGAATTTAAGTATATATTTATTATACATTTTTAAATTATATTATTTACTTGATTTGTCCTGTTCCGAACCTGTCGTTTTTATTTTCTCTTAAACCCAAAAGCATCTCAACATTAAATTTATATATGCAAATGTATTTTATAATTACTCACATGTTGTCTATTTTAAAATCAATAGTACTTTGATCGCATCAATAATTCTTTAACACATGACACCTATTTTGATCACGCTAGAGCGATCTTAGGAGGAACCTTAAGAAGTTGACTGGTAGATAATACCTTAGGTATTAAACCTTTATACACCACTGTATATGTAGCTTAAATAAATAAATGTATAAATTAAAAAAAAAACAAGTAATAGTGAGTGATTTTAAAGTACAATTTAGGTTTTTCATTTAATCTTGTTATCCTCGCTTGAAAAATCATCTCGCCCAAAAGAATGCTTCAGGGATTTCATCCTCGTGTGAAATGGTATTTCGTTTTTACTATTTTGGCTCGGTTTAACGCTGCAAGGTTGCGGCTTCGTCCACCCGGAACTTGGAAATACTGAAATTATTTGTTGCCTTGATTTAAGAAATTGCAGATTTAAATTACGCTGAGCATTTTCTACGAAATACGTTTATTGTTTCTACGGATAATTCTAAGTTTATTTATTGCAACGAGGATGATAAACGAGCACACAGGCCCTAAAGGCGACATATTCCTGGTCCTATCAAACCGGATAGTTCCTATAGATAGTAGACCTACGGTCAAACGGAGTACTAATTCTCGTACTGCACACGTATCGAACAAAACTCTAGGAATCGGAATTATTCACGGTCAAGGCTATCAGTTAGATCAATCTTCTTTCAACCCAAAAACGCTAAAAAGCTTTAGACCTACGTCAAAATCATTACTGGTGACTTCGAAATCACAAATCATTGTTTATATAATTGGTATATACATTGGCAGTTTTATGTATATCATTTTTTTTAATTCATTACAGGTGACACTCGAGTACACAGTATACATGATGGTAAGTGATTTCTAGGACCCATGATAACTACAGCCCACTGAGGACTAATGATGAAATGTCTCGTCACCAGTAATAAGGGTCTCCGGATCCCTACACTCACCAGACAAAACACAGTAACGTTATGCTGCTATTTTACTCTGGTATTCCATGGGTCCTCCTCCGGTCGAACCGAGCCGTTCATGTACAAAAACTACGTCGTGGCTTTACCACGGATGAAATGGTAAAGTCAATATATGTATGTTTCGTATATATTAGTGTGCTATTTGATTATTATAATATGATATTGTTTTTGTTTATTTAGTTATTAATTAATTAGTCTCAAAGTCGTCTTGATTTCGTTTTTGTAGTGTACAATACAATACAGTATATATAACAATAATTTTAAACTTGAACAGCCTAATGGTTTTGGGTACGGTCTGCTAAATTAAGGTCGTAGGTTCCAATTCGCCATTCGACTATTGGTCATGACCCTAGTATTTTAAGGTTATCTGGAAGGGTTAACCGGAATAGTATAGCTACTAGTATTCTTTAAAAAAAGTTATCGGACTTGTGGTTTTATTCTGAATTAATATAATAGAATTTTTTGATTTTGCTAATTCTATTTTAACACTGAATTCAAAATCTTAGACGTCTTACCGTCGGCTGACAAAAAAAGCAAAAAATCAGTTATGAACTGACATAACAGGATTCTCACCGACAACCACTGATGGTGAAGATCTACGAGTTGTAGTAATTAAAGTAAAACACTTATTTTGCCATACATACATATAACTGGTATGTTTAGTATGGCGAGTCGGGAACTGGAGAAACGAGGGAGACTTTCATCTTCGTGTTACTGGATCATTTATTTAAGCTTCATATACAGTATGTATAAAGGCAGACTTAATGCCAATGAGATGATTCTGCCAAACTGTTGAGAAATTGCTCCCGAACCTTTACCGTAAGGATTTGTAGCCGCTCTGACTTCAGGAGGGAGAGCATTCCAGAGAAGAACAGATTGAACAAAGTAAGAGGAGTGGATAGGTCGGAGTTATGAGAAGGACACAGAAGTAGAAGGTTGTTGGTCGAGCGAAAGTTTTTATCATGGTTATAGCCAAGGTATTGAAAATACCAAAAATACAATACCAGGTGAACTGTATGTCATGCTTACAGTGTGGTATAGTGATTATAATAGTGATATAGAGATAAGAGTAGCAGGCTGGTGCGTCGCGAATTTTTGTACATGACAAGTAGTTGTCTCGTGTCTTTGCCACTGTATCTGAACCTTCTTCCGGTCGTGGTTTGCACATGCATTATATCGGAATAGGAAGAGGACGATTAGTGAGTGGCATTGTGTTCACACTAACGCTTACGGCACTGTACTCTGCATAATTGATGTCATTTGGAAATATCCAGAGGATATATATCCCGTGATCGGATCGGGCTGGAGGGTATTTTATTAAAGCTTAGACATGTAAAGAGAAACATAAAAGCATTATTATTATATCATTATTCAATGGTAAAAGCTTATAAATGTTTTAAGTTAAATCATGGTCTTACGAAATGGTGAGCTTTTGGTGTAGAGTTTGTTAAAGTGCCTTTTGCGTGTAAAACGGCCAGACCAGCACATCAAGTGGGTAACAAGCAGCGATCGGTGCGGATCGTCCCCCAGGTAGCCAATTAGTTTCCCCTTCCCCCCCGTGCCCCGCTGTCGCGTGCCTAACGAGATGTCAAACTTTTTGCAGGCCCGCCCCTTTGTTTGTTGTCGGACCCGATAGAGCGACATTGGCACTTTTTGATTCTTCCAATTTTTATTGAAATACTGTAGATTTTTGGTTGCATAGGTAAAATAAATATCAAATGTTTCCTTTGTGTGAGACATTTTTGTTTTAAAAGCTTTCTAACAATATAACGAAAACTTTACTTTATACAAAAGCATCGACTTCCTAGACAATCTTTTAGCATTTTTTACACAAATGTCTGCAAAATAATAGTTTTAAATTTCTTCAGACTTTCCATAAAATATTTTTCTATACAGTTAAAAACATTCTAACAAGAAATACAATTTTAGATCATATATAAACATGGCACAGAATATGGTGCTCTTGGCCAAACTAACAATTTACTTTAATAAGCAAAACAAATATTTTAGAATATATATATATATATATATATTGATAGTAAAAGAGCGCACAGTCGACCTGATTGTAAGTCATGACTGTGGTCCATATCATCTACATCTTCCCTCAATAAGATTTAAGATGCACAGTTAACCTTGAGGACTTAGATGGAACAAGATCCCTTTACTTACCCACGAAACACAGCAGCGTTATGCTGTTATTTCACGCTGGTATTCTGAGTAGATGTGGTCCTTCTTCGATCATGCCAAGCCATTCATATTGTATTTAGAAAGAAAATGCAACATGGCTGTATCATCGTAAATAGAGTAGAGTAGTAGAGTTTAATACGTCGAACGAAAATGTTTTAATCTGGCTTTTCTTTTTATTATAGAATAGAGCAAGCAGTTCACTTGATGGTAAGTGATTACCGCCGCCTATTAACATCCGCAACAAAGGAGTCGCAAATACGTTGCCGGCCTTAAAGAAAAGTGTTGGGTCTTTTCTTGAAGGTCTCTTTGTCCTATTGGTTCGGAAATACCTCTGGCGACAGCTGATTCTACAGAGTAGTTGTGCGTGGCAATAAAATTCGTCACAAAGAGCACAGTAGTGGTCTGCCAACCATCTAGACTGTCCATAGTAAATTCGGTAAAAATTCATAGCGGGCCCTTTCTCAAAGACCCTACACTCCTACATGGGCGATGGTAATGACTGACCATCAGGTGACCTATTAGCGCGTTTGCCACCAAGTCTATAAAAAAAACATAAACAAACATATTTGTTTCCTAACCTTTTCCAAAAAAAAATCTTGCAAATCGTACTTTTCCAGTTATAGTTGACAGATCGTTGTCATTGACGTTCCTATTTTACTTTGATTGTATTTTATATCCTTTGACCACAGATAATATATGTCTCTCCTTTTCATTATCTGTGATACTACAAAACGTGGTCAAGTCAAGCGAAATACTTTAGCGCTGTGCGTTTTCTTTAATGAGTGGAATAGTCTTTCCGTCCGAGTGTAATGTGCGCGTCTTCAAGAGAAGAATCAATAGGTATCTCCAACGTCTACCAGGTGGGATTGTAGATAAGCTTGTATCTATTTTAAAAATAAGATATTTTTATCTAATAGATAACTTTTAGTACGAATACTAAAAGTTAACTTTAGTACTAAAAGTTAGTTTTCAACAAGTCCTAAATCCACGTCTTTAATCTAGACCGAGCATGAGGAATATTATAATAACAAATAAATTAACTGTCACTATAAAAGACAAATGCGATACTGGAAGTCAATACCAACTTATCCATGACGCAGTCGAGTATGACAAATCGAATTGTAAGAAATATAAGGAGGTCGGAGCTGAATGCGATATTCAAACAACCGGCGGCCCAACGAACCGTGCGGCGGTCAGCTGTGTGTAACAAATTGTTCACAGGGCTTAGGGCTCTAAGACGGGACCGAATTTGCGCTAAGAGTCTCGTTACTCAAGTGGATTTCTTTCTTCGTTAGATGTAGATTTACGAGCGCGTCTCGGCGGCAATCTGCTTTATGGATTTGACTTTGAACTTAACCGCACAGATGTGAGGTATGATGACCGCAGGCTTGCACAAGCTTAGTCATTATATAGAGTCACTACGTACATATTAGACAGTGGTAGAGCTACACTGCAGTTTGTTTCTAGCTGTAGAATGTATGGGCCAGCTCGACAGGGGTAGGACCACGCTCTCAGAGAATAATAATAGCAGCATAATGCTGCTGTGTTTCTTCTGGTGAGTGCAGGGATCCGGAGACCTTTATTACTGGTGACGAGGTATTCCATCTCGGTCCTCAAGGGTAACAACGCATCTGCATTATAATTTCTTGTCAAGGATGAATATAGTAATGTAATGGGCCGCAGGATTCACTTACCATCAGATGAAATGCGTGTTCGTTTGTTACTCTCAAGTTAATAAAAATTAAAAAAAAATTGTTTCTCATTTTATAAACCAAAAAGTTAAGTAAATAACCTTGCGATCCCCTTCACAATAAAGTTATAATAATATTTTAATTAATAGTTTATTTATACAAATCAAGCTTTGAGTTTATTTTTATATTTTCTTATTATATAGTAATATTGAATTTTATAAAACTACATTCAAATTCATTCCTTTAATAAAGGAATCTTTTGTATACAGGTCTTATTTATATAACAGATTGCGACCCTTTGGTTGAGAATGTTCGTGTAGACAGGGATGGTGGGAGTATATTCGGATAAGAAGGGATGGCTGGAATAATACAGTTTTATTCATAGATTTTCATTAAAATAATATTTTTTACAGTATATTTAGACTTCGTCAGACATATAACAAGTTATAAATAAATTAGATTCTATCCTAGAATTACCCTTTTAGTGGGATAGATAAAATTAATAATACATCATACTATCTTAGAAATCACGGACAAGCGTACAATATATTTTTGATGTTCTTAGTGACGGGGCTGTTTAATTTTAATTTCTATTTTTAAATAAATCAATATAAAAATTTAAATCCGCGAACGTTGCCTGTCTACTTTATTCGGGTAATATTTCTCTTTATTTAAATAAATATTTAAGTAGAGTTGACGTATAATTAGTTTATTTCTGATTAGTTTGTTATTTAACTATCTTTATTTTTATTATTTTACTTCTAACATGTATTTTAAAAGAAAATCTACATAACGTCAAGCGACGTCGAGAGAGGGTCATAATGACCGTAAATTGTAGCACACTAAGGTGTTACTTTTTTACAGATGAGGAAAACGAGCAACGAGACCCGTTAGGTGCACCGTATGATCGTATGCCAAGTCTATGTTAACATAATGGAAAATATAAATTGAGAGTTTGATGGTAAAAATGAATTTTCTAATAAAAATATTTAAACCGAAACTGCGGGAGTTCAAGCATGCCTTGCTATCTTAAATTATTACTTTTGTGTAACGTTGAAGAAATTGTCTCGCAGCATCCCATTACTATAGAGATTTGCTAAACAAACTTTTTGAATTTAGCCAGTACGAGTATGTAATAATTTCGCTTTTGAATATGAAAGACATTTGCATAGTGTTATGAACGTTGAATCCGTTGGTATACGCACGTCGCCCGGTGAATTTATCTTCCGCTTGACATTGGGGGTGGGTGCGAGTCTTCCAGCTCGTGATTGTAGTCGGCGTCGGGGTGGTACTGTGTATAATCATCAAAGTTAGCGGCGACACAATCGACGCGCGGTGGCTTGCAAGAGTTAATACGTATTTACATACGCCCGGAGGCCTGCGGGATGAACTACGTAGACATGCTAGTTTGTGCATGACTTCGGAATATTGTTTTTGGTTTATGTTTGTTTTGACGGTGGTGGAGCCACGCTGCAGTTATTTACTAACTGCGGCATGGGTTAGTTGATTCGACGAGGGAAAGGCCCAAGCCGTCCCCAAAACGTCAGCGCGAAATAGCAGAGTGCGCCAGCTGCTTCTACAGTATTTTGTTATGCGTGGAAGAAATTTTGCGTGACGTGCACCAGTAATGGATTGGCAACTATTGCGATGAGGATGAAATATTAAAGGGGTTTGTTGGATTGTGTACAATGGAAGATGGTGAAGGGGCATTAAATATCAGTCGTAAGCGATTTTAACGCATCTTCGTTACAATTCCAGATCAAGGATGTATGTAGGTCTCATGAGCCGCAGGAATCATTTACCTTTAGGTAAATTGTGTGCTCATTTGTCACCGTTATTAACCATAAACAACTAAAAATGATATGACAATGAAATTTACCATCACATAAACTGCGTCCTTTAGTTTGTTTGTTCGTATACTATATATATACTACATAGTTCGTATACTCGATTGTCATTCTTATTTATGTATAAATAGTTAACAAAACTTCCGTGCAAATCAAAGAACATACGACATTCTTAATCCAAGTTAAGTGATTATATTTTTTACGCATTTCGCAAAAACTCTTGTCAAGTTTTAATTAAAACATGGAATAATGTATATTTTTCCTTCAAATATATACGAAAATTGTTATTTAATTTGCTACGGGATGTTATTGTTACGATGGCCCGTTTTCGCTGGCGGCAAAACCCTTTACGAATTCAAAAAGTGAACGAGCCGTACCGGACGAAAATTAATAACGATTTAATTTGCCAATTCCCCTCGCACACGTCGAATATCGAGAAATCGATGTACCTACGTTTATTATTATGCTAAACCATTGTTTCTCAACAATTTTTATAATGCGAACTACGATAGAGCCATATAGGTTAGGTCATTCGCGACCTCTTCACTATTTAAATTAAAACTTTATTAACACAAAGCAGGCAAAAATTAATATTTAAGTTTATTTAACTACTTTAAAATTCTTTCCTTTAATGAAGGAATCTCTTGTAGACAGGTTTTTTTATTGAACAGATTACGACCCCCTTTAATCACTAACGCGAACTATTAACTATTTAAATAAGAACAATAATTTTACTATTATAACTGTTTTAAGTGTTTGGTTCATGATTACTTACTTTACCTGCCTATAGTCAGATAATTAAATTAGTTAGATTTAGTTTTTGCTACAATATCTCATCACACTTGTTGACTAGTAGAAAATCCCTTTAAAATTAAGTCCGCCTTTTTTATTTAGGTTAATGCTATGAAGAGCAAATAAATAAATAAACAAAGAATTAAAATTTCAGCAAGACAAGAGAAAAAGTTACAATCGTATCATAATAACGGTAATTCCTTAAGTTTGTCTAAAGATCAGGATCGCAGTTGCTCCACTGTTCGCGAATAATTCAGTGCGAACTTCAGGCGGCAAATACGGGATTATGTTAATTTGCTAGCTCCTTCAACATTCAAATCCGATCTTCGAGTGTCTCAGACGCGGACCCATGGATCCGGCGAGTTTTTCGGTACTTATGTACGTTGAACGAAATTTCCCCTGCCTCTTTGGAGACGTTGCGGGGGCATTGGAATGGGTGGCTGAAAAATCCCACATCTGTATTTCGCTTACGAAATGTTAACTTGCTTGGAATAGATACTTTGCGCTATATTGCTTCAAGAGTTTAATTTTTTTTATGAAGAGGGATAACGAGCATACATCTCAGCTGCGGTAAGCGATTAACCACACATATTCATTGTCAATAAGGAATCATAATGTATTGTCAACCCTGAGCAGTGTGATTTAATGTATCGTCAGTAGTAATAAGGATCTTCGGCTGTACTAGACTAACTGGACGAAACACTTTTGGTGTGGTCCTTGCCCAGTCGAATCGATCCATTCATGCTGCTACAAGAAACGAAATTTAGTGTGGCCACTAAATAAAACTTTTCCCTCCTCCTATCTGAGGGCAGATATTGCTGTAGACGCAGTCAGTGCCTATATACATTTTTTTTTTATAGATTTTTTTTTTAACTTTGTAGTTTTATTGACTGTATGTATGTGTATTGATAAAAAATAAACAAAAAGCTTTTCTATTATTTCAAACTATAATTCCCGTGAAATTTCTTTGCACGCTTACCCCTACTTTAATTGTCCAGTATTACGACTGCAGCCAATTTAAACGGGCGACCTTTTATTTCTATAGAAAAGTTAGCAAAAAATATCCAATCGGTGTCCCACAATTGACCCGTCTGAAAGGGTGGCTAGTTGCTTAGGGGACGATTGAATGGCAACCCATCGCCGGCCGGTTGTCACACGTCACCGGACGTATTATAAGGGTGGGACGAATTAGCTTTGTTCTGTCATCACTCTTTCTTTTTCTATTTTATTTTTTACTAGATTTTTAGTAGCTATTTGTGTTTATGAAATTTTATTTTTATTCTGAACATTTTTTGGTCTATTCAAATGACCTTTTCAGCTAGATATAATAGAAGATATTTAATTTATCATCATAATTCAAAAAATCTTAGTGCTAGGACTGTACCCTCATACAATGCCATCGAGCAAAAGCTTTCGTATGGTAAGTCATCCTCAACAAAGATTCAAGTTAACAACAACAGTCAACATACGTTGGCATTGAGTACTGCGATGCATTCTGTGTCTCGTAACGTGTAATTGTGTCTCCGGATCCCCACACTCACAATACGAAACACAGCAAGTTGCTATTTTACGTTGGCGTTCAGTGCGTTATGTTAATGAAAGTACCTGGCTACTGCGTCGCGAATCAAAATTTGTTGATTTCTCAGGTCAGAGTGCATTGTATGGATCCCTTGAATCTTCCTCTTATCTTATAGCACATGTATTACATCGGAAGACGACGACGTTTTTGGCTCTATATATGCGCCAATGCATACGGCAATACAAAATTTTCAGTGCAGTTGATGTCATCTGGCAATAACAAGATATCGCCGTGGTCGAAATCATATTCGAAAAAAAAAATTACATCTTTCTGGTCTATTTCTACCGAGAGACAGCTGAAACACTATATATATATAATACTTCATTAAAACGAAATGAGAATCTCTATAATAAATTGGCAAAATTTTCACTTTTATCTTTCTCAGAATTAAACTGTCACTAACAGGTAATACGAATGATAGTAAAGTCCAACTTTCCTCGTCGCTATCGTCTATTCCTCTCAAATAAAAAGGCTCAGTTATCAATTCTCTATATCGCGAGATGAGTTCCCATAACGATGGCAATACGAGACCCCGGAGCCCTCACCCGTTTCGCGTGTATGGTCTAATCTTAAGCGACAGCCGAGTTTGGTTTGTATGTCCTTACGAAATTGGAAGGTGACTATCTTCTTCAGTCTCAGAACATTTTCGTCTGATTCTGGTCTGAGTGTGTTGAGTGTATGTGTAGTGTTAGGGACACGGCACATGGATACGATACACCCAGACCCGAAAACCAACTATTTGTGATGCACTAATATTGTTCCTCTGTTGGGTATGCAGTCGGTACCTGCGACATAGCAGCAATTCACTTAAACCACTACACACGCGACTATATATATACTCTAATTATTAATTTGTATATATTAATTATGTTTTCCAAATGTATATGTTATATATTAATAGTTTATTAATCGATCACGCACCTTAAAAACGTATATACGCAGATGAACTAAGGTAACCGACATAGAAAAAGTAGTAAGTAATCTGAAGTGGTAATGGGCTGGCTATATAGCTCGTAGAACCGATAACCGATGGAGAAGAATTGTACTCGAGTCTCATATTGGCCATCGTAGCGTAAGACAATTACTCCATTAGATGGAGTGACGACCTATATAAGTCTGCGGGAAGTCGATGAATGCAGATGGCTGAGGATCGTAATCTATAGCATTCTGTAGTAAGGCCTCCCCTACAGAATGCTATAGAATACGATCCTCAGCCATGGCCTATCAGCAGTGGACAACCTGTCCATAACAGGTTGTTTTGATGAAATATAACTAGTCTGGCCATAAATACTGTTACATAAAAACTTTTCTTTTTTTCAACTTTTCAATTATTTTGAATTTGGAACACGAATTTTAAAAGCTTCTTTCGATTTGTGCCATTTCACATATTTTTTGTGTTCATTATCAAATGACAATATGGAATGTTAAAGAAAATAGGATTGCAGTGATCGCCTTGCACAAAGTGAGTATGGAGCCGTCGGTCATATTCCAGATACTTCAAAAGCTTGGTATCAGTCGTATGTTCGTATACCGTACTATCAACAGATACAACAACACTTCCTCTGTCGAAGATCAGAAAAGATCGGGGCGGCCGCGTGCTGTTAAAACTGCAAAGGCTGTTAATGCTGTTAAATCCAGAATTCGTCGAAACCCCATTAGGAAGCAAAAAATCTTATCGCTAGAAATGAAGATTCCCGCTAGGACTCGCGTAGGTGTCGCGTATTATCAAACAAGACCTGAAGCTCGGTGCTTATCGTCGATATACAGGACATGCCATAAATAAATCTTTACAATTAAAGAGCGTGGATCGATCAAAACGCCTTCTGTCGCGATACGCAGGTGAAAGGCACAGAAATATCCTCTTTACCGATGAAAAAAATTTCACGATTGAAGAACACTATAATAAGCAAAATGATAAAGTGTACCCTCACAGTTCTAAAGAAGCTGCTCAATTAGTCGGAAAATTACAACGTGATCATCATCCTGCGTCAGTTATGGTTTGGTGAGCCGTGTCTTTTCAAGCAGTCACAAAACTACATTTTTGGGAAAAAGGAGTGAAAACTACACCCAAAGTGTATCAAGACACAGTTTTGGATCATATTGTGAAACCTCTCAGCAATACACTTTTAAAAAATATACCGTGGACTTTCCAGCAGGACTCTGCACCTGGTCACAAGGCACGAACTACCCAAGCCTGGCCTGAAACCAACGTTCTAGACTTTATAAGAGCTGAAGACTGGCCCCATCTAGCTCATTCCAAAGCAACTTCAAATTATGGTCGGTTTTAGAGGACATGGCCTGCTTTAAGCGACACGGCGACATTGAGTCTGTTAAAAAATCCTTGGAGCAAGCAGTGGCGAAATTTCCCTTGGAAACAGTGCGTAAATCCATAGATTCGTGGCCAAACAAATTAAAGGCCTGTATAAAAGCCAAAGGTGGCCATTTTGAATGGAATAATTATTTATTTTTTGCTGACTTAATAATAAATATATAGGTATACATTTTAATAATATTACGTTATATCATTAAAAAAAAATCATTTTCATTTGTAACAGAACTTATGGCCGGACTAGGTACATAATATACTATTAGTATATAGTTTATTAAAGTCGCTTTATATTTCGCTTGTATTTTATAACTTCGGCCATACGTCAAGCCTTAAGACGGTCATTTAGCCGTAATAATCGCCCTGTGTGGACTAGAAAGAAACAAGTGGGACGCACGGGCATCGTTCTTTATTATACGTGTTCACGTGTAATTGGAAACGCTGCTTGAAAAAGATGAGAAGGGGACCCGTATCTTTTATCTTTTAGCTGATAGCCGCGTGGATTTTTTTGTTGTTATTGCCCGGGATATTGGCACATTGTTTCTTTGTTATTTAGTGCACGGATTTTGGTTTTTCTTCAAATGAAAACTCTTTTATATCCAAGAGATTTTATTGTTTGTAGAAATCGTATTTATATTTGAGTTAAAAAAATGAGTATTCTGAATAGCGTACTCTGAATTATTTGGATGAAGTTGTTGAGTTTGCTTTAGAAATTATAATACATCATCATCTCAGTCCATTAATAGTCCATTGCTGGACTTAGGCCTCTGCTACACACTGGCAAAAAAATAAATTCGAACTGCTGTAAGCTTACAAAGTTTAAGTAAAAAATTATTTATGTAAATTAGGTTCGTCCTAAGCTTTTATGAATTTGAAGTAAAAATAAAAGATTTATAAAGTAGTACAGTTATTTAACGAGCCTTGGATATCACAGATTACCAGCGTATCGCAGCTGTACTTAGTTAGTGGAGAGAATCGAAGACTCAATTAGAGTTAACGAGGCATCCTAGTCCGGGTCGGGGTGACAACGCAGGTGCATCTTGAATTTGAATTCGGGATGTCATGGGACATCATTTACCGCCAGCTAAACTGTGCGCACATGTCACCCTTATGTCGTAAAAAAATCGTTAAAGTATAATAAATTATTAGCTATCAAAATTATAAATTACACAAGATTTTTAAGACTATTTGAAACTTTTTCACGTGATAATCAAATAGAACTAAAAAAGCAGGGCTTCCAATGGATCTGAAATTCATTAGGATCTCGGAAGACGCCTTAACGAGTGGTGCAAGGTTACAACCAAAAGTAATTCCATTATGTCTGGCAGCAATCAAAGTTGGAGCTGAGTCGGCAGTGTTCACATGAAGTCGGAACATTCCCTATAGATTCGATTAAAATCTTGCCTTGCACTTCTGTGAATTATTTGATCGGAGAACGATCGCTTTAATTTGGATTTAGTTCAAGATATAGAACTTTAATCGGATGCTTTCAGAGTTGCTTAATGGAAACTTGTATTGGATATTATTTGAGGAATTCAGTTACTGGAGAGGTGAAGGTCTTGCATGTCTTCGTGATATTATACCAAACATTTTGCTTTAATAGAATATCGTTTATTCAGTTAAGCTTCCCAAAAATTCTTGAACATTTAGAAGTGATAGCTCCAGACAATTTCTGTTTCAACGTGAATGCCTGGACCAGGGTATGACCGCGGGGAAAGTGTAATCTGGGGATATAGTAAAGTATTACATGTCAGTCCTCAAAGGTGACAACGCATTTGCATTATGAATCATATTTGTGAATGGATGTAGATGTCATAGACCGTCATCATTCATCACCAGGTGAAATGTGTGCTTGTTAGTAATCCCTAAAATCATTAAAAAAGTTATTCTACCACAGTAAGGCAGATTCCCTAAAAGTGAGTTTTATCACTACGTTTTGAGCACTTTACTGTACTTATGGTCACGTGACGCCGACGTTCTCATGACATAGTTAACTCTACTTTTCTAGTACATATATCTAGTAAGTTTAATTTATGGGGGGCAGAGTCTAACGAGGAATCATGGAGGTGTGTAAATATTTTATCCTTTGATGATAGCAAACTTTTCATATTAGCAAGGTCATTAAATTTATTAGATTAGTTATATTTCTATGAAAAATTTTATGTCACATTTATTTATATAAATTAAAAGGAAATGCTACGAGTGCTGTATATATAGTTTAACTAACGTTCCTGTTTACACCAACTGAACTGTGACGCTCGTGGATCTTCTATTCAACAATAGTCCAATGTACTTCGTACTGTTAGGCTATTGACGCTTCTATTATATTAATTATTTAATTATATTGTGGTAAAAATAATTAATTTTTATACGTTGTAATCAAACAATAAAATAAATACCAAGCTATGTAAATGATAGTAGGTAATAGGGAAGTAAAAAGTAATTACAATTGACTATAGAAAGTAAATTGAAGAGAAAAAAAATTAAACACTTGTCGTAATTTTCTTCTACTCGAATCGCGAAGAACTCAATGAGTGTCGTCAACCCTTCGTTGAATTTGAAAATGTAATTAAATTCTAATTCGGACTACAACTGTCTTCTGAGCTTACTGATTAGATTTTTAATTTTGTTAAAGATATTAAAACTACGTTTAACTTAGTTTTTTTTATCTTATGACCGATAAAGAAGTATACAGTTCACCTGAGGGCATGTGATTACTACGGTCTATACCATAATATCTACGTCTATTCATAACAAGGATTCAATGCCTCATTACCAGAAATAGGAACCACAATCATTGTACGAAACACAGCAGCATAATTGTGCTATTTCAGTCTGGTACTCTTGGAGAAATTGAATGGTGGATTCCAACCTAAGACTTAAATTTTTGGAGACCGTACCCTAAACTATTAGACTATTGGCGCTTTTAAATGTATGATGATTACATACTTATTTGTTTAGATTATTAATATATTTATGATATATTTTTGAAAATAAGTCAGTTTAACAATATCGAATATACATGGAATAAAATACTGTACATTTGAGTACGTGCTCTGTATTTCAATTACTTTGTATAACGTGATGCCACGTCACATTAACCATTTTTTGAGAAGATACAAAGTTTTGACAAATCTGTTTGTAAACTTTCTCAATATAATTTATAAATTTCAATTAAGCATATTGAAAATTATTTTCTAAATCCAAACGTGACTACACTTACAATAATCCTAAACGGGCTTAAATACATAAGCCACACAACTTAAATTATATAATAAAATTTCTTTGAAGCTTTCAAGGATACATTATCTCTAAAAAAACAACACTTATAAAAAAGTCAAAATAAAAGGTCAATATTTACAGTTACCCACTAATATGTATTTTATTCTACCACTTTTATACCACTCGCATATTCTTATCTCCATCACGATTTAGTATGTACAAACGGCCGACGTAGTTCGTAACACAAAAGGATTAAATAGCATAGCATAGCATAATGAAAACTCTATCAAGTGCGCGAGGAGGGGACGCCGTGAGAGAAGCGACTGCTGCACTTCTGTTTGGAATTATTGCTAGTCGGATTTCCTGCTGAGAAGTTTCTGATCCACTAAGAGTGCTGGGATTAGCATTTTTCGTTTTATTTTCGAATAGATAAATGTTTATATATGTAATGTTTTTTTATTATATTGAACATGACAAACAAGCACAGCGTCCACCTGGTGGTAGACTCCTGCAGTTCTTGAAACTCACATTCACCCTCAATAAGAATTGAGGATGGAAACGGAATCCTCGTAACCAGTAATAGACTGGACCTCTGAACTCATCATTCGAAACACAGCGTTATTATGCTGTTATGCTTTGCTATTTTGTGTGTGTAAGGATTGGTGTTCTGTGATTCTGAACCACGCGGATCCTTATCCATTTTATTCTGGAGCTAGAAACAAATGGCAACGTGGCTCTACAAAATAATTAAAAACTGACGGTTGTTCGGGTTAACTATGACATCAGGACGTCAAATACTTCAGTCCTGTAGTATTATAAATATCTGAAGCCTCAATAGCCTAATGGTTGAGGGTACGGTCGGCCAAACTTAAATAAACGACTATTGTCTTAAACTATCTAGGACAAGCATTTAAGCTTAGTTGAAGTAGTTATGCGTAATGTTAGTCCCTTATGCTGCTAACTTCCTTTTTAAACTAATGTACTACTCCATGACAATGCGCGCTATAAAGCAAAGAAGAGATAAAAATAAATCCAAAATCCGTGAAAATGATTTGCATTCAATTTGCAAATTATGAAATTATCATTAAATTCCATACGTTTACAACACAACGCTTCCGATTATAATAAACATTAAAATTTGTCGGGGCTTCGTTAATAGCGACAATGTTGTGACGCCGTGTATAAGAGAAGCCACAGCACTGGCCCGTTTCATTTGATTTGGCTGCAAATTATAATTGCTACTATTCGCCGCTTTTTGAATAGCGCACTACGTGCTACGAATAATGGGATAAGGGTTGAAACAGAGGAGCGATTGAACTTAAATTAACTATATTTTATGTTTATAGACACCTTTTTTGGATCTGTGGGGAGGGGCGGGGATTTTCGAAAGATGCCTGGGGAAGACAGTGTCGTGCATTGGGAGAGACTGCTATATCTATGGAACATACCGGTGCCCGGCTACACCGAGACTAAGCTAGCACCAGGCCAACTGTATCATTTTTTATTTAATTAAGTGCGACAAATTAAGAAAGTTGAAAGTAAATGGATGCTGGCTGAGGACCGAGAAATTAGTCGTGAAATTAAAATTATGTTAGATAGATCGTAGATTGATGCGACGAGATATTTTTTTTATTTTATCGGATGTGAGGAGTGATACGTGATAACGTGATATTTACGGTTAATTCACATTTACTTTTCTCCAATTAATGCTCGTGTGAAACAGTCCTAACGTGTCGACGTCATTAACATTTGGAACACGTAACACTTGCACCGGTTAACGGTTTGTGATTGAGTTGTTAATTTACAAGTGTTGTTTTTTTTTTAAATCGTCAATCTCGAATTAGTATGTGAAAGCGAAATATGAATTGAAATATTGAATAAAATGTGACTGGTAAGTTATTCAAAAAATTAACTACACGTGATATCGTCCACCGGACCACACTCTGTATATAATATTGATATATAATATAATACTATGTAACGATCGTGGCAATTGACGTTATGATTGTCATCACAATTATCAGATTGTGAACTGAACAGCGGAAGTTGAATGAATTTACCGTAAATATAGAAAATTGAGATTTTTTTTCTATATATTTTTATGCCTTCCAATTAAATATTTATATATAATAATATGTAATATAATACCTAATTTATTTTCTCACCACATCAAGTTTACAAAATAGGCTTAATACAAAAAATTGGCTCAGGGTAATGCGGGAGGCTGATGCCGTACCTAGGCGACAATCCTGTATTTCAGGTCATCAGGTCTACCTCCCAGTTAAAAGTACATTAGAAAAAAAGTAAAATAAAAAACTTTGAATGGGTCAGCTCAACCGGGGTAGGACCACGCCCTCACAATACCAGCGTAAAATAGCAGCATAATGCCGATGTGTTTCGTTTGGTGAGTGCAGAGATCCGGAGACCTTTATTACTGGTGACGAGCAATTTGCATTATGATTCCTTGACAAGTATGAATGTAGATGTCATGGGCCGCAGGAATCACTTGCCATCTGGTGAACTGTGTGCTCGTTTCTTACTCTCAAAGTAGTAAAAAAGAAAAAACAAATAATTATTACTCAAAGTACTGAAATAATCTTTATAAATAATCTGTAATACTGAATATGATTTTGTTTCTGGTAACAGTCCTACATATATTTTAGATTGTTTTGAGTCTAGATTTGTCTTCTGCCAAAGACGTTGCTTAATATATTAGCGCTAGGTCGTCAGCATAAGAAAGTTGGTCGTTGGTGTAGATATTTATTATTCATTTGTTAACAGGAGTGGATCATGGATGGTAACTTGAGGCAAGCCAGCATTCTGGATATGCTAGCAACGGTGCACAAACGAAACGGTCGCGGTTATGGACGAGGTCACTTCGGATTCTTACAAAATTGCGATCTTTGATGATCGCCTTCCAGAAAGGCCGCTTAAGATAAATTGTGTTGGAAGCTATTCAGAGGGTCTCAAAAAAGGCACTTTTCGCTTTCTCCAAGGTAAAGATATCTTCGATATGCGAAGGGTAAGTAGGCTTTAAAGTTTGGTTGCTGTATAATGTTCGAAGTCATGTTCTAGCTTATGGACACCGTAGCTGAAAGCATTCGCACAAAAAGCTTATAAGTATGAGGGAAGTAAGACGTAGTAGTCAATTGAGTTGTCGGCGGGCTTATCTGATTTCGAGATATGAATAACTTAAGATTTCCTTCAAAGGCGAGGGGATTTTGGTGGAGACATGAGTTTTTTTATTTGTTCAACGAAGATGATATCCATGAGGCTCTGCCATATTTAAGATCTGTTAAGGTATTCACGGTATACTCAAGAGAGAATTATTTAATATTATATACAAAATTTAAGGATGAATGTGTCGGCGTTTATGTCGCATTCAGTTATCAAATTCGATCAAATTAACTATGAATAAAAAGAAACTTATTTGTTTTCCCCTTAATTTTTGTTAAAGATTTGTCTACGAGATATAGATCGTTTATCATCAGGTGACCTGTGTGTGTACTTGTTATCTCCCTGCGATAAAAAGATCTGAAAGCCCGTAGAACTGATAACCGACGTTGATGGAAGGCTCTCGAGTGGCAACCTATGAGTGACTATCACATAGCACGATGCCAACTAGATAGAGTGAAAAACTATGCAAGTCTGCGGGAAATTAAGGTGACTCAGGGTCGGACTCCGTGACAGTTTGTGGTGACGCCTATGTTCATCAGTGGACTAGTGATGGGATGAAATGCTGAAAGGAATCTTCCTCTGCTAGCATAAGGATTTATCTGCTGTATAACAGATAATTTCACTCAAGCCTTGTACTATGTAAATAGTTTGAGCTGTGTTCCGCAGCAAGCAGGGTGGCGAAATCAAACAAAATCCGTAGCAACTGATTGCGTCGCACGCCGCGTTTCATATTCAATGTTTGCGGCCGCTAACTAGTTGACACGACATCGCTTGTCTGACGGATTCATTACCGAGTTTTGGGTATCCAATCTGTCGCGACGATTTATTCATTTGTATTTCGCATACATCAGATAATATTAATAATAATAATTAAATTATTTACTTATTTGGTTTTATCGTATCTAATTTCATTATTTTAATTGTGTGTTCGTTGTCTCGCCTTATATTGTATAAAAAAAACTTATTGTTTTAGCAGTGCTTTTCATCGAAGTTACTAATATTCTGGTTAACAACTCCAACTAAGCTTAAAATGCTTGTGAATAAACTCTCCTAAGTTTTACAGTATGCGAGTGAGTATGAGAGTGTTAAAAAGTTCAACTTCAAAGCGTTTCCCAATAAAATTATTAATGGCAAAGTGTTACTTTATCACGGGTTCAATGGTTTACGAAATGTATCTTCATAATCAGTCCACATTAGTTCACTGCTGGACACATGCATCTACGATAGGAAGCGACTCAGAACGATCCTCGTCTACTCTTAGCCATCCTCCAGCTCCCTGTCACTAGTCACCGTCTGAAGGTCGTCGCTTCATCTTTTTTTTCTACTCGCGGAAATGCCTAACGCGTACCCGCCCTTGCGGGGTCAAGAACGATCTATATAGAACTCTCGTCACCTAAGCCCCCATGATGTTTCATCTTCGCTGCGTACGGCAGGGTCACGGAATGCTCTCATCGCGGCTCCTTTTGTGCCCCTTATGAGGAGGACCCTCCTTTCCCCACTCGTTGCACTTTTAGACAATGCACACTACAATACAGAGTTATTAACGTCCAAAAAATGTCCGGGCGATTTACACTATGTTTGACGGTCTGCGGTCTCCACTCACGAACTCGTTAACAACACCGGTTATCGATTCTGCAGCAAATATAGCCGGCTCATTGCCATTTCAGTTCGCTAATACAGTTGGATATGTCGATGACTTTGGTTACTGGATCATCTCGTTCGAATACCATCCATCAGTGAAAGTCTGGGTACAATCCTTTAAAAGGTAAATATTGCGGACACAAAGTGACATGTGAATTACCAAACCGATGTAGAGCCTTAGCTTTTAACTTTCCCTTCCTGACCGTTAGTTAGTTAATGGTTAGTAGTTTTTTTTACCGTTGATTGTCGCAAACGCGCATAGAGTTCACTAAACACAGCACCTTTACGCTACTGTATTTCGCTGGTACTGAGGGCGTGGTCCTTCCCTGGTCGTGGTCTGGTCTATTCATGCTGCCGCATTGCTCTGCCAATGTAGATTAAATAATATTATAAAATGAATATAATGATAATTCATTAGTTATATACGGTTACATAATTTAGAAATGGCGGTCGACTTCCAATGCGTTATTCAACCGAAGTACTTTTCACAAGTGGTCGAGTTGGAAGACAAACAGACAACTATGCAGACGCCGTGGCTGAGATCCATTTAATTAATACCGGTCTAGTCGTGGCTACGCGAGACGTTAGTACTACTCCCTCTAGGATTGCAATATGATTTTTTTTTATATTCCACATTTTTAATGTAATTATGAAAGCCGGACAATTGTATAACGCAAAATGTTGGTTCCAGGTTTAGGTGTGTATACGTCCCGTGTCCCTGACACTGCATTTGAGACTGCTAATTACCTTATTGTACGAACATTACATCGGACTAACGTAAAAGGTGAGGAGTGAGTTCCTCTGTTTTCGAAAATGCTTACGGCTCTAATAAATATATCTGGACATCGTAAATGGATTTTTAACCCCATAATCTAAATGAGGAAATGTAAAACCATATTTTTATACAAGTAACCCCGTAAATTGCACACAGTACAAATATGCTAAAAAAATTAAGTCTGAATTATGTTTCATAAAAAGGACATTGACATATTTAAATGTAAGTATGTTAGTATAACGTTATTTGAGTATCGCCGCGAAAGCTTTGTTGTAATGTTCTCTAGTCTAATATATCAACAAAATAAGTATCAAAATACCGGACGATATTGATATCTTTGAATCAATATCGCTTGGTATTTTAAGTACCATACGTAATTGGGATTATCCCATCGTTGAACTCCCGGCTCTGAATGTCGGTGGTGCTTTCATCTCAACTCATGAACCTGAGACATGATTCCAATGAATATCTCATTTATTGCAATCATGTCATCACCTAAAAAGGTAAATGTCAATTTTATTTTCTTATATTATATTAAAATCCTCGTTTTTCATAACGTGGGAGTTTTTATTCAATTCTTATATTTTTGTGTCTGTCTCTTTTACACAAATGTGAACTGAAAACTTACTCAATAGATTGACAATAAATACCAGTTATTTCCTGATTCCACAATATAAATTTCTTGCAACTATGTTTATTATTTTTAATACTGTATGTTAAGCATACGAGATCATTTTGTCAAGTTCATTGTACAAAAGCACTTTAAATATGTCAAAATAATAAACCTTCTTTCAACAAAAAAAATAGTACAAAATCAAATTATAATATTATATTATAATTATATAAAAGTATAGAAAATAAAATATTAGGTATGGCATGGAGCCTTTTTAGAAACAAGCCATATTTTTGAGGCATTTCTTTCGACTGCAGTTTGGGGCACATTTCCTGTTGTCCTTACTAATTATTGCTTTCATAGAAATCATTGCGTCATATATGTATTTGATGTCTCTGATTTCATTTTTCAGTATATTCACAGCAAAATTATAATTTTTATAAAATAGTTTAAAATAATTTAAAAATAAATGGTTTTTAATAAAAATAAAAATAGTTAAAATGAAAGACCATCCTTATTGCGAACATCACAATGTATAAACCTTAAATAATTGTAAAACTAGATTTCATCGCTGAAATTTCGAATTACGTATACATTCGGGTCGTCTGTAGGGCACTTTAAATTGTATTGCCCAAAATATTGTCCCATTGTAGTTGCATGTATTTTTGTAACCATTGTGTTTTCTTTGTCCGTTCGCACGTTAGAATATTGGTGAATGCGAAATATATTTTATTAACAAAGGAATTTTGTTTCGTGAATTGTCTATGGTTGTTCAACATGTGTTGCTTTCTGTATTAATGTCGTTACTACCAATGTGTCTTAACTATATTCCTTATAATAAACCAGTGACCTGAAGAATGTCTTCTGTGTTGCGGATCACAGGTTTCATTCCGTCCAAGGAACAATATTCGTGTATAACAAATTATTGATTTGTTGTGTTTGTGTGTTGTATTTATATCTTGTGTCCATGGAATAAAAAGTACGTAATAATTCGTTTGATTAGTGGTAATAGTAGAAGATATATGTTTTTATAATAATATTTTATTAATAGCATTAGAAATACTGGGGTATAAACACACTTAATCGTAGACAAAGATTCGAATTTACCATATCTCTATATCTAAATCACCACCCATGATCAGGTGGGATTTTAGACAGAATACTCTGGCCTGTATTCATTTAAGAAAAAGTTATTTTCAATTTTCTACATAATAGAATACGAGAGGTGTTGGGACTCGTTGAAGAGGTTTAATCAAAATTATAAATTCGTGTAGTTCGAACAGCTGATAGCTGTGTTACCATGACAACGGAATAATAATTTAATACGATAATAAATATTCTTATCATATTATATCTTAACCTATTATCGTTTTTATCAGGGTATACAGGTCAATAAACGATCTAATAAGGAGACTGGTATTACCTAATCCATAAAGTAATTGTTTTATAGTTTTATTGTTAATGGTATTATATCTTATACTACCGAGCTAATCATTTTGTAAAGACTTGTTTTATTCAATATAGAAATTATTATTATTATAGTGGTAGAGGTGAAGTTTATGTTTAGTCTAGCTTTTTATTTTATATAGGTGACAAACGAGCAAGCAGCCCACCCGATGGTAAGTGTCACCGTCGCCCATGGACATCCGCAACACCTGAGGAGTCGGAGATGCGCTGCCGCCCGTTGAGAAAGGTGTAGGCTCTTTTATTGAAGGCCCCTAAGTCGAATAGGTTTTACTCGATAAATACCAGAGTGAAACAGCAAAATACCGGCGCTGTGTTTCTACTGGTACGAGTAGGGATCTGGAGATCCTTATTACCGGTGACGAGGTCTTCCATCGTTATCATCACTTGTAAATCAATAAAAAGAAAAAAACCTCGGAGTCATTTCAGATACTATCGTTTTGTATAAATTAGTTTCCGTTTTTCGCGACATACAATATAGTGTATCGGTTCGTGTAATTTTTATAGAACCAGGGAGCACGCGAGCTTACCTGACGGTGAGGCAAGATCATTAGATTGTTGTTTATTTACTCCAAGATTGTACAGAACAAAATACTTTACAGTGGTAGAGCTACACTGCAGTTTGTTTTTAGCTGCAGAATGAATGGATCAGCTCGACCGGGGTTGGATTACGCCCTCACAGAATACCAGCGTAAAATAGCAGGTAAATGTTGCTGTGTTTCGTCTGGTGAGTGCAGGGATCCGGAGAACGTTATTACTCGAGACGAGGCATTCCATTTCAGTCCTCAAGGATGACAACGCCTCTGCCTTATGATTTCTTGTCACGTATGAATGTAGATTTCATGGGCCGCAGGAATCACTTAACATCAGGTGTAGTGTATGCTCGTTTCTTACTCTTAATGTAATAATAATTTAAAAAAAAACTATAAAGCTACAAATTTTTAGGCTACTCTTGAACTGACTTATATAGTGGGTTACTTTAATGTTTGATCTATGCAGATGAATTTCTCACCACACAACAGTCGAGTATACGTAGAGTAGATACAATAATTACACATGGGACTTCCCTATTCCTCACCCCGTCCTCCTGCCTGTTGCGAATACTAATGGCTATTCAATACAGCCAATGACTAATACAAGGTGCGAATATGGAATGAAATATTATTAATATGGAGTATCATATATATTGGTATAGTATTTATTTATTTATTCTTTATGTTCCTTACATAACAAGTTTACAAGGGCGAACTTAATGCTCAGTGGCATTCTCTACCAGTCGACTCTGGGAGTTCAAGAGAATATGTTGGTAGACATAAAAATAAAAAAAGGTTAATTAGATAACAATATCAAATTATACATAGATACACATCAAAGTAATACGTAATACATATATATTATAAATTAATTTATAAATTAAATACTAAGAGGAAATATACATATTAAATGTTATTTGCCTTGAAGTAATGTTGTCGAAGAAGAGATTTAAAAGAAACTTGACATTATGCGGAAGGGCGTTCCAAAGGAGTGTTTATGGTTTATACAATTATATATTATTAGTGAGTAACACGTAGTGCAAAATTGCAAAATAATATTATCATATTTATAATTATCTTAATTCTTGAATCTCTATAAGTAAATTAGTTATTTATGCAGTTTTTTTCTTTTCGATTTCTTTATAACGTCACATGTCACCGAGTTATATTTTTTTTATTATTATATATGCATGTTTCCTCACGATGGTTTTCCTTCATCGACGAGCGCGTGGTAAATCAGCTTTTTTTTCTCTTTTGCGAATTGCGAATAGATTACATCCGCGCCGGCACCGGGAACGAATTCGCGGTTTGCTCGCGTACCACCACGGCTTGAGCGGGTCGAAATCAAATATTCCGAGGTTCTTGTTGTTTTCGATCGTTATGCGTCTGAAAAATAATGTCATTTAGTTTAAATCCAGCAAAATAAATAATGTAGTACACAGCAACACACGACTATATCGCTGCGAGCAAGAAGGACACAGGAATACGTTGATAGGATAGGATAGAGGGAGACGGACACTGTCGCTGTCACCGTTGCACGACCGGCTGCACCCGGGTACGGTCGACAGAAAACATTAACTTTAATTATTTTTCTAGCAAGTAGTAATGCTTGTTTCTACATAGGAATCAATGGGTAGGTAGTTCATAGTTAGGACTATATCCTCACACGATAAAAGAAATGGCAGTATAATGTTGTTTCGTTTGCTGTGTGCGGGGATATTATTTCTTGATCAGGGCTAGGCGATGAATTCGGGGAAAACATACAAAAACAAAAATATTTTGTACAATGATAACGTGATTGAAATTGTACGCGAAATGATTTATTAGTCCTGATTTAAGAGTTAGAGTATCAAGATACTACTGTATAATACGGTAGTATCTTACAATTTGGTAAGATGTGTGCCTGTATGTCACATATCATATATATATATATATATATATATATATATATACACGTCAATATGTTGATATCAAAATATAGTATAGCAAGTGCTTTACAAGTAACTAAACGTACGTAGACTCTCTGCTGACGCTACCGGCCCACACGTGCGGCACAAACGAGCAGGCCTTATAATGAATAGCCGTCGCCTGCCACCATATTTCAGAGAATTAACAAATGACCTCCTGTCGCTTCGCGCGCGTTGCACGATTTTTCTGCACACCGTACCTAACGGCTTGATGTAGGTGCGGTCGGTGGCGGGCTCCTCGGCGCAGGATGGTGATAGTGCAGGGTGAACGTTGTCACATTTTATTTCCAATTTATTTGGAGCTTTTTAATGTAAGCAGGAATGACATGTACCAAGTCCTCTTAATGAAGGGTATTATTATTTTTAAATGTATAACATTGCGGTTAAATGATTTAGAGATATTATCATTCCTATTATTGTTTTACTTAAATATTTTATTGGAATATAGTTTTCGTACGTTTCGTTCGTAGCTCGATTCGAGATTGGTTGTTTCAAGTTTTATATTAAATAAAAGCCGTTAGATTTTAATTGGTTTGTGAGTATTTATCATCTTCGTTATTATCGATAATGATTAAGAGGATAATTCTTAGAATGGAATCGTTTAAAAAATAAGGCATATTTGTTCATAGTGCCCCAACAAATCGAGTTCGTCCGGCGGTGCCGGCATCAATGTTATTATTAATAGTTGATTTACAATTTAAAAAACATCGTGAGGTATCCTACACATCTAAGATAAGTCGTAACCTAACTCCCTCAATTACCCACTCTAGAAACAAGTCTTGTTCCGAACCGTAGGATATATATATAGGCAGTTACAGTAGCTGAATATTTTTTTAAAAACAGTTTAATATAAAGATAAATAAGGCTGAAGCGTTTGACTAAGTTTTGAAATGAGACTGCTGCGAATATCTGCTCTATGTAATGTAGAAATTAACGTCGGAGTTTGAAAGCTCATGCACGTGGCGAGGTCCGACAGGGCCTACTTCAAATAGGAATGTATGCACTGCATGCAAACTGCCTGTTTCCACCGCTAGCCTAGCTCGATGGCTATTCATTTGACATAGTAATGTCCTCTATTTAATTTTAATAATACGAATAATATACATATTAATGATCATAAGTGTTATGGTCTCAATTGGTTATTATTGGCCTAAATATATATATATATATTTAGGCAGGCATTTATAGCTTTTAGCAGAGCAGAGAGCAAACTCCTAACACCATAAACTTAATTTTTTTAACTTCATATTTTAATTACCCTCCTCCCCCTACTGGACTAATCTCTCAAGTCCCCATTTTAATTTTGAAATATGGCGTCTCTGTATGTTAACCTAATATGTTATGCTAATACTTATTCTAATTATGAATATTATGAATGAGTTTCTGAGAAAAATACCTCAAACACAGACACAGCTAAATAAACAGCCACTTGATTCTCTAAGTATTCCATTTTTTAAGTATTGAATACGTACATATGTTGATTTTTCTAGAAGATTTAGATTTGTATTTTAATCTATTTTTGAGTAAAGTACCAAGAATCATTTATACAATATAGCTGGTTGTCCGTTTAATTTCCTGAGCTAACTGGAAACCCCATAGAATCTTTATCCTTATTAAAGAGAAGAGAAGCGTGGTCACCTCACGGGGATGTAAAAATCGCTAGACGAAACAGCAGCACTATCGGTATTGCATTTTCGCATTAAGTGTCACCAACAGGAAGCTGTAAGCTGCTTGCTCGGTGGTCAACGAACACATCGTGATGGAAACATGACTAGATATAAAAATAGTATTGTAATATAAAAGAAAATTTTTTGGAAGACATTAAGAAGTCTGTCAATCAGCAATGAATCCACGTGGTGGACTATGCCTTAACACCCTCTCTAGGAGGTTAATGCCCAGCAGCGGGATGTATACAGACTGTTACGTTAATGTAAATACTTACTATATACTAGTCAGTGATTAATATTTAATTATTTCGAAAATAAATCAGACTTAGCTTCTTAGAAGCTAGCTAAGCTAAGAGCTTAGAAGCTATAGACTTAGCTTCGTTATAAAGGGACCCGAATTGGATGAAGTCAAACAAAGTGCAGTTCCCAATCACCGAAGGTAGTGGACGCAGTAAGGGACCTTCATAAAGGTGAAATATAGCTGAATGTGGACACCAATCACTACAACCAGCACAAGCATACGCATCAAAAGAGCAGATGATACCGGGCTGCCAATGATACCTAGCGATCGTTGCTCGGAGCCGCGAGTGATTTGCAACTTTGATCTGCATATTTAGTACCCTCACGGTGGCGCCCTAACGCCTTGATAATTGCTTGTGATTGTTATTGCCGGGGCTATCCGAATATTGTAAAATCTAAATTGCAATGCATATAGAGTGTTGGCGGTGAATAAATTCCAAGGGTATCACTGTTGCTCCCAGCGGGTAATAAACAACAACCACTAAACGGTTGTATTTCGTTGGGCATTTGCTAGTGACGATGTGGAATGTTAATGAGATATGCGTAAGTAAACCTTGTTAATAGTTTTGGTTCATTTTTACTGTAAAATAACAGTCTATATGGACGAGTGTAATAAAATGTCGAAGCGATAGCGTAATGATTTCGGTACGGTCTCTCAAAATTAATGGCGTAAATTCGAATCTGCAATTATATTATTGTTGTGAAATATCTCCTAACAAAAGCATTTAAGCTAAGTTGGAGTGGTTAACGGTAATTTTATTAATAGCAATATATTTTAAGATAAGATATAATTTAAGAAAATATGTTTCTACTCCTAATGCTTAGCATGCGCCGATTGGCGAATTGTGTAGGAAATATTTTTTTTTATCTATTAAACAAGCAGATGTCTGCGCGATGTTTCTCGTCATTAAATTCACAATGATAAGTTGTCACGATTGAATTTAGTTCCCTCGCGTACCGTGAATTAATAGCGAATGCTGGCTCTTGTATTTACAATTGAATATCGTAAATTATTTATCTAACATATCGTGTCTTCAATTCTCTATCTCACTCTGAATTATAACTAAAGTCAGATTAGATCTATTGATTTTTGTCGCTAACAATACCCTTTCCGATAGCAATCGGTGACCTCTGAGCCACGCCGGCATCGAGAGCTTTCCAGTTCCAGTTCCACGATACTAATTAAGTCCCGTGGGTATTCACCTGTCGGATAAAGAAGGAATGTTCCGCTTAAGCTTTGCGGTATAGTTATACCAGTTGCTAGTAAACAATGTCTGAGAATCTATTCATGAAACATTTTAGTAATATTAGGGTTGGACCACGAGGACACAGTTCACCTGCTTGTATAACTGCGGCCCATGACATCTACAACCGTCCTGGACAAAGATTCAAGACGTACATTCCTTGTCACCCCTTAGGACTAAGATAGAATGCCAAGACACTGGTACGTGTATATGGTGTCTGGGAATCCCTACTCTCACAATACTAAACACAGCAGCGTCTTTATTATTTTTACATAAATGACAAGTGATTGCTGTCTCCTATAATACCCACATACATCCTCATAATCCTCGAGGACTAAGAAGAAATACCTCCCTATATACACCAGACGAAGGACAGCAGGTAATCTGTGAGTATGTAGTCTGTCCCATTAATGCTGCACCTACAAACTAGCTACAATGTGGCGCTACCACTTTAAGGTCGACAGCAAATCTGCATTTTGATTATTGAACGATGATAGTGTGTTCTTATTCTCTAGTGTATACACCATATTTTTTTAATTACCATAAAGTAAGAATAGCGCTATTTTTTATCGTTATTGAACACAATAACTAGAAATAAAATCAATGTCAAAAATATCTTACAAAAATGAATTGTTGGTGAATCACAAATATAAGACAAGATTCTTAAAAGTTTTTCCATCATTTCATTAATAAATCGCAGGGCAAAGTAAAGGAGCGAGCCAATTTTAGGACTACACTATACGCTTGCCACCGGCGCATGCGCCACCCGCCGCTCGCAAGCACTATTATTATTAAACGGTACATACGAAGTAATATTTTCATGTTTGTAGTAACTTTGTCTATAATTTCATGCAGGACTTTTAGAATCATTAATTTCAATAGCTTTGTCATTGTTATGTACCTAAAAATATGCATATGTATACAAAATTTTCTATTAGTACGTTTTATTTTATTTTCCTAATTAAAAAATATTATGTACGGAAGTAATAGAAAATCGAGCACTTCTTGGAAGTATTCATCAAGTTCGCCATTTGCGTTATTGATGTTACTTCCCAACCAGTTTTTCTTCCATCAATTTGATTCTTCATTAGCCAATCGTACAGCATTAGAGATGAGGTTGGCTAAAAACATGTTCGTTCCATGTTACGTCGTATCAAAAAGTTTTTTTTAACGAATAATATAAATCGCTTAGATCTCTAACCCTTGAGATATCGATCCGAGTCGAGGTTTCATACCTCCTTCAGATCTACCCTCGGATATCGTATCGTATTATCGCCCCCCTCTGTTTTCCACATGTGGAAATTTTTACAGTGGTAGAGCTATACTGCAGTTTGTTTCTAGCTGCAGAATGATTGGGTCAGCTCGACCACATAATACCAGGGTAAAATAGCAGCATAATGCTGCTGTGTTTCGTCTGGTGAGTGCAGGGATTCGGAGACCTTTATTACTGGTGACGTGGCATTCCATCTCAGTCCTCAAGTGTAACAACGCACCTGCATTATGATCCCTTGTCAAGGATGAATGTAGATGTTATGAGCTGCAGAAATCACTTGCCAGAAGGTGCGTGGTCGTTTGTTACTCTCAAAGTAATAAAAAAAAATGGATGTCTTCTTTGCGTATTATATTTAACGCAGATGATCTATCCCAATGCATTCTAATCAGCGTCATTAATGTTATTACCACAATGAACTGCAATTGACAACGTTCAATTAGACTTTTGTAATCCAAATTCCATTCAAATAATACAGAGTAATTGGCCCTCTGGTATGTAATTTACAATTTATTAGTCAACCTTTCTATTGAGGGCGTGTTATTGTCAATAAGCTGAGCACGTGATGGTCACGTGACTTCCTAGTTAGCTATTATTACAGCTTTTGTCAGGAGCTCTGTCATAACTAAATGATTTTTAACTCTTTTGTCGATGTTCAATGGCAAATGCGATTGATATTTAACTTTAAATGGCAATATCTGTATTTTTTTTGTGAAACTTTGAGTCATAAACGAACGCACTGACTTACTTGAGGATAATTGTCGGATACGGCCCATGACGTCCGTATAACAATATTTTTGTTGTTGTCAACAAAAATTCGAGATGAATGTGCGTTTTCACTCGTGGACGCTTAGCACACTGTGCACTCACCAAACGACTTTGGGTCGGTAGGGTGGTTAATGAGTGTTCCTTATCCCGATGAGCTAACCTATTCATACTGCATCGAGCCTCTAGAACTGCTAAACCGTTCCTGTCACTGTTATATTATTTTATTTATTTATCAGACATAGGAGTCAAACAAAAGTTAATCACTAATTATAAAATTTAAAGCCACTGCCTGGACCTATCTCATCACTATTACGCCTCTCTGATCAATCACGGGTCCAAGATTTGGAATCTATTCTGTTCCTCATCAGCCGGTTTCAAAACCAGATTTTTGGCTGGAATATTTGTACACTTTTTTTAGTTTACTGAAATAGTTGTACACTTGTAGATTCTTACTTACTTCTTCAGGGCCCATTTGTGGCTGCAACATGAATAGGTCACCTCGACGAGGAGGATTAAGCCCTCAAAATACCAGTGTGAAATATATCACAACGTTGATTTGTTTCGCATGGTGGTTGTAGGGAACCGGAGAACTTATTACAGAAAACCATGCATTCCCGAGGGTGACAACGCAATGCCCACCATGTGAACTGTGTCCTCGATTTTCACCATTAAAATGATAAAAAATAAAGAAGCATTACTATCAAATATTCGTGTTCAATTATAAAATACTTTAGAATTCCAGGGCGATTTCAGACTTTTACCAAACGGATTCACAAACATGGAGGAATTAAAATGCTAAGAATTTAATCATCAATAGAAGTATACATTGAGTTTTTTAACTACATCTTTCTCATGCAAATGTAACGGCGATGCTTTTAGTCGCATTAAAGCGATAAATGGAGTTGTAAATTATTTGCAGGCTTAAAAGCTTTTCAAAAGGAATCTCTGCATTAAAAGTTTTGTATAAATTGATAGCGTTGACTTTGCCCGCATTCGCAATTCGATTCAATTAACTTTTAAAGTTTAGTTTCTTTTCTTCAATAACTATAGATTGTTGATCATTAAACAATAATCTGTATAAATAAAAATAAAACCCTGTTCGATGGTAAGCGCATTTGAGAATGCTTTTTTTCTTAAAACTAAAAACCTATAACGATTTTTATGGGTCAGGTAAACTTTGTGCTCGTTTGTTCTGCTCAATATAATTAAAAAAATGCCGGTATGTATATATCTCTTATGTTTTGGTCTTATATATTTTGTTCATAGCACTTTATTAAAATAAAAACGAACGTAGGTAGAAATTTATTTTGTATTGTTCAGTAAAGTGTATCGGGTATAAACAATTGGAGCTGCCTCGTAAAATCGACGAGATATTGAATAAAGCACTTCACTAGACGCTCTTCACCTATTTTAGCCTGGCTATATTTGTGTGCACCATTTTTTATATTTTTATCTGGTATTTTATTTTTATGTTATCAATACGATACCGATATCAAGTTGTCATTTATAAAAGTAGATCTTCGATTTGGTTAGTTTTTTTTTTTAAGAAAAATCGAGCAGTTTGCTTATGAAAAGTGATTACTATGACTTATCACACCATCTTCACCCTAGGCAAAAAACCGTAATGAATTAAAAATAATCAATCCTTAATGGTTTTGGGGTACGGTCTGCAAAACTTACCATATGGAGTTTTGAATATTTTCGTGAGCCATCTCCTAGATAAGTATTAAAGTAACGGAAATGTTAATAATCTTAGGAACATTAGCATGGGCTGGCTCAGGGTTATCAGAAATGAGGTCTAAAACTTTATAAGACATGCTACGCCATATCACTTGTGGGGTAGGCATATCGTCAAGTGCTCATAATGATAGATAGATTTGATGGCTACCAAGAAAATGAGTAAGAGAGCCAAGAGATGTATAATATAGGAATTGAGATGGATTACCTCGTTATTGAGTTCCTAAACTTGCGAAACGAAACGTAGTAGCAAAAAGTGGTCCTTCCCCGATCGAACGGAGCCATTCATTACACATCTAGAAACTACAGTGTGGTTCTACCACCATTACACTTAAGAAATAAAAGAGAACATGTAAAGAGTCCTCCGACTAAAGGTTGTAGGATTCTTTACATGTTCTCTTTTACGTGTTCGCCCAACGTTTTAGAACGTGCAGTCAAAACAAGGCCTATTTTTGGAGTTTGTGGCGGGTAATTTATATAACAGGTCACACGGGATCTGTTAGTGATCCTGGATCCATTTTCAGCCAGTAGCAATGTTTCTTTCAATATTGCAGTTGGTAATCATCAAAAGATTTAGAGGAGTTCGAGAAAATAATCATATACAGTATATACATAAATTGGAAAATAAACACATCTTGTTATACATAAAATAAATTTTTAAATGATGCTTCTAACATGAATGGGTCGACTCGACCATGGATGCAGCACGTCCTCGCGGAATATCAGCTTGAAATATCAGCATAATGCTGCTGTGTTTCGTTTAGTGGGCGCAGGAATCCAACGACTCGATGTATCTTCGTTGAGGATGGATGGATGTAGATGTCATTGCCTACAGTAATCATTTACGAGTACCATCAAGTGAAAAGTGTGCTCTTTGTCATCGTTCATATTTTAAACATCAGTTTTATATAAAACGAAACCATTTCATCAGAATACACTAATTTTAATATAGCAAACAGCCTAATTAGGATGCGTATATCGTTTTTTTATTTTTATATGAAAGCAATCATAATGTCCTTCTGATCGTTCTAGACCACGGTGACGTCTTCTAGTGACATCAACTGAGACAACACACAACACTGAGGCGCTCGTTCGTCGTCACCTGCCCTATTTTCATATATCATATATGGATATGTTATAGTGTTGTAAACACTTTTTTTTCAATGAGGTTGACAAACAAAAACACAGCTCACCTGGTAAATGATTCCTGTAGCGCTCAAATTCATCCTCGATAAGAAGCCATAAAGCAGATGTGTCACCATTCCTGAAGACTAATACAGAATGCTTCATTACCAGTTAAAGCCTCCGCATCACTATGCTCAACAAACGAAACCCATCAGGCTTACGCTGATATTCTGTGAGGGCGTGATCCCTCCCTGGTCGACTTACTCATGTTGCAGCCATAAATTATCTACAGTATGGCTAAATCATTGCCGTTACTCGTACTTTTATTAATGTGTCCCTGTCCCGCTTAATATAATACTTGTAATAGAGTTCCAATAGTTTCCTTTATTTACATGTGGCTATTTGTGAAATGGACTATAGGTGCATCATGAACAGGTTAAAATTCATCGTGAAGTGTTTTGGTTATTGGTTCTGGAAATATTTTCTGGTGGTAGCGGTGGCTTATTACTTTTACGTATGTGTATAATTAAATATAAGAGGCACAGGGCTGTTCTTGGTAATTTTGCTATTTTATGATAGTCGGATATTTGACCAGCATCAAATAAACGAGTACTTTAAACATCAGTGCGTGTTGTTAGTGATGTCCTCAGATGTGGTCCTACACTGCTGGCCGTATGACGAAGGTCAACGTCATTCAGCAAGCTATAGAGAGGAATATACTTGGTGTTTCTCTCCGTGATCGATTACTAAACGTGGATATCCGCAGTAGAATTAAGGTCAACTTAAAGATCAGTAAGTTTTAGAAATGAATAGGATTGACTATATAGTTCGCAGAACCTATAACAAAAAGGTATGTTCTCGAGTGTTAATCTCATATTGGTCACCGCAATGTAGGATTACTCCCCGCTAGATGGGGAGATTACCTATGCAAGTCGCAATTTGATGGATGCAGGTGGCTGAAGGTCATATCCTGTGACAATCGATGGGGGAGAACTATGTTCAGCAGTGGAGCAATGATGAGCTGAAATTATTATGATTGTGATAAGGTATTTTAAAAAACTTTTTAAATTAACAGTGATTAAATTAAGGTTATTATCAACACAAAGAAGACTACATAGATTCCATCCTATTATCAATGAAAACATGTTACATAGCTACTCCAAGGGAAAAACTATCTTTCGTGACGTATCTTAAGCTGCTGTCAAAGCGGCCCGTGCAGCTCTCTACTTATCTCCGTAGCGTGGAAATAAGCTACAGAGTGGTGAGTACAGAGGCGATAATGTAACCCGAGTCCCGACCGGGCCGCTTTGACGGGCGAATCTAATAAGTCGTCGGTAGAGAGAATAGTAATAAAATTGAATTGCGCGCCTGCCCAGATGTAGGTACGGATTTATCGTGGAGTTAGGTCTGGGCTACAACGAGCAGCTTGTTTTTTAAGCTGTTTTAAGGTTTTAAAAAAGACTGAATCATAGATACATTTTCAATGCATAGACAATGAGAATTAAGTTTTCTTTTGCATTCTGACTTGAAAACTAGTGTAGAGATTTTTGGATTTTCTATTAAGTATACATTAATTAGAAAACTTTATTTATTTTTGGTTAGTTTGGTCAACCTTATGCGATATGTCGAATGATATAGTTATTCACGCTTCAAATGATGTTTTATAGAAGTGGAAGAATTCAGCGATAACATAGTTCACCTGATGATTTGTGATGATTGCGACTTGTGTTGTCCCCCTGAGGACTAAGATATATTTGCTGGTCATTTATTTTAGTATCATGGGCCGCAGTGATACTCTCTCAACTGTTTACTGGATTGTCACCCTCAATAGAATAAAAAAAGTTTACTTTTATACATCAGACAACTTGACTGTATTTTAAGGTTAAAATAATTAATGTTAATTTTTTAATCTGTTCGCGCTCGCGGTGCCACCAGCTTGACGGTAGACTCCGCGCGCCCGCTTACCCATTCGTCGAACTGCATCCAATATGTTTCCGAGAATATTGTCTTTAACAGCTCCATTATACCGACGATAGATTGTGTGGAGACCCCCGCCCCCGCACATATTGGCGCGTAGGAAAATCTTTATCTTCTTGTTGCATGAATATATTGTTTGCTTTCGGGGATGGGGATTCTTCTATCTTATTGAAAATCGCTTTGTTTGTACTATGCGCTATTACTACGTTTTTATTAGGTCTCCTTTTCTTAGACCATATGTATTTAAAATACAACAACATCGTATTTATAAAAAAGTAAAGCTACAGTCTATATGTATATAAATACCACAGCTGGGCATAGGGTTTCCCTCTTAAAGAGGGCGCTAGAGCATTGTCAACGAAGCGGCTCCACCGGAATTAAAAAAAAACTAAACAAAGTTCTTCCCTCCTTGAACTCCGTGTCACGGTACGCGAGGTAAGCGAGTTCGATCCCCGGTGCCAGCACTACCGTACTCGATGGATGCAGGTAGCTCGGGATTGTACTCCGTGGCAGTCTGTGGGGGAAGTTTATCTTCAGCAGTGGACTAGCGATAAGAGTCGGTGACGATATTAATAAAATACAAATATGGACTGGCAGCAATTTGAAATGCTGACTTACCACGCGCTCGGCGGTGCCCTTTACAATACTAGTGTTAAATAGCACCGTAAGGTTGCTACGTATCGTTTGACAAGTATAGGGATCCGGAGACCCTTATGGGTTACGAGACGTTCTATTTTATTCCTCAGGACTGACAAAGCTTTATGATTCCTTATCGGTGGAATATATTATCATGCTAAAATATTATTACAAGAAAAAGATTTTTATTTATTACATTGAGATAAACAAACGAGCACACAGTTCACCTAATGGCGAGTGATTCCTGAGGCCCATGTAATCTACATAGATCCTTGTCAAGGAATCATAATGCAGATGAATTGTCACCCTTGAGACTGAGATGGAATATATAATATGGAGACACACTTGTAATCAAGGTCTCCGGAACCCTACACTTACCAGACAAAATACAGCAGCTTTATGTTGCCATTTTACACTGGTATTCTATGATGGCGTGGTCCTAACCCAGTCTAGCCAGCCCATTTATGCTGCTGCTAGTTACAAACTGCAGTGTAGCTCTATGTTATGGCCTTAATGCCAAAAGGCATTCTCTATGAGTCAACTTTTGGGTTGAGCAGAGAATCATTTGTTAACCATGAAAAATACGTCCTAAGTCAATGTGGTACAACTGTCGCCACTGCAGCAAACTTTCGTCAAGTATACACAATACAAAAAAAAATAAAGCACATAAAGCGAAGTTCATGTCACACAAATACCGTGAAACGAATTTTTACATGCAGCGAACAGTGTGGATCCGGCTTAAGTGTATTTAATAAACTTTTGTAGCATGCCGAAAAGTAGTTTAAAAATAATTTAGAGCATTTAAACTTATTTTAATTTTAAAAGTGTGCAAGTATGTAATAAGCAATATATTAAAATGAATAACATACATATTAATTAACGTTATTTGTGCCTATATATATAACTATATATAGGTACCTATATATTCATATACCTGTACTTTATATTTTTACATACAAATCCACACACACACATTTATACAAAAATATTAAGTAATCCTTTAACCATAAAACAATAAAACAAGACCTTTAAAACTATATCCAGCGCGTTTCATCAGAAAACCTCGTCGGCATGTAATTGAATGAATATTCAGGCATCTTAATCAATAGCAGCATTACCAACGAGCTCCTATGGAAGCAGCCATCGGCCTGTGAAATTGGACTCGATCCGAGGGAGACGGCAATATATAGCGAGGATATAAGAGAAGGAGATAAAGGATGAGACGAGGGCTTTTATAAATAATTTTTCCTGCCACGACGACGCCTTAGGACGCCCGCAGTGTAACGACTTATAAAAGTTATTGGTATACGACAAGACATTTTTGAATTTAAACGTTTAGGTTTTTATGTTTCATTTCAGGTAAAGGTAGGCTTTTGTAGTGGTAGAATAACGTTGCAGTTTGTTTCTAGCGACAACATGAATGGGTCAGCGCGACTGGGAACGAATCGCGCAGTTTGATTCTAGCGACAATTTTCTCTTCAAATTCTCGCGACCGGGAAAGAATAGCATGTGCATTCTGGATCTTTGACGGGTGTAGATGTTATGGGGCCCAATAATCACTTACCATATGGTGAACAGTATCTCTTTTTTCTATTGTATATTGTTAAAAAAAATAGAATATGTTAGATCTATATAAAATAATAGTATTCATTTGTTACTTAGTGCCTTATGCATTCTCGTCTGTCAACCTTATGGCATGAAGTGATTAATTGAAAATGTTCAATGTAGGAAAATATGTTGTCGTTATGAAGACTACAATTCATTATATTAATGCACATTAGTTCTTGCCATAATCATGTTGACAAGGGTCGTGGTAGGTCAGTGTTAAGCGCTCGCTGTTAATTTAATTCACGGAACGCGAGCAAACCGGTGTGGCAACATTGAAATTACAACATGAAATGCTTATTTACCACGGGTATAAATAAATAAAAATATTTCGAAGGCACGTGGAGTCCGCCACTCCGCAGTATTTGCGTGGCGGTATATACTCCAGCATCCTCTCTAAGGAGGATATACCCAGCAGTGGCTATTACTTTTTTTTTTATTACTATCCACTGTTGATCGTGACCGGCGATTGGCTCAAGACATACCTTCATAACATTTTTTAGGAAATATCCCACGCGGGCTGGTTTCTTTACGATTGATTGGTGTATTAAGATCTCGGGGTCTCTGACAATGCACTTAGGCAGGCAGGCCCCCTCGCCAAGTTATCCTTCATAACCAAGCAATCAAAATGATTACTAATTTTAGGTTCATACTTTAGTTATTTTCCTAGTTATTGGATATTTCAAGGAAAAAGTGTTCGGGCGGCCTTAGTTGGTAAAACGCTGAATAGCGATTATTTCTCTTTGCGTTTAGTTAATCAATTATTCTAATATTGTTGGCGGAGACGCATGCACGCTTGTTCTTGTGGCTGTCTTTTTTCTTAACGAAGCAACGTACAATGTTTGTTGTTGGGCTAAGCATTAAGGGAAGCGTTATATTCCATATTTCTTTATCTACGCGAACTTCGAGTTTGCTTATAATGTGCTTTAATATATTTGTTTTATTTGAACAAAGTTCACAGCGCGTTGTAATAATATTACCTAATCAATTATATAAATAGATCTTAAGCCTTTAGGGAACTTATACAAATAGAAATTAAATGTGGGTAAGGTTCGTCTGTGTATATGTCAGATTGTGGGAATGTCAGTCAATAAATAAAATCTATAAATATAACTTTCATTATCATGTCCATGGATCAGAATGTTCTAATACAATTTATTAAAAAGCAAGAAAGTTTAGCGATATATGCTGATCGAAAAAAATTAAATTTTAGTACGGAGATAAGATACATCTAACAAACAATTTGAGGTACACAAATATTAGTTAGTCGGCTGGAGTTAACCCAGTAACCGCAATGTAGGAGGTGGAGGACCTGGCTTCTTTATTACTTACTGTAGAGTAGCTACATGAAAGAACATCTGAACTGAACGAATTCTTCAACTCGATTTGATACAAAAAAACTTCAAAACTTTTTGTATCTTAAACTTTTTAGAAACCTTAGAAAAAAAAAAACTTGTAATGGAACTACAAGCTGACTAGCCACCAAGAACATATCGTACATGAAATCATCTAGTGTGTGATTTCCTTATCGCGAAGTTATTTAAAAGTCGGAAGCTCGACGCTGACAGAAATGAGTCAGGGGGCCAGCAATCAATCGGGCCATCCAATCAATCCCACCTCGCATCCGAGAGCCTGAAAAAAGCAAAGAAAGCTCGCAGATAACCCAGTCGTTGGTCGCTAATAAGTTTGCTCACTCTTGCATGGCGCAACGGGAATGGACCAATTCGCTCTCTTAAATTTCGCAATCGGTAGATCGAAAAGCGAGCTTTTTGCAACCTTTTTTTTCTTTTCACTTTTTCCTGCTCTAGTTTCGAACATGAAATGGGACAGGCTGATGAAGAATTGATAACTTTGAGACGCGATTCAGATTGTGGTTGTGCTTGTGCTTGAGGTTTAAGAGTTTTTGGACTTGTAAGTTTGGCTAGAAAATAGTATAAGTGAAACAAAATATTTAACGTATACATTTTATACATTAAGCTTCTGTATTACCCTGGTATTCTGCGTCCCATACCGCAGTTAGAGGCAAATTCTACCATAGTAAAAAAACAATTTTTATTCATCAAGTTCAGACCATCAAATTATGATAAAGTCCGCAGAATTACCAAATCAAACTGGGAATTGCAAAGAATATACAGTCCAACGCCAGCGACAATAAAGTGGAATCCTCTTACCAGAACTCAGCATCTCATTGCTATACTGTAGCAATAGCATGGTCGTTGCATTATCACTGTCCGGCTTTAGTATTTGAATTTCAATACATAGAATTCGAGATCCTTTACGTACCGAGTTACGTTACGTATCGATTTGCTTGTTGGGATTTAGTTTAATGTATTCACTATTTCGCTCACCTGTAGTTAAGTCACGGCTGATACATTTGAAGTTTGTAACTGTATATTCATTATTTAAATATGTAAATAAATGTTGTGATGCCAACCTCGTTACCAATTACCATCATTGTTACAGCCTAGTCCACTACAGAGCACAGGCCTACCCCATAAATTGTCACAAAGCACGATCTAGAGCCACCTACATTCAACGACTTCCCGCAAACTTGCACTCACTTCATCTAGTGGATGCCACTCGAGAACTTTTCTTCCCCATCTCTTATCGCTGCAACCTATATCGACGTATAGTGTTCTAACATGCAGAAAAACATCGAGCATATCGTTCTCTATAATTTATGGCATTATTAGTGAATTAATGTTGTGAAATTTTTAACTAATTATTTCTTAATTTTATTTGTATTTTCAACATTCAATTTATTTGACGTGTACATCATAAAATTTTTATTTTTTTATATTTTATTTAAATTTAGATTTTTCTTTTTCATCTCCGGTTAAATAAATGTATTTTCTATCTTTCTAATAATTATTAGCTTTACTTTTTACTTCGTATGGGTTATGGACATAATTTGTTATGCACGTATATTTGTTGGCTCAAACACATTTTGCGATTTAGACTGAGCGTTATATTGGTTTGAAGCTCAATAGGTTAGGATACGGCCTACAAGACAGAAGGATTGAACGACGAACACGCGATTCGACTAAAGTCGTGAACCATTATTCCTCCTCCCACCACCACCCCTAGCACAAGCATTTTAATCTACTTAGAGCATTGCTATGGTAGCGTTTTTTTTAAAGTCGTTGATAGCTAATGCTAATGTCGTATGGTCTTTCAGACGTTTTTTTTATTTATTTCATTTGGATCATCTACAGTGCATACATGATAACAATCTTAATCCATAAATAAATGAATAAATCTGATGCATACACCAAATCAAGATGAACACATCATTTGTTATAATTAACGGTTATCATGTTAAAAAAATTAATATATGGAGAAAACTAAACAATACTGATTCAAAATAAAAACAAAAAATTATTAAATTATCAAAATGAAATAAATTAAATAATATCGTAATAAAATAAAATGAATCATAATAAAATAATTACATAAGATTTTAAAATTAAATTAAATGATGACACAATCAAATTCAAATTAAGTGGGAATTAAATTAAATGTCAACAATAACCTTGTACAATATAGAGATTAAACAATTGAACAGTGATCAAAATCTAAACGAAAGATACCACACGATATAATAAAACTAAAATTTTAAAAATTCAGATTGACCTTACTTTATACGTGCCCTGTAGACGCACTGTACGCGCTGCATACGCGCGCGTGTAAGCCCTTTACGAACTCCTTTGACGAGAGGACGTAGTTTTATTATATCAATTTATTTATATATTTCTTGCACTATGATACCTAAATAGTATACATTTTTGTAGTCGCGATAAAATACTTTGCAGTAAGATTCTATCACTAATTGTATCTTATTTCATTATACTGCATGGGCATTAATAGAAGAAGCCGTGTAGCTTAAAATTCTTTTTTTTGCATAATTTCTTCTTTACGGCTAAAGCTAGAAAGCGGTGACGGGCGTTTCTTTGGAGAATATTTTGTACAATTAGATCGTGCGGTCACGCTTACGATGTATATAGTAGTGTAAAGTTGGTGTCTTGCTGCAGCACGACTGTGCAAGGATGACACCCTCATAGAATTTCATATACATATGATATAGCAGCGTTATGCTTAGTTCGTTTGGTGAGTTTAGAGTTCTGGGGCACAATTACAGGCATCCCATCCCAGCCCTTAAGAGTGACAACGTATGTGTATCTTAAATCTTTGTTGGAAATGCTTAGAGGTCAAGGGTTGCGGTTATCTTACCATCAGAGAATTGAATGCTCATTGTCCACCTTAATTGCTTAAAAATTCCGTGAACAAATTTTTTCGATGGTCTATAATTAAAAACACTAAGTCGCTAGAGCGGAAGACTCTGGCCTTGAAGATCAACAGGATCAACAGGTTAGGATACCAGATTAATTTAGACTGAAATACAATATTATTTTGTCATATTGTTTTTGTGTGGTTTTTTAGGATCTCGGTTATTATGAGTTCATCCGAGCTGGGACCATGCTTTTACAGTTTATGTTTAATAGCTAATTTTGACATTAAAAAGCACTAATATTCATTCTACTTTCGAATATGTGCTGATTATTGACCACACATTCTCCAGGATAAAAGCCAATAGTTGTTATAACAATAGAAGTAATGCCTAATGGCCATTTGAAACGTGAGCTAATGGTACTAGATAATTTTAGGAGCTTATAGAATCTAACGTAATTTATTCTGCATACCGCCTCATTTTAACGCTCAATGACCGGTTGGGTATCGTCGGGGAAGCAATTTACATATTTAGGGGCTCAGTATAGATCCCTGCGGAACGCCTACATGAAGGTAGGCCTGATTCGATATTGGAATCAATGATTTGTTGATTGCTGCACCTAACGCAATTCAATATCTATTGCGCAGTCAAGCGTTGCCTTATGATCATTGCGAGTTATTTTATTGATTATTGATTTGCTATCTTGTTAAAATCCCTGATAATAATAGAAATCAGTGCTCCTCGATACAACCCATATCATCTACCGGTTTCTTTTCCTCTACACCTGACCTTCGACTGTTAGGAGAATCGTCGAGTGACCCTCGTGTTGTCGTTGTTTAGTTTTTATATATGTATATTTTTTTGCATTGTATATATTTTTTACTGATTTTACTTTATAGTATATTATTTATTTTAATGAACAAACATACGAGGATAATAATGAATATCCCAAAAACAGTATTTCTTTTTATTCCCTCTTATATAAAGGTATATAAAATTAACAAAACACATTATTGGAGAATACAGTATGAAAATTCCTTTTGGAAGACCGGTACTAGGTTTCTCTATCTCACAGATTGCAACGCCCTCTGACACGGATGCCTCTTTAATATTACAAGAAAAAAAAATTAAAAGGTACACACCCGACAAAAATAAGTTACAAATTATCTATGTTATTGGATAGTATATTAGGTCATTACCTATAAAATTGCCGGTCTTCAGTATTGGCCATTTCAAACTAAAAAAATATTTGATTGGCTATGAATTCTAAATTCAAATTAATTTTATCTTAAAAACATGACATTCTTTTTACAAAGTCAGTCTTTTTGGATTCTGTTCGATAATCGAAAGCGCTCACAACAGACAGTTTCCAAGCTGCAAGAGTTGGGGTTGGAAGCTCTCCCTCATCCACCGTACTCACCAGACCTTGCACCCACCGACTATTACTTTTCCAAAATTTGGACTACTTTTTAGCGGGAAAAAAATTAAATTCCCGAGAGGCAGTACAAAATGCCTTTGAAGAGTTTGTTGCCTTCCGTCAACTGATTTTTACAAGAAGGGCATCAATAAGCTACCACTGCGTTGGAAAAAGATGCATTGATTACTTTAAATAATAGATATAAAAAAGTTTTAAAAAAAAACTAATTATTTCATACAAAACGGCAATTTCATAGGTAAAGACCTATTATATTCCAATCAGTATTCATTGAGGGCGTTCCTTTTTAGATCGAGTGGATCCATTCATATTGTTGCTAGATACCAGCTGAAGTGCCACTTTCGTTTAGTTAAATAAAAAAAATCCATGTTTATTTTTTTGGCCACGTATGAAGGTGGTGACGGTACTTGTTACGATAACTCATAATACCGATGAATTTGGATAATTTAATTAATTAATTTAATAACACTGAAGTTTCAATGTAATTAACTTATTTTTAAATTACTCATTATCTTTGGGAAGTACAGGTCGTATATTTTTTTTAATAAAAATAATACGTTATTGTATATAGCTTCACTAACATTTCATCTAATTTCTAACTTCAAAATGCAGTGTGTGTATCCGAAAAGACAAATGAAATGTCTCGTTACCTGCAATTGAGTATCCGGATCCATAAGCTCATCGTACGAAACGCACGACCATTAATTAAACCTACCCAACAAAGTGGCTCCACCACTTTTCCATCAATTGCTTTTATCTTTTGTTCATGCATGTCTATCACCAGGAATATATTTTAGCTCGTGGTACAATACTGGACAACTCCTGGAGTTTTTGTAACTTATTATTTAAATATTTATAAAAAAAACAAGAATAATTAGTCAAGTTTCTTGCCGTTTCGTCTCGCCACCAGCCGTCTTCTGAAGCGGTGGTCCTTTTAGCTATTTTGACGATTCAAGTGTTGTAGTTTGTTTAAACCTACTTGAATAAAGTTTCTATTGATTTTGATTCTTACCACGGTAATATGGCATTACGCCACTGTGTTTCGACTGGCGAATGTAGGGATTCGGGACGTTTATTACTGGTGACTGGTGAGGCATTCCGCTTTAGTCCATAGGGGTGATGATGCATTTGCATAATGATTATTCCTTATCGAGGGCGAATGTGCTCATTTTAATTTAAAAAAAAGAAAAAATTAACCATAGACGAATATATTCTCTTAATAATACAGAATTATTTACTTGTTTTAATATTACTAAGAATACATAGTATACTGTTGGAACAACTCTAATCATAAATCTCCTTTAGTATAATTTTGAAGAATGCATAACTTTTAGCATATCTTAAATAGACTTTTTGAAAGCTTTTCCCAGTTAATATTTAAAAAGCAACAAAAATCCATTTCTTATTCATAATGTAAATCATGTTGAGTTCTTCAAGCAACGGAAGCGATGAAGTCCTAGAATTGGAGTTTTTATATTATTGAACGTTAAACTTCATTGTTGTTTTTTATTTATGCGCTAAAACCACGCTTTATAAAAGTGTTACTAATATGATTTTGAATCTTTATGTTTTGTTAAATAACCTATAATATTATATTATATAATTTACGTTTTCAAACACTGCCTGAATACTATATAACGTTATTATTAAATATAATGTTAATATATTGGTTGTTTTTAGAAATAATATTAGAAATGCTGTTAATTAACATTACTAATATTCCAGTTAACCACTCCAACTAAGCTGAAAATGCTTGTGCTAGGAGACGATTCACGACAATAATCTAATGGTGGATTCGAACCTACGACCTTAAGTTTTGCACACCGTACCCTAAATCATAAGGCTATTGACGTTTTAATATAAAATCCCAAGTCTCCTTCCTAGAGAGGATGTCGGAGTATTGTCCGACGCGCGCGGTTCTACTGCCGATTGGTAGATTATACGTCTACAATTTTTTTTAATTTTTTCTTTAGTCGTTCAAGTTTCTTCTACAAGCTTTGCTTTACCATAGATTGCCACGAAGCATGATCCTCAGCCCCCTGCATCCGTAGTCTTGCATAGGTCATCGACCCTAGTTAGTTGTCAAATATTGCCGCTGGATGCTAATCGCTAAGAAACTTATTAAGTTAATCCTTTCGCATCAGCATTTCCGGTGCGATGTTCGCTCATCCGGTGTTAATTGAATCGTCTCATAACGGTCGGACCATTGATTGAATAGCAATCTGCCAATTGCTATCCATTCTGAATTATAATCTAAAGCGTCGTTTCCCAACCTGAGGTTTGTTATTGAAGGCGGTCGCAATCTACTAAATAAATGACCCTTGTGTTCAAAAAATTCGTTTATTAAAGTATATAAATAAATTTTATTACAGTTTTATAAAATAATATTACCATGTAATAGCAACATGAAAAAAAAACTTATAGCTTGCTTTGTGTCGCAAAGCTTTTTAGTTACCTTTTTGACTCTTTGTTTTTGAGTTTTAGGTGATATGGTGACTATTTTTTAAATTTAATTTGGATATATTTTTATCTTATTGAGGTTGAAAAACGAACATATCTGATGATAAATGTAGATTGGTATATGTTGCGTGTTTGACGTCAGAGGCGCTGTATAAAACAAAGATTTTTTCTTTCATCAAAATCATGTCGTGACAGCTGCGATTAACTGTAGCAAGAATAATTCAGCTTGAACGGGGTAAGACCGACCTTTGTAGAATACCAAAGTGAAACAATTGTAGACTGCGTTTCGTCTTACGAAAAAAAGAAACAGATGATTGGACCGGAGATTATCTGCGTAAGTATTACGCAAACACATAGACACATGCTTGTCGTTCATATGTAGTCTCAAAGAACTTACATCACATCCAGATCCAAAAACCAACAGTTTAGTGATACATTGATATGGTGCCTCGAATAGGAATCGAACTGATGAATCCAGATATTCTAACCACTACTCTGCATCACGTGAAAGAATTTCATAATGAATTGACACAATTCTTCAACTCGATTTGATACGAAAAATCTTCGAAACTTATTGAATCTTAAAAAGACTTTTGAAAGCTTTTTCTAGTTCATTTTTACAAACATCCATCACGTATTCATGATGTAAGTTGTTGTCCAACTTTCGTAGAAGTATGTACATTATATATCCCATGTGTAACGAGCTAAATTTTTAAACTTTAATATATGATATAATAATTTCTTTAAACTATCTGGACTTGGCACACTAGGTGACCGACATGTGGGGTGGTATGCTGAATAATTTCACAATTATTCCTAAATTCGTAACAAACGGGCTTATTCCAATCAGCCTCTTGAATCACGCGAGGCGGTTGGGACTCAGGTATGGGAAGCTCCAGGCTCAAATGCAGAAGGCGGTACTCTTACACCGCACTCATGTTCCGCTGTTTGTCTTTCTTTCGCCCTAACCCTCGAACTTTTGGACTTTGGACTCCTTAAGAGATGTGCGTGATTGTCGGGATGTGGGGATTCCCGTCTATTGGTCGTTATATATGTATATTTATTTATATTATTGACCAACCAGGCGGAGTTCCTCATGTGTCTCCCTCAACAATTCCTTTATTGCATTACATATGACTCCATACAATGATGAGCACTGCACTACAGAAAAAAAAACCATAAACAATCAATCATAGTGACAAGTACTTTTGTATTTTTTTTCCAATCTACGCCGAAAGAGCTCAAAGTTTTGAGATCTTTGAGATCGTTTTGAGAACGGGTTTGGTTTTAATTTTATGAATCACTGGATCCCAAGCCGTGGTAGCATTCAGCCATCTTATCTCTTGAAGTTGGGATGTTTTTTAATGTCAATAGCCTCGCGAATCATCGATTATATACGCGAGTAGTTATAACGATGGGTAGCCATGTTATAGGACCATAGATTGCCACAAAGACCCTGAGCCTGCATCCGTCGACGTACCGCTAGTTGCATAGGTCGTCGCTTCATCTGTGGGGGAGCTCTAGGTTCAGCTGTCGTTAAGGAAAATAATAACTTCATCAAAAAGACCGCAGTCTCACCGAGCTCACATAATTTCACGCGACACCAGTTTGTGATTTGCCTCGAATGTTATGAGTTCAGATGACGTGAATTGACAAATCGTTGTTACTTTATGAATTAGTATAGAAATATTTTTTTTGAAAGTGTTGAGTGTGACAAACGGGCACACGATTGACAAGGAATCATTTACTGTGGATCAAGATCGTATGCATCGGGGATCGAACTCTGTTTTATTCGCGCAATTCTTCCAAGAAAAAGAAATAGACCACTGTGTCACACAATGTTGTCGGGGACACGTGTTGCGGTTAGCTATCCTTGAAGGTCAGAGCCCACACCCTGATCATCCGCGAACCCGTAATCACCTTTTAGCCACTTTATATCACAGGTAACCTTGCCCGTATTCTAAAAGCCTGGGATTAAAGGGCTGAGGTTAATTCTTAGCTAACTTTTGAAAAATCTAATTCCTAATTTTCACAACATACATTTCTTTTTCAATAAAAATGAATAGTCCCGCATTCCATTTGCAATCGCACCTCAGAAATGGCGGACGGAAATGGCGTCAACACCAATATCCGGCCCGAGCGGGAGAGTGCAACCTTTGGAAAATTATTCGTTTGTATTCTATGAAAAATGTAATTTATTTGTGCCCGACTCTTTAGCTAGATCCAACTTAATTTCCGCACGTAATCTCAACTATTCAAGGAAAATATGTAAAGTCACTGTTATACAAATAATTTATATATATATATATATATATATATATATATATATATATATATGTATATTTATATATCTCAACAACAATTCAATAAGTAATGTCCTCGGTCAGGTATGTGTAATAATGCGGCGGCAACAAACCATCAACAGTGTATCTCTATCGCAGTAAATATATAATTTAGATTTTTTCTTACGACCAGAGAAAGTATAAAAAAATCTACTTATCATCAATAAGCTGAGAGTTTTGGGTTCTCCTTCATATTGCAGATAGACTTTTTTTTTACATTCGTGCAATTTTTTTAGTAAATTACTTATCTAAACGGATCTTAAGTTTTTGTAAAATAGATATATATTTCAAATTTTTATAAATAATGAAAAATATTAAATGACATCCTCATCTATCAAAGAGTTGAAGTGTTACTACATTTCTGACCACACAGACGTAACATCTAGGGCCGTAACTGACACAAGAGCTAAATCCGAAGTCGAGTGGGAAGACAAACTAACAACTCGGCAAACAATTTACACGGAGGGCGCTCCGGACGGAGGCGGTCGGCTGCATCTCCATAACTAATTAAATTGCGGTGAAGTTGGGCGCAGGTGCCACGGCCGCCAACTGCCCCTGTTCTTCACACTGCTAACGCCATCTAGCGCTCCTAAAATATATACTAAGTTTTCACTAAAGCACTTATATAAGCTCGCTGTATTTACAACTGGATATGTTAAATAAAGCTTTGATAGGTGCAAACGAACTCTTGTGTAAATTGATCGTATATGAATTCGAAAGTTGTTGAAAATGTTTTATTTTATATATAAAAGTAAGTGTGAGAAATGAACACAGTTTATCTGATAGTAAAAAGTAACTGCGGCCCATAGATATAGCAAAAATTAAAGTTGCCATGTGTTGTCGCAGCCATAGTAGCTTAGTATCTTATCTTAGTGCTTGTGTTTAATTTCACGGTATTCGAGCAAACCGAGTTTGATCCCCGGTGCCGAACACCAATGAAAATTATTTTTAAATGATAATACCACATGATAGGCGACGGAAGAAAACATAGTTAAAAAATCTGCATGCTAAAGAAAAAGATAAACCAAAATTATTTCGAAAACATTCAAAGTCCATCAATTTGCAGTGTAGTTGCATAGGGGTAATAGATTAGATTAGATTAATTTATTTCATGAATCAATAATTACATTTTAAATTACACATATCAATTTAAAAGTATTGGTTTTTGTAAATAAACAATATTATACAATTAATATGTTGTTTGAAACTATTGGATTAATTTAAATTACTAAATATACTTAGGTTATTACAATTCTTAAGTGATTTGATTTTATATTTTTTTTTATAATCTAATTGAAATTAAGTTAAAATAGCTAAGTAAACAGATGTAACTTAAATGCACTCCAATATCCTCTCTACGAAGGATGTGTATAGCCAGTAGGATCCGCATTTCATGTCTTTAAAAGATTTTTTATTAATTATTCTTTTAGTAAGCAATTTCATTGGTACTGGCAACGGGAATCGAACTTAAGATGCTTGCGTACTATATGTATACATACACCATTCTTGGATATATACACGTACCTCGTTTTACATTCAACTCAATTCGTCTCTGGCTCATACTTAGGTGGACTGGTAGAGAATTCCTAAGGCATTAATCCCTCTTGTATATATATATAAATAAAAAAAAAATAAAGCTTAAATAAATAATCAAATACTTTCAACATAAACCACTCTGAAATCATTGAAGTAAGAATACCGCTCTAAGTTATTTTACGGTTTATGTAAATGATGTTTGCATAACGGATAAGTCTCAAGATGTTATTAATCATATTAAAAGTTTCCCAAGCGGAGGGTGCATTTAGTTATCTTGAATTGTCTTTTGTTAGATATCTAAAAATCAAGCGGATCATTTCGAAAAGAACGAATATTGCTTAATGCACTTAAAAAGCTTTTTATACTTTTTTTATTTAAAACTTTTTGTTTGCCGATTCGAGATATATAGGTTGATATCTTATAGGAGGGTAAGATTCATGTCCTCTGAACGAGTCTGAATTTACGTATTTCATATTATTGTGAACAAAGAGGTAAGCAAGTTATATGTATATAAATATTTTTTTATAATTCTATGGGTGACCACCGAGCACACAGTCTACCTGATGGTAAGCGATGAGAAAGATTCAAGATGTACATGCTTCTTCACCCGCGACGGAATGCCGCCACTAATAACCACTAATTGGATTGATATATGATGGTCTGATATTATGACATATAAGGATTACATGTCTATATATCTTATTTTTTGGACTAGATGTTCCGGATTATAAGACACATCTCATATTTAGAGATTTATTGAAATAAATATTTTAATGTTACTTTCGGACCATAAGACGCACGAATTGTTCACCCAGGTACAAACAATTTCTAAGAAAACAAGGTTTCCGTATTTATTCCTTTTAGAAGCTTCTTGGTTTATACTATTGTATCCGCTCTGAATTGATCTCATACTAACATCGGAGGTTTTTCAAACAGTGCACCTCGACGTTATGCCAATATCTTATCTATCCATAATTTCAATCCTGTCTCATCCATTACAGGCTAAGCCTAACTTACTAGCTATCGACGTTCATAGACAAAGAGTGTAGTTTAATCGGTGATCCTTTCGCTTGTCTTGAGATAAATTGCGTCACTTCAGTGGCGTGCTATATTTTTCGGACTAATAGACGTACTCAAATTGAGAGACGATTTATTGAAAAAAAAAATAATTTTACTTTCCGATCGTATGATGCACCCAAAATTTGAACCCATTCTTTGTAAAAAGATGTGCCTTATAAGTCTGAAAAATACGGTAGGTGTTCCTTGGCTTCTATATTTTTTTATAATACTAAGTGCGTGAAATGAGCACATAGTTCATTTAATAAGTGAGGACCGCCACGAACCCTCGACATCTAAATCCACACTCAACAAAGAATGATGAAACGCATGCGTTGGCAAGAACACAAAAATATTTAGTCAAACGTACCAAAAGTTGAACGTAAATAACACATACACGAGTGGAGTACCCCAAGGCGCAATAACGGACCGATGGCGAGTCACAGACGGCGCGGTCCCGCGGTGCACTCACAGCCTCCAATTTGTTATGTAAATGGATCTTTTGTGCGGCCGGTGTTGCCTGTTGGCCGCTGCGCCCTCTCTATAAATTTGTACCAATGCGGCCGACAGTTTCACAGGCAATTTGATGCAACGAGACATACTTAAGGACTGAAAGTGCTTATCCAGTCTAATACATCGTGTGCTTTACTAAAACTTTATACGGTAAAAGGCAGTGGTAGTGTAGTGGGCATTAGTGACTTTTTTTTAAAATATATTATGATCATAAAACTCCGATTCTTATGGCAAACACTGAACTCTTTTTCATTTGCAACATCTCTTGATAAATTTAAAAAAAATATGCGGCATATACCATATCACAATAACAAATATACGTGTAGATCTTATAACACCAAATAAATTAGAACTTGTCTGTGTTTTCCCAGAATTTACACACATTTAAACGAAAACTTCAATGTGTTTTAATCCCTCTTTTTTATTCAATGATTTGTTTTAATTCCTTAAATTTCTACACATTTATTTAAGTTAGAAACTTTATATTTGTACTTGGATAATCTTAAGAAGAGCTTACTTAAACAGCACAATATGCAATCCCCTTGGGATTCAGACGAAGCAGCTAGGTACACTAAACCAAGGCTACGCGGCCGTCATATTAAGCCGTCGTAGCGTACGAGGAAATGATGAATAGATTAAGTAGTGAGAGTGGATATGCAATTGAACGAAATGGGTACTTCTAGTTATATCCTTCGTAAGTGCATATGGCAATAAAAATAAAACTCTATCGTCCAGAAACAAGATCTTAATCGCAGACCATGGAACTGTTCAGGATGTCGTTAATTTAAATCATTTATGTATTATGGGTTTATTATGGGTGTGAAAAAATGGGACTATTTTTTATTAGAATAAACTACTGGTATTAACATAACTGACATTCCAGTCAACAAGTCTAAGCTGAAATGCTTGTGCTACGAGATGGTTCTCGGCATAGTCGAATGGCAAATTCAGCCTTAAGTTTTTCAGATCGTACCCTAAACCATTGGGATATTGAATTTTATTATTTATTTAACCTTCATTGTAAACGCCTTATTATTTTTAAAAAAGTCAAGCCTTGAGTCAAATATCGATTGTAAGTGTCGATAACAATTAATCCTAATTACTTACAATATATGTAACAGACTTAATATATATAATAAAAATAAAAATATTACGATTTTAAGCAATAAATATAATAACATAATCAATGCACAAATATAAAGTATAGACATTAAATATATAAGAAAAATAGATTAAATAAATAAATTGATATAATTTTATTTTTAATATAAACTGCAAATTAAAATGAGTTCCCATGTGTAACACTCACATCTTTTAAATTATTTTTATTTGGAGATCGCTTAATGTTATCAGGTAGGGCGTTCCAAAGTCTATTATTTATATATTATTATATTATATTGATTCTTTAAATTATGCGTTGCAGTGTTATTTTTCATCGCATTGATATTGCGTGACAATATCCCTTCAATGATAACAATCATATATAATATATATTTAACAAAGCTTATTGAAACTTAAAACATATTTAAACTTTAATACACATTAATAATGACACAGCTATGTTGCGACTAATTTCTTCCCACAACATGAAAGGACCATCTCACTTGACGCTTCTAATAAATATTTTAAATGGTTTCGCACTTTATTATACAAAATAAATATATTAAGACGCCTCCAACTACGATCCCTGTAATGCACATGGACTGGGAATTTAGAACCGAAGAATGGCACGGAGCTTTTTCTAATCCGAAGCTTATTTGCGGGATATCGCGGACTGGAAGTGGCACAACGGGTACTGTTTACTATGATAACAATTCGTTCATACTCAAAACATTAAGTCGCAAAAATTATTTGGTATTATTATTGATAATGAGTTTGTTATAAGATTACCAAAAAATATCGACTGTTTAATTATATAGTAGTATGTATAGTAAGTAAAAAAATGAATTTTTATATCTCTTCATTTATTATTTTATATTTTTATAATATAAGGGGCTACAAATGAGCTCGTTTTGAAGTCGTTTGATAGATGGCGCGAGGTAACGCACAATAGAGTTACTCTCAAATATACTATAAGTACCAAAACATTTATGAATTTTGTATCCTTAAACGATACCGGACCGAGCTGACGTTCGAACTTCCTTATGTGGGGATCTTTAATCGCATATCGCCCTCCTCTGTTTTCGTTGACGTTCTTCGTCCACAGAAGTTGGAGAGCAGCGGTGTTGGAGAAGCAGTCTTCGTGACAGACAGTATCGTCGTTGCCTCCCCTACTCAGTGGGCCTTCTCTTTACGAGTTTGATTCTGTAAATCGCTAGAGGTCATATGACCAACACCATGGCATAAAACAAATGATAATTGCGACCTATAACATCTACATCCATCCTCAAAGATCACCCATGAAGTCTAACATGGAATGCTTCGTCGCCGGTAACAATCCGGTTATCTAAATTGCTGCTGTTCTGTGAGAGAGTAGTCCCGGTTATGCCGACCCATTCATCCCGTAGCTAAAAACAAACTGTGTGATTCTCCATCATATTTTTTTTGTATACACTAATAAAATCGTTTATTAGTGTATATAAAAAAGAAATTCAATATCTTAATCGTGTTGTTTACAGAATGCGAATCTCCGGTCACCGGTATAAAGCTATAAATTTTTAGTCGTCCATAGGAGCTTAGCCCATGACTTCCTTGAGCTTTCCTTGTATCTTTTCTCATGACTTGCTTCTCTTGAGTATTCTATTTAAATTTACTGATAGGTTGACCGTGTTTTTTGTTTATTCAGTGATCGGATAGTTAAATATATTTTAGTTATTTCTACGATACATAGAGATATTCGCCCTTCAAAATCGAAGAACTTCTAAAACCCTCGTGCAAAAAAATTATTAATAATTTGAGCATTTTTTAGCAAGGTTTAAAACATTAAGAAGTTTTGAAGATAAAACTTTTTTTTTTACCTACCCGATAGTAATTTTGACAAGCAATAAGTATGTGTAATGTTCCTATCTAGAATAAAGACATTCGATTTAATTTTATTCCACTGAAAAGAAAATAAAGATAATTAATTTTGGGGAAAATCTGCTGTAATATTATAACTGTGAGTACGTGTAATTACAGTAACGGCCCGTTTCAAATGCGGCGAAGTATAGGTAGACAATCAATAAGTGTAATCCTTTCATGTTGAATAAAGTCTTTTGTATAATACACAACATATAAAATGAAAATATAATTGTTGGAAACAATTTCAACTGTAATTATATAACCGCAAGTACCTGTAATTGAGGTATAACCGCTCGTTTCAAAAGATATGAAGTGTAGGTAGATATAAGAATACATAGAAAAATGAAGTTATAAAAAAAGAATACATAAAAAAAGTTCTATAAAATAAAGTAAAGACACATCATTTTATTTCATTTCAAAAAGAAAAATACAATTTAATTTTGGAAACAATTTCTACTGTAATTATATTACCGTAAGTACGTCTAACCTGTAACTACGGTATAACTACCCGTTTCAAACGCTACGAGGTGGCTACGGAGGCTTATCTGTGAACAATTTACATAATAAGCGACTCAAATTGGCCTTCCCCTCACCTCCTACGTAGAGATAGCTACCTACATCGGGGGTGGCAGAATCAATGATCATTGCCACGTTTACTATTTTACCGCTCCGTGATTCTGAGTGCATTGTTTCTTTTAGTATACCGAGGGTGACCAATGAGCACACAGGTGACCTTATGCTAAATGATTGCAATGGACTACAACATTCAGTCTCAATAATTATAATACCGATTGATGGATGTACTTGGATGTATCGTGAGCATTATTATTTTTTTTTAAATCGAATAAACCAACAAACCAGCAATTAACAGCGGTACAACTACTCTGCAGTTTGATTCTATCTGCAGAATGAACAGGTCAAGTTGACCAGGGTAAAATAGTCAGAACACCAGCATAATGCCTCTGTATTTCGTTTGGTCAGTACAGGGATCCGGAGACCTTTGTACTGGTGACGAGGCATTCCATCTCAGTTCTCAAGGGTACACAATGCATCTGCATTATGATTCCTTGGCAAGGATGAATGTAGATATCATGGACCGCAGGTATCACTTACCATGACGTAAAATATCTGCTCGTTTGTTACTCTCAATGTAATAAAATAAAAACTAAAACCATTTGAGGTTAGAAATATATGGATACGTTATAATTTATTTTGTTTTGAGGGTGACATAGGAGCACACGGGTCGCCTATTGGTGTGACGGTAAGTGATTCCTGCGTTCTATGAAACATTCATCCACAACAAAGAACAGAACAGGACATAGATAAAATGCTTTATTATATGTATTTTAGTATCTGGATCTATACACTCATCATATGAATTATGTGAACGCGGGCGGGCGGTTTTCAACTACCAATCAATCCATTAATTATGCTGAATGACACAAGCTGCAGTGTGCTTTACCATTGTTATAATTAACCAGGTTTTCAATTTTCTCTTAGAATGTGTCACACTGACTGATTTTGTCTCAAAAATAGAATGCTTTTCAATAAAACTGTCTTGGACTAAAAGTTCCATAAGGGCGAATACGCAGTAGAATACCAAAACAAAATATCGAGCCGCTGTAATGTGACACATTATCATGAAGTGAAACTTTTACGAAAATGCTTCGTCAAAATGCTTTTGTACGTATTTTTCCATTCACACCATTCGTAAGAACGTTACAATACATGGAAATGCTTTGGTGTGTCTTCGTCTTTATATATACTTTAGTTGATGCAAACTAGACAAAACATATCCCCGAAATACTGTTTTTCTTCCTAGATTTAACCCTCGATATTTGCACTGTATACCATATCTATATCCGATAGAAACATCTGAACCAGGCGAGGTTCTAAGGATCCTCTTGGCCAAAGTCGTAGTGGTTTCCCATAAATAAAGGTTTCAGCTAAGAGCCCAAAGCGCTTCGCCAATTTTCAACCCAGTAACTATAATAACAGTGAATCCTCTAAAAAATCATAATAGTCTTATTTATATATAATAGGGGTAGGCGGATCTACCCATATACCCAATAATTATTCCTCGGCTGGAAATAGAACCTAGGCAGCCGCGAGGCAGTAGCCAAGTACTCCAAACAGCACGCCATGCAAACATAATTTACCTAATTAGGATACGAGGGATGGACTTAGAGCAGTTTCTGACATTTTATCGATATGAAATTACATTAATAATCATATTTTCTAATAGTTTAATTGTCATAGGTTTAGGCAAAAATAGGAAAACCCTTGATAAAATTAAATGGTGATTCAAAAAAAATGTATCATGAATAGGTCGGATCGATAGGGAAAGGAACGCCTTCAGAATACAACCGTGGAATAGCATAATAAAGGTTTTGCATGTTGTTTTGCATGCAACTTGGAACCTAATTACAGGTGATGAGGCCTTTCATATCAGTTGTCAGAGACCATGAATGTGCATCATGGCTGAGGAGAACTCGTGTCGATGTTAAGAGCCGCTATCTTAACTTCCCATCAGGTTAACAGTTGCAAAATAATGCACAATATTGGCCTCGAAATTGAAAGAATCATTTTTCATTGTCTGAAAATAATATATTATTTCGTTAGATTATTATGCTTTTAGAATGGAGGAAATTGTATCACTGTACACAGTTCTCTGCCACTTTTAAACTACGATATCCCACAATAAAGCTATCCGCATTAAAATAAGCTCAGAGCTGTTCATCCTTTCGAAATTCCCAGTCCGTGAGTATACTCGCACAATGTACTATTTTATCCATGCGGTTGCATTAACTCTGGGATTTTTATTTTTATGAGTGCATTTTAATATACCCAAACCATTTAAGTACGGTATGTCTATATATTATTGTCCACTAACTTCTTTCATAACTTGCTTTATCAGTTAAATTTAGTTCTATACAATATATTAACTGACAAAAACTTATATCATAGGAACAAACTTCATCAGCCATAGAGCGGTACTGCGATTTTTTTATAATAATAGGGGAGGCAAGCGAACAAACAGTATATCTGAAGATAAATTATGACTGCGACCCAAGACGTCCATCCTTAATAACATTTTCAGATGCACTTGTGTTGACACGCTGAGGACAAACATGGAATTTCTCGTTACCTGTATTGGTTCTTTGGCTTCCTATACACACCATACGAAACACACGAGCGTTATGCTAATACTCCACACCACCAGTATTCTATGAGCGCGTCCTTCCCCGAGTCAAGTTTATCTATTCATACTACAAGAAAGTATAATATGTTCATTAAATATACCATTTATCACTAGCACAATAAATAATATATATAGTTTGACTTTTAACGAGGTGAGATAGAATAGAAAAATTCTTTGGTTTCGAAAGATTTATCTATCCTCGGTCGTTTGATATAGCCGTGTCTATTAGTTAGCATAGTGTACCGTGTGCAATCAAAAGGAAATTTATATACTCCTGTTGATGATGACCATATTTTTTATCATTGTTCCTTATCTTTGCTATTGCATCCGATTATTAGTATTCGCTGAATACTACATTCAATCTGATGAATCTAGATTGAGATGAAAATAATGTTATTTCATTTCAGTTGGTTATTTCGATAAAAATAAGAAAAAGTTAACCAACACTAAAAATAAACACCAATTTCGTCTTTAGCGTATTGTGTACGAAGCGTGGTTGTCCAGTCACCTATCTGAAACTATAAATCTGCTGCCCGTCCAGAGGGGCTTGGTTTCGTCCACTGAAATCTTAGAGGATTCTTTGTATGTATCTTTTCGCTCGACTTGCATCTATTGAGCCTCAACGACAGAATATGTGACACGACAAATTTATATTTCGTATCACTTATGATTTTTTAAAGAGTATAAAAAGTGAAATGGTTACGAGACGTGGTCATTCACTGATGGAAGTATGAGAAACATTGGTCACTCAGCGAGCTATGGTAGAAAAAAAACCTTGCTCTATGATCAAAATGCATCTTTAATCTATTTTATTTTAATCTGTTTAAATGAAGATTAACAAATAAACAGTTCACCTGGTGCGACTGCAAATACGATATGACTAGCTGTTTGCCCATATTCTCGACTTTATTAGGCACGACGAATGGCTCAACTCCAGCCCAAATTTAAGTGGATTATAAAAGCATGATCTTTGTGCGTACTGCAAAATCAGAGAGGGTATTGTGAATAAATTTAATATTTTAACATTTAAAACTACCTTTATTCTTATATATACATTAGGCTGGCAATTAAATTCTTTCCGTTTTTTTTTAATTTTATATTTCATTAAAATGTTATTGGCACAGTTTTTAATATTGTTTGAAAGGAGAGGTTTTGTTCTACCGGAATATGTGTTTTGTTTTCTTTTTCAAATTCATGTGGATTTCCACCTCTTTCTATCTCATTCAAATGCTGTGCGCGGAGTTTCGTTTAATACTGATGCAGAAATGAGTGGGATGCAGTGGGAGAAAGCCGAAAACAACAAGGAGGATACATACCGATTAGCAATTGTTTATTTTTATTGAAAAATAAACTTTGCATAATAAATAACTTTTGCCATTGAAGTATATACATTACATTGGATTTGAACCATCACATCAAAACTAAAGTATAAAAAAGTGTGTAAATATACAATCTATTTAATGTAGTGTTAACGACGATAAGATATACTCTTGAATAATTTTTCTACCATATACAAATATAACTTTGACCAATAAAATAAGAAGTTGTAAACGACAAACGATTGTAAACTTTAAACTTTTTACCGATTTTATCGAAAAAATTGTATTTGCAGTGGACGAGCAGCGTCCGTCCCCGACGCCGGTGCGAGCCGATTATGTTAATGTTACTATAGCTATGTTATGATGATGATGATGATGATGTTATGGAATATACACTGTTTTATAGCATATATTCCATAACATAGCTGCTGGTCACAATCAACATCTAATCTTTTGCGTGATGACGGACGCGTTATAGGTGTAATAGTATTTTTTTAATGGCAATCATGATCTATTTTATATATGTCTGTAACTTATTATACCTTCATAGCATTGCGATACCATCATCATAGCCTCCCACATAGATTGCCGTAAAACATGATCTTTAGCTCCCGTAAACTGTCACAGGTCGTCTCTTTAATGCGGTCATGCACTGGGAATATCAGTCCTAGGTACTCAAGAACCTTTCTTCCACCTCGGTTATTTGTTCTATGAGCTTTAGGGCCAGCCCATTGTCATTTCCGCGTGATTCTTCAGATGTTTTCAGCTTTCAGTCACATTCGTTTTACCGCGGATGTCTACGTTTTGTTTTTCCATCACATGAAAGGAGCACATAGTTCACCTAAGTGATTCTGGCGGCCCATGATATCTACATTCATATTTGACAAGGAATCATAATACAGATGCGTTGTCAACCTTAAGGACTGAGATGGAATGCCTCATCACCAATATAGAAAGGTCTCCGGATCTCTGCACTCACCAGAAGAAACACAGCAGCACTTTGCTGCTATTTTACTCTGGTGTTATGTGAGGGCGTGATCCTACCCGGGTCAAGCTGACATTCTGCAGCAAGAAATAAACTGTAATGTAGCTCCACCACTGCAGGCTAGAAACAAACTGCAGTGTAGCTCTACCACTCTTCTCTACGTTGAGTGTCCTAGGAAGAACACTATGGATACTTTTAAATCATTTTTGAAATTATTATGAATTATTATTACAATTAGTAGCTTTTTTAAAAAAAACAATGATATTACTAGTATCATTAACTGTACAGCGATATCCCACAATAAAGCTATCTGCATTAAAAGGAGCTCAGAGCCGGTCTTCGATTTTAAATTCCAGTCTGTGAGTATCTTCTCGCTCTATGTACCACTTTATCCATGCGGTTGCATTATCTCAGAGGATATATTTGCTTGTGTCTTTTAAACGTTACTCGGTTTGTTTTAAGTGCATTTCAATGTATTTGTACCGTTTAAATGCAGTATTTTTTACAGTGAGATACCTATGAAAATATCTTTTCATTTAAATACTTTTTTTAATGCTTGACCACTATTCTATTGAGGGTAACTAAGTTCACCTGATGGTAAGTGATTTCTTCCATCAGGTGAAATTTGTGCTCTTTTGTTATTTCGGTAGGTAATCATAATGCAGATGCATTGGCACTTTTGAGGACTAAGATGGAAAGTCTCTCCAGTAACCAAGCCAAGGTCTCCGGATCCCTACACTCACCAGACGAAACCCAGCAGCGTTATGCTGCTATTTAATGCTGGTATTCTGTGACGTAATAGTCAGATCAAGCCAGTTCATTTATGGCGCCGTCAGACACAGACATCATCGTAATTCTACCGCTGTTAAAATCCTATAGTTGTTGAATGCATGGTTCAGGTAATGCCTCGGCCGGGTCCACACAAGCTGTGATCACAAACTACCGCCGATGTAAACAAACTAACGTGTTTCCGACGTGCGTACAGAACCCAAGGTACAGATGTTTATAAAATATAAGTAGTAGGATAATTAAAAATTTGGTACTCTAATCGTTATTTTAGTGCAGGGTTTGATTGAAATCTGTTATGTAGTATGTGAGTTGTGGATATAAATGACGCCTGAAAGAAGCACCTGGATATCGATTCGTGCCATCACGCGTTAAAATTGCACTTCATCATTCACTCTTCCAATTTAAAAGTATAAGTATATATGTATATATACACATATATATATATATATATATATATATATATATATATATATGTATATATATACACATATATAGGTCTTTACCTATGAAATTGCTGTTTTTTATGAAATAAGTTAAAGTATTTGTTTTTTAACTTTTTTATTTCTGTTCTTTAAAGTAATCACCCGTGTAATCGATGCATCTTTGACAATGTTGTGGTAGTTTATTGCTGCCCTTCTTGTAAAATTCAGCTGAACGGTTTGCAACAAACTCTTCAAAGGCATTTTGTACTGCCTCACGGGAATTGAATTTTTTTCCGCTAAAAAGTTGTCCAAATTTTGGAAAAAGTAATAGTCGTTGGGTGCAAGGTTTGGTGAGTACGGTGGATGAGGGAGAGCTTCCAACCCCAGCTCTTGCAGCTTGCAGACTGTCTGTTGTGCAGTATGGGGTCGCGCGTTGTCGTGTGGGAGCAGCGGGGACGACCGATTGACCAAAGCTGGTTGCAGATGTGCGAGCTTCTCCATCATTGTCTTCAGTTCTTCAGAGTACACATCTGCAGTAATGCTCATGCTGTTTGGTAAAAAACTGGTCATTTTTCGTTTAGGGCATTGCTTTGGTCCTGAACCAGGATCTAACCAATTTGCTGAGCGCTCACGATTGTCGAACAGAATCCACTTTTGTCACACTTAACATTTCGGTTCAAAATTCTTTTATTTAGTTCTTGTTGAGCAGCGCGAGGCAGGTCTCAACGAGTACGTTACGCTGGCGATCGTTAAGTTCGTCGGGTACCCATCAATCAAGCTTTTTTACCTTGCCAATTTGTCGCGAATTGCCCAATATTGTTTTGATGTTAACATCAAAAGCTGCTGCTAGCTCGGCTGTAGATTGAGTATAATCAGCTTCGACAATCACCTTTAATTCATCATTGTTGATCAAATTGTCCAGACGACCACCAGGTTCATTTTTCAAATCAAAATTTCCAGAACGGAACCGGGCAAACCAATAACGGGTTGTGCGTTCGTTTTTTAAAGTTCCCTTCGTAAACGTTATTGATGTTACGTACCGTTTGTGCCGCGTTGATGCCACGACGGAACTCATACTCCATTGTAAAGTAAGAAATTTTTAAAGTATCCATTACGTCGAAAAATGTTCAAACGTAATGAAAATACAAAGCTAATCAATAAATAACAAAATACTAAATTTATAATAAGAATGTCATGTTTTAAAACAAAATTAATTTGAATTTAGAATTCACAGGCAATCAAATTTTTTTTAGCTTAAAATGGCCAATACTGAACGACAATTTCATACCTCATATATATGTCTCTACCGCAACTCACATAACTGCCAACATGCACTAATTAAAGACTTGTTTTAGAAATTGAGGGATGTCAAACGAGTAAATGTATCGCAATTTGTATATATGATGATGTGAAGGGACATAGACCATAGCTGTGAACCCGTATTGAATGAGCTACGTAGCTTGTAATTAAATTCACTTGAATGGAAGTAAATGCAATCATTAGTGAGCGCATAATAATAAAAGTAAAAGTCAATCGCGCGGGAATCATGGCAGTTCAACTAATGAACCCACCTCGACTCCAGTTCATTCCGGCCACTACACATACGTATTGGATCTACGTGTTACTTAAGTTCTATAACTGATCGTTTTTCACTACGCATACATTTTTATTTGAATGATTATATGCATTCATGACCATATTATAAGGAGGTGACGAACGATCACAAAATACAGCTGATAGTAAAGTATAGGTAGGTAAAATATATAAGTATATATATATATATATATACATATATATGTAGATATATGTATATATACATATATATTTATACCTACATATTTATTAGTCTCATCTAAAAATAAGTACGGTGGATGAGGGAGAGCATATTCGAAATGGCCACCTTTGCTTTTTATAGGCCTTAAATCTCTTTGGCCACAAATCTATGGATTTACGCACTGTTTCCAAGGGAAATTTCGCCACTGCTTGCTCCAAAGATTTTTTAAGAGACTCAATGTTGCCCTGTCGTTTAGATCAGGCCATATCCTCATCAGGCTAAAACTGACCATTGTTTGAAGTCTAAAGGGTTGAGGTCTGGGATAGATGAGGACCAGTGTTCAGTGCTTTGGGTAGTTCGTGCCTTGTGACCAGGTGCAGAGTCCTGCTGGAAAGTCCACGGTATATTTTTAAAAGTGTATTGCTGAAAGGTTTCATAACATGATCCATGACTGGACACTACATACATAAACTTTGGCTGAAGTTTTTACTCCTTTTTCAGAAAAATGTAATTTTGTGACTTCTTGATAAGACACGCCCTACCAAACCATCACTGACGCAGGATGACCACGTTGTACCTTTCCACCACCACCACTTGAGCAGCTTCGTTAGAACTGTGAGCGTACACTTTATCATTTGGCTTATTGTAGTGTTCTTCAATCGTGAATTTTTTTTTATCGCTATAGAGGATATTTCTGTGCCTTTCACCTGCGTATCGCGACAGAAGGCGTTTTGATCGATCCACTCTCTTTAATTGTAAAGATTGATTTAGGGCATGTCCTGTATATCGACGATAAGCACCAAGCTTCAGGTCTTGTTTTATAATACGCGACAGAGTCCTAGCGGGAATCTTCATTTCTCGCGATAAGATTTTTTGCTTCCTGATGGGGTATCGACGAATTCTGGCTTTAACAGTATTAACAGCCTTTGTAGTTCTAACAACACGCGGCCGCCTCGATCTTTTCTGGTCTTCGACACAGGAAGTGTTGTTTTATCTGTTATATATACGATATACGAACATACGGCCGATACCAAGCTTTTGAAGTGTCTGGAATATGACCAACGGCTCCATTTTCTCACATTTTGTGCAAGGCGATCACTGCAATCCTATTTTCTTTAACACCCCATTCCATATTGTAATGAACACGAAAAAATATGTGAAATGGCGCAAAATCGAAAGAAGTTTTTAAAATAATATACGTGTTCCAAATTCAAAATAATTAAAAATTTGAAAAAAAGATAAGTTTTTATGTAACAACGGTATTATACGGCCCGACTTGTTATATATATATATATATATATATATATATATATATATATATATATGTAACTAGTCGGTAACAATTTCAATTTAAAACCAACTAGGAACTTATTTAGGTTTAATGCGTACCTAAGCCAGTGCACGAAACAAACTGGCAGGTTAAGAAAAAAAAAACAATGTTTTCATAGTTATATTTTTAAAAAAATCATAAGTGCATTGGTATTGTTTTACAAATAGGTGGTGTGTTTTTTGAAATAAATACTCACTCTAGATTGTAGTTTAATTTTTATTTTGAATTAAAATATATATATTATTATTGACGACCACTAGGTGTAGGGTACGATTCCCAGCGGAGGGACAAGATTTATGTATCACAAGTTGTTGTTTTCCGGGTCTGGGTGCTTTGTATGTATCCACCGTGTTCTTAAGACTGCATTAGAATCTTTCTCCGACTTTGTTGCCTTACATCGGAGTAGTGAAGGGAGCGACAAGTGAGATCCTCTGCGTTTTATATTTTTACGTTTTTTCTTCAAGTAAGCAATGCCCGAGAGTACGACATTGCATATTGAGTGTTGGTACTGTCACAGATGGTAAAGGGTAGTAAACTACTAACACATACTCTCCTAATCTTCATTAGGAGAGTATGAGTCAGTAGACAGTCGCATTATAATCGGAAGGAAACTGTCGCAGGCAAATCATTTCAGGTATGATCTAAGCTAGCTCATTATCTAGCATAATACACGAGGAGGTGAGGAGAATAATTCTTTCTTCACCCAGTGGCATAGATTTTATTTTTTATAAGCATTCACAAATGCTTTATAACACGATCTGACTTTTCTCGTTTTCGTCAACTGAACTCATAACATTCAAAGCAAATCACAGATTGGTGTAGCGTGAAATTATATAAGCTCGTTGAGAATTCGACGATAAGTCTTTTTAATGAAGTTATTATTTTCCTTAACGACAGTGACTTCCGATTTAACTTTTCCTCTTTTTTGTGTTATTTTTTTATCATAGTGGGAGCAAACAAACTGATGTGTCACCTGATGGGAAGTGATCACCGTATACCACGAATATCCACAATACCAGACGATAAGTAAGTGCATTGCTGGCTTTTAAGAATGGTGCAAGCTTATCTTGACGGTCCCTAAATGGTATCGGGTCAGAACTACCACTGGCGACAGCTAACTCCATGATGTCGAGCCTGGTAAAAAAAATTCGTATGAACAAGGGGCACAGTGTTGGATTGCCTACTATCAAGTTCTTATGAAGTTTTTAAATGCTAATTTTTGGGAAGTTAAGTGCGACAAACATTTGACCATACAGGTTCACCTGACCCATCTTCAACAAAATCGCATCTTGCGACACATGCGTTGTCACCCTTGAGGACTGAAACGGAACGTCATATTACTTGAAATTAGGTCTGCCTTACACTCAACATTCCGATAGCACCGCTATCACACTATTTTGCGATCTTTCGCGTCTTCTGTGAGTGTTCACTTATCACTTCTGCAACTGCTGCCTGTAGTATGAGAAAAAAATTAAATTAAATAGAAATGAATAAAAAGCGTTATCACCGATAGGAAGAAGGCGATGTAATATTTTTCGTTTACATTTTAGATGATAATGGACAATAAAAACTGTTAGAGAAGATGGAAAAGGTTTATTTTTATTGTATAATTAATTGACGCTAGATGGCGCTAGTGGTGTGAAGAACGGGGGCATTTGATGGCCGTGACACCTGCGCCCAACTTCACCGCAATTTAATTAGTTTTAGAGATGAAGCCGATCGCCTCCGTCCGGTGCGCTCTCTGTGTAAATTGTTTGTTGAGTTGTTAGTTTGTCTTCCCACTGGCTATCGGATTTAGCTCTGTTTTAGTTACAGGACTGAGTTGCGACCGCTGAGCGGATGTTAGTTTACTCTAGAGAACTGCAGAAACCTAAGAGTTTTATGGTTGCAATAATAAGAAAGATATAAGAATTTATAAACTTTTTTATAATATTAGGAATGACAAAAAAAATACATTTCACTTGATGGTAGATCGGATCATAGCGTTCTTATTTATCCTCTATAAAGAATCCTGTTGCGGATGTCATCCCTAGGAATAAGTCACCTAACCATTAATAAGGGTCTATGAATTCCTTCTCCGTTATTTGTTATATATTCTTTTAAACAACATGCATACTATACATACATTTCTGAACAATATATTTCTTTCTAAATAAATTACGTACATACTATTTTGACAAATTTAAAAAATAGCAAAAGAGTTATGGTACATACATTGGTGGTGCTGCAGTTAGTTTATAAATCCAGCATGAAGCTTCTAAGTCTGTTGGGATTCGAAGACCGTTATGGTGACGAGGTATTCAATTTTGGACCTCAGGGCTGAAAGTTTCTGTATTATGATTCCTTATCGAGGTTTAATGTGGGTGTTATATAATCATTTACCGTAAGGCGATCCGTATGTTCGTTTGTCATCCTCAATATTATTAGAAGAAAATTTAATGTTATTAATGAACATATTTAAGACTAATGATATAAAGACATTAAGTGTTCTTGTGACGTAATTTTGACGCACATTGGCTGTTTTCTACTTTAGCGATAGGAACCAGTGTATATGTCGCTTAATATTGGAGTGATTCCATTAGCAGCTGATGAGCGGACGGACAGTCCTCGCTGTAGCGCTAAGCGGGGTACATCAGTGTGTATTTCCCGTGGCTTTGAAATTTGATCTTCGATCTTATTGTAAATACATTACATCGGAATACGGAAGGAGTCAACGCCAAGCCACTCACTGTGGCTTTGTTTACATGAATGCCTACGGCACTATAAAACGTATATATATATATATTTTTTAAAACTTTTTAAGCAAGTGCTTGACCAATATTCCACCTGATGCTAAGTGGAAATGCAGTCCTGGATGGTAGCACAAGCTCAGTAAATGCCTATTCACTCTACTCTTGAAAACACCCACATTGTAATCGGAGGGAAAGACAGACGCGGGCAAACTATTCTAGTCCTTTGCTGTACGAATAATGAAAGACGAAGCAAAGCGCTTCGTTCACAACAAAAAGTTGAAATCCAGCAGTGCGTCGTGAAATCCGATGGTGGAACTGCGCTGATGTAATACTGCTAATAACTCGAACATATATATAATTAGTTAGTTAATTTAGTTTATTTTATTTAAAATATTATTTTTTATTTCACAATGTATAAATAGTTCATTTTCACTTAATCTAAGTTATCGTACAACTAGTTTAAATTTGTATGATATAACAAACTGTAAGTGGAATTATGTGTATTAAGCAACCTATGGCCATTATCATTTTACAGATCAAGTTACATGTAATCCTGTTGGTGGTTCTATATTAAAATAAAATAAAATAAAAAAATATCGTTGTGATCGAAATCGGCGAGTGAAGACATCAAGGGCGGTTTCGAATTAAAAAAAGCCCATACATAAAAATTTCAACCACGTCACCTCTCTAGAGATGGTGTTAGAAAACCACACAGCTCTCCAGCAACTCCGGATTGGCGGACTTCATTTATCATTTCTTTTAAACACATGTTTCCCTGAGATATTTATCTTCACCACGGTAAATCAGTTCTTATACCGTAATGAACTTAATAAATTTCATCGGTGCCGGATCAGACTCGATTTGCTCGCGTACCGTGAATTAAAAGCGAGCGCTTAGACACTATCATTGCTCTACTGAGCTACGACGTCATTCGTGCTTTCGAATAGTGAACAAACTTTGTGTTTAAAAGGACATTTGTACTTTTTCTTACTTTGACTTATAAACAATCCGCGTGCCGGAGAAGATTTAAAGCAGAATTTGTATTATGCAGAAGGATATTTCTACCCTAGTGTTTACCTTATATGCATAAGTCACGTTTGACATTACACATTGCTTGATCAGGTGAACCCTGTTCTGTGGAAGTGGACGAATAAGCAAAAATCTTAGAGGTATATAAAATAATATAAAATTCTATATAAAGGAGTTTGCCTGTGAGTTTTTTGGTTATAAAATAATAGACTGACTGGTCTGCATTGACGGTGGTTTCAGGATCTCGGTTGACATGGAGCCGAGGTGCGATCCTGAAAATGCTTTGACGGTATGCTGACTTTCAAACAATTTAGTCAATTGGGTGTCTTGGAAGTGAATCCTTAATCTATCTAAAGATTTAAGAGTTATCATTCCATGTAATTGCTATTTCTTTCCATAAACAAAAGATTAAATAGCATATAACAGTTTACGATAGAATTCAATCAGTCAAGAAAATCAATCTATATACATTACCCCCTATATAATATACGTACACTTAATAATAAATTAACGGCTTAGGATAAAACTTTAACAATAAAATCTACGCTACTGCTAGATTCTAGCTGGGTCGGCTAGTCCAGTGAGTGAACACCAATGTGTAATAAATGTATAGTGAATGAGGGATTAGATAGTGTTAAGCTGTAGAGTATACATATAGAGGGTATTGCATACATATCATCATCATCATCATTTCAGCCCATCACTAGTTCACTACTGAACATTGAATATGAACATCCCGCACAGAATGCCACAGAGTACGATCCTGGACCACCGGCATCCATCGACTTCCCGCAGTCTTGCATAGGTCGTTACTACATCACGACTCACCGCGTCCAAAGCTGCGGTAGCTAAAACGAGGTTGCGATTTGTATACATTAGGTCTTTACCTATGAAATTGCCGTTCTTCAGTATTGGTCATTTCAAACCAAAAAAAAGTTGTGATTGGCTGTGAATTCTAAATTAAAATTGATTTTGTTTTTAAAACTTGACATTCTCATTACAAAGTCAGTCTTTTGTTGTTTATTGATTAGCTTTGTATTTTCATTACGTTTGAACATTTTTCGTCATAATGGATACTTTAAAAATTCGTCGTGGCATCAACCCGGCACAAACGGGGCACGTAACATCAACAACGTTTATGAAGAGAACTTAACAAACTAACGCAAAACCGGTTATTGGTTTGCCCGGTTCTGTTCTGGAAATTTTGATTTGAAAAATGAACCTCGTGGTCGTCCGGACACTTTGGTCAACAATGATGAATTAAAGGCGACTGTGGAAGCTGATGATAATCAATATACAGCTGAGCTAGCAGCAGCTTTTGATGTTAACTTCAAAACAGTATTGGTCCATTTTCCAATTGCAAGGTAAAAAAGCTTGATAGATGGGTGCCCCACGAACTTAACGAATGCCAGCGCAACGTACGCGTTGAGACCTGCCTCGCGCTGCTAAACAGGCATAGAAATAAAAGAATTTTGAATCGATTTGTTACGTGCGATGAAAAGTGGATTCTGTTCGACAAACGAAAGCGCTCAGCAAGTTAGATCCCAATTCAGCCCCAAAGCAATGCCCTAAACGAAAAATTACCTCTAGAAAGTTGTTGGTTACTGTTTGGTGGTCTAGTTCCGGTGTTATTCATCCCAGTTTTTTACCAAATGGCATGAGCATTACTGCAGATGTGAAGAACTGAAGACAATGATGGAGAGGCTCGCACATCTGCAACCAGCTTTGGTCAATCGGTCGTACCCGCTGCTCCTACACGACAATGCGCGACACCATACTGCACAACAGACAGTCTTCAAGCTGAAAGAGTTGGGGTCGGAAGCTCTCCTTCATTTATTTCATAGGTAAGACCTATTATATATATTTGAACTTTATCAGGAAAACCTTTGGATCTATAAGTATTTGTATTGAACGAGCAACGCAGCCCGCAGTAATGCGCACCTGAACGGAACTACGTAAAATCATTAGCGAGCGCGCATTATAATAAAAGTAAAAGTCTATCGTGCGGAAATCATGACCATTGGGCTAATGAAACTACACGGACTCGAGTTAATGCCGCCCACTGTACGTGGCCAATTGTATTTTATTAAAATAACAAGTCCATTTTGACCACGAATAAGTTTTTAAAGAGGAGCTTAAAAGCTTTGTCTGTGGTCTCCCGGACACCTACTCTTAACTTTCGAAACACAAGAGCGTTATGCTGATATTCCGTGGAGCGACTGTCATGTTTTATAGAATAGGCGACAAACTAGCAAGAACCTCACTTTGTGATAAATAGTCACTGCCGCACATGATCATCCGCGACATCAGAAGAGTTTCAGATGCGTTTCCTGTAAGTGGTGCGTCGGTGGCCTTTAAGGAAGGTGTAGGCTTTCCCTTGAAGGTTCATAAGTCGTATCTGTCATGTCACTATCAATGTCACTAAAGCAAAAATAAACTCATACAAATGTTCGGTTGAATCTTAATAAAATAAAAAAAATAAGAATTTAGTTTAACATCTATTTCTCAAGAAACGAAAAAGCTTTGCGCGTAGTAGACATTCAATACATAACTCTACGTAAGTTCAACAACAACTTACACCATGAATAAGGGATGGCTGAAATTAACTGAAAAAGCTTTCAAGAAGTCTATATAAGATTAAAAAAGTTTCAAGTTCATTAGAATAGAGGGGCGAAGATTTGAGCTTGTCATCTCTTAAATATTATTTGTTTCTAGGTTTTAGTAAATAATTTACGCGTTTCGTTCTTCGTTTTGTATTTTCTTTTAGTTGAGAGTGAGTCGAGGAATCCGGAGATCTCTCATCTTAGGTCCCAGGAGTGTCATATTTGCATTATGATTCCTTATCGTGGATTAATATGGATGATATTAGCTACAAGAATCACTTACCATCAGGTGGACTGTGTGAACACGAATCGTCATGGAGTGATGATTGATAAATTTATTGCCACTTTGTGCGAAATATACTTCAGTAATGCCCCCAATATTTATATATTGTAACAATTGTTAATTGTAACAACTATTAATGTCTTTTAATAGTTGTTTATATATATATATATATATATATATATATATATATTCATGAATTATACTTATTACATACATAAAATATAGAAGTCACCGAATATAGTAATTATTTAATAATAAAAGTATAAACGAGACAAAATTCAGCCTTACCTGCAGTTTTAGCCCGTATTTAATTTTTAAGAAAATAAAAGAGGCATCGTTATAATAGGGTAAAAGAAACAAATTTTTTTTTTAACATCGGTATAAAGTTACAACCTGGGATATATGTCCCATTAGTGTTATTAAGATTATGAAAACATTTATTTTGATTTGATACACATATAGTAAAAAAAGAAATACTTTTTTCTTTGTACGATTTAGTGCAAAGCACGTATATCACATGTAGGATATATCATGTTTGTTCGTTTTTCAATGTTTCTTTGAGAAAAAAATTGACGATGTCATCTGGTCGCTCCTTTTATTGGTATATGGTCGCCAAATTTCAGTATAGTATTATATCTCTTTGATGCCCTATGATGAGCGTCGCTTATTTTCAGTATATCTAGATTGATAGTTAGCATTTACGATTAAACTTGACTGGGATATATGTGTTCAAATAGTCTCGAAAGGGTTAAAGTATATAAAGCGTTAAAGGTATATTGATTGACGATAGATGGTGCTTGTGATATGAAGAACTGGGGCAGACGACATCCGTGGCACCTGAATGCAACTTCACCGTGCTTTAATTAGTTATAGAGATGCAGCAGACCGCCTCCGTCCGCTAAGGCCTCCCTCTAAATAGTTTGCCGAGTTATTAGCTTGTCTTCGTCGACTTAAGATTTAGCTCTCGTGTTAGTTGTGGCCGCTGAGCTGAGATTTTTATGATTGCAATCACTCTATGTTATCATCATTCAACACAAGTACTTTTACAAAAACACTACAAATTATGTTTCATATACAATTTTGAAGGCCAATTGACGTAGTGGTTAATAAATTGTTTGGTTTGTGAGTCTGGACGGCCACCCTACTCTATGACGATTAAATTCTTTATTGGTAAGGAATCTGATACTGAAGTAAAACCCTGATGATAACTAAAAAAGTATACGTTTCAAGCGTATACTTTTTTAGTTAGTTTCTTTTAATATTATTATAATTTTAGTTATCTGATGTTATCTAATTTTGATAATAATATTAAAGATGGAAAACGAGCACACAGTTCACCTGATGGTACGTCATGAATGTGGCCCAAATCATCAACATTCATACTGAACAATATTTCAGGGTTTGCATGCACGGGGGTGGATCCCTGATAAGAAATGCCCCGTTACGTGAAATTCGGACCACCGTCCAACTTTAAAAGCATTATGTTGCTATTTCACGTGGTCCTCTCGATCATGTTCAATCTAGAAACTAGCTGCATCGTTGCTCTACTAGTAATATTTTTTTTCTGTTCTATTAACAGTATAAGAACACTACAACCATATATCATAACATAAAACGATGCCAAACAGTTGACACAGGCAAATTTTTAAGGAAGCTACATTGTTACGTACACGACCCGCGAGAGTACAGAACGTAACGCAGATGTTACCGCTGTGTGGAATGAACAAACAGACCCACGCGAACTGTCCGACGCTAACATTCCTGACTTGTGTTTACAAAAATCACACGGGACCGGCTCGCGGACTTGGACAATTTGTTATGCAAATATGCCGTCCACATAGTGGGTCCCGTCTTGAAGCCGACTGCTTAAATACCATCACGGAAAAAAACAGCTTTTGCAAATTTTGATCTAGACTGATTGTAGATTTTTTAAAATAATTTCATGATAGACAGTACAGTGATACGATTTTATGATAGTCCATTTATTTTTCAATAGATAAAGCTGTAGACGTCTCTGGACCAATAGTAATAGTCATTCAGTAAATTTTTTAGTGGTGGAGCCACGCTTTTGTGGGACATGAATGGCTCGGCTCGACCAGTCATAATGGCATTCCTTAATAATGATAATTTTGCATAAACATAACGTTAATGTTTCCACGCCATTACGGTAGAACGTACTGCATGCTATGTTACTTAGAACACTTATACAAACCGTATTACTGCAAATTAATATATTTTAATATGAAGAATATGATTGATATCGTGGATTCTATTCGTAGCACTCATTGGCTCTCCGGATTTTCGCGCTTGCACTAATAATAATAATAATAATAAGACATTTAAATTATATATAAAATTATATCAATAACAATAACAAAAAAAATATTATAACGAGAAAGAAAAAGTAATAAGAATTACAAATGCTCAAAAGGTCCACGATCCACTTAAAGGGACCAAGGCTATGTGTTGCAACGCCGATCCGACAGGGTTAACTGCTCAACGTGATACCGATTACCCAAGGAGGGTAATCAGCGCTGGTATTCTGCAGAAACCCCGACAAATCACGCGAACGACCGTCAGCGGCAGATAAATAGAAAAATAAACGAAAATAAAAAGACAATAAAAGGAAAAAAAATTAACAATAAAGGCTTGAATATAAAAATACTTATTGAAATTAACAAAATTAACAAAACGGGAAATCAGAATAACGGTATATTACGCTCGACGCAGTCAACCTAAATGTTCACAAGAGGATTATACATACAAATATTATCCTCACCCATTCTTTTGTACGTCCATCAGAAACACCTTCATCTTATTTCTAAACAAGGCCTTGGTCTGCACGTTCTTAATGGGCGGCGGAATATTATTCCAGCACTTGGTTGTTGCGTATCGAAAAATGCCCCGAAATGCTGCGGTATTGTGACGCTGTGCACTCAAAAGGTGACGCCGTTGCCGCTATACGCTCTCATTGGCCCACTCTAATTTACGGAAGAGATATTTGGGTGTCTGTAACTTTAAAACATCGAACAGTTGGCAAGCTAAGTGGAGTTTTCTGCAATGTGACATTTTTAGAATGTTGAGTTGATTAAAGAAAGATGTAACAAGACTTCGAGGCGGTATTGTAAACAAAAACGGGCGTGAACGTTTTGTATTCGCTGAACTACTTTTTCCGTTCTTGCATACAACCTCGGCCCGTAAACTGTATCCGAAAATTCACATCAAAATTAAATAAATAATACCTCTTAAAATTATTGTTGTTACGGGTTATTGTCAAATAATTGTTTGGTTTTGAAGACTTCAAATTCCCTATTGAAATTAAAGTCAAAATTTGTTTCAACTGAAGCTAATTCTCTTCTAAGTTATAATATCGGTATATTTGTACAATATTATCTCTATATGTATTATTTTCTACGGAACAGGCATAGTCACTCTGTGACCAAACTCTCTATAAAAAAAGGTAATAATATCGTTCGAAATAAACATCGCACGAACGTTTCCTTCAAAGACATTTCCGATGGCAGTGCTCCAATCAAGTTGTACCGGCTAAGCGGTTCCTATTTCCGCCCAAAGATGGCGTTGTGCGCACAAGCGGCCATGTTTTGTATTTGAGTGTAATCAACCTTTTGTCCGTACTATTGTCGCAATTGTTGCAGCGGTATTCTTCCGGTCTTTTAGTCTATTGTTATATTTACAAAAATAGAACAAATATTTCTATAGTGTAATTATTTTTATTTATTTAGAAAATTTTCATATTTGATATTAATAAATAATCTAAATTCTATTTATACAGCAAATGTTTAACATTAACTTAATTATATTTGTATTGCAAGCATTGACGTGGTGTAGGATAAATTTACTTAATTAAAAAATCTTTTCTAATCGAGTCGGAACGCATCCGCATCTAATTTCGTTGTCAGGAATTTGATTTGGATTTAAATTAGGGTCATAAAGAAATACAGTTTACCGGATGTTATATAGTCATGAGTCCTCCCTCCCCCCCCCCCCTTTGATTTAAAGAGCTTGCAAAGCTATTAACATTACTAACAGTCTTGACCAACTAAACTAAAACGTTTGTGTTCTGAGGTGGTCCTCGATAACAGTGGAATGGCGGATTCAAACCTTTGGCCGACCTTCAGTATCGTAGACCGTACGCTAGAAAATTATTCTATCGTAAAATTATTCTTACGTATCACTATAGACATCCATTGAGAATGTTTATTTTTTTATTTGATATATTAAAAATTACAATAATAATTTATGATTACCTCAATAAAGCTACGTCAATAGCCTTATGGGGTATTAAGGTACGGTCTGCGAAACTAAAGGTCGTAGGTTCCAATCTGAAATTCGACTAATACTAGTATGTCCAGACCTAAAGTCTAGACCTTTCTTATTTTTTTACGTGTTGAAATGCCTACACATACCTGCCCTCTCTAAATCTAAATCAAGACTAAATCTCACGGTCTTCCTTCTGCCCACCTAATGTTGTGCATACGGGTACGCTTACGCATTCGACGGCGTGCACGGCAGTGGTGGTCCACTTTTTCGGGCCTGGCCGTTGGTTGATATGAGAGAGTTTCGTCTGATGGGTGTAGCTGTCCGGAGATTACTGGTGACGAAGCATTCCATCTCAGTCCTCAAGGGTGGCAACGAACCTGCATTATGATTCCTTGTCAAGGATGAATGTCATGGGCCCCAGAAATCATTTACCATCACGTCAACTGCGTGCTCGTTTGTTATTCTCAGTTTGTAAAAGCAAACCGTTAAACACTGAAACTAAAAAGCGTAAGCATTTTTAATTTGAGTGTTTAAAGGTAATTTTTAAAATATTAATAGCATTACATTGCATTCAGTTCCTTTCATAAAAATAAAATAGAAAGAATAGAAGTTTTATAGTAAATAAATTCTATTAAATAATAAAAGTTAAATTTAGTAAGCCATGCTTTTTGAATAGTGCAAGAACAATGGGCAGGATGATTCTATTAGCATTCCTTTATTAGATTCTATTAGAATCCTTTTGAACATATCCTTGTTTTAGGTGACGCGTTTAGTACCTTCAATTATAAATAAGCTAACCGACTCCGTAACCTTCTGTGTTTTCTCATATGGCCATCAGTGAAGGAACACGGCTTAGTTTCTTATGTTTTTTTTATTACATTGAAAGTAACTAACGAGCACACAGTTCACCTGATGGCAAGTGATTCCTGTGGCCCATGACATCATCCTTGACAAGGAATCATAATGCAGATGCGTTGTCACCCTTGAGGACTGTCATGTAATGCCTCGTCACCAGTAATAAAGGTCTCCGGATCCCTACACTCGCCGGACGAAACACAGCAGCATTATGTTGCTGTTTTACACTGGTATTCTCTGAGGGCGTGGTATTACCCGGTCGAGATGACCCATTCATTTTGTATCTAGAAATAAACTGCAATATAGCACTACCTCTGTAAAATGGTAATCACTTGCAAACGTAATGTACTGGGCTATAAATCTGAATTTTATATATTTTATTCTAGCAACTATTTATAGATGTTTCCCAAGCAGCCAGACAGCTTCGAAGATCCTAACACCCTGTCAGGCATCGCTGAAGGTCAGCTGTAGGAGCGAGCGGGAGGCAATACACATTTACAATGCGAGTACGAGTGAAACAGATAATTCGTTTTATCGGATAATCCAATTATACAGAACTTAGTTATGAATTGAGAATATTTTTTTTACTACAATATTAGAGATAAATAAAAAAATAATTTAATAAATCAGTACTTAAGTTTCATAACCTTTCACCTCTGAGGATTAAGATGGAAATCCCCGTTACCTAATACCCAAGATCTTCGAAGCACTGCCCACCCCATAAGAAACAGGCTGTGAGGTTTAGTCCTTCCCTGGTCGAGCTAAGCCATTCATGTTGCAGTCGAATGGCATCTTTACCACTGTTATTGCAGCTGTTCTGGTTTTTAACAAATGACCTTAACTGCGCAGAAAATATGATAGTGCTGTAAACATCTGTGTCAACACAGAGGCACCCATTTCTAACTACCCAGTAAGATGTAATGCATTTGCAATCAAAGATAAGACGAATAAATATATGAAACACTCTCTGACCCGGAATTTATGCACAAATAATATTTGTCAGGTGAGAATCGAACCCATGGTGCAACTTAGAATCCTACACTTGCCACAAGGAGTTCAATGTCATTCATGATTGTTCACGTGATCGACTCAACTATTTTCGTTTAAACATTTTAATTCACATAATGGTGTCATATATTTACGAAAATACTGCGAATTGAACATAACAATGTTTTGTACCGATATTATGGAGCTTTTTTTTTCCGAAGTTCCGTGACGTCCTGACGTCATATTTAGCCTAAACTACCGTCAGCTCGCAATTCTTTGTTTGTTTATACATAAATAAATTTAGAATTAAATATCTAACAAACTGATTGTCGTGTCAGTTATGTGTGTGAAATCGGAAAGTCAAACGCCATAGTCCTGCCGATCACGAGTGTTTTCAATCTCTCAAAAGGTAGAAGTTGAAAATAAGATATAGTTTTAGTCGCCATTTTTATTCAAAACTAACTTTATTCAAATCCACTATTACACGTTTTATATTTTTTATTTTTAAAATTAAAGCTTTTACTTATTGTGAATAAAGCTTTGATAGATTGATGTTAAGCTTGATCTTCTTACAAATATGAAGTAAGTGGTATTAAAAAATATATTTATAAATTATATTTTATCCACAAGAGCCGTTGTAGCTCTGTGGCTAAACGCGCTCCCTTTTAATTCATGATACGCGAGCAAACCGAGTTCGATCCCCGGTGGCGGTTTCGATGGATTGTTAAACGCAATTTTGAGTGTTGATTTACCATGGGAGGTATAATATCATAAAGAACCCGGCGTGTTTTAGATATAAAAAAAGAAAACGAAAATATTTGAAGTCCGAAGTCCGCAGTGGAGCTGCGTGTTTCACTATGGTCTAACCCCTTTTCTAGAGAGGACGCTTGTGCCCAGCTGTGGGATTTATATATAAAGGCGGTTACTTTACTTTTTTTATATTTACCACATTTCTTGATATAGAGCTTTATTTCGAGTGAGAATACAACACTTTGTGCTGACCATCGCAACGTTTATTCAGTAAATTTCTTTGGGCAGCGAAGCAGAAACCAATAACGGTCGAAGATTGAATCAAACTTAGGACCGCCGTGCCTACACAGCTAGTAGATTGGCCGGGTGCTTCCTTGGTCTGACTAAAGTTCTGCTACAGTCATTGAATTCTAACTAATTTAGTTAAATGCTTCTTAACTTTATAACAAATCTATTCGACCATTACATAATGATCACGTCTCAGTTCCGTAGATCATCATCATCAGGTACTTGTAATGTAATCACTAGTGATTGTACTTACATTTTATAACAACAGAGTTCTATATATTTTATTTCAATATGTTACCCAAGCGGTATATGTAGTTTAATATTTTTAAACCTTATAGATGAAAATTAAAATTATGTCCCTTTTTTAAGTAGATTTGAACATTGATGCCACGCCTGGTAGTGACGATATAATTTAATGTATGAATAAGAGATTCGTCATCAAAGTCTATCCGTAGACAACCAACGAAGGCATCCAGGCCTGAGCCACTTCCACCTATCGACTACCCGCAAGCTTGCAAAAGTCATCGCTTCATCTAGTGGGGAGTAGTACTATACTGCGACTGCTAATCAAGACTCAGTGAGCCAGGCTACCAGGCAGAAGACCAGATTACGATGAATTTTACACAGCACAACAGATTCCGAAGTGTATGATGCACTAAACACACACAGATCCTATAAAATATATGCGTTTTAAAATATTTTAAATCTCATTCACAGTAGAGAATAGTGGAGAATGTCCTTTTAACTTTGAAATTAATCGAATTTTATGGCCAGTATTGTGCAGCACGCGCAAACCGTTAAGCCTACGAATTATTCGTAGGCAAACGCGTAGTGCTCTACGCGCTACATAACTTTCAACGTAGCCGAGACGTAAAATTAAACAGTGAAATAACAAACGTTTTGTTTACTATTTGAACATATATTTGATTTTATATCTTTTAAAATATTATTTGTCATTTATAAAACATTATAAGTATAGTGAATTTATGTAATTGTAAATAGAATATACCGATTTTGATAAATAGTTTTATTAAAAAAAGACATTAAAGAGATAAGACAAACAATGTCCGGTAGGTCTGTATCTATTTTGTATACTGAAAAACAGCTGTTTGAAAACTAAATATTACGGAGTTTGTGTATAACAACTTAAATCTAAATCTCTAAAGACAATAATCTCAAGCAGAGAGAGTTAGGAAGTATCGCAACTGAGCGCTACAAACTTGAAACTCCGGCCACCCGTTGAATACATCCACATATGTACATACGAGCCAGACTGCCTACATCTATGCTAGACCTGCGGTATCAGACGTTACAGTGTCTGATAGGCGGAGAGCTCAGTACCACACGGCCAACGACCAACGCAGCACGCGGCTAAAATTTTCCACCTCCGCGAAATATCGTAAAAAGTTTTCCACTTTCCGCGAGAAATTTTTCCAACCTTTTGCCAAAACTAAACGCGTTCTCTGTTGCGGTGTTGGCGATTATAAACACGTGACGCGTACTGTAAAAAGACTTTTTAAACTTTTTTCATTCTGTATTAGGTAGTAAAGTAATTTTATATCGTAGTTTTAAAACGCTAACTCAACCGGTTGTGAATTGACGTAGTTGCATGTGTAGGATTCGATGTTAGTCGCGTATTTATTATAGGATTTATAATCAATGTGTGTAGTATTCATAATTACTTATATGACTATATATAACGTTTAAAGATCTCCATCAGTGGGCACAGCGTCTAGGTAAGTAAACAACTTATATTTAATTAGATAAACTTTAATAACCGTATTGCCAATAAAAGACTCTACAGGCATTACTTTTTAAAATATTACGCCTTTCAAAAATAACGAATGAACAGATTTTTTCCTACCAAACGAAATCATAATACAACCGCCTTTAGAACTTTGTTGTTGAATTTGAAAAACTCCATACCAGAAACTTTATCACAATTTTTATTAATAAAAATATTTTGAATTGAACGCTGTTGTCTTTCCAAAAAAATATTATCCCTATAGCGTTATGGAAGTCTACACATGGTTATAAATAAATTGACCTTACAATCTGTTTTAATGAAAAGTAGCCACGGCATGACTCGGGATAAAGTTTTATGGATGAGGCCTGTTCAGCTGTGGATTATTAAGACGTGATGATGATCACGACCGGGAAATTTACGCTTTAAAAACTGGCGACAAATAGTTTTTTTTTGTACCGATGATGTGACAAATATGAAAGGTACTATACCTGCCTTTATATAATTAGTAAATATTTGATTTTTTTTATAATATTGGAGCTGGCAAACGAACGCAAGTAACCTAATGGTAAATAATAAATGCGACCCATGATATCTACATCAGTCCTCAACAAAATGTTTACTTGCGGTGTCACTCCCAAGGACAGAGATGGCATACCACGTACCTGTACTGTCTCCGCATACTTACACTCACCATATGAAACATAGTAGGTTCTGCGCTGGTATTCCGTGAGGGAGTGATCCTTTCCCGGGTGAGAGATCCCCTTTATGCTGCTGCTATAAATAAACTGGAACGTGGCTCTACCACTGTTTACAATTGTACTGCCTATTGTTTAGCTTTAACGATATCTATAAATATTTAGAGAGATAATAAATTATTTAAATCGTGCTAGCTTAGCGTGTAAGCTTTCTTAGACAAATGAAAATATTTAGAACGTTCCATCCATATCGCAGCTCTGAACTGGCTGCAGTAATAATAGTGTCGGCTATGAAAAAAATAGCTCTTGCACAGAATACGTTTTAAATCAATTTAAATTTCCTCACCAAGGCGCTATTAAAGATTGAAAGGGGTAACTGAAATAACATTTGAATCCTTTGTATGATATGTACGAATTTACTTCATATTACGTACATATGAAAAGTGCCCTGAAGAATCTACGATAGCCGTTCTTACGAAGTCAACCATAAAGATGATGAAATGATTGAGAAGACGATTCAATTTACTTAGTTCTTGAGGTCAAAGGTAAAATCAAAGTTTGTTTAACTTTCTTTGTTTGGAAAGTTTTTAAAACGATAGAAATAAGACAAAGAATTGGTAACTATTTGGTATTCTAGAACCTTTGCATAAATACAATTAGGAGCGTTTCATTAAACTGCTATGTCAACAACAAAGCTTATGATTGTAGAATCACGCACGATGCACACATTATAAAGATTCACTCATTACACAAAATATCCGGCTCACAGACATTTCTATTTTCCCATCTTTTTCTAAATATTTTTGTTATATATTTATTTATTTCATATATATTATATATTAATATTTTTTGCAAATTCAAAGCCATCAGTAACCGTATAAAAGCCGTGTCGCACAGATTACCAGATCCCCGCCCAGTCTCTCACAAAGGAATATTAGAAATTGTATTATTCTGCTTTATTAATTAATTTTGCAAAAGAGTTAAAGTAAATTGTATTTATTATTGTCTATTGGTACACGGTATCTTAACAATTCCACGGTACGCGAGCAAACAGAGTTCTATCCCCGCTACCGGTATATTAACTACCAATGAAATTGTTTATTATAATTTTAACTGTGAAATTACACGCAGCAGTGAAGGAAAACTTCATTAGGAAATGTTAATTTTGAGAAAAAAATATAAAAACGTTTTAAGACATGTATATTCCACCATACAAAAGGTCAGGTATTTGGTGCTGTAATTTCTTATACAATCCCAAAGAACACGTTCAGTCAAAACAGTATCAGCAATGCCAGAGAAGGTTAGATTTGTATAAAGAAAATTCTTGGCTTTTGCACCACGATATTTGCGCCTTCGCACAAATTGTGAACGAGTTTTGGTCAAAAGTTTAGGTTCTTTCTTTTTTCTAAACTCAAGTTACCACTTCGTGGCACCCTTTTACCTTCGGTACAAGACAAAGGTGAATTCGCGGCGAGAACTGAACTCAATTCCGTAAAAAATGTTTTGATGATTGGAATATTCGTTGGCGTAAGTATATCTTTTCTGAAGGAGCATACTTTGAAGGTGCTAAAATGAATTTAGATTAATAAACAACATTTTATGTATTATTGATCTTTTCCCGGCACTTTCTTGACAGAGTAGTATATTTCGCTTTACACTATGATGTTTCTGAGCAGCAATTATATTCAAATAAGAAGAATTTTGTATGTCTTGTTTTGTTTTTATGTATTGTAGCAACAATTTTAATACAACTCAAATACAAATTTGATATCACAAATCGTTGGCTTTCGGTTCAGGCTATGTTGTATATTCCTGTCGTCGACACTTCATCTGAACCATGCTTCAATGTTATTGAAAATATATTACATTGGACTAAGGAACGACAAATGAGTGCCTCTGTTGTTGCGCGAATGCTTACACCACTATAATATATCTAATGCAGTTGAAGTCATCTGGTAATAACCTAAGATATCATTATGTAATTGTAATGTACTCGACTTTACTAAGCTCTAAAAAAATATGTTCATTGAGCAATCGAGTTTTTTGTCCCTCAGATTTGTCACCGTACCTCCTTTGTTTTAACAAGTTAGAGTGATACCACAAATCCTAAAATATATGGAAACTATAGATAAAGCGTTGTCACACGGACATTTTTGAAAACGAATGAAATATACCAGATACTGTATCTATTAGATAACCCATAACACAATTCTGTGAATTTGCTTTTATTTGTGGGATATACCGCAAAAATCTTTATATAAAAATGAAGATTATTAATATTAAATACAATGTGTTAATAAAATAGTGTCTTTAACAGAAGAGTGAAGAGTAAGGTGGATTTATAACCACATAACAACAGCATTGGCTTTAAAAAAATGATTCAACGCAAATCTTCACACCATCCGCGTCCTTTCTGACATTTCCTTTAAATCTTTTTGACTTTGATGACCATGACGAGAAAAAGGGTGACCACCCACTAGTCGCGAGTGACGAACTATGCAAGTCTGTGAGAAGTTGATGAGTACAGGTGGTTCAGGATCGAGCTCGGTGCTAATTCCAGGAGGATGTTCAGCAGAGGACTAGTAATGGTTTGAGATGACGATAAATCTATTGTGGAGTGGCAGAGCTACACTGAAGAATGCATGGGTCAGCTCGACTGGGGTAGAACTACGCCCTCACAGAATATCAGCGTGAAATAGCAACAAAATACTTCTGTGTTTTGTCTGGTGACTGTAGGGATCCGGAGACCTTTATTATTATATATATAAAGAGAAATAACATCTCAGTCCTCAAGTGTGACAACGCCTCTGCATTATGATTCCTGATGATGAATGTACTAGATGTGATGCCGCAGGAATCACTTACCATCAGGTGAACTGTGTGCTCGTTTGTTACTCTCAATGAAATAATTAAAAAAAAGGCATATTTATAACGTTTATAAAGACCGGCACGGTCTGTATAATCGTTAAAAATGGTGGTTAAAAAAATATACACAATAAAAGTATATTTTAGAATAAACTATAATAAATACGTTTTTGTTTTACGTCTAGCCAAATTTATAATCATTAAGCTGTAATATAATTTAGTGTTCTAATATCTACTACCAACAAAAGAAATGCAAATGAACTGGTCTCAAAACTTTCTTCAACTCAGAACAAAACAGATAATAAAACGAAATTGCCAACATTTCTTCAATTTCTTTTCTTATTTTTATAACTTGTAAACTGGATGGAATTAGATTTTAGATTCATTTTGAGTTAGGACGATTTTGTTTTAAGGCAATAATGGAATAAAGCTTTTTTATTTATGCGATATAGAAATAATAATTTTCGATCAAATCAAATCAAACCAAAATATACTTTATTGAAAAGCTGTAACGAAACTATCACCGGTTCGGAGGACCGATTTTACCAAGAAAAACTGCTAAGTAACTATAGTATTTATTTTAAAATTAAAAACTGTAAAAAATATATATTTGTATTTTTTTAGTTTTTTCTATATTTTAATTACATATAAAAATATATTATACATTTATTTATATACCTTTTTATTTGGCCGGTTTTTATGAATAAAGTAAAATAACGAATTAAGCCACACGTGTGGAATATTGACGCCCAGTATATCTGGTATATATTGTTAGTTTTACCCTCACACATCGAAATGTTTTTATACCAGAATAACCTAAATAACTTTTACAGAGAGATTAAGTTATTTATTTATTTTTATTTATATACTATCCCACCACTCAGCCCTTCTGAAATAAAAAAAATAAAAGAGCCTTATAAATGATTTTTTAATTTTTTATGAAGCTGAGAATGACAAACTAGCATACAATTCACCTGATAGTATATGATGACTGTGGCTGGACTGACACTTAACATTTCCTAAGGATTCCAGATGCAAAACTAAATGCAGTGTCAATTTACGATTATTACAATTTCAACATTTATAAACTAGAATGTGCTCTACCATTAGATAATAACCTCAGCGGGGTTCTTTTCGGTGATAAAAAATGTGTTCTTTGTAATATTTGAAAATGATGTTTCTTTGTTTTTGCCATCACCACCTCCACCACCCTTTACCCTTGTAGCAACATAACACTTCTGTGTTCTTTAAAAGGAAGGGATAGTTGAAGTAAGTTGAAGAATGAACTGTAGGGATCCGAAGATCGTATTGAGCGATCGTATCGGTTTTAGTATTCAGTTTTGAGAACGCATGTATATTTTGAATGTTTGTTTTAGGTGGATGTGACAGGTGATCAGAGTGCGTTGTCACTCCTATTATTACAAAAAAGTAGTACCGAATCTGGTTGAGTTTAAAAGATTTTCGAATCACAGCAATAAGTAAGTATTATAACATTCACCGATTGCGAAATCAGCATTTAAATGAAACAATTATTTCTTCGTAGGATTGTCGCTACGCTTTGAAGAGTCGCGCTTGAAGTAGCTAGAGTTGAAATTTGTACGGACCCAAGGAAATATTGTTTAAATTTTCATAAATTACTGTGTCGTTCAACCTCCCTCTTTTTATCTACCCCTCTCTTTTTAAGTGATCGTTCACAGTAGAGCAATATTAATAACAACTATTTAAATTATTTATTTGCATTATTCAATTACAATTAGTTTGAATAATATTTAATATAATTTATTTTTGTACTAAAGTGATGACGGGCCGGACATATAACTCATAGAACCGATAACCGTTGGGGAAGAAAGGTTTTCGAATGGCAAACATCGTATTGGCTATCGTAGCATAGGAGGACCCCCCACTACTAGTCTGCGGGAAGTTAATGGATGCAGGTGCCTAAGGATCCTAATTTGTGGCAGTCCTATGTTCAGCAGTGAACTGGCGGTGCACTGAAATGATGCTAGTGATGACAGGACTGAAGTTTATATATAATCAACTAGTCATCAGTACTGGAGATTATATCTGTAGCGCTAGAATTAAAATATTCTTCATTTTTATCTATCGTGGTGTCCCCCGGTCGATTTCAACCAGACTTATTGCACAACTACTCTGTGGAATCAGCTGTCGCCAGTGGTCCTGCAGTTTCCGAACCGATACGATTTAGCGACTTTGGGGACTTTATCTTAAAGGCCGAATGTAAGTGATTCGGGTGGGCTGTTTGCTCGTTTGCCACCTATTCTATATAAAAAAAAAACATCTGAGCAAAATATTTTTTAAATAGTGCCGTCAGCATTTGCGCAAATACTGAGGCACTCAATCGTCGTCCTTCCCCCTACTCCGATGTATTGCATGCGCAATAAAATACAGTGTCAAGGACATGGGACATGCGGACACACCCAGACCCGAAAACCAACAATATGTGAGACACAAATATTGTTCCTCGGCTGAGAATCCAGGACCCGCGACGCAGCAGCCCGGTACTCTAATCACGTGACCGTCTTCCATTATGTGCATTATATTCAGTAATGCATCATAATTTTTTAAACATATTATGGGTGATAAATAAGCACACAAAATAAGCGCTATGCTCTTATTAAGGTAGAGGGTGAATATATATAGATGTCATGGGCAGCAATTATAATTTACCATCAGGTGTACTTTATAATATTTGGGATGGCAAAAGAACACATAATTTTCCATTCCTAATATTAAAAAGAACACATTTTTTATGAGCTACTTCTGAACTGGAAGGTACTCGGTTTAGGAGATGAACCACGCTAAAGTTATTATCTACTGAGAGCACATTCTAATCATAATAACGATATTAATTGAGATAGATAATCCTTAGTCAGAAGCAACTGAGCAAGCCTTTCGGGAACCCTTGTGCTGATTGCCCATTAATACAGGTCTCGACTGAGCGTCATAACCTCGCAACCCGGTGAAACTGTAAAAAATCGGACAGCGGCCTACAGCCCGAAAAAAAATTGAAAGCATATTCTAGTTTCTAATGTAATGTTTGGAATATAATAATGGTACGGCCACACTCCAGTTAGTTTCTAGCTTCAAAGTGCATGGATTGGGTTGACTAAGCGTAAAATAGCAGGATAAAGTTGGTGTGTTTCGTATGATGAGAAATTAAGGAATTCGGGGAACCAAGTCCAGGTAATGAAACATCCATCCTGAGTGATGACAAGGCATGTGCATCTTGAATATTTGTTGATGCTAGATGTAATGTCATGGGTCGCAGTTATTCCCATTAAGGAAAATGTGTTAGTGAGCCACCTTATATTATAAAAAAAAAACAAATAATTACTAAACAGCGATGGCTTTTGTATAATGAAGGTCGGCTTAAAGTCCATTTTAGGAATATTTTTTATGAGTTGCATAAAATTTCCATCGAGCCCTTTATAGGCTGGACTATGAGCAAAAAGCTCACTTTGAGCTTCATACAAATGTGAATTCATACAAAAAGCCGTACGCAATGTGTACAAGCCCGCACAATTCATCTTGGCGGTGTATTTACCTTCCCGTAATGAATATTGACACTGATTGAAATGCAAATCCCAATGCATTCATTTCAGCCCAAAAGGGTTTAATAACTAAATGGATTTCGAGATTTTTCCCATTTAAAAGCACCGACGGAGAAGTTTCACCGAATTCCGTTTTGTTGGCAATTTGAAAAGCTCTCTGAAATTATATTTGATATTTGCGTTGAGGGTAGTCAATCTAGCTGGCCATGGTACTTCGCGGAAATCTGTTCTACGCCTACGAGATTCATGCTAAAAGAGAAATTAGACATTCCTTACTAATTTTTAAATTTCTTAGCAGCTTTTAAATGTTATTATTATTTTCTGATAAATTTGAAAATGGAAGTAATTGTTTTTTGAAATGTGTTTTTGTGGGAGAATCTGAGGGGAATTTTCACGCAACAGTGAAGCTCGTTCGACGTAATTTTTGCGTTATGATTTATTATAACCATAAAAAAGATTTAAGGCCCTAAGAAAGTCTTGAACTTTTAGCCACAAACTTGAGTGAATCTGTTTGTTCACGAGCAACAGTTTTTAATTGGTTTGCTGTAAAAGACGGAGGATCTTTGCAGATGCCGTAGAGACAAACGCGGTTGGCCGCTAAAAGCAGTTACTCAAAAAAAAAAAAATGCCGAAGAATTTATTCATAACCAATGAATTACATATGTATAGTTTGAACGAGAACTGGGTACATGGGACCCTGTACCTTCGTAAGCGTTGTGTTATAAAATACTTGAAAGCGTCAATAGTCTAATGGTTTAGGATACGGTCTGCGAACCTTAAGATCGTAGGTTTAATCAACCATTCGCGAACTATCTCCTAAGATTAGTCATTTAGCAATATCATCTTAGTTGCAGTGGCCCATGGGATTGTTAGTAATTTTAATACTGTATTTATTATTATATACTATATAAAACACTGCTATTTTTTAATAAATCATACATATATTTAACTTAATTATTTAATAGTAATAATTATTAATTTATTTATAGTTTTTATAATATTAAATTATCCAACAATAAAAACGATTTAACAGTTTACATAATGTTCCGGGAAATTTTTTGAATCATCATTTCCCGTAAAAACAAACCAGTTAAAGAAGCCGAGAAGGCATTACTTAATGGATTTGTTTAAACTATTACGAACGGCAGAACAAACAAGCCTCCTTTATTAATACAGCCTCGCAGACGTTTATTTCGTATAAAAATATTTGCTGGGCTTTTAAAGTAATTACATAATTTCGTGGTACTGTCTTGTGGTGGGGCGCGTTCTGCTAGGGCGAATTATTGTTCCAAGTTTACTCTTGAACTGGCAGTTTGCCCGGTCTGTCCTGGGGTTTTCAGTTTTCATTGTTTTTATAATAAACCACTATGTTCTTATCTCAAATATCTCAACGAGCACACAGTTCACCTACTTTACACCTGGTGTCATATACTCAGATATGTCCTCGATAAGGAATCATAATGAGGAAGATGGAATGCTGGCTACTTATTACCACATGAAATAAAGCAGCGTTATGCTGTTATTTAAGCAGATGTGCCTTTCTGAAAATCAGCTGCAGCGTAGCTGTACCACTTCAGGAATGCATTGGCTCAACCGGGAAGGACCATGTCGTCACAAACGCTATTGCTTTCCATTTGGTGAGTGGAAAGGATTCTAAGATCCAAAAGTAGTAGCTAGTGGAATGGATATGGTATGCTTCGTCACCAGTATCAAGGTTCTTATTCAAACTCTGTGTTTGCGTAACATTTGACGACACTATAATATATCCTGCGGGGTAGATGTCGTGTTTTTTTTATGATTACATTAATAGTAACAAACGAGCACACAGTTGACCTGATGATAAGTGATTCCTGCAGCCCATGACATCTACATTCATTCTTGACGAGGAATCATAATGCGGATGCATTGTCACCCTTGAGGACTAAGGTGGAATGCCTCGTCACCAGTAATAAAGGTCTCCGGATTCCTACACTCGCCGGACGAAACACAGCAGCATTATGCTGCTATTTCACGCTGGCATTCTGTGAAGGCGTGGTCCTACCCCAGTCGAGCTGACCCATTCCTTCTGCAGCTGGAAACAAATTGCAGTGTGGCAACCAGAAGATGTTACCGTAGTTGAAATCGACCATGAAAATATCGTCAACTTCGGTTTCTCTAACTCGCAATCTGAAATACGCATTTATCGATATAGGATCTTATAGGTCTTGTGCGGCCCAGCTGTATCGTGGTGCAATTGGTGAATATTTAACAGCATCTCGACTAAAATGTACAGTAACAGGCTATATACATAGGCCTCTTGTTTAGATAGGATATTGGAACATGATCCACCACTTCGTATTGGACACCGCTGTATATATTTGTGTTTTTTTTTTAAAACGACGTAGCAAGCAAGTGTATGAAGGTGCTAAGACGACGATACTTTATTAATCCACCAACGATCCACCTCACTTAAAATACATTACATCAACTTATGGAGGTCGTGCGCCGCCTTCCAATGTCGAATCAATTTTCCCACTCGCCGTGCTCTGTGATAGTCCGCCGTGCTTTTTAATTCATTTTTATATCTATAACAAAATCGCTACGTTCTTTTTTGCAGTGTAGGTGATAAAAGAGCAAGTAGCTCAGCTACTTACTCATTCCTATCGTCATATATTTTTCATTTGTCTCTGGATCCAATTCTGATGTCTGCACAGACAAAGTTGCGGGAAAATAATAGTTTTACCATAAATTCATAGTCGTCAAGCCATCTCATTTACGGGATAGAAACTATTCTATATGTTAATGTAGGTTCTAAACTATCTATGCGCTAAATATCATTAAAATCCATTCAGCCGTGTTTACAGGACCGAGTAAAAAACATCCAAACATTTTCATTTATTATAATATATATAGGATTGTATTTGTTTCGTATTTTCACCTGAGTGTTACGTTACCGCAAGTGTTAAACAAAACAAACAACATGGGACAAGTGAGGCAAATGGCGGGGGTGGGCTATCAAATTTATAGCTACGGAACCCTTCGGTCCGAATTAGTTTTTGCACGTCGCATCGTTAACTGTTGGGCCACGGCATCTTCCGCCGGTTGCTTTAGCCGCAGACAGGCGGCGTGGTGTGGCTATGAAACGAGCGTTTGGAGCCGGGGATAAATGATAATTTATTTATTTTACAAGGAATATATAACACGAAAAGATTATGAAGTCTTGTTTGGTTACAATGAGATGCAAGTATGAGTTGTTCTTGAATGCAGATGGCTCAGAACTGTGCCTCCTGGCTATCAGTATGATAATGATACCGAGATTAATTTCTTTGATGACTAGTGTCATTTATATCATCGTATTATTGTTTATTACATAAAGTGTTCATGATTCAAAATGCAATATCTAACAAGAGTATGTTTAGAAATAAAAGAACATACAAAACGAGATTTTACTGGTGACAAGGCATTTCAAAGTAGTTCCTAGACTATCATGATTCCTAATCTTGTTAGTATTCTGATTAAAATGATTTATGCAGACCAGCTCCCATTGGCAGAACCTGTTCACAGTCGACACATCTACTTTTTTGATAGCTCGTAGAACCGATAGCCGTATGGACCGTCGTTGTGTAACGAGCTCCCACTAAATGGCGTGACGACCTGTGCAAGTCTGCGGGAAATCGATGGACGAAAGTGGCTCACGATTGAACTATGCGACAGGCTGAGATGACGATGATAGATGAATAAAGACACCAGAGTTCTGTACCAAGATTTTTATTAATAAACTTATCTTATTTGCCGTGTTATAACAGCCGATTCCTTGGCTCCATCGAAGCAGAAAATTTATAATAGTTTGAAGGAGCGACCCCGGTAGCAATTGTTGGCGACCTCTGCATTGCTAATGCTTTAATAGTCGACCTGTGTCGCAACAACATTTGACATATTCATAGCGGGCGAACTGTCGACGGTGGTTCTATTAAATTTATTGTTTTAATTAAAATTCGCATTGCAAGACAGTTTCGGTTTCGCTTCACAAGCGACCGCGTTCTAGATGATTTAAGCGTGTACTTATGAGTGTTTTTCACTTAAGGGCTTCTAAGGAATCATATTTTCGTTGTCACACCTGAAGACTGTGATGTAATATCCCATGGCCTTAAGTTCTACGGATCCCTAGACTTACCAGACGAAACACTTATGAGTCTATGTTACTCTGGTATTCTGTGGGAGGTGGTCACTTTCCGGGCAAGCCGATCCATTCATGGTGCACCTAGAACTACCTGCACTTGGCGGTACCATTGTTAAAATGAATATTATAAGTGTTATCAATTATATTATTTATATACAAAATAAATAAATAAATAGTTTATGTATCTATTCATGTAGAAAGCGTAATATATTTTTCACAAAGCATGATTCTCTTGGTCCATGAAAATCTTCAACCTCAATGAGGACTAAGTTCCTGTTACAGCAGCAGGGTAATAGGGTGTCCGGTTTCTGTCTTTCACCAGATCGACAATAGTAGCGTCATATTACGCTTTGTCAATGACGTTCCGAAAATCATCCCATCAGCCAATCTATTTGTTCATCACCGAGTGGAGCATGCACATGCACATGCAAAAAGTTTTTTTAAAGAATGCTAGCAGTGTTATTAAAATTACTAACATTCCAGCTAACTACTGCTACTAAGTTGTATAAGCTTTGCTGGGATAGTTCACGACTCTAGACGAATCGGAGATTCGAACCTACGACTTTAATTTTTGCAAATCATCCCCTAGATCGTTAGGCTATTGAGGCTAAATGACTATATATTTTTCACTTCGTTTCAAGGTTTAATCCATTTTAGCGTTTCATTAGTTTTTAGATTATAAAATAGATGGGGCTAGTCCGGTACTGTACTAATACATAAATATATAGCATTCATTACAATGAGACAGTTATACATGATATTTGGTAATGTTATGTTATATTACCAAATTATATATATATACAGTATATATATATATATATATATATATATATATATATATATATATATATTTCAAAATGATTTACCATGTATACGCTGGTTAAGAACTTATATGTGTTACAGATAAATAATTCAACCAACCGAGTCTCACTGAAGCCACGAGGAATACGCTCAAATATCCTCTCTAGAAACCGAAGCATATGCCCAACGAATCCACATGTATGAAGGCTTATTTATCAGAGAACTTAGCTCCAAGCTATTTCTAAATAATTTCGTTTGATTTAAATATTAGAAGCACGAATCGTGTTGATGCCGTCAGCGTAGACTTTCACTAGACTATATCATTCAGGATAATTGAATGAGCTGTCGCGAGTGGCACTGGGAACGTCGCGATGACGCGCTGCTAGGCGCGGTAATTAGAAACGTCGAGTGCCGCTGGGCTGGAAAAAAATCACGCCCACAAATGACTGTCTGTTGCGAAGTGACGACGGCTGGAATTAAAATGCCGTATTAACAAACGCGTAGTAGCGAGTGTATGAAATAAGTCATTACGTAGGCTTGTGCTACGATTAATAATGTTGCTACGATTCATTTTTGTTATTTTCATCCTTAACGTATTGTGATTATATTATATACGATGAATGTGTGGAGAAGTGTTAGTTTAGACAGTGACTTCTAACGAAATAGATTCATCTGCCAGGCGTGACTTTTGTGCAGTGAACAGACTTGGATAGTTTTAATAAAAAACAATAAATCAGCCTTTTATCGCTTGATATCGATGCAGCTTGTTATGTTTGAAGGGATCTTCAACGTATAGCTACATAACACAGTTGGGTTTCGTACGGTGAGTGTATGGATCTAATTACAGGTAACGAGTCTTTCCGCCTTAGTCACATGCATATGTGCCTGAGAGTGTAGCTAACACAATCTCCACCCAATCATGCTGTAACTATAAACAAGCTGCAGTGCCGCTCGAACATTAATCCCACTTGGAAGTTTTGTATATTTTTCTATCATATCATATATTCGAATATAATTTTGAAGTATTCCCACCACTTACTTATCACATCGACTGTTTCGGCTATATATACATAATATTGTATAATTATGCGGGCTGATATAGAGATATTCAAATCGATGCGTTTCCCTGTGATTGGGCACGGCGGGGGCCATCAATCCGTCGGGATCGCCCAATCGATTGATTGATTACGACACGTTGATACATTACGCGCTCACGTTGGACAATCATTACTGACACAAACACTCACTACTCGATGTATACGTCGCTTTGTTTTAGCGTGATAGCCGTTGTGACACAATGCTGGTTGTTCCATGCTGGGTAGGACCACACCCTAACAGGATACTAGAAACCAGGAGCCAATTACAGGTAACGAGTCTTTCCGCCTTAGTCACATGCATATGTGCCTGAGAGTGTAGCTAACACAATCTCCACCCAATCATGCTGTAACTATAAACAAGCTGCAGTGTCGCTCGAACATTAATCCCACTTGGAAGTTTTGTATATTTTTCTATCATATCATATATTCGAATATAATTTTGAAGTATTCCCACCACTTATCACATCGACTGTTTCGGCTATATATACATAATATTGTATAATTATGCGGGCTGATATAGAGATATTCAAATCGATGCGTTTCCCTGTGATTGGGCACGGCGGGGGCCATCAATCCGTCGGGATCGCCCAATCGATTGATTGATTACGACACGTTGATACATTACGCGCTCACGTCGGACAATCATTACTGACACAAACACTCACTACTCCATGTATACGTCGCTCTGTTTTAGCGTGATAGCCGTTGTGACACAATGCTGGTTGTTCCATGCTGGGTAGGACCACACCCTAACAGGATACTAGAAACCAGGAGCCAATTACAGGTAACGAGGCTTCCCATCTTGGACTTCATGGATATTGAATCTATCACCGGTGGATGCGGATTATACGTGCTCCAATTATAATACACTATCAGATAAAATGTGTACACATTTACCCCTAATATTATTATTATTATTTTTTAATAGAGTTTATCTTTAATAAAACCACAAACAATACATGAGTGTTTTTTTTATACTGTACGATAATGTTAAGTAATATTATACCTCTTGGAACGTCGAGTTGAAAATTCCGAGGAGGAAGCCACGCATGCCCTCACTCAAACTGTTCAGATGGACGTAAATGAGTCTGCGAAGTTGCGCGTCCGATGTGCACATCTAGGAGTTGTTATGTTCTGATGGACAGCGTGCTCGCGTTGGTTTGTGGAGCTTTACAAAACTGAAACAACACACAAACCGAAAATTTGTTATATTGACATCGATTCTCAATACGTCTGCAAATTTTCAGAATATTCAGACATTTGGAAATGGATGGAAGTTTATATAAGTTTCGATAGGTTCCATTACATACATACATACAGATAGTTTTATCATGTATATTTTTCCTGTTATTTTGCAACTATACATCGTAGCGTGGTTTGATTAGAGTACTTGGCCGCGGCGTCGCGGGTCCTGCTACTCAAGATTCTCAGCCAAAGAACAATATTTGTGCATATAGATTGCTGCTGAGCGGGTCTGTGGGCGTTGTTGTATATCTCATGTACGTAGCACTGAATCTGGACCTTACTCCGATTTTAATACATTACATCGGGATAGGGAAGGGGACGACGAGCGAGTGCCTCTGGGTTTGCGCAAATATATTCTGCGCAGTTGATGTCATCTGACAATAGCCAGAGGATATCGCCGTGGTCGAAATGAACCAGGAGGCCATCGTCATATGTCATGTTTGTGAGGCACTAGACTGGGAAGACCACGTCCTCACAGAATAAATGAAATAAAATAAAAGCGATAAAAATGATCACTGATGTGTTGCAAGATATGTCAATATGTTAAAGCTAAATATGTTGTGTTTAAAAAAGTCAATATGTTGTGTTTAAAAAATGAAAGAAAGGTTTTTGCATTGCAAGAAAAAAAGAACAACACCTCTTTCATAATAGTTAATTATACCAAATAATTAAATATTGTTACATATTATCTATACCGATGTTATCTGTATCTGTTTCTCTCCCCGCTACTACCTCCTTAGAATCTTCCAGCACCTCCTGAAAGCGCGGTACCTCCCCAGCTAGATCACCTATATTATACACAAATTGTTTGTCTTTTGACTAAAATCATTAATTAAAATTTATAAATAGGTATATATTAGAATACTATCGTTTCTATGTATTTCTCATATCGTAATTTACTCGTAAGGCAGTAAATGCACAGTGCTAAAACCCAGGAGGAAGCAAAATTAAGAGTCTAGACATTCGACTGGCAAAACGTATAGAAACTGCAGACGTTTCTATCAACAGGGACCGAACTGCACGACCACTGTATTTCGGATCCTACCTCCATAAATTCAGTGTAAGAAAACAGTCCGATCGAATGGGCCACAAAATATATGCGGAGATGAAAAAAATATCGTATATCTTCTAACGACCTTTAGTCGGAAGATAAGCAGAGTCTTGAGCGGATTCAAATTTTTACGTTTATTTCTTTGTCAGCGCTTGAAATATTGGTCACTCTATTTTCTGTAATCTATGCAAGTCTTATTTCGTTGGAATGCTTTTTAGTATTAAATTGCAAAGGACATCCAAAAGGTATGTAAATAAAGGTAAGTAAAGGTACTATAAATAATCGACTAAAAAAACTAAAGGATTAAAAAAAATTACAAAAAAACTTTCTTACTTTTTTTTTTTATAAAGAATATTAGCATTGCTATTAACATTACTAATATTCCGGTTAACCACTGCAACTGAGCTTGTGTTTGGAGATGGTTCACGACAATAGTCTAATGGTGGATTCGAACCGACGACCTTAAGTTTCGCAGATCGTACTCTAAACCATTAGGCTATTGACGCTTCAAATTATATTATGGCGAGTGTAGGGAACCGAGGAGATCCGTAAAGAAGTAACTGATGACGAGGCATTCGATCTTAGTCCTCATTAGATAATGCGTCTGCATAATCATTCCTTGTAGTAGACTAATGTGGGTGTCACGAGACGCAATAGGTGAACTGTGTGCTCGTTTATTAGCCGCAATACAAAAACATAAAATTGCCGAACCTGGACTGTTCTGAGAAATTGTTTAAATTAATTTAATCATCCCAACAAAATTCATCCTTCGGTTTTACCATTACGACGGTTGACAATCCACCACTGTGCGCTTTACACGTAATTTTCTGTCTAGCGCAGTTACTTTGTGTAACTACATTCGCTGTCGCCGGTATTGCTGCACATATTCTAGTCTATTGCTTTCTTAAAGGCCGTATGGTGATCACTTACTCATCAAATACTTGTTCATTTGCAACGTATTTGACAAAAGAAGGACGATCTTATTAAGAAAGCTTTCCATTTTTATTCTTTCAAATAAAAAGTTTCAGCAGATTCCAGCCTTAAAGATTCTTTGCATAACAATTTGTGGAAAATTCCATCGGAATTCCACTCCACCCCTCTATGCAAAGTAGGAGTTATCGCGAGGAATTAATCATTCTCCATGTCGCTGTGACGTTGTACAAAAGTGATTATATTCAAATTACTCCCATAATTATTATTCATATAAGAACGATTACACTAATGTTTTATGCGATATATAATGTCGATGGCAACGCATTTGAAATTCAGCTTTATCATCAAATATATTTGTAGCTCCCCCGGGCTCCTCGTTAGTAACGTAAAGATTTATGAATGTTAGATTCGCTTTAAAACGATGTACTATATAGTTAATAGATTGGGATTCTCTATTTTACATAATCTATATTCACACTTTCGATAGTGGTAGAAAACTTTATTATAGGGTTGGCTCGAATGGGGTGGGAAAGAGTATTTTAATTGCTCTTACATCATATTACCTTAAAATAGACGCATGACTCTGCTGTGTTTCGTTTTTATCGAAACATTCCGTAGTAGTCCTCGGGTCGATGTCTGCTTTATGATTCCTTATCGAGAAAAAATATTGAAGTACCTATATTAGCTCGTAGAAATCACTTTCCAACAAATTAACTGTGTGATTAGTGTTAGCAACCCTCAATAAAATATGACATCTTTACCTTTTTATATATAGAATAGGTAGCAAACGAGCATGCAGCCTACCTGATGGTAAGTGATCTACGCCGCCCATGAACATCCGCAACACCAAAGAAGTCGGAAACCTACGTAACAATCAAACTCTCAACGTAGAGTGAATCGGATTCCTTGAATCTAACAAGCTGATTATATTTAAGCGCAATCAATACGATATTTTATTATTAAAGAAATGGATATTATTGAGTTATAAAAATGGCTTAAAAATAAAAGCAAATTTGTTTAACAACATTCAATATGAGTACCGTTCATACCTCCATCAAAGACTATAACGGAAACAGACGCATTCACAACCATACATAAATAACGACGACCGCAACGCACATCGCAGCAACGTATGCTCGAGAACGAAATGATTTCCAAAATTTCAAACGTAACAATAAAACAGGGCTTCATACAACCCCCGATGTTACATATAATTAATGGCCCACACACCTCGTATCTAAAATTCAGCAAAACCTAAGTCGTTTATCACAGTTTCATAGTGCAAATAGCAATTATTCCGTTATTTATGTAGTGGGGTAACGATAGACTAAGATTTATAGTCCCCGCGCACATTATTACGACCGGAATCAACTTGTTGTGAACGATCAGAGTCTGTTAGCGAAAAAATATTTCATGTCGAACACGTCCAAAAAACTGTTTTTTGACCGCTAAAGTAGCCGGATCTTCTCCGGGTCTTTCCTCGGTCAAAGTGAGTCATTAATACTATAGTTACTCGTATAATCAAACAGCAGAATAGCTGTCCGACCGCATAGAAGCACCAGCTTTATCACTCAAGACTAAGGTTGACTGCCTCATTACCATAAATATAGTCTTCAGTTTATCTTTATCACCCCATCGAACACAGTAGCAATATTATATATTGATGATTTCCCTAGTCCACTCCACCCAATTAAGCTGTAGACAGTTTTTAACGGTAGAGTCGCTGTACCACGTAAGAAACGACTTACGGTTGAGAGTCCTTATCCTTTGATGCGTATGAAAATATCGAAGAAAATCGTTAGATATTTTTTCTTGGAACGTGAACAAAGTAATAAACGAATTAATTCCCGAATTCAAAGGATGTGGGAGGAAATTCTATCTGCCAGTTACTAATTAATAACATTATTAGTTTATACGGGTATACCGTGGTAGCTCAGCGTCTAAGCGCTTACTTTCACGTGAGCAAACCGAGTTCGATCCCCGAAGGGACAAATGAAATTATTGGTTACAGTTTTAAGTGTTATGACGTGCTTGGCGATGAAAGAAAACGTCGTGAGGAAGCCTGCATGTCTAAGGAATTGATAAAAAAAATATTTGAAAGAAATGTGAAGTTCACCCATCGGGAGGCAGAGGAGCTTAGCCGCATGGCGAGCTATGCTCGTCTGCCTCCCTAAGGATAAAGCTTATGTTTAGCAGTGGGATATATATATATATATACATATATAAGCTAACACTTTACAAATATAGAAAAATACGACATTAAATGTCCCTTTTGATATAAAATTTCGATCATTCACATAATTTAATAGTAGTAGAACCACGTTGCAAATAGTTTCTAGCACTAAGATAAATGCAAAGGACCAGGAAGGTCAAATAACAGTATAATTCTGGTTTTCGTATTCGGGAAGGCAATGGGAAGGCACGTAACGATGCGACAATTTGAAGGAGTTTAGATGACCGGAATGAGTTGGGAGCAAGAAGATCTGTATTGAAATCCTCCATGACAATATGATCCGAGTATTCCGACATTTACACATATTGTAACAATAAAAAAAAGTGTGTTAAAGGCCTGCAAGAAGTTACTGAAGGAAAGTATTTGCATAAAACAAAATGTCAAGTTGACAATTGACATATTAAACTTCATAACTTAGATCAACATTAACGAATAGATATGAGAGTTTTTCGACGATGTCTAGTCTTAATAGCATCTACCATGTGGGAGCATTCGTTACTTTGCTTGCGGAGCAGAGCGAGCATGATAAACATATCATGAAACCTTGATGTCCTTGGCCGGTCCTCCAGTGTATAGTTGCGCTTCTAAAGAATTCTGCAATTCTTTTAAAGAAGCATTCTTCTAGACTATTCTGTGCAGTTTTTATTTCTTCTAGTTGTGACATTATGTTGGCAAAGCACTTGTAAGTACTCTGATGTTGCGGTTGTTCACGGGCGACGGAGATCACTTACTGTCAGGTCAATCGCCAGTCCATTTGGCGCCTCTCTTAGCAATATTTTTTTTATTCTTTTCGTCGAGAAATAATTTATGAAATAATATGTGAAAATTCATTACAGGTACTACGAATGCCTCAGTTCGAAGCCTAACAACATCCTCACCGGCCTCAGGTATGTACATAGGTAGATGCATGAAGTTTTTTCCTTCAACTTTAAAATTACACTGCTCGCCCGGGTGCGTCAAATTGCTCGGGACTTCCGGTCGCTAAGTTGCTTGTGAAGTTCCTTCAACGATTTCATTGTTATCAAAGGATTCTGTTTTACGTACACAGACTTAACGTACACAGGCTATTTTAAATACACTATTTTAAATAGCTGACGTTCAAAATAGATTATTTGAAATAACTATTTTGTTAAAATAAATAAAAATGTCTAACATTTAGCACCTAGAGCCTAGAAGCAGGTTTTTTTGGTCATTTGGTAGAATTCAGAAGATTATACCGGAGTCACAATCAAACACGAGAAAATTGTTATTATTATATTTCCGGGGTTTGGAATTTAGAAATGGTTATTCCGCCATCTATCAGTAGACATTGTTCGTTTCCCATGATCTCTTCATATGACACCCATTAGATAAAATGGGGTGAATTATTCTAATGCCAATACCATTCGCTTTTAATTTAAGAATTAAAATATATTAAATTGAGCATTGGACGATCGATTTCAAAGTTTACCTGCATTTTATGCATAAGTCTGATGGTAAATGATGGCTGTCGCCCATAACATGTATCAACACTACTAAGATTCAAGATGCAAACCACCTGAGGACTACAACAAGTTATAACTAAATTGGAATGCCTCATTGCCTGTAATTGGATCTCGGGAACGGTACACACAGTGTACTAAATACAGAGGCGTTATGAGTTTCTATTTTATGCTGGTAATGAACGAGACGACTCATCTATTATGGGTTATATAATGGTCACTATGATCGTGATCGTGTTGATCGAAATGTTGTAATTTCATAGAATATCATACAGCTGTTCATCATATTGCATGCATATCATACTGTGTATCATAAAGATCCATATTTTTTAAAACAAAAGAAAGCTTAAATCCCTTTATATTCCTAGAACACGTAAAAAATACAGAAGTAATTACTTTATGATAAGAACTGCAAAATATTTAAATAGACAATCAAAGGACCTGTTGCATACCTCCCCTGCGGTGGACAAAGCAACATTAACTAGTAACAATTTGTATGACATATCTTAGTAATGATTTGTTTTGTTATATATATATATATATATATATATATATATATATATATATTTAAAATCTTTTCCTAGTTTCATTTGTTTAACATATTTGCAATTATGTTTTTTTTTCTTTGCAATTTGTTTTATAAATCAAAAGTCTAAATGTGAAAACTTGTAAGTGGCTTTATAAGTACTTTATTTTAAGGAATTTTAATGTAATAAATAATAGCTGTAAGTTTCTTAATAAAATAAAAGAATGCTAGCCTCGTATAATTACTAACATTCCCATTAACTTCCTCCAACTAAGCTTAAATCCTGGTGCTATGAGTGTTCACGATAATAGTCGAATGGCGGATTCGAACCTACTACTCTAAGTTTTGCAGAGTCTACCCTAAACCATCAGTGTATGGACACTTAATTATATTTTTAGTAATGAGGTATTCAATTATAATCCTCAGGTCAATGCATCAGTTACTCATCGAAGATGGTTGTGGTCTTATGGCCTAACAATCACATTGACTTGACGGCAGGGTGAAATAATTTGTAATAAATAAAATAAAAATCAACAGAGTATTTGAATAGACAGTGCGATCGCAAAATAAACGGGCATTTTGCACTATCTGTGTAACCAGACGAGTTGAAAATGCCAGCTAGTAATAATTTATGGGGCGATCTTATCGTCGAAAGACTTAAATACTCCTACGAACATTAATTAGAGAGATACTTAAAACTTCTTTTTTTTCTTCTTTCATTGTACGTGGGACACACTGAAAGTCTTTATAAAATAAAAAACGACAAAGTTGCCGATACTTTATTGTCTTTGAACTTTTACTCCGTTGAACTCTGTATACATCTTCGCATTCGATGAAATCACTGAGAAAAGCGGGTGACCAATTCTTCCTTATGGGTCTCTTCAATGGCATTTTCGAACGCACTCACCGCGTCTATAGGACTCCTAAAGTCGAATACCTCGAAGTTTATCTTTAGTTATAGTAGTCGCAGGGCACCAGGTCAGGACTATAGGGCAGATGGCTCCTTATCTCGATACCTGACATAGTTTAATATTCAATTGTTCGTTTTGTTTGTTGTGTGGAGTGCGCTGAGGCGTTATCGTGATGAAGGAGGATCCTGCTTCTAAGGGCGCTGCTGTCGAACAATTTCCAAGACAATAGGAAAACAACAATTAACATACCAGTCCGTAACTGTCCTTATCTTCTAGCACAATTGTCGCGAAATGACTTTCCGAGCGAGAACCTTTTTTCCTTAACTTCTTCCTTTCTTTACCTTATGTGACCGATACTCAAAAGGAATCACCCACTGAACAGATTATCTTTTGGTTTCGGATTCGTAGAAATATATCCAGCTTTCATCGCCTGTGACGATGTCGAATACAGCATTCGAATCATCTCCGTTGAAATTTTCTAACATTTCGGGACACCAGTCTATGGGAATCCATCTGGTAAAAAGCTTCCTGACACCTAAATGTTGGTGTCATATTTTTTGTACTAGAAACACATACAAATGCCTAAGCGTGCCCGCATCTGCTGATAGGTCACTCTCTTATTGTCCTATATCATGCGTCACACAGCACTGATGTTATCTTCAGATGTCGCTCTTGAAGGATGTCCTTCGTGCAGATCATCATTGAGATTGCTACGCCCACGCTTAAACTCATTTAACCAATTGTGAACCGTATCGCGAGATGGGGCATTATAATTAAATGCCAATCGAAATCTATCATAGCTTTGTTGTTGATTGAGACCACGAAGAAAATTTTCTCGCGTCAAATTCATTTTGATGTGTAACAAGACTTGGAATTGCCGCCAGTTCACAAAATAATGCAATATATCACATTAGGTAACCAATATAAAAAACCACTAAGACCATGAACCGAATTTAGACCTTCAGGGCGCCTAGGTGACACCGAAGAAAATCCAGGTAATGGGAACACAACTTCACTCTTTCTCACGACCCTCTGAAGTCAGAATTTCAACCGGCCTTTTTCTACCTTCCAGCTTTTCGATAATTTTAGCGACCAACTGACAAACTAAAGTATTGCCAGTACAAAATATTCGAATCAAATAGTTTTTGGCCAAGACTAATCTTTTTGCGTTCCAATTAAATTAAATATAAATGTAAATTAGCGAACCCCAACACCAAAGAGTTCTATAATCGAAATTTAAAAGAAGTTTTCATTGCCAATGTTTCTAACTTTCAGTGCCACCTAGGTATTAGTGTCGACAAACGAGCTCGGAGTTCTACTGATGGTAAGTGAAGACTGCCGCCCAAGACATCTTTATCCCTTCTTAATTAGGATTCAAGATGATGCGTTGATACTCAGGAGTTTTTTGGTTGATACTGAGGACTGATATGTAAATAATTGGTTTCCCCAATCCCAGCACTCACCATACCGGAAGCACACACAACCAAAGCAACGTTGCTGCTGTTACATGATATCCTGTGAGGGCGTGATCCTTCCTCGGTCTAGCCGACATAATATTATAATAAATCATCATATTTTACAAAGAACATAATTCTATCTTTTACTATTCACCTACTATATACCGTTATAAATAAACATAATTGCGAACGAAATGTTCAAAGTTAGTAACAAATCACTGAATACGTACACAAAAGATGAGAAATCACGATAAGAAATGTAAGAACCCCACGCAGTTCCCAAATGTCCTAACATTATGCTTTCCAGGTATTTAAATAACATCTCTAACATACAAAACGGTCCCAGTCGACCGGCGAGTTGAGGCAAGATGCATACACGTTCCGCTAGGGATGTGCGTCGAGTGGCAATTCGTACCGATTGCACAAAATATTGGTATTCTCTATGAGGATTTAATTCTTTGAGAATCAAGTGGGCTGCCTGGCCCGAGTTCGTACTTGACAGCTAAGATGATGGGCAAACTCTTTTTTGAAACAATTGTTCCCTGAGCTGAAACAGGGATGTATGAGTGTCACCACCCTCGATGTCCTGGGAGGAGTTCCGGAATCATCTGAGGAACACATTGTACAAAAATATATCACAGGGGAAGTAACGCCTACCTTGGAATCTCTGCTGTACTACCGCAACATGGGACCACTCAGTGTTGCCATCCTTCCCCGAATTCAGCTTCGTTGATGATCATCACTCTGAACGCCTGCGTACCTAAAATTGCCTTTCAGTGGCCTTATACGACAGACAGGGGATGCCTTCCATAAGCCCAGGACTAGGGGGTTGTGGATTCAATTCATTGCCAGGGCCTATATTTATGCAACACAAACTGTTCGTTGCGGTATTTGTTATTACTCACCATTCGAAGCCACCAATTGGGAAAATAGAATTTGGTATTTAAGTAAATATGTACAATATTACAATATAACTTGCGCATTTGACATTAGCTGATGATGTAAAAGTGATGTCGCTAGGTTTGATATCGATCAACATGTTTTTTTTATAGAATAGGTGCTCACCTGATGGTAAATGATTACCGCCGCCACTTGCACATCCGAAACAGTACTGGCAGTCCCTTACCATTCTTACCATCTTAAAGTTAGTATTCGATTTATTATGATTCATATATCAAGCATTTGGTACATTAACCCTTTCAACATACACACATCACTATATAATGTGCGCCAACGACGGTGTGCTGAAATTTATCTATCTTCAGACATATTTTCAACTTACTTTATTTCGATTTGCTCTCAAGTTATTTTAAACCTTGTGCAGCTATAACTGGGTGGCAAATACATTGCGCCGTTGTTGGGGGTTGTTTATTGGCTATATATTTCAGGGAGTGCTTGCGCTTTATAGTCGGAAGGTGAGAAGCGAGCGCGGACACAGATCCTAACGGTTCATATTTTTGCATTCGCAGTTTGCGTAGATTGTATTACGAAACTGGGAATTAATGTTTTTTAAACAACTGCTTGGAAAGTCTTACGATACTTTTAAAATTATAGAGTCATGCCGCAGCAGCTAGTGGAAGTAATAAATGGGTTGTAGGAATCCTGTTCACGCAATAAAAGCAGTAATAGTAAATAGCAGTATAACCGAGAAGCCGTTACCTCTAATGATTGAGGATCCAGAGACTCTTATTACTGGTGACTACACATCTGCATTATCATTCCTAATTGAGGATAAATGTAGCTATGAATTCCTAGTCAAGGGTAAAATTTGTGCTACACAAATCGTAAGTTTTCCCATTGGACTCGTTCACTATTGTCTCTTGCACCTCGCCGTCATTTCATTCAAATTTTGCGCCGAAATGATGAACATTCCACCTCAGTACTCAGGGGTGACCCATCCATCTCCAAACTGTTTTCTCGTCCATCCGACCTTAATAACATAAAAAATCTAGATAACTGTATCATCTGTTCGCCTGCCTCGAATCTTCGCACATTCTTCGATTGACTGTGGGGTGATGCTGATCTTTTGTACTTTACTTTACTCTTTAATACTTTCTTGTATGACTTAAGTAAAGTCTTACAGTAAAGATTCTTTTTAAGGATTCTAGCAGTAATATTAACATTACTTACATACCCGTGCCTAGCTAAACATAATTGTGCAGCAGAGAGTTCACGAGAATATTCGAATGGCGGATTAAAGCCTATTGTAAGCTTTGCAGACCTGCCATATATTATTGGACTATTGACGCTTCATTATATAAATTATATTATGTAAACGTTAATTAAAATATGATTGTGTTTTAATCAAATAAGCTCAACGTTTTATTATAATTATTTTTAATTCCACTTATAACTTTAATTGGCTTCACTTATATATGTATCTCCCTCGATCCGTTTTCGCCGAGCGCGTTGACCCATATTTTCAATTAAACAATAGCAAGAAAAAAACAACTCGCTAAGTGATGCTTTTGAGTGATAATTTTCCTGTTTCCCGCCATTACTGCCATTCTATCTCTGCTCACCCTCATTAGGGTTCTGCTTGAATATACGCTCGTTTGTCGACCCAGATATTGCGACCTCACCGCTTTCGTCTCAAAGGCGCCTTGTAATGAAGTGTTCCCTCAAATTTTGAGATTGTTGTTTATTGCAAATAATAATTATTATTTAAAAAAAAATGCTACAAAAGTACAGTTCACCTGACATCGGTTAAATGTAGTCCGTGTAATACGAATCACCATTCACAAGAGTCCTCAAAAAAGATTCCATGTTCACATGCGTTGAATCTGAGAACTGAGATGAAGTTCCCGCAACCTGTCTCGGCTCCTTTGACTGTTGATATGGAATTTTTTGTCCCAACTCATCTGCGAAAGTCATGAAACTCAGCTGCATTAAGCTGACATTGGTTGTTGTTTAATTTTTTTATTATTTAGACAGAAAAGAAAGAACTTTTTTATTTGAGACAGCACCGCACATGTACGTGAATACACACACACACTTATATATATATATATATATATATATATATATATATTATACATATATATATGTATATATAACTATTTCATTTATACATTTGGTGAATACAGTACCCGCACTAAACAAATACCGCACTAAATAAATAATTATCTCAAAAAACGGCATAAAAAAGCATAAACGATTTTTCGATAAGCTGGAGCTTTTACTAAAGTTAAAAACTTTAGTCTAAAAGCTCTAGCTTACAGCGTCCACTAGTGTACACTAGATATTGAAATTTATTATTGCAAAACAAATATAAAACAGCGTAAAATAGCAGCAGAACTTTACTGTGTTTCATCTGCTTAGTGTTGGGATCCAGAAACTTTATTACTGGTGATGAGGTTTTCCAATAGTCCATCGGGGTGACACCGCATGTGCATTATGATTCCTTATAGAGGACGAATATGGCGTAAATGGGCTGCAGGAATCAATTTCAAGTCAGAATTATATCTCCCAAAAAAATAAAAAAATACAGTTTACACACAACAGTTTACAGTAAATTTTGTTATAAAGTTAAAGTCATTTATATATTTAAACTTAATTGTTAATACCTTACAAAAAGATCTATAAAGGGCAGAATTAATGTTTTAGGACATTCTCCACCCGTCAACCCGTGGAGTGAAAAGAAATTGCATAAATTAAAAAAAAATAATAATAACCTCTACTAATAACAAACAGTACACCACATACATACGTAAAAGTAAAAGATATACAACAATAAAAAATATATTTTCTTATAAAAAGCAATAACATAATTAAATATATCACCGTAGCAAACAACGACATGAGTTACTTACCATATTATTAGATCGCGGACGTCTTTCAATAGCACTCCCTTACCAGGTTTTTACTGTAGTTTGATAAAATGTAAAATGTTCCTATTGCAAATCATGGCATCAAAAAAGTGGCATGTTGAATTTTGCAGAAAAGCAAGTCACTCGATGCACTATTTTAAGTAACTAGAAGCAAGCTTTTATTTCCTCCATAAGCTCCGTAACTATTTTTGCATTAAGCAAGTAGATAAGAATTTTCCGGTCCTAAAAGCTATGTAACCTTGTGCAATAAAGTTGCTCAGAATAATTACGGGTAGAACTTAAACACATCTGAAATAAGGTAGCGGTAGATAGTACGGATAGGCCATAAAACATCCCTTACAAATGCGCCTAGGTCATTAACCTTTATCTTTACGACCGCCTTTAACTTAACTATGCTCATGGTAGATCAAAATAGTTTCTTCATATACTAAATAACATTCACTAATCACAGAATTACCTAATACAAAAAGAACTGGTCAAGAGCGAGTCGAAACTGCGCGGAGAGGGTTCATTATCATTCCATTGAAGTTTAGGACTTTTCGATTTCCTATGATATATGAGCTAAGCTCTATGTTCTAAAATGTATTTATATTTTTCATAAGGACCCTTTTTTAATATGTTATGAATGTATGGGAAAAAAAAATCTTACCATAATTAATTGACATTATATTCGGTTATTTTCGTTTTATGTAGTATATGTACCAAAGTTCGTATTTCGTCATGTCTCTGAAAAAATAAAGTGTGATGGACACGACAGCCATACACGACATTGATAAAATAAGCGTTCTGTTTTATCAACGGATTTACGGAACCCTAAATGTTCATTTTATAATCTTCAAGTGTAAGTAAGAAATTAATGAATTTTCCACGTCTTATATAAAACAGAGCCGTGAAAGCTCAGTGTCTAAGCGCTCCATTTTAGATCATGGTACGTGAGTTAAGTGGAATGCTACAGCCGCGTGGTGGACAATGGTCTAACACCATGTAGAGAATATGCCTATTATATTATATTATAGTAGAGTATTAGGATTTTAAATCTAGACATTGAACTATCGCGACGCTTAAATAATAATTGCTAGTTTAAGTAAAAAATATCACAAAAAGTGACATAGATTTCTTAATATATCTATCATAATTTAACCTAAAATTCCGGGTAAACGTATATTATGTAAGCACTTCACTTGAACACGGCGTATACAAAACGTGTCTAGATTCTATAAGCATTCCCTTTTTATTAGTTTCGTATGAAACCCCGAATAAGTTTTGTAAACATTACCACACATCCCAGAAAAACCTATTTGTAACCGACGAGGGTCCTTATAGGTTTTCTGCGCTGGGTAAGATAAAGTATTTTGGATATCTGCCGTAAGGTTGTTTAAAATACTGAATGTTTGAATGTTTTGCTTTTTCCCATCAAATGTGTGCCTACGTAGAATTGGATAGCTACGCATTTTTCCTGCACAGCCATACTGCCTAATTGTTTCATATAAGTCATAAATATTTCATATAAGTCTTAAGTAATTTTTTGTTTTTTTTATTGTATTTAGTGTGTCACACAGTGCAGCTGATAAGGAATCATAACGCAGATACCTTATCAACTCACTGGACTTATGTCGCTCGTAATAATAATGCTTCGTCACCAATTATAAGGTTCTCCGGACCAAGTACACCTTAGAATTACTAAATAAAACACATTAGTGGCATATGCTGTCCATTCACGCTGAAACTGGAAACAATATGCAGCTACCGCTTTTTAAACTGTATTTTGTATTTTAAATTGATGCCGAGGGACCTTCAAGAAAAGTGGCCTCTTAAAGGCTGGCAGCGCATCTGCAACTCCTGTGGTGTTGTGATCGCTTACCACCAGATGAGCTGCTTGCTCGTTTGCCACTTATTCTATAAAAAAAACTGCATATTCTTCACATTAGTAATTATAACAATTTAATGTAATACATTAATATTGTTTCAAAATTATTATTACTCCCATGATTCAAATGTAGTTATTATATTTAAATGTATTATAATTTACACATGCCCCATCGAACAAGCATGTGAGTAGTGTAGTCTGTACCATGTTTATGCAAATAATATATAATCATTATTATTTATTACTATTTATATTGTTTGGTTAAACCGTGATCTCTTGATAGGGAAGTTCAAACGGTTGAGAATTGGGAGGAACGGGAAAGTTTACGAACTGTATCGAAGAGCCATCGCCTTCTGAATTTAAGCCCCGACCGGTCCGTTTCAGAGTTCCAGCTGACTCGGATGATTCGAGAGGCTGATTGGAATCAACCCGTTTGTAAATACGACTATATAGGGAAAATTTCATCGGCATACCACATCAAATGTCGGTGATCTCCTGTGCTGGATGTTTTTTTCTTTTTACCTGTTTTCGGTTTCTCTAAGTTCATAAGAGATGGTGATGTAGACCAGGAATATCCTTTAGTGGTGTGCTTATTTTAAGGCAGTTTAGCTCCAGATAGAGAATCCTGGCTACTGGTTTGTGCCTGTACAGATACTTAGAGTTCCAACGACTAAGTTAGGCATTTGCTGAGCTAGCTCGCCCTACCATCAACTTCTACACCATTAAACACCAGGTGGTATGCATTAGTGTAGCATAGCATTGGATCCATTATAAAAACGCCGAATAATCGGAGATTACATGCCGCCGTCCCTCGGGATGAATCGTCAGTTGTCCTTTCTTAATGTATATATTTTAATAATACAAGTAATAAAATGAATTATAATTGTAGATTTCCGGGATCAAACGTTTTTTAAACAAATCCATTTTACCTATTTTTATTTCATCATTCATAACATGTCCTTATTTACCACGTGCTTAGCGGTTAAGGAAAGCAACGTGAGAAAACATGCATGTCTAAGAAATAATAAATAAAATTGAAAACTTGTGTACTTCTCCAATCCCTTGATAGACATTCCCTCTCCATGGAGGATGTCTTTGCCCACCTGTAAGATTTACATATATAGGCTGTTACTTTTCTCGTTTTTAGTTTTTCATCTTTTAAAATCATGTACGTAGTTTTTCTGAGTGCCCCGGAACTTTTAAAACGCGTTTTCATGCGCGATAAACCTTTAATAGGTATAGGCGAGGAATGAACGATCCGCGAGCGCGGGGCCCGGCATCGTTTATTAGCTCGGGTAATAAGAAAACTTGAGACGAATCTTTGCGAATTTGCATTTTATCAGCGAAAGAACTCGGCGAACGGCGGTGGACGAGAATTAAATATTTTTTTATTATTTATTTACGCAAGTACTACATTCACACAAATTCAATGAAAATAATTTTACAGATAATTTCATCTTCTAAAAAAATGAATATTAGTAATATGTTAAATATATTATTATCGATATAATATCGAAGACAGGAATACTTATTCTTACCAAGGAGGATTTTTAATTTAGTTGAAATTCAAAAAACTTTCTAATTTCAATAGAGACAATAGGTGTGTGCTACCGACTATATCGATTTGGGATCCAGTGATTAAAAAAATTAAATTCCAAACCAAACATACCACTGCAAGAGCTCTGAGTTACGAAATCCTTCTGCGTAGATCAGATTAAAAATCGATAAATAAACGGTTGATTGTAGTTCTGGGTAAATATGATATCGGCACGTCAAACACCTCAACCTCGTGACCATGAGTTCCGTAAAGCACTCGGAATGTCGGGATAAAATACTTAAAATAAATTATATAAGGTCCGTAAAATTAATTCCATTACAATATCGTTATCACCAACATTCTACCAGCTACAAGCTAATACTGTCGTTTAAATGCGTCGGCTTGATCTGGAACCATACCCGAACACCATCAAGAATGGTTGAATGCTGTGTTAATATCATTATTAAGAGAAATTGATAATATACTGGTATTTGGTATTTTATTTAAGTCCTCAATTGCATCTGATTACTTTAACTAAATTGGATAAGGATGTTTATAGGTCGAGGCGCCTTCATAGCGTCTATAGCCCAATTATTTAGGTTGCGATCGGCGAGACTTTACTTCGTAGGTTCGAATCTATCATTAGAATATTGTCGTGAGCCAAGTCCTAGCATATTAAGCTTTAAGGGAATGATAGTAATGTATTACCCGCTAACTATTCAAACGAGGCTTAAAATGCACAATTGCTAGCATTTTTTTTGATTAAAATTTCATTTTAAAAAATGCCTACCTTCTACATAACACCGTCCCGACGGCAGCGCCTTCGTATGATAACAATTTCCCTTCTTTTTTTGTCTCCGTACTTTTTTTTCCTTTTCTTTTATTATTGGAGCGACAACTACGGAGGCTTTCGAGATTGGCTCGCCGCAGCGGTAACACCGTTCTAGTTGTCTGAGAATTATTTTATATTTCACCGTTGAAACGGTGTTACGCGAATGAAATTTGTCGAGAGCATCGACCCAGTGTTAGATTGAGCTGGGACTCCTTTGTAGGCATTTAGCGTGTCGGATAAATTAAATGTGTTTTTTTCCATGTTTCTCTCGGTTGGAAAATTTGTTGTATAATATTATTTTGTTTAGTCTCTACTCATTTTTTGTTTATGAATGTGTGTTAAACGATTTTAGTAAAATTGAGAGCCTCATCCATTTTGTTTATTACAAAAGGTTGTGTTCTTGCGCGATCTCGTTATTCTACAAGGCCTACAAAAACTCTCTCTGTCTGTCTGTCTCAATATCTGACATAGGACAAGATAACGTTTAGGTGATCGACGTCATTAGAGCCATTTCGACTAAAATACATTACTACTTTTTAAAATACATTACTATTACGAATGTGTCGTCGCAATTAGAGAATGGAATTTTCTTCATCAGAAATGCGAACTTATTTGAAGGCCCGGCTTTCTATTTTAAGGCAGTTTTTAAAAAAATTCTGCCAAATGTGACTTCATGAATTTTTCATGTGACTTTAGGAATTCTTGTATCCAGGTGATCAGACGATGAGATATGCTGTACGCTGGTGGCTTATCGATAAGGTAAGCATGCCAGACCCAATCCCCCTTATCAAAGGTCTTCGAGACGAAATTTTATAAGAAATTCGATAAAATACTCTAATGGACATAAAACTATTTCAAAAATTTATTAAATTTGCTTCGATGATTCAACCCTCTATAAGCAAAGAAACTAAATGTAAAACTAAAGTTCAATATCATAAAGTAAACAATAGAAAACAAAATATAACATAGTATATAACAATAATATATAAAAAGTGTCAACTGAAATTAAATCAGTACGTCGTATATATTACGATTATGCATAAATAAAGAGATCTCTATTACAATAAAGAAAAGAGGGGTGTTCATGATGGAATATTACATTATTATTAATATCTAAAGCAAATAAATTGTTATTATTAAGAAAATAATGTACAGGCACTGTAAGGAATTATGATATTATTTTACATAACCTCTAGTGCTGTTGATATCCTGGGGTGAATATCTCTTCACTGTCTTATTTCTTGTGTTATTGCGAAGTGATTTTTTGACTTCTTTTCCCCTTTATGGTATTAATAAATGTTCAAAATATTTAATTATATTAGACATTACAAGTAGGACAAAATATAAATTTTTCAATAAACATTTGCAGCGATGTCAATATGAAAATAGATATCAAATAGATTATCACTTTTTTACACTACTCATCATTGATTGTGCATTGATTGGTGTTGTCATATATAGATTAACAAATTAAAAAAATAATAGACAAACGAAACCAAAAGTGTTATATAACGTAGTCACTTACCGCAAGCCGAGGGTTTGTTTTTGCGCGGGGAAGGGGGGGGGGAGGCGGAGGAGGCATTCCGCTCTAGTTATCATCCGAAAACTTTCACCCAATCCGATTTACCTGAGTTAATTACGTTTTCTACTATTAAGGATTTATGTCGGCCCGATGCGAGTTGGCCGTTGTGGCCGAACAAATAAATTGGCGGTTAAATAAATTTTAATTCATGTTAACTGGCATAGGAGTTGCAAGGGGGAATTGTAAAAACTTTTTGTTCCAGAAATGCTTACCTCACCCGCTTCCTCTGAACGCCGCTAACTAACGGACGGGACTCGTCAGTGACACTGGTTGTTGACTGATAACAGTAAATTTCTCACAAAATGACGAACACAAATCTCTAACTCACTGAAACTATACTAGTGTGTTGTTTGGTATCCGGGAAAATCTTTAAAACATACCATTACCTCCTGGATTAATATTTTATTAAAATTTTATTTTTGAACAGCCTTTAGTCGTTAGTTAGGATAGGCCTGTAGTCGCTAGTTCGGGGGGTTCATAGGTGGAAGTTTATAGCCCACCAGAGAAGGACGGCAATACAACAGCAACAGGGTGCTACGGGGGGGTTTGCCTCCAATGGGAAGAGAGATCTTTTATTTTATTACATTGAGAGTAACAAACGAGCACACAATTCACCTGACGATAAGTGATTTCTGCGGCCAATGACATCTACATTAATCCTTGAGCAGGAATTATAATACAGATGCGTTGTCACCCTTGAGGACTGAGATGGAGCGACTCGAAACCAGTAATAAAGGTCTCCGGATCCCTACACCCACCAGACGAAACACAGCAGCATTATGGTGCTTTTTTACGCTGGTATTCTGTGAGGGCGTGGTCCTACCCCGGTCGAGCTGATACATTTATTCTGCAGCTAGAAACAAACTGCAGCATAGCTCTACCACTGACACACCTTTTTTTTCTACGACAACTTAATTTCGATCTTAAAGTGATCTTACTTTTCCACTATCAATTGTGGATAAATTAAAATGTACTATTGTAATTAAAATGTTTACCAGTACCCACTGAGCTGAGTATATATGCTAAGTTTAAAAAAATATTCTATGGTATTACAGAGGCCAATGCTCTAGCTCAGCACTATGGTAACTCGTGCGAATGTCGTGTAAAATATCAGGAATTGTTGGCATCTTAGCATACAACGACTCACTTGAACGATGCGGAGGCGGGTTGGCCCGGATACGTGTCAATTATTGGGAAATATCCATGATTTTTTTTCTTATTTATTTAAAGACGAGCAACTTCCAAGTAATTCTAGTAATGATGTCTTATTCCGATTGTCAAGGTCGTGACTCTTGGTATCCGACAGCTCCACGACGTCTACGGGACCTCTGTTCATATCTCTCCTGTACGTACTTGTTTAATACGCTTCTACGTCACAATATATTAACGATAACATACTGCTTATACGTAAGATTTAATAGAACAAAAATATTCCACAAAATATCATGTACACGCTATCAATACAAGAAACAAAAACAAATTTGTTACACCTATTTTTCGTTTAAAAAAGGTTTAGAAATCCTACTTTGGTTATACGAATATTTATATAAAATTCCGCAAATAATGATAAATTTTCCATTACGTAGGTTTAAATTTCTGGTTGAAAACCAGCAAATCAAAATATCCTACTATCCTATATTAAAATGTTTGTCTGACAAATATTTTTCGATTTATACTTTGAGCTCCGTGTACTGGTGCTCAACAACATACAACTCCTGGACTTTTCTTACTATTAAGGATTTATGTCGGCCCGATGCGAGTTGGCCGTTGTGGCCGAACAAATAAATTGGCGGTTAAATAAATTTTAATTCATGTTAACTGGCATAGGAGTTGCAAGGGGGAATTGTAAAAACTTTTTGTTCCAGAAATGCTTACCTCACCCGCTTCCTCTGAACGCCGCTAACTAACGGACGGGACTCGTCAGTGACACTGGTTGTTGACTGATAACAGTAAATTTCTCACAAAATGACGAACACAAATCTCTAACTCACTGAAACTATACTAGTGTGTTGTTTGGTATCCGGGAAAATCTTTAAAACATACCATTACCTCCTGGATTAATATTTTATTAAAATTTTATTTTTGAACAGCCTTTAGTCGTTAGTTAGGATAGGCCTGTAGTCGCTAGTTCGGGGGGTTCATAGGTGGAAGTTTATAGCCCACCAGAGAAGGACGGCAATACAACAGCAACAGGGTGCTACGGGGGGTTTGCCTCCAATGGGAAGAGAGATCTTTTATTTTATTACATTGAGAGTAACAAACGAGCACACAATTCACCTGACGATAAGTGATTTCTGCGGCCAATGACATCTACATTAATCCTTGAGCAGGAATTATAATACAGATGCGTTGTCACCCTTGAAGACTGAGATGGAGCGACTCGAAACCAGTAATAAAGGTCTCCGGATCCCTACACCCACCAGACGAAACACAGCAGCATTATGGTGCTTTTTTACGCTGGTATTCTGTGAGGGCGTGGTCCTACCCCGGTCGAGCTGATACATTTATTCTGCAGCTAGAAACAAACTGCAGCATAGCTCTACCACTGACACACCTTTTTTTTCTACGACAACTTAATTTCGATCTTAAAGTGATCTTACTTTTCCACTATCAATTGTGGATAAATTAAAATGTACTATTGTAATTAAAATGTTTACCAGTACCCACTGAGCTGAGTATATATGCTAAGTTTAAAAAAATATTCTATGGTATTACAGAGGCCAATGCTCTAGCTCAGCACTATGGTAACTCGTGCGAATGTCGTGTAAAATATCAGGAATTGTTGGCATCTTAGCATACAACGACTCACTTGAACGATGCGGAGGCGGGTTGGCCCGGATACGTGTCAATTATTGGGAAATATCCATGATTTTTTTTCTTATTTATTTAAAGACGAGCAACTTCCAAGTAATTCTAGTAATGATGTCTTATTCCGATTGTCAAGGTCGTGACTCTTGGTATCCGACAGCTCCACGACGTCTACGGGACCTCTGTTCATATCTCTCCTGTACGTACTTGTTTAATACGCTTCTACGTCACAATATATTAACGATAACATACTGCTTATACGTAAGATTTAATAGAACAAAAATATTCCACAAAATATCATGTACACGCTATCAATACAAGAAACAAAAACAAATTTGTTACACCTATTTTTCGTTTAAAAAAGGTTTAGAAATCCTACTTTGGTTATACGAATATTTATATAAAATTCCGCAAATAATGATAAATTTTCCATTACGTAGGTTTAAATTTCTGGTTGAAAACCAGCAAATCAAAATATCCTACTATCCTATATTAAAATGTTTGTCTGACAAATATTTTTCGATTTATACTTTGAGCTCCGTGTACTGGTGCTCAACAACATACAACTCCTGGACTTTTTCTTACTTATTACTTAAAAAAAAAACAAAAAGCAGCTAGTCTTGTTTTTGCTGTTTCTTCTCACTAGCAGCTGCCTTCCGAGGCGGAGATCATATTAGCTATCTTGACGATTCAAAAGTTTTGTATAAACCTACCTGGATAAAGCTTCGTTTGATGTTGATTTTTGTCCTTGATCGCTAAAATTTCACGATTGTGACAACGAATTCTTATGTTAATTGCTTGTAGTCTTCTGGCGTTAGCTAGTTTATACCCAGAAAATGCAATATTTTCTTAGTTAGGATCTTTCTGTTGCCCACTACTTGTTTAATTTCTTCTCCGTAATCGTTTTCTGTGCACGCCATAATATATATTTCTAATGCATCGTCTACTGTTCTTCCAGATTTTTGTTCCTGATTTTGATAACCTCCCTTGATGTTGCACGCTGAACTGCATTCCCTATTATACTTACGTACTAAATAGTTTTAAATCACCGTTTGGACACTTTCATATATCCAGCCTTACACGTGGTTAAACTTGATCACTTCTGAACCAAACCGAACTTTTTTTCAGCGATTACCTTTTCTTCAATTCCTACACGATCATCCTTTTCTTTTCGTCTGAGTTATGCCAACTAAAACCCTATAAATCTTCACCGTTTATTGTCATAAGGTCAACGAGTATGCTTTCACTTACGCCACGGACTCCAAGGTAGGATTGAGGGAGTTCCATCAAATGACCATCCCATAAATAAGAGTCCATTCCTGTCTACCTTAATAGGTCGGCGCGTTCATTGTGGCCTCCATGCCACTTATAATTCCCCCGCCACGACAAGGCGAGATACAGTTCCCTGGGAGGGAGGGAGGTACAAACTATATATATATATATATATATATATAAAACAGGTAACGCTTACCATCAGGTATACTGCTCGTCATCACAGTTTTATAAAAAAATACTAGTTGTTCCATGAGATACGGAATTATTTACACAAATTTTTTCTTTATCTTCCCAGAGCCTGCCGTAAGACGTTGCACGTTTAATTTCACCGGTCCATATATTTTAAACAGGCCGTGCTGCTATATTTTACGCGAAAGGGAGGCATATATTGCGGCACCTTAATGGTTGGATTGTTTTATCGCACTCATTATGAGGGAATCTGCAGGCTAGTGGGGTATTAATTTATACCCGGGTTAGTGTTCTTGGGATCGCTTCTGCATGGCGAACGGAGTGCATATGTTTAAATGCGAGCATTTAGAATTTCATGATCATGTATTTTACTTCAATTAGACAATCACTCTGTCTGTAATCTTTTTTTTATAACATTACGGATGGCCAACCAACAAACAGTTCAGTAAGTGGTGACTGCGACCCATTACATCTACCCCAATACTCAAGGAAATTTCAGTATAAAAGAAAGATATAGGTAAAATGAAAGAGGTAGTAGGTCAGAGAGATATTTTTTTATTACATTGAGAGTAACAAATAAGCACACAGCTCACCTGATGGCAAGTAATTCCTCCGGCACATGACTGTGCATCCTTGACAAGGAATCATAATGCAGATGCGTTGTCACCCTTGAGGACTGAGATGGAATGCGTCGTCACCAGTAATAAAGGGCTCCGTATCCCTATATAAAATATCGTCACTATACAAAATACATTAGCGTTATTCTGCTATTTAACGCTGGTATTGTGAGAGCGCGTTCTTCTGTTTTTTCTGAGAATACTTAGTGAAAGCAAAATAAGATTTAACCAGTAAACGGTACTGTTACTCACTGTTAACAGCCTGACTGAAATAATACTAACTGCTAAACCAGCATTTTTCTTAAATTTGATTTTTTTTACACCTTTCCGTTACACTTAGAAAACAACTTTATACTTATTATTAGATAACCATCAAATCAGCTAAAATACTAAAATGGTATACGACAATTATCGAATGACGGATTCAAACCTATTACTTTAAGTTTTGCGGATACATTGACGCTTCGATGAAGAAATTATAAAATGGCTTACTTAAAGAGATAGATATAGTCCACTCACTCTGGGCATTTTATGAGCTAGTTCGCTACACCATCAGAGTCTGCGTCACAAGTTAACACCAGGTGGGATGGTCGACAAGCACTGGTTTTTGATTATTTCAAATAAAATACAATTAAATCTATTACAGGCCAATGTACAAGAAAGTTTATAAAAATCTTTTCCACCTGTGCTTACACAGACGTATGCCAAAAGCGAAATCGAGTAACTCAAAGGGCTCCGTATCCCTACACTCACCAGACGACACAGCATTATGCTGCATAAAAGAGAACTATGCTAAATACTCTCCATTTTTCTCTTTTTCTTTCTCTTCTATTTTACTATTTATTTTAATATATATTTACAAATCATTCTCAAAGAAACTTCTTTTCACAATATACATATTGAATACAGTTCATTTGATGGTAAATGTTACCCCTGAGTACTGAGATTGAATGCCTCATTACCTGTAATTGAGTTTCCGTATCCCTATATAAAATATCGTCACTATACAAAATACATTAGCGTTATTCTTCTATTTAACGCTGGTATTGTGAGAGCGCGTTCTTCTGTTTTTTCTGAGAATACTTAGTGAAAGCAAAATAAGATTTAACCAGTAAACGGTACTGTTACTCACTGTTAACAGCCTGACTGAAATAATACTAACTGCTAAACCAGCATTTTTCTTAAATTTGTTTCCGCAATAATTACTTACCTTTCCGTTACACTTAGAAAACAACTTTATACTTATTATTAGATAACCATCAAATCAGCTAAAATACTAAAATGGTATACGACAATTATCGAATGACGGATTCAAACCTATTACTTTAAGTTTTGCGGATACATTGACGCTTCGATGAAGAAATTATAAAATGGGTTACTTAAAGAGATAGATATAGTCCACTCACTCTGGGCATTTTATGAGCTAGTTCGCTACACCATCAGAGTCTGCGTCACAAGTTAACACCAGGTGGGATGGTCGACAAGCACTGGTTTTTGATTATTTCAAATAAAATACAATTAAATCTATTACAGGAAAATGTACAAGAAAGTTTATAAAAATCTTTTCCACCTGTGCTTACACAGACGTATGCCAAAAGCGAAATCGAGTAACTCAAAGGCCCGGCCAGGAATGAATCGCAATTGTCTGAAGAAATAGTAAAGTACGGACGATAAATTGGATAAATTGGATAAAGCAGCAATATTGGCGCACTCAGTGCCCCGTAATAGGCAATTTTCGACATCCAATCCCGACACAATAGGACGAGTTCGTCGATTTAAATATTTCTAACGGTCTTTCTGTTTCGAGTGTTTACGTTTTAAGAGCTTGATACATTTCGCTTTGTTATTAATCATTGTTCTATCAATGTTTTTATCTGAGAATATATAATACTATTATATATTGTTAATATGAAAATTTATATATTTTTAATGGATCTAAGCTGGTCTTAAGCGGTGATGTGGCAATTGATGGCAGAGCGCACTAGTTCTATTCACTCTCCTCTTGAAGAAACTCTCATTATCCTCGGACGGAATTAAATGAAATTCTCATTGTCTGATAATGAAAAGGTGCTGGGTGAATCATCTTATATTACATGACATTATTCTCCTCTGCACACACTCCAAAATGTATTCTGTAAAACACCGAGATGTTTGGATGTTTGTAACTCAATACACAAAAACTGCTGAACGGATTTAAATGAAATTTGCCATACATTTGATTTATATTCTGGATTAACTCTCATCATCATGTCATCATGATCATTTCTTTTTGGGCCCAAATCCACGCGGACAGACCAGAGAGTCGCAGGCAGATGCTAATAATTAAACAACATGACACAGTATAATAATCGACAAATTTCATCAATAAATAAATTCACTAGTAAGTGATTTGAATCGAACCTATAAGTTCTGGAAGATCGTTGTAATTTTCGCCGCTTAGCAGTTATTTAAATAATCGTTGATATTATACGTTGTAACTGTATCTGTTATCGAATAACTTGTCAAATTATTTCTACGCTTTTCAAATTTTTCATCCATTATGGAAAACAAAGATTCGGATTCAGATTCAGATTCCGTTTCAGATTTTCAAAATGCATATACATATAATATATATATATATATATATATTCACAATATATATATATATACAGACAATTCACTTTTACTTTCATCCGCAACAAATACTAAAAAATAAGAAGAAACTTTCTATAGAGCCTGAATTTGGGTGCCATGGGTCAATTGTGACCTGTGTGCTTTTTCGTCATCCCCAATACAATAAAAAAATGGAAATGGATTGTAACCCTTTAGGAATGAAATGTAATGCCTCGTTACTCGTAATCAGGTGTCCGAATACCTAAACACTTGAGTGGTTTGTTTTGAACATCCAAAAAAAAAACCTAAATGAAGTTCGGATGAATTCCCAATGCGGGATGCAATTGAATTGATGAATTCCCATCTCTGTATCACTACACTAAGATAATTTCAAGAGCGAGTCTGAAATTGAAAAACGAATCGCAAGTTCACCGCTTCAGAACTAGTAGAGCAATTAAAATTATATCTATAAACTGAATATAAATGCGTCGTAAATACGTAAAAAAGCTCCATTTCGCTTCGCGGTAAAAGCTCCGTGTTTCATGCCGCCCCGCTTCGCATTGTCTGAAATTAATTTTCCTGTTCCGGCCGATGCATCTTTTATAAGATAGTGGAACAAAAGTGGAAGGGAAAAAGTGGGGAGGGGGAAATCCTCAGCGGTTATTAAGGTGCAAATTAAATTTGTACCATTCCCGGTGGGAGCGTTCGACAAATTACGATTGTTGGCATATTTCGGTAATTGCTACTTTTCCGCTGACGGTGGTGATAATTGACAGGTTACCTTTCAACCCTCTTTTTGCTATTTTTCAACCATTATTATGTAGACTTCTTGTCAATATCAGTAATCTTATGTTTAGTGTAGAATGTTTCTATATATGTTAATGTATTAATTATTTTTGTATACATATATAAATACTAGGTGTCCCGTAAGCAGCGTGATATACTTGAGGGCAAGATATGTTGACGCGTCGCCTACCAAAAAATAACCTTAGTAATAGTGTCACCATTTTCGAGGTATCTATCGCTTTTTGAAATCTCTATTAAACAGCTAATTTATTTATGCAATATACAGTAGCAGCTCAGTACATTTTTTTTCAAGGCAATACTAAAATATGATTTATTTTTATAAAAACTCTCTTGTCGGTACTGTCTCCAACAAAATTGATCAAAATTATATTTGAATATGGTAGAACATATATTTTAGATTTTGTAAAAAAAATAACCAAATGCCTATCAGACAAGTTGAAGGGTGGGGGCGCATCTGCGACTCCTCTGGTGTTGCGGTTGTCCGCGAGCGGCGGTGATCACTTACCATCAAGTGAGTTACTTCTTAGTTAGCTGACTATTCTATATAAGAAAAAAAAGTATGGGGGGACTTTTATAGAAAATGTAAAATCTCAATATCTTGAAAATGGTGACACTTTAACTGATGTCATTTTTTAAGCCTCGTATCGTCAACCTTTCTTTCCCTTAAGTTTCCCCCTCAACATGCTGCATCTCGCTACGTTATGAAGGAAAGGACCACACCCTCACAGAATACCAGCTTAAAACTACAGCACAAAAGTCCTGCGTGTTCCTCTGATGAGTTTGGGGATCCGGGGAGTAAACTACGGGTGCAAATTGAGGCATTCTTTCTCAGTCTTCAGGTGTGACAACGCATGTCTGAAATCTTGAAACTTTGGACGGATGTTACTATTAGACTTTATTCACCAAAAGCTTTACTCGGGTGAACTCACAACAACTTTTCCCACCCGCAATAAAAAAAAATGTAATAAAATTTCCAAGAAGTATATATATATATATATACGTATACACATATAACCGCCTATAACGATCAAACACACAAACGTCTTGTTTATCGTCTAATACCTTCACGCCGCACGGAGCTTTAAGGGGCTCATTAGCATCAATAATTCAAACGCCGAGTGCGACACGACTGCCGAAATCCGGCCGTGTGAACTCGCAAGTGCTGAGTGAGAGCTTTTGCGATCATACAACGCTCTCACTTTTCGAGGATTATTGTATTTAATTGAAGATATGTGAGTTGTTACCACTGCGTTACGGTATTGGGTAAGTTGGACATTAAATAACAGCGTGACATTTCATGACGTAAAGCGCTGCCTGCTAAGTTAAGCGTTGGACTATATACCCAGCTGAAGAATTTTGGAACAATATTTGTGTATCATACGTTGTTGCTTTTCGGGTATGAGTGTAGTGTGGACGTCCCGTATTCTTGACACTACATCCAATCCTTCCTTCGATCTAAGCGCGTATGCATTACATCGGACTAATGCAGACGACAAGTGACGACTCAGTGTTTGTTTAATTGCTTACGGCACTACAATACATCCTGTAGAATTGATATCATTTGGTAATAACGAGAAGATATCGCTGTTGTAATCACCTTTATACGACTTATTGCCATAGACTAGTCATCCTAGGTGATTGTGAGGTTTTAACTTTATTACTTCCCTTTTATCTTGTCTAAAATTCTTACCAATTTGTAAAAATAACTTTATGATTTATTTTTCGAGGAAAAATCACAGAGTAATGACATCAAATTGATTTCGTAGTTTCAGCAGTATGGAGAGGTCAATATGAAGAGATATGATAGGCATTTGTCAGATAGGTTCAATATTATCCGATATATAAATCCAAGAGAGCGGCGGCCGGAAAATAATAGGATTTTTCCTTTAACGCCAAACAGCTGTCAAAAGGAAAAGGTAAGAACGTGTAGAGAGAAATCTACTTCGTTTTTTATTTCAATCGAATTTTTTACTAATAGTATTTATTGTGTTTAAAAAAAGTAAGTGTTCTTTTACGAAGCTAGAAATAGATGTAATTCCTAGACGCCTTATAAATGTAAATAGCAAATGTAGCCTACACATACAAACTGCGGGGCACAAGTAAATATTAATAAGATCATAAATATACTAACTATATATTTGCACATATTTTCAACACTATATGTGTACATATTATGTTTTATATCATTATTGTTAAGATTATTGATATATTTAGTGTAATATCATATATAAATATGTATTCAAAATTTGTGTGATGGGAAATAAACTTATTTTTTCTCTCTTTTCTTTCTACGTATACTACTATTAGACGAAGCCTGAATCGTGGGGACCGATACGATTTACTCAGAGTTTAGAGTAACTTCGGGGATTGTTTGTTTGTCATGTTTGTCAACTTTAACTTATTATTTATATAATATTACAATAAAAGGAAGATTAAATAAACCATTTTTCCGGCTATCCTACATTCTAAGGTACATTGAAGGGTAGTTGGAAAAACAAACTTTTGTAAGACAAACAAATTGATACAATGACATAAGGCTGCCAAGTACTACGGGAAATATTAATGGGAACGTATGTGAGCTACTATCGCTGCTACCAGCAACACCAATTACAAAAAGTTCTGAACCGGAAATTGTTTCTTGTGGTGACGATGGAGGTCTAGATAATATAACAACCAAACAAAGATAAATACTATATAGTAAAATTAAGGTTTAAAACTTTTATTATATATTTATTATTACGCGTAGTAGAGCCTCTCTGCAACTAGTTCTTAGCTGCAAAATAAATGAGTTAGATCAATTGGGGAAGGACTGGGCCCTCTGACAATACCAACTTGTTTTGCAGAATTACACAGCTGTGTTTTGTATGATGAATGAAGGGATACGGAGGTCTTTATTACTGCTGCGAAGACATTCGATCCTACCTTCCTTAGAGGGGATGACGGCAGATGTCATGGGCAGCAGGATTTAATTGTGCTCGTAGTTGACTCACAATACAGTAAAAAAATAACAAATTTATTCCTTTTCAGTTTCTTAAATAATATTATTTTTCTAGTACATAACTAATATGTTATAATATACTAATATTCCCATAATGATGATGCAATACAATGTTTGATTCAAAGATTACATTTAATTGAAGTATCAGTTATTTAACATATTTCGTTCCAACTTGAACGAGCGTTGTTAATTCTTAACCTCAAACCACCCTGGCACTCCTCAGGGTGCCTTAAGTGTTTTATCGTGTACACAAATACTCCAGATGCTTTAAGAGTGAAAAAAAACTATGATTCAGAAGGAATCTAATGCTGTGAAAGAAATATTTATCGACAGATACTTTTGGTTTCTGCCAATAAAAAATGTCAACATGAAACAAAAGATCGATTTCATTGAAGTCTGTTAACAAACTACTATTTGTGATACATCGAAGCTTTGAAAGAAAGAAACAAACAAAAATTTATTACAATTTAAAATTAAACTGGAGCATTAATATTAAAAGGAAAATAAAATAAAAAAGAATTGCCTGTTTTGTGGCACATTGCTAAAGAAAGGATTTCGTAAGTCGACTATAATGGAAATTGTTGTTTTGTTGAAACACTCTTTTGAGCACACACTTGTGCTGCTATTTAACGTTGGTATATTGTGAGGGCGTAGATCTAGTCTAACTAAGTCTAAGCGTAAGTAGTCTAAGCCAACCCATCCGCAGTTGCAGTCCCAACTAGGTGGAGCGTGGCTTTACCGCTGTAAATATCTTTAAGTTACAATAGTTGCATTACTCTTGTACGATTTGCGCAAATTTCATTGTCTGATCACATGAGTACTTCCTATAGGAATGGTTTTGTAGTCGGTAACGGATGGTGATATGACGCTATGACAGTACATTTTTGTGTTCCTTAAGTTATTTAGGTTAGTTCTCTCCGACACATTTTTCTTGTTGCACATCAACGATCCCCTAAAGCCCAGTATTTTGCGTATGCAAATTACAGCACAGTTGTGGGGAGGCCATCGATCCTGTGCTCGGGATGATCAAGATCGAATGCGGTCCAAAACGGATTACAAGGTACAAGAGCGTATTCATTTCACATAACAAGCTGACTCCAATTGGGGCGATTGTTATCTTGTATGATTTAAATAGTTACCTATGTCTATTAATGGCATAAAGAAATCTCAGTCACATTAACTCCTTGTTTCCGAAAGGTATTTCTAAAGTACACCGACCGCCTTCAGTATATTATGAATTGAGATCCCATCGAACCTTAACTTTGGGTGGTTAATTGAGTCCAAGGCAAATACTGCATCAAGGAAGCTGAGAGTCCCTGCAAAGCTCCAGCGCTAACTCCCTCTCCTCTATACGGCACAAGTTTGGTAGTGTGCGGAATACTGCTAATACATTTAGTTTGCGCTGCAATATATCATCTTGCAAGTTTAGGTTCTGTGGAGAAGCGTGCCAAAGGGGTGGCCGGTGACCGAGGTTTAGTTAAAGCCCTGCTTAGCCTTGCCAGGTTGCAGTGGTAGTGGTAGGAGCTAGCTTTTCATCATCGGAGATCAAAACGCACGGCGAGTTTCCATCCTTTGGTTGTAGATATATTTCACAATCGGACAAAGCGATACTCTTCGTCGTTTTCGAAAATTGAAAGATTTGAATAATTGACCCTTGACAGTCTTTGATACGTTGTCTATTTGTTTTTGTTTATAGTATGTGCTTAACTCTGTTTACTGAAACTAACACAAAATAGATGTATTGCATTTTTGTACAGAAACATACTTAGACAGACAAAGGAAATACGTTATCCTTGCTATAAACTTGACAAGGCCATTACTTATATTGAAAACAGTTTTCATTTGTGAGTGGATCGCATTGCCCGCGGCCACGACTTACGCTCCGACGAAATCTGATGTACTCGAATAAATGCAATACTTTTAGAGATCTATTGCTACGCGGAGTTTATATGAGCACACAATCAGTTTATTCGTGCCTATTAGGTAATTGAAAGTAATGCGGTCAAATACTGAGAAGCCACTGAAGCTTTATTGAATTAAACAAATAACAGCACAAATATGTAAGAATTATAATTCAAAGGCGTTGTTATCTATAAGAACTAAGATGGAATTCTGCTGTTCTAAATGGCATATGGTACCAGTGGAAACTAGTGTTTTCAGATTTTATTCAGTGAAGGTTTTTTTTATTTTTCTTTAGAAATAAAAGCCTTGATGTTTTCTGACAATAACAAAATCTCTCAAAATTGATAGAACGCAGTAAGTTTTCTATTTCGTCCATTTCCATTCATATTTTGATACTAACTGGAAATCTGCTCCAAGCTTTCAGGTAGCATGAACTAAGCAAGTCGGCATTTCAGTAAAAGTTATGCTGCTATTTTATGTGATTCTACCGCCAATAACAAACTGCACTGGTTCTCCTACTAATTAATAAACTGCAGTGTAGTTTTACCACTATTAACAAACTACAGCGTGATTCTACAACCAATAACAAACTGTAGCGTCATTCTACTACTGTTAATAAACTGCAACATGTTTCTACCACTATAAACAAACTGCAGCATGGTTCTATTACTGGTAATAAACTACAGCGTGACTCTACTGCTCTTAACACACTGAAGAATAGCTCTACCTCTGTTATAATACATATATATGAAATAAATGGAAAACACTTCCATTTTCGACTTCCCGCGGGAAAGAAGATTATCTTTTCTGTTATCTCTTTAAATTAGTTTCAGAAACAAACTGCAGTTTACAATTACGGCTTAAATTAGACGGTGCGGACACGCGGCGCGCACGGGGCGTTATAAATCTCGTTACCTTGAATAATAAATGTGCTGGGTTCTTAGCAGCAACGCCTCGCGGTGTCGGCGCTCGCTTGCGGAAATTCTTACGTATAATGAATATAAGCTCACAGAATGCGAATAAATTAACATTTAATCGAAGTATTTTCCGAGTAATTCCTAATTAAAAATAGATGCATCAATTGCCTAACGGCTGCGGGGTGCGGTGTGTGATATTTAAGGATTGGTTTGAATCCGCCGTTCGATTATTGTCTGTCTCTTAGCACAAGTTTTTATATATTTGGAGTGCTTACACTGAATGTTTGTCATGTTAATAGCACTGCTGGAAATCTTTAAAACTTATTAAATGAACTCTTCATTTGTTCACCAAAATTTAGGTAACGCAGCTCACGGCCTAAAAATAGTTCACCGTTGAACATAGACCCCACCTGTAAATTGCTATAAAGCAGGGTCTTGTGCCACTTGGGTCTACTGACTTTTGACAAATTTTGCATAGCAAATAGTTCTAGGTTATCACTCAAAAACCCTTCGTCCCCATCTGTCAACGATTCTTAGAGATTGTTTTTTTTATTTGCTAAAAAAATAAGTAATGCTTGAAGAAATGGAGAATACTTTTCAGAGGTTAGATATATTCGTTATTTTTGACATTTTTATCAATTGTAATATTTCAATATATCAAAATGAAGGAGCCATCGTATACCTAACAAATAACATGAGGGCTCTATTTAAGCTTTTGTAAATCAAACCTCAAATTTACTCACTAGTGTAAAGCCACTTTAGACAAACAGCTTTACCCTAATAACCCGATAACTATTTCATATAATGATTTTATTACATTTAAGCGAATACTGCATTTTGATTAAAACTAAAATAGCTTGAGCTCTTTCTGCTTGGATCAAAGCGAAAATAAATAGTTAAAATCTGTTAGGGTAGTTCGAGTTAACTATGATATCAGAACGACAAACACCTCAGTCTTCCCTGAGACCATGAGTGCCGTGCCAAACGTCAAGATAAAAAGGTAAAAAAGAAACGGGATAAATCCGCAAAAAACATATTTTATTCAACTATTTTATAATTAAAGGAGACACCCGTTCATTATACTATTATATTTCTTTAAATGGATCAAGTAGGCCTCCCCGTAGACTGTTACAGAGTACGATTCTCAGCCACTTGCATGCATCAACTTCCCGCAGACTTGCATAGGCTAACAATGCGTGGTTGCCACCTCCGTGGTGGCAGAACCTCTTTTCCTCATTGGCTATCGGTTCTACGAGTTATATAGTTCTGCGGGGAATTCCTATGTTTAGCAGAGGATTAGTGACGGGCTGAAAAGAAAGACAAATATTATGCACTATACTGATTGATACTTTCTAGTGCTTTATCTAGTTTACGTAAAGGATATATAGACTTAGTAGATTTTATTAGTTAATAAGAAATTACATCAGTCCAGTGGAGGTTCGAATACGATAGCAATCTAGCTGCGGGCGTTACGATCCGCTCAGAAATTAAAACGTTTCCAATATAGCTAATGGCCTCTTAGATTTTATAACAAAGAATTTCATCGTCCAGACTTGTAGCTGCCCGAGGTATTCCAACTGTTCTTGCAAATTGAGAAACTTTCGCTCCGCCAAGAAATATACTCAAGTTTTGATAACGTAATTAAAATTCGGTATCGTGAATAAGAATGGAAGGTATCGGAAAGTTTCTCCCGTTAATTTATTTCAATTATTGGAATTTTTTACACTTCGTAGTTCGTCCATTATATACTTAAACTGGTTTTATTACGAGATAACTTTTGATAAAAAAACCTGAGATAGATTGCGAAAAGAAACTTTTCTTTCATTTCACTCATTGGGGTAAATTAAATAATGATTTTAATTTTTTTTTAATTTGATAACCTACGCAACAGTTGTTATACTTCTATTTGTATACGATTATATAACCCGATGTCTCACCAAATATCGTTGGAATTAACATTCTTGGGCAAACAAATTAAAAAGAAACATTGATTCCAAAGTTAGGGTGACAATATAATATTAAATGTTTTATTCATGCCCCTTTTTATGCTTTAATTCAACAACGTAAATATATATGTAGGTCCTTTTCAGACTAAACGCCTTTTATATATGAAAGTTATACGGGCATCATCATCATCACAATGAACATTGGCCTCCATAGATTGTCACAAAGCACGTCACTTAGCCACCTACATCCATCTCAACCTGAGGGTGTTGTTAGAGATGACTATAGGATTTGGCCTCGACAGATGGAGAAGAGAATATTATGACTCGAATATATATATACCTCCATCACAATTAAAAAATTATCATTACCACTATTTTGCGGTTAACTTTATTCGCCAAACGAACGTTTGCTCCTATTTTATGCAACTTTTTTAATTATTTATGAAGTGAGGAAGCCTCAAGCCAAGAACATCCGTAGCATGCCAACTCCATAGATGTTACCAATGGTTTGCCGGTTTCCATGACTTGTAATTTTTCCAAGAACCCATCACGGAAGCATAGCTACAGAAGCGTCAATAGCCCAATACTTAGAAAAACTCCACGAAACTTAAGGTAGGATCGAATCTACGATTTGACTATTGTCGTCAACTAACCTAACGCAAGTACTTAAGCTTAGTGGCTTAAGTGGTTAACGAAAATGTCTAATGTTACCGTTGCGCATATTGCTAGAATTCTTTATTTGTTTTATTTCCATCGAGTTATTGATAATGGAGGTTTGTTTTAAGACGGGTCTTGGAATTATAAAAATATTACATGTATCTTATAATTTGTAACCGTATATAAAAACTTAAATATGCATAGCCAGCTTTCTAATTCTTCGGGGAACGTCTTTAGAAGTCATTAAAATATCACTTATAAGTCCTTATGTGCTAAGAGATAAGGAAGCAATGAAAAATAATTAATTATATCAGAATTATCCGACGCTATGGATTTCTTGGTCACATTGGTATGAAAGCTATGTGCAGTTCCGATAGAAAGAGGGTGTGAATGAAAAAAAATAGATAGCTTTTTTTAAATAGATTTTGCGGCGTGAAGAGATTTAATGACCTTTTGCCTGATTCTCATGCAGTACACGCGGTGACGAGCGATTCTTTTATTTGTAATTGATTTAAATAAGGGGAGTTTTAAATTGAAATTCTTCGAGGAGGTGTGATGGGAATTCACTTAAATATATCAAATAAACGGAAAATAGAACGAGATGGATTGTCTCGATAAACAACTGCATTCAATCATCATCGTCACAGCTTATTCGTTGTCCACTCCCGAACAAACGAGTAGGCTTCGTACGGGCTCATTGTTGCCATGAAGCACTATCCTGTGCCGCCAGCATACATCGGCTTCGATCAAACTGGCATAGGCCTACACTGCCACTGCCAGTCCGAGGTTGCTGCTCAAGAAACTTTGATATCCATGTCTACGAGTTAGCAGGCCAGCAGTGCACTTCACAAGTTCCATATTTCCAGTTGGACCTTCAATTTGTTTTATTGTATTTCGGGTGGCAAAAGATGAAGTCCTCGTGTGTGATGCGACCCACGAGGACTTATATCGGAGGCTTCGTCACCAGTAATAAGGGTCATCGAATCTCTACACTCACCAAACGAAACACAGCATAGTAACATTGCTATATCACGATGATATCCTGTGAGGGCGTGGGCCTTCCAACGTCGAGCCAACCCATTGATGCTGGAGCTAGAAACAACGTTTCTATACTACTGTTAAAATTCATTTTGTTGATATAGTATGTACTTTTATTAATAAATAAATAATTATTGAAATTAACGGGATCCTTGTGTGTTTGGTTAAAATATAAATATATTTAAATAAGGTATACGCAAATAAATAAAACCAAACATATAATCATATCAACATTTGTTTTTATGATTGTATGTTTGGTTTTATTAACATTGACAGAATCCATGTTAATATAAATATATTAACATGGATTCTGTCAATGATAATATATTTATGTTGTTTTATCAGATTGTTATTATTATTACATATTTTCAACTTCGTGTAGCAAGGATTTAGATAGAACGAAAAATAAGATATGTAATCTATATTTATCCCCGATATACCATATTCATAAATTACTCATAAGTTCGCAAGAAGTTTATTGTAGGCGATAAGCTAAGAACCTGTCACTGTAGGATCATATGTTAATAAACGGAACATTGTCCAGTGATCTACTATTTAAGCCGTAAAGGAATAGAAGCCATAATTATAAGATTTATGCTAATATATTTACAACCACAAGGTTTTGAACATATATAAAAAACTGACTGATTTTATGGTAAATTATATTCAAAATGAACTAAGAATATAAAGCACTAAATTTTAAGGTTTGTAATTGCATTGAACTTTTGGACTATTCTAACTTACTTTCAAGTCATAATTAAAGAATTTTCAAAAATAAATGATTGTTATAACATTCCTTAAAGTTCTGTATCTCTCCAATTAGTTTTTAAATGCTTGTGCTAGTTTGAGACAATAGTCGAATGGCGTATTCGAATCTCACAAACACTATACTATACTATTCATTAAAACTAAAGTCATCTCCTAATGTGTAATTAACACGATACACACAATATAAAATGATTACGTTACCCAGAGAGAGCCAGCTAATCTTTACCATGAACAAACAGTTAGATCAGATCTCTTGAACAGATACAAGGTCTTAGGTCATTCAGCCCGAGGCAAGCAACCTAGATGACCTGAGAATACTCTGATGGGATTTCGTCTTTATTCTAATAGAACATTGTAAATTGGATAAAATTTTACCTGTTTTTGTATATATTTTATTATAAATAGGTTGACGAACATTGACACAAAACACAGAGAAATCTTGTTTTTTTTTTAACTGAAGTTACAAAGTCATGGTAGTAGTATTGTGGTAGTGATAACTGCGAAAACATTTACATCCATCCACACAGAAATCATCCAATACAAACTTTCTGAAGTGTTGTATGGTTTAGGGTACGGTCTGCGAAACTTACGCCATTCGACCATTGTCTTGAACCATCTCCTAGCACAAGTATTTAAGCCTAGTGGCTGAACTGAATATTAGTAATGTTAATAGCGGTGCTCATAAACTTTTCAAAAAAAATAAAAATAAAAAAAACACATGCTGTATTTGGGTCGTAGGAACTGTACACTAACCATGCGAACACATGATTCTATTATATATATTATATACATATATATATATAATACTAATAATATAATAGTAGAATATATATATATATATAAACTACACTTAATTATAGACAAAATTATAGGAGTTTTCTATATTTATCAATGTCTTGAAAACAGCAAAAATATATGTTGTTTATTTTTATGAGACACAAAGGTAATGAAGAATTTTCTTCTACTAACAATTTCCACAATAGACTATAGACGATATGACGTTTTTATCCACTCATTTTGTATAATAGTTCATATGTCGCACGGCGAATTTCACGCGAAATCGATTCCGCGGCGTTAATTATATAGTCTAGTGCATTTATAAGAGGACCTTTTCCACCTACACCAAGCCGTCTGTTTATGGATTGATGAATGAGAGTTTTATCTTAACGCTTATACATAGCTGCTTTAATTGCGTAGTACATTTATTAATTTTCTATTCCCAAAGCAATGTACAGTTAAACACTAAAACATATTGCATTATTTATTCAATGATACCTTCGATGTCACCACCCGCTTAACATTTCGGTATAAAACTGAAAATCCTGCATGCTCGCAGTACAGTTGAATGAAAATCGTGTTTCTCTTTTTTAATCATTAATTACTTACGCTTCGATTATTGTGCTAGAGCTTTTTGTTTGATAATATATTTTTTAATATACGAAAACAAAGTTTATCTGATGGTAAGTGATGACTAATACGATTTAGGGGCCTGAAAAGGAGCTTACACATTTCGGTTTTTAAAGGCCGGAAGCGCACCTGCGACTTCTCTGGTGTTGCGGATATCCACGGGCGGCAGTAATCACTTACCATCAGGTGAACTGCTTGTTCGTTTGCCACTTAAATTATAAAAAATATGTTCAAGACTTCGAAATCATAAACAGTTCTAGATGCCCACGTGTTGTCACACCCAAAGACTGTGATTTAATGCCTCGTTACTTGTCATCGCGTCCTGGGATGCGTAACAGAAAAAAAAGAGAATGGACTATACTACTAATACTATACTATATAATTAATGATAATTTTATTTTACTTTATTCTTTGACAATGATAGAGCTAGGTTACAGCTATTTTCTAGCCACGTGTATTGAAGCGTCAATTGACAAACTTAAGTTCATAGGTACGAATCCGACATTCGAATATTGTTGAGAACTATCTCCCAGCATTACCTACGTTGGGATGATTTAGCGGAGTGTTAGCAAAGTTAACAGCATTGTCAAAAAAAACATGAATGGGATAAATAGTATAATAGCATTACGGTAAATACGTCATGAATTGTCACCCTCGTGGTCTCAGTCTTCAAGGGTGACAATTCATTTGTTGAGATTGATTTTTTAACGAAAATTGATGTCGATGTCTTAGGCCGTAGTTATTACTTGCTATACGGCGAACAATTTACTCATATGACACCCTTAAATAATAAATAAATTCAAAAATCTAAGTCTAGATCGCCCGAAGTTTAACTCCTGTTACGTATATTGAGTAGCACGCTCGTTTTGTGATGTCAAACCGTATTCTGTTTAATGTCATGCACCCGATCGTAACTCAACCGTATTCATAAACGTACCTATGAAGCAAAAGCAGATATCGTCTAAAGATTTGTAAAATTTCTTCGGGCAAAGGGAATTCCTTCAATACCTATCATCCCGACAATAAGTTCTCATAATCCAGACACTGGTGGATTTATACGACTTGCTTGCCACGCTCCAGTGGTAGGGGCGGAGGAATTTCCATTCATATGTGTCTTTTTATATTTTTTTTATTATTTGACTTCTCTGGTGCGTTTTGGAAGTTCGCTTCGAGGAAACGTGATTTATAACTTGGGTCCCGCAATCCGAAGAGATATATTTCAATGGGGATTTATAATCCTATAAAATGGTAATATTATTTTGTGCATACATAATTAAGTCGAAAGAGAAGTTAACTTAATTCTCGTGAGGGTCATAGGAGAACTTTTAAATAATTTTTTATACTGCAGATGCTTTTTGTAGTTCATATGTATATATGTATATATATATATATATATATAAATTATTAAAGATGCTGTGCAGGTGGTTTTTAAAGATATCCCTCCACTGGTGATTCACAGAACTCACATGATTTGAAATATTAATTTACTTCTTAGTCGTACAGGTTTACTGACGGTGTTTTCCCTCACCACGGAGCACGTACTATATCATTCAGCACTTTCATTTCATTTCATTGAATTATTATATTCGTACATAAAATTGCAATTAACAAATTCATTCATGCCGGTACTGTTATTAAATCTCGGTTTACTAGCGTACCGTGAAATAAAAAGGGAGAAAAGACAGAATTGAGATGGAAGGGTATCTATAATTATCACCGTATCTCTACACTTACCATACGGAACACGGCAGCCATATTGCAATATCACTAAAAAGTGTTGGCGCCTATTTAGTGAGTAGTTCCAGCTGTTTTTTTTTATTTTAGCTGTTGAGTTTTGCCGGGTGTCGTAGTCGCATCTTGGCACTGCATCTCCTTTTTTTAATAGGTGACAAACGAGCAAGCAGCTCACTTGATGGTAAGTGATTACCGCCGCTCATGGACATCTGCAACACCTGGGCGCATCTTTCACATTTATGTATACACTGCGTACAGAGTGGTTCCACCCTTAAGGTAGTTTCTAAGTGCAATAAGGATGAGTCGGCCGACAGAATAACTGCGTAAAATAGTATCCTAATATTGTTGTGTTTCGTATGGCGGGTGTAGGGATTCAGCGACCCAATTGCAGGTGCGAGGCATTCCGACTTAGTCCTCAGGGCTTGCATTGAGTTTATATCTTAAATCTTTGCTGTGGACAGGTGTCATGGCCGCACTTATCATTTACCATAAGGGGAACTGTACACTCGTTTGTTATCCCAATATTATTAAAAATCAGTAAGTCATCAATGATAATAATTATAATAAAATATCTGACGTTCCGCAACTGAGATTAGGTAAGGCCTAACTTTATTTGTAACCTCTGTGATTGGAGGTTCATTGTCAACATTTCCAATCTACGGGGACGGTGGTTCAGGACCTCGGCTTTATCACCAACAATACAAATACGTTGTCACCGCTGAAGATTCTAGATTTATAGATAGATGCACATCTGCAGATTTTTTTATGTTGAGAGTAACAAACTCGCACACAGCTCACTGATGGGAAGTGATTACTGCGGCCCATGACATCTACATTCATCCTTGACTAGGAATCATAATGCATATGCGTTGTCACCCTTGAGGACTGAGATGAAATGCCTCGTTATGAGTAAATAAAGGTCTCCGAATTCCTACACTCACCAGACGAAACACAGCAGCATTATACTGCCATTTTACCCTGGTATTCTATGAGGGCGTGCTCCTACCCCGGTCGAGCTGACTCATTCATTCTGCAGCTAGAAAATTACGCAATGAGTTTATTTATCTTTTGATGAATTTTCTTTAAAAAATGTTGTTGTCATCGTGTCAATTAAATAATGATAATATGACGCAATCAAAAACATGTGCAATTTTTTTTTTATTATCATACGGAGAAAAATTCTTAAAAACGCATCAAGGAAACTTAATTGTACGGAACCGCTGCAATAAAAAAACTGACATGCGCACATAATTTTTCGTTTGATAAGAGGAAAAATTTATTAAGGGGGAGGGACCCCATTCGGACAATCTAATGCCAAATCTATCGAGGCGCCGTCTTCCATACACCATAAGACTGTTAAATGATCTGGAAAATTAGGGTTTTACGGCGCTGACCGGCGGGCAGCCAATAAGGCCATCTCTCCACTGGATAAAATCTTATTGGTAATGTCTGATTTAACACGAATAGCGTTACGAATAAAATAAAGTAGCTTAAAATTAGAGTTATCCACTGTCTGTCATAAGAGAAATCCGTCGAGATTTTTTATTAGAGAAAAATTGAACTTAGTATTCATTGTGGTCTGGTATCTCTTTTATGTGTTGGGGAAAATCTTCAAAAGATACCCTGCCTCTTGGGGAGAAGACGGGGGGATTATATGATATTTTTACCCACTAAAACCACCTCGGTGGTCACCATCAGGGCTCCGGAATCTCCTACGAAACGCATCGGTACCCCTCTGCACTGAGCTTAAGCACGTCCAAAGTAAGGCCTCGCTTCCCCTCGCATCTTCGCTGTGCTACGGCAGCCCGGAACTACTCCGTGTTGCCATACGCCCCGGGTTCGTTATCCTGGATAATCAAGAGTCCCCACCCTGATCGCTCGCGAACCCGTAATCCCAGATTACTCACTTTATTCTACCCCCACCTGTACTACTACATCCCTATTCTAAAAGGCCAAACTGAGGGGCTGGTCTGACATATTGTATTTCCGAACGGAAACGATTTAGGAACCTTCAAGAAAAGAGCCTATACCTTCCTTTAAGGCTGGCAACGCATTTGCGACTCCTCTGGTGTGTGGATGCTCATGGGCGGTGGTGATCACTTCCCATCAGGTGGGCCGCATACTCGTTTGCCGCCTATACTGTAAAAAAAAACATCTAGATGATGAATTACAAATGAGTTTTCATCCCTTAGAACTGTGGTGGACGTTACATTCCCGTTGTTTTATGGTCTCTATAGTAGACTCACGTTTTACCCAGAACTGGCCATTGAATTAACTTTACTTGGGTATGACCACGAACATGGTAAAAATCTTGAAACATTCCTGCTATGGTTTCCAGAGTGGTTAAAAACATAATTAAAGTGTAATGTGCATTACATACATGTAATGAATTATTATTACTATTAATTATTACTTTACTTTATAAAAAAATAAAATATTTTGAATAAAAAATGACTGTAAGCTTAAAACATTTCAGACATTTTGTATTGTATGGAAAAAATTAACAGCTATCGACACTTTTCTTAGCTAAAAGGGAAGAAATTCTGCATGTGAAATTCTTAGAGAAAATATGTTTAGACGGTTGTTTTTCATAAAATTAAGCTTGCATGGTTATTATTTTCCCACGGTTGTTATTATAATATTTGGATTATTTATAAATATTGTGTACATTAAATTTGTTGGGTGATACAAATTAGATTATTACATACATTTAATTTATTAAATCTTTATATAGTATAACTAAGCAACATTATTTATCTAACAATATCAAAATTTGAATTAAAATTGCAACAAACGCGCATGCGTTCTAAATGATAAAATTCTAAGATGTCATGTAAATAACGTTACTGAGAATGAAGACGAATAGACAGACGGACGGTGAACCGGCGAGTTGGAGATAGCCGCTAGAACTGTCCATCCAAAATTTATAAAAGACCTGACTCGATAAATTGTCTTTATATGAAAGCGACGTTACCAAGCGAATCGAGGCAGTGCAGCTCAACTCATAACCTGTGCATGTTGCACATGCCGTTCGCGGTTTACTGTCATAACCATCATCAGTTCAGTCCATCACTAGTCCATTGCTGATAATAGGTCTGCCTGCTAGAATGTGCTGGAATCAGTCCGTCATCATCGCAGTCTATCCACACCCTTGAGGACTGAGATGGCTGAATGCAGATGGAGAATGCCTCGTCACTAGTAATAAAGGTCTCCGGATCCCTACACTCACCAGACGAAACACACACAGAAACACACACACATCGTAAAACAGCAGCATTCTGCTGTTTTACGCAGGTATTCTGTAAGGGCGTGGTCCTAACCAGTCGAGATGACCCATTAATTCTGCAGCTAGGACAAACTACAGTGTAGCTCTGCCACTATCAGTAATAATTATAAATTTGAGAAATAAATCAATCGAACTTTTGGGCACTGGATATAAACTGTTTTTGTTTTTTTAGTAGACCAGAGCCGGCTTCCGAACAGTACCTAAACCTGTAGTAAACCTATGTTAAACGTATTAAGGTAAACTCTGACCTACAAAGTATTAGGTTAGGTATATTAAGGTCTTGCAGTGATATGTATTTGTCTCATTTGAGATTTAATTTTATTAATCACTGGCTCCCAAGCCGGTTGTAGTATGGATGGTAGTGGTAAAGGTCTAGGCATCTTCTTTTTGAAATTAGGACTTTTTAAGTTCAATAACCTTGCGAATTATCCTTGTTAAGAGTCGGTATTTGAACGTTTTACTGAACATTTTCATTGACAATAACGTCTACTATGGTTTAATTCGGTAAACATATTCGCGTTCCTTATCTAACAGAAGTTCAATAAATTTCTTTCAAGCGACACCTTATAGAGACATAAATAAATTTCTTTAATGTTTTCGTAATTCACGTCTTTGTCAGTCGGTACGTCTTTACTATCATTATTAGGATCTCTATAGAAATTTAGACACACTGTAGTAATTGTTAAAAAGTTGAATTTTATGAAGATTGTTGATATATTATTTTAGATTATTAACTACAGATATTCACTGAAGCACTGTTCCTACTAATATATAATATCATTATGCTATTGACGGCCGCTTGATGGTTACGATGGCGTTTGGATAGAGCACCTGACTGCTGCGTTGCGGGCCTAGGTTCGTTTCCCAGCTGGGGAATAATATTTATGTATCTCAAAATATTCTAAATCTGGCGTGGGTATGTCTTGTGTTTTTTACACAATGTCGGTACCTATATACAAAAATTAAGTAATAAGTGTAGTGGATATATAAAAGTAGCTTTTTCTATGAATCCATTCGTTCTTCACTAACACATCGAATACCAATTATCAGATAATTTGGGCAGCTCAATAAGGCACGTCAGTTGTCCAGATAGGGTGGCATAAATCCACTGCCGACAATGGGATGTATCTTAATTAATTGTATTCTACAAAAGCTCCCTCGTTTTAATGAGGAAGAGATCGTCGAGTCCGATAGTTGACGATGAATTACTTTGTGAGATGAGGTGAAAGGTACCAGAATATCTTTACACACATTTTTTTCAAACAAGGTTCATTAATAGATTGGTCAAACTAATCGAGAAAGCGCCTGTGACTCAATATGTCAATTAAGATTAAAGGTTTTTCTTCATTTATTTGTTCTTTGACTGTGAAAACATGGCGTAATGTTTTATTTAATTTTTATTATTTCTTGCTCGTGAGAAGGCATTCGATCTAAGTCCTCAAGATTGCTTCGTATATATATATTTTATAATATTATTGCGATATAATATAATTTTTTTTTGTAAAAAGTTGAATAAATATTAGCTAATAGTTGAAATAAAATATAGCTAGCATTCTTTCCAACCAACTTATCCAACTAAGCTTAAATGCTTGTACTACGAGATGGTCCACAACAATAGTATAATGGTGGATTCGAACCTACGTTTTGTAGACCATACCCTAAACTTGAGGTTCCCAGACTTGTTTTCTCTCATAGTCGACATATTTATTTCACAACTAGGTTGTAGGCACCACATGCATATATACCGCGTATCTCTTAAAAAAACGTTAATATTTCTGAATTAAATTTATAATTTTTTCTTATACTTTCCTTGTTTTTATATTTCCATCTGATTATTTATACAGAATATGGCAACACTTCCGAATACAGTTTCCACGTTGGGTTTTTCATTAATTACGAGCTCCTCGTGAAACAATATAGTAACGAGAGGCTCGCTTCCTACAGTTGAACACTCGACAGCGTGGCTGAGAGCAAAATTAATATTGATGCTGCAAAGGTTCAGATGTTATCTTTAGCTTTTAATAATAGAGGGATGCGCGGTGAGTCTGCCTTGTTCTTTGTTGTTAATAATATTTAGTAATATGGGCTTCCACAAGGTTATTAATTTAATATCAGTATAGCCGGGAATTATAGATATGGTTGTTAGTAGAAAATGGAAGTAGCTGGTAAGCTGTAAGTAAATTAGAAAGTGCCGTAATGATCGCTTAGTCTAGCATGTTAATCTGGCTATTAAATATATGGCTCAGTCCCTAGTACATTATAACTAACAGATTATAGGGTTTACCATGGATTCGGAAGGTTTTGATTATTTGATCTCGTTAGTCATTACAGATGATGTCTATGGCAATACATCTGTAATGACTAACGAATCCCGTCGATTTTAAATTTATAAGCAATAACGTATTGGAGACGGATAGAGTAAGTATCATAATCATTAATTATAGGTCATCTCTAAAATCATGGTTAAGATTTTTGTGTTGTGGTAAAGAAAAATTTAATTAAATTTAAAGGCAAATGAAGTCGCCCATCGTACCTCTATGATACAATAGGTTTTATAGAGGTGAGGAAATAAATTAAAACTGAGATTTGCAATTAACAATTTCATTGGTGCCGATATCAGAAGTCTAGCACAACGATGAAGTTACTTTAATTTTATTTGTATTAAAGTTATTCTTAATGGTGTCAAATGCGTATGTAAGATCATTTATTTGTTATAACTATAAAAGAAAAAGATTGCACACAAACTACGTGAAGTTTCAGAAGACTAAATGTCCCGTACTCGATATCACACGCACCATATAACTCGAAGTGGAAAGCAAAAATAATAATTTAACTGGCGAACACTTTCCAACGGATAAAAGGAAACGTGAAAGTGGGAAAGTTTGAACAATTCGAACAGAGCAGGGCCGAAGGTAACTCCCTGCGAAACTACTTTTGATTCCGCTACGCTTTTGTCTAAGTTACTATTTGAACGTGAACTACCGAGTTCCATTGTTAGGAACGAATAAAAAGGTGGGCGAAAGATACAACTTTCGATGCTCTGACGGCAGATCGCAGCTATATCGATATGTTGCAAGTACTGAATGCTTTCTATAAATTAAGATTATTTCGTATTATTATCACGGATATTTATATTTTACGACGTTTCGTAATCATCTCAGGCCATAATTGGTCGTTATACCTAGTTTTTAATGAATTATTGGTACTCATTTAGTACCAATACTTCAAAAAAAGCAAAAATTAATAACAGCCTGTACAGCTACTGCGTATAAAATTTCTGCCCAGAGAGATTATTGGAAAACAGTCCAGCACACGGCACCATCGATGCTTAATGGATTTTAGATATCTTCTGCATATTTTGGGTAATATACAGGTTTAAATGCTATTAGAAAAAATAACGAATAAGACAGCATTTCATAATTCCGTCTAATTAACTTAGACCACGACGTTACCTTTCGTTTATTACTACTTTAGACAACAACTGTGCAGGGTATGATATAGTGCCGTAATTCACGTAACCACACCAGTGCTCACTTGTACTCCCTTTTCCTATTCTTATGTATTATATTAGAATATATCATTTTTATTGATGTTCTGTGTTTCCCTTAAGAAAATGTAGGCTTGAGTGTTTGTTTATCTGTAGCATTACTTAAAAATACTAGATAACATTTTAAGTTTATCTTAAACGGTGTCTAGATGACAAATTTATTAAAAACCTATTATATATTTATTATTTGTATGTTCTAGATATATCTAAATTACGCACATTTACAACTTTGGGTGCCACTTTTTTCTATTTGAATTCTGTTTGCAAGTGAGTGAGACTTCAAAAACAAATGGCGATGCGGAATGCAGCATGAGTATGCGACAAAGCTTTGACAATTTTAGTAGCAGTGACTGAGTCCTTGCCAGGTTGCATACCGAACATTGCCAGTTCCTTTTATTCGTGTATTTCTTCCAACTTTTGATAATGTATACCAGGTAGATAATAATATCACAAACTTTACGACATATAAAGTAAAATAGTTATTTAAGCTATTTAGATTGATATCCATATATTTATCAATCGTACCAGTTAACATGAACAATCGTCAAACTTTCAGTATTTATTTTTGTTTCGATCTACGCAGAAGGAGGTTCTTGAGTTCTCGCTTTGATGTTTATTTTTATTAATCACAGGATTCCAAGACTATAGTAGCATCCAGACATCTTCTCTAAAGTAATTAGCGTGATTTTTAATTTCAATAGCCTATCGAATCATCCTTGGTACGGAAAAAAATGGAGTTTCTTTCCGAGAATTTGTGGTTTATCAAATCCAATGGGACCGATCTTAAGGACGATCACACACTGCAGACTTTATAGAGCGTCAATGTCTGAAGTCATATGTTCTTTTCCGCGGGTTTTAATCGATCTATTTGTTGGCTCTATCTAAGATAAACCACATTCACAAGCAATAAATTGTATACCTGCATCTTGTAGTGGTACATTTCAATTGCCAGAAGGTAAACTGACTGATTTTTGTTTACTTTTAAAATGTTCAGTATTATTATTATTTTCTTGATTTGATTTTATTTTATCCCATCGTGGTTTATCCAGTTTTCAACATTTCCATTTTTATCTTTTTAGTAGTTTTATACAGGAGTAGTATCGAGGTTATGATTGTGAATTTTACTCAATATGATACTGGCTCTGAACTATCGTTATTTAGATTGTAGCGTACAATATTTTTTTCTTTTTATATGAATTCGATTTTTGTTTTGATAGGATGTAGTATAGTATATTTATCTCTTGTCTGTTTGTATTTAAATTAATATCTTATAAAATTAAATTGTTTACTGTCATTAATAGTTGCAAATTACTTGTTTCAGTTTCCCCACAGCCTGAGACGTGAAGGGTAAGTTTCCATCGAGTTAAGATTATTTAAATTAAGGTGATAAATATTAATTACAAATGTTTCCAGTCTGCGCATCTTTTGATATAAGAGGTTTGAAAATAACACCATAGTTGCCTCGGTTATCTGTTTTGGTCGTGGATAAAGAAAAACTGCGTATTTTATATTAAATATATTTATTTTATATACAGGCACAGAGTTTGTCTCCAATGAGCACTCAGTTCACCTGACGTCACGTTATCCTTGTGAACCATGATATCTAGTGTATCTATTTTAGATAAAAAAGAACCCATCCCTTATTCCACCGTATCTCCTGGTTTCCAGGCACCACCCAAATTAAAAATGTACGGTGATTGGGTTGGGTTGTGGTGAGAACTCTAAATGTCAAAAAGCACAGATTTTAATCTAAAAGAAAAATAAAAGATCGATTATTTAATTTTTACACAACATGTGACAATGGACCACACAGCCAAATAGGTACATCTTCAATACATATTCATCATGCACATGTTTTGACACTGAGATGGAATCCTTCGACACTATTAGTCTTCTGTTCCTTTCACCATACCTAATACAACAGGGCACTATTGCACGATAGTATTCAATAAGAGCGTGGACGGACTTTTCGCGGTTGAGTCGAGTCATTCATGCTGATTTTGTTTGTACACGCTAATCTCCACTATGATTGAATCAATTTGTATGCGGCCTGTGTTGGATTGAAATAATCTCAGGCTAACATTGTGGTGTTTGTTTAATTTAAATAGATTGATAGATATAACAGATATGCCAATTTTGTTTACGCGTTTGTGAAGCTCCTAACAAGGATGCGAGTATAAAATTTGTATATTTGTTGATGATTGCGTAGTTGTAAGAGTACCTAGCGATTACTGCATCACGGGCCCGAGGCTCAATCCCAGTCTCTAGTATTTAAAACTGCATCTTAACCTTCCTATCTTAATGTAATACATCGGACTAGGGTAGGGGACGACGTGTGACGCCTTTGTGTTTGTGTTAATGCTTACGGCATATATCACATCTTGCACGGCTAATGTCATCTGGTAATAATCAGGACTATACAGTGTAAAAAAATAGCTTTTCAACTCTAGTGACTGAATGTTACTGGAGATGTTTAGTGTAATCTATCTGCATTGTAATTCCTTATCCAAGAAGAATTTGATATTGGGTCGCAGGAATCACTTAAACTGTGTGATCGTTTTTCACCTCCTAATTTCATATTAATGATCTTGAAACGATGGAAAAATTTTGTTGAGTCTGCGAAAAGTTGACAGAGAGAATTGTAATAAATGCGGCAAATAAGGTTGTCAAATTAAGTTATCTTCTTGCCATTTGCATCAGCCAGCAATTTTCATAAATCTTTTTTTTATCACTATTGGTTTTATTATTTACAAAAGACATCTTATCTTATATCTTGCTGTCTGGGAGATTTCCCAAATATTATGATGGGAAAAAAGGCAATATGAAAATGTTTTTTTAAAACGTCGCTACAAGAACTTGAAGCTTTGTTATTATTACATTGAGAGTAACAAACTTACACACAGTTCACCTGACGGCAAGTGATTCCTGCGGCCCATGACATCGACATTCATCCTTGACAAGGAATCATAATGTATATAGATGCGTTGTGACCCTTGACTGAGATGGAATGCTTCCTTACTAGTAAAAAAAGACCTCCGGTTCCCTTCACTCTCCAGACGAACCATAGCAGCATTATACTGCTATTTTACGCTGGTATTCTGTGAGGGCGTGGTCCTACCCCAGTCGAGCTGACCCATTCATTCTGCAACTAGAAACTGCAGTTTAGCTCTACCATTGTAAAAGTTAAAATTAATCTTTTTAGAGTAACCAAAAGTTTTTATTTTTATTACTAGTCCTTAATTATTTTATTAGTTCCTAAACTACGTTGCAGCTTGCTTGGATCAGCAGGACGCGGGGAACCGGGGACCTAGTCTATAACTTTCAGGCATCAACATATATATGTATGTATATATATATATTTATACATATATAGCCCAAAGTTTTCAGTAGAAAGTAATCTAGTTTACTCGTTTAAACATAAGCTAAATGTTTACTTAAAATGTTTAAGCGTGTGACAAATCTTAACTAATCCAGCTAACGTAAGACTAAGTACTGCAAACAATGAATTTCAATTGTACACCTCCGTCTGAAATATAGAGTGAGCTAATATTAACGCAACTCTCCTAGGAGCTAATAAATGTTAATTCCATCGTCGAGTGGTTAAATGCCGCCCGCCCGGCGTTCAGACGGAGATAAATATTGACATGACGGCGATCTGGCCCACTAGAGTTTAAAATTCTAATTTTATTGAAATCCCGAAGAGTAATGACGTTTGGATACACTTAACGGTACGCTTGGAAACTAATTGAAATTCTATCGTTGATGGTTTTTTTTTTAATCAAAGCGAAGTTTAAAATTTGTGATTGGGTCCTCTTTTACTTTCTCAGATTGTGCCAGCATATACGAGTAATAACAGCTTAACGTGGATGTGTTTCGCATGGTGAGTAGATACTTAGACTCAATTATTGGTAAAGATGCATACCTCGTTCCTTTTTATTGGGTTCTCTATCACCTCCATACCATACGATACAGTAGCGTTATGCTGCTATATCACGCCTTTATTCCGTGATGGCGTGAACGTTCCCCAGTTGAGACGATCCTCCATCATTGTTAATATAGTTAATAATTTAAGGGTAGCTTAAGATATTTTTATTTATACGTTTGATCCCTATTAAGCTTTGGTTTCATTTAACAAAATAACAAATCACATTACATCAGCATTGTCTGCAAACAAAGCTAAACAACGGAGCTAGAGAACAAAATCACCCAAATTTACTTTTGAAGATTCATCAGAGGCCTCACGAAATTAGCCGCCTCGCTAAATAGGTTGATAAAAAAAATAGGAAACAAAGTGAAACCGTCAAAAGAGCCGCCCGCATACGGAGGCAGCAAACAAAAGAAATTGTCGACAATGTCAATTTTCCCTTCAGTACACGAGCAGAATGGGAAATATAGTCAATGATAATAATGATGTATTGGGTTTGGTTATACGTGCGGCAACATCGAATTAGGGAGCTTTGCTTCCACGTTGACGTTTTGCGTTCCCTTTAACGGAGACCCGTATTGCAACATATTTGTAAAATTTCCATGGTATTTTTTTTAGTATGGTACCCCAGAATTAGGCTTCCCCACAGACTGTCACGTAATACGATCCCGAGCCACCTGCATTGATATTCCGCAGACCTGTGTTCAGCAGTGGACTAGTGATGGTAGTGGTGCGCCTATATGTTATATCTACATAGTCAGAGCAAAGTCCGCCACGTGTCAAATAGGTTTAGCGGACTTTATATGCCTTGAAATACTTTTATATCTTTATCACTTTACACTTTAGTTACTTTTTGCTTAACTTTCTTTATTGTATATATATATATATATATCGACTTAAGAATGGGAGTAAACAAAATATTTAAATTAATAATTAATATTGGTACTAATTTACAAGAAACTCACTAATTCGCAGAAACATTAAGCCTCGTGCTGCTATCTCGTGGCTGGAGCCGACTTCCAGCCAAACCAAGCGACACCTTCAGGGGTTAGCGAACTTCGCATGTCTTGAACTGTACTGTGTACTGTGTTTTTGGAATCTCAGATTTCCTCATTATCGTTTCTTTTACCACTGAGCACGTTTTAATTTTTTTTATAAATCAAATTGCAAATTATAATTACATCGATACTGGCACCGGGAATTATTGTCGTTTTGTTTGCATACCGTGAATTAAAAGCGATCGTTGAGAGATCGAGCTAGCATCACAACACATATATTTTTACAGTAAAGTTAACACTTTAGTATAAATAGCGGTGAGCCCACGCTAGAGTTCGTAAGCTTATTATGCTTATCAAGCTGCTGCACGAATCGATTGGATCGCGACCTTACAGAATGGCAGTGCAAAATAGGAGCATAATGATTCTGTGTTTCGTCTGATGAATGCAGGGTTTCAGTTTCATTTAAATGGTGATGAGATCTGCCATCTTAGTCCTCAGCATCTGCGTTATGATTTCTTATCGAGTTTGAATGTGGGTGTTATGGGCAGCATCGATAACTTGCCCACAAGTGAACTGTGTGCTCGTTAGCTCAGGGTATCGGATATTACACATGACCCTGGGATAAAACTCTAAGGAAAGTGATAGAGGGATTGTGTTTATGTTTCATACGTATCCTGCTTATCCTCGACACTACTGATGGTAACCACTCCAAATGTCCCCGCACCATGTGATGTAATCAGGGTAATCAGATATATAAGATTTTCTCCTCGATAAAAGCTTTGTAATAGCGTAATATATATTTTAAGTGTTGATTTTCTACGTGCTGAGCGGTTAAAAAAACATCGTAAGGAAACCTGCATTTCTAGAAATAATAAAAATAATATTACAAAGACAACCCAAAGTGGATTTGCCAAGTAGTGGGATTTGTAAATCGGTTTAGTTACTTTACTTTTTTATTAAAAGCCTTTTCACACTCACATTGAAGACTACCAATTTATATTCGGTCGAAATATATATGCTTGGAAAGCTATCCAATCTGTTAATAGATTCGAAAAGATGAGGCAAATCGCTTCAGCCTGATGCTAGGACTATCCACAACGAATAGCATTTGAGACAATTTTAGATTTTATTGTATACGGAATCGAACCACTCTATAAAAGCATCAGTCAGTTTTTCATCGATAAGCCGTCACGCTAGACAATTGATTTGTATACGCTCGCTTGTTTATTTGCCCAATAAAGGGAGATTTCGCCAATTGCGTGGCTCTAGCCGGCTTAAACCTGACTTTCCTCGTCATTTCGTTTTCAACTTCGATCTAAGCAGTCAAGTTGTCTTGCGTCTGATTGCAGGTTGTTTGGGATTTGTTGTTTATTTACTAAGAACCTATTTATTATATAGGCTGTAAGGTTATGAAATATAGTTATTTCGAGTTTTAACATGGTCACTTTTATTTCAATATGCGTATGTATGGACGGTGACAAACTAGCACACAATTCACCTGATGGTAAGTGATGGCTGCAGATGACATCTACATCCGTCCTAAACAAAGTTGCACATTGTTGTCTCTCATGGTCTAAATCTGGGAGTCCGGTTCCTTACACTCATACGAAATTCTATGTGGGTGTGGTTCCTTCGTATAAACGCCGACCCATTCATAATGCAGTTGAGAATTAGGCTCTCCAACTAAGCTTAAAATGCTTCTCTCAGAAATTGTTCACGACAATAATCGCAAGTGGTTCGAACCTGTATACTTAAGTTTCGTAGATCCCAAAACCATTAGGCTATTAACGCTTCAACTCATTTATTGTTATGTGAGTGTATGGTACAAAATAAATCACAATTTGGATCATTGTAATTTCGCCCGCACCCACGATAACAAATTATATGGAACTACAAAATGGTTCTCCGCATCTGATTACGTTCACGCCTAGACGTGTCTCATTTGCCACGCTGACGGTCGCGTGGGCGGGGCTTAACGAACTGCCTTGATTGTTACATGTAGATCAGCTGTGGCAGACTGCAAGAGAAAGGATACTCGGTGGTAGCCTCTCAGAGTACATAATATTTAACTGCGGCATAGCGTAGAGAAGCTACAAGTTACGACCGGGGAAGGAGCATGGCCCCACAGAATACAACCATAAAAGTTCAGCATGTCGCTGTTGTGTTTCGTCTAGTGAGTAAAGAAATCCGCAGACGTTTATTACCGGTGACGAGAAATTCCATCTCACTCCTCAGTCCTTTACCTAGGATGAATATCGATGCCATCGCCGGAACCAGTCACTCAGCAATCAGGTGAATTTCGTATTCGTTACCCTCAATGTAAGCCAAGTTTTGTCTATGATACTAAAAAAAATTGTGGATGGTACATGGACAAGGATCAAAAAGATCACGAAACTGTTTTATAACAAGGGGTATTATTTTTACCCTCTTTTTTTCTTCTTTTCCTCTTCGATCATTTTCATCACGATGATATGTAGTAATTAAAAATAGTTTTTCTAAAATCTTGTTTAATTTTTTATTTTATTTTATTTACACTTTATTGGTCACACCATAAAAAAGGGATACAAAGGGCGTAAGGCATCTCTACCAGTCGACCCAAGGCGTTGAGTGAAAAAAAATTCTTAAAACTTAACATTTAAAATATAAGATATATGTATATATATATATATATATATATATATATATATATATATATACATACACAAAAATATAAAAATATTTTAGGGTATTGTAATATGTTTTATATTCTATTTATAATTACTATTCATATGTTTTCCTAAATTTTGTCCCCAAATAGAACCTGGCAATCTACTGCTCTAAACTCAAAAATTTAAAATATCATATATTAATAATTTCAAATAATTCATTGAATTTTAAAATCGTGTTTTAATCTTTGCCATACAAAGGTGGTAAATCTTCAAGATAATTGGCTAGCAATGACAGTGTTGATGCAAACCTGCATATTTCAGAGTAAATGAATAGTGAAACCGATATTTACTGGGTAATCGATACCGATCAAATTTCATTCGAAGGTCTTAAGGCCAGCTCTGACTCACTGTCTGTTACAGAGCACTTTTCGAGATCATATATAACGTTAAATGGTCGAAGTAATTTACGGTCATGAATAGAAATTGGTCTGGAGTTATAATTATAGTGAATTCGGATTATCAACCGTTATTTTGTTATTAATTGTTGTTTGAGTTTATATGGTGTAATGTAGACAAATCTAACGAGGATCGTCTTTTTTCTCCTTTTTTTTATTTAGATAAAGGTACAAGTCTATTTAACAGTGGTAGAGCCACGCTGTAGTTTGTTTTTTATGGAGGGGGACAACGATAAAGTGCATCTGTACTTGCTTTAACTCTTGGCTAGTGGCCATGACATAAATGATGATATCCCTCAATAAATTAAAAATTATTTATTCGATAAGTTTATATAATTTATTTATTTATTTAACTTTTATGTACACAAATCATTTATTTAAGCGAAGTAATATTAGGAAAGGCGCAGTTTTATTTTGTTGGACATATTTTCCGGGAAAAAAGAAAGAAAGAAAAATAGAGATAGAACATAATAATAATAATAAAATAAAAATAAATAGAAACATGCATAAATTTATTAATTATTACATAAATAATAATACATATAATATATAATGTAAACATAAATAATAAATATATATACACCACACAATAAAGATAACATAACATTTCATTATATATTCAACTGGATAAGAATAGATAGGAAGATAAGTAGTGTTCCTTCACAAGCTTTTTAAATAGCACAACATTTCTCGTGGCATGATTTTTTTCAGGGAGAGCATTCTACAAACGAATTCCCTGCACAGTGACGGAGTTGGTATAGACACAAGTTTTATGAGCAGGAAATTCAAGAAAAGGATTACATTCTTATAGAAATTCTTGTTTTTATTTTATTTACTTTTAATGGTTTTAGAGATGACAAACAACATATATATTATATTCCTTTGTCTCATGGCACCCACAGTGTACTTGATAAAGGGTCACAATGTAAATGCAATCTTCACTGCAGATCTCCAGTATTTTACTTTCACCGCAGTAAATAAGGTACTATTATGAGCTTGTTGGGTTCTGCTCAGATCAAGTCGACCTATTCGAGCTACAGATAGTTCATAACTGGGGGGTGACTTTAACGTAAATAATAAGTTAGGAATAAAGTTTTTTGTAGAAATGACGTAGAAATTTTGTAATATTTAAAAAAAAAATTGATAGACCAACAATAATTTATGTATCATAAATAAAACAAGAGGAACAAAATTAGTGGTTCATGAACGAGCACACAGTTTACCTCGTGATAAGTGATGACAGTGGCCAATGACGTCCAGACTCAGCTTATTCAGCGTTATGTTGCTGTTGCACGCTGGTTCTCTGTGAGAGTGTGGTCACTTTAGAGCTGAGATGGAATGCCTCGTTACCTATGATTATGTCCTCGGACTCCTACACTCACCATACGAAACACAACAGTGCTATACTGCTGTTTAACTCTGGTTCTCTGTGACAGTGTGGTTACTTAAGAGCTGAGATGAAATGCCTCGTTATCTATGACTGTATCCTCGGACTCCTACACTCACCATACGAAACACAACAGTGTTATACTGCTGTTTTACTCTGGATCTCTGTGAGAGTGTGGTTACTTAAGAGCTGAGATGAAATGCCTCGTTATCTATGACTGTATCCTCGGACTCATACACTCACCATACGAAACACAACAGTGTTATACTGCTGTTTTACTCTGGTACTCTGTGAGAGTGTGGTCACTTTAGAGCTGAGATGGAATGCCTCGTTACCTATGATTATGTCCTCGGACTCCTACACTCACCATACGAAACACAACAGTGTTATACTGCTGTTTTACTCTGGTTCTCTGTGAGAGTGTGGTTACTTAAGAGCTGAGATGAAATGCCTCGTTACCTATGACTGTATCCTCGGACTCCTACACTCACCATACGAAACACAACAGTGTTATACTGCTGTTTTACTCTGGTTCTCTGTGAGAGTGTGGTTACTTAAGAGCTGAGATGAAATGCCTCGTTACCTATGACTGTATCCTCGGACTCCTACACTCACCATACGAAACACAACAGTGTTATACTGCTGTTTTACTCTGGTTCTCTGTGAGAGTGTGGTTACTTAAGAGCTGAGATGAAATGCCTCGTTACCTATGACTGTATCCTCGGATCCCTTCACTCACCATACGAAACACATTAGCATTATACTGCTGTTTTACGATGGTACTCTGTAAGAGTGTGGTCACTTAAGATCTGCGATGGAATGCGTCGTTAACTATGACTATCCTCGGATCCCTTTACTCACCATATAAAACACATCATAATTATACTGCTGTTTTACGCTGGTTCCTTGTGAGAGTGTGGTCACTTTGTGCTGAGATGGAATGTTTCGCTACCTATGTTACCTATGATTATATCCTCGGATCTCTACTCCCACCATGCGAAACACAACAGCGTGATGGTGGTTTACGATGGTTTTCTGTGAGGATGTGGTCCTTCCCTGGCTAACATATTCATGTTGCGGCTAGAAGCTAGTTGCAACGTGGCTCTGTACAAGTTACTACCTAAGCATTATATACAATTATATTACCCAAAGTAAGTTACATAATGTTAAATTTTGCAAGTCATTACCAAATAAATTCTGGTGCGCGGAGTACATACTTGCTATTTCAAGGGGAAGAAAATATTATCATACATTATTATGAACTATTCTATGAATTATTGAATCCGACAAGCATGACGAACAAGCTTCGGGAGAGATATTCGGCGAACCGTTATCGATATTATAGTGATGTTCTATTAATCATAGTGTAGTGTTTTTATTAAATCTAATGAAAACATAAAATTTCTGTTTGTACTTGTATTGTCTGTACTGTTAATTGTAAACCTTAAAAAATGATTTACTTTTCGTAAAATTTTTGTAATACTTTTATATGTTCGGAAAAAAAAGGTCTCTGGATCCCTTCACTCACCAGTCTAACCACAGCAGCATTATACTGCTATTTTACGCTGGTATTCTGTGAGGGCGTGGGCGTTATGCCCCGGTCGAGCTGACCCATTCATTCTGCAGCTACAGATCTTCAAACATATCTTTTGGAAAGTCTACGTAATAGTATACTTTCTTTTAGAGTATTAGGATTAATGTGAGCATTACAACATACCCGTTACTCACGAAGCTCAAATGCTTCTGCGAGAACAATTCACGACAATAGCGGATTGGCGGATTCGGATCTACTACGTACCAATGTGAAAAGAAACCCAATGCTGGGCTTAGTTAACAGGGTTAGTAACATCCCCTGTTAGAGCGTAGTCCACACGGCTCCGCTGAGGTTGGGCGGACTTCAAATGTCTTCGATTTCTTTATGTATGCCATGCAGGTTTTCTAACAATGCTTTCGTTCAATGTCAAGCACGTGCTTGATCAGAACTTAAAATTGCATTTATTGGTGCCGGACCCGAATCGAACTCTGATTGCTCCCGTACTATAAATTATAAATGAGTTTACCTTAAATAGGCAATTGAAGCTTTATTTTACTATCAAAATATACAAAATTTATTTTATAGATGGCATCGCATCAGCACACCGTCGACTGTGTCGATATCGATAGATAATCGCATCATCGCACTCCGACTGCGGCTCCGTAGACTTCCACGCTAAGTTTCAATGCTGATGGTGTTTCTATGTAATCTATACTATTTACTTGGCACTCGAATCTACAAAAGCCCCGTGACATGGGATTTGGAAGGAGGTTTTTAAGGACACAATAGCGACCGCCTCAAAAACTCTTGTACATACTTATCAACATATCTTATCTTATTTTAATACATAAATCATACATACTGTACAGTTTATTTTAAATAAAACCATGGGTTACTAATATGTAATAATAATTATAATTCATACACATCATTTAGAAATGGTAATGAAACAAAATATTTTTTATTTTATTTTGTGTTTAATTATTACGTACAATACAATGGTAAAGCTACACTACAGCTAGTTTCTAGGTGCCAACACGAAAAGGTCGACTAGAATGGGGAAGAACTGTGCCCTCACGTACTGAATACCAGCATGCGTAGCAGCTTTAACGCTATTGGTGAGTGATTAGTATAGTAAAGATTCGTAGACCCAATTACAGAAAACAATTTCTTCTCAGAAGTGAACGCAGGTATATATTGAATTTTTATCGAGGATGGATATCGATGTCGTGGGCCGTAGTCGTCACTTACCATCACGTGAATGTAAGTGCATCCCTGAAATGATAAAAAAAAATATTAAAATTTTTTATAAAGTTTCATCGTATTAAATTTTTTTTTATTACCCTTATTTGAACAAGTAAATCATCAGAATTATTTAGGTAGTGTTAAGTTAACATCAAGAGAGATTTTGATCAAGGCCTTAATTTCTACAGCAATGGGATTAAAAATCAAATTTTTATTAAATAAAAACACAACATATATGTTATATTAGAAATAAGAATATTGAAGCACAGATCTTTACTTCGTTCGCCTTCGTGTAGAGGTGCCAAGGGAAACGTGTCACTAAGGATTTAAATAAGCTCTCCGCAATATACAGTTCAATCCGATTTTAGTAAGGAGTTATGGCTAGACCTCGTTACTTGTCTTTGTTGCTCGCTTAGAGTAGTGCTGATTGTAAGACGCTTTTTTTTTTGGACGGGACATTCGCAGTACGTGGTTTATTTTTTATATTTGCATGCATTAACATTACTAAATTAAAACCTACATTTGTTTACCTTATTTTACAGACCGTTTATACTTTAGGATTAGGCTAATTAAGCTTAATGTGATAGATGACGATTATCATCTTTCGACTTACCAGATCTCATTTCTAATTGGGATCGAAGCTCTAGATCATATGCAGCTAATCATCCTTTTTTTTAAGTTAACGGCATATTTATTTATCAATTGATTAATGGGAATAAACAGCAATCACCTCACACATCACACCGCGAGGAAACCTATAAGATCTGAATTGAAACGTCTAACAATATATATCTATTGAGTAGTCCTCAGTGGCAACAACGCATGTGAATTTTGATTCTACGTTATATATACATATGTACACGTCATGGCTGCAATGATCACTTCTGTCGTCTTCATCACAACAAAAGAAAATATATATTTTATTCTAAACTATCCAAGTCCAGCGCAGATTGATGCAAGAATATACAGTACAGCCGTTTCGAAAATATAAGAAGTTCACGCATAACCTGCAATGACACTTTAGAAAAATGATCTGTCAAAAGAGAAAGATAAATCTCGGGCCATAGTTAGATGCACTCTAAAATTGTTTCGATTTATCAACCCTTCCCTCTGAAGCGTGACGGCGTCGCCGGACAGTCGCGTAGACATGTGGAACACGCGGGGAATTTAACAAATCTGCACATTACTGTATTACTTTTAATATAGAATTATTCATAGAATAAAACTGTGTTGGAGCCACGCCTGCGCAATTTTTTTAGATACAACTTGAATGGATCGGTCAGGAGAAAGGGGAATGTAAAACAGTATTTCATGTGTTTGAACCCGTGGACCCAATCATATTAAATCTTTGTTAAGTTTGGATTTGATATTCACATGAAGTGTGTTTCTCATTAGGCATACAGTTGGCACAATATATATTTCAAGTCTTATATTATTTCAAACATGAAACTTTCTCTGCGTATCATTTATATTTTGTCATTTGTTACTCGTGTTAATTATGTAATTTTCAAAGCACTTGTAGAATATAATTCATGTACATTATATTATTTTAGGCTCTTATTTAATTAGAATCTACCTGCTAGTGCCACGACCTGGCTATTGACTTGTTGTGGCACAAATAGTTTAATAGATATAACTTTCACAGAATACTAAGGCCTACTAATAGTCTCATGAGTAAAAGAAATCGGCCTCCTATGTCACCTTATCTGTCTTATGATTCCTTATTGAAAATGAAAGTGTATGTCAAAGGCCACACGAATTTCTTACATGGGCTACAGTTATCACTTACGATCAGAGGAAGTGTGTGCTTGTTTGTCACCCTAAGCTTTATAATATAAATAAGCTGATTAATCTAAAAACATACAAACAATTTTCATTTCGTTATCATGATTTCAGCGTTTTTTTAGTTAAAATACCAAATATTGTTACATATCGTGAATTCAAAAAATAATGCTAGCTTCATTTATATTCTTCATAAGTAACAAATAAAATGTCTATTCTTTTACGAAAGCCATAGCTTGAAACATATTAAGAGATCCTCCCACTAGTGTATAATTAATTGCAATTTTAAGTCCTGATTTACAACGTTGTCGACGATGAAGTAAAACATCGTGGGGAAACTTGCATGGACAAAAAAACTTTATTCGAAAACATGTCCGCAAATCCGCATTGGAACAACGTGGTGGATTATGCTCTAGAGAAGAAGTCTATGCCCCTCTCCCTTTATAACAACCTAATAATTTTTACGAAAGTACTTATTAATTATTTTCATCATTTCGACCCAATGTCCACTACTGATTTATATATGTAGGCTGTTACTTTTACTTTTAAATAAATTTAAAGTCATTCCAAAATAATATTTTATGAGGAAGAAATGTTTTCCACGCACCTGTACATTGTAGCCATTCCCACCCTGGACAGTAGCTTGTGATAGTAAAAAATATTATAAACGATATCTGAACTGAAAATTCTGATCGCATCAGTGGCTCCCGTATCGCCCCCATATTTGTGGTGTTTTGTTATTTACTTGTCTCTTGCAGCTCTGAATAAAGGCGGTAGTATATTATAGTAATAATAGTGTATATTTTAAAAGTCTTACTTTAGTTTATACATATATTTGAATTTTGAGCATTATATAGCAAGGGTATATATAGACGCGTTTTTTTTTTCAATAATGTCCTCCTTGTCTATTTAGGTCAAGGTAACATCTTCCAGTTATTGCCAGATAACATGAAGTACAATATTTTATAGAGCTGTAAGTATTTGTGCAAATATAGAGGCACTCACTTGTCGTCCCCTGCCCTAACCAGGTGTAATGCGTGGGCAATAAAAACGGAGGAAGGTTTAGATGACGGACTATAAATACAACGCATCCAGATTAGAAAATCAACGGTTTGTACAAATGTTGTTCCTCGGCCGGGAATCGTACTCAGGTATACGTAACCATTACACCACCTAATAATCACTTATCACTAATTTTATAATATTAGGAATGATAAACAACAACCCAGTTTAACCGATGGTAAGCGATGACTGCAGCCCTTGACTTTTAGATCCATCGTCAAAGAAGATTCAAGACTCGCGTTGCGTTAACATGAATACTGACATGGAATACCTCGTTACTTATAATTGTGCCCCCGTTCATCTTAATCTTTCTTTTATTACATTGAGAGTAACAAACGAGAACACAGTTCATTTGATGCTAAATGACATCTGCAGCCCATGACATCTACATTCATCCTTGACAAGGAATCATAATATAGATATGTTATCAACCTTGAGGAGTGAGATAGAATGCTTCGTCATCAGTAATAAAGGAAGACTGGAGAAGTAACAGCGCTTCTCTTTTATGGTTTTTTAATGAATGTATCATGGGATAAAGGAGTTTATCCAATGATCGAATGTTAGGGCGTGGTTGATCTCCGATTCTGATGACCCATTTAGATCCAGTATGACTGTGCCAAGGTTGTACTTCTCGACTATTTTCGAATGGCGAATTCGAACCTACCAGATGCAGATAGTAGCCTAAACCATTAAGCTATTGACGCTTATGCATGTTAATAATATACTAATGCTATAACTAACTGACTACTAATGCTAACTGTCGTTAACAATTTTAATGTTAACTATTTTGATATTTTATATATTCATTATTTTTATTTTTGCTGTTACATTAGGCTATTGATTTTATATTTTTTATGTAACTTTTATTTATAACTATAATAATCTGACACGACAGATGTAGTCCTGTCCAAATTTCAATAAATTTGTTTGTGCTGGTTTTATGAAAATGGCTGGAAACTGTGAAAATTATCTATCGTCATCGTGAGTTAACACAACACATACACACTCGATTTTTCCAATTTTCCGGATAATTTTCCTTCTTTTCTTTTCATAAAAACCCAATTCGGACTAATACAAAAATTCAAGAAAAAATAATCAAATCGGACCAGTAGTTTTCAAGTGATGCGCGCATATCAACAAACATCTTTTAATTTTGTAGATTTACATCGCCGTAACAATCTCAAAGCATCATGTTTATTTTTTATATATATGCCACACAACCTTATGTACAATGTGTACATTCAGTATTATTTGTATAAAGTCATTCCAACGAACTATGGGAAATATTATTTTTATATTTCATAATAGCTAAGCTATTTAAGGCGATCTTTCACTTGGATCTGGTCTTGATGGCTCTCTGTTGGGAGGCGTCCGTGCGAGACGAATCAGCTTCAATGGGCGACGTTGAATAGTCCCGTAGCTATCAGCTACGTGCCGACTCATCAGGGTGATGGTTTTTGTGGGGTGGTTTTATTTATTTTACGCACGTGCTGCCACGAATGATCTGTACTCAAATCTCATTTAACGGATCGCTTTATCACAATAAGAGGATCACGGAAAACTTGTTAATGGCTATCGGGAATTGTTATCAATTTTGACTTAGAGTTCGAGGTATTTATAACATTAGGGCTGAAAAACGAGCACACAGTTCTTCTGTTAGAAAATAATGACTGCCAACGACTTCCACATGCGTCGTATTATATATAAAAACTCGAGATGGAATACATTTTTAAATGTATTAACTTCTTCAAATCACAACGCTAGAAACACAGCAGATGTTATTCAGTTTCATGTCAGCCTTGTTTGTGGTCTTTACCTATTCAACCCAACTCATTCATGCAGCAACTTGAAACAATCTAAAAGGTTTGACTATGTGTCTGTTCGTTTATAAAAAAATAGATTTTGAACCATGGACGAGCCACACTGAAGCTGGTTGCTTGCCATTTCCCATTTCACTCTGAACCTAATTCTTAAGTCCATCCAGACGGAGTTACTGGATGCTAGTCTACAATATATAAAATAATTTATTTAATCATTTTTTTATCAATCATAAGCATCCCCAATAATTCTATTCAATCGAAAGACTGGTAGAGAATGCCTTTTGTGAAAGTCTAGTTCGTCTATTTGTACAATAAATGTGTTAAAAAAAGAAGCTTTTAGTTCTACGCTCTTTAGTTTTACCACGTTCCTCACGTCGTTGTCTCATAAATGGTAATTCACTTTATGAGAATAATCGACGCAATACAGTTCGGGGAAGGTGTAGTTTATGAAAAAAAAACTTCTACAATACTGACTATTAATTTCTTACACCCTAATCTCTTACGCTTTTAGTATATATATGTCAAGATATCCATTTGTAAATTAAGCAATGGCTACAAATCACACAAGTACAACGCCATCATAGTATGTATTTGACACTTCATCCAAAGTATGCCATTAACAGATACAATTAATCTGCCTAATGAATGTTTGCACGGATGTGACCACTCCATCCGCCCAAACAGCTGGTCAAACCCTCAATATTTGCTGTACACTTGATATCTAATGAAGCCACATTGTATAGGCCGCTGTGTTGATTACACTTACAATTGGATTTGTGCATTAGTACATTACTTTTGTTTCTAACAGATGTTTTTTCAAAACATAAAACGAAATGATAACATCTTGTATGTTTTTATTGTATTATATAGCAAGCTCTATAATACAATAAAAATAATGAGCCGAGTTGTCACTGACAAACGAGTATCATGATGCGACACCCATATTCATCCTCGATAAGGAATTATAATGAATCATCAGGAGCGTTGGCGCTGACGAATAAGAAATTCCTCGTCATAATGGTCTCCGGATGCTTACACTCACCAGACGAAATACACCAGCATTATGCCACTTTTGTACGCTGGTATTCCGTGAGCCCGTGGTTTTACCCTGATCAAAACATTCTTGCTGCTGTTAGAAACAAACCGCCTGGCTCTCTCTGTTAACAATATGAGAACATAATTTGAATGGAAATGTAAAAGAATCACTACTACCCTCCACGATAGTAAGAACTGTATTGCGTACTGTAATGAGTTTTAAAAAACCTTTTGCAAAAAAAAAATCTTTATTAAAAAAGCAAAATTAATAAATGGGATAGATTGGTAACCGTTTAGCATCTATTAGGTCGGCTAAAGACTGGGGAGTGGTGAAGGAGTTTGCATATATCGAATTGAAAGTGATTTTTAAGAAATGTGGGAGTGTATTGTACGAGGGATTTGAACAGCAATACTCCGTACAGGGACCGCGTATATCAGTACATAGCAATGGGAATATTCGTAGTCTATTGTCATTGTCATATCATTATCGTTATCATAATCATATGTAGATAACACAACTGTACGTTTGCAGTGTGTAACAGCTGTCTGTCAGCTGACCTATGATGAGGGTAATTGATTATCATAAAGCTAAGTTTGGTGTGCGGTCTGAAAAACTTAAATTCGAATCCGCCATTTGACTATTGTCTTGAATTGACCTAGCTCATCCAATTAAGATTGGTTGGAATGGTTAACGAGATTGTTAGTAATGTTAACAGAAATACTAACATTGCGCTGACGTTGCCTGACTATTTAATTTCAGATGTTTCGTAAGATAGGTTATTTAGAATTTTTTAATGTCTTTATTTGACAGAACTTGTTAAGCCGACTGCCTATGCAGGTCAGCTACTGATGTCTAAAAGGTATCATCATGATTATTTACGCAGTTATAAAATAAAATTGAAGACACGGACGTAAAATCCACTCAACAGTACAGAATATGACCTACGAAATCTAATAAATCCACCTACGAGTTTAACCTTCAGATGGTAAATCAACGCATATTAGTAACGAACTCATGTGTTGGCTCACAATACATTGTCAATAACCCGTTGGCATCGAACGGCAATCACTCAGGCCGGCTATCTGACTGCTGTCAGTTCACTCCGCGATGTTTGGTTTGCTCTTATCGTAGCGGCCTATGCACACACACGCTGCCGTAGTGCCCCGGATCTACGAAGTACACACAGCCTCTGAGTGTTGTTGAGTTTTAAGGGTATATTGTGCAAGCTAGGATCTACGGAGATTTGTGTGTTTTGAAAAGAATGCGTAAATGATTTCGAATACGTTGTGATTGTTATTAGGTTTAAGTTATGCCGTGGTGGACCAGTATCTAAGCGCTCGCATTTAATTCACGGTACGCGAAAAAACCGAGTTCGATCAACAGTGACGGCACACATAAACGAACAGATATGCCATGTGCTGCAAGAAAAAGCTTTGTGAGGAAACCTAGTAGGCCTGAGACATAAATTAAAAAAAAATCGTGTTGATGTAAAAGTCCTCCTATTGGCGGCAGGGGAGTCGCCTCTCTAGAGAGGAGGCCTGTGCCTATCCATAAAATTTATATATATATATATATATATATATATATATATATATATATATATATAGTATGCCCTTATATAATCAAATAATATCTTTTCGTAAATAAACTCATGATAGAGGAATTCCTTGTGACAATACGGAACAGATGGGGTATGCTGTTCCTTTTCTACCTAGCCGACCTATCCATGATACAGGTATCTACTAAACTACGATCAACCGGGCTCGTCAACTGTTGTTCTAGTGCCTAATCGTTCATTTTAATCAACTGTTCGGCCGTCAGATTTCCCAACAAAGGTAACACGCGTACAATGTAACTATAATCACAAACTAGTTAGCAATAAATCAGCAAAGCACAATGCAAATCATCGAACGCAACACAATACATCACGGGTCACATTGTCTGTCCAGGGACGAGAATGGGCTTGCCTCATTAAGGAGGCCGATGAAAGGCGAGCGCTCAGTTACACAGCGGGTCGCCTAGGTAATGGAAATAGGAGACGGGGTTCCATGTTTAGAGGAAATTCGATGTTATAGTTAGTTTTTTTTTTATTATAGACAATCGTTTTTATTTTTGTAAAAAGTTTACCATTGAACGATGAAATGAAATGACACCCACATTCATCCTTGATAATTAATCATAATGCAGATATGTTGTCACCCATTAGGACTCAGATGGAATACCTCGTAACCAGTAAAGAGGGTCTCCGGTTCCCTAGGTTGACCTGGCTTCCCTCACTCACATATTTTCTTATACATTTATGAAAACGTAGTAACCATTATATAACTAAAAAATCTTGTCACCCTTGAGAAATCATAAGGAATATTTCGCCTTCAGTAATGAAGGTTTTTCATGTGTCCACATCCTACTAAGTGAAATGGAGCTATACTCTTTTATACAAATTGTATTTCGGCGCGATGATACTAAAATTTCAAGATCGGATTTGAATGTTACGTTTCACTTTATAAGAACTTATAAAATTAAGATAACTGTGTGTTCGTTTGTCCCTTTCAACTTAATAAAAAACTGATAATTTGTACTGATTTTCTAAAGTATTTTTGATGTCCTTTAAAACGCATTGACAGAATGCTCTATGAAGGATGCACTTTTAGTTGCGTCGACTTTCCTCAGGAATGATACGTCCGAGATGCGCTCAGAAAGACCTGGAGCGGCCACCTTTTTTTTTTTTTTTTTTTTACATGGGGAAATGCCTACGCATACCCACCCCTGCGGGGGCAAGGATGGGTTATGTCGGACTCGCACCGACTAAAACCCCATGGTGTTCCACCTTCGTCGCGTATGGCGGGGCCACGGGAACGCTTTCGCACACCTCCGCGACCCCGCCTGCGCTGGCCGGCAAGCCGGCCCCTCCTTCGGGGGGAGGACATCCTCCTCTCCGCCCCTCTCCTGCAAGGCGCGCCGGAACACGGACGCACCTTCCATCTCGGCCTCCTCTGTAGGCGGGAAACGGACTCCCCCGAGTCCGCCCCCCAGAGGCCATGGGGGCCAGGAAAGCACTAAGCCAACCCAGCCCCCTGCGGCGGATCTGGTCTGCGGCTCCACCGCCGACCGATGTTCGGCCGCGGAGGACAGGGAGAGCGGCAACGAAACACCGACACTCCTCTTCCCCCGCGGCCCCACCACAGCCGCATCATGCGGTGCGACCCCGCTTGAGTCGCGGAGGATAGGAGAGCGGCAACGAAACACCGACACTCCTCTCCCTCCGCGACTCCGCCTCGGCTACTGAGGGCGGGGAAGACGGCCTCGCTCCGCCACATCCGCCCCCAGCAGTCCACCGACACGCATCCGAGGTTCACTCATAAAGAGCTCACCCGGAGCGGCCACCTCGGGCCGGCCTCAGAGCGCCTTAGGCCGGCCATTTGGGTTCCTCTTAGCTTCACCGTGGGTGACCAAGCCACGGTTACTAAGCCCCCCCGCTACGACAAAGCGAGAACCCTTCGGGGGGGTGGAGCGGCCACCTTGGGCCAACCCATCGCCATAGGCCGGCCATATGGGTTCCTTTTACTCCCTCCACTGGGTGGGAGGGTCATGAACCATTTCCTAGCACAATCTTTTTTAGCTTAATTGAAATTGTTGTTTGACTGTTAACAGGAATGTTATTAATATTACTGGTACTGCTAACATTCTGTAGATAAGACAGTTGCTGGGGCTTAATCTCTAAGACTCGTTTACTTTCTCTTTCTCAAAGTACGGGATATGTTATATCATTAAATTATACAATAATTGTATTCATAGGTAAATGCTATCTTCATCGATATGGTACCGTGTCGTACGTATATTATAATGCCGTAAGCATTACTGTAAATCTAAAGGCGTCAAATTGCTTATCTGATAACATTTATAGTATAAGATAAGATCTAAGTTCGTGTTCATTCCTTGTTACGCGGTAGATCAGAAAACTTTAGGTCAACGCGACAATTTAAGGCGTTAAAATAAGAGGGCAAATAGGAGTTTAAATTTAAATGATAGAAAGAAACTGTACACTTACTAGGATATGAATGGTTATGAGGCATTCCATGTTAGTAATCTCCTCAGGGGCGAAAATTCATTTGAATTATAAATTTGATTGAGTATTAATCTGATTATACGGAGGAATCACTCAGGTGAACTGTGTGCCCCCTATAGTATGATATATGTATATGATATACAAAAAGGTTCAACTACGTGAATCATCAACATGTACTGCAATTAATTTAGAGTCAAGAAGAATGTTATGCACATAGGGCGGTAATGAAATGGACGACTGCCATAATAAAAGCATTCCTACCATTAGTAATTTTAATTAACTAAACTAAATCTAATAATACTATCGCATCCGCCGAGTTTAAACATCTTACATCACGATAGAATTCAAAAATATTTTTTTGTCTCCTCCACAGTTTTGTTTCGACTATCCCGGTCTTTGGTTTCATTCTTCGACTCTCTCAAGAAGCCCATCGATTGACATTCTTCTGTATATCTTTTATTCATCATACCTAGATCTTATTTGCTATACATTATAGCATTTTTATTATATATTTTACCTGTACATAGTTTATGAGCAAGCGAAACAAAACTGGTACAATAAATAGGTATTTGAACACTTCAATATATAAACTATTTAATTATAGCACAGCAATCTAATTTTAATCTATGTTTGCGTAATGGCGGTGGAATTAAAGGCTTATTATTTATTTTTATTTCAACGCGGAGACATTGTAAGCTCATAAACATCGCTGTCTAATTGCACGAAGCTTCAAACAGTTCAGATATTCCAAATTACCTGTATCGCCTCTGTTCTCGACACCCATATCTCCCGATCAGCACCAAATGAAGACACACTGCCTCCGGTAGATATATAATGACCCTATCGCCTAGCAGACGGTGTTATTTCATATTAGACGTTATCCTGGACGAACATTACGTAGACAAACGACTTTCATTACTGCAGGCCTTAACTGGGCCACTATTATATCTCTACGTTGCTCTAGCAGATTTATAGTCTGTCTTTTCGTTGGGCGTATTGTTTTTGTGTCAACTGTTACATTAAGCAGTTGTTGATTTCGTTTTTGTCCTAATGCTTATTTGAAATCGCGCTTCTGTTTGATTTTTAAACAAGGACACATTTTGAAGTAATACTTCTAAAGGCATGATGAGAGTAAAATTTCAAAGTCGGATATGAGTACAATGTTACTGTACATTTTTTTGTATTTTTTTTTTAGTTTATTTGTAAAGGTGACAAACAAGCACATAGTTCACATGATGGTAGGTGATTCCCGTGGCCCATGACACATAAATTTCATAATAATAAAATAAAAAGAACATCGACGTAATTCATCGTTATCAAAAAGTTAATCGTAAAATAAGCAACATTTTTTCAGTTCACCATAAATACAGTGTCCGTCCACTAAAGCGTCGTTACGAGCGTCGTCGAAGTTAAACCGCCAAATACCTAAACGTAACTGCACACGGCCCCGCACAAAGCCCCTGCGATGCACTCGCCGCAAATTGAGTTACAAAACGATTCTTTCCCTAGCCAGTCGAGTGCGCCTCTCAAACTTCCACAAAGAGAGGTTTTTTGTTGGCGCAACAAAATAATGGTTCCATTCTTGGTGGTCAAAGACTTGGACGTCACTGGTTTTGTGGAATATTTCGTATACACTTTGAGGCACGCTGTCTCGCGATGGTACGATATCGTTTTATTTTTAGTCAACGTTTCGCTACGGTTAACAAGATTTTTTTAGGATGGCAATTCTAAAATTATTATCATTTTATATATATATATATATATATATATATATATATATATATATATATATATATATATATATTATCTATGTTAAAGTAGAGAATGTCTTTTAGAATTTTTTATTGAATGCTCTTTTTTGTATGTTTGTTTAACTAGTGTTAATGACAAATTAATAAACATAAGCTACATTATTAATTATATGTCATTTCTAGTTTGCATTTCAGAGTTTCAGAGTTGTTCCTAAAGTAAACATTTTTTCAGAACAATTTTTTTTTAAAATAAATCGATATACGGAAAATTAGGTGTGAGTCAGAAAACAATTAAAGTCAGATTTATTGAATGTTTAATACCTAGAATATTTTGTAGTGACGAAGCATTTTCTTGCTCTCCGAGAATTTATCTTAACAATTTAGGACATTTTACGACTGAATAAAGTAGTAGCTATAGATAGTACATAGTAGCTATAGATAGTATATACAATTTTTGGGTTTTATTATAATAATAAATGTTACGTCATTCGTAATACTATTCTCAAGATTCGCAATTTTTTTTATTCTATTGAGATTGTCATGATGACGAATACACAGTTGGCGTGATGGTAAGATTCCTGTCCTGCAGCCCACGACACCGACGTACGTAGATGTTGAATCGTTATACTGAATGCGTTGTCAACTTGACGACTATGATCGTGTAGGTTCTCGACACTCATCGAACGAATTACACTGTTATTGGTACCTCCCCGCGTGGTGTCAACCCATTTATGCAACAGCTAGTGATGAGCTGTAGCGTGTGTAAACATAGACACTAGTAGCTTCTTAAATAAAACTTTGCTACCTTAACAACGTTCTCAACTCGTTTCTCAAGTCTCTCAACTCATCTCAAATCGTTATTTCATCATCAGCACAGCGTATCGCTAGTCCACTGCTACAACATAGGCCTCCCCAACGGACAGCCACGAAGCACGATCCTAAGCCACGCGTATCCATTGATTCCCCGCAAACTTGCATCCGTCGTCACTGCAGTTGACCATAAACTGGGATGGTCAATATAAGATTGCCACTCGAGAATCTTTTCTTCCCTTCGATTGTCAGTCCCCCGAATTATATGTCGGGTCCATTGGCTTTCAGTGGAACAAAGGCAACCTACATAATATTACCTTCGTTCTACTAAGGATTTGCGTTTTATATTTTCTATCAAGGTTGATTTATTAAGACGTGTAGAAAAGATGTTAAATCTCTTTGATCTCTTTGAGATGTTAGTTCTTTCCTTATAAACTTTGAGAAGCAGTGGGCGTCAGCGGCAGCAGGTGATGTCGGCTGATGGTCGTTACGTTGGTTCATTAGGGCCGCCCTCAAGGGCGAGGGCGGGCTTGGTATACCTCTGGCTCCATTGTACTACGCTGTCGCTACAGATTTTATAGAGAAAAATGTCACTTTAAATCTGACATAGGGGGAAATCGACAGAACTGCTTTGGTTTTGGTTATTGAAAAGAAAAATATTTTTATAGTATGACTAAAATTAATAATAATATTCTCATCATCACAGCCTATTTATCGTCAGTTGGTGAACTTACGCCTTCTCCACAGATTGCCATTACTTAATTATTATTACTAGGTTTCTACATTAGTATTCAGTTAGTTTACGATCCTTCTCCTATCGAGCTGACCCTGCATATAAAAACAAGTTGCAACGTGATTCGTAGCGAGTCCTGAATATATACATGGAATATTTGTTTTTACTTTATTGTATTTACCTTTTTTTTCCCTAGGTAATAATCTATGGGAATTCCAGTCAACCCGTAGTAAGGTAAAATCATGTGATAGATGCTGTAATCAAATAAATAACAAAATGAAAATATTATACATACGAACCCAAAAGCATAATATATCAAGAAGAACAAAATAGTGCATAGTTATACGCTTACTTACATAGGTATACAATTTATAATTATATCATGATACATATTCTATAGCAGATACATAAGACACATATACATATATAAATATATATCTATAACGGTAGCCAATAACGTAAAGGTAGTCGACTAAATATTCTAACTCTGGTAGAGCCACGCTTGCAATGGGTCAGTTCGATCGGGGAAGGACCACGTCCTCACAAAATACCAGCTTTAAATAGCAGCATAACTCTGATGTGTTTCGCCTGGTGAGTTTAGGGATCCTTTATTACTGGTGACGAGGTATTCCATGTCACTCCTCAAGGGTGACAATGCATCTGCATTGAATCCTTGTCCATTCCACACATTATATCAGGTGAACTGTGTGCTCCTTTGTTACTTATATATATATATATATATATATACAGGGTATTAGGAGATCGGTTTCGAAAACGAAGACAGACGATAGTACTAATAAGGCCCCATTGATGATGGGACGGAAAAAATCGACCCTGATTAGAAAATAAACATATTTTTAAAACGTTTTATTACCATTATTTACGATCCATCATGTTAGAATAGCTAAATGAAACGATAGTTTCATAAAATATACATTACTTTACGATAAAAATAAAACCAGCAATGAAACATCAAATTCTAAAACAGCTGATGCTCGGATCAACGGTCGATGTTTTTCTTATATTATCAGGCAAAGAGTTCCAGAGTAATGTAGCCTGAACAGTAAGCAGGAGGAACCCGGTATGTTACATCGAAATACAGATCGCATTACTAGAGGAAGATCGAAGAAACTTGTCATGACATATGGAGTGGTATTGAATATCTCGTCAATGGTAATATCGTATTAGCGGATTAGGATTAGCGGAATCCACGTATCTCGATTTTTTTATTATTTCTTAGTCATGCAGGTTTTCTCACGATGTTTTCCTTCACGGCCGCGCACGTGGTATATCGGCACTTAAAATTGCGATTAGTTATTTAATAGTGAATAGTGATTAATTGGTGCTGGCACTGAGGATCGAACTCGGTTTGCTCGCGTAGCGTGACATTAAAGCGAGCGCTTAGATTCTGAGCTGCTACGGTTCATTGTAATCATTTGCTTCCAATTAAAAAAGAAAAAATCTGTATCCAAAAAAAACTTCAAAAAAAGTAAAGACATCGTCGCTTGTGAACACAGAAGTCTATATTTAAGTGAAGTCTAGAACGTTTTCATTACCCACACCGACGGCGAAAATGAAGCCGCGAATCGATTCGACTTTGAAACAAGAGCTATATATCTCGAAAGTTGAAATAGAGACTGCCTTCGAGAATAGCTAAGGCTATTTCATACTATACAATGTTATCTAAGGTTTTAATTCTTCTGTTTCGGATGAATATTGAAATGTTCCTCAAATATAAGTGAGCCTTAATGTTGTTAAGTTAGCGAAACTTAATGTTCTAGGTTCTTATCCATCATTTTTTATTAGACCATTATAGTGAACCATTCCTAATAACGGGAACGTCAGTAATACTGAGTGCACTGTTTGCTTTCTTCAAAAAATATATATACAAGGGGCATTAGGGCGTAGTGAATTAAAAGCGAGCGATTAGACACTGAGCTACATTATAATAATTTCAATAAATTCAATAAATGAATACAAAAGAAGATGAAAAAAATAATTTCAGTGTGTGCATCACCTAATTTCTCACCATAGACTAGATAGTTCAACTTTAAAGAGTTTTCATTCAGTAACGTTTGGCGTCAAATTGCTCTCGAGTAATCTTTTTTTTATTCTATTGAAGGTGACAAACGAGCATACAGTTCACCTGATGATAAGTAACTTGTAACTCGCGGCCCATTACACCCACGAGGACTGAGATGGAACGCCTCATCACTATTAATAGTTATATTTTTCCGCAGCAGCATAAAGCTGCCGTGTTTCGTATGAGTAACTATGAATCTTTGTCAATATTGGATATAGATGTCATAACTGGCTGTCAAGACTTACCACCAGGTGAACTGTAGTCACCACTAACATTATAAAAAAACCGTTTAAATTACCCGTCAATATATTTACCATCAATATGTCTCAACGTCAGCCTGGTTTAGTCACATCCGAGAAACAGCGTTCAAGACGAAATTTTTATGGACTATCAATCCCTTGAGAAGTTTTACGACGTGACGGCGAGCAAGGTGCCAGCGATTCTAATCGCAACACCGAGAGGCCCCGCGTCGTAAACAATAAAACTCTCGCCGCATACCGAGCAGGAAATACTTGTTATTTATACAATCCCATTCTAGCTCGTAATCTTTCAACCTCCTTCTCCTTCCCCCACTATCCCCCCCCCCCGCAGAATTTTCTCGAGTTCCCCGTGACCTTACTTTTTCCCGGGGCCCATAAAACTCGAAGGACTACTTTGAATAATTTTGTTAGTTGTACAGTCCATCGTCCCGCCCGCCTATGTAAATGTGGGTAGATTGAGTTTGAACGGCGGACGTATCTTTTGCCCTATGCCGGCTGTAACAAAGTGCCGTATATTGGAGCTGCGAGCTGCGAGCGGTTGTTAACACATATACTCGAGTATTGTTTAACGATATTAATTTTTACGTATTCGTTACATGAAAATGAAATCTGCTCGAACAAAAGTTGCTTTTGTCTTTAATTTATTTACGTTTACACGTATTTTAATTTTACGTATATCTGTATTAACTTTAAACAGTTGACATTTTATATTTGTTATACTTTGATAGCGTTTTATTTTGTAATTATTGTTACAACTTAACCTAAATTACCACTTGACCTCACTTCATATTACGTATCTATCACGTTGTAGAGCCACTTTGCAGCTAGTTTCTAGTTAGAATATGAATGGGTGGTTTCAAATGCGGAGGAAGCACGTCCTCATGGAATAAGAGCGTCAAATGAAAGCTGAACGTTACTGGGTGTGTCGTGTGGTGAGTATATGGATCCGGAGACTTGATAACAAGGAATCAGGCATTCCATATTTGTTTGTGTGTGTTTGTGTGGGTATAGTATGTGATATACTAAGCAGAAATATTCACAGAAGAACTAGATGATGGTGATGGGAAATAAAGTTTCAAGAGTGACAACCTTGTATTAATCATCGCAGTCATTCCATCTACTAGATAGAATGAAGACCTATGCAAGTCTGGGGCAGACGATGGATGCAGGAGGCCCAGGAACGTACTCTGTGACAGTCTGTGCCCACGTTCAGAAGTGATGGCCTGAAATTATGATAAGGCATTCCAGCTCAGTCCTCAGGGTCGACAACGAAGGTGCATCCAGAAACTTTGTTGAGGATGGATGTAGATGTCATGGGCCGCAGTCACGGTCTATAGGGGCAGAGCTACGCTGCAGTTTGTTTCTAGCTTCAGAATGCGTCAGTTCGACCGAGGAAGGACCACGACCTCACAGAATACCAGCTTGAAATAGCAGCAATAATGCTGCTGAGTTCCGTCTGGTGACGTCTGGAAGGGATCTGGAGACATTTAATACTGGTGACGAGGCATTCCTTTTCAATCCTCAAGGGTGACAACGCATCTGCATTATGATTCCTTGTCAAGGGTGAAAGTAGATGTCATGGGCCGCAGGAATCATTTACCAGGTGAACTGTGTGCTTGTTTATTGCTCACAATGTTATAATAAAAAAAAACACTGTCAGAGGAACAGTGTGGTCTTTGTCCATCCTTAATGTTATAAAAGATAAGATTATTTTCTTTAATGATGCAATGTCTTTATGTAAATTTACCTGATTACATAATAAGGTCTATAATAACATATAGTACTCGTAAGTCATTAATTGAAAAAACAAAAATAAAGCATTATTTTTTTATATTAGTAAGTAGTTGACATAACGACAACAGTTGAATGTATGTATGTATGTATGTATATAGTACAATAGTGGATTCGAAACTACGAACTTAAGTTTGGCAGATCGTACCCCAAACCATTAAGCAATTGACGCATCGTTAATATCTATACAGTTGTGAAATTCATCTAAAAGATTTAATCTTATCCGACAAAATTTTCTCCCCACGACCATCGCAGCAGGAGATCATCGATTTCGGTCAACGCGACGGGGAGCGTCGGGTTTTCTTGAAGTCTCATCGGCAGCCCTCAAGTACAATCGTTAATTTGGGCGGCAGTCCAGAGGGGAGAGACCTATGTGAAGTGAAGATGCGTGTTGGATTGTTTATAAGTCCACTTCAAAAGTATTTAACGTCCGCTTATACGTATTGTATCTAGATCGACAGAAATATAAATAATTGGATGAGAAACCAGGACAGCCAACAAAGGACACCAGTTTTTTTTATAGAATTTGAGGTGACAAATAAGCACCCTGAACACCTGATTAAGTGCGGCTCATGACGTCTAATCCCACTAAGATGGAATGCCTCGTTTCCAGAAGTATTATAGAATACTACCATTTCACGGTGGATTTCTGTGAGGGTCTGATCCTTCCAGCCCATTGATTATGCAGCCAAGAACAAGGCAAGTATGGCACTGCTGAACAAGGAGGAAATTTTGGTGGGCTCAGCACTCACAGGTTTTCTATACTCATGTGTATTTCGGTGAAATACTAGTGGTCCAATAAGGCCAACAGTACGTGTCATGTAACAAAGAGGTGTAGTGATAGTTAATAAAACGATTTCAAAATTATTTCTATATTCATTATCCTCTCTTTTGATTAGATACACTGTGCACGCGTGGTTTGTTTGTAGCTATAGCATAAATAGGTCAGCTTGGACCGGGGAAGGTCCACGCCTTCATAGGATACTAGCTTTAAATAGCAGCATAACGTAGCTATGTTTCGACCCTATTAAACGATGTACTCCATCTTACCACTTTCGAGTGACAAAGCATCTGCATTACCATTCGTTACCGAGGATTAATTTGGGTGTCAATTATCGCAAGAATTACTAACTCCCTCCCTCCCAGAACACTAAAACAATTTCACACTATCTATTGTTCGATTATATAAAATTCGTAACATTATTTCCTCACAACCGCAATCCAAGAGCCACTCGAATAGACAACAGACAGTCTCGGGACAAATCGCTAATAAGACAGCTCCTAATGATTTATCGAGCACCATCAACCGAAATTTACTTTGCATTCGTCCTCCAGACAAATTGCCCATTATCGTGAGTTAAACAAAATTATTCTTGTCACAAATCTAATTGACGGTTAGTTTAGTTGATTATATTTAAGGAACTTTTATGCCGCTGGACACACTTTCATGCCCTATAGTGGGAGTTATATAATTTAACATTTTTCTTTTCATTTGTCAAAATAACTTTTATTTTTTTTAAAAAAAGAATGTTAGCGGTGCTAGTAACATTCCAGTTACCCATTTCAATTACGCTGAAAATGTTAGGAGACGGTTCACGAGAATAGTCGAATGGCGGGTTCGAACCTCCGACCCTAATTTTCGCAGACAGCACCCATTAGGCTATTGACTCTTCGACTGTTTTGATGGTGGTATAAACACAGCTGTGATTTTCTATTGGAAAGAAAGGTTCTTGAGTGAGGCTACATCGGACTGGCAGTTTCAGTGTGGGATAACCCCGCACTAGAAGCGACCTTCTACGCAAGTTTGTCAAAAGAATTTTTTTTAATTTATTGAGAGTACAAAACGTTCATCTAATGGTAGGTGTTTCCTGCGGCCCATAACATCTACATTCACCCTTGCCAAGGAATCTTAATGCTGAGATGCGTTTTCACCCTTAAGGACTGAACACAATAATATTATGATGCTGTTTTACGCTGGTGTTCTGTGATGACGTGGACCTACCCCGGTCATGCTGACCCATTCATTACGCAGCTAGAAACATGCTGCAATGTAGGTCTACCACTGTCAATTGGGGTTGATAGATGCAGGTGCAGATCGTGCTTTGGGCCAATGTATGGGGGGCCCATGGTCAGGAGTGGGCTATGGACAGGCCATTAGGACGATGATGTAGGAATCGTAAAGCAAATACGTTTTCAGCCCTGAAGTATCCTCATTACCATCATTAGCCACTAGAGACGAAGCAAAGTAGCGCGAAGTTGCTACTTCTCACCGGTATCAGTAGGGAGACAAAAAAAACTCAATTCTAAACTTATTTGAATATAACTCATCAATGACTGTTTCTCTTTATTAATGGATGGTCCGCAGCCACTCTGCCAAATAATTCCCTGTCATCGTGCCACGTTTCACTGAACTTTTCACTTAAAACTTTCTACGGAACCCGGCGTGCCCTAATGAGATTACTAATTATCGATTTGGCCCTCGAAGGCCCTTTAAAAGATTACACTCAAATAACTCAACGTTAAGTAATTAAGTCCAATACTTTGATTCCAATTGTTTTCTGAGCTCCGTTTTATAAAGGAACTTCTCCTTTTGTTAGTGCCTCCTACTTTCCTATGAAGCGTTTCCTTAAATTGAAGTGGTATTAATTTATTGAATTTCTTTGATTGTAGTTTTTTCTAATACTTAAATATTATTTTAATATTAGGAGTAATAAATAAGCACAACCCCCTAGAGTGCGATCAAAGACACAAAATACACACCCCTGACTATGTAATGAGATTGAATACATTTCGGGATCTATTCCATATTCAGAGACCCAATAACAGGTAACCTGTTCTTGGCTCCACGCATGACTACACTCATCACACGAAACACAGCAACGTTATGCTGCTGTTTCACTCTGGTTTTATGTGAGAGCGTAGTCCTTTCGCGGATGAAACAACCCATTCATTCCGCAGTCTGAAACAGACTGGAGCCGTCAAAAGCCCTTTAAATCACCTTTACTGGTGCTATGCTTCATACAAGCCAAGTAATTAATAAGAAAATAAATATACGATCTAACATAAAACTAACTTTTTAGTTTCTATCACGTTTACGGAGGACGGAGTTCCGGAGGATCCCATCGCTGGGACCACGAGAGCTGTAAACTACTCGGAACGTCGAGATAAAAAAGTTAAAAATAAAACGCGATAAAATCCTCGTAAAATCGTATATAAGAATTTCATTCAATGTGTATTATTCTCGTTAATATAACCAATTATAAGGTCCAACGTAATTTGTTGATGATAAAAAATTAGCAGAGATAAACATACCAGCAATATTTTTTTAAAAAAATCTATTAATATTACTAACATTATGGTTCAACTTCAACTTTATGCTTATGCTAGGAGATGGTTCACGGCAATAGTCGAATGGCGGATTCGAACCTACAACCCAAGTTTCGCAGACCGTACCCTAGACCATTAGGGTATTGACGCTTAATATACGGCGGAAGAACAGTCTTGGTGTGTTAGTTTTGCATATTATTAATGGTTTAACTAACTAAGTGGATTGCTAGCTGTCAATTTTATTACGCCTCGTGCGCATTAAGAAAATTGAGATTTTATTGGTAAACCAATTTAAATGAAACACAAAATATCAGCCTAAACTTATCTTAACTTATCATTGAACCTCATACTGATCCGCTCATCGACTGTGATGATTGTGCTCAGTTACACAGACAAACATACAAAAAGTGTGTTTATGATTTCATATAGGTATATATATGATAAAAGTTTATAGAAGTAATATAAGAGGTATAGAAGTAAGAATCCAAAGTCGTGAATTAATTGGTACAGGCTTGTACGATTGAAAACCTATAACCACTTGTTCGAGTCTTGGTATGTACGTTGTAATTTCTAAAAGATGATCTGGAATGAGAGGACAAAGTTGGATGTCACTTTGGTTTGGTCTTACTTTTTTTTATACAATAGGTGGCAAACGAGCAAGTAGCTAACCTGGTGGTAAGCGATTACCACCACCCAAGAACACCCTTAACACTAGAGTTGTCGCAAATGCGCTAACGGCTTCTAAGAAAGGTGTAGGCTCTTTTCTTACCTACGTCGTATCGATTCGGAAATACCGCTGGCGACAGCTGTTTCCACAATGAACTTGTGCGTGACGTGGGAAATTTCGCGTAAGGCGCGCACATTCGTGAATTGCCAACCATAGAGATGATAAGTTTGAAGTTTCGAATTGTGGGATTAATCCGAACAACTCTTTTGATTTTATACAAAAAAAATAAGTCTTCATATTGTCCTAGACTTATTGTTTCAAAGAAATTGATACTTTGTCTCATATAAAACTTATTACATATGATTCTGCTTTGATCACAGTTTAGCCCATCACAAAATGAAACAAAACAAACCCCAAACATAACGGTATCCCGAACGGTGACAGGGCGGGCTGTACGTGACCGCAATTAATGTGTAGCAGGTAAGGAAATTACGCGTTATAGGCTCGCGCTGATTATGCATTGAGTGTTGCAGTTTAGTGTACGCCATGACATGCCTAAACGTTTGGAAACTCGTAGAGATTATTTTAACAAGTAAGTTTTAAAAGTTACCAAATATTAAATTTTAACAAGTAAGTTTACCCCTAGGAACAGACAGTCAAATACTTAGGCGTTACTTTAGATGAAAGACTCACCTTCGGTCCGCATGTCAACCGCGTACGGAATCGAGCAGCGTTCGTCCTAGGTCGTTTGCACCCGTTACTCAATAAAAATAGCAAAATGTCCCTGCGTAATAAAATTACACTATACAAAGCGTGCATCCGACCCATAATGACATACGCAAGCCCCGTCTTTGCGCATGCTTCCCCGCGTCACATTCACCGACTTCAGGTAATACAAAATCGTTTCATGCGCAAGGCCACCGGTGCACCGTGGTTCTTGCGTAATGAAAATCTACACATAGATCTTGAGCTGCCGACCATAGCTCAGTACCTGAAGCAGGCTTCCCGCCGATATTTCGACTCTGCCGTCACACACTCTAACCCCTTGATTGTAAGTGCCGCCACTTACAATCCCATCGCGAATCACAGATTCACCCGCGTCCGAAGGAGACCGAGGCACGCTCTCGATGACCCCGACGACGTGACTACCAGGGCCCAAGCCCTTCATAAAACACAACACACGTATATTGCACCCTCGGATCGCCCCCGCCGACGGCGAGGGCGTCACAAACAAGGATATTCGCGATACCGCCATGTCACTGGTCGGTTCTCTCCAGTCCATACAGATAGAAGCGTCGCTGGAGTTTCTTGCGCCACTTCTTCTCCAGCGCCCACGCATTCCGAAGTGGTGGTACAGATAGCTAATAATCATAGCGAATTTAAAGAATCCTCTGTCAGAAGCAACTGACCGAGCCGAGGTTCGGCCCTCTCGGGCACCCTCGAGTCAGACGCTCTCGCGAAACAAGGTAACGGTCCAAGACGAGGCTCCCTCTCGGGAGCCCTTGTGCTGGTTACCTATATATAGAGGTCTCGACTGAGTGCCATTAGCGCTCGGTCACCTCTCAACCCGGTGAAACTGTAAAAGCCCTCGGGCTAACAGTGGCCATCAGCCCGAAAAAAAAAAAAAAAAAAAAAAGTAAGTTTAGTGTAAAATATGTAGTGTTTTGTAATGTATTTTTTTAATTACATTAAGAGTAACAAACGAGCACATAGTTCACCTAATGGTTAGTGATTCCTGCGGCCCATTTTCCTCGTCAAAGGTATAATCCCTACACTTAGACGAAACACAGCAGAGTTATGCTGCTATTTTACGGTAGTATTCTGTGAGAACGTGAGCGCCAGACGAAACACAGTAGCATTTTCTGCTATTTTACGCTAATATTCCATGAGGGCCTGGTCCTTCCCCAGTCGTGCCGACTCATTCATGCTTGCTACAGTTAAAGCCGAACTGCAGGTAGGCTCTATTTATAAACCTTGTTTTTTAATGAATTGAAAATACTTAGAACAGTTTCATTTGACGGCATCTGACGTAAGCATTGGAATATATTCGATAGATGTTTATTGGGTCAAATTGCCCCTTACTGCCGAACTGGTGGTTCTCACGGTGTTTTCCTTGCGAGCACGAGCTAATTCAGCATTTAAAATTGTAATTAACAATGTTCCGGCACCGGGTATCGAAATCTGCATGCGCGCATAATTAAAAGAGATTGCTTAGACACTGAGCTATCATGACTTTCCACCGAGCTAGCCCGCTTTCGCATTCGGCATCCCCTGTTCAATATTCAACCCCAGGGCAGCCTAGAAAATCAACAACATAACCCGAAAGTACGCGCATGGTTTTTTATACTTAACATACTTTAACAGGTTTTGACACGGCTCATTGTCCAAACGCTCGCTTAAGTTGCGGCACGCGAGCAAGCCGAGCACTATCACCGAATGTGATCGTTTATTGCAATTGTCATTGCTTATTTATCACTTGCTCCGCTGTGAATAAATATAAAATAATAATCTTAATGTAAAATAATACTAATAAAGATTAAAAATACATTGAAGTATTTGCATCTCTTGTAGGTGAGTTAAGTGCTGTCTGTTTTATATGTAACTTACTTAATCTGTGATACGGAATCAGACGGTTAGGCGCGCGTGTTTAAATCTGTACTTGTTAGAGGTACGTGCTGCTGTTTACATAGCAGTGACGCTTTTGAACTTTACGAGTACCTTCAATTAACATAACTTGTAATTACATTTTACATTTCATTATGTAATTCCTCTCGTTGTCTGCTTACTTAAATAATTGTAGTATATCCGATATTAAATTGTTTATTTGCCATAGTTTTATATAATGAACGATTAGCAGTATTTATATTAGATTATTCGTCACTTTTTTACAAGGAAGAGTAATAACGTCTAAAATATATTCGAATGTTTAAATAAATTTCTATAAACTTAATATTTAGTTAATTCTAACTGTTGCTTGAATAACACACAATACAAATATAGGAATACTTAAATATTTTGTATTCTTGTATTCTTATTATTTTAATGTTTGTATAACAATTTAATTTAATATTATAAATGCAACACTTTGTATGCTACTGACTGCATTGTTTCTAACCTACTGGTTGAGGGAAAGCTCCTGTGTCTGTCTCATAGGTTATAATAAATAATTTTATAATATATAATTTACTATCTACTACTACTACTAACTTCATTAGATGTATCTTTTACTTCTATGACATCGTTTCTCAACCTGAAAGTCGTTTTTTTATTAAAGGGGCTCACAATATGTTCAATAAATAAGACCTGAATACGAAAAATTAGATATAAAGAAATGAATTTTATTGGAGTTGAATATAATTAAATATTAGGCATATAATAACAACATGAAAAAATAAACTTACCGCGATATTGAGATATCTGCTGTTTGTATATTTTGTATTAGTAGGCATGTGATTTTAAATACTATTTCTGCAATAAAACTGTTCCTGCCAGGGGGAGCCTTGAAATTTTATACGTATAAATAAACTATTAACTAAAATGATATAATTTTATAGTGTAGGTCGCAGGGCTTCTCACTTACCTTTTTCACACAATGTTTCATGATAATAAAAGTGTAAGATATTCATAAGGTAAAATACAGACTTGACTGTGTAATAACTGGAAATAAATACATAAAAAAATAAAGCTTGAACAGCAAGAGAGTGTCTCGGGTCCTTTCAGGTTTTGGGTTTAACTTCTTTTCGGGGATTTGTGCAACGCAACGGAAAAATGTTTGTTCTTTTTTATAATATTAAAGTGATAAACGAGCATATATGAGAACCATCAACTTGCCTCAACAAAGTTTTAAGATGCTCATTGTCAACCCTGGGATTAAGGTGAAATGCCTCATTACCTGTAATTGGGTCCAAGGATCTCTACACAACTTTTCTTGCACCAGTTGTGGTTTAATCTAGAGATAGATCCTCTTATTTCCAATAATGGAATATGTTTATCCTAATAATGTCTTCCTGGTATGCTATATAGCTATGATGATATCCGTGTAGTCATTACCAGATGAAATCATCTGCGCAGGAGAAATTATAGAACGGTGATATTTTTTTAAATTACATTTTATTACATTACAGAGTAATAAACGAGCACACAGTTCACCTGATGGTAAATGAAGCGGTGACAAGGAATCATAATGCAGATGCGTCCACCCTTGAGGACTGAGATGGAAAGCCATCACTAACAACGCCGTGACCAGTAATAAAGGTCTCCGAATCCCAACACTCACCAGACGAAACACAGCAGCGTTATGCTGCTATTTCACGTTGGTATTCTGTGAGGTCGTGGCGTCCTACCCCAGTCGAGCTGACCCATTCATTCTGCAGCTAGGAACAAACTGGAGTATGGCTCTACCACTAATTGCTCAAACACCGATGCATGACACTGATAACGGAGGTTTCACCTTATTTATATCACTGTTAGTAACACACCGTCAAATGATTGTAACTCCCAAATTTTATTAAAGATATTGCTTTATAATAATATTTGTTGTCTAAATAAAGTCTCACATCGTCGGTGCAGCCTAATTTTATTGCACTCTATTTGATTTATTATCATTATTGTCCTCGTGTAAGCTCTGCGAGTGGCCGAGCGCGGAGGCCGTCGTGGTCCAGAAACACCAGGCAGTTCATGATTTACTCGGGCCTGGTGGACTCGATAGGCGGCTTAGTTTGACGCTTGACATATTTATGGGCTTTCAAAATTCGCTCTACCGTGTAACCAATTTAAGGTTTAGACGCGAAAGACCACCGCTTGCAGCTTTTCGAATGCTCCCCGCATTTCATATAGTTGTACATATTTAGAGCATTAATGAAATTAAGTAACGGTAGCTTTGTGTAGTTTAGTTGGATGAAATTTATTTCAACTCAAACGCTTTTGTTTTATATATCGTGATTTATTGTTAAATTTCACTATAAATACCTTAGGGAACTACCTGAAGTATTTCAAGTAATGTACACGAACCAAAATAAATATGAAAAGTTTTACTTAAATAATAAGTCTGTTGAAGCGACAATCGTTCGGTTATTCGAAACTTCAGGTTATAGATTCGAATCCTTAGTTTGACTATTATCGTGACCCATATCATAGCGCAAGCATTTTAAGCTAAGTTGAAGTGGTTAACGAAAATTACGTTTTTACACTTTTCATTTTGATTGAATATTTGACGATTGACAGATGAAATTTTAAATTTGTGCCTTATATATAAATATATATGAAGCACAAATTATCTGCAACGTGCTACGTTATTGCTAATTGCCCGAAAACGTTGATCGGCGTACCATTAAATTTTTATAGACCATAAAACTCTCTTGACCAAAGAAGTATTTATGTTTTAAAAACTACGCCGCGGTTAAAAAGAAATTTATGAACCAGGAAGGTTACACTTGATAGGCTTTTATGGCAACGGAATTCAGTAGAATGGGTGCTGTATCTCGAGGAGTCTTTACTCGATTACCCACAATATCTTTAATCATGCCCTGTTTTTTATAAAGGAAAAAGGAAAAAAAATCCCAAATAATGTATAAGAGGCGAAACGAAAAACGTCTTAAAATTTCGCCAAATATAACAGATCAATTCTATGCTACTCATAAAGTAGAATGACGGATTTGAGATCGTGACCTACTGTCGGTTGTCATTTAGTTCTGATTTTGAAATACGCGCTTTTTATTTTATTTTTTAAACCTTGGATGAAAAAAAAATTATTTAAAATACTTTATTTTCGTAGGCAGGGTTATAAAGTGAGTTAGTTGTTTATTATTTTTTATTTATTTATTCATCTTTTGTACACATACATTGGACGTATTAATAACAAATGCAGATAAATTTAGGTTTGTTCTTCTAATAAATAGTAACTGCAATCTATGACATACATGAATTTTAGAATACTCAACAAGATTCAGATGCTGTCATCTCTGAAGACTAAAATTGAATGCCGTGTAATCAAAAATAAGGTCAAGTTTCGTTAATTATGACATATCATTAAGTAATACTAATCGATTGATACATTTACTTATGTCATTCTAGTTGATAGGTTTTAGCAGCCTCATATAAAGCCTAGTATTACTAGATTTCCGGCTACTTGCAGAGATTTACAACCTGATTTGAATTTTTATTAAAAGTCAGTCTTAGGCAACATCCTAATGAAGTAAGGCCAGATGGATTTGTCTCGAATGGTCATAGCGCTGCTCGATCGACAAGATATCGAACAGATCAGCTATTTACTTCACAATCCGCCCAACTCAAAACAATATAGCGCACTAAGAAATCGTATTATTCCCGTTACGGTAGAATCAGCGTTGCATTCTGTTACCAGCATTCCGCATACTTAAAGAGATTACAACTCGATTTGGATTTACATTGAAAGTCAGTTTATTCCAGGATATATACCAAGGGCCAGAAGGAGTTTGATGGATATTTTATCACAAATGAGAAAATATCCATCAAACTGATATCATTTACAGTATTCAAGTCTCTAATGGAGCCTCACCGGCATTCCGCATGCTTGTAGCATGAGCTACCATCCAAATGAAGTAAGGATAGACAAAATATCAAATAAAGCATCTTTTCAATTCACAATCCACCCAACACAAACCAATATAGCGCACTAAGAAATCGTCTTATTACCGTTTCTGTAGAATCTGAAGGACGTAAATTCCAAGAGCTTCGGTGTAGTGTGCTGGTTTCCTCGTGATATCCTCTCACATTATATATTTCTCCATCTAATTTTATCGCTTAATATTTATATAGGTTAGTGGAATATTGATATAGTTATATGACATATTAATGTTAGGTAATTATCAGCTCCGTACAGTGGTAACAGTATACGGAGACTCAATTATAGGTTGGGCATTCCATCTCAGTCCTCAAGAATAACAGATAACGTATGTGCATCTTGAACCTTTGTTGAAGATGTATGGGGCCCCCTTCATCAGTTATCATCAGGTGAACTGCGAGTTCCCTTTTTACACCTAATTTTATAAAATAAAAATACTTTTATTTTGAAGCTCGATATAATATTATTTTTTTATTATGACGCTGATTACCTTCTCAAACACGACAATAATTTCTGATAATTACCACAATTGCCATACACTGTGCTAGATTTGCAAGAATATTACTCTTCCACTGCGATTCTCAGAAGAAAGGTACTTTAAGCACAATGCCACTCAGCAATGAAATAAAAATAATATAAACAGATACAATAGAAAATACCAATATATACCAATCAGACGAGAGTACATTCTATTCAAATAGTTATAACTATGTGGTTGTGAATTATTATTAAAGAATAAAATGATATAAAATAAAAAAAAATAAACATTACTTCATTCATCAGCATTCAAAGACCGATTTATTAACTTAGCGTTGACGCGCAACGTTAAAGTAACTTGTAATTTGTCGAAGAAACGAATAGTACGGGCCATCAGCAAATACTCGGAAAGATCTTTCGATATTATCCACGCAATAGGTTTAATGTCTTAGAAAGGACGAATAAAATGGGAGAGTGGGTGGGAAGAGCGTCGCGGAGGAGCTCTGTTCAAACATTCGCGATTGTCATGATTCGGAGTGGAAGGCTGTGCTCTGTAACTGTAGCTCCCCATGGAATTAATGCATTCCTTTCATCCCGGTGGATTTTCTATTTAACTTTTGATATAGATTTACATTCACACATTCGTTTATAGCATTCTGCTATATTAAATTATTAACACATTTCCCCTTCAACGGAATGCTAACCATCACGACTATACGTGTTGAAATGTATTTTTTACACAGAAAAGAAAATTTATAACGTGATGTTCCTTAGACTAATGATGATGATATTTACCAAGTGACATGCAAACAATGTGGATAATACATATTTGCACATATGAAATACGTAGAGAGCATGTAGTATTCCAACAAATAATTCTTCGAATCTCATTAGCATATGTATATTTACAAACATATTCTGAAATGCTTGTGTAAGTAATTGATTAATTTAACAGGGTCTGATTGAATACAAATCTTTAATGATATGATTTTTGCGACCCATAAGACAGTTATCAGGAATCGCTATGAAGTTGCATGGTAAATCCACCTTAACGCAAGAAGACCACACACACGGGTGTAGTATGGTATCGGATTGGCCCGATTGTACCATTTTGTATAAAGAATACTAGCAGTATAACACTAGACTAGCAGCATTACTAAAATTTTGTTAACCAGTTAAAGCTTAAATGATTGTGCTCTAAACTTTAAGTTTCGTAGACCATACCCTAGACCATTAAGCTTCAATTTGACTTTGGATGTGTGGAGACGGACTGCTAGTGTGAAAGAACTTCGCTCATTCCTCGATCCAGACGCTGCTTCTTCGTTGGTGAGGCGCAAGAAGAATGCCATCCCTACGGTGGAATTCCTCATCACCCCTCATAAGGTGCTTGATTTCAATTTCACTAAATTTCACGCTGATATTCAGTGAAAGCGTGGTTCTTCCCTGCTCGATTTATAGGTCGTAAAGCTACTTGGCTTAAATATATATATATATATATATATATATATATATATATATGTATATATATATATATATATATATATATATATATATATATGTATATATATATATATATATATATATATAAATGCTCATTTTTTTATTATATAATGGGTGACCAATGAGGTCTCCTGATAACACAAGTACGGCTCATGATGTAGATACATCTATCCTCATTACTGCATTCGGGATACATTGGTCTTCTCACCATTGAGTTCTGAGATGGAATGCCTCGTTAGCTCTAATTGATTATAGGGACTCCACTCACCGTACTCACAGCAGCGTTATTCTGCTATTTCAGATTCAGATCATTTCGTGAGGCCTAGGTCCTTCCCAGGGTGAGCTAATGCGTTCACGGTGCAGCCAGACAGAAGCATGGCGCTACCACTATTAAAATATCATTTAACATATCCTTTTCCCTCTTAAACTGACTTAACAGTATATAAAAACTCGCGTATCCCCAGTTTCGCCCAGTTTTCAATCAACCTCCTTTTATTCTATTTCTTTAATCTGCCTCCGGCTGAGGATTCGTGTTTTATGTACTTTCTACTTTGTTTTTGCTTAGTTGCAAAAAGTTTTCTATTCGGATTTAAATTCATGTATTCTGTAAGAAAGCTACACGTTACTTTATTAACGTATCGAAATATTATTCACGGAAAAATGTTTGTTGAATTTTATTTCTTGAATTTGTAAAAATGTATCGTTCTAAAAAATCATGGTGTTAAAAAATATTTAACAATAATAATATTGTAACTTCTATGTTGAGAAAGGATGTAGATGTTTATGAACTGATCGTCTTTTACTATCAGGTACAATATGTGCTCATTTGTCACCATCAGAGGAAAAGTAATACTAACATTACAGATAAAAATTAGTAAAAATGTATTTGCATACAATTGTTTAAATCTAAAATAATTAAGGTGGTCACAAAGTAATTTTTGTATTATATACAATATTAAATTTTTTTATATTACTTTATAATCTATGTGTTCTCACCCCTTAGGACTAAAATGGAACGCCTCGTCACCAGTAACCAGGGTCTCCGGATCCCTACACTCACCAGACGAAACATTATTATCATTATGCATTTCATGCTGGTGCTCTGTGAGTGCGTTGACCTCACCCAGTCGAGTCGTACGTGTCCTCTGTTAAATAAATACACTATAAGTATCTTTGAACATGATGGTGATAATATTCTCAAACAGAGAAAAGACTGCAAGCAATACCATCGCTACGGTTCCTCGGTAATATAACGTACAGACAACAAGTTGATTGATCACGATTTCGAGTCTGACCTAATGAAATAGTAGTCGATACGCAGCGTTTAAAGTTTCCCTTTTAATTCACGGTACCTCACAAAGGCTAGATCGATTCCAGATCCCTATGAAATTGATAATTGCAATTTTTGAGAAAATTTAAGAAATAAATAAAATATTTCGAAGACATGTGAAGTCCACCAATCCGTAGTGGAGTCGCGTTGCGGACTAAACTAACTTCCCTTTGTAGAGCCTATGCTTAGAAGTGTGATATGTACAGGTGTTACTTTAATTATTTTTTTACTTTTAAATCTAGACAGACAGTTAAATCATGATAACTATGAATAAATTTGTAGTACAAGCAGCAACAATAATTCAAAACACCACATCCTATTAATCAGCAACTCCGGCACCTGAAAGATCACGTGTCGCCACCGACCGCGCTTGCTGTTGCTACTAGATGTTGTTGGGTGGGAGTTTGGGCGTAGTTCAGGGCTTCCTCAATCTTTTACGGTCGCTTTGTAAATGTAGTAAATATTTTTGATAACAAATTTAGTCGAAGCTTATAAAAATAATTTGAATTGTATTTAATAGAAATACCAACTTTAAATACTTAAATTACTATAAATAAATAACACATATTGAATTTTTATACAAACGTATTTTACTTTCTTATTTAATATATGTGTCATAAAATATAAAAATAAAATACCACGTGATACATTAGAATGTAACCAAACATTGCCATCCATCATATAGGTATGCCATGTCTCAGATGAATGTTTTAGAGTCAGTACATTCCAACAGCCAGAATGAAAAATATTTAAATAAATATTATTTGTCCGCAAATGTAATGTTTACTCCACTTCTTAGGAGATAAGATAATGGCTTTTTTCTTTGAGAGTAACAATGGAGCAGACAGTTCACCTGATGACTTCGGCCCAAGTCATCTACATTCACCTTTGACAAGGAATCATTATGCAGATGCGTTGTCACCCTTGAGGACTGAGATGGAATGCCTAATAATATTAACAAAGGTCTCCGGATCCCTGCACTCACCAGACGAAACACAGAAGCATTATGCTGCTATTTTACACTGGTATTCTGTGAGGGTGCGCTGAGTCATTCATTCTGTAGCTAAAAGTAAACTGCGGCGTAGCTCTACCCCTGTTAATATTTATCATTTCCATTTAGATTGATATGAAAAGTAAACTTGATATTATAAGAATTCACATACGTTCTCCAAGTTATGTTCAATGTCAAAAAAGTTCTAAAATTTATCTATTATATTCAAACTCATTATGAATGGAGCTTTGTTTTTTTTTCTTTTTATTAAATTCAGTTCAGAGTGACGAACGAGCACACAGTTCACCTGATGGTAAGTAATTCCTGCGGCCCATGACATCTTTATTTATCCCTTGACTGGAATCATAATGCAGATGCGTTGTCACCATTGAGGATTGAGATGGAATGCCTCATCACCAGTAATAAAGGTCTCCAGATCCCTACATTAACCAGACGAAACACAGCAGCATTATGCTGCTATTTTACGCTGGTATCCTATGAGGGCGTGGTCCTACACCGGTCGATCCATTCATTCTGCAGCTAGAAACAAACTGCAGTGTAGCTCTATCACGTAAATCCTAGTGATTTACAACCCAGCCAACGTCGAATTTACCTTTTTAGATTCTTAAGTATAAAAATGTACTGATAAGAGTTGTGTCTAGTAGGCCTGTCACGTTACATAAACTCCTTATATAGTGAAACGTAATAGTTTATGGGGGAGGCCAGTGTTTAGTAATGAACTACTGATAGGCTGTAATTATTAATGATATTTGTGTTATTTCGTATTAATGGAAAATATTTTGGAAACCTAAAACCTTTGCTAAATTAAAAAAAATACTATTACTGACAAACCGCTAAATATGAGACCACGCCTTTACCCCTCCTGTCCCAACAACGCGTGTTAATCAGACAGATCACGGCTAATTGCCGACTGGAGTGTGAAATGCGGGCTTAGCGATGAAATTATCAGCAGTTTAGCGTTGATTTATGCTTGATTAAAAGCGGCCGCTAATTCCTTCGGCCTGCTGCGGGATATGAATCAGGTGCAGGAATAATAACCGCTCTCTTCAACTTTAACGCTTTCAATATAAAGAGTTAGTTTCGCTTATTTCGCTTCCAAATTTTATACGGAATGGTGTGATGAAACAGGAATATATTTGGATATTCTTGAGTAGTTAAAAGATAGTTATATCAAAAAAACCATAAACATACTTTGCTATTTTTATGTATGAAATAATTGTCGTGCAAAGCAGAGAGACTAACTTACCTATGATATATAACTCTCTATGGAATTACGATGCCCTAGAAGCACACAGTTGAAATCATAGTAAGCGGTCCCTGCGACCCATTATACTGACATTAGTGTTCATCGATAAGAAATCAAATGCGTTCTCACATTTCAGGACTACTAACCTTTTTACTAACATAGTTTGATCTTTCTTATGAGGAATGCTCATAGGAAACACAGCATAAAGATGAGCTTTATTCTGGTACTGAGCAGCAAGCAGGTTCATATGCAGCAGACGAATCCGTTCAGAATAATCAGGGAAGTCCTTATAATTCTGTATTAGAAAATATACTGTATATGATGATGTTTATTTAATTGGCTGATTTTCACTAGGCTTATCAGATAAAATATAAATCACGTATAAAAATATGGAGTAAAATGAAGCTTCAAAAGCTGTCCCTAAGTTTATTTCAGATAGATCTTAGAGGAACTTCATTTGATTATAAAATGTAACTTTAATCAACGGTATAGACGTGGAAATTAATTGTTTTTCAATAGAATTGTTATGAACATAAATCTTCTTGAATCGGTTGTAATTTCAATACAAGCCTTTTTATTTTGTGGTATCGCACGGTAGTTCGTGTGGAAAATCTTCACTGCTGGCCTTGGGATATTCGAATTCCCGCAGTGAGCTATATTTATAAACACCAATTAATTGAGAATCATTGGATCAATATCTCTGAGTATTTCTAGTATTTACTAGAATCCGATATCCGTAGAAAAACTAGGGTAACCGACATAACTTAAAAGTTCTATAAGTTGTAGTAGCAATGGGCGGATCAAATATATAGAACCGATAACCGATGGTAAACCCGAGGCAACCGCATATTGTCCATCGCATCGTCGGCCGACCCACCACTAGATGGACTGACGCCCCATGCAAGTTTGCAGGAATTCGATGGATCAGAATCGTGATGGGCTGAAATTATGATGATGATAGTTCGACTAACTAAAACACACAACACACACTTACATGAAGCAATATGTGTGTACAAAGTTAAAAATTATAAAATCCGTATAAATTATTTTTATCCTACTACCTTATCAAACATTATCACAAACTCTAAAGATTACCTTTGATTTTCGCCGCAATAAGAACTTGTAGAACAACGAGTGTCCCATTAAACATCTTAACCGTACAAATGAAGCTGTAATAAGGAGCCGGTCCAACACGTAATGAGTATCACGATGAATGGGGGCCCGATAGAGATTTGTATCGGTAATAGGTTCGCTGGGATGCCGGCGGGCGGTCCGATTTGAACGCTGTAATTGGCATCCCTGCTGCTTAGGACTACCTCTGTTACTTAGCGAAGCACGCTACGATGAAAGGATTTTTCTATTCCTGGCCAATATATGTATGTTTTACGCTGGGTATCGTGAAATACAGATACCGTTTTGATTGACCTCACGTGAACCTTTTAACACGTAAAATGTTGAGTCATTTTTATATGTAACAGTGGTGGAGTCACGCTGTAGTTTGTTTCTAACAGCGGTATGAATGAATATACCAGCATATAGATTACCTGTGTAATATGGCGCGAGCAATAGGATGGAGTCATTTTTTTTTGCGTCTACTATAGGCTGTCATAATAATTTAAACCTGTCGTATTCTCCTTGCAAGAAGTTTCTCCATCTGGTCGCCGCTCCTGGTCGTTATGCTGTTTTCTTTCTTTCAAGCTCTTTATATCCACAAGATTCTCCCCACATTTATTGCTGTTTTTCATTAGGTCCATTTGGTATTTAACATATGGAATCTGTGTTTCATCTGGTGAGTTTAGGCATCCGGAGACCGGATTACTGGTGATGTACCATCTCCCTCCTCGATTGATAGTTGAACTAAGATTTTGTAGCTGATAGTACGGCTTATATACGGTTTTAGCTTTAGTAGCCGTAAAAGGTATAATTAACCACTAAATAGATTGTACATGTATTCATTGTAATCAGTACGGCCGCGTGGTGTAGCATGGCTACTGCGATGGGGACACTGGGTTTGATTCCCAGCCTATACGTTTTGGGTCTGGGTGTATTGTATTTATGTCCTCTGCCCCTGACACTGCATTTGAACCTTCCTCTGATCTTACTGCACATTGGAATAGGGAAGGGACGAGTGAGTGCCTCTATGTTTGCACAAATGCTTACGGCACTATAAAATATTTTGCGCAGTTGATGTCATCTAGAAATAAAAAGATATCGCCGTGGTTTAAATCGACCATCATAATTAAGTAATATTTTCCAATTTTACAATTTCATACCTATGGCGAGCTTTTATTCCATAATTAAAACGAATAACAAAGTTTCAACTTCCATCTATATTTACCCGTACACACTAAGCAATCGTCTGTACGAAAATGAAGCAGAAAATTTGTAATCGCACGATAGTGGCGAAATATCTAATACGTCATATGCCAAGCCGTTATTTCGAATATAAAGCACGTTGCACACAATCAACTGGATAACGACAGCCACACATATTACAACGGGCTTCGCACCTGAGGCTCATTGCTCCCGAGTTCCGCACCAATCGCACCGTCTCGTGCTGTCAAGTTGGCAGCTAGTGTGTCTGCGTCTTTACAATGTACTGACAGCAAAATAATATATTTCTTTTTCTAAAGTTCTTTCACTATAAAAGCATCAATAATCTATTAAGAGTACAGTCTGCGAAACTAAAGGTTCTTTGATCGAATTCACCATTCAACTATTGTGAATCATCTCCAACTTCAAGTATTTTCCGTTTAGTTGGAGTGTACGTGACTAAATGTACGTTACTAAGTGTACGTTACTAAATGTTAATAGCATTGCTAACTTTTTTTTAAAAAAATAAGCTAATGCTTCTAAAATAAAAATATAATCCAATAATTTATTAGCATGGAAAAGTCTCTTTGACACATTTACACTGCTTTTGAAGGCGTACGTTATCTTCGAAATGACAAACAATTATTTATTTATTTAAGTTTTATACATATATACAGGTTGTATAAAGGCGGACGTAATACCTTAGGCATTCTCTACCAGTAATGCCAAGATGAAATGAGGTAGGTGTATGTTTAAAAACTTTGTCGCGATTAAAATACATACTATATAATTAGACGTATATAACAAATACAAATATATATACTTATATATGATATATATATGTGTATATATATATATATAAAATAATATATATTTACAAATAAATAGATAAATCCATTTTTTAAATTCTCTGCTTATCGAAATGTATATATTTTTACATTTTGGAATCGTTATCATCCGTATCATGGGGCTTTCCTCTGAACAGGTTGCTGGAGCTTGGTCAACTGCAGCCTGGCGGGATTGACTGTATTTCTTTTTTTATTTATTTATCTGAGTTGTGTCCTTCCTCATAATGTTTGTAATGCCGGCACGAGATGGTGAACTTTTCGGTTTTCTCGCTCATTTTCTCTCAAAAGCGAGAAAACTCTGACTATGAAAGAAACAGTTTTATTAGTATTTATTACACAAAGAAACAATACTAAAAAGTATTTAATGTTATAGAAAATTGTGTGATTTGTTTGTTGTCGGTACAATATTCAGAATATTGTCTGAAGTCGGTTCCAAATCGAGTGCTCCGTCTAATTGATTCCCCAGTCCGTTCAATTTGCGAATCGGTTTTAATTATTAATGCCTTATTTTCTATTTACATTACACTAATCTTTATCTTACCGCTAAGTAATAAATTCCTGGGTATACATTAGTTAAATTGGAAAATATAAATTTCTCACAGTATTTAAATTACTATATAATATATTTTAAAATATTTTTAAGTGTAATGATAAGAATTAACAATAAGAACTAATAAAACTTTATTCTTCTAATATTATATATGTGAAACTTTTCTAATTGGATGTTTGTTAATCACGCAAAAACTGTTAAACGGATTTGAATGAAGTTTAGCGCACAGATAGTTTATAATCTGAATTAACACAGAATACTTGTGTTTTAGCCCTTGATATGATCCTTAATAAGTCGCTGGCCAAAAGCTGAATGGGGCTGAAATTCATTTGGGCACTCTTTGCTTCTCACATGGTCAGCTTTATGTCGGAGTATCGAGTGGTCAAAATTTACATGAACTGGCGGAAAATAATAAATCGTACAATGATTGTACTACTGAGGTAGACATTTCAATTCTGATGTCTACCCAGACGATATCGCAGGAAGTCTTATATTGTAATATATTTCATATAAGTCAAGTGAATTTTGTGAAAAAGATTACCATAGACTTATGGGGGTGGCTTATAGTCAACAGTAGGTTATCGATACGTTGTGCCGATGAATGTAATATTTTCAGTGTATTTCTTTATTTCTGTTTGTATTAAAATAACATTCATAAAATGTATATACATAAGAATTAAATTGATTTTATTCATAGGATACTTTCAAAGCTACCCGTTCGGAGAGCAACTGGTGCCGACAGAAGCAGGCATGGATTAACTAGATTAAAAAATAGACCCGTCTGAAACCGTGCTTGCATCGACCTTAGCGATTCTATCGTCAATTGCACCCGAACGAGTATTCAAAGCGATCTCACAATTTAAAGATCACGTCCGTACACTTGTGTGGTGTAAGTTAGAAACGGAAGAGTTACCACTAAAATATTAAGGAAAAATCGAATAAAAGAAATAGTTTAGATAAGGAATATGTCAGATAGAGTATAAAATTTATATTCGTATTAGGCTCAAGGGGAACGAAGCGTCAATAGCTTAATGATTTGGGATACCGAGTGCGTGCCTTCGTACGGTTACATACGTCACACGACTATTATCGTGAACTAAACTAGACTAGCACAAAAATTTTAGTCAGTTGTCGTGGTCAACGAAAATATCAGTAATGTTAATAGCATTGCTAACATTCTTTAAAGAAAAAAAAAGAATTCTGAATGTGGATTTCTCATATACTCGATGCTTAAGGAAAACATAATGAGAAAAAAAACTAAATCGGTAAAACATACATTTTATATTTCGAATCACGTGCGACAATTCGCTGTGCAGTCACTTGTAGGGCAACGGTCCTAGATTGTCCTTACAGACGAGAACTGCACCCAATAGTGGGGCGTATTTCTCGTCTGTAAGTTGTTAACTGTTTAGTGTTACTTTGTTTATTTTATATTTAATTCTCATTTGATCAACGTTGCTGGTAATGAAAAATACCGTGTGGAATATGAATTAAGTAGTAGAAAAGAAATTAATAAATTGAAAAATATGTATGTCGAAGACATATGAAGTCCGTCATCAATCAACGCCGCAAGACGTCGTTTAGGGAAGAAACTTTTTTTTATTACATTGAGAGTAACAAAAGAGCACACAGTTCACCTGACATCTGCATTCATCCTTACAAGGAATCATAATGCACATTTGACGACTGAGATGGAATGTCTGAAATGCTCAGTAGTGAAATACAGTGTGTATATATATATATATATATATATATATATATATATATATATAGGTTATATGCTGTTACTATACTATTAGAATAACGTTGTAAGATTTGTCTAAAATTTAATAAATACCAAACTAAAGGTACGCTCTTTGTTAATTATGTTTATTCTATTATTTTTTCTTCCATACTTAATAAGATTACTTTCCCTTAAGTTTAATTTTGGTATATTGTAAGCGATAGGCTAGAAGCCTATCAGTGTAATGCAATGCTTGTGATTTGGTTTCGATTTACTTATTACATACGTTACTTTATAATATACTTTACTAATATCTAAAATTTAAATATGAAAGTAATTATCTAAACGCCATACTCTTGTAACTTGAAGCAAGCGACGAACTCGGTTGCAGGCGACGGTAAAAAAAAAACTGTCTACAGAAGGTAAGAATGGTTAGAAGATGACGCTTGTGAGTCAGGCACAGCTTGCCTAAAGGCCTCTCTTATTTAGTTTTGTTAACCGCAATCCTCTCTAGAACTCTATATTCCTCACCGAACCCCGAGACAAAAGATTTTAAAATATTATTTTTTTAACCTGTCTAGATTTTGTAATACTTGTTAAGCTTATATTCATGTGAATTTTATACTTTAGACAATTAAACATATTATTATTATTACTACTTAATTTATGATACATATTTTAAAATAATTGTGAATTGGTTCTGTTGGATTAGTTGACATATTTTTATTACACCCTTACATTAAGGGCTGGTACAATTTTATATACCTACGTCTATAAAAATAAATTAAGCCGTGGTAGTTTGGTGTTTAAACACTCGCTTCAATTTACGATTACGTACCGCAAATAGATTTCTATCCCCGGGCCGGCACCAAAATGATTGTAAATCGTAATTTAAAAAAAACATCGTGAGGTCTTGCATGGCTAAAAGATAATAAAAAAATGTTTTTTTAAAGACATGTGAAGATAGATCTCTCTCTTCAGAGAGTACAGCAGTGGGAATCATATATATATATATATATATATATATATATATGTTGTTTTGTAATTCTAACAGCACGTGGCCGCCCCGATCTTTTCTGGTCTTCGACAGAGGAAGTGTTGTTGTATCTGTTGATAGTACGATATACGAACATACGGCTGATACCAAGCTTTTGAAGTGTCTGGAATATGACCGACGGCTCCATACCCACTTGGTGCAAGGCGATCAGTGAATCCTATTTTCTTTAACACCCCATTCCATATTGTAATTTTATAATGACCACGAAAACATATGTGAAATGGCGCAAAATCGAAAGAATTTTTTAAGATAATATACGTGTTCCAAATTCAAAATAATTAAAAAGTTGAAAAATAGGAAAGTATTTATGTAACAGTATTTATGGCCAGACTAGTACTATATATATTAGCCATAGACACGAGATACGAAGAGGAGTATTTATATATTATTTAAGAAGATCGCAAGCATTGATTACTAACATTCCCGTTAATAACTCAATCTGAGCAAGTGCTAGGATCGTTCACAACTATAGTCCAATGGCGGATACAAACGTAGGACGCTTCTTATAATTAAAAATATACAAAATAACTTTAGTAAATACCGAGTACTAGATGCCTTATTAAAGTTTCAACATCATTCAGAAACTCAATGCAAACGTAGTCTGTAGTCGTTAATGAAAAATTCCACGCTTGTGTATACACAGCTTGACTTAATGAACTCACCTGCATTCAATTCGAAGAAATGAAAGTCCATAATGAGCCCGCACTCAAAGCTCACACGTTCCAGGCCTTACTGGAAATTTCTTTTCAAATAGGAAGCTCGACGGACTTTTAAATGAATCGGCTCGGGGATTGAGCCGGTAGTGGGATGCTCGTAGACTTGGTGCTACGTGAACAGAGACAGTGTATGGCTAAGTTTATTCCTAGATGAGTTAATGTTGTGTAAATCTCTGGTGGTTTAAAGAGTTCTTAAAACACAACCAGTGCTAGAACTAGTGTAGACGTCTTCACATGCTGTTGATCTACAACATTCTATCGTTTTGGGCAGCGTGAGGATATTCCTTAAGCATGCTTGCGAGGATTATGTTCCACACTATGGTATATCTCTCGAAATACCGGTCACGTCTCTCAACGATATCCTCTGCGGTAGGTAGTGATGCCAATCGCCATAACCCAGCCTTGTCCCTGTGTTTCGCCATTGTTGACTAGGCCAGCGGTGCTCAACCACCGTGTCGCGACACATTGGTGTGCCGCAAGCACCTGTAAGATGTGTCGTAGGATTTACAAATACAATATTTTTATCTAAGGTAATCCGGGGGTATTTTTAGTGTGCGGTTGAGAGCCGCATGCTAAACTAACAAGCGTAAGCCGCCATGAGAATTCGGGAATCCGCATGTGGAGGAATGGGTGTTGGAGCAGCGTTTTTAGTTATATCTTAGACATGTAGGTTGCCTCACGATAATTTCCTTTACTGCTGAGCATATATAAAATTGTATTTAACATATTGATGCTGGGATCAAGGACAAAACTCAGATTGTACACACAATCACGTACAGTCAAATTGAATGAACTAAGAAGTATTTATTATTAATGATAACTTAAGTAAACATGAGTTAGGCTTTTATTTTTTAACATGATACATTCTATTGTTACAGATCCAGTATCCTGCATCGGGTATAAATAAGGTATGTGAAATATTAGTAAATAGAATTTTGTTTTTTTTTCTATATGTTGGTTTTTCTATTTCACAGTCACCGTGAAATAATATATATCATAAGTGTATAACTAAATACTGTAATTGAAGAAAAATCTTCAATTACAGCATTTAGTTATACACTTAATTGTAATAATTACAATTCTGTTTTCTCTTTTTCTCAATCTTTATGTTCTATTACAAAAGCTAATTATTTCAATGTGCTATATAATTTCGTAAAAATTGCTACAATTGATGAAATACAAAATCTACCGAATCGTTTCCAACATGGCCAAAGAACCAACTATGTTAATTAAAAATTCGGCTCCTTCAAAGCGAAGCTTTAATTAAATAATACACCAGAAGTTAATTTTTGTTGTTTATCGTACAACTCACCGAAGGGCTCCAGTTAATGCGCTAATACCGAATTAATTCCTGCTATTCCTCTTTAATTAAACTCTGATTACGGGATACGTCTTGTTTATAGGTTCAACTAAATCCAATTCACTTTCTTAGGATAGATTTAGCTGACTTAGCAATTTATTTGTATATATATATATATATATATATATATATATAGATATATTGGCCATTCGAACCATCTCACAGCATAAGCATTTTCATCTTAGTTGAAGTGGAGTGGTTAACCGGAATGTTAGTAATGTTAAGAGCATTGCTAGCATTCTTTAACAGAAAAATTTAAATACATATAATTTATTTTGGGGTTTATTTAATTTTTAAGTGGTAGAGCTACACTGCAGTTTTTTCTAACTGCAGAACGAATGGGTCAGCTCCACCGAGACCACGCCCTCACAGAATACCAGCGTAAAATGGCAGTATAACGCTGCTGTATTTTGTTTGGTGAGTGCAGGGATCCGGAGACCTTTATTACTAGTCACGGAGTTTTTGGTGATGGCATTCCATCTCAGTCAAGGGTTACAACGCATCTGCATTATGATTAATTGTCAAGGATGAATGTAGATGTCATGGGCCGAAGGAATCACTTGCCATTAGATGTGTGCTCGTTTATTACTCACAATGTAATATTATATATATATTATTACCTATATATGTATAATATATATATATATAGGTAATTTGGAACAGCAGTGGCACATCCTAATCGTTATCAGAGGGTCTGTGTAGGATATATTTTAGTTCACTAAAATATGTCCTAAATAGATTCAGTCCCTCATATTTAGCTAATGTGATATAATGCTTGTGCGATAAGAGTGAAGAAGGGTTCGGAAGCAGCATCAGTTCGGGGTAATTATAATACGTTCACTCCTGAAGACCAATAATATCTACTCGTATGTTTCTTTTTAACAGCAATAAATAGAGTTTTATATTAATTACTTCAGTTATTTTTTCGGAGTAAGCCGATATCTTAAAATATGCTATATATTTTTTTTTCGTTACATTTATCTCCTAATTGTTTTTACAATCAATTGCTGTAGTAATGCAAAACAACTATAGAAGTTTTTGCAATATTTATGTATTATCTCTTAAGGTGTTTTTTAGTTTCTAAATGTACACACAACCGTCTTATTAAAGAGTAAGATTGACTTTCTGTTTGTTATTCCCAGTTTAAATCGGATTATAATACATCAACAAGTACGGGAATTAGTTATCAAATAAATTAACGTTTTTTTTTTTAATTTTATAAGCACACAGAACAACAAAAACGAAACAAATTACGATCAACAAAAAATCGTTTCAGTATTTGTTAGTCGTATTTTTTTTATGAAACTTAAGGGATAAGCTTACAGACAGTTCACCTGGCAAGAGGTAAATAATGACTTCAACCTATGATACCTACACCAATCCTCAAGAAAGTTTCGGCGTCATCTCATGTTTAAGATGGAATACCCTGGATTCGTCTACTGGATATGAAACACAGCAGCGTTATGCCGATATTCCGTGGGGGCATGGCTTTTCCAGGGTCGAGCATTAGTGTTGCAGGTAGCTTATGTTGCTGGGATGTAGTAGCTGTGCCATTGAAAATGTAAAATTAAACAAAAGTAAATTAAATCTTTATAGAAAATTTCTAATTAAAACTAAAGCACAAATTAGTCCTTTATGAGTTCTAAATATAATAACATCACTAGTTAGTATTAAAAAAAAATTTATAAAATTAAAAATAAATCAAACAAGTGAAAATAAAAGACTTTTTTGTTCTTAAACAAAATTAATCTAAAATAAACCAAAAAAAATCTCACACATACCTGCAGAATATATACTCCTAAAAAGCAACACATAAATAAACATACAAAAACCCACACAAGTTTCCATATGTATATATACACATTCAAGAGAAAACATAATTGTTAATTATGTTAATGGTGAGTAAGAAGACTTGGTTTCACCTGCTCAATCTTTTTAAATTCTTTTCAATTCTTTTTATTGTGTCTATAAACATTTTTTATTATAACTTTTGGGGAGCCCTTAATCCTCACCACTCATGACGTTTAAGGGATTAGAAACCCAGCGATATGTGGGACTGCAATCCCGTCTCAATAAAAGACTCAGACAGTTTAATACTGTTTATGCGATATTGGTTGCTTTTCTGATTTTATGTGGCAACATACTGATTTATTATTAAGTGCAATGTGATATTATAAGGGCAATTAAAAATAAATTGTCCAAAGCTCAGCCGGCACCGCGGTGCAAGACGCTTACAGTATTTCCCTTTGGAGCTTTGAAATTTAATAAGCATTTAACACTTCAAAGCCCGCGTGTAAAGCAATTTAGCGTAGTCGTCGAAAAACACCGAGTTTTCGGCTAGCAGCGTAATTGGTTTAGAGTACCGTGCCTGGGTAAAAGATTAATTAGCGCAGCAAACAGCCGAGGAAGCGCTTTTAAGCGCCATTCGCTTACAGCGTCGAGATCATAATGGCTACGAGGCGACCAAGCATTTACGGTTTCTTTGGACTCTATCTCTATTGTATTTAAAACGAATTTCGCGTATCATGAATGCAGATAAAGGGTTGTAACTCGCAAAAATAAATGCAGTGGGATGGTAGGCGTTTAATGTTCACTGTTTTAAGATTTAGAATGGAATTGTGACGATTCCAGGTAAAATATTCCGGCCGATAAGTGGGCTCGCGTGAATTGAACGCGTTTGAACGTACCTCGGTAAGCTATTGCTTCATTTGTATCTAGTTAAGATGTTATTATTGTTAAGTTAAGTACGAATAGAAACTTATTTTATATTAAAAAGGCATACATTGAATGATATCATTTTATCCTCCTGGTTGATTACGACAGTGGTGATATGCCCTGCTTTAATAAAGATGTACTAACAATTGGCATAATGCTTAGCCAATAATAACGTCTGTTTTACTAGTCGAAACCATTTTACATACTTCACTAACTTGAAAAAAAAAACAAAACAAAAACAAACGCATTTGTATTATAATGCCAGTTGCGAGACAGTTTGCCGCTTTCTCTTTTATTTCTTTAAAAAAGAACAAATTTCAATATACATTGTTCAAAGTTTCTATATACATTGGGGGAAGATCGAAACTATGATTAGGGATTTTTATTATTCTCTTGGTGCTTTCATATGGTTAAGTGGGAAGGACACTACACTAGTAGTGTGGAATTTCATTTTGGTACTCAGGGGTACTCGATTATATATATTGCTATATATAAATATATATAATAGATTATATATCTATAACGTCTAAGAGTCATAGATCGAAAATTGGAGAACTCCTAGCTCTCGATAGGTACTAGATTCTGTTGATGTTGATGCTGGTATCCTGTGCGGCTCTTACAGCTTCATCGGACACAGGGCTCACGGAACTGAGGGGTTCCCTATTGTAGTTCTCTTACTTGTAGCTCTCGATATCTAGATTCTGTTGATGTAGATGCTGTTAGCCTATGCGGCTCTAACAGCTTCATCGGACACAAGCTTCATTGGACACAGCTTCATCGGACACATGCTTCATCGGACACAAGCTCTCAATAGATGTTATATAGGAGTATATATATCTCGTTGGTGAAAACTGTGAGCGCGTGATTCAGGGCTTGGACAATTATTTGTCTTTCTTATTGTATTAATTTTATTTGTTGTTGCCAGTGAAGCTCCAGCGTCACCAAATGGTTGTACAAACATTTTTGTGTATTTTATTTAATGTTTAAATATCAATATGATAGGAAATACATTAGCGAAACAAGTATGAATATAGATATAGACCTGTGCATGCGCATTTGACTGGTTCTATCGTATGACTACTTGTACTACCATAGTACTACTTGTTCTATCATAGTACAATTTATACTACTGCAGTACTACTTTTACTACCATAGTAATACTTATACGAGTACTATCATACTTGTCTGCATATTAATTGAAATATATACATACCCATATTTTTCCTTTGTTAAGACACTACTTTGGCACTTTCTTAAGAATGAAAGTAGATTCTACATAGCTTTAAATGTTTGTGCTTTGAGATCGTTCACGACAATAGTAGAATGATGCATTCGAACCTATGACCTTAAGTTTCACAGACCGTCCTCCTAAATAATTAAGCTATTGATGCTTTAAAATCTGTGTTTGTAAGGATTTTTTTTAAATTTTTGCAACATTCTCCAAAACTAGTTCTAGGTCTAGTAGCTACAATGGCAAACTCACAATCTAATTACCAGGATTCCCTGGCTTGTAGCTTTTAGAGACCATTTTTCAAATTCCGACCACAAATATTTACTTGCTGGAATGAAAGAAACATGCTGGTCCTACAAGTTAGTTTGTTTCTGCCGTTTTAGCAATTGCTATTGATCTACTTGATGCCAGAATTTTATTTAACTTTCCCTTAACAAATGAAAATGTCCTACTAAGCTGATCATTAATTTTATGCCCATCTGAATCCTGTAAGTTAACTATCTGTCATGTATTGGAGAGCTCTTAATTTATTTTGTACACAAATATTGTGACGTTACCTACTAGAAAATATATAAAGCTAAACCTGTAAGTAAAGCTTTTTCTTTTATTACATTGAGAGTATCAAACGAGCACACAGTTCACGCGATGGCAAGTAATTCTTGCGGCCCATGACATACACATTCATTCTAGATAAGGAATCATAATTCAGATGCTTTGTTACCCTTGAGGACTGAGATGGAATGCCTCGTCACCAGTAATAACTCTGGTTCCTTACACTCACCAGACGAATCATAGCAGCATTATGCTGCTATTTTAAACTGGTATTCTTTGGGGGCGTGTTCCTACCCCGGTTGAGCTGACACATTCATTCGGCTTGAAACAAACTGCAGTGTAGCTCTACCAATGTAAAAAAAGTAAAGTAAAAAAATTAAGTTACAGCCTATATATACTATATATCCCACCGTGCCCAATGGACTCCCCTCTGGAGAGTTTTCAGAGCGTAGTCCGCAACGTGGTTCCACTGCAGATTGGCGCACTTGACATGTATTTAAATATTTGTTTGTACTATTTCTATAACATTCCGGTTTCCTGTGTACGATCCAGGTGCCAGCGCCGTGTACCTCGCGTACCGTGAATTAAAAGCTAAACCTTACACACTGAGCTACCACTACACGCGCGAGCGATCAGATTAGCGAGCACAAAGAGACAAAAAGTCGATTTACGTCGAAAATACGTATATAATGGGGAATAAATAGAATAATAAATAATTTATTCTATTTATTCCCATCCATATATCCATATTTGATAAACCTCAAATGCTCGCAAAACCATACCGATTCCCATCAAGGATGGTCTCGAGGCTATAGAAATTAAAAAGAACATTCTAACTTCAATAGAGAAAGATCAAAAGAGAAATTGGCTTGGTAACCTGTGGTTAATAAAATTAAATCCCAAATTAATTATCCAATACGAGACTTCAAGACAATGAGCTTTACGTTGTCCAAGAAAAAGTAGGTAAATAATTAAAAAAAACTGATGATAGTTCAGGTTAACTATAATATCGGGACGTTAATCAGGTCAATCCTCTCCGTGACCATAAGTATTGTAAAGCAATTGAAACGTCGGGATGAAAAAGTTAAAAATAAAATACGTAAAATTAGTTTTCATTCATTGTACCTCTATTTTAGCTTAACTATGTTATATTGTGAACCTACATCAAACTGCAAATAATTTGAAAATAAGACGACATAAAAAGTAGAAATTGTAATATTATAAATTATAGTTATTGAGTTTTTTACTTTACCGTATTATGGTCATTATAAAACTCAATATTGTTAACAAATAAACGTATGGATTATCCTGCGGCATCCGGAAACACATCCCCGCTGTTCCTTAGGTTATGAAATTGGTTGGGGGACAATAAAATACATAATTTACCCCAAACCCCATGGGGAATTCGACTTATTGTGGCGTATATAGTAAATTTTGTAGGACGCACGTGCTCGCAACGATTGTGTGGAGGCTAGAATTGGATGCGAAATCTCGTGTTACGTGAATGATAGTTTTGGGAAGAGGCCTGTTAGGTTGCCGGAGCGATAAATTTTCTCTCGTAATTACACGGCGGATCTTGTGATAACCGTATATTCAAGTAACCCCCGAAATCAGTTATATTTTATTTCCTTAAAATATTTAGGGTCGAGTTATATTGATTGAGGATATAAATGTGGAACACAAAAGCAGTGGGAGTTCATTTACACATATTCAGTCGTTAGGTTTATTTGACCATAGAGTAACAAATAAGAAAGTCTTCGGCCTTAAGGCTTCGGCCGCAGAAGTACCACGCCCGGAATATCAGCGTAAATTAGCATAGTACCGCTGATGTGTTCCGTGCGGGGACCCAATTATGGGTAACGAGGCATTCCAACTCAGTCCTCGGGGTCACTTGTAATATTATAAGTATGTACTTCACGATTGGCTTGATCCACTGCCATTGCAAATAGATTTTGCATCTCTGCAGTCTTTGCCAAAATGATTATGGAGAATGTTCTGAGGAGTTGTTAGGATTAATTCCCAGCCGCTGAGTTCAAAACATCGTACATCACGATATAATTCAAAATTTCATCCTCATCATTTCGATAGTTGGCAATCCACCACAGTCTACAAGTGGGATATTGCCCAATCGATATGACTTAGGGATCTTCATGATCCTACACCTTTCTTAATGGTCGGTGACTTCTCTAGTGTTGCGTGTGTACAAGGGCAGCGTTGACAACTCAATATGCTTGCTGTTTTGTATCCTGTTCTTTAAAAAAATGTAAAGGGGAAATACGAGCAAAATAAATGTAAACCTTTTTAGATTTAGATACAATCACGCAATAGTGAACAGACTTCAATTACCGTCTGCGCTGAGCCAAGTATTGATTAGAATTAATTCACTCACCAAATTATGGAACCACAATCTGACGACGGTCCGCCTCATTGGGAGAGACATCTTCGAAACGCCCCAACGAGACGCAGCTGTTTAATTATCTACAGAGTATAGACGATTTTGCCACTAGAAGACAACTTGTTCCGCTTCTCGATAGGAATGAGTGCGGGGTCCGAGTGCAAGTGAATGAAGATAATGTTTTTATGTGGTGGAATCACTTTCCACCAGGAGCACCGTGTACTCGTTTGTCATAATAAAGCTAGGAACTTGAATTGGCTTTACCAAGTAGAGTAATGCTTACAGAGATTACCAGTATAAGCGTCTATTTCTTCTTCGTTCTAACTTTGTAGAGATCCTAAAAGTTTATGTTTATATGATAATGTCCTTTTAGTCTATTGCAAACACGATGATATCTTGGGAATGATATAACATGAATTACATAGGACATATAATCGTAAGTATTCGATCAAAGAGCGACAGTCTCACTTGTCATTCCTTTCCCTAGCTTGATCTAATGCAACCACAATGACCTCGAAGGATGCTTCAGAAGCAGTGTCAAGAATAAGGGGCAAAGATACAACACGATCAGACGTAGATCCGAGAATTTTTGATTTGATTTGCTCTAACCATTATGCCATTCGGTCTCAATATAAATGATATACGCAACTGTTATTATCATATTGATTATAGTTTAAAGGTAGCACCATATCCCAATATTAATGTTAACAGTCATGGAGCGACGTTGCAGTTAGGTTCTAGTTACATCATAAATTCGTTGACTTGACCAGGAACGACCACACCCACACAGAATATCAGCATAACGCTTTCATATTTGTCGTCTACTGACTCGGAGACCTATGGTTGGTGAAGAGGAGTTCTATCATAGTTCGCATGACGCATGTGCGTTATAAATCCTTTTCTAAGGTGAGTGTGTATGTCATACCTAAGGATACCATCAGACAATTTTGAAAAATAATTCTCAAATAATCTGAGAGATGAAATCGCTAACACTACGGCGCGACCCTTAGCTGTCTCGTCGGTTGACCGCGGTGGCTATAAATTCTGACACAATATTTCGGTGTCGGCTCCTATCGAAGTTTCCGATACCAACATATTGCTGTGTCATATCGAAACCGATATTTCGTTATAAAACTTTTGATTTTGAATTAAAATTCACGTACGTGCATTATTCTATTCAGGCGTTGTATTATGCTTTGATAAAATTTTATACATGATTATATACATATAGTGTTTTAGATGTCTGATATTTTATTGTACCTTCTATTTATTCTATTTTATTTTATATTATATTGGCTGTAAGTGCAGTGCTTAACTATTTAAAATTGTATTATTTAAATTATAATATTGTTTCCACCCGCCCGCCTCTCTGGGGTCAGGGTCGTACTATGGGACAATCTGTGGGGGAAGCCTATGTCCAGAAAGAGGAAAGAAAGAGATTGCTTGTTTATTCATAGGAATTAGAGGATTAAAAAAAACGCTAGTTGTCACGAATCGACCCTGACTCAGCATACATTATTACACGTACTACATTATTAACCCACAAGTTCCTTTTTTTTATTGTCCTTTCTATTCTATTCTATTTAAAATATTAACTTGTCGTAGAGTAGCTTTTCGCAAGAAACGCTCAAGAAAATGTCGTGTAATTTTTAATAAAGATACTTTTTAAAGCTAACCCACCACAAGCCATGGTTAACGGACACCACAGAGCATGAAATAACACGGAGAAAGATAACTCATGGCAGTTTATCATAATGACGTCTGTGTAATTTTTTTGAGCCAACAAGCGCCCCTTGCGGCGACCCCGTGCTACTAAATCACTGGCCATGAAACAAGAATTATCAAATAACTCAAGATAATAAAAAAATATTTAACGGAGTTTATTAACGTGTTAACTGAGAAGCAAGTTGACTGATAATTGAGTAACTGTTGGTCTATGAGGTTATGAAACATTGTTATATCGAGTTTTATCTATGCCTTTATATTTTTGAGTTGTATATATATTTATGTATTTACGGTGAGAAATGAGCACACAGTTCAATTGATGGTAAGTGTTTCCGGTGGCCCTTGACAGCCACATTCAACCTCATAATGCAGGTGCATTTTCCCCTTCTTGTCTAAAATGGAATGCCTTACCTAGAGTAATAAGTGTCGCCGGATCTCTACACTTACCAGACGAAACGCAGCAGAGTCACCATCAGAGGTGGTGTGTTTCGTCTCATCTGTGAGAGCGCGAGTCCTTCCCCAGTCAGCTCTACTACGGACGCTCATGTTTTCACAGAATACTAGCGTAAATAGTTATTTAGAGCTACAGTGTTTCTTCTAGTGAGTGAATGAAAACGGCAACCGTTGTTTTAATCATAATAAAGGTGGCAACTTAGTCATGGATCTCACAGCACAAGGATTCGAATAGAGTATGTATGTGGATTACATTGGCCGAAGATGTTGTATTATCAGATGAGCTGTGAGCTAGTTTCTCACAACCATTTGAAGCCTAATGGTTTAGGGTACGGTCCGTGAAATTCGAGGTCATAGGTTCGAATCCACAATTCGATTACTGTCGTGAATCATCTCCAAGCATAAGTTTAAGTGGTTAACCAGAATGTTAATACGCATGTTTAATAGTAACTGCTAGCATTATTTAAAAAATGCATTAAAAAATATTAGTAAGCTTATAATATATGAGTATAGATTATAGAACGACATTCAACGACATTATTTATCCAAACATAACCTCTGACCTCATCCGACCCCATTGAATCGATTCCTACGCGCTCCGCTATCACCCATTGGCTCTAAATAAACACAATGTCATAATTTGTTATAATTTTTAAGCTCTCGGAGTTCGGAATGTTCGTCGGCCATTTAATTTAATATATTGGTCATAAAAACGTCCACCAGCAATCTTCATGAAGCCGTTTTAATATATCATCACGTCGCGATGTGTTTTATATGAGAAAACATACCGTGTGTGTGTGTGTGCCAAGAGTTGTGGACGTATGAAGATTAACAGACTTGATATTTGAAGATTCTCTCCTGTTTTAGAATGTGAGTGTAACATCCACTGAATCAGTTTACATATATTTGGTTAAGAAGTTTGCTGAATCCTGGCACGTATGAAGGTAGGGTAAATAAGATGTAGAGGAGAAAATTTGCCGTGGGTCTTGTTGTCAGATGATGAAAAGGGGATGGGAGAATCATCTTATGTATCTACCTTCTGCACAGTTACCAAAACATATCCTGTAAATCATTTAGAGACTGGCAACCTTCCGCCTGTGCTTAAGGTTATTAACACGATCAACCAAAGTCTAAGCTACTGAGTTTAAGCTTGCAAAGCTTTGCTGAATCTGACAGACTTTAAGGGATTTTTAATTTCAATATGTACAAAAGAGCTGAATAAGACACAACAGAAATGAATATTTTACTTGAAAGTTCACTGATAATCCTCCACTCTTACCCGCCTCTCTATCTTTTGTAATCAGGATAGACAGCATCAGAAAAAAAAGGAACTCAATTACACAAGTGCCATTATAGTGATAGATAAAGATTAGTGATACTTGTACAGTGGTGTTTGTACAGTGGTAGAGTTAGAGAGTACGCTGCTGTTTGTACAGTGGTAGAGTGAGAGAGTACGCTGAAGTTTGTACAGTGGTAGAGTTAGAGTACGCTGCAGTTTGTACAGTGGTAGAGTTAGAGTACGCTGCTGTTTGTACAGTGGTAGAGTGAGAGAGTACGCTGAAGTTTGTACAGTGGTAGAGGAGAGAGTACGCTGCAGTTTGTACAGTGGTAGAGTGAGAGTACGCTGAAGTTTGTACAGTGGTAGAGTGAGAGTACGCTGAAGTTTGTACAGTGGAAGAGTTAGAGAGTACGCTGAAGTTTGTACAGTGGAAGAGTTAGAGAGTACGCTGCAGTTTGTACAGTGGTAGAGGAGAGAGTACGCTGCTGTTTGTACAGTGCTAGAGTTAGAGAGTACGCTGCAGTTTGTACAGTGGAAGAGTTAGAGAGTACGCTGAAGTTTGTACAGTGGTAGAGTTAGAGAGTACGCTGCAGTTTGTACAGTGGAAGAGTTAGAGAGTACGCTGCTGTTTGTACAGTGGTAGAGTTATAGAGTACGCTACAGTTTCTACAGTGGTAGAGGAGAGAGTACGCTGCAGTTTGTACAGTGGTAGAGGAGAGAGTACGCTGCAGTTTGTACAGTGGTAGAGGAGAGAGTACGCTGAAGTTTGTACAGTGGTAGAGTTATAGAGTACGCTGCTGTTTGTACAGTGGAAGAGTTAGAGTACGCTGCAGTTTGTACAGTGGTAGAGTTATAGAGTACGCTACAGTTTCTACAGTGGTAGAGGAGAGAGTACGCTGCTGTTTGTACAGTGCTAGAGTTAGAGTACGCTGCAGTTTGTACAGTGGAAGAGTTAGAGAGTACGCTGAAGTTTGTACAGTGGTAGAGTTAGAGAGTACGCTGCAGTTTGTACAGTGGTAGAGTTATAGAGTACGCTACAGTTTCTACAGTGGTAGAGTGAAGTACGCTGAAGTTTGTACAGTGGTAGAGTTAGAGAGCACGCCGCAGTTTGTACAGTGGTAGAGGAGAGAGTACGCTGCAGTTTGTACAGTGGAAGAGTTAGAGTACGCTGCAGTTTGTACAGTGGTAGAGTTATAAGTACGCTGCAGTTTGTACAGTGGTAGAGTTATAGAGTACGCTGCTGTTTGTACAGTGCTAGAGTTAGAGAGCACGCTGCTGTTTGTACAGTGGAAGAGTTAGAGAGTACGCTGAAGTTTGTACAGTGGTAGAGTGAGAGTACGCTGAAGTTTGTACAGTGGTAGAGTTATAGAGTACGCTACAGTTTCTACAGTGGTAGAGTGAGAGTACGCTGAAGTTTGTACAGTGGTATAGTTATAGAGTACGCTGCAGTTTGTACAGTGGAAGAGTTAGAGAGTACGCTGAAGTTTGTACAGTGGTAGAGTTAGAGAGCACGCTGCTGTTTGTACAGTGGTAGAGTTAGAGAGCACGCTGCAGTTTGTACAGTGGTAGAGTTATAGAGTACGCTACAGTTTCTACAGTGGTAGAGGAGAGAGTACGCTGCTGTTTGTACAGTGGTAGAGTTATAGAGTACGCTACAGTTTCTACAGTGGTAGAGTGAAGTACGCTGAAGTTTGTACAGTGGTAGAGTTATAGAGTACGCTACAGTTTCTACAGTGGTAGAGTTATAGAGTACGCTACAGTTTCTACAGTGGTAGAGTTATAAGTACGCTGCAGTTTGTACAGTGGTAGAGTTATAGAGTACGCTACAGTTTCTACAGTGGTAGAGTTAGAGTACGCTGCTGTTTGTACAGTGGTAGAGGAGAGAGTACGCTGAAGTTTGTACAGTGGTAGAGTTAGAGAGTACGCTGAAGTTTGTACAGTGGAAGAGTTAGAGTACGCTGCAGTTTGTACAGTGGTAGAGTTATAGAGCACGCTGCAGTTTGTACAGTGGAAGAGTTAGAGAGCACGCCGCAGTTTGTACAGTGGTAGAGTTATAGAGTACGCTGCTGTTTGTACAGTGCTAGAGTTAGAGTACGCTGCAGTTTGTACAGTGGAAGAGTTAGAGAGTACGCTGAAGTTTGTACAGTGGTAGAGTTATAGAGTACGCTACAGTTTCTACAGTGGTAGAGTGAGAGAGTACGCTGCTGTTTGTACAGTGGTAGAGTTATAGAGCACGCTGCAGTTTGTACAGTGGTAGAGTTATAGAGCACGCTGCAGTTTGTACAGCGGTAGAGTTAGAGAGCACGCTGCCGTTTGTACAGTGGTAGAGTTAGAGAGTACGCTGCTGTTTGTACAGTGCTAGAGTTAGAGAGTACGCTGCAGTTTGTACAGTGGTAGAGTTATAGAGTACGCTGCAGTTTGTACAGTGGTAGAGTTAGAGAGTACGCTGCTGTTTGTACAGTGCTAGAGTTAGAGAGTACGCTGCTGTTTGTACAGTGCTAGAGTTAGAGAGTACGCTGCAGTTTGTACAGTGGTAGAGTTATAGAGTACGCTGCAGTTTGTACAGTGGTAGAGTTAGAGAGTACGCTGCAGTTTGTACAGTGGTAGAGTTAGAGAGTACGCTGCTGTTTGTACAGTGCTAGAGTTAGAGAGTACGCTGCTGTTTGTACAGTGCTAGAGTTATAGAGTACGCTGCAGTTTGTACAGTGGTAGAGTTATAGAGTACGCTGCAGTTTGTACAGTGGTAGAGTTATAGAGTACGCTGCAGTTTGTACAGTGGTAGAGTTATAGAGTACGCTGCAGTTTGTACAGTGGTAGAGTTAGAGAGTACGCTGCTGTTTGTACAGTGGTAGAGTGAGAGAGTACGCTGAAGTTTGTACAGTGGTAGAGTTAGAGTACGCTGCTGTTTGTACAGTGGTAGAGTGAGAGTACGCTGAAGTTTGTACAGTGGTAGAGTGAGAGAGTACGCTGAAGTTTGTACAGTGTTAGAGTGAGAGAGTACGCTGAAGTTTGTACAGTGGAAGAGTTAGAGAGTACGCTGCAGTTTGTACAGTGGTAGAGTTATAGAGTACGCTGCAGTTTGTACAGTGGTAGAGTTAGAGAGTACGCTGCAGTTTGTACAGTGGTAGAGTTATAGAGAGTACGCTGCTGTTTGTACAGTGGTAGAGTTAGAGTACGCTGCTGTTTGTACAGTGCTAGAGTTAGAGAGTACGCTGCTGTTTGTACAGTGCTAGAGTTAGAGAGTACGCTGCAGTTTGTACAGTGGTAGAGTTAGAGAGTACGCTGTTTGTACAGTGGTAGAGGAGAGAGTACGCTGAAGTTTGTACAGTGGTAGAGTTAGAGAGTACGCTGTTTGTACAGTGCTAGAGTTAAGTACGCTGCTGTTTGTACAGTGCTAGAGTTATAGAGTACGCTGCAGTTTGTACAGTGGTAGAGTTATAGAGTACGCTGCAGTTTGTACAGTGGTAGAGTTAGAGAGTACGCTGCTGTTTGTACAGTGGTAGAGTGAGAGAGTACGCTGAAGTTTGTACAGTGGTAGAGTGAGAGAGTACGCTGAAGTTTGTACAGTGGAAGAGTTAGAGAGTACGCTGCAGTTTGTACAGTGGTAGAGTTATAGAGTACGCTGCAGTTTGTACAGTGGTAGAGATATAGAGTGCGCTGCAGTTTGTACAGTGGTAGAGTTAGAGAGTACGCTGCTGTTTGTACAGTGCTAGAGTTAGAGAGTACGCTGCAGTTTGTACAGTGGTAGAGTTAGAGAGTACGCTGCTGTTTGTACAGTGGTAGAGTGAGAGAGTACGCTGAAGTTTGTACAGTGGTAGAGTTAGAGAGTACGCTGCTGTTTGTACAGTGGTAGAGTGAGAGAGTACGCTGAAGTTTGTACAGTGGTAGAGTGAGAGAGTACGCTGAAGTTTGTACAGTGGTAGAGTGAGAGAGTACGCTGAAGTTTGTACAGTGGTAGAGTGAGAGAGTACGCTGAAGTTTGTACAGTGGAAGAGTTAGAGAGTACGCTGCAGTTTGTACAGTGGTAGAGTTAGAGAGTACGCTGCTGTTTGTACAGTGGTAGAGTGAGAGAGTACGCTGAAGTTTGTACAGTGGTAGAGTTAGAGAGTACGCTGCTGTTTGTACAGTGCTAGAGTTAGAGAGTACGCTGCTGTTTGTACAGTGCTAGAGTTAGAGAGTACGCTGCAGTTTGTACAGTGGTAGAGTTAGAGAGTACGCTGCAGTTTGTACAGTGGTAGAGTTATAGAGTACGCTGCAGTTTGTACAGTGGTAGAGTTAGAGAGTACGCTGCAGTTTGTACAGTGGTAGAGTTAGAGAGTACGCTGCTGTTTGTACAGTGCTAGAGTTAGAGAGTACGCTGCTGTTTGTACAGTGGTAGAGTTATAGAGTACGCTGCAGTTTGTACAGTGGTAGAGTTATAGAGTACGCTGCAGTTTGTACAGTGGTAGAGTTATAGAGTACGCTACAGTTTCTACAGTGGTAGAGTTATAGAGTACGCTGCAGTTTGTACAGTGGTAGAGTTAGAGAGTACGCTGCTGTTTGTACAGTGGTAGAGTGAGAGAGTACGCTGAAGTTTGTACAGTGGTAGAGTTAGAGAGTACGCTGCTGTTTGTACAGTGGTAGAGTGAGAGAGTACGCTGAAGTTTGTACAGTGGTAGAGTGAGAGAGTACGCTGAAGTTTGTACAGTGTTAGAGTGAGAGAGTACGCTGAAGTTTGTACAGTGGAAGAGTTAGAGAGTACGCTGCAGTTTGTACAGTGGTAGAGTTATAGAGTACGCTGCAGTTTGTACAGTGGTAGAGTTATAGAGTACGCTGCAGTTTGTACAGTGGTATAGTTATAGAGTACGCTGCAGTTTGTACAGTGGTAGAGTTAGAGAGTACGCTGCTGTTTGTACAGTGCTAGAGTTAGAGAGTACGCTGCTGTTTGTACAGTGCTAGAGTTAGAGAGTACGCTGCAGTTTGTACAGTGGTAGAGTTATAGAGTACGCTGCAGTTTGTACAGTGGTAGAGTTAGAGAGTACGCTGCTGTTTGTACAGTGCTAGAGTTATAGAGTACGCTGCAGTTTGTACAGTGGTAGAGTTATAGAGTACGCTGCAGTTTGTACAGTGGTAGAGTTAGAGAGTACGCCGCTGTTTGTACAGTGCTAGAGTTAGAGTACGCTGCTGTTTGTACAGTGGTAGAGTGAGAGAGTACGCTGAAGTTTGTACAGTGGTAGAGTGAGAGAGTACGCTGAAGTTTGTACAGTGGAAGAGTTAGAGAGTACGCTGCAGTTTGTACAGTGGTAGAGTTATAGAGTACGCTGCAGTTTGTACAGTGGTAGAGATATAGAGTGCGCTGCAGTTTGTACAGTGGTAGAGTTAGAGAGTACGCTGCTGTTTGTACAGTGCTAGAGTTAGAGAGTACGCTGCAGTTTGTACAGTGGTAGAGTTAGGAGAGTACGCTGCTGTTTGTACAGTGGTAGAGTGAGAGAGTACGCTGCAGCTCTGTACAGTGGTAGAGTTAGAGAGTACGCTGCCGTTTGTACAGTGCCAGAGTTAGAGAGTACGCTGCTGTTTGTACAGTGCCAGAGTTAGAGAGCACGCTGCAGCTCTGTACAGTGGTAGAGTTATAGAGTACGCTGCAGTTTGTACAGCGGTAGAGTTAGAGTACGCTGCAGTTTGTACAGTGGTAGAGTTAGAGAGCACGCTGCAGTTTGTACAGTGGTAGAGTTAGAGAGTACGCTGCTGTTTGTACAGTGCCAGAGTTAGAGAGCACGCTGCTGTTTGTACAGTGGTAGAGTTATAGAGTACGCTGCAGTTTGTACAGTGGTAGAGATATAGAGTGCGCTGCAGTTTGTACAGTGGTAGAGTGAGAGAGTACGCTGCAGCTCTGTACAGTGGTAGAGTTAGAGAGTACGCCGCTGTTTGTACAGTGCCAGAGTTAGAGAGTACGCTGAAGTTTGTACAGTGGTAGAGTTAGAGAGCACGCCGCTGTTTGTACAGTGGAAGAGTTAGAGAGTACGCTGCTGTTTGTACAGTGGTAGAGTTAGAGAGTACGCTGCAGCTCTGTACAGTGGTAGAGTTATAGAGTACGCTGCAGTTTGTACAGTGGTAGAGTTATAGAGTACGCTGCAGTTTGTACAGTGGTAGAGTTAGAGAGTACGCTGCTGTTTGTACAGTGCTAGAGTTAGAGAGTACCCTGCTGTTTGTACAGTGCTAGAGTTAGAGAGTACGCTGCAGTTTGTACAGTGGTAGAGTTATAGAGTACGCTGCAGTTTGTACAGTGGTAGAGTTATAGAGTACGCTGCAGTTTGTACAGTGGTAGAGTTATAGAGTACGCTGCAGTTTGTACAGTGGTAGAGTTAGAGAGTACGCTGCTGTTTGTTACTAGCTGATGCCGTCACAGAAACTAGCGTAAAATATCAGCATGCTGCTGTGTTTTCTCTGGTGAATGTAGGTATCCGGAGACCTTTATTACTGGTGACGAGAAATCCCATCTCAGTACTCAAGGGTGACAACGCATCTATATTATGATTCCTTTTCAAAGATAAATGTAGATGTCATGAGCCGTAGGAATCACTTACCATCAGGCGAACTGTTTTCTCTCTTTATTACTCTCAGGTAACAGAAAAATGAAATGAAATTTTCAATTGTAATTTGAAAATGCGTTCCACATGTCAAATATACAGTATTGCTAGCATTCTTTATCTAAGTAGGAAATAATAGAAAGAAAATTTGTATATCAACGGATTTTAACGCTTATAAACAAACATCACTTAAGTGATTCAGTATATAGTTATGGCATATTGTCCAAAATAGAAACTGAAGCGCCGACACCCATCTCGGCTGTTATGACAGCTGGGATACGGGCACGTTAGTTTTTTATGGGGTTATAAAATTAGCTATATCCGGCGTGGAACAAGGGAAAGCGTTCCGCTTTGTTGATCGCTCCATCTTGGTACTAAAATCTGAACTTGATTGGATTGTCTAAACGTTTCCTGGTCGCACTTTTAGATTGAATTGTTTCTAATAAAAAAAAACCTTTGAGTCGTAAGAGACGATATCAAATTCTTCATTTCAGTCTTGTTTTGGCACTGGATAGAAGGTCTTAGATACTAGATTTGATATATCAAGAGGGGTACGCTGCAGTGTGTTGGATGGACGAATGGATCAGCTCGACTGGGGAAGAACCATGCCGGCGAAAAATGGCAGCATTATTACTGATGTCTGTTCTATCTTATACCCCAGGGATGATACCGAATCTGAATTATGGTTCCTTATTGATTGCTCATCAAAAAATCAATGTGGGTCATGATCCTAATGGTCTGGTAATTATCATGTGAACTGTATACTCGTGTGATAACCCAATACAATAAAAAATCATTCACAATGTCGTACACCGAACAAGCCGTCCGCAGTGAATGCAAAATACTAAGTTCGTTGGCGACAAGTAGAAATAAAATTTGACAGATACGCTTCAACATCTACAATTAAGGCGAGAGAGCGTAGAATGTGAATAGTTAAAAGATACTGTCGGCACTCCGGCCGCGAGGGCGCGGGACGTCGTGCAGGACGAGTCGAGTGTTATGACAAAGTTTAGGATGTACACGAAGTACTAAAGAAGCTGCGTGCTGTGAATGCGGCAATTTCGAAAATTTACTAATAATATATTTTTTTATTACACGGAAAGTTCCAAACGAGCAGATAGTTCACCTGATGGTAAGTGATTCCTGCAGTTTATGACATCTATAATCATCCTAGACAAGGAATCATAATGCAGATGAGTTGACGTCACCCTTGAGAACTGAGATGGAATGCCTCGTCACCAGTAATAAAGGTCTCCGGATACCTACGCCAACCAAACGGAGCACAACAGCAATGTGTTGCTATTTCACGCTGGTCTTCTGTGAGGGTCTTCATTTGCATGGTCCTATCCCGGTCGAGTTGGCCCATTCACTCTGCTCTTAGAAACAAACTGCAGTGTAGCTCCACCACAATATAAAAATTAATATAGAATGAACTTGAAAATTTAGGTTATAAATAACGCACACGCGCTCTCTCCTTTTTGTACTATGAAAAAGTAAAATATTCATAGACAAAAATATAGATGTGATGATTTCGTTATGATGGAGAAACTCTGCGTGTACAAAGCTGAATGTTTACGTTGTATATTGAATAAGAGTTAGAATTAGTGAAAGGAAATAAAATATTGATAGTGTAAAACTTGGTCTTAGAGTTGTAACTATACTGTATTTAGACCGGCAGCGCAATTGTGACTCCTCATGTATTGCGCATGATCATCGGTGTTAATCACTTACCATTTGGTCAGCTGCTTGCTTGTTTGCCACCCGTTTTAAAAAAGTATGACTCTGTTCTATTTGTAACTTCGTAGCAACCTTTGATCATAAGGGAACTAACGGTATACTGATGTGATGATAAAAAAATTACAACATGGTTTTTTTATAATACTTTTTTTTTATACTTTTAAAGCTAGTGCTTGACCACGATCCCACCTGATGTTAAGTGGAAATGCAATCATGGATGGTAAAACGTAAAATGGTAATACGTTAGTAAAATGAAATCATCGAGACCATAATCACAACACTAGACAAGAATTGCAGCCTTTAAACTCTAACGAAGTTTCAATGACGTTAGATGCCGTGTCTAACCGCTTACGTAGCTCTTAAAACGTCCTCTTAACAAAAGACTCTTCATTACACCTCCGAGCAGACGAGGTAATTGCAAGGCCGACATACGCGAGCATAACCTCTTAATTTATTGAACGAAACTAATGAAATTCCTGAGCAAAGTTTATTGCGAAAGACAACCCTGTTTCGTGTGCTAACAATTTTCGGCCGCTCCCGGGATAGGGTTGAAACGCTTTAATCGTTTCTTTAATTATTTCCAAATTAATGTTTTGTCTCAGTAATGACGTTAATTTCATCAGATATACCTACCTCGGAGTGAGATATCTATGGACGTCGAGCTTTTGCCTTAATTATTTGCTGATATCTTTTAACAGGTCGTCACCCTGTGTAATCACTCTTAATTACAAATCTGAATAGAACGTCTAAGAATTTTATGTTAATGGAATTGTTTACAGAAGTTTCTATTTTTTTATCAAATTTTAGCTAAGATAATTTGTCCTTGTCCTTTTCAAATTAAAACAATCAAAAAACATGTTACATAGTAAATAAGATTACTTTTCAACCGTTGATTAGATCGATCTAGAAAATGGCATTATATTAGTTGGACCCATTTGTATTTTGATACACTAGTCCAATTTCAGACAATTTTAAAGTCGAAACGTACTATTTAAATGATTAAAATATTGGTTTATTCCAACATTGAATAGCTGTAATGGGTCGATTCGACCCAGGCTAGGTGACAATGGTAGAGCTACGCTTCAGTTTGTTTCTAACTGCAGAATGAGGTCAGCTCGACCGGCGTAGGACCACGTCCTAACAATACCAACGTGAAATAGCAGCATAATGCTGCTGTGTTTCGACTGGTGAGTGTAGTTATTCGGAGACCTTTATTACTGGTAATGAGGCATTCCATCTCAGTCCTCATGGGTGACAAAACATCTGCATTATGATTCCTCGCCAACTATGAATGTGGATGTCATGGGCCGCAGGAATCCCTTACCATCAGGTGAACTGTGTGCTAGTTGGTTACTCTCAAAATAATAATAACTTGGAACTATATCGGCATGGTGGATAATCTGGGTCGGTATGTAAGTGTCCGCGTGTCTGGACTTCCGCCTTGTTATGACGGGGGGTTTAGTGGCCTTGGTTTATCACTTTGCAAACAAACTAATAAGCAAAGAGGAACTAATAGATAGCTGACCTATGGCGTTAGGCTGTGCCGGCATGACCGCTCATGGCGGATTCGCTTTTCCCTAAAAAGGCCAGCAGGGATTAATTATCAAGTAATCTATGTATTCATTTGTCAGCCTTCTGTAAATACTATTATATATATATAACATAAAACGTTAATTATTCATTTAAATTTATCATTTTCTGTTAACAACAACACACATTGAAGCCGTGCATTTACTCGTAAGTCCCAATAGCTCCAACAAACTCTCACCCACTTCGACTGTAATGACGGTAGCTAACACGGCTCATAAAAGCAAGTAGCAGGTGCAGGGATACTAAATTGTTTTAGTTATATTCATAACTGACCTGATACACAGCGTTACTATAGTATGGATACAGTTCAAGGTGGATATATGAACTAGTTAAATGGTTCAAACTATGAGACATTATTGAAATTTGTTATGGTGATGATAAATTTCTACCATGTCGTCTGAATATTACTAGAATACATCAATTGTGCACTATATATTATTGTGTTGTAAGCATTATAATAAACGCAAAAGTAATCTTGTCATTCCCTACTTTATTTCCTTAGTCCGATGTAAAACGTGTGAAATAAGATAAGAGAAAATTTCAGAATGAAAAGATGTCATGGGTCGCAATCAAAATTTATAACCAGAGACACTGTGTGCTCGTTTGACACCCAGAATATTACAAAAGGCAAGCATGTTTTTTTCTTTTTTTATGGCTGATGGCCAGTGTTAGCCCGAGGGCTTTTACAGCTTCACCACGTTGAAAGGTGGCCAAGCGATTAGGACACTTTGCCGAAACATTTATTATTGGGTGACCAGCACAAGGGTTCCCGAAGGGTGCCTCGGCTTGGACGTTTACCCTGAGGGCGAGAGCAACAGATTCGAGAGCATCCGCCAGCGCCGAACGGCTCGGTCAGTTATTTTTGACGGATTAAGCAAGCATGGTTGGCAATCCACCACTGTGCGGTTTACACAAAATTTTCTGCCACGCATTACTACTCTGTGGAATCAGCTGTCACCAGGAGTACTTACGAACTGATATGACTAGGGACCTACAAGAACGGAACCTACACCTTCCTTAAAGGATGGCAGCGCCTGCGACTCTTCTAGTGTTGCGGTTGTCTATAAGCGGCCGTAAACACTTACCACCAGGTGATCTCCTGCTCGTTTGCCACATTTTCTATAAAAAAAATGGACGTAGAAAGATGATCGGGGATCAAGTAAGTAATATTTTGTTTCTCAAAACCAATGCGTAAGTGCAGGTGGCGTTAGAACAAAAAATATGAGTAATTCATTGCATTTTAACAGATCTAAAATGTACTCTTAATTACCTAACAAAAAGGAATAATATTTATTTTTAATGTACCAAAATGAATTCACTATCTCGGAATCGTATACAATATAAATAATTACTCAGCAATTCATTTGACGTTGAGAAACAATTACTTTGTTGAATTTCGAAATTTAAGCTTAATTAAAATTTCTCACTAACAATGATGTCTAAGCGAACCGCCGAGTAATGCAGAAGGGTGGGGCGCTTGTATAGGAATGACAACTTTGCTTTTGGTTTAAGTCATAAGCTTTAGCGATTGTTTATGTGCACGCTAATTATTATTGATAACATCACGGTGTATTAGTCAGTAATGAGTGTGACTCAAAAGACGGAGTCTTAGTGAACTGGATTTTGGTCATGTACCTTGGGTTCCATTTTTTGTATATGTAGGATGACAAACGAACGCATAGTCCACCTGATGGAATGCCCATGATACCCATGTTCATCCTCGATAAGGAATCATAGTACAGCTGTGGTCGTCCCTGAGGACTAAGATAGAATGTCTCCACACCAGTATGCTGCTATTCTTTGAATATTTTCGCTGGTAAAAATACCAGGGGTGGTTCTTCCTCAGTCGTGCTGATCTATGCATGTCTTGGCTAGTAACAAACCGCAGAGCACCGCTCCTGAGGACTACTCGAATGTTTGTTCAATTTCAGTCGTTATTCATCCTGGCCCCGTCATCCCTAACTCGACATGTGAACCTTCTTATGCTCTTATATTATGTGATAATACGTGCATTATATCGGAACGGATTAACTGAGTGTTTCTGTGTTTGCGCAAATGATTAGTACTATAACTTATTCTGCAAAGTGAATGTAATCTTCTATAAACCAGGACATATTGCCGGGATTGAAACACATCAGGAGAACATTAAAGATCTCTTTTTATTAATAAATAGAGCCTTTTTAATAAACGCCATTTTCACCTAAGATTTGTATGTAATAAAATCATAATTTTCTCGACCGGAAGTAGACGATACATGCAGTCTGCTTCTGTGTTTTCGCCTATTCCTTTTTCGAATCAAAGCAGTATACTACTAATCTTCTGGTAGTAAGGGAACAGCCTAAGTCTATTCTCAAATCGTGATGCAGATGAGAAGTCATACCTGAACACTACGATGTTATCTGCAATTGTGTCTATGGTTTCACTGTCTAGGCGAAATATAACGACTTATGTAGAATATTTTACTCATAACTTTATTTGAATCTTAATACATACACGTAATAATCAGTTTACATCTTACATAATATTTTATTATTTTATTATTCCGCTTTCTATTTTCTTCTTATAACTTGCACCACAACATAAGAAAAGTTAACTTTTAGCGTAATAAACAGGAAAATTTGATGATGAATCATTGAAAGAATTAAGATAAATGACATAGGGGTCGCTAGAATACTGCAAATGATGCAGAATCAATTGAATGGATATTGAAGTAAAGACCGCTCAAACTTTTATATCAACGAATATAAATTGATATTTGATAATATTATAAAAATAATAATATAGATGATATTATAGATAAAACTAAACAAGATGAGGTGTACGAGCTTGGTCGTGAATGTGATGAGGCATCTTTTATATAGGGGCAAATAAAAACGCGCTATAATAACAGTTGGCAATCCGTGAGCATATCTTCCGATCGGTTTCCCAATACATCAGAATTTTAAACCACAAATCTTCTCATAAAACAATTATCCTTATCATGGATGATTAGCGAAGCTATTGAAATTAGAGAACAAACTAATTTCAATAAAGGTGCTACCTTCGTCTTGAGATCCTTCGATTAATCAAATTATTTCTGAAACCAGACATACAATTGCTCATACAAGATCTCAGTATATCGTAAGCTCCTTCTGCGTATATCAGACTAATAATAAATAATTTAAAGCTGACGGTAGTTTGATTTAACTATGATATCAAGACGTGAAGCACCTTTGTCGCCCTGTATCCATTAATGCTGTAAAGCACTAGAATAATCGTAAATTAAACGAGAGAAATTATATATAGTATATCTATGTAAATACGTAGTTTTAGTAATAAAACTTTTCGGTTTTTTTTATTACATAGAGAGTTGCAAACGAGCACACAGTTCACCTGGTGTTAAGTGATTCTTGTGGCCCATGACATCTACATTCATCGTTGACAAGAAATCATAATGCAGATGCGTTGTCACCCTTAAAGACTGAAATGAAATGCCACGTCTCCGGTAATAAAGGTCTCCGGATCCCTTCACTCACCAGACGAAATACAGCAGCGTTATGCTGCTATTTCACGAAGGTATTCTATGAGGGCATGGTCCTACCCCGGTCGAGCTGATCTATTAATTCTGCAGTTAGAAACAAACTGTGGTGTAGATCTACCACTGCTAAAAACACAATCAAAAAAATTTGCACTAAATCAAAGTTTCACCAGTTAAACCTTCATCTCGATTTGTGATCTTTAAACTAACGTGATCACTGAGTCGATGTACGTTGTTAATTTTTCATCACCCACGGTACGTCGGTGGACAGTTTTGAAAACATAGCTATCTCGATTTTTCGTAAAAGCCGATCTGATAAATCGGTTTTTAACATTTCTATTTTGATATTTTAAAAAAATAGAGATAGGAATCTGTGACGCTCGCATTCAAGTGTCAAGTACAAAACGCTTTCCACCGAACTGACACAACTCGAAATTTACTCTTCACTCAAATGTTCTTCTCTATACCTTTTTTTTATTCAAAGTTAATAGTTTTATCGCATGCCAATATTTTCAAATAATCTAATTTTTCTTTTAATTAAAATTTAAAATTTTTTAATTCTAATTTCAATAACTCCTTTATAGTTTCATAGAAAAGAGGTTTTTTGTCAGTTGTAACACCTGAAAGATATTAAATATTATAGTAGACGAATTGCAAATGTCACTAAAAAATTTTGCTAAATCATTCTTAGGTTAAAGTACTTTTATTGGTGGTTGGGCCACGATGCAGTTTGTATCTAGCTGCCTCATGAATCAATCAGCTTAACTAGAGAAGGACCATACTTTCATAGGATACCAGCGTAAAGTAGCGGTATAACGCTGCTGTGTTTTGTCTGGTGAATAGAGATCTCGAGACCCTTATGATGGTGAGGAAATCCGTCTCAATCCTCTGGGATGTCAGTTACATTATGATTACTCATCGAAGATGAAAGTTGGAGTCGCAGGAATAATTTTCATTCGAGAACTGTGTGCTCGTTTGTCACTTTCAATGCAAAAATAGTCGTAGTAGAAGTATCTTAAACTGTATCATTTATTGTGTACAAAATTGGTTACCAGCATTTACGTCTTATTTACAAAATGTAACTCAACAGTATCAATATATACGGCCGTGTGGTTTGGTGGTAAATGGCTGGTGCGTCACGGATCCTGAGTTACAGAGACGGAGTATAACAAATTGTTGGTCTGCGGGCCTGGCTGTGTTGTGTGCACGTACCGTATCTCTGAACTTGCACCTGAACCTTCCTCTGATCTTAGTGCATCTGCATTACACCGCAATATGGAAGAGGATGATGAGTGAGAGTCTATGCTTTTATTTGTTAATTTTTCGGGTTCATATATTCGTCGCTATAAAATGGGCTCATGAGTTTCTTACCGGTTCTTTCTTTCTCGATGTCGGATTCTTTCCTGGTTATCAGTTCTTTCCCCTGGTCCTTCTTTATGGAACCATTATGGAATTGTTCACGTTGAAGCCTATGAAAATACACATTTTTGAGGAACCCGGGTAGGACGGCAATAGGCAGTAGTCTCGATATGCCACAGCACAACGAGGTTGGTTGCTAAAGAAAGTCTGGCACACACTGAGGGTCAGTGCCAAGGGTCACCTACAAACGTTCTGGTGGCCTGCGAGGCAGTATTAGTGGGGCCAAATTCCACATAACCTCACATACCTTCAGGAGGCAGGATATCGTTTAAAGATTTCTTCCGCGATATAAAAAAAAGACTTATTAAACAAAAAGACGCATTGTTATCATAATTTACACGGTGGAATATCACACATTCTAATGTGTTGGTGGTTTGGTTAGCGCAAAACATAGTTCGAAAGTAAACTATTTACATGTAATATAAATAAAAGCCAAAAAACTTTAATTAACAAACATTTCAAATGTAAATGAAGATAAATCGAGTAATTTAACCAAGAAAGTTAAACAGATGCCTCTTATCTATATATAATATTACAAATGTAAAAATTTGTATGTTTGGGTGTTTGTTATGTAATCTCTCAAAAACGGCTAAACGAATTTGAATGAAGTTCAGCACACAAACACAAACATAGGGTACTTTTTATTCCAGAAAATGAAATGCCATCAGGATTGTTATGAAATTATGTTAAAACTATCATCTGCCTGCGACTTCGCCTACGTGAACTACATAATTGTTTCCATGGTTCCATAAGAGAATTTAAAAGTGTATGAGACGATAGAAATGTGTAAGTGGCTGGAATTCATTTGGGCACTCCTCGCTTCTCACATGTCGGTTGCTCAAGATTATCGAGTGCCCAAAACTTAAACGTACCGGCGGAAAATAATCAATTATACAATGCCGTACAGAAGTATATATACTTAAATTTCTGCATGAAATAAAAAAAAACAATAGAAAGCGATACGCGACGCTGAAATGTTTTATCCATCACACATTTTCCTTTTCACTCTGGACACAATTCTGAACTTCACAGAGACAAAGTTGCGGGCAAATCATATACATATATTGATTTGTTACAAGTAATTCAAGTATTTCAATTAAACATTAATAAGTTCTTGAAGACTCCGACTAGCATTGATTGTGATTAATTGCCGCCTAATGAACGACCTCCATTAAATCGTCTATCATCACAGCTTTATCATTGTGGAGTTTGATACTCTCAAAGTCTGAACAATAAATCACGGTTTTATAGTTTATTTCACGTAATTTATTGTTACTGCTATCTTTTGTTTCAACTTTTGATTAAGTAAATTTAGACATTTTGCTTTTGAATTGTTATTCACCATTTTAGTGTTGTGCTCGGTAGCTAAGCGTTCGCTTTATAATCAGGGTACGCGAGCAAACCGAGTTCGATCCCCGGTGCCGATACCAATGGCATTGTTAATCGCTGTCTTAAGTGCTAATTTACTACGTGCTTTAGGGTAAAGGAAAATATCGAAAGGTAACCTGCATATATAAGAGAAAAAAATTTGAAAACCTGTGAAGTCTAGCTACCTGGAGTGGAGCCGCGTATCAAGCTATGCTCTAGCATCCATTTAAGGAGATCCAGTAGTGGGATTTATATCATTATAGACTGTTACTTTAATTTACTTTTTTTATTCAACTAAGTGTGACAAACAAGCACACGTTTAATCTAGTGGTAAGTGATGACTGCAGCCCATTATGTATGGAACGTCCATCCTCAACGAAGATCCAAGATGTAATGTCACCCCTTGAAGATTGAAATGCAATAACTCGCTAAACTGGAGCTACGGGATGCGGAAAGTCTCCTGAGTTCAGTCGGCGGTGTATGCTACTGATATTATAAATAACTCCCTAAAGTACTAACTGCCCACTCAAAACATATAATCATGGTCATAAATGACGATGACATCAAGTTGGGACCGTTGTTACCTGAATGGCGAAGATATACAACATAGTTCCCATATTGATGATTAATTAACTTGTTGGTGATACGTGGATTTTGCAGAAGATCTAAGGTAACCGACATAGCTCAAACTATCAGTGAACAAGTGGTAATATATGGCCATATATTACCACTTGTTCACTGATAGTTGCGTTGGACCGATGACCGATGTGGAAGAAGGGTTCTCTATTGGCAACCTATTGGTCTTCTTGGTCTTCGCAGCGTAGGACGACCCACGAGGAGATTGACGGATGTATGTGGCTCAGGTGCGCACCCCGTGGAAGTCTGTGAGGATGTCCTAACCTCAGCAGTGGACTAGTGATGGGATGGAATGATGGCGATGATGAATGAACACTGTCTATTTATTTATTTGAAAGAACACACCACCAGCACACATAGTGCAAATTTTAGAGGTTGAATCTTTATATTTTTATTTTTATTTATTTATTTAAACTTTATTGGTCACACCATACATAAAGGGATACAAAGGGCGGACTTAATGATGTAAGGCATTCTCTAACAGTCAAGGCGTGGAGGGACATTGTGGTATGTGTAGTACTTACATTGTAAATAAGAGTAAAAAAATCATAAAACTTAAAATTTGTAATATGTATATATATATATATATATATATATATACATACATACATACACATTGTTAAATTCTAATATACAAAATTTAAAACCTAAATGTAAGCTATATGTACCTATTAACTATACTACCAACAGGTGTTAATAATATATAATATGAATATATAATACAGTAAGAATGATTTTGTGTGCTGAGATATCTTCATCTTAGGTGATCTAATACGAAATACTAATACTGGATTTAGGCGAAATTCTCCTACGCACGAAGACAACAATGTAAAAACCTCGCTTTCTTATCTTCGAGAGCATCAGAGGGTAGGTATTCGATCCGTTTCGATTGTCCCGCTTACAAGAGCCCCCATAACGAGTATATAATAAAATGTTTACTGCACAGAAGCTATCAGGTCTGGAGTCTAGACCTGTGGTGAGTGTCTATCGATTAGCTGGAACTTGAAATTCGTAGGACGTGCGAGTACTCTCTATCAAATGTTAATGCAATATGACTTGGCCGAAACAATAATCGTAAAACTGTAACATTATGCGTGTTAAATATTGAACAATAGATGAAAAATATTTTTTTTTTTCTTAATTTGTGATAGTGCCGTTTGTTTCTTCATCATTATTAAAAAATAAAACAGAGTAATAAGCCTCGGTAGTGAACTACAATAGGATTCTATTGCACAAAATTATTAATGTAATGATAAATTAGAATCGGTCTATTGAGTCTTTTCCAGAGATATCGTGTTTACCTAAGTGATGTATATACAATTTGACGTCCACAAAAAAAAAACAATTTGATTTTTCTACGTAGTTACCTAAATAAAATATTACCAAATTGACATTTTCTTATTATAAAAGTTCTATATAAAATAATGGAGAGGATTTAAGTTGTGTAAAAATGTAAGTGCGTAAATTAATAGTAAGTGATTGTGGCTGCCCATGACATCTTCATTCATCCTCGATAAGGAATCATGATGCTGATTCGTCTGTGTTTGTATCATAATCCTGGATTCGATCACCTGTGACGACTGCAATGGAATAGCTCGTCGACAGTTACAAGGGTCTCCGGATCTCAACATCAGAATATTATATATCAAATATTCGTTCAGAGCTCATTCCCGATTAAGCCGAAACGTTCATGCCGCAGGAGTCCTAAAAATGTTAAATACATACAAAAAATCACGTTCAATTCATTCGTATGATAATTCATCTTAATACCGATTTAAGCAATTTAAGCCCGTACTTAAGCCAGCCATTAACAATACGTCGATGTCCACTAACTAGGCAGCTGTCTGGGCTTGAATATTACGGTACACGGTCACTACACGGGCACAAAGAGCCATTTGCTGCAATCGGTGGATTAATTGTGTATATTAGTAGCGTCACTTAGAAGCTTTAGTTCAGGCTGGAAGCTATCAGCGAACAACCGGTAGATAACTCTTGAATACTGCTGATAATATTATTTGTTCACCTAGCGACTATTTATTCATTTCAATTATAAGTTTATTTTAAATGAAGTAGTATATATAGTTAATGCTTAAAAATGTTATAGCGATTAAAATACTAATATATTAATTATAAATATAGGAATATATATATATTCATTCATTAGAAAATACAAATATACATTTATATATGATATATATAAATAATTATAAATACAGTAAAATTTTAGATGTAGGATGAATGCGTTTGCTCGCCAGGGCTTTGACCTTCGGCCTTCACAGAGTGGAATAGCAGCGTAACGCTACTGTGTTTGTATAGGTCCGTATAGGGATCTTGACATCCCACTACAAGTACCGAGGCATTCCATCAGCCTCATTCTGTGTTTAGCGGTATCACGGAAAACACAAAATAGGTCATTCAGCATATTTTGGTGAGTAGAAATCTTCTATTTGTGACTAAAAGCCTTGTTTTTAATCTAGTCTAAAGTCTAGTCTACTATCAAAGGATATGATAACTTTTTTTATTCCATAATGCCTGAACATCCTCCAAACTTGGGTCTGAGGTTCTCACTCCAGAACCTTTGTTCCAATCATATAAATATAATTCCATTGTTCTTGGATGGGCTTGGGGCTCAACTCGGCTCGTGGGCTAGTGACAGGCCAGAATTGGCAGTATCAGAAAATAAAACTAGGTCCAGAGGGAGAACCATATACCCTTAATGTTAGAATCTCTGGTTCTCTTATACAAGCATGGTCATTAAATTTTAATAGTTGATTTGCCTTGTTGATTTTTTATAAGTTGTTAATTTTTTTTCAATAAGGGGATAAACTAATACACAGTTCACCTTATGATACCTGACTCCTGCGGCCCCTTAAAGAACGCGTAACGAAATGAATAAAAATTCAAGACCAATGGCCAATAAACAGGTCTCGAATATCTCTCAATATGAAGACTCAACATCACTAGGTACAGCATGATAATGCCCGCTCGAATGTGGAAGGACCTTGCTCTCACAGAACACTGACGTATTCTGCTGTGTTTTCCACATTAAGTAGTCCACTATGTTAAAAACGTATATGGTTCTTGAATCTTCGTTGGGGATGAATGTAGGTAAATGTGGGCTTCAGTGATCACTGACTTCAGGTCAAATGTATTGTTTGTCAGGTCAAAGGCAAGAATCATGTTAAAGGTAGCATACATACATTATATGATTTTAGCGAATCAATTTAACGTATTTTATTTTCAAAATAAAAATAGATAATATAACTTTATTCAATGGTTGTGTTCATGAATAGGTCTAAACGTAATAAAATACCGAATGAAATAATTTTGGCACTAATAATAAAACCGAGCCTTGTACAGTATAAATACAAACATATCGTTTTCCAGGAACGTGCTTATTAGAAAGGTAACAGTTAGTTTTGGGTGGTGCATGTCATAAGAGTAAAACATATATTTATTGCTATTTGATGAACTTGCGTATTAACGTCAGTCGTCAAACCTTCGATTTATCGACGACATAGTTATGATGGCAGAATCGCTGAGGGACCTGAACATTACCTTCAACGACTTAATAGCTCTCCCAACGGGTAGGTGTTAAGTTGAACATAGAAAAGACAAAGATCATGTCTAATGTTCATGTCACACCCATACCGGTTGTAGTTGAGAGTACTACGCTCGAAGTCGTTGACGAGTTTACTTACTTACGGCAAGTAGTCCGGTTAAGTATTTACCATTCATATTGTACAATTTGGAGGGCAACGTTTAGAAAACTGCATATCCTGGTTCCACATCACTCAATGTCTAAAGACAAGTCTTTAACGAGTGCGTATTCCCAGTGATGACTTATAATACAAAAACATGGTCCTTCACTGCTGGCCCTATGAGAAAGCTCAGCCTCTCAGTGAGCTTGTATGCGGGCTTCGCTCAGTGATTCTCTGCCCGTAGAATATGCAACGTAGACATCCACGGTGGAACGAAGGTGACCGGCATATCTTAAAAGATTAGCAAGCTGAAGTGGCAGTCCATTGCTGACCATATAGCTCGTAGAACCGATAACCGATGGGAAAGAAAGGTACTTGAGTGACAAGTTCAGCTGCCATTCGCAGTAAAGGACGACACCCCACTAGATGGAGCGGCGACCTATTTTATTATATTAGTATGCGGGAAGAGAGTAGATGGAATCAGGTGGCTCAGGATGCAGTGAACTATGGATGTAAAGGCTGTGGTGATGATGATAAGTATCCATTACATATAATTTTAAATCAAATTTAATTTAATAGGATATGAGTGATGAAAAGCAAGCAGACAGGATTTCTTTATAATGAATTCTATATAAGGATTCAACCTACAACTAATAGAAGGGTTGTATAAAGGGTTTTGTTTATTACGAGTATATCATTAGTAATATACTCGTAATAAACAAAATATATAAGTTTAAGTTTTTAAAATTAATGAGTATCTAGGTTAATATTAAAACAATTTCAAATATTTCTAATAAATTATTATTAGTTTTTTATGATTAAGGAGAAAAACCATGAAATCAAATTTTAAACCATATAACTTATAATTTAGGCAATTTTGAATTGTATTTAATTCAATACCAATGCCCAAAGCAAAAAATGGACATAAAACGCTTTCCGCTTTTATCTTGAAGCTTAGGGATCGCTCGTGGAATAGGCGTGTAAAAAGCCGGGGCGCAATGCATGCCAATTCGTCCACACCGGACAGTGCCGGACGCTACGCCACCATCGTATTGAGTACAGTTAGCAGATTAAGTATTGATTGCAAAGAATATTTAGTTTTATTTAAAATAATGTGTTTTTTTATTATCTGTATTCTCGTCAGCCTGATTGTTCTCTTAACTGGCACTATTTTGCTTATTACAAGAATACAGCAACTGCCCAGAATGTATTATAGACTATTTAGAGAGAAAAAAATCACTCCTCATCACCTTCCCTTATCCGATATAAGATTTTATACGATAAAATCGAAGGATGGTTCGGATAACTTGATAGCACAGAATATATTATTCATTGCCAGACCCGTTGGCTCAATCGGAATCGAATCCAGGACTTGTAACTAAGCAGTAAGCCACGCTGCTGTTTTTAAATAACACAATAATCTTCTCTAAGCCTGCATTCAGCATTAGAATGTTAATAGGGTTTCTCATTATACTAAAGATGACATAATAATCCCCAGCTCGTCGATAATGAGTGATGTTTCAGTCCTGTGGCCCATGGCATTCACTGTCCTCCCTCGATTAGAAATCATAATGCAATGCAGCAAGGTCTCCGATTTATTTCCTTCACCAAACGAAACACAGAAGATGCTTTGGTTGCATAGATTTTTTTTACAAAAAAACATTTTGTCTTTTTTAAATTCTTTTTTAAATTTTTGATTATAGATAATATATATTTTGATGACTTATAGCATTGTTTTATCAACCACTTTTATGTCCATGTGACCCACGAGGAAGCTAAAAAGGTAAATAAAAAGCCTTGCGTTCCCTTCACTATAAAATTATATTAACATTACAATTTATAGATTATTTACACAATGTAACTTATAAATTTATTTCTTCATATTGTTCTTTAATCTTTTTTATTCCAATTTAATTTTATAAAACTATTATACATTAAAACTCATTCCTTTATTAAACGACATTTTTGTAAACGTGTCTTATTTATTGAACAGATGCGACCCCCTTTAATAACGCGATACTCACAGCTTGAGAAATTATGACTTAGGTATAAGAACTGATCTCCGTCAGTGTGAACGTTAGTTTTTCCAAATAAAATAAAATAAACTTAATTCATTTGTCTTATTTTAATGTGAGCATTTTTTTGCAAACAGTACTGGCCGCCGTGACCGGTGTGTGAATCAAGGCAGTTCGAGTCCAGTTTCAATTTGCCCTCTCACCCCCTGCAAAGGTGTCGGGGCTGCATCCGGCTACCCCTGGGATACACTATTTCGTAACATAGCCTCTTTAAAAAGACGACACAAGATAGGGTGCTTTTATTCTTATCCATAAATCTAGAGATTTGTTTTTGCATTTGATTATTAGATTACCTGTTCTAGAATAAATTTAATTTAGATAGACCTTCGATGGGTTCGATTTCCAGTATTAATAAAGTTATTACGGCCACGTGGTGTATTTTTTACAGTGCCTGGCTGTTGCTTCGTAGGTCCTGGGTATCGATTTCCAACCGAGGAGCAATGTTTATGCATCACAAATTGGTTCCCAGGTTTGTATTCATGTCCGGTGTCTCTGACACTGCATGTGAATTTTGAATTTGGCACATGCATTACTTCGGACTAGGGAAGGGGACGAAGAATGAGTTTCCTCTGTGCTTTCGGCACAATGGAACATTCTGTGCAGCAGATGTTATCTGGCAGTAACCAGAAAATATCGCATCGTAGTTTAAAATTATTAATTTACGACACTGGATATTTTTTACACATTCCCCTGATCTTATGGTTTCGATCGAATAAGACAAGGGTCGTGCCTTCTCTATATGCAAATACTTAGTGCACTTTAATATATCGTGGACTGACAAACGAATAGAATGCCAACATGTATATTAATGCTTGCATAAAATATTACATTTTAAACGTAAATATTATAACGTTAGCAAAACATATAAAATACTGCATCATTGACGACGGAATATATTTCCGACAAATCGAATGTAAATTCCTATTTATCGATAGACCTGCACCATATTCGAGATTCGGGTGTAAATTGTCACCGTGCTGAAAATATGAAATATTCTTACGGAGCGGATGCAAAACTGAATATTTTCGTATCCACGATGACGCAACCACTAGCTGGCATCGTCTGCAGTTATGTCAAATAGATTTAATGTTTGAAATGTACTATAAACTATATTTTGATAGAATTACAAATTGCTTTGAACTCTTTATGCCGACAAAGGCTATCGACCTGTAGGATGATGACGATGTCCTCCTAGTCACGTCTTCTGCTTACCAGATGACATCAACGCGTAGAATATTTTATAGTGACGTAAATATTTGGGTAAACACAGAGACACTCTCATCGTCGCCTACAATGTGCAATAAGATTGGAGGAAACTTAAGATGCAGTGTCACGCAGATTACCCAGAACAATTTTGTTACCCAAATATTGTTACTCGGCTCGTAATCGAAACAAGAACCCGCGGCTGGTGGTGATGACATGTCCCCAAAACCATCAACACCGTCACCATCCTCACAGCCTATCCACCAAGCACGATCCTGAGCCACCTCCATCCATTGTCTTCCCACAAACTTGCATAGGTCGTCACTGTATCTTGTGGGGGGTCGTTCTACACTCCGACTGCCAATCCGGGGTTGCAACTCAAGAAGTTCTACCCCATCGTTTACCGTTTCTACGAGCTTAATAAGTCTTCATCGATCTCTATAGTACATAAACACAATCAAAAAGACAGTACTATGTCATCCTCTGAATTCAGATTTATGACGGGAACGGGAATGTAAAATTTATCCAGTGTATTGTTGACTTCAAATTCGTGAAACAACAGTAGCGGACCAAGCGGAGCTCCTATAGCGATACCAACTTGTCGCGATCGATCTTCGTCGGCCGTCGAGATTTATGACCAGCGCCGTTGTATTGCTCGCTCGCTTGACACTTGCAGCTGACGTGTGCGTGCCGCCAGCAATGTAGTGGCAGGTGCACAGATTGCATCAGATTTATAGCGATGGTTAGGTGTTGTGACGTAATATCGGTCGTTTGTTTGAAACTACTCGATTTCTGCCTATGCAAGTAATGCATACCATTATTAATATTAACGAGTTCATTGGATATTTGTTATATATTTTTATTTAACAAACACATATATAACTGGAACTTCTTGCCCAGAGGAGAATCTAGTAAGTTTGGTTTAATAAAAAATTGTGCAGGCATTATCACTGTGACCGATAATTATTCTCACAATATGTATTTATTTATTTATTTATTCTTTATGTTCCTTAAATAACAACTTTACAAGGGCGGAGTTAATGCCCAGTGGCATTCTCTACCAGTCAACCCTGGGAGTTCGAGAGAATGTGATGGTAGGCATAAAAATAAAAAAAAAGGTTATTGGGATAAAAATATCAAATTATTCATAGATACATAACAAAATACGTAATAATAATACGTACATAACAATATAAAGATTCACAGAAGAATTCAACTGCTCGGTTATACTTTCGTCGAATAAACATTACGTACTTAAACACATGAATACATTAAGCGCTGGGACTATAATGACCAGTATAAAATTATAAAATTCCATAACGAATATTTAGGCACACGATATAATCGGAATTCCCGATACTTCCTGTTGATTCACCCCCATTAACATAATGTCTATAATTTAGGTCTGGTATAAAATTATACCCGGCAAGATCAGTGATGATCAAATTTAAATTATACACCGTGTAATTGGTGAAATAGAAGGGTTAACACAGCGGACATCCTTGTACATAATTTAGGTTTGTTTTTTTATTAGCGTTTATTGTCGTACGAATGGATCTTAATTCTATGCCCTTCCTGGTTCCCATAGTTTTATTTCAACTAATAAGTTAACTTCTATAAATAGTTGTAATTAAAATTGTTACTGAATAAGGAGTGTATTTCTATTTTCTAAGGTGAAGCAGCTTTAAATCAAGTAATGGTAGACTTCATTTCTAAATATGTTTGCTTGTAATTTGATGCACTTTATGGATACGCCTTTACCGAGTACGACCCTCGATGTAATCGTTCATTGCAGTTTTAAGTGCTGGTTCACCACGTGCTTGAAGGTTTACAATCAATCATTAATTATTAAATAACTTTTATAATAGAACGGGTGAGCGTCAAGGTGTCGAAGGTGTCAACCAGCCAGAACAGTGGTACAGCTACACTGCCGTTTGTTTATAGCTGCAGAATGAATAGGTCAGCTCGACCGGGGTGAGATCATGCCCTCAAGAAAAACCAGCGTAAAGTATCGGCATAATGCTGTTGCATTTTGTCTGGCGAGTGAAGGGATCCGGAGACCTTTATTACTGGTGACTAGGCATTCCATCTCAGGCCTAAAGGGTAACAACGTATCTGCATTATGAATGTAGATGTCATAAGCCGTAGGAATCGCTTATCATCAGGTGAACTATGTGCGCGTTTGTTACTCACAATGTAATAAAAAAAAAGATAATTAAAAACGACTAATGCTGCTAATTTTAGACTTTTTTCTTTCTTCTAATTCTTGTTCATTTTTCTTCCCGTCATCCAGACTTGAATTTTCCCTTCTTCAATCTTATCGCATGTCGTACATATCTCCATTAAACCTTCTTTTTTCTGAGTATATACTAATAAAATATAATCATGATATGAAAACAATCTTACAGTCACAGAAACGAAGTCCCTTGACTGCTGCATTGTAAAAATTACTTTCAACATTGCATTATCTGGTGGTTCGAAACCGGAAGTTACGAACATGATGTGATGATGATGGTGTCATGATGATTTCAAGCACGAGGATATCTTTAGTTAACAGATTTTACCAGACGACATCAACTGCGCAGAATATTTTATAGTGCCGAAAGCATTTGCGCAAACACAGAGGCACTTGGTTTTACGTGGTAGAGCTACACTGCGATTTGTTTCCAACTGCAGAATGAATGGGTCAGCTCGACCGGGAAGTTGTCCTAACAGAATACCAGCGTGAAATAGCAGCATAAAGCTGCTGTGTTGCGTCTGGTGAGTGTAGGGATCCGAAGACCTTTATTACTGGAATTCATCTCAGTCCTCAAGGGTTACAACGCATCTGCATTATGATTTCTTGTCAAGGATGAATGGAGATGCCATGGGCCGCAGGAATCACTTGCCATCAGGTGAACTGTGTGCTCGTTCGTTACTCTGAAAGTAACAAAAAAAACAGGCAGCGTCAGGGCCAAAAATACTCCTAGGGGTCACGACCCCCATCTTGGGAAACGATGGGTTAAAGAAACATTTATATATTCTTAATATAATGTTGCAGTGATTTAGCGTAACGTAGCCATCAAAGTATGTGGCTGTAGCTATTGACGTACGAGTTCTGATAGGTTATTTAAAATCATTAACATTAAGAATACATATAATTAAATTTACAGTTAATTTTGAGATAGATCCTTGATAAGCAACGATTTAGTTAAAATGGTATATGATGGTGATAATTAATAATAATAATAATATAAACTATATATAATATGTCATGAAAATAATATTGGCAATATCAAGTTTATTGAACGACAGTATAATACCTAATGGAATAATTTAACAAAGCCGAAATTTAAAAAGTGTGAAATTTGCCAGTACGTTTACATGTTAGAAATATATAAGATATTGTACGTATGAAATTAAACTAAATTGTTAAAAATTTACTCACAAAAAAGAGCATTATTCAGGACTATTAAAAATGAGAACAATTAACTGAATAGAGGAATATAGATGCAATTAAAATTAAAAAGAAACTCCAGAAAAGTTTTCATCGTACTTCTTGTTCCGGGCACAAACAAAATAACCAAACAAACTTAACCACAAACAAAACTTGAAATAAACCCTCGCTTTGCTTCTAGTTAAAGCAGCGCTGAAGAAATTGAAAACGAAAATCTATTGTTGGCTATAGAAGCATTTAAAATACATATAAACAATACGATTGTTCAACTGTTCATATTCAATAGTTGAAATGGATCGCTTGCGGGCATTTCGCGTAACGATTGAGAACTGGGGCGAACTCGGTCCTGAAGTTAGTGCGGTAGTATTCGGACTGTTTGATGTCGGAACGTAGTTATTAAACTTTGGTTTCGTAAGTAAAAATGGAGCATCGCTTCAGTTACTTACTTGTCTTATTGTTCCACTTACTTGTTATTTTATGGTTGGAATTTACAATTGAGTAGAAATTTCTCGTTTATTGAGCGATCCTTTGTGGTCAAACTTTGGTATGGTGAAATTTTGAATTAGTGTTTTATTATAGAATGTTTATTGTTTAGAATATAACGTTTTCTACATAATAATAGACAAACGTACATACAGTTCAGCTATTGTATGTGATGACTGCGACCTCACATGCAAATTCACAAGCATGATGAAGGTGATAACTTTAAGGACTCAGATAGAATGACTAGTAATTGGTACTGGCCAGTAATTGGAATCCCTACATCCCAATCAGTCAATAGTCATAAAAAAATACTCAATTATTCATCACTCAAATAGTGTAAAATAATTATCAGTCATACATTTGTGTTTGATTATATCATAAAAGAAAATCATAATATCAATGATAACTTTAACTTCAACTAGAATTCCATATCTTATTTTAATTATGTTGCACGCATGTAATAGATAAGATAAGATAAGTAACAGATTAACCGATAAGTAATAGTATAATATAATACGTCAAATTTCCGACAACCCTAACAAAAATTAAAAATTCTAAATCACGCGGTGAATAGATCTTTTTAAACAAAGTTTCCGAATGCCCGATGTCAAAAGTAACTATTCTTATTCAAATTTGTCCAAAAGAAAGGGATAAAAATCGAAAGTTATCCAACTGGTAAACTATCAAGCGACACTGTTAAAATCGGGTTCATTCTTTTGTAGGTGTTTGGTCATTTGTTAGGGAAAGTTAACAATGGGATTATGACATCGCGAAGGGTATTTATGGTCCATGATATTGTACTCATACAGAGGAATGAGGTTTGGAATAATGCGATGAAACGGTATCACCACAACTGTTTGTCGAGAGATTTGTTCGTTTGTGTCGTGCGTTATAAACGTATAAAGTCTGTGCGAAGTATCCAATAAAGGAATGATGAGTCTACGTAGTAATATTCGGTCATAGGCAATATTCGTGGTGGAGCTCCATTGCAGTTAAATTTTAGCTACGAAAGAAACGAATCGGCTCGGGGAAGAACTGGGCCTCCACATAAAGCTAGTATAAAATAATGAATACCACTGCTGCGTTTCATCTGATGAGTAGATGGGTCCAGTGATCCTTAGTGCTGGTGACAAGGCAAACGACTTTAGCCCTCGGGGCTAACAACGCATCTAGGTTATGATTCCTTATGGCAGATGAAAGTGACTGTAAAGGGCTGCAGAAATCACTTGGCATCGTGAGTGCTACGGGTTCATTGTCACCTAAAAGGAAAGTCTATACATAAATCCCACTGTTGGGGATAGACCTCCTCTCTGCTGGTGTGGAGTCCACCACGCGGTTTGTCTGCATATTGGAGGACTTTACATGTTCTCAAAATATTTTTGTTGTATTTCCTATGGTTAGGTTTCCTTGCAATATTATCCTTCGCCTTCATCGTGCACGTGGCAAATTAGCACTTAAAATTGCAATTAACAATTTGATAGTTGTCAGCACCGGGAATCGAACTCGCTAGCTCGTTTCGAATTAAAAGCGAGCGCTTAGATACTGAACTACCACGACTCTCAAAATACAATAAAAGAATTCCAGTACCAGGCTATGAAATATTTATTTATTCATAAAATAACTTGCGTCTATGTACAATTATACACAACATATATGTCTTATTTAAGTTATCCTATATAATTACCGCGTATACATAAAAAGTTAAATTTACAAAAATAAAAGTAACGTAAAATGTTAAGTTTAAGTTTGTATAAAATAACTTAGATGCACGGACGTCGTCGCACCAAATAGATCATAATGAGCTTCTATAAAAACTTTGAGAGGAGTTATTATGTGGCCCAGTTATGGGACATAATTTAAGTGGTAACGGGTGGACGGGGACATTGGCGTGGGTAGTTTTTTGATCTATTTTAAAATTCATTTGGAGCTTGTCCACTGGAAACGTTACGGTGTTGTACGCGTCCTCAGCGAGGGAAGTGATCAATTCATTTATCTTGTTAGGAGACAATAAAAAATAGGACGACATACTATGTATATAAATCATGTTTATGATGAAAGGTATATAATGACAAATTACGTATATGCACGACGATAAATTTACAATTAGTAGCATAGTGTAAATAAATTAAAATAATATATGTGACAAACGAGCAAGCAGTTCACCTGAAGATAAATAATAATTGCGGTCAATGTAGTCTGTTTCCATCCTTAATAAAGATTCAAGATACACGTGCGTTGTTAGATCTGAGGAGTTATATAGAATGTTTCATTACCTGTAAATGGGTTCCCTGGATGCCTGCAGTCACCATTCGAAACACAGCAGCATTATTGTCAGCTGCCAATTCACGCTGATATACCGTAGGGTACGGTCCTCCCCTGCTTAGTAATTGTTTTTCACACTATCGTTGTATAAATTTTCTTGTGTCCAAATCAAATCTTTCTTTCTATAACTTTTCCTTTTACTTACTAGAATGTGAAAGTATTAGGTCTTTACCTATTAAATTGCCGTTCTTCGGTTTTGTCCATTTCAAACAAAAAAAAAGATTTGATTGGCTGTGAATTCTAAATTCAAATTAATTTTGTTTTTAAAACATGACATTCTTTTTACAAAGTCAGTCTTGATTAGCTTTTTTATTATTTTCATTACGTTTGCACATTTTTCGTCAAAATAGATACTTTAAAAATTTGTGTTATTTTGGAATATGAGTTCTGTCGTGGCATCAACGCGGCACAAACGGCACGTAACATTAACAACGTTTACGGAGAGAACTTTACAAACGAACGCACAACCCGTTATTGGTTTGCCCGGTCTAGAAATTTTGATTTGAAAATAAACCTCGTGGTCGTCCGGACACTTTGGTCAACAATGATGAGTTAAAGGCGATTGTTGAAGCTGATGATACTCAATCTACAGCCGAGCCGGCAGCAGATTTTGTTTTAAAACAATATTGGTGCATTTGCGACAACTTGGCAAGGTAAAAAAGTTTGATAGGTGGGTGCCCCACGAACTTAGCGATTGCCAGCGCAACGTACGCGTTGAGACCTGCCTCGCGCTGCTCAACAGGCACAGAAATGAAAGAATTTTGAACGGAATTGTAACGTGCAACGAAAAGTGGATTCTGTTCGACAATTGAAAGCGCTCAGCAAGTTGGTTAGATCCTGGTTCAGCACCAAAGCAAAAAAATGCCCTAAACGAAAAATGACCTCTATAAAGTTGATGGTCACTGTTTGGTGGTCTAGTGCCGGTGTGATCATTACAGTTTTTTACCAAACAGCATGAGCATTACTGCAGATGTGTTCTTTGAAGAACTGAAGACAATGATGGAGAAGCTTGCACATCTTCAACCAGTTTTAGTCAATCGGTCGTCCCCGCTACACGACTTCATACTGCACAACAGATAGTCTGCAAGCTGCTCCGAATTGGGGTTGGAAGCTCTCCCTCATCCACCGTACTTATTTGGATAGATTTGGACAACTTTGTAGCGGAAAAAATTCAATTCCCGAGAGGTAGTACAAAATGCCTTTGAAGAGATTGTTGCCTCCCGTCCAGCTGATTTTTAGAAGAAGGGCATCAATAAACTACCGCTGCGTTGGAAAAGATGCATCGATTACATGGGTCATTACTTTGAATAACAGAAATAGTAAAATTTGCAAAAAAAATACTTTATCTTATTTCATACAAAACGGCAATTTCATAGGTAAAGACCTATTAGTTGAATAAAATCTATAATAAACTTGATTTTGTTAATTATTGTTATAGCAAGGCCTCAATAGCCTAATTTCAGGTTTAGGGTAAGCTATGCGAAACTTGAAGTCGTAGGTAGGAATCCGCCATTCGTCTATTATCGTGAAACATTTCCTAGCACAAGCATTTTCAGCTTGGTTGCGAATGGTTGTGGACTGGAATGTTATTAATGTTTATAGCACTGCATAATAGCATATAGCATATAGCTGGCATACTTTCATAAAAAAAGTGTACTACTTTATGCATTAAATTAACGAGCATTAACAAAAGTAAATGTTATAGCAATAAAAATACACACAATTACAGAAGTATTAAATACGTAATTGGTAATAGAATAAATACCTTGAATCACGTACAAATAGCGGCGATAAAAACGGGGGCAAATAAACCCTCATGAAAAACGGTGCAGCTCAACCCTTCACCCGGAGGGGTGGGTCGCAGGGACGTGGGTAATTACTGGAGTCGCAGCGACAATTTGTTCCTTGCGATACACCTGTCCGATCGCTGAACATCATTTAATTTAATTGTTGCTTCTCGAAGTTTTTGTTGTTATTTAATGGGCGATCGTTTTTAATATGATAAGGTGAAGTCGTATTGCATATTACTTTTTAAATTTTAACATTAATTTATATAATAAATATGGAATTAAGTGACGTCGAATCGTCGAACGACGAATCTTAGTACTATCGTAGTATAACAACATAATGAGGTTACGTAATCTTTCTATCTTAGTACTTACTATCTTAGTATGACAATACAATAATGTTTCGTAATCTATTCTATCTTAGTACTATCGTAGTACCACAATACACTAATTTTGCCTAATCTATACTATGTCAGTACTATCGTAATATATCAGTTAAACAATGTAACATAATTTGGTGACAAACGGTAAACGAACTTCCATTTCACCTGATGGTTAGTAATTCTAGCGGCGCATGGCATACACATTCATACTCGATAAGAATTCATTGTACTGATTTCATTAACCCCTGATGACTAACATGGATCACCTTATGACCAGTTAAAAGTATCTCCGGATCCCTACGTTCACCAGATGAAGCACTCTCGTGCTCGTCTGTTGGTAATGGTATTCTGGGAGGACTTGATCCGTCCCCTGGCGAGGTGACAAACGAACAGACAGTGACGGTTATTTATGTATACATTGTATAATATATGTATTATTATTTATATATTTCTATTCATGTGTTTGTAAATAAATACAGTCCTGTAATTTTTATTGTGTTTTTTGTGAGTTTTGCTTCCTATTTTTTGATCTTTTCTATTGAAGTCTACACCAGGCCTGTTGATTTATATTGTTAAAATAAACTGTATCTTTGTACATACTTTTATTATCCTAGTTTTCTTGCGTAAATACTGTGTATATATAAAAGTTAAATAAATATGATTGAAGATACACATGCGCTATCACACTTGACTGCCTGGAGATTCCTACACTAACCATACGAAACACAGCCGCGTGCAAACTAGTATTCTATGAGATCATGGATCCATTCATTTTACGTCTAGGGGCTCACTGCATCCTGTCTCTAGTAAATGAATCAAGCTGCTTTCCGATGGTAGGTGATCACCGCTGAACATCAGCAGCACCAGAGGAGCCACAGATGCTCTGCTAACTTTAATAAAAGCAAAACATTGCATATGTAAAAACTAAACATGTAAGTTATAATTTCTTTAGCATAAGCAACGAATTGAATATATCTTATTTGATCAGATATTCGCCTCTTCAGTCTATCCGCGCGAAGCCATCCAAAACGTCAAGCTCTTAAAAACGTAATTTGTTGAAGTTATTACTTAGTAAAGTTGTGTATCGCCCACTCTCAAAGACAACCCTCTATACAGACGAGGTCGAAAATAACCACAAGCGGAATAAACACGCGCTCCGAGATAAAATCATTTTACACTACAGAGTAGAAATATTAAAGGCCATTGCAAGATTTTATACATCTCACAAAGAAAATTCCAATTTTGTGATTCATTGTGCATCCGTTTTGGACTCAAATTATATTTTAGTTGACTCTTCTTGGAAATGGGAGCTTTGAGATTTTTGTAGTAGGCAAATATTTATTTTGTCGTAAACATCCATGAGTTGTTTTTTATCTGCATTGTGAGTTACACAAGAGCTATAATCGAGATCATTCAAAATCGTTTTTAGTTGTTTTGTAGTATATACATTTAATTATTTAGCATTTTATGCTTAAACCACGTTAATGGCAAACAAAATTCGAACTTTATGCTAAGAACCATTATCTTAAAGTCACACTGCAGAAATAATGAGATATAAAGACGAATATATGTATATATGTATAGATATATATACATATATACATATATGTATATATATATATATATATAAATACATATATATATATATATATATATATATATATATATATATATATTTGCCACTAGGGAATGGCGTAGTTCACTTCTCTTTGAAATATATGTTTTTCATTTACATTTCATGTCATTCATGTCTTATGAAGGTATTCCCTACCATTTATACTTCACAGGCGAGCAGAGCAAATGGTAAATCAGCATTTAAAATTTCACCAAACCATTTCATTATTTCCACCTTCAGCGATCGAACTCAATTCGCTCGCGTAAACTGAATTAAAACGCGGGCGCGCTTATCACTGAATTACCACGGCTGTGCATGCACAATAAAATGACAAAAGTCCAAAGCGTTGCATTGTTGTTCAGTTCGAAAATATTAAAAGTTGCCCCGGCGTCGGCGTTTTGTTCGTCCGTCCCGTGGCTTGACCCGCGATGTCTTGCATAGATAATGTCGCTGTTGCATTGTTCCCCGCCACTATGGATGGATGCGTGGTCTCTTAAGCGGAGGATTCTCGTTCTTTAAGTTCAAATATAAGAGTGATTAATTCCTTGAATACTTACACAATTGAAGACGAAACAGATGTTTACTTTTTTTTATTTTCCAAAAGAGAACAAAATTCATGTGAATTTTGTTCTCTTTAAATATGTATTTAATTCCTAAGGCCGACGACAACTACATTCATCCTTGATAAGGAATCGAAGTATAGATGCGTTGTCAAGATCGAATGCTTCATCACCATTTACAAGAGTCTCCATATCTTTACACTCTCCGAACGAAACAATACACCATCTTGAAACAAACCGCAACGTGACTCTACCATTCAAAAAATTATATATGTAGATAACATGCAATAGAAGTTATTGTCTGTGTGTTTTTAATCTTGATTTTGATTTTAATCTTAAAATCTTGGTGAAATGATTACTAGGGTCCATGACACTCACATTCCTCGATAAGGAATCAAAAAGCTGATGCGTTGTTGAAAAAAATCCCAATAACAAAACACTTTATTTGTTAGTTTAGTGTTTAATAAAATAATGTTTAAATCAAAATAGCTTGCCGGAAAGACTTCCTCTTAATTCGTAAGGCTCATTGTAAAATGCATTGATACAAGACAAAGCAAGCCCCGCCTAGGGCCGTGTCAGGTACATCTTGCATTATGTGAAATATCATTGATATTACTCGTAAGTCTTGGTATTGCGATGTTCATACCTTTTTGTTCCTTGCAAACAAAACAAAATGTTTAGACAGTCCATGTTGGGGTGACAATCTTTATCAAGAATAATGTTGCCATACTTCTGTTAACGCCATTTCATTTATTATTAGTATTGTGCAACCTTTTTTATTTTTTAATAAATTAAAAGAAATGCACCTACATTATTTTTGACCGTAGACATTTTTTTATATTTAGATTTAATAGAGATTATTACATTTAGAGTAACAAATGAGCACACAGTTCAATCGATGGCAAGTGATTCCTGCGGCCCATGACATCTACATTCATTCTTGACTAGGAGTCATAATGCAGATGCGTGATAACGCACCCCTTGAGGACTGAGATGAAATGCCTCGTCACTAATAAAGGTCGTCGGATCCCTGCATTATGCCGCTTTTTCCGCTGGTATTCTGTGAAGGCGTGGTCCTACCCCGGTCGAGCTGACCCATTCATTTCGCAGCTAGAAACAAGCTGCAGTGTAGCTCTACCGCTGGTATTACGTCATTGTTTACCTATAAGTGAACTTAGTGTTTTTTCCTTAAGTTAAAACATATTGAAGAATACAAAAAGGATTATTACATGTAAGTTTTTTGAGGATCTCAGACAAACATTTATCCACGTTGTTTCAGAGCTTCCTTATTGGGTGTCGGTAAATAAAGACCCCTTTCATAAATACAAACTGCAAACAACATGACAAGCAGAACTATAGACAACAAATGAACACAATTCGAAATTCAAACCCACGGTACATACATGTTGAATTGGCTTCGATTCAGCATAAATACAACATCAATTTGAAACAAATGGAACGGAAATACCTCCCCATTAAGCAAAACGTGCCGTATCATGTTAAGATAGAAAAGTTCGTATCAGCTAGCGAAGTTATTAAAGCGTCTCCAATATTTTATACAAGTGAAATCACCGTCTATCGGAGGGTCGATGAGAAACTTCGCGAGGACGATTCGTCTCAAAGTTGGGGCCGGAACAATAAATCAATGTGTCGAATAATTGCTCTTCATCGGCGAGGCGAGGCAAGTCGAAATCAAAAGTTACTAATCACCGGGTCTTTATTAATAAGGCGCGGAGGAAAATAAATTCCTTCGTGAAGTTTTTGGAAAAGTTCTAAGAGCCGGGTCCTTTGGGACACGCGGATCCGTTTACTGGTTACAAGAAGTGATCTATTTCTTCTTTGTCTGCTCTTTTCATTCTGCCGTTTAACGTGGACTGTTTAAAATAAAATGCGCAACTCCGTTATAAAATTTGACTGGCAACATTATTCCAAATTCTTTCCAACCTTGTTGTATTTCTGATTAGATTTTTTTTTATTACATCGAGCACACAGTTCACCGGATGGCAAGTGATTCCTGCGGCCCATGACATCTACATTCATCCTTGACAAGGAATCATATCGTTGTTATCCTTGAGGACTGAGATGGAATGAAACTCGTCATTAGTCATAAAGGTCTCCGGATCCCTGCACTCACCAGACGAAACATAGCAGCGTTATGCTGCTGTTTTACGCTGGTATTCTATGAGGGCATGGTCCTACCCCAGTCGAGCTGACCCTTTCATTCTGCAGCTAGAAACACATTGCAGTGGAACGGTCGAAATTTTTGCAAGTAATAAAAATTATTAATTATTGTGTCAACACCATCTTGTGTTCTGATCATTCCGCGACACTTTTGCATTTACCGAAACCACACCTGGAAACAGAAACCTTGATATTTTTTAAAAATTTAATTTATTATATAGTTTTCATTTTTAACAAACATGTAGTGTAGGACGTTTTATGTAATTCGTAATATTTCTGAAATCGTATATTGAAATAAAAGCTTACTGATTTGATGTTTTATATTTAAAATGAAATCGGTTTCTTTTTCCATTTAAACCATCTTGTTCAATTTGAATTGCATACTAAGCAAACTGTAATCCATTACCTTGCTAGAAATAAAAGAACTCAATGTTAGCTGCCAGCGTCATTTGTATCAATTAAAAAAAAGTGTTGTGAATGTACTTCCTTTCTATGTCACTTTTTATCTATAAAAAGGAGATTTTAAACAACAAATTTAAAACAATGTGTATCTGCGATACAAATATAAACATTAATAGTATCAAAAATGTTTTGGTTTATATTAAACAATGGAGCTTATTGCTAAAATAAGGCGCAAGTGCGGCCCCACATGGAATGCTGCTCGCACCTCTGGGCGGGAGCACCCCAATACCAACTTCTTCCATTTGACCGCATTCAACGGAGAGCGACTCGAATCGTCGATGACCGAGCTGGATCGGCTGGAATCTCTGGCCTTGCGGAGGGACGTCAGTACCCTCTGCATTTTTTATTTATTCATTTATTAAATGGATTACCAACACAAGATTTAGCATAAGAGCACTTATATTTTATACTATACAAGAATAAGGTATTCTATGTTACTGTTCCTACAATTATACGTAACCACAACATGCTTAAAAATATGTGCAATGAATATAAACTTAAAAACAGGAATTCAAAAAATAATTAAAAGATTAAAAAAATATATGAAATTGTAAACATTAATAAAAACTTACTCTGGAATAAACAATATAATGAAATAAAAAAATAGTAAAAAAAATAATAAATAAAATAAAATAAAACTATTATCGATTAACAAACAAAATAAACAAAAATATTCAAGAACGTTTCATATAATAATATACCACTGGGAGTGCTGTTTGGAACGATTCCTGCCACCGAGTTCCGTCATCGGACGACACGACAAACCACCAGATTCCATCCTCACCACCTGGATAGCTGGCATTCCTCTACTGTGCGCTTCTCGCGGAATTTTCTGCCCCGCACAGCTGCCTTGTGTAACGCTCTGTCCTCGGCGGTTTTTCCAAACCAGTACAACTTAGGGTCCTTCAAGAGCTAGCCTATTCCTTTTTTAAAGGCCGGCAACGCATCTGCAGTTCCTCTGGTGTTGCGGGCGTCGCTGAGCACCTCGGTGTTCCCGCCGCTCGTTTGCTCCCTTTTTTCCATAAAAAAAAAAGAAATAAAAAATACTAAAAGTATGCCTTCCGTAATTAAAGTAATAAAAAATAAACTAATATTGGATTCCTAACATGATATGTTATTAATATTTTATTTGTCATATATCTATTAGACTAATGGGGACTTTAAGTCATTCGCGTACGATATACAAGAAATTAAAAAATGTGTACAAGTGGTTGAATCCGAAGTAACTTGTAGGTCAATTAGTATCCAAATATTTTGTGTATTAATCAAACTCCTTGCAATTAAAGCATGCAACTGTCAAAACCTTTTATCTGTGCTTTGTTTGTTTTAAAATTAAAGACGCGTCTCACGCATGTGTCAATTGCGTGACGGAATGTGACATTTATTTAATCCAGTGCATCCTAGTAGTTTCGGGCATATAGAAAAGGGCCTTATATCCCATGCTTGTCGTCTACGTCTACTGTAAATTAAATAGGACTTCAGGTTCTCAGTTTTTCATGGTGCATGCAATTCATAGATACTGCATCATGAATGGGTAGGCTCGTCCAGGGACAGGATCGCCCTGACGGAACACCAGCTTGAAATAATAGTATAAAGCTGATATGTTTCGAATGGTGAGCGTAGGGACCCGGGGATCTAATTACAGGTTATGACGTATGTGAATCCTAAATCTTTGTTGAGGATTGATGTCTTGGACCGCAGTCATAACATACCGTCAGGTGAACTATTTTCTCACCCCTAATAATAAAAATAGAAAAAGACAATTTCTAAAAATGTGCGTGAACGTGAATTCCTATAGAGATTGTAGTAAACATATCCTCTTGACATATGTCATAGTATCTACTTGGCTAATGTTTTTGGTGACTTCAAACAGTTTTTTTGTTTTCAGAGCTTTATGTTTTTTATTTTTTTTTCATGAGACGATTTAACGTTAAAATTAATACATGAATAAAAAAAATCCCTTTCTGTTTGCATCGAACCTTGATATTCTCCAGAGGATAATTAATTAAGTATTTTTTATCTGAAATTCTTCCCAAAGTCATCAATCTTCGGAGCGGAGGGTCTAAGCTGCTCTAGTGGTTTACGTCTAATGGGTTAAAATTATTTAATAAAATAGTTCGGAGCAGTAGAATTATCTTTTATAAATATTTGTTAATATGGTAGAGCCATACTGAAGTTTCTTTCTAGACGCATCATGATGGGTGCGCTTGACAAGGAAAGAAACCTCACAGAATGCCAGCGTAAAATAGCAACATAACACTGTTGTTGTGACTGGTGAGTAATTCTTATAACTGGTGACGTACCATCCTAGTCGTCCAAGGTGATAACGCCTCGGCATTATGATTTCTTATCGAGAATGAATGTAAATGTTTGGTTCACTGTGTGCCCGTTTGTCACCCTTAATTCAATAAAAAATATGGCTACGTTTAGAGTGGAAGCAAAAATACAACAAATAAATTCACTCACGCCTAACAGCTTATTGAAGAAATATCATGCATGATGATAGAAATATCATATAGGTACGATGCAGTATCTCTACCGCGAGCCATGCAACAATATACGCATTATTTATTTTATAAGGGTGACTTACGCGCACACAGTTCACCTCCTGGTTATTGATTCCTTGGTGCCAAGAAACCCCCATTCATTCTCGATGCAGATGCGTTGTCATCTTTGAGGACTAAGAGAGCTCAATACCACATTAGTATTCTGCGAGGGCTTGGTACTACCCCAGGCCCATTCATTCCGCAGCTAGAAACAAACTGCGGTGTAGCTCTACTGCTACAACTTATTAAAGCGTGAATCAACCACTGCTAACATTTTTAGACATCTTACATTATACTTCAAACTATATCTCTTCTATTTTGATATAGTTCGATATACGAATAATAATAATATTTATTTGATAAATATGTTATTAAGAAGTAAAACAATAAAAAAAAGAATATAACAATAAGCAACAGTTCCTCACATCATCTGATTTTTTTTTTTTTTTTTTTTCGGGCTGATGGCCGCTGTTAGCCCCAGGGCTTTTACAGTTTCACCGGGTTGAGAGGTGACCGAGCGCTTATGGCTCTCAGTCGAGACCTCTATATATGGGTAACCAGCGCAAGGGCTCCCGAGGGAGCCTCGGCTTGGACCGTTACCCTGTTTCGCGAGAGCGTCTGACTCGAGGGTGCCCAAGAGGGCCGAACCTCGGCTCGGTCAGTTGCTTCTGACAGAGGATTATCTTAATTAATATCACTATTATTATTAACTACCTGTACCACCACTTCAGAATGCGTGGGCGCTGGAGAAGAAGTGGCGCAAGAAACTCCAGCAACGCTTCTATCTGTATGGACTGGAGAGAACCGGCCAGTGACATGGCGGTATCGCGAATAACTTTGTTTGCGACGCCCTCGCCGTCGGCGGGGGCGATATGAGGGTGCAATGTCTGTGTGTTGTGTTTTATGAAGGGTTTGGGCCCTGGTGGTTGCGTTGTCAGGGTCGTCGAGGGCGTGCCTCGGTCTCCTACGGACGCGGGTAAATCTGTGATTCGCGATGGGATTGTAAGTGGCGGCACTTACAATCAAAGGGTTTCGGTGTGTGACGGCAGAGTCGAAATATCGGCGAGAAGCTTGCGTCAGGTACTGAACTATGGTCGGCAGCTCAAGATCTATGTGTAGATTTTCGTTACGCAAGAACCACGGCGCACCGGTGGCCTTGCGCATGAAACGATTTTGTATTACCTGAAGTCGGTGAATGTGACGCGGGGAGGCATGCGCAAAGACGGGGCTTGCGTATGTCATTATGGGTCGGATGCACGCTTTGTAAAGTGTAATTTTATTACGCAGGGACATTTTGCTATTTTTATTAAGTAACGGGTGCAAACGACCTAGGACGAACGCTGCTCGATTCCGTACGCGGTTGACATGCGGACCGAAGGTGAGTCTTTCATCTAATGTGACGCCTAAGTATTTGACTGTCTTTTCCCAGGGGATTGGACGATCAAATAACTCTATAGTTTGGAGATGCAGCGTTTTGTTGCGCCGAGAGAAGTAAATGGCTGCACTTTTGGTGGGGTTAACCTCGATCCTCCATTTCCGCAACCATTTCCCAAAGGTGTTGCCTGCAGATTGGAGGCGTTTACAAATAGCGTCTGGTTTAAATCCAGACACGTAGAGGCCGGTGTCATCGGCGAAAAGGGCTAGCTCTACACCGCGAGTGCGCGGTATGTCGTTGGTGTAGAGTGTGTATAAAGTAGGACCTAGGACAGAGCCTTGTGGTACTCCGGCACAAATGGGGTGAACCTCGGAGCGCGTTCCCTCGACGCGGTAACGAAAGGTTCGATTTTGGAGAAAATCTCGTGTGATAAGTACGAGTCGATCTGGCACACCGAGCTCATATAGTTTGTATATGAGCCCGTTGTGCCAGAACTTGTCGAAAGCTTTCGCCACGTCGAGAAAAAGTGCCCCAGTTTGGTAGCCCTGAAGAAATTTACTGAGGATGTGCTCCGTGATGCGGTGCACTTGATGTGTGCATGAGTGTTGGGTGCGAAACCCGAACTGCTCATTGATTGGCAGCCCTCGGGACAGCATGTGAAACATCATCTGAGATGATTCGAAAGTCTATTGGGATAAACCTGTTTGCAGATACGGCTGAATAGTAATTATCATTATTATAATGAATTATTTTTAGTAGGTATTAACTTATAGTTCAATCGCGCCTAAAACTTACATGATCTTGAAATTGGTTATTATATTGGACTCTGTATCTTCTTATAAATAACTTGAAAGGTGAATGAAGTTGTCTGCAGCGACTTGAAAATGTTTAAGTCGTAAATGTAATTTTTGAACAATTGGTACATTTTTTAAGGTTAATATTTTATTCAGTTCCAGATTTATTAATGGCGAAGTGAATAAAATAGTTGACTTTGAGAGAAATATTTATATATTTCAAAAGAAGCACTCAAAGTTCCATAACCAGACAGTCGATTTAGCCACTCGTAACATTGACATGATTGGTTTTGTATTTTACGGTTCTTATAAGACAATTTTGAGAACGAAATGAACAGAACAGAAAGTGGAATTCCGTTGTTTTACATCTGAACACCTTTGTCAACGTTTTTCTAACGTCAAAACATTCCTCATTACGCGCGAGACCTAGCGCCCGCCATTTTCTTTTTAATCAATCGTAAACGTCAAAGACACGTCGCCTTTCAGGCGGGGACGCAATTAAAAATTGCTTTGTACGCGAGTGGCGCGTGTGTCCTGGCCTTTACGAGATTAACGCGCGAAACCGACTGCAGTGGCTCGGCGCCTTAATTAAATTTTAAATTTGAACGTTGACGGTCGCTGCGACAGCGCGGGAAAAAACTGTTCGAGTCAGCACTTTTCATTTTTAATGAGGAATAGACAAATGTCAATTCATGATATTCGTACCGTACGATGCAAGCTTAAGAATATTTACGAGATTATTTTATACTAGCACTTGTAACATCAGTATTATATAGACATTAAGAAAGGGAACGAAATACTTTCAATCACTTTATGACGCTATTCAAATTATGCCAGTCTAGCCTCACCATCAAATAATCTTGCGCTAAATAACCATTAAATAATCTTGCATTTCCTATTTCCAATGATACTAAGACAATTTAAAATTCGGATTAATACATAAACATAATTGGTAAAAGTTACTTTTGAAATATATCGATGACGTTTTAGCAGGGGATAACAAACCGCTCTTCTGATGATAAGTGGTCACCGATGCCCATGGCCAACCGTTCACGCGTACAACCTGAACATGCGCAGATGTGTTGCCGTCCAACAACAGACTTTACAAATAAATCACTCTTCTCTGCATAGTCCTATTAGATAAAGCTGTTAAGGTCTCTGGACCAACAGCAATACTCAAACACAAAAAAAAAACGTTCCTGGTCCTCTAGAGCGCTCTCTACTATACTTTAAGCGTTCCACGACACCTACGTCGTCACAAGTACGTGACAGAGACTAAAATTGACTATTTCCTTACCAATGGTAGAATTTCGTATTTCATTTTACTACCGTGCCACTCATGACAGCAACGAGCTAGTATTTTTCTCCGGTAGGTATTAGGTGTAATACTAATACCGATCACTAAACCAGTTTAACATGAAACGTAGCTTTGCGTGTACGAATTAATATTTTATTGGCTAATATCTAGATTGAGATAAAAAAATAAGAGAGCTATTTTATATATTTAGTTTGTCTAATCTGTTAATCAATTACGAAATGAGATGAATCCCTATTGGGTATACACATTTTACGTGTCGTCGTTTTTTTATTTATTTCTTAGATACACAAGTCTCATCACCATTTTGGTCTTCGCTGTCATGCACATGTTAAAACTGCACCACTAGGATTTTTATAAACATAAATAAACATGGCCTTCGCCATTTAAGGGGTAGTACATAATAATTCGAAATATATTCAATGCACGATCAACTTTAACCAGTGCAAAGTATCTATGCTCTATAGACGTAATCTGTGGACGCGGAGTGCTATGTAAATTCGCTGGCATACGTGACGAGCGGATATGCTGCGGCACTCAGACGTCTCTCAGACGTCTGTCGGGAGATAAAACCGTTTGAAACAATATGGAAAGCCTCGCCTTACGCCCGTTCCCACGCACGACACACACTCACGTATAATGCGTGAGTGTAAGCCGCTACTGTACTACGTAGGCTCAGGTAACGATGAAAGAAAATTATTGTTACATGTCTATATGATCTCTCTAAGATAAGGTAATATAAAGTAGAAGCACAACGGTGGTAGAACAACGCTGCAGCAAGGTCTTAGATACAGTATCAGTGGGTTGGCTCGTCAAGTGCAAGACTACTCGATGAAGTGGCAATATAGATCTCCTATGTTTCATGTGGTGAGTGTACTGAACTGTTGACCTGGTTATCAGACATTTTGATAGATAACATCGCAGTCTTCAGGAGTTACGACGCATGGGCTGTTTATACTGTAGGTATAAACCGCAGTGATCACTTACCATTAGATGAATTTTGTGCATCTCTATCACCCAATCCAAACATTCAACGAAATCAAATAAATAAGGACCCAGAAGTATTTGCATTTGCCGCGTGTTCTGCGAAACTTTAGGTCATAGATCCGAATCCACCATTTGACTATTGTCGAATTATGGCTTATTTGGAGTGGTTAGGACGTATGTTAGTAAGGTTAATGGCATCGCTAGCATTCTTTAAAAAAATTAAATAGCAATGTATAAAATGGGAAATTCTTGCACCTTGGTAGAGACTTGTACCATCTGGCGGGAGTATTGAATCTTAATGAATAGTAAGGAATAATATTCTATATCGGCGTTAATGAATTAGGGTATGCACACTACACACTTCAATAACCACTGAAAACGTAACTTGAGGTCGGTGTATTAAAATATGTTTTATCTAAATTATATGCAAATCTCATATTTATAAAAACACATTTATTTTATGCTTTTCAATGTAAATTCAAAATTTTCTTTCAACCCTCGCATTTCTATAGTCAAAACTGAAAAAGGAAACAAAATTCAACAGTAACACTGCGTGAACCGGCTACACTGAATGCCTACTAGTGGCGCACGTGCGATTTTTCTAAAGCCCAGGCTGAAAGGCCTCGAGCAGTACACGCATCGGCAAAAAAAGCGCCGAATATTTTTTAAACATACGTCTATGCCGGGTATCAGAACCTGTGTATTCATAATAATACCCTTTTTAGAATAGGAATTTTAGTGTTTTGTCACCATTTTGTGTACTGCCAAATAAGATAACATTCCGAATTGTCATAAGAATGAAAATACTTTCCAAGTAGAAAAATAAATAGTGAGTATTTATTTTGCTAAAAACCAATTGGTGAATTGAACCATTAAATACTTTACAGTCGATGAAACTGTGATCTGGTCGAATTAAACACAATTAGATGTGTTTTCACCGAGAACATATATGAAGGTTTTGTGCTAAATTAGCACAAATATATAAACTACTATATTTACTATCGATGTTTTCCCTCAGCATGTGGTAAATCATCGCTTAAAATTGCAATTAACAATTAAATTGACCTTGACTCTGGAGGATGCAGTCGGTTTGCTCGCATACCGTGAACTAAAAGCGATCGCTTGTACCCTGAGCTTCCTCAAGCCAGCTCACGGTTCCTTTCTGTTCCTTGAGCTTGATGGGCTTCCTCGGCCCAGCATTTATAAAAACACATTTATTTTATGCTTTTCAATGTAAATTCAAAATTTTCTTTCAACCCTCGCATTTCAATAGTCAAAACTGAAAAAGGAAACAAAATTCAACAGTAACACTGCGTGAACCGGCTACACTGAATGCCTACTAGTGGCGCACGTGCGATTTTTCTAAAGCGCAGGCTGAAAGGCCTCGAGCAGTACACGCATCGGCAAAAAAAGCGCCGAATATTTTTTAAACATACGTCTATGCCGAGTATCAGAACCTGTGTATTCATAATAATACCCTTTTTAGAATAGGAATTTTAGTGTTTTGTCACCATTTCGTGTACTGCCAAATAAGATAACATTGCGAATTGTCATAAGAATGAAAATACTTTCCAAGTAGAAAAATAAATAGTGAGTATTTATTTTGCTAAAAACCAATTGGTGAATTGAACCATTAAATACTTTACAGTCGATGAAACTGTGATCTGGTCGAATTAAACACAATTAGATGTGTTTTCACCGAGAACATATGTGAAAGTTTTGTGCTAAATTAGCACAAATATATAAACTACTATATTTACTATCGATGTTTTCCCTTACATCTCAGCATGTGGTAAATCATCGCTTAAAATTGCAATTAACAATTAAATTGACCTTGACTCTGGAGGATGCAGTCGGTTTGCTCGCATACCATGAACTAAAAGCGAACGCTTGTACCCTGAGCTTCCTCAAGCCAGCTCACGGTTCCTTTCTGTTCCTTGAGCTTGATGGGCTTCCTCGGCCCAGCATTTATAAAAACCCAGTTCACAAGATTGAAAGCAATAACTGCAATAACTGTAAGTAGCCGTCCTGCGATCGATGAACGATTCATTCTGCGATCATGCATTGTTACCTCTAAGCTCTACATATTGCGATACCTAATGCAGCTTGGGTCTAACACTATCTAAATCGGTTTTCTATCTTAACCGATATCCGTGAAGTTGAGTTAGGGTCTGTGTGGCATGCTTATTCAATATATCCTTAGCAGGTGACTTTGGACCTCGCCGACCATTGCTGGTGTGTTGCTTTGAACCCTGCCCGGGTTTACAAATAACGGGTAAGAGTGGAGATTCACTCATCATATGAGACATGATCTAGTTAACGTTAGTAATCAGCAAAGGCGCTGTCTTCTTAAGTCGATGTATACATTATATAGACTCAGTTCTCAGGTATAGCGCGGTTTATTTAGGTAACTTTAGCCAATGGTTATCATTATGTAAATATTACTTATTATTTTATTAATTTTAAATTTTTAAAAATCTAGTAATATTACTAGTAGTTTATTTAGGGTACCCTAATTTACGTTTACGCGGTAAGTTAAATCCAGGTCAAGACCCAACTTGTAGTTTCGCTCTGCGAACTAAAAATGTTGTTTTTTTAACTTAATTAGTGTAGCAAAGCCAACTTTTGTCCCTCAAAGCTGGCACTAGAGGGAAATGCCAGTGTAAATTGAAACTGACCCAAGCGACGCTTTGGTGTTTTAGCTCTGTTAGTGTTAGCAAGTTTAATTCTCCTCGAGTCACCAACGGCTCTTAATACTTTGGTCAGGTGCCTTGTTAATCTTTTCCCTTTCGTTCTTGAGTAGAATGTGGAAGTAGTGTGCCCATTCATTAATGGATAGGATTCAAGATTGTTACAAAATAAACAGTGTTTGTGAGAAATTAAAACGTCTATTTTATTCGTCCAGAACTTTTTTGTTTCTATTTTTCAGTAGAGTTTTACTTAAAACCAAAAAGGTGCATATTACTTACCATTATTTGACTTTAATAATTATATTAACGTTTGCGACATGATTATGGTAGATCCGTGTTTTCTTTTATTGTATTTAGGGTGACAATCGAGCACACAGTTCACGTTTTGGTAAGTGAGTCGTGCCTACATTCGTCTAGAAAATGAATCATAATGCAAATGCATCCTTGAGCTTTAAGGTTTGTTGTTGATTTAAGAAATGTTTCGTCACCAGTAATAACGGTCTCCGAACTAATTACACCAAACTAATTATGTTGTTATTTCACTGTGTAGCCGACCCATACATATTGCAGCAAGTTTAACTGAAGCGTGGCTCTTTCACTGTTAAATTTCACCTCACGACTTAATCTGAATACATATTACCATGATATAAAAGGCCGTGGGGTGAAACTGTTATTTTTTTAAAAGAATGCTTACTTTATACATTAATGCTTGTGTTATTAACATTGCCACCATTCTGGTTACTACTCCAAGTTTAAAATACCTGTGCTAGGAGATGGTTCACGACAATTATTGAATGATGATGATTCGCGAACATACGACCTTAACTTTCGCCCACCGTATCCAAAACCATTAGACTATTGACACTTATAAATTTAACAACTACTGGGAAGTGAAGTGAATTGGTTTGGTAAGTCCTAAGTAATAACGACGGAGTTTCATCGAAACACAAATTTAAATTAAATGGTATCTTCGTACTTTATTGTGTAACTAATACTTATACATTTAAATCACGACACGGTACAAAAGTTGCACATAGAAATTTAATAAACCCGAAAACGACGCGGGAACTTTGCGTGTTTGTCTTCCGGTGGGGGCGCTCGGCTCTCGCCCGGGATTGTTTTAATTCACCCCAACGCCATCTGTCGCCTGGCTGCAGTTTCTCAACTTGGACTCGCAACAGACTTTATAATTTTCAGACAGTTTCGCGCGACAGATTGTTCTGTTGTTCTTTTTAAAGGATCACCTTGAATTTCGTGTAATATTTTGAATTTATTATCATCCCGCTTCAAGTTTGGATGTAATAAAAAGTAACAACAATGTGAAACTTGTTACTTATTGTTCTATGAGCCCGAAATTTAACTTTTGATATAAAATATATCTAATAGCGTTAACACTGTACGAATAAAATCTGTTCAGACATTTTATTTAGTTTTCTTTAGCTTATTGGTAAATTATATAAATAACTAACCGCTATTAATGTAACAATGTTTTTTTTTCAGTAATAATAATATTTTTTATTTCAGACATTTGTACCATATTAAGAACAAACATAATATAACAAATAAATATCTATATTCTATTTAATATATAGTTTGCATCATGCCCACTAATATGCATACATCTGATCAGGGTCTAAAAAACGGACATCTTATCAACCGCGTGATTAGAATAACATTAGATCCATCTCGAAAACGGAGCAGACCAATCGTTCAGCAGCGAGTTCCGACGTAAATCCAACAAAATGTCTGAACTCATTGATGCTGTCACCTAATAATAGTTTGACAATAAACAATGATCAAGACGCGTGAATTACGATACACAAAACAATACAGATAGCTGCAATATTCTAATAGCTCCATCATTTGAGCATTGACTACTGGCCTAGGCTGATCACTAGCCTGGCAGGAGACAGGAGATCTCCCCTTTTCAGCTAAATATACTTCGGCTTATGCAACATGTCTTGAGTCAGTAACTAGCAACACCGACGTTGAAGTTTTTAACTTTAATTACTTAATCATATTTCTACGCTGTCGATTTGTTCGCTTTCCTTCGCTTAATAATTAAAACTACAAATTTTCTTTGATAATCAGTCTAACCACAGGTAAATACCACTGCAAAAAATGTTTTTTACTTAACGAGATTAACTTTATACACTTTGGTTATTTTTGATCTCAGATTGTAATTTGCCATTTCAAATGTCGGATATTTTTTCCATATCTTGAATAGTGATGTATTGTATTTGGTTTTGATTGGTATAAAATTTGTAAGTAATGTTTTTAAATATATTTCTGTTTTTAACGTATACTACCTGCAAGAGATAACTTGAGACTTCGCTCGGATGATGTAAGAGGTACTGACTCACAAAAAATATCGTAGTCGTATATAGTATTAGCCGAATTTTTTCAATGGTTAATTGTATTAATTATACACAACAATTATACAAGCAGAAAATTTAAAAGTTTTTTTTACATACATAAACTATTTACTGGTTATCTATAGATTGTATTCTAGATAATTCGCAGTCAATGTCACTGTCATTGTCTGTATAGTAGCTGTAACTATCTCGTATGTTTCTTGGATTCGTTCTTTTACCCAATATTCTTCTAAAGTATTCAAAAAAGGTTATCACTTTTAAAATAAGATTTCGTTCAGCACATTGTATAGTCTTACCCATATTTAACTACCAAACTGATACAATCAGGTAAAAATAACAAATGAAACCAAACGCGTCGCGTCTGTGTGACGGTACTGACGCGTCGACTGCGAGAGCGGTAAGAAGGCGGGGGTCGGGAGGGGAGCGCGCATTCTGCTCAGGTCTCAAGTTAACTCTTGCGGGTTATACATTTGTTTTTCCTGAGAGCATTCTAGCAGATAGACATAAAATTGTACGAAATTCAACGACAAACAATAAAAACTATAAGTAACAGAGAACACATCTTTTCACTTTGCAGATAAAGATATATATATATATATATATATATATATATATGTATATAGATAAAGACATATATCTATATTACAGTCATGAGCAAAATAATCGAATCGCGCCGTACGCTTGCGTCCAAAATATTATCGTAAAACATGATTCTCTCTTAGATTTTTCCTCCATTGAAAAGCCGGACGAATCGCTCTCCAGGTCTTCTGTAGACACGTTGTCATCATCACAGATATCGCCGTCATAGAGACACTCTGCTTTCATATGAGAAGAGAATAAAGCCACTGTTTGTCCGTCCAGTTCAAGTGTTCTCTTGCGAAACGTAGTGGAGCTTCTGGATGAGCTGGGGTCAACTTAGCGAGCCAGTAACCTGCCGTTTTGCAGTTAGGTTAGTCACCTTTGGTTTTCTTTTCCAGTCTTCTTGCCCAGTCGCTAACAACCACCCTCACGTTTGTCTGAGCTCCTATTGGACTTGAACTCTAGAGAGGGTCCAATTTCTACGTGAAGTACTGATGATGAATCGATCATCCCTCTCTGATGTGTACCTTCTTGTGCCGGATTCGCTGTTTAGGGCAGGTGAACTCTGTACACAGCAGAATGGCTAATGTTTAACATACCAGACACTTCCCACTAACTCGGGCCTTGTTCCAATTTTGCAACCGCTTGAGCCACTTCTTCAATAAATGAGCCCATTTTTAGGCAATGTTTGTATTCAATAATAAGGGCTAAGTGTAGCGGTTGACGTTTGATGATTACCTGATAAGGGTAAGTTAGGTAAATGACGTTAGGTTTTTAGAGCATGACAACCCCTAAATAGCTTTTTGTAAACAGGTGCAAAAATGGTGATTAGCAATAACAATATGTTTTGGTCCATATTGTTGCAGAAGATAACATTTGTTTTCATTATTTAGAAGCCAAAACAGAAAATTGTAATTGAAGGCTCAGTTATTTTTTTAAAGACATTCGGTCATGACGTTTGAATTGATTTTTTTGCTCACGAGTGTATATACATATTTATTTTATTAATATATATCTCTAATTTAGGAATAACCACAATCCCGCCAAGTATTAAATGGCGAAGCAGTTAAAGATGGTAAGGCGCACTAGCATAGGAAGCTAGCTTAGTTTAGAAGAATACAATTGCTAGAATAATATACTCTATAAAAAATCTAATTATTCCAATTAAATTTCAAGGTAATATGAGTTGTATAATAGTTTAGACTTAAGAAATTTCGCTGAGGCAAATTAATTCTCAATGACTATATGGCTTCAATTGTAGACAAGGATTTGACTTAGCTCTCTACGACAGACAAATTCAAGTGCATTTTAAACTTACTTAGCTCATTCTGATTAACTCCGAGTAGATTTCTGTGTAAAAAGAGATTGTTAGAGTAAATTATTCAAACGCTGCAGAGGCTAACTAAGTCTAATTAATTTAGTGCCGCGATCCCGAGGTCAAGATACGAGATAAGAATTGAATTATAGTACAATTTTAAACCGCTGGAAAGCGCCGGCGAAGTTTCAGTGTAATCATCGAATTACTTCAGCGGAGCTCTAATGTAATAGTTGGACAGTTGTAATCGGATGCTCTTAAAGATCTGCAATGGGACTAATTGCTTCTATTCTTCAAAAAGATAAGCTTGAGAAGAATAATTTTGTATACAGAATGAAAGGTTTCGTATTAACCCTTGCCGTAATTTTATAATTTGCAATTATGTGCGTCGTCATTCTTATGAAATTAAACAAGATGGAGAATGAATGAACCTTCAAGAAAAGAGCCTACACCTTCCTTAAAGGTCGGCAACGCATTTGCGACTCCTCTGATGTGCGGATGTTCATGGGCGGCGGTGATCACTTACCACCGGGTGGGCTGCATGCTATTTAGCCGCCTATACTATAAAAAATAATAATATTGAGATTCAGGTGATCATATTTGTCTGATGAAAATGACCTCTTCAAACGGCCTCTCTATATAAAAAACAAGCATGTTTTTTATATAGAGAGGCAGAGCAAGGATTGAAGATTCACATGCGTTGCCACCTAAGTACTGGACTTCATGGATGGCAAACGAGCAAACAGCTGCCCACGAATTTCCATAACACCAGAGTCTTAATTGGCGACCTTTAAGATGTGTAGTATTAGGTTAATTGTAAGCCTTCTTGTTGCCACTTAGCACCAATCACACTCCGTATCACTGCATAATCGAGTCACCACAGCGAAACACGATTACGGCGCACGCGGTGCCTAATAACGTCAAGTGTCGTCCCTAACAAGCTAATAAGACGGCTATTTAATTATAATTAACCTACATTGCCGATGGCGACATATGCGAAATCAAAGACGAATGTAATAATTTTGTAATGTTCTAGTTATTGTAGGAATATATTAACTGATATCGAACGTTTTCTATCGATGTCAAAAAAAAGTGACAATTAGTTCATCGGTGTTTGGAGTGGGAATCGAACTATGTTTCATTCGCGTGTCGTGACATTAAAAGCTATCGCTTATACATACATTGAGCTATAACGGTTTTTCCGAATTAATCTTAAGTAGGTGGAACAGTTCAGTTTTATTTTATTGCGTTTAATCTTTTTCCAGCTCAGTACGGGGAAGGAACAACAAAGCGGTAATAAATTTATGCACTATTCGACTGATTGTTTTGTATAGGTTACTCTTTAATAATAGTACGTTAACTATAACACGCGAGCTATGGAGAGGACTATGCCCGGTGTCTTTCTGCGTGATCGTATACTAAACGAGGATACCTGCGGTAGTGCTAATGTGACCAGCTCAAAGAATCAGTAATCGAAGTAGCAATAAGGCGGACATACTATACATAGCTCGTAGAACGGATAACTTGCATTGGACATCGCACTTCCTACCACTAGATCAAGCAACGACTTGTGCAAGTCAAATAAATATTTTGGGCTTAGTATCGTACTCAGCGGAAGTTTGTAGGGGAAGCTTATGTTTAGCAACGGACTGAAGATAATGAACTCTAATGAAAAGAAAAAAGACTTTACTAAGATTTTTCAATCACAATAAACAACTAAAAGTGGTTGTCCAATGATCGAACTTAAAGGTGATAAAATATTCATATCTAGATCTACACTAGTTTCTACAGTTTGTTTCTAGCTGCAGAATGAATGGCTCAGCTCGACCACGCCCTCACAGAATACCAGCGTAAAATAGCAGTATAACGCTGTTGTGTTTCGTGTGGTGAGTGCTCGGGAGACCTTTGTTACTGGTGACGAGCATACCATCACAGTCTTCAAGAATGACAATGCATCTGCATTATGATTTCTTGACAAGGATTGCTTCACTAACCACCAGGTGAACTGTGTGTTCGTTTGTTACTCTCAAGGTAATAAAAAAAAATCCAGTGTCTCAAAATTGGCTCCTAATAAAGTGACCCGTTTAACAACTAATCGGTTCAACGCGCCACAAATAGAAATTAACGTTGCAACATTTACAAAGCGCTATTCCCCTTTATCCCGGATCTAATTCCGCGCACTATATCAGGCTGCGTTTAGACCTAGCGTTTGGGAGATGCGGTCCAGGATTACTGCAGATGAGATTGTGTTCAAGTGAGTTTTAATGTACTCCATGCCATTTAATTTTAAAATAATGATACAAATTTAATTTAATTGTTATTGTTGAAAAAGTTTAGAAAAGAATTTGAGCATCTACTTAGAATTTAATACAAGAAAAAGGCGTCAATAGCCTAATAGTTTGGGGTACTATCTACGAAACTTAAGGTAGGTTCGCATCCGCTATTCGACAATTGACGTAGACACATCTCCTAGCTTAGTTGGAGTAGTTAAGCGGAATATTATCTATATTAATAGCAGTGCTAGCACTCTTTTTTTAAATAAAAAATAGAAGATAAAACATTAGAATAACTAAAGGTAACAGTGTCCAGCCATCTGCAAGTATGAAGTAGCTCCAGCTTGAGTTTATTGACACGTCGGGGCGCAGAAGACAACGTGAAATGTAAAATAACAGTGAAGCGCTTGCACTGGAAAAACTAGAACACATTATGAAGAGATCTGGATATCATTTGTCGAGATTTTCATTATATTTCATGAAATCGAGATAAGGAGGAAATAACCGAAGAGAAAAAGGTAAAAGACGTGACAAATATAATACTGTATTGAAACTTATGTTGGTAATAAATTTGGTATGACTAAATGTCAATTTTTACACTGTATCAGTCCACCTAATAAAGATTACCCATACTATTCCCTTAATCTTTAATAAAGACGAAGATATTTACAACTTTGATATGGCTATTAATTGTCATAAAATAAGGGGCATTAACTTTAATATATAAGATTAAGCTTAAGCCTCTGAAACTTAACATCCTGTCTCGGATTATCCCGTGATAACGAGGCGTCGAGCTCACTCCGTTTTCATTAATGTAACGGCTAGTTTTCTCGCTCTAATGGCCCATAAACATCCCCGCAAATAGAGTAGGAAGAAACCAAGTTCCGTGCAATAATCTTACGTCTACATAACGTCGAATTGTTGGTTAATTGTAAAGACATTACTAGATGTGACAGTCGATACTGTTAGATGTAGTGATTGGACCCTGGTGAAGGGTATTTGAAGATGATTTAAGTTTTCTAACAAGGACAACACTTCTACAAAATACCCACTTATATTTCTTTGTTTAGCTAGAAACTGACAGTGTACTGTTATAAAGGCATTTTAATAAGTCCTATGGTGATAACGTACTTGAATTCTTAGTTCTTTATTAGGAATGTATGTGGGCAGATAAAAGCCGCGGGGGTCATTATCAGTACAATTTGTGCTTGATTGTCTTCCTTCTTCCTTAAAGGAATTTATTACTTTTTAGGTATAATATAACAATTTAGTATTAGAAGTAAATCATTCTCATATTGCACGAAAAGTAAATGCAAATTCACACAGTCATGGTATAGGAAGTGGTTCACGCTTTTATTCTGCGAGGGCGTGGTCCTTCCCTGGTCATCTTTTCTATCCATTTATCTTGCAGCTAGAAACTGTAACGTAGCTTTACTAATAAATAAATTGTTCCTTCCAAAATCCGAAATTACTGATTTTATTGTTTTGTTCGATAAGTGTATATATATTTTCCGTTCAATAAATCTAAGACTGTTTGATACTAAATATACATACATACATACATACATACTTTGACATAGCAAGTTTATTGAATTTATAAATAATTATATTATATACTTACACGAAGTCGAAGTTGTTTTTTTAATCCTCACCACTTCTAGTAATACTATATCCGTTTCTAAGCCCCATAAAGCAAGTTTTCGCCGGGATAATCTCACAAATTTTACGCCTCTTTGATTACCAGACACAACTATTATATCACTGCACTTGGCGTAAGGGAATGACGGTTTAAGTTCGCTTTTAATGTGTTTTAGAAACTGCGCTCGAAACGTAAAGCGGGAGAAACATTTTGATTTGTTCTAATTATATTAATAAGTCACTCAGTGTATAAACGCTCTCGTTTACTTCATGGTATTGGAGAAAAACGAGTTCGATACCCGATGCCAACATCAATGAAATCGTTAATTCTAACTTTAAACGCTGATTGACCACGTGCTCGGTGATGAAGGAATATATCGTAAGAAAACCTGCATGTCTAAGAAATTAATACAAAGACGCCTAGATAGGGGCCCTATGCCCAGCAGTGGGATTTATATATGTAGCCTGTATCTTTACTTTACTTTTACGCGAACAAACCGAGTGCCATACCATGTGCGGGCATCAACTGTTAATTTGAATTTTCAGTGTCGGCATACCGAATTACAATAGTAAAATAGAATAATTAAGACTATCTCATTAGATATACTCGTATGTATAATTGTTAAATCTCTATCAAGCCTCTCCAATGTCAAGCGTTTTTTTTAAGCTAATCAAAACAATCATAACGGTTTTTGAATGAATTAACTGTAATTATTTATTGTAGCATAAAGTAAAAAATAACACTGAAATGGCCCAATTCTAAACACGAAAAAGCTTCTTCGTTAAACGAATTTTTCGCATAATTTATAAATTCTTTAATGATCATCCTAATACTCGTAATAACTGTTATTACTTTAATACACAGTAAAAATCAAAACGCAGTGGAATAATCATCATTACAATTAACCTTATTACCATAGCGTCATGCTGAGATTAGGGTCTGGATCAACGGGGGCTTCCCCCACGGTCAGTGAGCCGTTAGATCTTCTTAATGACCATTATCCACATCTGAACTGTCACGATCGCTTAGTTGCCCCATTTGATGACGTTATATAGTTTGTCATATTTAAACCCAGTAGCTTATTATATGTTAACAACGGTAGAGTCACTTTACAGTTTATTTCTAGTCGTGGCATAAAATCCAGACGCTGCTGTGTTTGTCTGGTATGATAAGTGATGACTACGGCCCAGGATATATATCATCCATCCTCAACAAAGATGCATGTACACGTGCGTTATAACCCCTGAAGACTGAGATGGAAGCCTCGTTACCAATACATGGGTCTCAAAATCCTTACATTCAATAAACGTTACCCCAGTATTTTGTGTAGGCGTGTTCCTTCCCCGGTCGAGCCGATTCTACTGGTTTTTCCACTGTGACAAATCAAAGTTGATATCAATAATTTGTATAGTGTATACACACGTTTGCCATAATTTTGGCAAAAAATAAAATCTCCACTTTTTCCTACGAGCTATAGCGGTGGTTATAAGATTTTGCGGGCGGACCGCTGCGTTCGCAGAGTCGGTATTAGTGCTAGACGTTTCTTCATAATATGTCGGCTTCATTTGTCACACCGGGCGTTGCCAAATTTGCACGTAGTGTTAATAACCTGCTCCCGTGGCAACGTTCCAGGTTTTAGGTTCTTGGGTCGGTGTTTGAGTGTCAAGCGGCCAGCGTTCAAATTCTAATCGTTTTTTGAGAATGCGATTAAACTTTTTAATTTTTTTATTAGTATAGTATATTGGCACCGGAGATTCATCACTGAAATTGTAAATAGCTGTTTTAAGTGCTCATATCTCAAGCTTAACGGTGAAACATCGTAAATGCAGATTACGCATGTCTAAGAAATAAAAAAATATATATTTCCAAGAAGTTCACCAATCCACAGTGGAGCCTTACATACTTACTTAACTTAACAAAAAATATTACCCGGAGGCCACGGGGCTAGTAATGTGAGCACACAAAAGAGCCTCCCTGCAGTCTACAAGACTCTATTCTAGATTAAAGGAAAGAGAGTGGGCTTATATAACTCCCTTCCTATCATCGTGATCACGGCAATAAAGCTCTTTCGTCACGATGGGAGGAACCTCAGGGGGGATGGGGGGCTTCCAAGTTATAGCTATTATATTGTGACTACCCAATTACCGTTTCAGTTAGCAAACTTCCATTTTAAATGTATGTAAAACGCCCAAAGTGCCCCTACATGGTACTGTTACTACTTTCACTGACAGACAGGACGACGAAAGCTTAATTTAAGCTTTATAGAAAGGGTTATAAATTTTGGTCAACTGAGAAGATCTATTAAGATCTTAGAAAAATTACAGAAAGCTTGTGACTTGCAACAAAATCCAGGGCATAGTGTAACCTATGAGGCGCGTATTCTGGAGCCTATATGAGTATGTGAACAACGGACCGGGTACTGATTTCAATTTAAAGCTTTCATGATTCGAAATAGCTTTTGGCGTCAACGTACGACCCGACTAACTATAACTATAGCTCTCTCTTATCCTTTAATTTAATAAAAAAAGGAACAGGATATTTAGGGATATATTAGTGATTTCATCACGTGGCTTAAGATAGATGGACTTTCTAAAAAACTATTGCCCTACCTATCTTAACCTCTTTTGACTTGATTAAGAATCATTAGGTGTTAAAAACCTTGTTCTCCCTCTCTTCTGATAATGTTTAATGCAATTACTCCTAGTTGGTGTTATTCGTATGAAATCTTTGCATCATTTAAATCTTGCTTCATTTCCTAAATTCCATAGCGAAATAACATGCAAATTTATTTCACCTGAAGCACAAAATAAACCAGTGAATAAACAGAGGAATTCAAATTGCTCGGTTAAAACACAATTATATTCCAACTTTCTTCAGACAACTTTGATAACAGCTGTTTGAATTAACAAGTCTATCAGCCCAATCTAGGTCACAGTTAAATACCTAGAACGAACCGCGGACGCCTCGTGCGGAAATCCAGCAAGAAATAAATTGTTGATGAATCTAGTTGCTAACTAGGTTCTCCTGACCTCGAGTTTTACCTCAAACTTTAGTCTATCAGGTTTTTGTGTTGGCGTTAACTTAATTCATTTGTTACTTAAGAGGTGCTAGGTGAGATTTTGGTGGGATATCGAAGCTACTTTGACGTTAATTAAAGTTAAGTATAAATAAATAAGACCTATTTATACTTTTATTTCTTGATAAAACTCTATCAACTACCAAATAGAAGACCTAAAATATTTTAGAAAATTGTACAAGGTATTTGGCGGGATTAGAAGCACTATAAATTCCCATGCTCAGTGCAATACAAAGGTATTTAAATTATTAAATGATGAAATTAAAACGATATAATCCTACGTGATAGGTCCCAATTTATTTAACTCAAAAGAAATCTTGTGTATAAAATCATTGCGCCATCTATTGGCCAGTAGCTTAAAAGAGTTTCCTTACATTGCCGTAATCACAGTGGCGCTAGGAGTGGTATAAATTTCGATTTGATTATTGGATACATATACTACAAAAAAAATTGTCGTATCATATACTCGTTAGAACTATTTAAAATCAATTTATCATTTATGAATAATTGTTTTTTTTTTATTTTTCGAAAGTTGTCTTTCTAAAATTTGTTTTAAAATAATGGGAGCATACTAAAGAATTATAGCTTTACAACAATACTATAAATATTTAATATATTTTGATTAAAATTGAACCATAAATCAAAATCATGTCGACAAAAGCACGTGTTTTATAATATTACGGGAGATTTCGTTTATCTCTCGTAATATTATAATTGCAAATTATATTATAATTGGAGAATCATGACTGCAACCTCAAAAAACGATTCAAGATCTGAAAAATGACATAGAAAACCTGTAAATGGTTTAGTTTCGTACAATCACCATATAAAACAGCGTTATCCTGCAGTTTTACTTTGGTATTCTGTTGTGGTGTGATCCTTCTCCGATGGGTACGCGACTAAATCAACTTCTACTTCCTCCTAGACTTTTCCCATTTAATGGGGTCGATCTTCGATTTCATTTATCACAACAATTGATTAAAAATAAATTGATGGATTTATTTGAACTTAACCTTCATCCTAAAATTGTTAAGTCATGCTGACAGTTCTCCAATCCCCAAACCTTGTGACCTTGAATTAATTGCGTGCATGCTTCATTATCGCCAATATCAGATCTAAGTCTCACTTATCACGTCAGGTGGGTGTGTCTAAACGCTGAGAATAAAATATATTATAAGCTTAAAGAATAAATAAATAAATTTATGGTTATTAAAGAAGTGTTTTTTTTATAGGCTAACCTTTCCACAACGTATAGCGCAAATAAAAAGGGTTAATACATCTAAATTGGTGGTAGGTGCGTAAGGTCAAGAGCACTCGCTCAATCTTGGTTAAGAAACGCGAGGGCGGGCTGCTAACAAATTGGGATCGGCCGATACTAATACGTAGTGCGTGATAAATCTTTTACGAGAACTACTTGTTTTGTTTTGGTTCGTGACGGTGACAGAAGTAAGTTAAAAGTAAATCACTACCCTTTAAATGCGGAAGGTGATTCGCGGAAGTCCGCCAGGAATTCTTTTTTTTTATTTATGAAAATATTTCTAGATTAAATTATATAATATATTTATTTATTTTACTTTTTATTGCATTAACTTTAACAAAGTTAAAAATTAAGGCAAAGGCATTCTCTAGCACTCAACCCAAGGTGTGGTGGCAATAAAAAGGAAAAAAAACTAAAAAAAGTTAATAGAAGCAAAGAATAATATATACACGTATAGATATTAAATTATATAATATATTGATACAATAATATTTGAAAAATAAATCGTGGAAAATAAAACTCTCTGCAGATCCAACAACGGCTGCACATGTCTTTGAAATATAAATTTTATTATTATTATTATTACTTCCTATACACTGCTTGCGATGTTTTCCTTTAGGCAGAGCACGTGCTAAGGTAGCGCTTAAAATTGCGATTTATAATTTCATCAGCACTCGCACCGGGGATCGAATTTGATTGCTCGCGTACCGTGAATTAAAACACCATGTAGGTATTGTGTATAAAGTATTAAAAAAATCACTACTAGTATTGAGTAGCGTTAGATAACAAAAAGTCATTAATATAACATTCGAAATGTAAACGATGAGAGATCAATATCTATAGAGATCTAATTTAACTTGTAACAACTTATGTATTATTATATAATGTAACCATATTTTTGCAAAAAGAAATATTGGTTGATTGATTGATGAAAAGGTAATTCATCAGTGGTAGAGTTACACTGCAGTGTGTTTCTAGCTACAGAATGAATGGGTCAGCTTGACTGGAGTAGGACCACACCCTTACAGAATATCAGCTTAAAATAGCAGCGTAATGCTGCTCTGTTTCGTCTGGTGAGTGTAGGGATCCGGAGACCTTTATTACTGGTAACGAGGCATTCCATCTCAGTCCTCAAGGATGAAAATGCATTGTGATTTTAAGACATTATGATTCCTTTCCAAGGATGAATGGAAATGTGTCGAGCCTCCGGAATCACTTGGCATCAGGTGAACTGTGTGCTTGTTTGTTACTCTCGATCTAATAATAAAAATAAAAGTATGACGACCTATACAAAATAGTGCGTAGTCGATAAATTCTGCGGGTTCCGGGATTTGCTCTGTTGCAATTTGTGGAGCTGGTGTAGTTGGAGAGGATTATACATTGCAGTGGATGGATATGGCCTGATGATTTTCAGCAGTAAACTATAGTTAAAGATGATAAAGATGAACCTATACTAAAAATGATGTTTGGTTCTAATCAGACTATAAGTTGAAACGGTCATCACTCCTTAAGACTGACTAGTCATTATTTCAATTTTATTCCTCACCATACTAAACGCTCAGTGATAGTTTCTATCTCATGTGTTCCACTATTCTATTCTGCTGTTACTCTTTGAAATACAGCAATAGTCACAGATCAACGAAAGCAACTCCTTACTGGTAGCACAATGAAACGGTCGCCACATCTCGTCCACGCCCTCCGAATTACCAGCTACCAGCAAGCTATGCTGTGTTTCGTATGGTGAGCGTCTATATATATATATATATATATATATATATACGTGTATATATAATCGCCATACAACTCCTATTTTCATTATATAATATTTATTTTAACGTTGTTTTAACTACACGACTTTAAGTGTTGATTCGATCACGCTTATCGATCTTAATAAAGTATCGCAAGGAAATGTACCAATCCTAGAAAGAAATTAAGAATATTACAAGGGCGTGCGATGGTGTCAATCCTAGTAAAGAAATACAGTGTTCCAACAACCTTCTCTAGAGAAAAGTACTACGCACAAAAATGGATATTATTTACACGACAAATAACCAAAATTACTATATATATATAAATATATATATATATATATATATATATATATATATATAGTAATAAAATATAGGTGACAAACGAGCAAACCGTTCACCTAATGGTAAGAAAGGTCTGCGGCCCTAAATCTGCATCCATCCTCAAAAATAATTTAAGATATCTTGTTATCCCGGACTTCACCATACGAAACACAGCGGCATTATGGTGCTTAAGAGTAACAAACGAGCACACAGTTCACCTGATGTTAAGTGATACGTGCGGCCCTTGATATCAACATTCATCCTTCATAAGGAATCATAATGCAGATGCGTTGTCACCCTTGAGGACTGCGATGGAATGCCTCGTTACCAATAGTAAAGGTCACCGGATCCCTGCACTCACCAGACGAAACACAGAAGCATTAAGCTGCTATTATATTTATTTTACGCTGGAATTCCGTGAGGGGGTCGTCCTACGCCGGTCGAGCTGACCCATTCATTCTGCAGCTAAAAACAATCTGCAGTGTAGCTCCTCCCATTATGATGCCACTAACAGCGAGCTGCGCGTGTTGTTCTACAACTTTCATTAGTACGTTAAGATCATTCATTATGTTCGCAACAAGTTAAAATTGTACATCTGCACTCAAGTAAACACCGTGTTCTAAAGTAACGTTTTTAATAAAGCGCCGAACCTGTTTATGCTCTCAATAAATCCAGTCATAAACGGGAGTAACACTGCTCCTGGACCATCCTAGGCCGGGAGCTTAAACTTTTAATGGCACTTGACGGCGAGAAAATGGGGTTAAACTACATTAAAGTACTTTATCTCGATTCTTAGTCCAAGCCTGAATCCGCCCGTTTTAGGGCCGCCGTAATGTGCCGAAAAGTAAGTCGGTCGGCGTCTTGGTAATGCTCTTGGAAAGTTGCAGCGAGTTTTAAAATATTTATTACCTTGATGGTTATAACGGGTTTGGTTCGCGTATTTTTAACACGTAATCAATTCTTCGTTATGTTTTATATATCTACCCTTGTAGCAGCCAGCTTCTAGGTACAATATGAATGAGTGGCGTAGGTGGGTCTAAAGATGCAGAGACTCATTCACAGAAGGCTACAGATAACAAGGCATTCAATCTCAGTCCTCAGGGTTGACAAAGAATATGCATCTTGAATATTTGTTGAGGATAGATGCTGACGTCATGAGCTGCAGTGCAGATCCGTTTTATACCTGATACTTGCATTGAATGGCGTGACGTAGTTGTCAGGCTACTTGACTTCTAAACTGCAAATGTTTGATTTAATTCACACCCAAATGAGTAATGATACATAAAATATTGGCTTTCTGGTCTGGATGTCACAAAATCAAAAATACATATCATGCTTACAAACGTATGAGACGTCTCTTGACATTAAAAACTTCCTTTGATCTTATTTTATATAGATTTATGTTTAGGGAAGGGAAGGAAGAGTGAATGAGGCCTTTGATGGAAGTTGATGTTATATTTTACTGCCAGAAGATGTCGCTTTAGCAGCTATAGAGCTGAATCCTATTACTAAGATGGATAGATGATCTTATATAAATGTCCAAATGTCCAAATCTATAGTCCACTGCCGAATACTTGCATACGCAAACCTGCATAGGCTGTCGGTCCATCTAGCGGGGATAAGCACTGTAATCGCCAGCCCGAATTGGTAACTTAAAATTAAGATAGAGGGTATTAGAGTGGCAACTCTAAAACCTTCTTAGCATCAGTTATCGTTTCTTCAAGATATCTGGCCAGTTTATTAGCACGTCGTTTTTTGAGCTATGGTCACCCTCGTTCTACTGCGGATGTCTGCGTTGCGTTCTAAGATGCAGAGAAACACCGTGTTTAGCATATAAATATTCACATTATTATCTTTAGATTCACTCTTCAGAAAAATTTCTATTTATCGAATTAACCAGACGACAGATAGACCTGAACATGTCTTTTTGTGTAAGCGTTTTATTAGGTAACTGCTGTATAGTCACCATGCACGATAGATGATCCGGCCACAGTTGGCTCTCTGACAGCTGTCAATGTCAAAATAATAAGTTAAAGCTATTTTGACATCAACGATGGTAACTAATTTCTAACACATTTAATTGATTTCAAAGAAATTAGAGAAAAATAAACTATAAGCAGCAAAATGATAATCAAATTACTGAACATGATGTCGAAATAAACGCACTCGTCATCTCGACTCAATCGCTCTGGCTCAATGCTGCATTTTATTTCACTTAATATCTTTGGCTTCAATAGGTTATAAAATAAAAATCAAATCAAATCAAATTGAACCTTAACACATTGCATTAACATCAGAAATCCAATAATTGAGTATGCGACACAATTCGTTTCGAATTATAAATCCAGTAGCGACATCTGTCGTGATCAATAAATGTTTCAAAATTGACTTTTTAGAGATCAATTGCTGCGTTGCTTATAAATATGATTATATTTCATATCATCAGGCAAAGGCAATTGAATTTTTTTCCAAGTATTTTGTGGCAGTCATAATTATTGACTGACATAATCTTTATAAAATAATTCCTCCTTCCGTTGAAAGCCAACTAAGCTTAAAATGCTTGTACTAGTATATAGTTCACGCCAGTAGTCGCATGGAGGATTCGAACCTACGGTTAAATTTTCGCCGGTCGTCAGTTTTACCCTAAACCATTAGGTTATTGCTGCTTATGATTTGGTAGAAGAGAAATTTAAAAAGTTTTGCAGACTTATAAATACAGTACAGTTTCCTTCAAAAAATCCGAATATATACTTTTAGTTTTTTATATTTTTGAATATATTTGGAATAATAAATATTATATAGATTATATATTTATATTTACTGCTGAAGTAGCCGATAACAGTTATCCCCGTTAACATAGAAATAAATAATATGTCCACATTTGTTAGTAATAGTTAATTAATACACGAACAAATGTTTTTTAATGATACCAATATGAATAAATAACAAAAACAAAATCAAAAAAGAAAATAGGATCAAAGACAAGTTTTTTTTTTTTAAACCAATGTTACTAATGCTAATAATATTACTAACATACCTGGAATCCTCCAACTGATGTCTGTTGATGTGATGGTCCAGGACAATAGTCGAAAAGCGGATTCGAATCTTCGTTATTAGATTTCGCAGACCGTATCCTATACCTATTAACATATTTAAGCTTCAATATCTGTATAAAATTTAATGGAAAAAATAATTAGTTATTTTTAATCATTACAAAAAGCATTTAAATAAAGTTATATACGGAACCACCAAAAATCGTGCGAATTCGCACTTGACAGCTTCATTTGTTTCTTTTTTTTTTAATTGATTTAGCGTCAGACAAAAGTTATGCTTAACGCTGGATGCAACCGTTCATTTTTTATTTTTAAACTTGTTCTGAATCGGGTTTGTCATGTTGCGGACGCCTGTTTGATTTAAGGCGATTCGAGCCATTAGTAACAGTCATTGGACATTAATTAAGACGCGTTCATTTTAGTGTTTTTTTGTTATTTTTAAAGTGCTTTTTATATTAACGCTGACGGGTCTAGATTTGTATGAATCAATGTGCTCGAATAGAATTTTATTTCTTTTGATGGTCTAGTAGGAGAAAAGGGTCAATGACCTCTTGACTATCGTTCAGTCACGTTGTCGTATTACCACATGCATAGCGTATTTTCGTTAAGCTAGCAAGAATATGTTTTTTTTAATTAAATGTGATAGACACACGTATTGTGAGTATCCTGTCCATTCGCATCGTTTAACAGTAGTGGAGCCACGATGCAGCTTGCTCATAACTCCACTGAATAGTTCGACTCGACTGCGGAAGGGCAACGCCTTCACACAATGCCACCGTTAAATAGTAGCATAATGCTGTTTGTGTTTCATACGGTGAGTGTAGGAATCTGAAGACCTAATTACAAAACGAGATATTCTAACTTTTTTAAATTACTGTTACATTAAGAGTAAAAAACGAGCACACAGTTCATCTGATGGCAAATGATTGCTTCGGCACATGACATCTACATTCATCCTTGACAAATAATCATAAAGAAGATGCGTTGTCACCCTTCAGGACTGAGATGGAATGCCTCGTCACCAGTAAGTTTCCGGGTCCCTACACTCACCAAACGAAACACAGCAGCATTATGCTGCCATTTCACCGGTCCTACCCTGGTCTAGCTGACTCATTCATTCTCCAGCTAGAAATAAACTGCAATGTAGCTCTACCACTGTCAAAAACCTTCATTGTAAGTCATCACAGGCCCCCCCTGCAACACGCGTACTTTTTGTATGTAGATCTGATGCGCTGCATCCTCACTAACCATCAGGTGAGTCGTGCGCTTGTTTATCACCCCTAATATAATAAAAAAAAATCTACGTTCTTATTTTAGTGTGAGGCTGCAATGTGGGTTCATTACTAACTGACGCGCTATGAAGATAAACTTCATAGCGATCCGAGGCTAGCTTGGCTACAGTGGTAGATAATCATTAAGAAAAGACTTTAATCTTCTTAAATATCAATTCTGTACGGCTCCCAAGATTTTTAGAGTTCCCTGTACCATACATTGGACCTGGTCCATTGTTTTGCAATTTGTGTTCTGATGTCGATCCTGGTTTATTAGACCTGCTCCACAATTTCACAATTGCACAACCTTAAAACCAAATTCGATCAGCACCGTCTTGATTTTGATATTGGTTGGCAGTCTACCATAGTGCGTTTTATGTCACTTTATACCATGAACGACAGCCATGTAAAATCAACTTCCAGCAATTGTCAAAATGCATCTGCTGTTTCTCTGGTGTTGCGGTTGTCCATGGGCGTCGATGAGCACCCCGGTGTTCCCGCCAAAAACATAATGCTAAATTCCCACAAAAAATAATGGTATTCGCCACTATAGTGTCGTTCAAGAAATTAGCATACTTCCTTAAACACCTGCAGTGCATTGACAACGCCCCTGGTGATGCAAAGTTTTATGGGTGGAAGACATTACCTGGGTGATACTCTTGCTCGTTTACCTTCCTCTTTTATAAAATAAGTACAGAGTGATATATATGAAGTGATAAAGATAAGAGTTAGTACAGTAGATTAAGAGCGGCGGTTTCAAAAAAGGCTTTGAATAACTAAAGTATTAGATACTGGACGGTATCCTTGTTATTTTTCCAAGTTTATACAGATCATTTAGAGCTGCTTCCCTTCAGACCAAGATAATTGCAGACTATTAGGAGTCACGCAGCAAGATGTATGAAAGGGCATAACAATGTACCAAGCCGGCCGGCCAACCGGTTGCTCGGTATCTATAAACGATTGTTAGTTGAGAACAGACGACATTAAGGTTGTGTATACATCGAGACAGTCGGATTTATGGACAATACAAGGTTTAATTACAATTTTTTTTATTCATAGTGTGACAAATCAGCACACATTGCAACTGTTAGTAAGTGATGACTGCAGCTTACATTTATCAACAAAGATTCAATATGCGCTGTCGTCACCGATGAGGACTGAGATAGATTTACTGTTTCTGCATTAGTGGTCATTGGGTCTCTGCTTCTTTATACTCACCATATGCTACTCAGCAACGTTCTGCTGGTGTTCTCTGAGGGTGTGGTCCTTCTTCTGTTGAGCCGAACCATGGCCACACCAATACTCTACCACCTTTAACCTTAATTTTATAAGGCTAGTGCCACACAAAAGTCGTAAAGGAAAGAATGTACGGATCTACCAAACTCAAAAAATAACAATTATCTAGTTACAGGTAGTAACATCCTCTCCTAGTCCTCCCATTTTTATAGAACAGGTGGCGAACGAGCAACCAGCGCACCTGATGGCAAGTGATCACCACCGTCCATGTATGCCCTATGCACATCCGCAACACCAGAGGAGTCACAGATGCACGGCCGGCCTCTTGGCCGATGACATTAACTGCGCAAACACAAGGCACTTTCCTGTCATCCCTTCCCTATTTCGATGTAATATATTTACAATAAGATCGGGGGAAGGTAAAGATGCAGTGTCAGGGACACGGAACACGAGACATAAGATACACCGCACTAGTACTAACATTTTGTGTTGCACAAATATTATTCCTCGGCTTGGAATCGAACCCAGAACCAGCAGACAGTTGCTCTAATCACTAAATGGCTTTCAAAGTAGGTAAAAATTTGAAAACGTTGCCATGTGGTTCCAAGCGTGGATTGGAATTTATAACTAATATAATATTTGTGAATTATTTAGTATATCAAACAATACTTTTAAGTGTCCATACTAATATCGTGAGAAAACCTGCACATCGAAGAAATAAATTTAAAAAGAAACCTCGATACCTACCTAGATACGATACCTAGAACATATATTATGATCAAAAATCCTCTCTAGAGTGAAGGCTTATGCCTAGTAGTGGGCTTTATACATACAGACTAACCTTACTCTTATAAAAATACATTTCTTTAAATAAGTCACTGTGTTGCCATCTTTAACTAATACCAGTTGCGCAGGCGCACGTGCGGCCCCGCATTTAATGATGGCCCGTGGCAGCGGCGGACAGTTGTGCATAAAATATATCTCGCTACCACGACTTGCAATATCATTATAGCCTCGGAGATATGATCTACCGTTTCGATTATTCACGGAACAGGAGTGGGAGTTTATTGTGTTGTTTGCACCACTTAGGTAAGATTGGCAACTTGTTATTTGAAAATCATGTAGTCAGTAGCCAGAGATCTTTCTTATCATAATACAGATAACGAACACGCAGCTCACCTGATGGTAAGGACCAACCTTCATCTTCAGCGAATATTCAAGATTTATATACGTTGTCTCACACCCATCTCCAATAAAGTCTTAGGGACTTAAGATGGAAATGCTCGCTATCAGTTCTAGGATCTCCAGATCCCAGCACCCACCAAACGAAACACGGTTATGCTACTATTCCGTTCGAGTCGACCTATTCATACTGCTGGCAGGAAATATTTGAAACATATCTTTATCACGATGAAATGTGATATTGTCTAATAAGCCGCAATTCATGGGTTAGTGTTGAAGCAATATTTGTGTAAAACTTGGTAACGTGGTAAAGCAACGATGTAGCTAATTTCTGGCTACAACTTGAATGGGTTGGCACGCCGGGTTGGGGCAACGCAAAAAAGTTTACCAAGGTTAAATTGCGTCAGCATAACGTTGACGTGTTTTGTACGGCATTGACATTCTGTGACATGTATATAGGTGAGTGCAAATAATTTAATACAATACAAAAAATTATCGACCTACTTTATTGCTGGTGATGAAATATTCCTTCCTTCACTCCCACCTTTTCATTCCCGATTTTCTGACATTCGAATGGTATGATATAAAATAATAATTAAGCTTTTTCTTCATATTGAGTTATAGAAGTAAAGTAAACCTGTACTTTCTACTTCTTAAGATTTATTTCCATTAAGAAAGTTTAAAAAGTGGTAAGAACATATTGCTTAACAGATCCGAAATCATTAATAAAACTGGATTATTGAGAGTACACTTATCCAGGTACAAGCCTTGGTTATCTGAACAGGACACCTTGAAAGCAACCGGAGCTTTCTTATCTCACCAAGTGTTTGTTCCTATACGGAGACTTATCTCCGCTAGATGTGATACACATTTCGCCTGAAGGCTCTGAAATAAGCGGAATTTGGTTTATCCTGATGGTTTCCAATTATGGAATATGTTAAGTCGTTGATCCGAGCATCAGCTATTTTTTATTTTTAGTTAAGTAATGCATTTTTTATGAAACTATCGTTTCATTTAGCTGTACTAACATGATGGAGCGTAAATAATGCTAATAAAACGAAAGCGGAGCGGTCTCCACTACCCAGTGTAATAAACGTTGTTACATCAATATAAAACAAATCTCGATTTGTGTTATAGCATGGTGGCATGGCAAATGGTTATTTTTTTTTAGAAATAATGCTAGCAGTGCTAATACTAACATGCCGGTTAACCTTGTGCTACGAGATGTATATTGTTTATATGTGGTTCAATAATGTAATGGCTAATTCAAACGTACGACTAAAAGTTTCGTAGACAGTACACTAAGCCGTTAGGTTATTAATTGTTCTTGTTGTATGTGTGGGTGGTATACACTTGATAAATTTTCACACATTGTCTATACATCTAGATTACTCTTACAGAATCGAATATTTAGTGGCCCAACATGAACATCTATATTGATCACCAACCATAGAGTCTAATACGGGAATATCCGTTACGTCCGGACGTGTACAAATGGTGCATCTGAAATTGCCCAACGGCCGATAGATCTCGAGGCCTTATCCCATCTCCAACTATCACCAGCCTTGTAATCAATGACATCTGATATCGTACGTCATTCGATTGATTCATGCCTAGTGCTGTTAATGTTATCGATACTTCACTTTTTTTATACGCGGTTTCAGTTAAGGCAGAATTAAGGTGTAATGTAATGTGTCTTTAACCGATTACGATCTTCCATATGTTACTAACGATTACTTCATCTACAGAAGGATATAATTACATATCCTTCTGTAGATGCAAATATCATAAACATAAACCTATATGGGTAGTGATAGCAGCTATTTAGTTCTTTGGTGAATAAAAAAGTTTTTAAAAAACTTTCATATTGCATGTGAGTAGTGTGTAATATTATTGCTGCTACTTGGCTGTGGGGTGTGGTCTTCTATGCGAGGCAAACCTTGAAACTTTATCTAGATAGTCTTAGATACACATGTGGAGATAGGTATCGGTGATAGAAGATGCCAGTAAATTCAATGCATGTCTTCCACCTAGGACGCAGGGTATCTTTTAAAGATATCCCCTGAGAAAGGTTGCCTTAGGTATGTAAGGATTTGATGTATGAAAAAATAAACCATTTGCTGTTTGAATGTATTTATCAAAGAACATATTCGTTATATACAGTCCGTCTTCCTACAGATCAGCCCACTGATCAATTGGCTATATTGGCAACCAAGCGGATGGTGCGTTTGTGCGAACATTGCCTCAATTAATGTTCAGAACTCATCTCAAACAAATTGTTCCGAATGATTGTTAAGCCCGTTTCTCTGTTATTCGAATTATTCAAATGCATTGATTGTTTTTTAATTAAAACTTTAACTTGTTATTTCAAGTATTTTTGTGTATAGGAGGAAATTACGTAAGTGTTTCTATTTAAATAAGGTATTTTTTTATTCTTTTCGTGTGTCTAAAAGCACGCGCTCGCTTTAAATTCACGGTATGCCAGCAAAACGGCACCAATGAAATTGTTAATCATAATTTTATATATCGGCCGATTTACCACGTGGCGAAAGAAGGTTTATGCCTAGCATTAGGATTTTTATATGTAAGCTGTTACTTGACCTTTTTCATTCATAAACGATATCATATCGACCCAACACGATCATCAAGGAGGCTATAAATCGTCACAATTATTGCGTGGATGCATCTACCGCCCCCGTCGCGTCAACTCGCGTGGCCACGTAATTAACTCCACCGTCCAGTCAATCGGTTCCAATCAACGGACAGTACGAGCGCTATTCAAATTTAATTCGCCTCTTCCCGATCTCGTTAAGACGCAACTCGCTTCGCTTATAAGAATTGTTATGGCCTGCCGCCATCCGCTTTGGTTTGCGAACGCAGACAGTTTGAGACAAATATTAAAATATATATACATATATTCCAGAACAGTACCAAATCCCAAAATCACATTTATAACGCAAAAACAGAATTTTCCAACGACGCAAAAGCTCCAAGATTAGCTCGCGTCATATTTCTTCATCAAATACGAATTCATTAATTCACCAAGTAGGTCACCGTACTTTCACACGTCAAATTTGCGAATGAGTAATGGTTCGGTCGACGTTTAGCAAAGACCGCTGATTAGAATGAGCCCCAAAGAACGCATGTCTTCTAGAGTCAGGGGGGGAAAGTTTTTATTGTCATCGTTTTATACATTGCTATATATTGGATGTTCTCTTGAATTTCGAACATGACGATATGTTCTGGTTATTGGTCTATAAGAAGAATTTGGGCAAACACAAGCAGTCACTCGCCGTTCCCATCCCCACTGTGATTCAAGGCATTTGCAATTTTAAACCAATGTTGAATCGACTAGGCAATAGCTACATAATACTTCTGATCATCTTGTGTGTGTAGGGAGACCGAAGACCTTATTAGTGGTGAAGAGGCATCACATCTTAGTCTTCAGGGTGGTCCCCCTGATTGTAAGTGATAACTGCGGTCTGTGGCATTATCATAAAAGATTCAAGATACATATGTGTTGTTAATCATATCGCCTGTTACGCAATGCCTAGTTTCCTATAATCGAGTTTTTATCACATTGAGATAACAAACGAGCGCACAGTTTACCTGATGTTAAGCGATTCCTGCGGCCTTCCATTCTACATTCATCCTTGACAAGGAATCATAATGCAGATGCGTTGTCACCCTTGAGGACTGACATGGAATGCCTCGTCTCGAGTAATAAAGGTCTCCGGATCCCTATACTCACCAGACTAAAACACAGCAGCATTATGGTGCTATTCCACGCTGTAAGGGCGTGGTCATACCCCGGTCGAGCTGACTTATTCATTTCACAGCCGGAAACAAACTGGAGTGTACCTCTACCACTGTAAAAAGTTTATGGTCATAAAAGTTATCGGATCCTAAAATTCATCATACAAAACAGTGTTTTTATAACTATTTCCCGTTTGTACTTTATGAGGGCTTACTCCTTCCGTGGTTGAACTGAGCCATTTTTGTTACAATCAGAAACTAGGTACATAATTTTCCGGTGAATCGTGGTCTGGGATGGGGATCACTTCCCATCAGATGAGACACTCTATTGTGCCCCCTCTTCTATTGAAAAAATAACAATACCGTAGACACGAGTAGGTCTACGAAATTTATAAAAATATATAGTACAGAATGAAAATTGAAATAGGGGAATGAACACGCACCACTAAGCGCAACGTATAGAAACAAACAATACCTCCCAAGTTTTAATTAAGTTGCATCCAAAGCAATGACACTAAAATATTAAAGCACATAAAAATATAAAAGCTTGAAAAAATGCAAGTGAGAATTCTCAGCATTTCTCCCCCACGGTCCAAACCAACGAGCACGGAGTCCCAGACACCTTGTTTAGGCCTCACAATGGAGGCGAAGACAATGGGCTAGGCGTCGAAAGCGTGACTCCGTGAGCCCGACAATGTGCAAGTACCCGCGCGAAATGACTCGGCGTACGCAGGTAACACGTTGTATTACTAGTAATGCGCTATCTCACTCTGTCGTTACTTGACAAGTTAAATAACCGCTTAGTCTACAAATTATAAGAATTACTGGTTAAATAATAATAACGTATCTAAGGCATGTTTGTCTTCACCTGGAGCTCGCTCTGAAATATGGTTTAGATTGGACCTAGCCCTAGTATTTACCGCAACACTACTGAGACCATCACATCATCACGTATATGCATATGAGAATAAGCTGCTGGTAGACCGGACAAATACGTGGTTAAGAATTATATTACTAGAACTTCGTGAAACCGGAAACAGATAATTAAACAAAATTTTTAACCTCGCTTCTACGTGACATGTTATCTCTATAGTCGTGTCTGGTATTTACAACCATCTGCGGTTAAGGCATCGCAACAGAGACCTCCGTACTCTTAAGATTTTTTTTATAGAATAGGTGGCGAACGTGCTGGCTGCCCACCTGATGGTAAGTGATCACCGACGCCCATGTACTTCCGCAACAGCAGAGGAGTCGCAAATGCGTTGCCGGCCTTTAAAAAGGTGTAGGCTATTTTCTTGAAGGTCCGTCTCTTATCGGTTCGGAAACACAGCTGGCGACAACTGATTCTTCAGAGTAGTTGTGCGTGGCAAGAAATTTCGCGTGAAGCGCACAGTGATTGATTGCCAACCATCGAGATGATGGGAATGAAATTTTGAATTCTGTCGTGATGTACTATAATTAAGGTCAGCAGCTGGAATTAATCCGATTAACCCTTCAGAACACTCCCCATGGTAAATTCGGTAAAAAATGCAAAGAGATGCAATATAAGAGATAATGCATCTCTTATATTGCATTGCACAACGACGGTGAAACAAGCCGATCGGAAAGTACCTGGTCATCCACGATTCGAGCCGCTCTCCGTTGAATGCGTGCGAATGGGTGCCCCAGCCCAGAGATGAGAACAGTATTCCGTAATGTTTTAATCTCATACTGGGTTCTCCTAGATGCCACCCGTATCGTCCGCTGGTTTCTTTCCCCTTCTCCCAAAACCTCGGCCGTCTAGACTCTCCCGTTACGGCCTTACCGTCTGGTTGATCTTTATATATTTATTTTATTGTATTTCACATATTTGTTTTATTTCGTATTTTTTTTATTTTAACTTTCAGTATTGTATTTATTTTATTGATCAACCTGACGAATATAAAAAATAATATCCTATATAATATATATTTATTGATTGTCACATTGAAATATAAATTATGCTAAGTACAAGTAAATAACAATAGTGGAGTGTTACCTTGCGTGTGCCTGTGTTATGGATCACCACGTTCTTTCCTCTGGACACAACCATGATATTTATACATAAGCTTATAAACGAAATAGTAAAAGCTCTATAAAGCAATTTTTGTTTATAAAAAAATTAAAATGTATGCTAGGAATTCTATTGACATTATCAACATTCTCCACTCCAACTAAATTTTAATGCTTGTGCTTGGACCCTACGACAACGCTAAGTTATACATAATATGAATATACTAGTTAAGTGCGCGGTTAATGATTTGTTTGATTCTAATGTTAAAGGAGACAAACAAATACATAACGATACCAGAACACCGCGGCGCGACAAAGAAAACCATCTTTATATAGATAGATGTATGTCTTCCATCTTAGTCTTGAAGATATCAACATTAGCGTCATTAACTGCTTTAATCACACTAATACATATTACAAGAAGGTAAAATTATATTGCCAAAGTTTTTAGATATATTGTTACTAACTTTTTTTTGAAATGGAAAGATAGCAAATGAACATATACTGACTATTTGTAGTGCATGTTGTTTAAATTGTGACATATTATTGCCTTCTAGCAAAAAGGTGGCGACGCAATAGCAAAATAAAGGAAATTCAATTACAAAAAAGTCGATCGTTAAAAGCGGATTCAAGTGCGATTAAAAAAGTGTCGCGGTCCTCGTGATTGTGACTCGGTCCGCAATTTGGGGAATATTTGAAAGATAGTCGTTTTAAATAACAGGATCGTTATAATATGATAATAATAATATCATTTTAAAAATGGGATTGTTTATTTAGGACTGTTACCACAATATTTTAAAATACAACCTAGATTTACATCTAGGTTTAAAAGCATTATAGTCATGCTGCAGCATGCATGGTTCGGCGGGCTCGACCAGGGAGGGTCATGCCCTCACAGAATACCAGCATAGTACTGCTGTGGATGTAAGTGTAGGGAACCGAGGTCCAAATTACAGGCATTCTATCACAGTTCTCAGGAGTGCATCATGCATTATTCATGAGCTTTCTAAATATTTGGTGAAGATAAATGGCGATGTCATGGACCGCTATCATCAGGTCCATGCATGTACCTAAAGTCCATGCAGAAACTAACCTAAAAAATACTCCACTTACGGTTAACACCGTGTCGATTAACGTCGTATATTTCAAGAAACTAACATGCCGTAAGTACGAGTACTGCTTGTATACATAATTAAGTTCTAAAACTATATTCATATACCAATAGTTAGTCAAATGTTTAAGAAGATTAATTAGCATGCAAGACTTTCTTCCCGGCAATGTATCTAATTAGCTTACTGACGATTGAACTTATCGGCAGGCTTGCATAGAGAAATCAAGTTAAGATGAATATCGTAGCGAAATGGTGTATTCAATAAATGAACGAGTAGACCAAGTTTGATTTAACTCAACTTTAATACAACTTGACAGATAATATTTTTATTATTACCCACAAGCTTATATATTCTTAACTTTCGATATGTTATTAATTTTATTTGTTTATAATCTTTACTTTTCATTGTATTAAGGGTATCAAACGATCACAGCTGATGGTGAGTGATTCATCCTGAATGTGTATCATGGGCACGAGCCCACATAAGTAATCATAATGTAGATACGCTGTCAAGCCTGAGAACTAAAATGGAATGTCTCCGGATCGCTACACTCGCCAGACGAAACACAGCTAAGGTTATGTATGCAGCAATTTTACGCTGGTATTTTGTGATCATTACCCCGTCGGGCCGACCCTTGCCACTTGTAGAAACTAAACGTAGCGTAGATCTACCCCCGTTGATACATATTTTTTTATTCCTGTGAGAGTAACTAAAAAGCACACAGTTTACCTGATGCTAAATGATTCCTGCGGCCCATGACATCTACATTCATCCTTGACAAGGAATCATAATGCAGATGCGTTGTCACCCTCGAGGACTGAGTTCGAATGTCTCGTCACCAGTAAGGTAAGGTCGAAGGTCTCCGGATCCCTATACTCACCAGACGAAGCACAGCAGCATTATGCTGCTATTTTATTCTGGTATTCTGTGGGGACGAGGTCCCACCCTGGTTGAGCTGACCCATTCATTCTGCTAGGAACAAACTGCAGCGTGACTCTACTACTGTTTAACACCAGTATGACTTCACCACTGATTCTTTACATAAATTTATATTTTAATTATCAATATTTTATTTATTACTTTATGAAACATTACGCGTTTGTTTCGTGTTTATTAATAATGTAACTGTGAAAGTTCCCATCCATTGACGTGGATAGAGGATTATTTCAGTCCAACTGACACTGTAACCCAGGTCCGATTTTATCTTATCTGCTTTAAATCGGTTATGGCATGACGAGGTAGCGTAGTGTACAACAACTGTTTATGTCACTTTAATGCCGAAATGGATCAAGATACCATATTTTCCATATGTCCCTAATCCAATTTCAATCCAACAGTCCACTTTATCATCATCATCTCAGCCCTTCACTAGTCCATTACGGAATATTGACCCCAGACTACAGAGATGATTCTGAGTCACCGGCATCTGTAGGAAACCACGATTACATACTAGATTACATACAACTTTTAGGTGAACTGTGAACTAGCTAGTTAGCTTCTTATTACAATTAAAATATATTAAAATATTTTGTAAAGAAATGTCAGCTTTTTTGCAAGTAACTTTGACAGACAATCCTCGAGATACGAAGTTTCGACTTAAGTCAAACAATTTTTGACACCCTTAAACAGGTCAATTGATTAGATTAACGCTCTAAGGTAGCATCTATTCGCTTTCCGACTTGCATAGATCGGACCCTAATCGTCTACTCTATTTTAATATTTTTTTAACCATAATTATTGAAGCCCATAGTAGTGAAACAGCAAAAAGCGTAAAACGTGTATCGCGTGGGGCCAGTCTTCCCATAAACAAAACGGCAGCTGTACTAGATGTGGCAAAAAGTTACAACAGCCATGGTTGGTTATGGAGATCAGCGAATACGCAGATATGGCACCTCGCGGGCAACAGTTGGGCTTGGTTGTATTCGTGGCTTAAATATAGCCAATTATGGACAAATTTAGCCTAATTTTTTTAAATTTTCATAATATCATTAGTGTTATTTTTTTTGGTTTTATCATAATCAATAATTAAAAACAACATGATCGTCAAATAAAAACATAAAATGGCTGTTATATTTGCTATGTGTACGGATCTGGGGACCCGATTAGAGTAAGTAGGCATTTAACCCTATCATCAGCCAAATCCGCAAAGACTACATTCTAGTATTCAGTTTATTTGTTGGTAAGTGATAACCGTGGCCCATGATATCAACATTCATCCTCACAGATTCAGGATATCTTGTCTCCGAAGACTAATATGGAATACAACGTTACCAATATTGGGTACCCTTAAGAATTATAGCAGCGTTATGGTTTATACTGTGAGGACGTGGTCCCTCTTCTGGCCTGACGACTCATCCATGTTCCCTTCCTTTTTTTGAGAAACCTTATTTAACAAACTGTAGCTCGATAAAAAATAATTGTGCAGTATAAAATACAGGCTATATTACTGAAGGTATGCTAGGGCTTCTTGGTTACCCTTACAGGTATATTCTGCCCGTAAGGGTAACCTTGGTTATAATATCAAATATATTTATTTGTGCTTGTTTATTAGTAACGTGATTGTCATTTATTACACACACACGATATATGCCATATGAGATTCTTGTGCCTGTCAACAATCTGCGTATTTAAGGCCTGGCATTTCTGATATAGAGACATTATCTATCGTAAAATACACAAGATTGTTCTGACCTTTCACATAGTCGCCTCCTTCGTGAGCTACGAGACGAGATTACGACCAGACAGCTAGACATATCCATCCATCCTATTCATAGTAAATATAAATATAGTTTCTGTGAGAAGTAATTTCAGGTAAATATATAAAACTATGCACTGCGACCATGAAATGAAATTACTTGTAATTAGCTTAGCTTAGTGCATTCAATTCCGCCACGAGGCCCCACTGCGGATTGGTGGACGTCATCGTCAATATAATTTTTTTATTATTTTTTCTTAGACATTCTCCTTCTTCTACAAGCATGTGGTAAATTTCTAAAAATATGGTTGGTAAAACAATTTCATATATATAGCCCGAAGTTTACAAATAAATATTTCGATACAGTAATTTAAGTTTTTAAAATTTTCGATCTAAATTTTAAAATAAACGCCGCGTCCAATCCTTTCTGGCTTCGTGTGATGTCCGAACGTCCACAGTGACCATAGGAGCCTTTTCTCGTTTATACGGCAATAGTATTACTATGCACGGGCAACGAGTGCTGATTCAATTTGAAATAGCATTTGCATTTGTTTTGTTTCTTTACATTTCGCGTTTCGTACAGTGGCGGGTACTTAGAGCGACTTTATGATAAATTCTGAGCACTATGCAAGGTTGTTAACGTTTTTATTTGATATATTTTTATTAGGCTTGTATTTGTGAGTGTTGTTTGCTATTTGTACTTATGTATGGTTGTTTGTCTTATTACGTGACTTTTGAGGTACGTAGTCAGAACACCTGACTACAGAGACATGGGTTTTCTGATCTTCTTTTTTTAAACTTGAATTGGTAAGTGTTTGGATGCTATTCTACTTGATGGTAATTGGCGATTTATCCCCAGATGGTAAATCCACTATCTCAGTAAAACCCATCATAAAAGGTCATGTCTTTTGCAAACTAGATCAACAGCATGACAAATCGTACAAAATGTTACCATGGCCCGTTGCATAACCGTGTTATCCTCATCATCATCATGTCAGCTCATAAGCTATCTTGAATAATCTATCTATCTATCGACTGCACGCAGATTTCAAAGGTAGTAACTCCATCATGCGCAATTTATAGCATCTGTGGTACGTCTTATCAATAGCTAGTCAGCTTTAAGTTTGTTGGAAAGATTATCTTCCATCTATTGTCCATGACATCCTCTCAGAATACCTCTGTAAAAAGTAGAGAACTGGATAATCATTTACAGTATACAGGCACTCCATCTAAGTCTTCATTAACCTTTCCCAGTAATGTTACTAAGTTTCCCAGTAGTGATTATGTTTTGTGTACTTAACGGACGGAATCTAAGTACACGCACTTATTTATAACCCCTCAAGATAAATATTGCTTTTAATATATTTTTAAATAAAACCTAAAACGTTTGAGGCCAACGCATAAATTATTTGTAAACGTGTAATGATTTCGTTGAAGTCAATTTATTCTTCCATTGTAACAATTTGATTCTTTTACACTTACTGAATATCACCCATTGTTTGGCTATTAATTGGGTTACACCATCGATTCCTCGTTCCACAACAGCGAGGTCGATTGGGTGCGTTACCCTGACTTTTATTAAGACAAACGGTTCTTCGTTAACTAACGGTTTAATCGCCCATAAACTGCGATATGACGCGCCCCTGAAAACCTTTTGTTTGATGAGACAAAAATTAAAAATATGAATTAAAAAAAAGCGCCACATGGTTTAGGATACAATCTGAGAAACCTAGCGCAAGTATTTTTGCTTAGTTGGAGTGGTTAACCGAAATATTAGTAACGTTAATAACATGACTAATATTCTTTTTTTAAAAAATCTGTACTTTGAATTAACTATATCATTAGCACCGGGGATCGAACTCAGTTTGCTAGCGTGTAATTCAACCTTGTAGACGCTCTACCACCACGGCACCATTTCATATATTAAAACAAAATAATATTTTAATAAAGGAGTTTGAAATAAAGAGGTTATTTAAATGCAAAATAATGCGGCGTAAAATTAATCGACTATACGAAATGCACTCAAATATTTTCACGGTATCGCCGAATTTAACATTCGTTCGGCACCCAAGCGGTGTACACGTTTATGAAGTCGGCACATTAATTGCCTCGTTAAAACTCGACAAGGTTCGATACGATGCGTTTGTACCGAAAAGTAGCTAACACGCGAAGACGATTAAGCATTGCGGATTTTAAAAAAGTTTATTATAAGCAGGCGAATATAAAAATTGACGATTAACTCTCCCGTAATATGGCTGACGAAATTAACGGCTCATGTGCGTCATTCGCTTATGTTATTTATAATATTACGCTCAAGCACTAATTTCACCTGACGGTAAACGAAGACTTTCGCCAATGGGATCTACATCTGTTCTCAACTAAGATTCAAAATACACATGCGGTGCCATGGTGCTAAGAAGGATATATAATGCTTGGTTAACTGTAATTGGATCTCCGAAATCCTATTAGCACCTTACGAAACAAAGTAGCCTTATGCTGCTATTTCTATATATTACAAACGAGCACACAGTTCACCTGCGGCCCATGACATCTACATTCATCCTTGACAAGGAATCATAATGAAGATGCGTTGTCATCCTTGAGGACTGTGATGGAATGCCTAGTCACCAGCAATAAAGGTGTCCGGATCCATATACTCGTCATACGAAACACAGCGGCGTTATGCTGGTATTCTGTGAGGGCGTGGTCCCATCCCAGTCGAGCTGACCCATTCATTCTGCAGCTAGAAACAAACTACAGTGTAGCTCTACCACTGTTTATTGTATGTAGTTTGGTTATTAATGTTATAAGTATACAGATTTTTTTGTGAATTTTTCCTTCAACATTATATATGTAACATTCCCTGGCTTCAACTATTCCGTTACAATGTACTCGTATAGTTAAAACGCCAAATATAATTGAAGCAAACCGTTGCTCTGTACTCGACTAAAAGATTTTATATAACATTTATAGGTAAAAATAAATTGAAGCAAGTCTGTGTAAACTCAGCGCTATTTGTTAGCTGTAATGGTGTTTTAAAAAACTTGGCCTCGGAGTTATTTCCACTCATTGCACATTTTTAGCAACAACTTCGATTATTTTTGTATCGTAACGCGATGCGGAACTTTTCACTGCAAAATGTATGAGATATAGTTCTTTTTTTCAGTAATATATTATTTTTTTTATTGAAAGATTTAAGTTAAATTTCAGCATGTATATTAATAATGGTAGAGCTACGTCGCAGCTAGTTTTCTGCTGCAGCGTGAAAGCATCAGATTGAATGGCGAAGGACCGAGTGGAAAGAAGGAGTGTACGGATACAAAACAAGTCACCCTTGAGGATGCCTTGCAATGTCTGTATCTGTAATGTGAGGGTCCGGTTTTTTCCCAGTCCGACCCATTCATGCAGCAACCAACAAACCGCAGCATAACTCAAGCACTGTTAAAAATTAATAACTTTTCTATTTACCCTTTGTACTGGTGACGATTTTTAATATGGGCTACCAACAACTATCGGACTAATTTTTACAAACAGTTCTAGGACAATTTCACACGGGCGCGAGTATCTTCATAGAAACTTGATCGTGTTGTTATGAAAAAAAAGATTGTACTTTTTTAAAATTACATTTTAATAATTGAATACATAAAAAGAAAAATTAACTTTTTGAATGCAATAATGTCGTCTCAGCGGTGTTAACTGAAGCATCTACATGTATAATAGCAACGGGCTAAATTTATATTTTAAAGCAATAAGTAAATAAGAAGTTTTTAAATTAATCCGCCATTGCAACTAATATATTTTTTGTAACTGTTAAAATAAATGGCATCGGTCATATAAGTAATTATTAACATCACAGCCCACCAATAGTCCACTGCTGAATACAGCATGGTCCACCTTCATCCACAGCCACCTGCATCAAACGATTTCCCGTAAACGTGCATAGGTTGTCGCTCCATCTAGTGGGGATTCGACCTACGCTGCTATTGCCCATCGATAGTTTCCCCCACAAGACCTTATAGACCTATTTCTCATCGGTCATCGCCCTTACTCAGCTGGTCTCCCGCTCGCGAGTCTAATCACATAAAGCTGTAAGTTCTCAGGAACAACAGCAATACTCACACATATAAAAATAAAAGTCGGTCTTCGATTATTGAGCTATGTCATATCACCTTTTCCTAAAGCCACATGTATAATTAAAACAAAATTATTCCACGTCGGACACGCTAAATTAGGATTCCCTCTTATTTACCGCAAACGAAGTTAACCAAATCCATTTCGGTACATAATCTGTTTGAATCGGACGCACAAGCCGAGCGTCGTCAAGTCGGCAACTCCTGACAACCGTATAAATTAGTTCGGCCACCCGCTAATTGTTATTCTAGGCACACTTGGAAACAATTCCTAGGGTTTATGCTAATGTCAAAGGAAAGTATTTGCCGGCGTTATCTGAGTGATGGATAGACGGTGCCGTGGGCACGCGAACGTAAAAATGTTGGCCGCTTTCCACAGATAAACTATCGAGATTTTCGAAACGACTTAATAAATAAGTTAATTTAATTCATTAGTAAATCTGTTGCCCTCGGGTGCTTTGTTTAGCGCCGTTCATTATAATTCTTTCCTTGAGTAATGAAGTTTTGTCTTTTGTTTATTTATATATTTAATCTTTATTGCATTACCCCGTTAAAGGTATTCTTTATCAGTCAACCAAAGATGTGGTGAGAAATTGTGAAGCAATTAACTAAATATTGAAATAAAATAAGCAAAAAACTAAAAAACACCAACAAGTATTACATACTTGCAGGCCAAAAGTTTAAGACCACCTTAATTAAAGTAGGAAAATAAAGTAAAACACAAATAAAATATTAAATGTTTAATTAACCTGTTATATCATCTAATAGAACATTGATTGGCAAACAATATTCTTTAAAAGCGTAAAGAAATATTAACAGTCCATGCAAAAATGGCTATATTTAGCTAAACTGATTTTTCATCAAAAAATCCTCCTTTACATTTTATGACTTTTTTCACAAGTCTCGGCATACGGGCAATCAATTTGTTAATGGTGTCTTGTGATATATTGTTCCAAATTTCGCATAAAGCATTCCACATTTCTTCTAGTGAGGATTGGCCACGATTACGGACGTTCCTACCAACTTCTTCCCATAAAAGTTCAACGTGATTGAGATCCAGGCTCTGAGGAGGACAAACCATGTTTTTTTACCCCCATTGTGCCTCTTCCTCTAAATATCCTCTACATAATTATGAGCTATGCTTTAGATCATTATTTTGTTGGAAAATGAATCCATCTCCAATTAATCGTAACCCGGAAGAAACTACATTTTGTTTTAAAATGTTTTTTTGTACTGTTCCTTTTTCAAAATTCCTTAAATTTTTATCAAATCCGCAGTTCCTTGGCTAGAGAAGCAACCCCAGACCATAATTGAGCCACAACCATGCTTGATTGTTAGGACTACACAATCTGACATCATCTTTTCTTGGGCACTGCGTCGAACGTAAATTTTACATTTTGAACTGAATAGTTCAAACTTGGATTCATCGGTCCAAATCTTCTTCAGTCCAATCTCGATGGCCCACTGTTTCCGTTTTTCCTGATTTTGCGGCCTTAGCAGAGGTTTTCGAACGGCAACGCGATCATACAACTGCGCATCTCCTAGTCGCCGTTTTACTGCAGTCAATGATAAAATTTTAACTCGGATTTTGTTTACGTCAACGCAGATTTGTGGTGCTGTTAAGCGTCTATTTCTTTTGCTGGTAACAATAATGAAATTATCTTCACTAGACGTGGTAGCTCTCGGCCTTCCCGAGCGTAGACGAACTTGAAAACTGCCTGTCTCCCTCAATCAAGTTATTGTGCCATGTACACAAGTCTTCGATAACTTCAGTTGTGAAGCAATCTCACGTTCGGATTTGCCTTCATTATGTAAAACAACGATGGCAAAACCCACTTTACTGCTAATTTCTCGAGCTTTTCTCATTTTATGACGTCTTCATTGTAGAAACCACAAGTTGACCAAAGACTAATTGAGATTGTTTGTGAACAAACTCAAGTAAACTCGGGTAATAATAAGTCATAAACACGTGTTTTCAGAAGCTTAATAATCCTTATTATTGACCAATGCGTAACAAAAGCAAAGTATTTAGTAATGAGGACATTATAAAAATATTATTACGACTCTATCACCTGGCTCTAGCGCAGCGTTTGTCGGTGTTTGACGGAAACAATAGATGTTTATTGTCCAATAACTTGAAAGTAAACAATAGAATTACTTTATATATGTATATGTATGGTTGACTATGCTCTAACATGCACTCAAGAGAGTCTATGTATATATATATATATATATATATCAGCAGTGATATCAAAACATGGAATGTAAGTTTATCATCTGGCCACGACGTTTACTAACGGAGGTCCTGGTGAGCGATTGATGGCGGAAAATATATCAAAAACTACTAAACTACATACACATTGGCATTCGATTGATTGTCTTCTTAAGGATCATATTAAAACTGAAAACTTATACGCTGTTTTTTTTCTAAAATTGGTCTGTATGTTTGTAGATATGAAAGTGATTTTGGTTAAGTGTTATTTTATCACTGAATTGACTTACTAAAATAATATTATTTTTGCTTACACAAAACGTAAAAACTGTTGTTAGGCAAATAATAAAAACAACGAAGGTCAAAATTAAGATATAAATATATTCTCAGTAAACATAACCCTTTCCTTTCAAGTCAAACGCAATAATACAAAGAAATCAGCACAAAGCTCCAAACACGTTAGATAATGCGAAAGAAGCCTTAATAAAATTTTCAGGCGCGCGAAAATTTACTTTCAGTACGCTTAGCAAGGCCGGGGCGGGCGGCAGTCTACGGTACGTCGCCGCATTGGGCGGGCGCGAATCTTCGCCCAACTTTGCAATAAAATCCAACGCGCTGTGCTGTGAATGAATCCAATGATAGTGTGACCGAATGATTCTATTCTTGTATCGAAGATACATTCAACTTGAATACTGATCTTGATACTCGAATGTTAGCGGGAGTATTGTTTTTAGGTTGTGATATTGTGTAGCCATTGACAGTTTTGTGATAGGTAAGTTAATTTTGAACGTGTTTTTTTAAATCGTTTTCAATAAATCACAATGATGTTTTTAACTTCTCTGGTGTTGTTGATCTGCATGTATCGGCGGCGGTGATCACCTAACATCGGGTCACCTTGCTCGTTCGCCACCCATATAAAAAGAAGATGTTTTACGTATTGAAGCGCTTAACGAGACGTTTAAAGAGCGTGTAATAAATAAAATCATAGTAACATAATTTATATACTTTTAAAATTTAGTGTTAGTATCTTTTTTACAACCGCAATATATGTATTATCTTACCATTCGAAACTGGGATGGCAGAGAATGCATTTTAGCATTAAATTCGATTTTTTTCATGTCTGTTTGCTAATATAGTATAAATGAATAAATTAATATAATAGGTATATGATGTAAGAATTACATATAAGGTTAATTTAACAAAACAGATATGGAAGATCAATTTTGACGAACATATAGTGATGGATGGAAGCCAAACAATGTAGATGAAAATAAATAGGCTATTTAGTGTAGCCCTTCTACACGTATTAAGGTAACGTGTAGAACTACTTAAGTTTTACGTTAACTATTTAAGTTTTTTTAAACTTACAGTAGTGTCTTCAATATACTAATCGGTACTGATTATATTTGGGATCGTATTTATAAAAGTAATTATTATTAACTTTTGGAGATTTTTCTAACATTTAGTCTATTATATTTATATTTTTTATTTTATGATAATACGTATATTATAACCATTTTAGTATGATATTAGTTTTTGATAGAAGAATGGAAAATTATTTCTAATAAACTATTACAATATCGAATTATAGATCCTACTCTACTAACTCGCAAGTTTCCTCTCTAGAAAAGCAGGATATTCTGCTATGCCATAGATTCCTTTTTTTATTTATTAGTGACATGCAGATTTCTCCACACATTTTTCTTCCCAGTTTCCAGTTCACCGGTGCCGGGGGGATCGAACTCGGTTCGCTCGCGTTCCGTGAAATTAAAAGCGACCGCGCTTAATCATTGATCTACCACGGCTTAAGGGAATTAAATGCCTAATTAAATGTGTTTCATATTGTTGAGAATTAAAATGTATATTATTTGGCATATTTTACAGAGTTCTTTTTATCACTGTAAATATACTATGTATTAACGCAATAAATATTGAAAATGAGATGGACATAAATTTGATATGGTTCCTTAAGTCGAGGTACTGAACGTTTTTTTTTAAATTTCGGTACGCTATCTAACCGGTTTCGATCCCTCGGTCGGCACCAATTAAATTTTTAATAATAATTTTAAGTGATGATTTACCACTTACTCGGCGGTGAGAAAACATACAATACATACATGTCCGTAAAATATATATATATATATATAAAAATGTTTCTAAGACATGAAAAGCAGTAAAGCGCCTGGTGGATTATGCTCTAATTTTATGGGATCTACATATATATATATATATATATATATATATATATATATATATATATATATATATATATATATATATATATATATATATGAGAATATATGAGATAGAGTGCAGTCTGAAAAAATTTAGGATTCTAGTCAGCCATTAGATTATTGTGAACAATCTTCTGCACAAGAATTAAGGCTTAGTTGAGTCTGCATTCTTTGTCTTAAAGAATTTGATGGGTGACCGCTTATGGGGTTTTCTATCGAGTGTTTCAGTACTTTGGAGACTTGGCATAGCTAAGTCATCCATCATACAGTCGAGTAGATGAAATAACAGTGATTTGGTCATGTTGAAGCGTATCGGTAGAGTTATAACTCTGACATCGGAATTGGCCTTTTACCATACGATGTTAAGATTGTACAAAACTTGTCACTTTATTGCCGTTATTCTTGGTTAAGTTAAAATGTCTGGAAAAGTTAATACAAATGTTCTTAGTTTAAATATTTTTAATGGGCATGAAAAAAATTTTCACAGCTATCAATTTCATCTAGAAGATCGCGTCTGCTGAGGAGTTGTCTCGTAATGGCGCGATCTTGTTCAGTATTGCGTGACAGAAACAGCCGTTGACTTTTTTTTTAATAATAGTCAAACAGCGCTGTAATTGAGTACCCCTGATCGCTACCTCTATCATACGAAACACAGCAGTAACGCTCATGTGTTTCGTATTCTCCAATTTCTGCTGGTATCCTTTGTGGGATGGTCCTGGTCCGATCAAGTTGAATTCATATTGTAGCCAGTAACTGCGAGGTGGCTCACTGTTTATCATTATATTATGTATATCATAAAATTTATAACGCACGGTTAAAATAAATAACATTCCCGTTTACCAATCGCATGGTGAATTCGAACCTGCGACCTTAAGTTTCGCAAACCGTACCCAAGGACATTAGGCTATTGACCACAAGCTATGAGACTTGAGGCTAAATTTCTATTCACCAGTTATTGTAACTACTCAATCATCACCATGACGGTACTCACCAGCAACATACGGATCTTTACGCTGGTATGAAAACATGTGTAAGGACAAGCTTCACTGCAATCATCGTCATCGTCCGGCTTTGCCTCAAAGCTCATACCTGAGCCACCTGCATCTCTCGACTTCCTGCAGACTTGCTTAGATGGTTACCCTGTCTAGTAGGGGTCATCCTACGCTGTGATGCCCAATACTTGGTTGTCTCCCGAGAACATTTCATCTTCATCGGTTATTAGTTAATTAACAAAGCTAAAGTTTATTCCTTACACACAGCAAACTTCCTGGAAGTCGATGAACGCAGGTGGCTGGTGGTGGTCGACTGCCAGTCGGATGTTGTCACTCATGAACCTTCTTCCCCATCGAAAAAGCTTAGCACTACTTAAATCTTTCGTAATTTATAACCGCCCACAGAACGCTGCACATGTCTTTTGCTACTTTGTTGTCCTTTTTAACAAATTTAACGTTTTGCACACATTTGCCCTCAGTCATATAGCGGGTGATCGCATCGGGTATGCGGTACGGTCTTAATAAACACCGCATGAATCATTCGTTCCCTTGCGACACTGTTTGATTTAAGCTTTGCGCGATTTTAACTTATGCGGTCATTTGTGAGTGTCTGATGGGGAGTCTGTTGAACTTAAATTATAAATAAATGAACCAACTCGCGAAGAGCCGTGCTAGCTCAGTGATCGCTTATAATTTCACGGTATGCGAGCAAATCCCGAGTTCATAACCGGTGCCAAAAAAAAAGCTAATGCCAATTTTAGGCACAACTTCAAGAAACTTGAAAAAATATTTCAAGACATGTGCAGACGACCGTCAAATTGCATTGGAACCGGACGAACTTTGCTCCTCTCTAAAGAGGCATTTGCCCAACAGTGGGATCTAAATTATAAACAGGCTGTTACTTTCGTGCTTTAATTTTTTACGTAATTTTACAAAATGACAGACGACCACTGGAGTCTGGTAGGATATTTTTAATAAGCAATTTTCATTACATCCTATCAATTAACAATTTAGAAGTACGAGACAAAAAATACTCACACACAAACAGAATCATAACAATATATGGCGAAGGCACTGTTTTGTTTTGTTACTAGCAATTTTGGTGCCAATATGTAACATTAGTTGGAAGTAATCTTATATAATTGCATGTTGATGATACGCAAGGAAGACTCCATAACGAGCAGTATTTCGTCCATCTCCTGGCAACTTGGCGACTAATTCGGCCGCCACATTATCCCGTATTTGTATTCCCTTTTTTCCGGGACTTGTTGTCGTAAATTATGGCGATAAATTGTCCGGGACACATTCCCGTTCCCCGGGATTAATTAAACCCTATAACTGTTCTGTTGTGCCATGCTTTTATTATTTATTATGAATGTGTTAATTTTGTTTTGCTGGCGCTTTACCGTGAATTGACAATTAGACCGACAGTTAATTCAATTATGTACCCAACACTTGAAACGTTTTCGGTTTAGACAATTTTAAATACAATAATGACCACATTACCGCACGTGTTTATTGATCTATTGATATCTGATTTATTTACCTTACAGAAGTCAGTATTTGTATAACATATATTTACTGGGCTACTTTTGATTGTACCGGTTGTTACCGCAGTTATTTTTGGTGAAGTTAAATAATCTATCTTGAAAATTTTTAATTGATATTGAAATAAATGGTTTGGGGTTTTTTTTACCATTGTTGGCTAGCAATGTTAGTAACATCACTAATATTCCGTTTCACTACTCCAACTGAGCTGAAACAACTTTTCTTTTTTTTGCTTTTATAACATTGAGAGTAACACCCGAGCACACAGTTCACCTGACGGCAAGTGATTCCTGCGGCCCATGACATCTACATTCATACTTGATAAGGAATCATAATGCATAATTGTTGTCAGCCTTGAGGATTTTAATGGAATGCCTCGTCACCAGTAATATAATCAATAAAGGTCTTTTAAAGGCTGGTAAAAGGCTTGTGTTAGGATATGGTACATGACAATATTCGAAGGGCAGATTCGAACCTCCGACCCTAAGTTTTGCAGATCGCACCTTAAACAATTAAGCTATTGATGCTTCAAGTCAGCTTTCATCCTAAGTATAAAATTTTCTGAGGAGTTGTCTCGTATTAGCGCGAATCTGTTCAGTATTGCTTCGCAGAACCTGCCTTTGTTTTCTAATATTAGGGATGACAAATAAGCACTAGTACCCCCGACGATTATGATGGAAAGCCTAAGTACCTGTAATTGTGTGCCCGCTGCTGTTCCCAATGCTGAAAATTCACGTTGATATTCTGTTTAAAATTGATTATTTTAAAAATGTACTATTAATGTCAACCACCATACACGTAACACATTCCACTAGGTTACGTGACGACCTATGCAATAAGTCTGCGATAAGTCGATGGATTCGGGAAGCTCAGGGTCACACTTTGTGGGAGGCTGTAAGGGAAAAATGAGATGATGATAATGATAAATCTGGATATTCGAGATTATTCTTGCTGTATTCTTTACACAAATTTTTCTCAGAAAATATTGTTCAGACGGTTTACTAGGAAAGATAAGAGCAATAATTCCTTAAGTAGTCTTTTAGTTGACACTACAAGAAATTAATTAGAAAATATTCCTACAGTTTTAGAAATTCATGGTAAAGCCAAGCTGTAACGAGAAGCTGTTAAATCGGTTCTTACACTTTCACTTCTTAACAGTGGTAGAGCTAAACTGCAGTTTGTGTCTAACTGCAGAATGAATGGGTCTGCTCGACCGGGGTAGGTCTACGCCCTCACGGAATGGTAGCGTGAAATAGCAGCGTAATATCCTGCGTTTCGTTTGGTGCGTGTAGGGATCCGGAGACCCTTATTACTGATGACGCATTCTATCTTAGTCCTCACGGGTGACAACGCATCTGCATTATGATTCCTTGTCAAGGATGTATGAAGATGTCATGGGCCGCAGGAATCACTTGCCGTCAGGTGAACTGTGCGCTAGTTTTTTACTCTCGATGTAAAAAAAAATAAAAAATAAAGAAAAACCGTCGAACGACCACGCTCTACGAAAAAATGTTGCAACTTTTGTCCATTGTGTGAAATAGTTGTTTATATTTTTAACTTTTCAGATGGTATTTGTTGTCCTTGTGATTAATAAAAAAAATTAAATAATAGTCTAAATCTTTCATAGACTTTTAATATATTTATACTTCTAGACTGCGTTTCGTTTCGTTCCAATTTTTTTAACCTACATATATCAACCCAATCCTATTTATGTCCTTCGAGGCGATTTCGACAGCTGGTTATTACAAAAGCACACACTCGTCGTAAACTTTTCTAGTTCAATGTAATGCATTTGCAATAAAGAAGATTCATACGTAGTGTCATAAACTCAGAAAATTCTACATTATTATTATATCCCTTGGATACAAAACCGTTAAGTCAAAAACGCTAACTAGCGTTTTTGACTTAAATTATAACACGGCTGTCACTGTATTTTATTATTCTTGTTATTACCACTTTTATTGCTCAGAATATATTTCATATGTCAGTGTTTACTGATTGTAATTAACAGTGGTAGCCACGCTGTAGTTCGTTTCAAGCCGCGGAACGAATGGGTCTGCGTGGCCGGGGAAAGATTACTCGTTACTATAGTTTTCATCTCGTGAGTGTAGGGATGGATAGAGGGCTTCTTTAGTACTGTTGATGAAATATTCCATCATAGTCCTCCGAGACGACAATGCATTTGAATTACTATTCCTTATCGAGGATAAATGTGGGTGTCATTGGCCTGAACTGCGTTTTGCCACCAACAATAAATCTAAATAAATAATGAAAAAGCTGTTTGTCCAATTGCCAAAAATTATCAAACATTCGTAAACCAATGTTTGACAGTTGTTGACCGACGGTTACGCGACATCCGAAGTAATAAAACTTTCTAATCAAAAAATATCATTCCGAAAGCAGTTCAGCAATGACTAAGTCAACAGTCGGCCTCGTAACAGCGATATTTATATCTGCCACTAAATTATGAGGCATGTCAACACGAGCGGTGTATTCTGTGATATTAACTATGTTATTTATTACATTACATTTTATTTCGAGCTTTTACTGCACACCGAAAGAAAGCTTTATCAATTTACAAAGTAATAAGTTCAGAATGTTACGGAAAATTGTAAATATGTAAAAATAAGACATCGAGCAAGAAATATACCTTTAATTTCATTATTATGATTCTATAAAACCATCAATTTAATTTAAAATAATTTATAATCATATTTTCGATAAACGTAATACGGCAAATTATTATGTACGGTTTAGCTTATGTATACATAATCGTTTACACAAAATTATATAATAATAAATATAACATAAAAATATTTAGACGGGCGCAATTCCAAGAGTAGTTATTTTTTTTTACAAAAAAAAATATTAATAATTAGTTAGAAATAAAGGTGCTCTAACCTAATACAATATTACTCATACTGGAAAAAGTTTTGTTCAATGTTTGACATGCTAAGTTAAAACAGTGTGAAATAACTTAAAGTATTAATTTAAGGTTATAATTTCATCTTAACGATTTTTCATTGAAGATAATAAGAAAGGTAGAAATGTAATCTCTTCCCACTCATTCGAAAGGATTCCATCCCTTATATTATTGTATTAACTACCTACATTAAACTTAACTGTAAATTAAAAGTATGTGTAAGTTAAAAATAATACATTTTAACTGCTCTATTGATCGCTAATTATGTATGTGCTTCTAGTGTTACTTTTGAGCCGATATATTTTTTTTATTATATTTATATTTATTCACGATCAATTAAAAGCATATTCTTGATTTAAAAAAAAAAAATTACCCGCTATATACGGAAGACCGTTCCGTTACGGAATTTGAACCTTTATTGAGATTGATACGTTTTCGTGTCCATGTTAGTGGTGGATGGAGTGGATTCTGTTGCCACTTAAAATAACTTTTTTAATGTTTCAGTGAATTCCTTTGATTCTTTGTTTCTTGAGATTAACATTCTCCATTCAGTATTTATATCGGGAAATATCAACAAAGATGAAGTAATAAAAAATATATCCTTGTTTTAATAGGACTTACGTTTTATAAAGAGTTGATCAATATATCGTATATAATATACACGAAGCGTCTGTCTGTGTGTACGCGTTGTATGTTGTAAGTTGGCGTAAGTTGGAAGCTGTTGAACTGATTTTCCTTTAATTATACCACCTTTAGTTAGTTACTTTTTCTTAAGAATCTTCTCAAGAAGGTATATATAGGTTACATATGGACTTATCGTCCGCTGAGAACATCTACTTACAGAATAGCAGTATAATGCTGCTGGTGGGTAGTACACGAAACACATGTCAAGATCCGATGACTTAATCACAGGTAAGAAACAAAAACTATGTTAAACGCCGCCAACCGCACGAGCGCACGGAAGCGAATCCACTCGTGCTCCGGTATGTCCATGGGCGGCAGCGATCCTTTGCTATCAGCTTTCGTCTGCCACCTATCCTATAAAATAAAATATTTATCTTAGGTATTCCAATAAAATAAATTATAAAGAAATTGAATTAAAAAAAGTATTATTTTTATCCAAACGAGATCATAATTGTATGAAGACACGTAAGTAGATTGAACCTTTGCCGATTGTTATCCGGTAAAAGGAATAGTAAGTCATTTTTCATATTCCAAGAAATAAGCATAAAGAAAAATAGTTTCGGCTTTCTCTTTTATGTGCCTCAATATGGCAACATTTTATGATCTTATATAGGAAAGTACGCTTTGCTAATGAAGAATTTTCTTACTTATTTGCAATAAATTTGTTATCTTTATTCGATTTTTTTTTATAATTTATTTAATATTATTAATATAAACCATGAAGAGCCGTGATTGTTCAGTACGTACGCGAGCAAACCGAGTTCGATCTCCGATGCTGGCACCTATGAAATTGTTAACCGCAATTTTAAGTGCTGATTGTGAATTTGAAGTGAACTGTAATATAACCGACGTAGAGATACAGATATATGATGCTGCAGATACTCCTAGGTAGTTCATTTTTGTTCTAGTAATATACTGTCTTAGGTAGTTAGTGTCTTTCTGGGACAAACCAGGAATAGTTCGTATATTAATACAAGAATAAATAAAAAAAATTGATTAATTGTAAATAACTTAATTAAATACACCTATGAAAACATATTTCTTTGATCACAACAAGCATTCGGTTTGTATGATTTTTCCAACGAGATGCACTACCTACCAAAGGTATTGCTTTTTAGGAATACATCAGGAATAGCTCGTATATTAATGTATACAGACAGAATAACAAATAAATTAATTGTAAAGTATATATTTAAATACACATTTGAAAATATATTTCTTTGATCGCAAGCATTCGGTCCAGCAGCCACGTTTATGTCTTAAAAGGCCTGAGAAACGAGAGGCACTCGCGCTCGTAACGTTTAGGGTTTATTAAGGTCATCAATGAAATGTTTGCCCACTTATGCTTTACTACGTTGTATACTGAAACATCTCAAAAGAACTGTGTAATTTGAATTTATAATAAATAATCTTCTAAAAATATATTTTTTTATATATAAGAAGAGGCAATCGATTAGGTTAATTTTTTTTCGGGCTGCAGGCCGCTGTTAACCTGAGGGCTTTTGCAGTTTCACCGGGTTGAGAGGTGACCGAGCGATTATGGCGCTCAGTCGATACCTCTATTAGTGGGTAACCATCAAAAGAGCTCCCGGGGGGAGCCTTGGCTTGGCCCGTTATCTCGTTTCGCGAGAGCGTCTGACTCGAGGGTGCCCGATCTAGATTCTGTCGACGTTGATGCTGTTAGCCTATGCGGCTCTAACAGCTTCATCGGACACAGGACCTGCGGAACTGAGCCCTGCCCGAGGGGCCGAACGTCGGTTTTGTCAGTTGCTTCTGAGTAAGGATTATCTAAATTAATATCGCTATTATTATTCGCTCTCTGTACCACCACTTCGGTATGCGTGGGCGCTGGAGAAGAAGTGGCGCAAGAAACTCCACGGACGCTTCTATCTGTATTGAACGATTAAGTGTTGGAGTGACGACCTATGCAAGTCTGCGGGAAATCGATGGATACAGGTGGCTCAGTATCGTACGCATCGGAAGTCTGTCGAGAAGGCCTAGAGGACTAGAGGTGGCAGTTCGCCATATTGAATAAAAAAACTACATTAAATCGACAAAATATTCACGTATCACTAAGAAAGTGATTTGAGTTAAATACTCATTAAATTAAGCTAATAGTAACGCAATTGAAGCTTAATCATTTCATGAACTCTCGTATTACTAGAGTTCTGCTGTAGCTACGTTCTCGCTGCATGTATGTATTAGATCTCTTTTGGTAAATGAATACACAAAAGTACGGTCATCATTTTTTTAGCAGAGCAGAAGTGTTACAGCATATTGCCGTAGATACAATTATCATACATTACTTTATAGACTAACACATATATTACCATAGTGTAGTGCACAGATCATGAAGTGGACAAAGTAAATATACTCGACAATATGAAAGCGTCTGCTTAACTGGGACAGGAACACACCCTCACAGAATACCTTTGTTAATGGAAAGATTTGAAACGATCCCAGAAAAATCATGACTATATTATTTATTTAATCTTTATTTCTCACAAACGAAACAAATATTGTATAATAAGCCGTACTTAATACCAAAAGGGATTCTCTGTCATGCCAACTCTAGAATTGAGCAGAGAATATATTTAGGGTACAAGAAAAGAAACTTATTTTAATTCTAAAACCGGATGATACATTCAGGTATATTTAAAAAAAACCTGAAAAGATACTATTAATGCTATTGATATTACTAACATGATTTATATTATAATACATAACTGAATGTCGGATTCGAACCTTTGACCTAAAGTATTGCAGACTCTAAACCTATAACCAGATGCTAAATACGATAAAGCTTTTGGTGTACACATTAATAAAAATAACATAGAAAATACCTATTTTTTTTTACTAGAGTAAGAAATGTGCACACCTAATGGTAAGTGATTCCTGCGTCACATGAGATCTGTGTACATTCATTCTTAACAAGGAATCATAATGCAGATGGGTGGGACCCTTGAGGACTGAGATAGCATGCCTCGTCGGTAGTAATAAAGGTCTCCACATCTCTACACTCACCAGACGAAACACAGCAGCATTATGGTACTATTTTATGTTGGTATTCAGTGCGGGCGTGATCCGACCCCGGTCCAGCTGACCCATTAATTCTGCAGTTAAAATATAAATATATAATTAATTTGTTTTTTATGATTATTTATATCCGTATAAAAATTTTATGGTTTCAAATATAATAATTGAATCAAGAACACATCAACTTTATTAGTATTGTTGCATATTTCCCTATCACTGGCGTCTGCCTATATCAGCGGATTGACCTACGCCTAAATACGGGAAAGATATTATGGAAGCATTTGTCATGTGAACACATGCTGGCGATTTTGATGGATCGAGGTGCAACGGCTTTGAATAGCCTACACGGTTAACGGTACGCTCGGCAATTTTAAGATGTTTATATTTTTTAACACCATAAATATCTCACAATAGAGTTATATAACTTACAAACTACCTGTGGAAATGAGTCGGCCTGTCATGAAACCGATTTCTTGCAAAATATCATAGTAAAAAGCATATCTAGGCAGCTGTATTTCGTAATAAGTGAAAAAGGGATATTTAGGGGTATAAACACATCTTTTGTTATATTATATTATATTATATTGATGGTGACAAATGAGCACACAGTTCACGTAATTATAAATGAATCCTGTATATCATGTACAGATGCGTTATCACATCTAAAGATTGAGATAGATTAGCCTTATCGCTAATAATTTCCCGACAAAACGTCCGACAAAACAAAGGAAAAATAAGTAAACTGCAAACTTGTTTGCCACGCAATTTTTTTTTTTTATTAAATCAAGGCACATTTAAGTAGACAACTTTAAATTTATAATCTGTGGTATACAGTGTATCGAACATACCATATATTAAATTATTAAATTGTAAATGAAGATGACGCTTTATTACATCTATAATTCGTCCTTATGAGAAGGTTATTTCCTGATCGATTTCAATCACGGCGAAATCTTCTTATTATTACCAGATGACAATAAAATATGATATTGCCATAATCAATTGCGCAAACAGAGGTTAACGAATTACAGCAATTTTCGTGATCTTTTATAATCAGTACATAATGTTATATCTGAAAATACTTTGCTAATTTTTATTTTTTAATGTCAAAACGAGTCCACGTCTAAATTTATTGTCAAAGTCAGCGAAAGTAATAAATATTCCCGCATACTCCCGAAGCGATTGGAATGTTACCAATAAAAGGAGTAATTCAATAAAAATGCAACCAATGAGAATTGGTTCAAAGCCTCCGATAAAGCCTGTAATCTTTTTTTTTTCGGTTGCTTGCCATTTTTCGTGATCAAAATAAAGTAGCGAAATATATCAATTTTGCAGATATTGATGTTGGATATCTCAAATCCGCAGATTTCATTATTAACGTACCTGCCGCAGAATCGTATTTTAATTTCTTGTGTTGTATAATCCTTTATGGATGGTATAGAAAACGATAACATTCCAATTTTATAATTAAATTGAGATTGTTTACACAATTAATATTTTGTTCGTTTATAATATCAGCTCATGAATAATAGAGATTGATCTAAGACGTGGTCCTTCACTGCGAAAAAAAACGTGAATACCCGCAGAGGAACTAAGGTAACCGAGATCGTTTAAAGGATCTCTCTAACATTCTTTTAAACAATATTTATGGCAATATCAATTTTGAGGAACTCGATTTTAAGATTTTTATCATCTGTGTAATAAGTTATTGAATGTGTCAGGATCTGTGGCAGAATGGGAGGAAGGCCTTCGTTTTTTTTAAAAAAAAGGAATATTAGCAATGCTATTAAGATTAATAATATTCCGTGTTAACTACTCCAAATAAGCTGAAAATGCTTGTGCCAGGAGATGGTACACGACAATGGCGCACTCGAACCTACTACCTTAAGTTCTGCAGACCATCGACCCTACACTACTGGGCTATTGACATGAGGATTTGTTCCGCTGTGTGCTTGTAATGGACTGAGAAACTGAGAAAACTAATACTAATATGGATTTTGTTTTTTTTTAACTTTATTGTATGAACATTTCGAGAGTATTACAGCCAAACTAATTTAATGAAAAAATTATTGAGAATAAACTAAAATATCTATATATCTCAGTCTCTCCCATAACCGTGAGTGTGGTAAATAAAAAAATTTGAAATATCGGCCTAAAAAAGTTACGACGCCATAAAAACTGTCCAATTGCTAGTATTCAATGTATGCTAATTCGCATATAAAAAAAACATTATATCGGTCATGACGAACCATCACTCAGTTAACCTGATGGTAAGCGATGCCTGTGCACCTACACCCCTGGTATATAGATCCTCATCCAAGATTAAATCTAGACATGTTGTTCTTTACCTGAGTGGGTCTCCAGATTCCTACCCTCACCTTACGACACACAGCTGTATTATGCAGATTTCCTCCACCGGTTGAACTGACCCATTCATGCTCTAAGCATAAACAATACCATTAACAAAAAACAAAACATTAACAGTGATATAGCTACGTAGCAGCTCTATAACTGTTTATGTTGTACGGTTAATGGTGTTAACAACTTTGTCTCTTAAACCCTAATTACTCGTGATGAGGAGGCATCTGCATTATGATTCCTTACCGAGAATAAATGTGTTTGTCATGGACCGCAGGGATCACTCACCGATACTTGAATTGTGTGCTGGTTTGTCACCCTTAATACAATAAGGAAAAAGTTTGCCCTCTCATTAAAGTAATAATGGTGATTTGTCCATCACAAGGCAAAAGTAGTGACAAGTGTATAATATTTTTTTTTTGCAAGAACTAAAAAAAGACATTGATTAATATGCCCTGGAATTAATAGTGTTTCTTGTTTTATTATAATTCTAGGCTTCATTCATTAAGTTATGTCAATTAGTCGCCCACGAAAAAATAACTTGGAGCAAAAATGTATTTGAAGGCAAAACAATAGCAAAACGATGGCTACAAGCCAGGAAGTCCTTGATAACAGTCCCGAATGTCGAGGGGCTGCAGTACTCCCTTACTAATTGAAGGACATTGAATATAGGTCAGTGTTCTGAGGAAATGACAAAAATTTTAATTGCTTGCATCATTGTTTCTGCAATATTTTTATATCGCGACCCACGAAAAAGCCAAAAAGGTAAGTCTATCTAAGTTTGAAGGGGTCCTCACTATAAAATTTTAATAACTTTTTAATTAAAACGTTCAAACTTTCTAGGCTTGACCGGGCAGCTCCAATTTTATTGCAACAGTAGAACGTAAATTCAAATACGTCCTAATACAAAATGTCTTTAGAACAGATATCGCAATATCGCAACTTATAAAAACGCATCTCGTGTTACAAATATAAATGAGCGCACCTCTGTTAGTTTAACGTGTGCGCTTTTCTCAGCAACTGTTAAACAAATTTTGGTTAAGCCAATGGATAAATTGATGAGTATAGTACTAGTCTTATTTATTAAACAGATTGAACACCATATATGTATGTATATTGTTTATAACCTCAACTTGGATGAGTTGCCTGGATTGAGAGCCACACCCTCAAACAATACCAGCGTAGAATAGCATCATAACACTGCTGTATTTCTATTGGTATATTTAGTGATCCTTTGCGAGACCTTCATTGTTGGTGACGAGGCATTCCGTAAATTGGTCTCAGGCGTGAAAACACATCTGAATTATGTGTCCTTATTGAGAATGAATATGGCCGAAATGTTTGTTCTTTTGTCATCCTCAATATCAATACTTTATATTAGAAAATGAGAATATAGTCCACTATGATGCTCTGCTGCTGGTTGGCGGACTTCACGAGTTATTGAAATATTTATGAAATTTGAAGGCTTCTTTACGATGTTTTGCTACTTATTTATCACGTGATAAATCAGCACTTGATGCATACTGCAATGAGCAATTACATTGGTGCCGTCATAAATTTTCATTTTTAAATTTAACTGCGTGAGTATTTCATATCAGTCAATAGGATCAGTGTTGTATCTGAAATCAGTTTCGATACACGTAGACCGAGCATTAATTACAGGCTTAATATTCAATATTACACCTGTAATAACACTGACGATTAGATGAAGTACGTCTGCAAACGTTGCCAATATACGACGTATCTGTTCGCCGACCTCTGCACAAACATCTGATATCTTTGTTTGTTTGTTCGTCGCTCAACATTCTCTAGTATCGGATGAATTTGTCCATGGACAATCTAATGAATGGTTGGATTTTGAAATAATCCCGATATGCATACATAGTATGTTAATTTCGTAGCTAGTAATGAAGATTTTTTACAATATTGGGGCTTCATGTTCATTTCATGTTTCAACTAAGTTTGTTCCAATTTGATGTATTATTGACAAATTTGTTTGTTGAAAAATTGTCATGACTGACACAGTCACCGATTACTGTGGTGGCTTATGACATCTACCAGCAATCCTCAACAAAGATTTAAGATGAATATGTGTGGGACAACCTCTGAGGATATCAAATTCCTCCTCACCTATATTTGGAAGTCGATGGATGCAGGTGGCTCGGGGTCATACTCTGGCGGTCTGAGGGAGAAACCTATGTTCAGCAGTGTGGCCTGAAATGATGATGGTGACATATTTGGGTCCCCAGGTCCTTACACTCACTATACACGACAGCGTTCTGCTGCTATTACTTGATATTTAAATTTAATATCATTCAGATAAATTTTGGGATAAAGAATAGGTTTTAGATATATGGGTTTACGAACTAAGTGATCTCATTTAGCATTTTCTTGATATATCCAAGGAGGGCATATAAGGACAATGGCATATCCATCCCGGATGAAGAATTGCGAACTAAGATGGAATGCCTCAATTCGTGATTCGCTACATAATTCTATTATAAGTTGGTCCAGCCATATCCTGGCTTATTTGTAGCTTTAATGATAATAATTTTAACCGGTATTAGAATGTATAAGTATAATATTATAAGAATAAAAGAGTAACAGCCTTTATATATATATACATAAGTCTCCCTAAAGAGTGTTGGGGCATAGTCATAATGCGGCTCCACTGTTTTGGCGGACTACACATGTCCTCGTAATATTTTATTTTATTTCTTAGACATGAAGTTTCCTCGTGTAATTTTCCTTCACCGTCGAGCACGTGGCGAATCTACGCTTAAAATTGTAATAATTTCATCGTTGCCCCTGTGCCAGAAAATCGTAATCGGTTTGCTCGCGTACGGTGAATTAAAAGCGAATGCTTAGACACTTAGCTACCACGACCCAACAATACCATTGCTTTATTTAAGAATTCACAAAAATATTTTGCATTTATGAAATAAAGATAAAATACGCCGTTAGTATGAGTGAATATGAAATGAAAACGGATGACGAGAATGTGAATAAAGGTCTTGAAAAATTATTTACAGTATTTCATATTTCTCCTTCGTAGAAGTTTTCAGAAGTATAATGCCTAAGACGATGCTTGAAGAAATTTTATTATTCGTCTACCCTCATTTAGGCGAACGATGTGGTAAATCTATTATGTTTGAATTTCATTACTATTTAAAAAGTAATACCTCAGTGTCCTATTAATTCACGGTACGCAAGCAAACGAAGTTCGATCCCCGGTGTCGACACCAATGAAATTGAGAATCGCATTTTTTTTTCACACAAACGGAAACATCGTGAGAAAAAGTGCATGTCTAAGTAATAGCAAAATAACGACATGTCGAAGACGTGAAATCCGCAAATCCGCAGCGGAGCCAAGTGGCAAACAATGACAGTGGAATTTATATATATACAGTTACATATGTTGCTTTTTTTAGGAAATAATTTTAAAACTAAACTTATATCTCATGTATACCTATGTGTTAAAATTGCAACACATTTATATTGAAGTTAAAATTAAACTAAAATTACTGCTAACTTTGTAGTGTTTCTAAACTACTGATGACGATGTCCTCCTTATAAATTTTGAACACAGCGATATCGTCTTATTCCCTGCACAGAATATTTTATAGTGTCGTTAGAATTTGCGCAAATATAGAGCCACTCACTCGTCGGCGTTTCCCTTTTCTAATGTAATGGATATGCAATAAGATCGCACGAAGGTTTTTACAGTGGTAGATCTACACTGCAGTTTGTTTCTAGCTGCAGAATGAATGGGTTAGTTCGTCCGGGGTAGGACAACGCCCTCAAAGAATACCAGCGTAAAATAGCAGCATAATGTTGCTGTGCTTCGTCTGGTGAGTGAAGGGATCCGGAGAGTGACCACGTATCTGCATTACGATTCCTTGGTAGGATAAATGTAGATGTCATGGGCCGCAGAAATCACTTACCATAAGGTGAATGGTGTGCTCGTTTGTTATTCTCAATGTGATAAAATAAAGGTGCATTACATCATTACCGCAAAATACTTATTCCGTATCTGAGGACAGTTTGTTTCGACAATCATGATTATCATTCCACCCCACAACAAGTCCACTGCTGAAGAAAGGACTCCCCCACAGACTGCCATGGAGTCATTAATAATAATGCAAAGGTAACTAAAAATAATATAATGGGATGTGCAGATAGTTTAGTAAATTCATGTTTGTGCATTTAAATCGATGATGGGATTACTCGTTTTATTCTTTTGAAAATAAATTTACTTATCGTCGTACCGAAATTCGGAAAACCATAACGAAATAGTAGCATATCGCTATTGGCTTACATATGGTGAGAGCAGGGACTCAATTACTTGTAACATGGTATCCCATCAAGCCCTCTGGAGTCATAACATATGCATCTTGGATCTTTCTTGAAGGTTGAATTTAGATTTCAAGGCCCATAGTTACTTATCAGGTGAACTCCTCTGTATTATGAAACACATGAATTATTAGTTTAGGCGTTAGTATTAGATAGTCTTCTGGGCGGCTCAAAATTATTTTTTCTTTCCTTCGTTGCGTATAAACACTTTGTAAAATATAACTTTAAGATGGTGATTGGGGAGGCCCCAATTCTTACAACTCTCAAATTTTATACATGTAAGGGAGACGGCAGTGGCTGACAACTAATGCTACACTTGAATGAAATCCCGTATCAGTAAAACTGAGTCACCTCCGTTTGCCAAAGTGTATAATATTGTTTATGTAAATTTGTTTATTTTTTCTGTGGCAATAAACTGTTTTTATTATTTATTATTTCACACGGAGTAATTCTAAATGCTAATTGGAAATTTTTCTAATCTAATTTAAAGTTATATCCATCACGTCTTTACTAAAAGGAAATACTGTAACTTCTTTTATGACTTTTAACTATCAGTATAAATCTTTCATTTAACACTTCCTGAGAGTTTAAAATCTCTTTACATGTTGAAGTTTTAATGCCAGGGTCATTTGTCATTATATTATCTAGGTTGACCTAGTAAGACGTCGGAGTCTCGTAAATTATGTTTAAAAATAAAATTAAGATGAAGGAACGACGAAGGATTCCTCGGCTCGTAGCAGTTTTATTTCGTAGGGGAACTAATTTAACAGTTAACAGTTAATTTGCTTAAGTTAATTTTGATAGAAGTGTAAAAATAGATTAAGGATATTAAATTATCTTATGTCGGTCATTGGAGAATAAAGTTAGAACAGTTACTGAAAAACCACTACGCGTATGTAAGAATTAAACTTATTAAACTTTGGAAATGCAGTCGTGAATTTGTAACTGGGAGATTAATAGGTCGGCTTGCTCTGGGAACGCGCCCAGCGTTAAATAGCAGCATAAGTCTGCTGTGTTTCGTGCGGTGTGTTTGAGGATCCGGTGACACGATCACAGGAAACGATGTTGGAAGGAGTTGATCGGATTCAAAATTTCATCCGGACAGTGTAGCGGACAGTGGTGGATTGTCAACCATAGAGACTGAAATCTCTATGGTTGACAATCCACCACTGTCCGCTTTACGCGAAATTTTGCCACGCACAACTACTCTGTGGAATCGGCTATCGCCAGCGGTATTTCCGAACCAACATGACTTAGGGACCTTCAAGAAAAGAACATCATCATCATCAACATCCATCTTAAAGGCTGGCTGCACATCTGTGACTCCTCTGGTATTGCGGATGTACAGGGGCGTCGGTATTCACTTACCATCCGATGAGAAGCTTGCTGGTTTACTACCTATGCTATAAAAGAATGCTTTCTATCAGATACCTCACGGGTTGACAATGCTTTGAGCATATCCATCTTGAAGATTTCTTGGCGATGAATGTTTAAGTCGTTGGCAGCGGTCATTGCTTACATTCAAGAGAACTGCGTGCTTGTTTACCACCCTTAATTTAATTTCATAAAATTAAAAGACGTTTTTCTAGTAAACAGTTGATAGAACAAAATGATATTAATCTTAGATAATAAGATAAGGTTTATAACTTAAGTTTCAAAAATGAGAGTTTTATTCTCGTTATTTTATCCTCGTATAGTGCTGTATTACACGGTAATGCATCATTACGTAGCAGTGAATTATGTGTAATCGATGGAAAAGGCCGAATATATATATACTATATAGAATGTTGCTTTATTTTGACTTAAATAATATCTAAACATCCTTACGTGTATGTACTGTTATATACAGTTGTTCAGTTTGGTAATGTGATGTGTGTGGGTGACGAAATCCAGACACGATCGAACCACGAAATTAAATGGAATATTTCGCTTCGTATGCCCCGAGTACTTCGATTCTACTGGCCATGAATGATCTCGCGTTATGCGTTTACCGAATAATGGGGGTAGGGAAAAAAAATTGTTTGCAATACGCATTTTCAACTCGCCGTATATGAATGTTGCATTTTTATAGAATCCTTAGTGAAGAATGCGCCACGGCATTCCGGGTTCCATTACATGATTGAACTGTTGCGCCCGTATTCTGAGCGTAGGAAGAGATACAGTAGCTATGTAGAAAGAAGTCTGGAATAAAATTTTAGTTTTAAAAAAAGTTATGTGAAGGAAGTTAAACTTCTTAGAGTAAGTAATACACATTTTTTTTCGTGTATTTTATTTGATGTTAAAAATCAAAAGTATAGGAGAGAAAGAGAGAGCAAAATCAATTATATTTTTTTATATTAAAGGAAACAATATATGGATAAAGTACACAGTTCACACCTGATGGTGATCATATTTCACATTCAACTTGTTCACGTTTAAGGTTCTTTAGGACTGCAACTGATTGAATGTTTCGATTTTGGATCGGGAAAGCGTCGGGCATGCCTATGAATACGACAGTTAAACAGGTTTTCAACAAATTAGTTATGCTATAAGTAGACACCTGCTAACTAATCACTTAATCCTAGTGATATTTTTATACAATAACAGGTGGTAAACTAACAAGCAGCTCATCTGTTGTTAAGTGATTACCGCCGCCCATGAACATCCGCAACACCTGAGGAGTCGCAGAAACGCTGCTGGCCTTTTTTATTACATTGAGAGTTACAAACGAGCACACAGTTCACCTGATGGCAGGTTATTCTTGCGGGCCATGACATCTATATTCATCCTTGACGAGGAATCGTTATGCAGATGCGTTGTCACCCTTGAGGACTGAGATGGAATGCCCTCTTTACCAGTAATAAAGGTCTCCGGATCCCTAAATTCCCCAGGTGAAACACAGCAGCATAATGCTGCTATTTCAAGCCGGTATTCTGTGAGGGCGTGGTCCTTCCCCGGTCGAGCCATTCTATTCATGCTGCAGCTACAAACATACTGAAACGTGGCTAGACTGTCAATACTTGTGTGTCATTTGTATTTTCGAACCGTAGACCCCCGTTATTAGAGACGAGGTATTCCATGTTAGTCCTTAGGGTGCCAACGCATTATGATTCCTTAACGAGGATAAATGTGGGCGTCAGTAACCATCAGGGGAACTGAAATCCATTATTTTACAATAAAAAATATATTCACCATCTTACCTTCTACAATTGTATACCTATCTATTATATACCTATCGTACCCAAACAAGTTGCACTCGGTATAAATTTTCATATATTTTGATTATGTTAACACTTGAAATCAAGCATAGAATAGTTTCCTTCGTGACTACTATCGTTATTAAAATATTATAAAATTTGTAAAAATTCGACGTGCAGCAAAGTTCGATGATCCTGTCCGCACAGGGGATCGAACTTGGTTTGCTTGCGTATCGTGAATGAAAAGTTATAAAAGCTTAGACATTGAACCACGGCTGGGTTATTACCATCTTTAGTATAAAACGATACTTATTTTAATTATTAAAACTAATTTTGATAGCGTTCATTTTAGTGTAAACTTTAATAAAGGAGACAACTGGGTGTTGTCATCGTCTAGGGCATCAGCCTCACCTGCAGTGGTGAGGCTGACCACAAAATACTTGGAGCTCATTCTGTGAGGACCAAAAATAATAATAAAACGAAAGTTCGTTTTCACTATGGGTTTCACGTGTTTAGTCGTGGAACATATGGACGTATGGATAGGCCGTAACGATGTGGTATTAATGTTATACAGAAGTGCGATGATTTTGAAATTAATCAAATTTACTTCTGATGAAATCAGTTTCAGTAAATATTATTTTATTGTAACCATTCCAGAATAGGTCGCAGACTATCAATGCCTTTTAATTTATGAATACCCATTTGCCGCACATCTATCTCAGTGTGATCGGCAACAGTGTTTATTTTTTAAAGTTTTTTTTTTAAATCGTAGGCAAAAGATGAGGTGATGTACACTTAGTTATTCTGTAGTTTACGAGTAGCGATAGGTGAAGAATATTTGTGAATGTATACTTTTGTCGAATTTATGAAGCCAAGACTGTATATATAAAAAAAGTAACAGTATATATACGATATATAAATACTATTGTAGAGCAAAGGTTCATTCTCTACAGGATGTTAGATCATAGATTCCAGCACCATATGTTATAGAATGTTTTATTTAATCTTATTTCAAAAAAAAAAAAAAAATTAGCAATGCTAATACTAATATTCTGGTTAACCCCTCCAACTTAGGTGAAAATGCTTGTGCTAGCAAATGCTTCAGTCGAACGGTCAAAATATATATGTACATATATATATATATTTAACAATTTTTACATAAGCATGTTAAAAATGTCACACACACATAAACACTTACCACAAGTACCAAAGCACACACGCACACACAAATTTTCGACAAAACGTGCACACGAGAGCCCAGTTTTAGATAGAACTACGAGAGTATATCATATAAAGTATAACAGTACAACTGACGACGAAGACATTCATGTTTATGTTTTGGTTATTCTATAAATAAAATTTTAAATTATTTACGCTCAACAAAATATTTTTTTATTTTTATAATTTTTTAAAATTAAAATAAATGTGTAACTAAAATTTGATAGTTATCAAAAATTAAAAAAAAAACAGTACAACCAAAACGAAATTATGGATAAAAAAAAGTAAAACTAATGTTTTTATTTTTGTTTAAATTAGAGAGGATTTATATGCGTAGGCCTGCTCTCTAGACAGGGTTCTAGAGCCGCCACCCATACTGCTACACTGTTGGCTGACTTCACGTGTTTTTAAATATTCATTATCAGTTAATAACTTAAGCTCAGTTTCCACACATTTTTCTTCAACAACACTTGAACCACCAATGAAATTATTTGTTCCGACATTGGGGATAGAACTCTGTTTACTCTGGCACCGTGACATTAAAATTGGGCGCTTACACACTGAGCTATCATGGCTACAACAAACTCTATATCAATTATTACATAAGGTATAATTATTGTCTACTTAACAGGAACAAGGACGGATGAACATATAATGAAATTAATTTGGTATGCGAAGTGGCATCCACAAAATACTATTTTACGAGCAAATCACTACTAAGCTACCAAGGTTCTTGTAAATGTAAATCGTACATCAATTATTACATAAGATTTAATTATTTTCTACTTAACAGGAACAAGGAGGGATCAACATATAATGGCGTTCATTTGGTATGCGAAGTGGCGTCCACAAAATACGATTTCACACGCGAGTCACTTATCCATCAGACGTTCCACTGTTTATGAATCACGTCCCCGTGGTGTGCTTATTGGATAAAGGTGCCGCTCATCGTGCTTATTCAACTCATGAACGTGCGACATAACTTGTTGAGTTCAATAGAGGACATCAATTGTCGCCGTAAAACAGTTTTATTGATTGTATAAAACTTAATTTATACGGATGTTATCGCGTTTATTTTTTAACCTTTTTATCCGGACGTTGCGAGACATTCACTCATCGTCACGGGAAAGAGACCTATATTATGTAGCAACATTGAGAGTAACAAAAATGCACATAGTTCAACTAATGACAAGTGATTCCTGCGGCCCATTACATCTACACTCATCCTTGGCAAAGAATCATAATGCAGATGCGCTGTCGCCATTGAATACCGAAATGGAATGTCTCGTCACCAGTTATAAAGGTCTCCGGATACCTGCACTCACCAGACGAAATACAACAGCATTATACTGCTATTTTACGCTGGTATTCGGTTAGGGCGTGATGGCTAGCCGGGTTGAGCTCACCCATTCATTCACCAGCTACAAACAAACTGCAGCGTAGCTTGCTTATCTTTTGAGTTATGAAATGATTAGTGTTATTGATTGTTTATAGGCTCCTATGTAAAGGGTCAGGGTTATCGTTTTTAATTACCCGTTTCTATTTTGACACCAATGAAATTATAAATGCAATTTTAAATACTAATTTACCATTTAAATGGCGGCGTAGGAAAATATTGTGAGGAAATCTGTATGTCTGAAAAATAAAAGGATACAATTTTGAAAGCATGTGAACCTCGTGTAGAACTTTGTAGAAATATATACATACAAGGTAGCTGAATGGGTAGACAATCGCATAATTTTAAGAAGCGTCTCTACAGTCTTGGGATCTAATTTAAGTGACACATTTATTCAGCAAAAGTTAATGGATTTCGGATTTATTTAAAAAAATTGTGAACATTTCGTCCCCATTTTATATCTTGAATCGCAGAATTATTAAAATACGTAATATCTCTCTCTATTCATATGTATAAAAAGAGGGAGAAAAAGTGATAATGCAAAAACTTTACCGTGTTTTGCTATAATTGTACTTTTAGATAATAATGTAATAATAACATATTAAGAACAATACCGTAAAAATGTTATCACAAACATTTTAGACCGTACACGATATCCCTATCTAATCCTTAATGCATATATTTCTGCTTGTACATGCCTTATATATATATGTATATATATAAGCTCCGTTCCACTGGGAGTCAGCCGTCTGTCAGTCACATCGCATTATAATCAATTACCGTTAGCCTCGCCCGTCGATTTACGACTTTAACCGTGTTTACATTCGTTCACTGTTAGCACGGCGCGGAGTGATTTTATACGTCTCTTCTGCAATCCGATCTATCGATGAGTCATCGAGACAGAGAAAAAGAATAAGATATTTTATGATTTTCTAGAACATCAAACTTCACTTTTGTTCATCATAATTTTTATCTGTGATTTTAACAACGACGTCTGAAAGGAACCAGGTGTAAGCCGAGGCGGCTTTATTTAAAAAATTCAATAGATGAATTTTTTTGCTTTTTTGTACAAAAAACATCATCTATTGCTACATTTTGTTATATCTAGGGTGATTTAGAAGCAGGCAGACCTTTATTACTGGTGACATCTTTTCTCTCAGGGTAGACATTTGTATTATGATTGCTTGCGGCGGTTGAATGTGACACGTTATGGGCTACACGAATCGAATACCGTCGGGTTAATTGTGTGCTTGTTTGTTACCGCTAATACAATTTTAAAAAGAAAATTAACAAATTCCATCCATTCTTAATTTTTCATTCTTTTAGTCTACAGTACTCTCCAGGTAATACAGTCTTCGGATCACTACAATGACCACACATCAAATAGCAGCATTATTCTGGTAATACGCGAGAACGTGGTCCTTCACCAGTTGAGCAGACCCATTCACTGTGAAATGTGTATATTAAACTAGCTGAAACAAATAACCGGCTTGAGAGAAGAAGATACATGTAACAAAAGTCAATAAGCATACATGATACACGTAGCTCACAGACGCTTCCTAACATTTTAGTATGCTGACAAAGACTGAATAATTTATGTAAACTCAAACGGAATGCAACTGTCTGCAACGTTGATTGTGTGGCGACCGCGGTTTGAATGACATCACACTCATTTGAATTGTAACGCGGTTCTTCATATTTCTCCATATACGAGAAGATTTCTCGGAAGACAATATACAGTGCTTGCTTTTTGTTTCTAAAGCTGTGATTCCAAAGTTAAAAATTAGTTTCATTAAAATATTTGTTTACGTTGTGCTTACTTAAAAAATAGTCTTATTAGAATATTTGTTCACATTGTGCTTACGTAAAACATAGCCTTATTAAAATATTTGTTCAGAATGTGCTTACATAAAAATTGTCTTGTTAAAACATTTGATCATGTTGTGCTTACTTAAAAATAATCTTAATAAAATATTTGTTCACGTTGTGCTTACTTAAAAAATTGTCTTATTAGAATATTTGTTCACATTGTGCTTACGTAAAACATAGTCTTATTAAAATATTTGTTCAGATTGTGCTTAGATAAAAATTGTCTTATTAAAACATTTGTTCACATTGTGCTTACAGATAGTCTTATCGAAATATTTCTTCGGGTTGTGCTTAAAATAATCTTATTAAGATATTTGTTCAAGTTGTGCTTACGTAAAACATAGTATTATTAAAATATTTCATCACGTATGATAGGAAGGCTCAGAAGACACTAGAGCGCTAGCTTTTTCTGTTTCTAAATATGTGATCCCAATTTTAAATTTGTTCTTACGTATAAAATCGTCTTAATTTTTTTTTGTTTCAAACCTAAAATATCCAATCTGATTCTTTATCGATAAATGTGTGCGTCAAGAGTCTCAGGAATCATTTACCATCAACTGTTCAAATGTCACCCTCAATACAATAAAAAAATACGTAAGTTTCTACTCAGTGAAAGTCTAGCTGTGACTTCACCTGGGGTTGAAACCTGTACATAACTTACCAAGGAAACTCAACCAGACAGTCATTATTATGTGTTTTGTATGCACAATTATCAATAACATAATTTAATTATATTCTACCACTTAGTTGAAATGTAACGCGGGCTTGAAGTCCATTTGTCAATTACGTGGTACGTGGTCTATAGGATTCTGAACTAGTTTATATGTACATTATTTACATGGCTTGTTGGATTATATAATAATGTATATGTTAAATAAATATGCACACTTTTTTTTCTTGGTAGAGTCACTTCGTGGTTATGAAAGAGCTGCAGCGTGAATAGTTCGGGGCCCTACCACGCTTTTTATAATATTTGAGGTGACAAACGAATACTCAGTTCACCTCATGGAAAGTGATAATGGCACCCCATAACATCTACGTCTATCCTCTACAAATATTCAAGATATATATGATATATATTCAGCATATATGTTGTCAACTCTGAAGACTGAGTGGAATGCCTTGGTGCCTCTCCGGATCCTGCTATTCATAACGTGACGCAATCTCCATCTTCGGGTACCCAATTACAGATGACAAGCAATTCCATTTCATTCCTCAGGGGTAATAACGCATATAGATCCTTAATCTTTGTTGGGGATCTTGCAGAATGAATGGGTCAGCTCGGCCGGGGAAGGATGACGCCTGCACAGAAAACAGCATAAAATAGCAGTATAACGCTGCTGTGTTTTGCCTCGTGAGTGAAGGGATCCGGAGACCTTTATTTACTGGCAACGAGGCATTCCATCTCAGTCCCCAAGGGTGTCAAAGCATCTGCTTTATAATTCCTTTTCAAGGATCAATGTAGACGTCATTGGTCACAGGAATCACTTACCATCATCAGTTGAACTCTGTCCTCGTTTGTTACTCTCAATGTAATAATAATTAAAAAAAAATCTGCAATACTTGTTATTCCCATCATAAAAGGAAACCTAGTCTACTATGAACATCTTACCAGAGCCCAGTGAATAGATCGAGTGATATCTAACCATTTCCACGTACAAAACATGTCGGCAACTGAGTCACAAATAGGTGACCGTGCCTCGGGAATTTCGATATCCGTCATCGTCAGTCCGACCCAGTGCCTCGTGAATGGCGAGTACACCCGCATTCATAGCGGCCGCAGTCGCACGCGTGCGTTTTGACCGATATCACTGTGGCAGTGAGTACAGTGGCGGGAACAATACAACATGTACACCATTATTAATTATCACAGCAATCGTCGTATCTTACTCTCCGTGTACTTACTGAGAGTGGTAGAAACATGCTGGTTACTTACCGCAGCTTAGGTCACAGATAAAGTGCGATGTTGAACTTCGAACTGTATATTCTGTTAAGTTTTTAAAGAACTGACGAATCCTAAATATACGTGCGAATGTTTGTTCGTTTTCACAGTGGTAGAGACTTGCCTTGTAGTCTTGACCATGGAAGGACCATACCCTGTCACCCATACCTGTTCTCTAGAACTAATGCTGCTGCGTGTCGTTTGGCGAGCGAGTCTTAGTCTTCAGGATTGGCAAATCATCTGCATTGCGATTAATTATTGAGGATAAATATGGGTGGCAAAGGCCATGGAAATCACCGTCAGGTGAACTCTGTGCTTGTTACCAAAATAAAATAAAAAACAATCATGTCCTCCTGATTTCTATTGATATCACTTGCAGAAGACAGCAAAGTTCCGAAGACTTAATATTCCGTAGATTTAATGTGTATTTAAAGCACTTCAAATACTATTAAAATTATTAAACATTAACAAATCATTGCCGCGCTAAATGACTGATGCTGTAATTAAATTAGCTACACAATTTCAGCGGTCGGCATAGCAACAAGCATATCAGGAACGCATTGTGCCTTTGAAGCGCTTTCAAGCCGCGCTAGCAACCAGTCAGCGAAGCGTGAACTGTCGCCTGCAAATGCAGCCAGCGCCAAAAGCCTGTCGCCCAGCCTTCCCCGAATTCGGCTAGCATCTGTTAAATTCTATTGTTTCAGTGGAAATTTTGTGCTGATAAATTGAAATTGTATGGTGTATAGTAGAATTAAAATTCTAGATTGACTAGAGAAGGAACAAGTATAGTGAATGCAGTTTTGCTGTCTAAATAGTAGAGCAATGTCTTACGAACTAATGCCATATTATGTTTTTTATAGGTGTAACAGACTTTTAAGTCTAACCTTAATTCTTTTTCTTGAATCCTTTAGGATTTTATCAATTATACAAAATATCGCTTGTGCACTAATATTAATAAGCACTGAACTTCGTATAAAATAGATTTACCTATACGAAATAAAAATATAATCAATAAAACTTTTTACTTCAGTTTGTCCTTGTTACCTTGTGGTAATAAGTTACCATGTTCCTAAGGGAATCAACTTTGTAGCAAGGAATAAAAGTCAAGAACATTGCTTTCACTCGTAACCTTGAACTGTTGGCACAGTTATCTATATTTTCATCTTTTAAGATTCACACAAACGGTATAGAAGTTCTAGAAACATTTTTGCCTTCGCAATGATTTCCCGAGCGGCTCTACAACGGCTTAACCTAAGGTTAACATTGTAAGAGTTTTTTTCTTGTTAACTTCTTTTTTCATGGCATATTTTCTTCAGAACAAAGCAAAAAATATAATATATATATAAGTAAATAAATAAAGTAAAACGTGTTATCATCTTGTTTCTTGCTAGAACAGCTGAAACAGCTTTTCCACAGCTTATCAATGCTATGGCTAGATTTCATATTATTGATGCAGCAAATCAATGGGTCTACCCAACTTAATTATAAGTAACATGGCATTCCATCTCATTCTTCCATTGTGACAACTCATGTGGATTTTGAAAGACCTTGTAGATATTTTGGGCCGCACTCATTTCTTGACATCTAATGAATTGTGTCGTCCTTGACGTTAAATAAAAATATGATCATAAAATCTTGTAAACAACAAGCCCACCTAAAATAAATATCAATTGTCGTTTAAACGTTTGCAAGTCAAAAAGTAACCTACGTAGGTAATAATATGTGTTAAAACCGAGGAGGAAGATAACCGACGTCATCCATCACGATATTACAAGGACCGTCGACTCAGCCCGCGGATGATTCTGCTAGGCAAATATTTGGAGACGGCACGGCGGTGGGGCGCTATTCCATTGTCCCGCGTCACGTCAAAATAAGACGTATTTACGTATAACTTTATGTCACGTAATCCAACCCACAGTAGTAGACCCACAAATGGATTGATTAGACTGAAAAAAGATCTTTGGAAAATACCAGCGAGAAATGGCAGCATAACGTCGCTGTGTTTTGTTTGGTGAGTTATAGATATTATGACCCAGTTGTACACTACCAGTGAGACATTCCAACTCAGTCCTCAGGGGTAGCGATCCATATGCATTTTGATTCTTAAATAAGACCGGTCTAATGCTGGCAACGAAATTATAATCAAATCCTATAGGTGTTCGTCACGCAGACAGATCTTATACTATGTCCCCTCTTTCTTCAGTATTCATGTCACCTGACCCAGTCAACGCTAATGTGGATTTTAAATAAAGCTACAAAGGGATGCTTCATCTTTCTAACCATGCTTTACAATAACACAAAATATGTAAAAATTATTATCATAGAAAATACACCTCTACATACTAGTTCGCGTTATAGATAATGTCATCAAATTTATTCAAATATTATTACACTTAAACACCTCCAAAAGGGTTAGTTACTCGCCAGTGTAATATTACGATTGTTACTGTACTGTTTAGGAATATTTGTTTAGAACACTCACTAAAACCGTCCATTTCTCCTTCTTCTAGCCACTTCTACCGGAGGTCGGCTATCATTAGGGCTATCTGGATTTTGGAGATAGCTGCACGGAACAAGGATTTTGTACTCAGGTTAAACCATGTCCAGAGTTTCTTAAACCACGAAGTACGTCTCCTTCCGTGGTGCTTGTCCCTGGATCTTTCCTTGCACAATTGGGAGGAGCGGGCCGTATTACCGTCGTAAAACCGGCCATTAATGACACTATAATGTATTCCACGTTTTTCACATGATCTGTTCCATTGATAAAATGTAACCGTAGTGTTATTACCACCAGTTTTTGTTACCTTGTATGTTTAAGGTGTAAGGGATAGGACCACGGCCTCACAGAATCCTCACAGACTTCACAGAAAATGTTTCGCCTGCTACGTGGCAAGACCTTTATTACTGGTGACGAGGAATTCCATTATCATCGTCCTACTCTGCAATGGCCAATATAAGGTGTTAAGGCCAATCGAGAACCTTTCTTCCTTATAGGTTACCGGTTTCACAAGCTATATGACCGACCCATTGCCACTTCAGCTTACTGAGCCTTTGAACTGTGTCGGTTGGTTACCTTACCTATTATTATAAGTGGTTATTTTAGTTACTACATACATGTAATTGTTTTCTTATTTCTTCTTATTTATATAAATAATCACTTTAGCCAACATTTATAAAACTTAACTGTTTGACTTGTTAAAAATGGCTGTATAAGAAATGTCTAAATAACCTTCATCAATGGAAACCCGCAATCTCGTCCACGTTACCGCCGTTAGCAGAATCTAAAAATTTGGAATATCCCCTTCTTTAAGTAATGTTATATTACTTGTGCTCGTGTTTTTGATCGCAAATTTATTGGTGTCTCGTATAAGGATGTTGTAAGCTCGTTTAATGTTGTGCTTAAATATTTATGGCTTCTTATTGAAATACATTAGTTAAGTAACAGTATATAGTATATACATATTTAAAAGTGGGTATTGCTTCTCTAAATAGGATATTAGAGCATAGTCACGCGTCTTCAATATGGATTGACGGACTTTACTTGACTTGAAAAATTTATTTTTTTTATATTTATTTCTTCAACACCACAATCAGCAATTGCAATTGACACATTCATGGATATCGGAACCATGGATCGAACTCGGTTTGTTCGTGTACCGTGAAGTATAAGGTGATCGCTTTAATGTTGTGCTACCAAAATAAACTATACATATGACATATATTATGACACTTTAATTCTATTCTCGTCTTTCTTTTGATTCAGCAATTGTTTAGTGTTTAGTTTTGTCCATTAGATCACTTCTCTGTTATAACAGTTAATATGTAATAATTGATTTGTGTTTTTCTTTACTTGGTGCATGCATCAGATTTGACGTTATGGATTTGGTGGATTTTTTTCTATGTAAGCGCTTTAGATGGACTGAACCCTGCACACTTATATTTCTATTATATATCATCCATACTGTAGACAAACTTATATGCCATACATAACATAGTTGACATGTTTCAGTAATGGCTTGGCAACCTATTGTTTGTCTGGTGCAAGTATATTGTATAATTAGATTCCTCCTAAAGCACTCATGGGACGAAATGGGAACGGTATGCTACCACCAAACTCCATTTTGGTATGCTACCTTCTAATCTTGTCTCTAAGAAATCCATTGTCACGAATAGAAATAGAAACTTACATATTTAAAGTCCTTTCACATCGACCACAAAGCTCTCAAGATTTACCAGAACGTATCCAATAAAGATTTATTTATCTAATCCTAAAACATCCTCGAGTCGGCCTGTATAAATAGAAAACCATTCAGTTAATGTCTGAATAAACCGATTAGGAAAAAATGCAGTAATGGAGTTGACAAATGTAGATTTCGTTCCTGTGTTATTGAATGTCCATTGGACGAATATAGTTCGGGAAGCCAAAGCTTTGAGGACTTCTATATTAATCTCATTTCGGCTACGCTATAAGGAACACTGCCAATACAAATGTATATTTAGCCTGCGGGAAGAAATAATTTCCTGAGTGCTGTGTTGAAATCTTCCTAATTTTTTTAGATCCGTTAAGTGTTTGACGATACGATAATAATTATTAATAGAATGATATTATTTTTACATTCTTCGACAAATATAGACATATACAGACATATAAATCGACGTTCAGATTGTTTACATTAGTAAACATTTAAGTTAACATAAATACCAGACCCCCGCCGCCTCCCATGCCATGCATCCACCAAACGCTCCAAATATATCACTGACAAAAATATTATTCAAGCGTTTTAAAAGCGATTCAACGCTAGCATTCATTAAATACCAAAAATCATTGTTTATTTTAAAAAAAACACGTCTGGAAGAGAAGTAAGACACGATATTTGCCCTTTATAAAATTTCCATCATTATTAAGGACCAACAAAACAAATGCCCATTAAATTGCAACCGGACTCCCTTCAAAACATAAAATATTATCCATTGAAAAAATAATGCGGTTCGTCTCAAATAAGCATTTTTGGTGGTAGGCGATTGCTGCTACCGGATCGTTTTAGTTTTGTTAGTGACTTGGGGTAGAAAAACCCTAAAAACTAATATTTTTTGAATCGACAAAAGGCGTTTTAACTAGTGATGGTGACCGATCACATGATTTTTTATCGACATAGGTTTTTTAATTTATATTTACTTTCATATATTTTTCAACATTTTGTTTACATATTTTTTTTAGTAATTCAATTTTTATTATACTTAAGCTGACCTTCCTTGTTAAATGTTAACAATGTAATAATAATGTTAATACATATAACTAACGTTTATATAAAAATATTCTTATAACAATGTTTCTAACTGTAGTTAGGGAACGATCTGATAGTCGCTAAATAGTGCATATGGGCAAAGGCGTTGGAGAGATCTGTTGATTTGTTTATGTTTATTTTTATAGAAAAATGGCAAATGAGAAAGCAGCTTAGCTGATGGTAAGTGATTATTGCCGCCCATGAACATACACTCTACAACGCTACAACGCTGCCGGCCTTTAAGAAAGGTGTAGGCATTTTTCTTGAAGGTCCCGTAATCGTATTGGTTCGGAAATATCGCTGACGACAGCTGATTGGAAACAACTAATCATTTGTGCGTGGCATAAAAATTTCGTGTAAAGTGCACAATGGAGACACAAACATCGAGATTATGAGGATGATATTTTGAATTCTGTCGTTTTCTGACGTTTTAAATCTTGCTATGCTAATCTTTTTTTGCATACGTTGACTCCCCTGGGGACTGAGATGGAATGTCCTATTGCCTGTAATCGGTTCTCCGAAAGTCTCCTACACTTATCAAAAGAAACAAAGGCGTGATGCTGCTATTTAACGCTCTTATTCTGTGCCGTTACCTTCCTCAGTCGAACCGACTCATTCCACAGTTTGTATCTAAATTATTAATGAATTAACTAATAAGTTTGGAAAAAAACACTTCATGAGTTGATGTTTCCATATGTATACGACATTATGTATCATGTCTCTTTAGCTGTATGTTAAGAACCGTTTACAAATTAATAAGCTAGTGAAGCTATCGATATTACTACATCGATATAATCAAATCTCTGGCCCACGCGCCAGAGATGAGCCAAATTGATTTTAACACAATAACGAGCAGTCCCCGTTGAATGGGCGACCCCTATTTGTTGGTGCGATGACATACGAAGCGATCCATCATTCGCGCCTTTATGGGGCACCGACTGATGTCAGCCGGCTTTAAGTCAGGCCGTAATTTGTGGAAATAGAGCCACGACTGAACTATGATGACCGCGTGATGTAGTACCGTAGGTACTGTCCCTCGATGCATCGTCACAGGGCAGCGCGATTTCCAGCCGAGGTTGTTGGTTTTCGAGTAATATATATATATATATATATATATTCATCTTAGTACTCAAGAACGATGCGTTGTCATTCTGCATTGTGCATTTTGAATCTTTGTTGGGGATGTAAAAGACATGGCCCTCATTAACAACTTACCGCGAGGAGAAATTTACGCTCATTTGTAATACTAATACAATTACTATATACAAAAAACAATGCGAGTAAATAAGAATGAATAGGAAGGAATTTATGATTTTTAGGATACAAATTTATATATGCGCCTTCAAATGATTAGTAATTAATCAAAAAATTCAAAAACTCCTTTTCGAATACGGTTCGCCTTCTCGTTGTTAATAAAACATGTCAGAATATACATCTTTTTAGATAAAATGAGATGTGACAAACGATCACATAGTTATGATTAGTTAGAACTGTTGCCCTTAAACAGCTACATTTACAGGAGAGATTCAAGATGAATACATATGTCACTCCTTGATGACTGAGATGCACCTCGCATCCAGCACCTGGTCTCCTGGATTCTGCATCCAAAAACACACATAGCATTATTTATTCTTAATTCTTATTCTACTGTTATATATACCCTGGTTTTAGTAAGGGCATAGTCCTTCTCCCACAGAAAGGGTTTACCATTAACGTGGCATCTACGGACACATTGATCCTACCCATGTTAGGTCTTCTAAAAACATTGTGCCTTGTCTTCACTTATTACTCACTAGTTCATTCACTCAAAGCGCGGCATAATAAGCTTAACGGAATTACAAACATTATTCAAACAATTGAAAGTTTAAAAGTAACATAACAATTATCATTTCAACGAATGCCATTTATAATGTCATCTGCTGTCGGCAGTTCGTTTTTTTTCTCTCTCTTTCGTCCCCTTTGAAAAGTATCTGCCAAATTATAATAATTTGTAGTTCACAATGAAAAGTAACTATTTATCGGGCACGCGGACCCCTTGCCGTGCAAAGTTACATTTTGTAAATTACCTAATGTCTGCCGTTACACAATGAAGCCCCCCTTCATACGAGGTCCATTATAAAAGACCCTACTATTTATTATGTTACACAATTCTCATGTTATTTTCAAGCGGTATGTTTTGAAGCAACATTTTATTCCTGATATGTATATAATTACACTGAATCTTGTTACGTATGAACAGATTTACATTTTACTTATATTTATGTGCTGGTCGTGGGGTAGTTGTGTCTCACTAAACGCACGCTAAAATACATGGTTCGAAACAGAGTTCCCTCACCGGTGTCGGCACCTATGGAATTGTTAATAGCAATTTTAAATATCGATTTACCAAGTGTTTGGCAGTGGAGGAATGCGCCTTGTAGAAATCGGAAATCTGAAAATAAATATTTTTTATAAATATTTTATATATATATATACTATAAATATCCTATAATTTGTAACTATACTCATTATTTCAATGCATGCATATGTTCTGGATAAATACCAGAGTACAGAGCAAAGTCCCATTACATATGATTGAATGGAAAGTTATTTATAGTCATACGGATGCACACAAAATTAAGATTTAATAATATAAGGCTTGTAAAGTAAAGTAACACCCCATACATATATGTAGATCCCACTGCTGGGCATGGACCTCCTCTGATGGTGTTTGAGCGTGGCTCGACTGCTGATTAGTGATCTTCGTATCGTTTTATTTTTATTATGTTAGGAAATGGTATAAACCAACCATAAACCACCGGGTGAACTGTAACATTGTAAGTCACTTTCCAATATAAATAAAATAACAATAACTAAGGTAAACAAATATTTAAAATATACATAGAATAAACAAACTTAAATTAATGGGTTTTGCATTGTGCAAATGTCTCGTTTAGATTCCTGTTTTGTAAGCACCGTACAGCTGACTTTGCTGATTAAATTCGGGATTATCCCCAGCCCCATCGGAGATGCCATAAGATTATTGTCACACCATTAATCCGTCGCTTGTGTAATTAGATTACCTTTATTTTGGACAGTTGAACAGTATTATATATAACACAAGTACACGCAAATATATTCCTTTTATAGGATCATATAAAAACTACTTTTGTTTGCATATTAAAAAAGTATATTTGCTTAGGGTCCTATTTTTGTAGAAACAGATTATGGGATTACGATCTGTGTAAAATAGATTTTAATTATTTTTTTTAACGGTTTCAAATTAAAGTTTCAATTAATTAATTTCGAAAATACTACACATTTTGTTTTCGTAATATAATCTACTCTAAATAATTGTCTTTGTAATATAGAAACGGGATTCTATTTTACAGAGACAAAAATATTTAGAATAGAAAATAAATTTTGCATGGCAAACAGTTACTCAGTTCACCTGATGGTAAGTGATTCCCATTACATTCATATCAGGCTTAATAATACCACCAGTAATAACGATCTTCCTATACTCAACACATCATTATATAACACATCTTTTACCCTGGTATTCTGCGAGGTCGCGGTCTATCCCCAGTCGAGCCGACCTATTAATAGCCCTGCTAGAAACAAACTGCAGCGTGGGTTTGGGACCCATATTGAAATAATAAAAAAAATATTTCGTTATATACTAAACATGCAGTCTAATGACAATAAAAAAACTCCAGATTGATTTTGCCAAAATGATATCTTTTTATTCTTAATATATGCCAACAATTGCATAGAATATACTGTAAGCAACCCCAAGACAATCGCTCATCGAGTAAAATCATAGAAGGTATGCAAAGAAACTAATATTTCCGTTATTGTATTGCATATCCTGCTGAGAATCCTTACAGAACATATACAAGTATATTATAATTACATAAACAAGTATTATATTATTAGAACTGTTCATTTTCTTTGATACTCTTAAAGCAACTAATCACGTAAGAAGTATAATTCACGTCGATTCAATGTGATATAAAAGTTAGGTAATAATAGTCGAGGGACATCTCAAAGAAATTAACCAACCTCCCCTAATATTACCAAGTATTAATAAAGGAAACGACGTGGGCTATGCAACGTACAGCCCCTATCCAATCAGAACTGACTTACGCGTTGAGGTAATTCCATCAATCCGATTCTCAAAAAGGGAATATGAGATTACATCCACGGAAGGAAATAAGTAATAAGTAAATTTGACATGTTAAATTAAAAATGTAACGAATATCATATCAGGATCAGATATAAGATCCGGTGAAGATGGTAAGTTTTTAAAAAAATCTTTATATCTTTTTTTACGATACTAAATTGACAAATAACCAGCCTGCATTGACGGCCTTGTGGCATAGGTGTTACAGTACTTCACTACTTCGTTATCGACTATTGGGTCCTGGGAAGATATATGCGTGTCACCAATTTTTTGGTTCTCGGGTCTGGATGTGGTTTATGTACATTCCGTGTTTTTCCGATCTACGGTAGGTTATTACGTGTGAGTCCCTATGTGCTACGACGTTGGCGACGAAGTCTCCCTAACCACTCCAACACTAAGCTAAAAATGTTTGTGCTAGAGATGCTTCACGACTATAATCTGATAGCGGATTGAAACCTAAACCATTAGGCTATTGACGCTAGATTTATTATAAATTAAAAAAAAATTGGTGATGCTTTGATTGTCATTGTTTGTGGACAAGATAGAATTGTTGCCACATATAATATTTATTGTATTCTCAGTAATGCTAAGTATATTATTTATATAGTATATTCTCTTACAGTTTTTAGGTGTGGCTCCACTGCTTAAAAAACTTCTATTCTTTCAACTATTATTGTAATAATTATAGGATTAATTATATTCAAATAAATAGTATTAAGTATAAGACATAAAAATGTCTTTATTGTGCACGTAAACGTGCTGTATTTGAAGCAAAAGTAATTTTCATTTAATATTTGCGAAGATGTGAATTTTGAGATAAAATCCCTCTTGATAATTCAAAATTCTCTATGTATTTATCGTAAGATATTAGATATCTTGTTCCTTCAACAGATAATTAATGACCTGAGTTGATTGAGGATAATTTTGCCAATTACGGAACTATATTTTCGTACTTGGCAAAATTATCCTTAGAATTCCATACAAATATCCAAGAAATCGTTAGACTTTCGATACACCCACCTAGAGAACTTATTTAGTTTTGCATTCCTCTTTACCAAGCATCTGCGTTATATATAATTATCCAAATTCCTGTGAAATTGATTTATTAATAATTCTCGCTTCGTGTTCCTCAGTAGTTCTGTTATTGGTTAAACTTAAAAAAATATTGTAGTTATTGTAAATGTTCTGTGCACCTGTTATTGGCATATATATTATATGTATATATATATAGGTATATATATACCTATATACTGCTTTATCAATGAAAAATAGATTTATGCAATTGGTGCGGTTTTATTGGATAAAAAAATTACATTCGTAACACAATTATTATATGTTAGATTGGAGTATTGTTTATTTATGACATAATTATGTTATATAATGACAATATTATTAAAAATCATTAATATAATTTTAAATACAATTTTTTTCCTAAACTAATTTGTACCTAGTGATCAAAAATGGATATACAAATTTCGCATCGATGACTCCGAATGGTCTCCTCTCACCTCTCTCGCACCAAAAGGCGTTAAAGCTATCAGTACGCACTTTTGCTAACTTCTCCGACGGACTATAATATCGCGACAACCCCATATGCATCCTGAATGCATACTCAATACAATATATTGATCACGAAAAACGTTATTTGTGTTAAGTCTACTCATAGATTACTCGTGTTAAGATCGACATTAGCATTTAAAATGCATTCAATCTTGTTTTAATTAAGACAGAATATTTTGAACATTTTACATTTCTTGCATTAGCACTATTTCCTAACCACGGTTATTTATTTCTATACTCGTCTGGTTGGTTAATAAAATAATATAAATATATACCAATCAGACAGGGCCCTTCAGGCGAGTCCAGTCAGCTCAGAGTTGGGGAGAAAAGAAAAAAAGAAACCGATGGACAATATATATAATTGGGTTTCGGTCGGTCTTCAACCCCGCATCTCGGTTACCTCTTGCGCGAGATCTAGATATTTTGTCAGTTTGTCTGTCTCAACTTTAACAAGATTCTTGAGGTTTCGACGAGATATGCAATGATATCAATGAAAAATATACACTACCACATTAACAGACATAATCGTAAGTATAGAATATTTATTATTATTATAACAAATAGACTACTATAATAAATCAGTTACGTACACGTGATTTAATCCAATTGCTGAATAGTTTCAACTCACATACAGATGTGACGTTAGCGAATTAAGATGTAAACTCAGCATAATTTGCTTCTTGGCTCAATCATACAAGTTTCGCTCGAGTGTTTGTCAGTGGAGGGATTTAGGAATAATTTTATTTGCGATTGCCACGGGACTTCTATTGTTATGGTGTTAAGTATTAAAACTTTGTCTCATAGATGGCGTTAGTTGTTAGTATGGTAATTTTATATTCAAAGTAGCTAAGCATTGTCTGTACAATGAGTGTATAGGGGATATTTAGTAAAAAAATTGCAAAATGTATTATGATTTAAAGTTTTAGATTTTGGTATATTAAGCTTACAAACTAGCACGTAGGCACACTCCTGTTAAATAGGTTCTACAGCTTGGTGCAATCCAATACATATTGACGAATGTACCACATGTACCTTGAATTTATGCTAAGGATAGATGTAGGCATAAAGCAATTAATTATTAGGGCTCTGATTGTCCAGGGCAGTGAAACCGAGGAGGACGGCAACACGGAGTGGTCGCGGGTTAGGAAAGACGTTCCTTGGAATGTGCTTAGGCTGAGTGCAGAAGGTGTCATCGTAAGAGATCGCGAACCCACTCATAACTGAGCGTGGCCACCGTGGGAGTTTTAGTTGGTACAAATCCCACACAAACCTCTCTTCCTCCTAGGACACCGGGTGTCTTTTGAAGACTCCTGCCGATACCAAAAAGAGTGTCAGAAACCACCGTCATGTAATGATATATATATTAGTTTGTCACTCATAATTTACGGTTTTATGATTCTCTAAAGATGGCACTTATAACTCGGCCTATAGTGAGTCTCTTGAGCAAACATTCGCTTGTGTATCTAGGATTCGTCATGCCCATAAAAACCGGCAAAGTGTGGAGCCGAGCAGTTTGACAGAATTTATGCGGCGCGATGGTGAGGATAATTGGTCGTGAGGACGCCACGGGTGCGCGCACACCGCCTTGATTGTACCCTTCGGAGTCGTAAGTGGAGATTATCTTTATTTTTATTTCCAGGCAGCCCATTGTCTCTGTCTGAGGGCCTATTTGTCCGGCGCAGTGGTCTAACCACTGCTGTTGCATGGCAGATCCTGGGTTTGGTTCTAAGCCGAGGAACAATATGTGTATAGCACAAATTCATCTGCTCTACACACACCATCAATGCCAACTGCCAAGAAATGCCCATCACACGTGCCACGTGGTGTAGTCCTTCGATTACCTCGCTTCGGATATGAGTTCTTTGACACTGTTCGTTCCTACGAGTTTATTGTATTAGGGGACGATAGTCTGGGATATTTTTATTTGAGTAGCCCTGTCTCTATCTGCCGGCCGCGTGGCATGGTAGTCACAGTCCCTTGATGTTGTACCACGGGTGCTGGGATCGATTGCCAGCCAATGAACAATATTTGTGTAGCATCAATTGTAAGCACAGGGTTCGAGCATAGACCAACACGTGAGCAGAGAGGAGGTCTACGCCCAGCAGTGGGATTTTGTGTGATAGTGTGAAGCTGTTTCTTTAATTTTTCACTCCACTACGTAAACAGGTTTTACAAATAACCCAGAAATCACATGTCATACTTTCACAACGCATACTCAGTGAATAGGGGCTATTACCTTCTATGGAATCTCGGAACAGCTTGAAATAAGGTCATCTTTTACTAAGGAAAAAAAAAACCTAGTCTAGTTTTAATGAAAGCCTTTTCGAAATGCTTTCGAGCGTTAAGGTTATACAACGGGTCAAAAGGCGAAATATAGGATTTGAATATGTTTTTATACACCTTCTGACTTTACATGGAATTTTGAGTGACTAAATTTGGCTAAATTCACACAATTTATTTTCGAGATGGAAGTTAAATTAGTCTTTATATTCGTATTTTTAATTATTTACATCTATTGTTTTGTCTAATCTCAAAAGGGAGAAACGCAGATGGTTCGAGAAAAAAAATATTATTATTATATATTTATTTTAAATAATAATAAGTATATTACTTTTAATTGTTATTCGTCAATTACCTTGTTTTATTAAAATAAATTTTACTCAAATATCAGTAGGAGGAAACATGGATGACTAGGAAAAATTAAAATATTATTATTTTTTATTTATTTCAAATAATAATAAGTATATTATTTTTAATTATTATTCGTCAATTACCTTGTTTTATTAAAATAAATTTTACTCAAATATCAGTAGGAGGAAACATGGATGACTAGGAAAAAACAAAATATTATTATTATTTATTTATTTCAAATAATAATAAGTATATTATTTTTAATTATTATTCGTCAATTACCTTGTTTTATTAAAATAAATTTTACTCAAATATCAGTAGGAGGAAACACGGATGACTAGGAAAAAACCAAAAATTATTATTATTTATTTATTTCAAATAATAATAAGTATATTATTTTTAATTGCTTTTCGTCAATTACCTTTTTTATTAAAATAATGTTACACTCAAATATCAGTAGGAGGAAACACGGATGACTAGGACTAACAAATTATTATTATTATTTATTTATTTTAAATAATGATAAGTATAATATTTTTAATTGTTATTAGTCAATTACCTGGTTTAATTAAAACTAATTTTCGCTCTAATCTCAATGGGTGAACACACAGGGATAAATATTATGTCACATTGAGCTTTTTAGGTCGCAAACGTGTCGCCAAATAAAGTCATATGTATATAGATCATAATTATTTGATAAAAAAAAAACAAAAAAATATTAAGACTCATTTGGTATTCGAATCCTTGACGGCTAACTTCCAATATCCTAGCCTCTACTCTACCATCGTCTTTTACTATTATTAATACTCCATGAAGCCTAAAAGATGCCGACGAGACGTACAGAAGCAGTGGTGTTCTCCTGGATTAGTTTGATTGTGATATTACCAGATGTCAGATTTACAGGATATATTATTGTATTATAAACTCCTCACCTGTGATATGCGACAAAGACAAAAGCAATTATCTTTTAATTAACAATTCAGGTCAAGAAGGAACACTGCCAGTATCTTAAAGAAAAAATATTTTAGTCTGAATTATGCTACTTATATTATAGGTGCCCGGGGATTCGATAGCTCTTCGATATCATTCCTCAGGGTTGAATTTATATTGCACACAACTTGAAAAACTAGCACACAGGTCATCGGATGGTAAATAAGTCAAGGTAAAACATTATTATTAATATTTATAACACTCGGTATTCTGTGAGGGCGTTTTTCTTGCCCGGTCGAGCCGACCCATTCCTGTTGCATGTAGAGAATAACTGAAGCTGCGTACTCACCAAACTTATTGTAATGCGTCAGTTAAGGTATGCACATAAAATCATGTGAGTAGCAAAGAGTAACGAAGAATAATGTAGAGTTTGAGGCGATTTATGTGTTCCGGGACGAAGGTTAATTAGTACGTGTAGGCGGGCTATTCACTCTACAACCAAGTCGTACGACTATCGGCTTACTAATCGAGTAATACTTTAGCAGTTCTAGTAAAGCAAGCCTAGTTTTATTGTTATATTAGGTGTGATAAAATTGCACACAGTTCACATAATGGTATGTGATGACAGGGGATCATGACGTCTACATTCTTTCTTAACAAAGATTGTATTGTAGGGGTTCGGTGGCCTTTATTACTGGTGACGAGGCATTCCATCTTAGTCCTCAAGGGTAACAACGCACCTGTATTATGATCCCTTGTCAAGGATAAATGTAGATCTCATGGACCGAAGAAATCACTTGCCTTTAGGTGAACTGTGTGCTTGTTTGTTACTCTCAAAGTAATAAAAAAAAATCAGGATGTACATGGGTTATCTAGCCAAATTCACGCTGGTACTTGTATTCTGTGAAGGCGTGGTCATGGAATGTTGCATCTAGAAACTACCTACAGTATGTCTTTATCTCTATCAAAGTCTAGTCTCCAATGTTGAAATTAGTTAGGGGACAAAGATCAATCTTATTGTCATGAAGTGACAGGCTATCAGCCTAAGGGCTACAATATCAAAATCATCGATTCACGTTAGTTTCACCTTCTGTAAGGGAAGGTATGCAACTTGTTTATCCAATTTTATTTTTCTATCGTCTGCAGCATAATGTAATCTCAAATGTGTCAAAATCAGCAACATTGAAAGTAACAGATTAGATTTAAATATAGTGCGTTATGTTGGTACGTTAGAAGTTATTTATTTGGCCTGATCGTATGATTTAACATAGCAGGTTTATGTGTTAGATTTTAGAGATTTCTATCACATGGAATGCAAGGTATCTTTCATTGATACATTAAACTATAAACAATACGAACAATCTTTCCAAAAAATAAGGGTGCTAATGTGCTCTCGTTTTAATTACTGTAATCGTGTTAAACACATGTACCGCTTGTAAACTAGATTTTTTTATGAAACTAAGAATGACAAACGAGCATACAGTTCAGCAGATGGTAAGGGATGTTCCAGGCAACGAGTATTCATTAAGATCATACGATTTACTTACTTAACAAAAATCGTTATTCTGCTAATTCAAGTTGGTATTCTGTGGAGACATGGTCTTTCCCCGGGCGTGCCGGTTCATTCCACTAACTACACTTGGACAACTAGGCGTTTACGCAATTTCTTGTTAATGTAAAATATGCAAGGAACTGATCTTTCGAGTAGTTTTTATATTATTGGTCGTATAAGTTAATAATCATGCTCAGTAGAGTGCTACTGGATAGGCCGATGTCCAGCAGAGGAAAGATATAGGCTGGTGAAGACGATGAAGTCAAAATTATCCGAAGAGCAAGCGAGGCTTGTGAGGGCCTGGACCTTCCGTGATGGTAGGTCCAGGACCCCACATGCCAACGTGAAGAAGCACTTTAATGCTTCTGTGTTTCTAAGAGTGTAGGAATACGGCGACCCAATAACTAGGCATTCCATCTCAGTTATCAGGGTTACAATAATGCGCATATGTGAAGGGCCGCGGTCATCGCATACCATCAGGTGACCAGCAGGCCTGCTCCTTTGAGACCTCTATAATAAAAACAAAGTAAGTAAATGAAGAATTCATTTAATAACTAATGATTCACTGAATTAAATAATAAAAAGTATTTAATTATTGCAACTTATTTGGGATAAATACATCACATACGTTAACAGCCCGCTTTAACTGACACGATTCGGTTTTTGCCGGCGTTTTAACAAAATTTATCGTTTTTCTTTTTCGTTGCCGGATTCCGTTCGTTTGTTTGTGCCTTCACCTCACGTAGGTCAGTGCATTTGTTACGTTTCGACTAATGTTTTGCTTTTTTTCCATTTTCAGGTACGTAAACTGGGAACGTTTAACTTAGTGCCTTCTTGCGTGAGAGTAAGTAAACGGCTGTTTCCTTTCTTTATTTTAGTTATTCGGAAAATGTTCGCGTACGATGAAACTTTTTTTCTTTTATTTGGAAATGGAATCTCTATTGAAGATACTTCAATCCGTTAATTCTGAAATCTTTTTATATATTATATATATTGCAACTAAAATGTGTTTCGCAAATGTAAAACGCAGTTTCCTAATATAATATTTTTGTATATATTAATAGTGATCTTAAAGATCGATGCAACATGTTACAAACAATATTGAAGTTTTTATTTTATCTTATATAGTAGTTTATGGGGATTATTTTTAATATTTTATGTTTCCATTTATCATCAACTAAACTTTGCTCGTTTGCCACTTATATACAAAAATATATTTGTTTTGTAATTTCACATATATTGTTTCAATCCCGACCAGTTTTTTTTTAGTATCTACTTTAATTCATCCCTGCATCACACTTAAGTCGACCGGTAGAGAATACCGAAGACATTAAATCCACCTTTGCACATCGGAAAAGAAGCTACACTGTTCCTAATGTTCTGTCCATGGTCGACGGTGATCACTTACCATCGGGTGCACTTCTTGCTCGTTTGACACCTAATCTTTGAAAACATGTATAAGACAGTCATTTATGAGCATCACACAAAAAGCAATATGCAAATAAATAAAATTTGTTTAGTTTATTTATACATCAAAAGACTAAATGGAAACATAAAATAATTTAAATAGTCTCCATAAACTACTATATAATACAAAATAAAAACAACTTCAATATGGTTTGTAACAAGTTGCATCGATCTTTAAGATCACTATTAATATATACAAAAGTATTACAATAGGAAACTGCACATAATTTTTAGTTGCAATATAATATATAAAAAGATTTCAGAATTAACGGATTACTCAATAGAGATTCCATTACCAAATAAAAGAAAAAAAGTTTCATCGTAAGCGAACATTTTCCGGATAACGTTACATAAGCTATCTGTATGTAGTGGAACCTTAATTCCAATACAAACTTAATTTAAAACAGTCTCGTATCCGGGCTTGATTGATCGCATGCTCCTCGTAATTTATAGTCACTACCGGCCTCCGGTGGAAACGCGCGACAAATTATGAATAACACTATTATGTAAGGACTGCACTATGCCGTTGATTTTGATGGATGGGAAGATCGTTTTGTTTGCGCATCGGCCGACGAGTGCCTGCTATCGTGGCAGCTGCGGAGTTTACGTGTTAATTTCGTCACTAGTTTCGGCTTAATCTCCTTAAATTATAGAAATTATGGTTTTGTTGACGCTGCCAGGTTATATAAATTTGTAGGACATTTAACCCTGAGATTGTTAGCACTAGGTTATATTAAATGTAATAATCAGCCTTCCTTCGTTTATCCCTTTTGTTTGATGAAGAAGATTACTGGCTGCATCATTTCATGTTCGATCGAATCCCGACGATCATCGATCCGGTACTCTAATCAGTAAATTATTTAAAAAGTTCTACATCAGTCGCATATTTTTTATTAAACTAAGGACGTTAGCTAATCTAATTTATGATGTGTGTGTGATTTGTTGTCACCTCTGATTACGGAGATGCACTGGCTCGTTATCACTCATTGTATCACCGGATCCCTAGACTCACCATATAAACCAAAATTACACTTCCGACACAATTGTGCTTAGCATTGGTTACAAATATGGTAAATGGTCTGAATGTAAATTTCTTTGGCATGTATGTACCATTTTATCTTTTGAGCTTACACGGAAAACTAGATTGTAACATACCAGCACTGTGATATATTTGTTATGAATTGTTATATATTGTCTGTTTAAATAATAAAAAAGAGAAGAACTTGTGTGATGTACTTATTCTTCGAAAACTTCGATAGTGCGATTTAGGCGCGGATATATTGTATTCGGATTTCTAATTTAAAGATTTTGAGTACAATAAGAAATTTATTTGTAATATAATTGTTGAACTGAACTTATAAAACTAATGAATGAATACCTTTTTTTGCTATAATACTCACCATATTTAGTTAACTATAGTTTTTAATACAGTTAGTTGTTATAATAAAGATTAAATAACGACATTTCTATGTCAATTGATTTAGTAGGAGCTTCCAAATATTTGATGTATATGTGAGTTTTAAAAAATTTGTCTAAACGTAATACAAACTAATATATCAGTGCATAGTAGTCGACACATGTCAGAAGCCGCATCAAAGTGTCACGAGGTCGGCGTCATGTCCGAGAATAATTCGGCCATGTTGTGTGACTGTAGGATAGTTTGACGGCTTTAGACATGAAATGTCCGTTGCATTGAATTTACAATATAAATAATGATGCTATATGTTAAATGGAATATTTTTTGTCAAATTCGCTTTAGTCACATTTTATATTTGAAGTGTCTTTACTTATTTGTTATTGGTCTTATTTATTACAATGTTCTTTAAAAAAGTCCATATATATATATATATATATATGTATATATAGGGTAATCGCTTTAGATTTATTTAGATGTTTTCTGTACAACCGCAGCAATATTTGGTCCGATTTTGAGTTACGACAATTGACAGGCAGCATGTCTATAAATTTAAGATTTAAACATGAAAACGAGATTTAGGAACGTGAATATTTTAATACTTGTCTGTATCATTGGGTACTGCAACCTAGTTATAATTTTATCCCTTTAGGAGTGCCATTGGACTGAACCCTTGCTAATAATATATATATCTCTTTCCTATATATCTTATATATGTTGACAATCGTAGTTCACTCGATTTGATAAAAAATCACGATATACATTCTTTACTTTACTCCCTCTGAATTAACATGGACTGGCTTGTTACCAATTACCAATGACGTTACTGTTACCTGTATTATTGTTTCTGTTAAAGCATGTTACCAACAATTTAAAAACTATGAAACAGCATAACAAATCTTAGCTTCTTTTAATACAGATGTTCTGCAACGGCGCGATCTTCCTTCGGTTCAGTTGCCTTCTACTGCTGCTACTCTTTATCTGAATCGTAGCAACTACCGATAAATGTTAAAGTGTTAACGTTCAAATGTTTGTAACTTAATCACGTAAAAACCACTTAGTAGATTTGTAGAATGAAATTTGCAACACAGTTTGTCTATAATCTGGATTAGCACTTAGGATAATTTTCATCTCGACTTTTATTGATTTATAGTAAAACTAGCATCCACCGTCGATTTAGTCTCACTCCTTGCTTCTCACATAGTTAGCTTTATCTCAATTGCTCAACAGCCTCGAGTACCCAAAACTTTTAAGTACTAACGAAAAATAATAAATGATACAATATCGTCTCATACATTTTTCATTTCTCAATAGACCCAATTCTGAAGTCTACGCAGACAAAGTCGTAGACTAGCAGTATAATGGAAAGTGGACAGCTGTTACCATATAAACCCTGAAGCGTCAATAGCCTAATGGTCCTAAACCATTACGTACCCTAAACTTAAGGTCATAGATTCCCCCATTCCACTATTGTCGTAGACCAGCTCCTAGCACAAGCATTTTTAGCTTTTGTTTTGGTTATGTTATGTTATATTTAGGTTATGTTTATGCTAGGAGATGGTTCACGACAATAGTTGAATTAGTGTGAACCTACAACTTAACCTTCGCAGACCGTACCCTAAACCATTAGGCTATTCACGCTATTAAATAAATGTATATTTTTATATATATATATATACAGTTTGAATAAACAATAGTTTTATAAATTTCCCTTTAGAAATTGTGACACTTTAAGTTCATTTTCAATGAAAAATAAGCTAACAATCACAAAACAAAATTCATTCTACGATAAAATAAATTTAATGTATACAGCAAACAAACAAAAATTTTTTTGTGAAACCGTCCGTGAATTTCCACACACATTTTCCGTTCACAGTTGTTAGAGGAAACGGTGTTAAAACAACGGCCTCAAAGCAACGGCGGAGGGTTACAATGAATGGAAGATAATTTATAGCCCCGTTGACGGGATAAGAAATTCCTGTCCGTTACATCGCTAAACGCTGTTTGCTGGAAGAAATGTTTATACGGTTACGAAGCTGTTAAAACATTTGAACATAACAAAACCTAATTACTGTTTGCTAATATTGAGATATTTGCTGCTTGATGCAGGGCTTTCGAGTTCAGGGTTATACGAGTAACATTACATCATACAAGGACAAAGAAAAGGAGGTTTTACACAGGGACTGAGGCACGCTACGGTAGTTTCCAGCTGCATAAATAGGCCAGCTTGATGACTGGGCAAGGACCATGCCCTCACAGAATACCAGAGAGAAATAGAAGCGTCTACTGTTTAGTTTGGTACGTGTAGGTATCCTGAGATCTTTAAGTGACGAGGCATTTCACCTTAGTGCTGATGGTTGGCAATGATTTTGCATTATGATTTCCAATCAAGGAGTGTGAGTATCATAAGGCTCATGAATCACTTACCATAAGGTGAAGTGTATACTATTTTGTTACTCCCAATACAATATAAAAAATTCCACTTAATATAATTCAGTTTTCGTTCAGATTCTACATCAAGTATAATATACATTAGCAGAGTATTTTATTAGAGTATTGAGTAAAACATTTAGTATAAGAGGCTTACTAGGTCAACCTTTTTGCATGAAAAAAAGTAAACACGGCACAAGAGGGCTTTGTATGGACGATCGCTAATAAGGAAGGGAGCAATCCATCAACTCGGAAGGTTTTTCCTGCGGCTTCACCCTAGATGGGTAAACAGAGAGTGTTTCAGTTAAGTACACATTTTTTTTTTGGTTTTTACTTATGCTGTATAATTTTTTCGGTCGTTTCTCGGAGCGTTGACGAAATTAAGAGATTTATATACCATTACGATGGTTTTATCTCATCGCCAGATCCAACAATTAGCTGTCGAAACACAGCAGCAATCTGTTGCCTCTTTACCCGAGTATTCTGCGAGGACGTGGACTGCGGGGTGGTCAAGTCAACCCAAAGAATACGCTGCAGTATCCACTGTTAAATATTATAAATCAGCTTGATTTAATAATATACAAATATTACAGCTGTAAATTGAATTGCAACAAATGATTAAATTTACAATTGAGTTGTTACGAGTACATTATTAATCTTCCAGCATCCATTGTTGTAGAGTACAAAGAAAACCTAATATATGAAATCAGCACTAACACACAACGAGAACAATGGGAAGTGGATGACGAGATGTGAAGACGGAGATAAATCATCTCGCGTTGTCATGGCGACCGCGACAATTGGGGGACGAAATTAGAAATAAATTTGATTCGATATGCAGGGGTTCGCGTTTTATTTGTGTATTTTATCTCGAATGTGACGCATCAGGTGTGAAAAATGGTGTCGGTTTTCGCTCGATGACTTTTTCAGCTGAATAAGCAGTATGCGTAATTCTTATTTGCGCATCTTATCGCGAAATAAGAATTTCCGTTATTACTGGTGTTCGATAAAAAAATAAGGGAGCGTGCAACACGGCACACGTGAAAGACGAGTAAAAAGAATATCAAAAAAAACATACAAAGGCAAAGGTTCTATATTTCTCCCTCTATGATCAAATTAGTATTTTTCGTCCTTTAGTTTCATTAAACGTTGCAGAAGGCCCGCTGAATAGGGATGCTCCTAGATATTTTTGGCTGTTGGCCACTGTTAGCCCTAGGCTTTTACAGCTTCAGGGTTGAAAGGTGGCCGAAGTCTACGGGCAGGCTCCCGAGTGGTAGCATCAACTGGAAAGTCCGTTTATCCATCGTCCATTACCGTGCACGCGAAGCGACTAGGTGCCCAAGGGGCAAACCGCGTGTCGGTCAGTTGCTTCTATCATATTAATCTCCTATGTATAGGATCACTTTCTCTCTCTCTGTCTCTCTATATATAATATGTCTTTATCTATGAAATTGCCGTTTTGTATAAAATAAGTTAAAGTATTTTTTTATTTCTGTTTTTCAAAGTAATCACCCATGTAATCGATGCATTTTTTCCAACGCAGTGGTATTTTATTGATGCCCATCTTGTAAAAATCAGGTGGAAGGGAGGCAACAAACTCTTCAAAGGAATTTTGTACTGCCTCTCGGGAATTGAATTTTTTTCCGCTATAAAGTTGGCCAAATTTTGCAAAAAGAAATAGTCAGTGGGTGGAAAGGTCTGGGGAGTACGGTGGATGAGGGAGAGCTTCCAACCCCAGCTCTTACAACTTGGAAACTGTCTTTTGAGCAGTATGGGGTCGCGCGCTGTCGTGGAGCAGCGGGGACGACCGATTGACCAAAGCTGGTTGCAGATGTTTTTAAAACAAAATTAATTTGAATTTAGAATTCACCGCCAATAAAAACTTTTTTTTGGTTTGAAATGGCCAATACTGAAGAACGGCAATTTCATAGGTAAAGACCTAATATATAACAAGTATTCGGAAACTGTGATATAGTGTTTCACGCCTTGGTTATAAAATTTATTTTAATATACATTATAAAGTAAATTCAATTATAAAATCACTCGATTTACAAAGGAGTGTATTGGTCTTGAAGTGTGGTAAATATCCGCGTGCAGCACAAAAAGGACTAGCGTGTTTATTTAGAAAGTTTTTGATTTCAGAGCTCTTTTGCAAGTTAATGCTGAAAATCTTGTTTTTGTCTTTGAGTTTACTTCTATTGTCTATTGTATACACGTATATATGATCATTTTTTTGTTGTATTTAAGGTGACTAACGATCATACAAGATCGATCTCCAAAAAAGATTCTACACACACAAGGGTGACGACACTTGAGGACTGAGATAAATTACCTCGCTCGCTATAAGTATCACCGGGTCTCTTAACTCGTCGTATGAAAACACAGCAATGTTATGCTGCTAATTCACACTGATACTCTGTCCTTCCTCAGAAAAATCATCCAGCTAAATATCAACTGTACTGATAAGAACTGTGTTAAATATTTTGATCGCTTGTAATTATCTTAATTTCAAGTTTACGAACACAATTCGCACAAAGTGTATTTTGTTAAATTCTTTGTAGAATTTCAAAGGTGAACATCTGAAATAAATATATTATTAAAAAATATTAATATACATTAATAACAAAAATTCTAACTTCGCCATGTTGTCCTACAAATTCAAGATCCGAAGTCAATTTGTAAAAATAACAAAAACAGCTGTCAGGAAATGAGGTCGAAATTCGAGATTTTGTTTTGTAATGGTCTCCCCTTACATCCTTATGGTGTCGTCGTCTGTTGTTTCTATGAACCTTGAGCCAAATTCTGTAGAACAAAAAATGTTATGTTTACACATTACACGTACGTCTGTATTGACTGAATATTTGAAAACAAACACGTGAGGAAACATGCACGACCATGCAGAATAACATGAATAAAAAAAAGTATTTTTTTTTAATATAGCGGTAGACGAACGAGCTTATAGTTCTCCTACAGACCTCAACATAGATACAAGTTCCTCACCCCTGAAGACTAAGCTCGAATGTTTCGTAACATGCAATCAAGTCTCCGAAGCGGTTAACTACGAATTGATTTTTGTATTTTATAAGGGCTGTTGGTTTAATTAAATAAATTATTAAGTTTTGATATTTTACTTATGATATCGTACTTTTTTTATTAGATTTCCTAACAAATGAGCACACAATTCAACTGTTGGTAACTGATTCCTGCGGCACATCATCTCTACATTCATCCTTGACAACGAATCATAATGCAGATGCGTTGTCACTGTTGAGGACTGAGAAGGAATACCTCGGCACCAGTAATAAAGCTCTCCGGATCCCTACTCTCACCAGACGAAACATAGCAACATCATCCTGCTATTTTCAATACTAGTGTATTACGTAATATAAGATATATTACGTAATACACTAGTATACAAATGTAAAATCAACACTAGGAGACGTTCTCGCAATTTTCTGCTTCAAGGGAACGTCACTATTTTCGTCTCATAACAAATCTATTAACAACTAACTATATGACAACCACGGAGAACTATGGAAATACACCAAAATGACTTTCATAATCAAACTTGGAAGTAATATTGTAACCAGAATTTTTAACATGTCCAATTTTAAATAACAATTTATTTTTATTTTAATAATGCTACATGTAAATGATGAATATAATACTACTCAAATTGCTAACACTACCACTCCAACTAAGCTTAAATACTTGTGCTAGCAGGTGGATCAAGAAAATAATCAAATAGTGGATTTCTTTTACATTAAGTTTCGTTCCACTGTTATCATCGTATAATTTTATTTAAAAAAAATATTATTATAAAATTTTGTTTGATGAATCGAATGCTACATATCTAAAATTTGCTTAAAGCCAAGCGTGCGTTCGGACACCGTAGTGACATTAACCATGAACGTTTTAAAAAAATCTGCGGCTATATGACCTTGACCGGTTACAGAAATGTATAAATAAGCTGTGGTCACCTTGAGGGGTAACGAATGTCAGACAATCGCTTATTTAATATCATAAACAGTTCAACTTTAAATTAAATTCATTTAGCTACAATCTGATGGCTCATTCATTTACCTTCCAAATTGTATTACACGAAACCTCATTCATATGTAATTGTGTTTAAAATCTACGCATTATTTTTATACGTTCTTTGTTTCATTTTAGATTAGAGATTAGGTAGATTTTAGATTAAAATAGAATACAAGCATAAATAAGTAAATAGAAAACAAAGTTTATTGCACACCATAAGCAATATAAAAAAAGAAAGTGACATATTTAACAAAATTTCTGAAATACACAATGGCCTGTCTTATCGCGAAAAGCAATATCTTCCTGACATTCTTTGGATGGACAGGATTTCAACAAAATGTGGCCGTAGATTAGATAGATAATTATAATTTGTTAATATTAATTTATTAGCGAATTACCAAAAACATTATATCGACACTCTGAGTTATTGAGCTAACAAGTCAGAACATAGAGCCATGGTAGCTGAGTGTGTAAGTGCTTGCTATTAATTCAGGGTATGCGAGAAAACCGAGTTCGATTCCCGGTGCCCGGCAACAATGACATAGTTAATTGCGTAATAAAGAAATATATCGAATATTTTTGAAGTCCGTCAATCCACAGTGCAGCTGAGTGTATATATATATATCTTTACTGTCTTAACTTATACATATATACACAAATAAATATATTACTTAAATTTTGTTTACAGTGGATGTACAATATACCAGGATATAAATAATCTGTCTATGCTTGACATAACTGAATAGTGCGATGACAACAGTATTGCCAAATAATAATCCCACGAAACATTTGTGGTTAAACACCATTTAATAATAATCAAGCCGTCACAATGGACGTCGGGTGATATAAATCCATTCGCAAATGTTTATGGGTCCCTCTAAATGTGACAATGTCCGCGGCGCACGCTGACTTTGTGCATCGGACACGAACTAACGTTATCAAAGGGGCCGACGAATGGGACAACGACAACAGAAAGACTCGACGCCCTTGTTGATAGTCTTTCTGTTGCTTCTTTCCAACTAGCGCTCGATGATTCGTCTCCAAATATTATTATTAACTAGCTGAACAAACGCTAAATTTCAGATTTGTCAAACTTCAATAAATCTGTTTGTGATCGATTTTCGTGAATATGTGAGAATTATATGACTTTCGAAACGTGAGTTATGATCATAGAAAAAATAAACTTATTGTTTTTTTTTACAATTTTTAAAATGAACATTTAAAATAGCCAAATCCATTCAGACATTCTCAAGTGATGGCGCTTACCAACGAACAGCATTTAATTATATTTATATGTAAGATAATAATAATAATGTGGTATATTAATATGCAATATGTACATATATGTTAAAATTATTGAAACAATTTAAGGCACGGCTGCGTGGTGTAGTGTCTAGATTAATTGTCTGCTGCGATGCGAGTAATGGGTTCTTTCCCAGCCATGGAAATAATTTTGATTTGCCGTAAATTTGATTTGATTGTCTGGGTGCGTTGTTTATATGTTCCACGCAATGAGTCTCCCTGGCCTTCAATATGCTTCAATAGTTATAGCAAATTTGTTTAATTTATTATTTAGACATGCAGGTTTCCTCAGGATATATTCTTTCTCCACCGAGCACCAAGTCAGCACTTAAAATTGCATCCAACAATTCCATCGGTGTCGACACAAGGAAGTGAACTAGATTTGTTCGCGTACCCAAGAGCGAACGCTAACATACTAAATTTTGTTAAATCATTGAAAAAAATTCAACTAAAACCAATGGACCAGTATGGAATAAATCCAATTCGCCCCGAATGTAGCAAATTTATTTTGTCACCCGCGAAACAAGGGGGCGAAAGCTCCCCGTAAACGCAATAAGGATCAGCATCCATTCAGTCGGCAACCGAGATCCAAACGCAAGCGTTCGACTCGCCAGCGGAATCCTTCACGCGGACTTTGTGAAATCTTAATTTAATTTGGGAGCAAAATAAAGGGAGCGCTAAACAGGAAGAATTCACAAGCGAATAACTCTCAGGGAGCCAAACACCGGGAACTCCGTGTTGTCTTGAGGATTTATCTCTTTGAGCCTTTGTCAGATAAATCACCTTGTTTTATTTTATTATTGAATTGAGTTCAACTGATGTTTAGTGATTCCTGCGGCCCATGACGTCCGACGTGCGTTAAGGATTTTAAGGGCTCTCCACCACCCCCCACCCCCCGTTCCCCGTCAGCAGGCATTCAAGGCAATCAAGATCACTACATTCATCAAGATTATGCTGCTATCGAAAATATCTAAAAGATATCTAAAAGACAATACTGAATCAAATCAAAATATACTTTATTTGTGTAGACCAAAGAAGCAGTAGAAAAAGCTTTTACGATTCAAACCACCAGTTGGAAGGTAGATTCTGTTGACAAGAAACAGCAAAAAAATCTCAAAAGATTTCTGTTTGAAAGAATTAATAAATAAGAATTAGTGGGGAAAATAAAAATAATGCCAACATATAAAAAAAATTAAACAGTGTGCAGGAACTTTCCAGGGGTTCTGGTATTCGATACATTTAGATTATTTATTAATCTAGTTATCTTTCTTATATTAACCTAAATAGGATACAATAGACTGAATGTCAATTCGCATTCTCTAGCAGTCAAACCAGACTGCGATCAAGTGTATATTATAGCATTTTAGGAATAAATTATTTAAAAAATATTTAAATCTGCACCTAGTAAAACAAATTATATGCCTTAAACTGAAGTACATTAACCGATATCAGTTTATGAAAACTAATTATGGATAAGGTGTGTAAATTCTGGAATAAACGTATCAAGCGAGGTATATATGAATGTATGTAGCAAAGCTATATAATGTAGTTATGTGAATAAAAAACGTGGATATCTGCAGAAGAAAAGGTAACCGTGATAACACAAAGGATTAGAGCGAACCATATGTGTTGTAGAACCGATAATTGATGGCGACAAAAGTTTCTCCAGTGCCAACACGACTAATACGAGATTGACCATCGCAGCGTAGGTCACGTCTCCCCACTAGATGGAGTGACGCGACCTACGCAAGTTTTTGAATGCTATTGGCTTATGATCGTATTCTATGGCAGTCTGTGAAATGATGAACTATGACGATGATAATGATACGATATATGATACATTCGATCCAAAAACGTTACGAAATAAATCAAACATCGCCATTAGATATTAAAGAGGGCAAGTCATCGTATAAATGTGCAAAGATTAAGTACACACAATTGAAAAAAGAACCGTCACATGCACTAGTATGAACAGTGAAATAAAAGTGAATAGAGAAATAAACTCCGCCGCAATAGCTGGTTGAAGCTTAAAAGGTCCGATGAAGCGTGTCTAAGTTCCTGACATTTCTCCATCGCCTCATAATAGAGCGTTTGACACTTGACAGTTCCTCTTTATATTCTTTCCATCGTATGATCTTATTAAAGTTTAAGCAATATAAGACCTTGTAACAATGGCGTCAGATACAATTTTGATTGAAGCAGCGTGGATGTTGTTATCTATTTGCGTGATGACCTACTCAGGTTATAGATAGTCGCAGATCGCGATCTATAGGGCTATGGACGGCGTCGTGGACACGTAAACATTATGCAAGCACGAGTGTTTCCTTATTACTATACGAAGCATCATTTTATTATGTAATACAGTTTCATCATTGTTAACATCATTAGAGACTTGATATTGCTACAGACTAAACACGATAGAACAAAGCTATAACTATAAACTGACTTTATCAATAATGGGTTGCTAGACTGAAGATGCCGTCATACAATACTTCCTGAAAAAGAAGTTCAATATTGATGTGTAACGGTGGATATAACGGTGACCAATGAGCACATAGTTTATATGAACGTAAGTGTAGTGTAAGTGATGACTCCGTGTTAAAGCTAGTTAGGCTAACTGAGGCTCAAAACAGTACAACACTGTTACGAAATGCAGTTCACAAATTATTTCGAATTTACAATTCAAATGTTAGTTACTAGTTTAGATGGACCACAGCTCTTTTTGAAAAGGAATTGATAATTGAATGAATCATCAGCGTGAAATGGCCAGAATAAAACTGTTGTTGTTAAGTGAGTCTGGAGATCCAGGGATCTAATCACAGATAATAAGGCATTCAATGGCAGCCCTCAAGGGTGACAACACATATGAATTCTGATAATATTAAGCAATTTTATGAAACAACAGAATCAGTTGGTTAACAGAAAACAACGCAGAGAGAAAGCCGCCATATTTTTCAAGGCTTGGCCATTGACACAACTAGACTATTTGTAACACATCCAACATCTCAGTTAAGGAAGGATCTAGACGTCACGGGCTATCGGATGAACTGTGTGCTCTGTCTCTCGGTTTTTATCTATTTACAATATAATAAAACTACGGTCCCTCGACGGACGAAGGTCCATTCCCTCACAGAATACCAACGTGGAATAGCATAACTGCATTTCGTTTGGTGCCTCAGGGATATGGATTTGGAGATTCTTATAACTGGTGATGACACATTCGATCTTTATCCTCAGCGGTGATCTGTAATATATAATATCTATATAATATTAGCAGCAGTCGTCACTTATCATCGGGTGAACTGTGTTTATCACCCTCAATGCAATTTAAAAATTAAAACTGAATAGTAACTGATGTTTGTAAACTTTTTTACTTTACTGACATTATAAAACACTATTAAACTTGAGCGGTGAAAAAAATATTGCAGGTTTTGTACATAGATGTTATATTAAATTTTTATTAAATCCAATCTTCGCATGAACACGTTAAATTCAAGGGGTAAAACATACAAGTTTCCAATCAATCATCGCTATCAATTTCTTTCATAGCTTATATACAGAGGGACGTTTAAGTGAAGGGGATCGCTTTACATAAGCCATTGAGATAGTCAATATTGCTCCCCGTGTTGTTTGGTCCAAAGATGTGTTTACTTATATCATATGTATTAGTCTTGTTTAGTGTTATCAAACATCTCTAAAAGCTTATTAAGACCAACCAGCCATTCTGCCGGCCTAAAGACTTCATCATGTTATGATATTGTATGATCAGCGTCAAAGTCTAAACATTTGTGTAACTTAAAGTCGTAGTTTTGAATCCATCATTCGACTTAGTGACTAGTTATTTATCTATATATATATTTATTATAGTTATTTATCTATTTATCTATTTATCTATTTATATATATATATATATATATATACATATAAAATATATGACATATAAATTGAATACAGGCTTAGATTGGTTTCCTCGATCGGGAAGGATCACGCCCATATAAAAAATCTAAATAAAATAGCACATATCTGATGTGTTTCGTTTGATAAATGAAGACCGTTATCATCGCTGATGAGACATTACATCTAGGCGTATCAACACACCTGCATTGATTCCTGATCGTGTATCACGGTTCGCAGGAATTACTTACCATCAGGACGAGCGTTCCCTTTTATCATCATCATCACAGCCTATCATAACATATCTGAACCAATTCTGACTTTCTGCAAACTTGCATAGCGGTCGTCTACACTGCGACTACTCTTAAGTCACCCCTCAATAAAAAAAGAAACCCGGAAGAGACAACGACACGTGACGTCAAGCGACTCACGTCCACACAATCAGAATGAGAATATAGTCGCGCGACTGCGACTCCCCCGCACGTTTCATAAGCGGGCGTTAGGCAGGCGAAGCACGTACGACATATTAACGTACACCACGCGACAGGGGAGTCGTGTCCAGAGCTGTGCCGTGGGCAGGGGAACCCCGATTCAATGAACAGGTCTATGTGGACTCGATGTATTGTTTTTTATAATGAAGTTTTTATTTATTTATTTATTTATTCTTAATGTTACATACATAACAAGTTTACAAGGGCGGCTTAATGTCCAGCGGCATTCTCTTCCCTGGGAGTACGAGAGACTTAAATCAAATTATACATAGATACATAACAAAATAATACATAATAAATACAAATACCTATAAATATTTATATATATATATATATATATATATATATATATATATATATAAAATACACTAATACCTTAAGAATAGAATAGAAAGAAAATATATATATTTGTTATTTGCCTTCAAATAATGTCGTGGAGTTCGAGTCGTAAGTTTGAATATTATAACATCATTCTGTACTGTACAAACAATTCCACGAAAACTATTCAACATAAAATACTAAATGAATATTATATTCATATATATAAGGCAACAGCGTATATATAGAACTCACTTTTGCGCATATGTCTCTATAGGATGTTAGAGCATAAAGTACCTGGCTTCACTGTGGATAGGCGGATTTTACGTGTGTATGAAATATTTTTCTTCTATGTGTATAAGAACTACATAAGATAGACAAAACACGACAGATGGTTGACAGAATACCGAACAACATTTCACCATCAGCTTATTAATTTCATAAATTGTGAACGCATGCAAGCAGGGTACATTATATGTTTACACGCGACATCAATAAAGCCATGGTAGTTCAGTGTCTATTCGCATGCTTTTATGCTTTTATGCTTTTATTTCACGGTACGCGAGCAAACAGAGTTCGATTCCCGATATTTGTATCAAGGAACTTATTCTTAAAAAAAAATCCTAAGACATGAAGTCTGTCACATTAGGGTTGCTTGGCGGATATTTATATATATACAGATATATATATATATAAATATAAATATACAGATACAGTATTAAAGGTCTCTTACTGTTAATAAAACCAACTGAACATTAGTAATGTGTACCATACATAATTTATATCTCTATGGAGTCGACTAAATTATTTATTTCACAAAGCATTTTTATAAGGGAAGTATGTAAGTATATAACAAAGTAAGAATATAGGAAAAGTATGTACAAAGGCGCAGCTTATTTTACAATTAAAATCTCTTCCAGCAGGCCTGATGTTGGTCATAATATCAGGAAAAAACATGGTGTTATCACAAAAACAGAAATAAAAAGTTTGAAAAACATACTTTAACTTATTTCATACAAAACGGCAATTTCATAGGTAAAGACCTATTATAATATATAATTTAAACATAAATAGTATATATGTATATACCGTACAATAAAGCTAACATAATATTTCATTATATATTATAGTTCGCATAACAACTAGTGATGTCAATTTCTCTCGCAAACAAACGTTCCGGGTCAAGTTCACTCTCCGGTCAGCTCTAGGTACAACGACTAATGAATTCGTTAGACGTGACACGCTTAATTTCTCTCTGGCGTTCGATCAATTCAAATTAATATGATTCGATTAAATCAACACCGCATTCTAATTACGTATAAAGATATATTTATATATATCTATCTCATTCGTCAGAGGCTGCAGATAATTTCTTATTTAAAACGTTTCTATTAGTTTGACTTGTATGTATATATGTATATACCGTACAATAAAGCTAACATAATATTTCATTATATATTATAGTTCGCATAACAACTAGTGATGTCAATTTCTCTCGCAAACAAACGTTCCGGGTCAAGTTCACTCTCCGGTCAGCTCTAGGTACAACGACTAATGAATTCGTTAGACGTGACACGCTTAATTTCTCTCTGGCGTTCGATCAATTCAAATTAATATGATTCGATTAAATCAACACCGCATTCTAATTACGTATAAAGATATATTTATATATATACAGATATATATAAATATAAATATACAGATACAGTATTAAAGGTCTCTTACTGTTAATAAAACCAACTGAACATTAGTAATGTGTACCATACATAATTTATATCTCTATGGAGTCGACTAAATTATTTATTTCACAAAGCATTTTTATAAGGGAAGTATGTAAGTATATAACAAAGTAAGAATATAGGAAAAGTATGTACAAAGGCGCAGCTTATTTTATAATTAAAATCTCTTCCAGCAGGCCTGATGTTGGTCATAATATCAGGAAAAAAAACATGGTGTTATCACAAAAAAAACAGAAATAAAGAAAAATAGAGAAAATATAATAATAAAATAAAAATAAATACATGCATAAATTTATTAATTAATATAAATTAGGTCTTTACCTACGAAATGGCCGTTCTTCAGTATTGGCCATTTCAAACCAAAAAAAAAAGTTTTGATTGGCTGTGAATTGTGTTAACAACATAACATTCTTTTCACAAAGTCAGTCTTTTGTGTAATTTTGTAATATGAGTTCAGTCCTGGCATCAACGCGGCAAAACGGGACGTAACATCAACAACGTTTACGGAGAGAACTTTACAAAGGAACGCACAAACCGTTATTGATATGCCCGGTTTCGTTCTGGAAATTTTGATTTGAAAAATGAACCTCGTGGTCGTCCGGACACTTTGGTCACCAACGATGAATTAAAGGCGATTGTGGAAGCTGATGATACTCATCTACAGCCGAGCTAGCAGCAGCTTTTGATGTTGACTCAAAACAATATTGGTCCATTTGCGACAAATTGGCAAGGTAAAAAAGCTTGGTAGATGGGTGCCCCAGGAACTTAACGATTGCCAGCGCAACATACGCGTTGAGACCTGCCTCGCGCTGCTCAACAGGCACAGAAATGAAAGAATTTTGAACCAAAATGTTACGTGCGATAAAAAGTGCACATCTGCAACCAGCTTTGGTCAATCGGTCGTCCCCGCTGCTCCTACACGACAACGCGTGACCCCATTCTGCATAACAGACAGTCTCCAAACTACAAGAGTTGGAGTTGTAAGCTCTCTCTCATCCACTGTACTCACCAGACCTTGCACCCACCGACTATTACTTTTTCCAAAATTTGGACAAATTTTTAGCGGGAAAAAAAATTCAATTTCCGAGAGGCAGTACAAAATGCCTTTGAAGAGTTTGTTACCTCCCGGCCAGCTGGGTTTTACAAGAAGGGCATCAATAAACTACCACTGGGTTGGCAAAGATGCATCGATTACACGGGTTACTTTGAATCACAGAAATAAAAAAGTTTGAAAAAACATACTTTAACTTATTTCATACAAAACGGCAATTTCATAGGTAAAGACCTATTATAATATATAATTTAAACATAAATAGTATATATGTATATACCGTACAATAAAGCTAACATAATATTTCATTATATATTATAGTTCGCATAACAACTAGTGATGTCCAATTTCTCTCGCAAACAAACGTTCCGGGTCAAGTTCACTCTCCGGTCAGCTCTAGGTACAACGACTAATGAATTCGTTAGACGTGACACGCTTAATTTCTCTCTGGCGTTCGATCAATTCAAATTAATATGATTCGATTAAATCAACACCGCATTCTAATTACGTATAAAGATATATTTATATATATCTATCTCATTCGTCAGAGGCTGCAGATAATTTCTTATTTAAAACGTTTCTATTAGTTTGACTTGTATGTATATATGTATGTCTTTATATAATGGACGGCAGTTAATGGCTCATCATCACTACATGGATGAACAAGGAAGGCGGCCATCAGAGAAGAGTGGCGGCGTGTTGTGAAGCTTGCCACCAACACCTGAAGCAATGACCACTCTGTCAAGTGTGACACCGACAAAAGACAAGAGTTTTTTGAAAAAAAAATCTTTTTGTGAGGTGACAAAACAACGTAGACATTCCGCATTAGAACGAGGATGAACGATACAGCTCAAAATATGGGCTGACCATAGAGCACGTAAAATAGTTAAACGTTCGAAGAAAGGTTCTTGAGAGGCGACCTCGAACTGGCAGTCTCAGTATTGCTACCCTCCGCGACTTATGCAAATTTGTGGGAAGTCGTTTAATGTAGGTGGCTCACCAGGATCTGAGGAGCTTCTGATCTGATTTAATGAAGCATATTTCAACAAAACTATTATTATTCTACTTTTTATTACTTTTCGTCATTGCTGAAGGTCGTGCCCGCCTTGTTATGCTGAAGGTAGAAGTAAGATCGCTGATAAGTTGCTTCCGCCGTGCTGTATCTTCAGCTTGTTTTAGGTCAGTTGGAACAGAGAGACCCGTTATAGTTTTGATTGGGTTGGACCAACGGGTATGTGACCTCCCCCGTGAACTTTTACCCTCGAACTTACCAATTACAACTACTTAATCTAGGCTATCTGGTTATCTCCGGGCATATTATAATGTTCTCGTTTTTTTGCATCTGGGACGACAAACGAACATTGATGGTAATCATGGCTCCTGAGAACCACATTGAGTCTCTATAAGGAATCATTATGAAGATGTGGTGTAGTGTAACTCGGTCGTAGAGGGGGCGTGATGTAAGACACGTTTCTACAATATCGTCGTGAAATAGCAGCATAACGCTGCTGTTTTTCGTATGGTGAGTGTACCCTCATGTTACAAGTAACGAGAGATTCCATCTAATTCTTCAGGGGTGCATCTGCCCCTAACTGCCTAATCTGCCAATAACCCAATATAGTAAGAATATACTATCCTGAGTACGTCTTAACTTCTTTGGGTTATAACGTTTATCGAAATAAATATACTATATACAGGTGACAGTAAATATTACCCATTCCTTGCGAGGGGTTAACAGCACATATGGCCAAAATTTTGTCATATGCTATAGTGATCGATGCTTGGTTATTTTTAAATAATTCAAGATTTAAGAATCTCAAATAAAAACCCCAGTTAAAACCTACTTATATGGGATGTTGTTTATTATTTTGAGATTTTCAGATTGGTAAACCAGTTTGGTGGTCAAAACCATTCAAAAGCAAAAATAAGCTAAAGAACGCCCATTTTTAAGTTATAGATACAAAACCACCTATTATTGTACGAAAATAAATCGCATTTTAGGTAAATAAACAAAGACTTTTAATAAAAATTGTATGGAATGTTGTGTACAAATTACTGAATCTCCTTTATTCATTAGCTATTTACAAAGGTAAAATTATCCAAAACTACTTTAGGTTAGAACCTTGTCGAAAAAACATTGGCAGAGTGATTATACCATAACATTGTATTAAGAAGTAAGTCTATTGTGACGTCGTTTTAAAAGTCGCCGCATTGTCGTCTTGTGCGGCGGAAACGGATGCGGGGTAGCTTTTATCGGCCGCAGTTGTTTTAGCCGCGGCGGTAAGTGACACGTGGCGAAGCGACGCTGACGAGAAGTGATCCTCGAGACAAATTGATCACTTGTCATCGCTTCGTTTAAATTCTTGAGAAACTGAGGGGGTGATGGAAACCGTAAAAATGCTCGCGTGTAGAGTTTGGATTGATTTGAGGATGCCCTTATTTAAACGAGCCGAAAAATCACTAAAATATGATTAGTTGAGTGAAAAGTAGTCCGTTAAGTTTTTACGTTACGTTATATTTAAACAGAAACCCATAAATATCTTCGTAGCTCCATCTAATTATTGTAAATCGTAAATTTGTTTATACGTTAATATTGACATTTCTTCTTGCTCCCTCAGTCGATTTGTTCTTACCAATTTTTAATTTTATCATCGGTAAATAACGTATCGGATAGTTACGTATCGTAAAAATCATTAAAGTATTATTGTTAATGAGATAAAATATTTAATCGGAGGAAGATATTGGTCCACTATCAAATCTTAAAAGTCGTTGGGACATTTGCAGATTGTTTCTAGAATGGGCATGATTGGGTCGGTGTGAACTTGGAAGAATCACACAAGCCTTTGCAGAATACCAGTGCAAATAAGCAGCACAACGCTGCTGCATTTCATTGTGTGGGAATCTAAAGAACCTCATTAGTACTGCCAAGGCTTTCGATCTTAGTCTTTCGGAGTGACCACGCGACTGTAGTGTGCGCGGATAGATGTCGACTTCGTGAGCTACAGGAAACACTTACCACTGAGTTAATTCGTGTGTTATCCTCAATACAAAAAAATAGGAACAGTGTAGTATAGAAAGGCTGGAATTTTTGACCATACCTTATATCGGACCCATAATTACATCAGAAATATGAAACACTTATCCTCTCGCAAAGGTACACTCATTCCTACTAAGGATGGTTGGCGAAATTAAAAATAAACCTAATTTCTATACAGAAGAAGACAGCGTGCGCTACCATCGGCTTGGGATACTGCGACTTATCATCTTCATCATCGTCACAGGGTACCATCCACTGCTGAACATATATTTCCTCCTCTTCTCCTATAGATTTATTCTCATAAAGCATGAGCCAGCTGCATCCATCGACTTCCCTCCAGCTTGCATAGGTCGTAGCTACATCTAGTGGTGGGTCGTCCAACATAGCAACTACCAGTCCGAGGTTGGCACTCAACAACCTTTCTTCCCCATCAGTTATTCGTATTATAGTTTCTACAATCTATATGAATAGTCCATTATCACTTCGACTTGCTAATCTTATGAGCTATGTCGGTCAGCCTTGCTCTATTGCGGATATTTATATCACGTAGAGACACAGCAAAACTCGCTCTGTAGCTCACTGAGTGACTCTAAGCTTTCTCATACAGCCACCATGTCTCTGTACCGAAAGTCATACTGGTTAAATCATTTTGTTCGCTGTGATTAGTAAAATTAAGTCCCAAAACAGGCATACAACTCACCTCAAGGTACTTACACGTCAAGAACTATATTTTACGTAAAGTTTAAGTTATAATCAAGTAATCAAATGACTCCCATAAGAGTCACCGTTTACAACCACGAACGACAGTCACATTGTAGGAAATTATTTTAAACACGAGCCGAGCCTACGAGGCAGTTGTAGCAGTCTCTGATGCGCTTACAACTTTCTAATTAAGTTCCTCAACTCTTGAGTTAACATTTAGAAACGCTGATTAACAACGACTGAGCTTTGCTTGTTGTGTTTTATTGTGATGTTTGTTTTTCAGAATGATACATTCGGATACGCGTTGTTTTGCATAATTTGTTTATAACACTGCGGGTTGAATTAGTAAAAGTAAATTAACAACATGGTTCCCAAATGGTAGCCTCTTATTGTCCATTGCGTAGGACCTAATTAGACGGAGTTACAACCTATGCAAATATGCAGGAAGTTTTTTTTTATTACATTGAGAGTAACAAACGAGCACACAGTTCACTGATGGTAAATAATTCCTGCGGCCTATAACATCTCTCAACATTCATCCCTCAAGGAATCATAATGCAGATGTATTGTCACCCTTTAGGACTGGGATGGAATGCCTCGTCACCAATAATAAAGGTCTCCGAAACCACTACACTCACCAGACGAAACACAGTAGCATTGCAGTAATTAACAAGAAAAACATGTTGAATTTACAAACAGTAACTATGTTTAAATTATTCTTTTTTTTATATATGCAGGTATAATTTTTTACAAATTTATAAATCAATGGGTATATATAATTTTTAATTCATGCACAAAACAAATTTTCGTTAGCATTTGTCTTTCTTTCGTTTTTTTTTTCTAAACTTTCACTGAACTTAGGTTTCCTTTCGGTCAATTCTGACCACGGTGATACATGTATATATACTTGTGTTAAGAGAATACTAACAGTAGTATTAACCTTATCCACATCCCCGTTAACACATCTTAAATGCTTAAGATGGTTCACGACAACAGTGGATTGACTTCTACTACGTTAAGTTTCACAGAACGTACCCTAAACCATCAACTGCGTAGGATGTAATACAGTGCCTTAAGCGTAAAAGCTAACACAAACAAACACATAGGCGCTATTCGTAAAGCCAGACTCGAATACTTACAATTTGATATTATTCCTGTACTGGAAATTGAAAGTAGAGCTAGAGAATTTACACTCACGTATTCCATCTTCAAAGTGTGTAACAAAATATTAAATTTAAAAACAAACGCAATTGATATTTATGTAATTGATAACACCTTGACCCGAGCGACGGGAGGCGTCGTAAGCGGAATCCGTTTCAAGGACGTATCGGTTACAACCCGGCGACCCGAAGACCAGCATGTGACGTCACTGGGGAAATCATGAGCAGCCTTCAGTCAACCTCAGTGCCAGTGACGGATATTTATCGCTGGTCGTCGAGGGACCTGATTAGGTCGCAAGCTTCACAGGATTTCGGTGCGTACCGAATGTTGCGGGCCAATGCGTTGGTGCTTTCTGACTTATTTATCATAACGAGTTATTGGAAGGAAATATATATGAGCACATAAGAAAATTATATGACATCCGAGTTAAATTTACTCCATCGATTTTTTATTTGGTCCCGGTTCATTTTTACATCAGATTATTTTGTCTATTCTCACACCCATCACTTGATGGTAAGTGATTCCTGCGACCCCACATTCTTCCATACAATCAATTAAATTGTAGATTCTTTATCACCCTTGAAGACAAATAGAATGCTCCTTTGCCGTGTTTAGATCTCCGGACTCACCAAAATAAAAGCGTTATCCAGTATTTCATGATATTGTTCTTTGAATATAGTTCTTTCCCGATTGAGCCCACCCACTCATAACGAAGCTGTTTTTAATACATTGAGACTAACTCTGCCCCATGACATCTACATTCATACTTGACAAGGAATCATAATGCAGATGATTTGTCATCCTTAAGGACTGAGATGGAATGCGTCGTCACCAATAATAAAGGTCTCCAGATCCCTGCACTAACCAGACGTAACGCAGCATTATGTTGCTATTTTAGGCTGGTATTCTGTGAGGGCGTGGTACCTCTCCGGTCGAGCTGACCAATTCATTCCGCAGCTAGAAACAAACCACAGTGTAGCTTTACCACACAAGCTAACAACAAATTTCAAATATTTCAATACTGGTTATTATTACTTTTTGAAATCAGGGTTGACAAATATGGACTCAGAGTTCACCTGATGGTCAGTGATGACTACTGCCATGATATCTGTTTCCACCCTCAACAAAGATTCAAGTCGTACGTGTCACACCAGTTGGGTCAAGATCCCTTCACTCACCAAACGAAACAGCAGATCGTGTTATTCCACGTACATTCTGCCAGGGCGTAGTCGATCTGACCCATTTATTCTGCAGTAACAAACAAATCCCAAACACATAAGTTATTTTCTTAAATAAAAACGATTCCTTAACCCGAGAAAGCTTACTAAACACTCGATAAATACAAATCAATGTACGGTTACATAATAGCAAATATGTTTTTAAGAAGCAAGCACCGAACTGGTTACTTCGTTAAATATTTACAACGAAGCGCCCAGGAACCTTTTCGCTACGACAACAGCTTTATTGATTTTGCGACTTACAGACCTATTGCATAATGCGATACCCTGAATATTGTATAAGACTTCGAACTTGTGTAAACGTGGTATGGTTCTTCTTTCATTCGTCGATTCAGACACTTTTCATATGAATAACTTTATTTAACTAGCTAGATTTTAAATCACAGTACGCGAGCAAACCGAGTACGAGGCCCGGTGCTAGCACCTGATGCTGCTTGCTGCTGATATTACGTGCTGTGCGGTGTAGAAAAACACCACGAGAAAACTGCATGCCTAAGAAATAATTGAAGAAAAATCCAGAAAAATCAATCAAGTAATTCCGCCAATCAGAATTGTAGCTATGCTCTAACACCCTCTCTAGAAAGGAGCCCTACGCTAGATTTATATATATATATATATATATGTGTGTGTATATATACATATGTATGTATATATATTCCTTTAAAAGAAACACTATCTGCAACTAAATAAACCAAAAACACTTATTCATCTTTCTTGTGCAAGGTGATAAGGCATATGCATTATGATTCCTTATCGAGGATGTATGTACCTGTACATATATGGGTGTAATGCCAAAGCAACCGCAAGATTCACTTACCGTGTCAACTGTATATGTCCCTCAATACGTCAAAGTAAAAATTGCTTTAAGCATTTTGTTACTAACAAAGGTCCTCGTTCTCGAATAAAATTAATGAGTGAGTGAACAAATACCACTGAGTCTAAATACAAAAAGGGTTTCAAAATAAACTCTAAGATTTACTGAGATTTTAAACGAAACGAAAACAAGGCACTCGAGCGATGCTTTAATCTTTAACGGCGCTAGGAATTTCCGAGTTAATTCGCAGAAGGAAACCCACAGACGTCCTTATACTCAAGCCCGACCCTTGAGAGTGCCTTCCAGGGAAACCTTGACTGCAGGAAAAAAATCTTTGCATTTTAGCTGGCAGCTTTGAATTGCTGTGGAAGTGAGAATTTTTTTCTGTGAAAAGTGGACTTATCCGAGGCGTCTATCGGCCTAGACAAACTAGGTTTGCATAATACAGACATTTGTATGGCACTTATTAAGGCGTATGCGAACCTGGGATCGTTTCAGTAAGCTCTGATGTTAGCTGAAATAGTTTCTTTTTTGTCGAACAGAATGTGTAAAGTGGATAAGAGGTTCTTTTTAGGGATTATGTAAAATTATGAAGCTTACACTTTTATATAAACCTCTACAGTCACAGTATGGCTTTAACGCTAGAGCCATGCTGGGACTGGTCTATAGCTAGAACATGATGATGGGTTGGCACGCCCCGGTCTATTACCACGCCCTTACAGAATATCAACCTGACAGATGCTGTGTTTCTTATTACAAGCAAATCGGGCATTCTTTTTTAGCCCCCAGGGTTAACAACGCATGTGCATCTTGAATCCTTGTTGATGGTTTTAGTTTGGGTCGGAATCACTTACCATCGGTTAAAATGTGTGCTCATTTATCTCCATTAAATTATATAAAACAACAGCTTCCTGATGAGGTGCGTTAAAAATAGCACTGCACCGAAACTAACAATACAAGTCTCTTCAGCGTAAGTCGCCTCGAGACGTCATCGGATACCGTCGGGTTTATTAAAGTCGGTGATTTATTGCAGTTCATTGTTTTCGCGGTCGCCACCCTCGCGGTTGGCGTTTGCCTCCGGCGACCGTTTTTTCTCGACTTTTCTTTACACGGTGGAATTTAATGAAGGTTTATTTCGTTTGCCGTTTGTGGGTGGGTACGAGTGTAGGAAAGTGTGAATTTGGTGAACATTGGAAGTATCACAATTGATGTGATAATTTACACCAAGATAATTGTGATTCCGTTGGAGCCTAAACCGAGGGTTGACGCTAGTCTATTGTGGTGAACCACATCCAAGCAAAAGTATCTAAGTTGGAGTGATTAAACGGATGTTAGTAATGTTGATAGCACTGCATAAACTATAATTACTTGTGTATGTGGTGGAAATTGTCGAGTAAGTGATATCAACCACGAGATCTATCCATACTCACAAACGATTCAGGATACCCATGCTCTATCACTCCTGAGTGTGATGGAGTACTAAGACGGAATGCCTCGTTACCTATAATTGTGTCCTGAGTCGTCTGTACATTCACCATCCAAAACATAGCAGCGTAATGCATTTCACATAGGTATATTATGAAGGTATGGTTTTCCCAGTCCAGCCGACCAATTCAGTCTAAATCTAGTTTTAAACTTTGGGGTAACTCTACCTCGTAGCTAATATTACTGAAAATACGATGACGAATAGACAGGATTAGTAACAACGAGCTAAAGAGATTTTAAATACTTGCCCAGTGTCCAATATCATTATTCTATACGAAATTAAATGTATTCAAAGTATTTAAAAGAAATCCTCTGTGTAAGGAGCTTCGCATCTTACTGTAGTGATGTATAGAGGATTGTAAAAGGATATATCGATATTTTGTTAAATTATTCGTCATCATATTAAGTATTAATTGTTGTTTCTTGTATCGAGATAATCATTATCAAAACAAAACAAATAACATATGAGGGTCGTTTGAGGCTAATTTGTGTGACCTCTTCTTGTAGACTTCACTAGTGATTTTCTTTTAGATTAGGACAAAGTTTTACAAACATACTTAATTAGGTAAAACGTTGCAGAAGAGTCCAATATAAAAATGGGGACGAAGTAGTTTTCTATAGATATCGAGAATGATTTATCGATACAATCGCCACCTCTATATCTAGACGAAGACGATGAAGAGCCTCGGATATAATGTAGTGCTTTCAAACATTGAGGCAAAGTTTGCCTACAGAGCAGCAGACAAATGACAACGGGCCCGAGGCGGGGAACTGGGATATTAGAAGCCTTTAAGATGGGAAAAATAGCAACTTTTGCTTGCGGTAGGTAGTTGGTGAATGTTAAAAGTGTAAGGGAATAGCGAATTTAAAATAATTTTCTTTGAAGACTATATATAAGGTAGTACGTTCGTAATATTTTCATTCAACATTCCTACAGAACTAACGCTTGTTCTTAAAGTATACGATAATGATGATATTCATCGTCGATTCCCACCACGGCATCCTGGTTGCCAGATGTCATCTCGCATACAGGATGTATAATAGCGCAGAATATTTTATAATGCAGTAAGCATTTGCATAACACTGCAGGCACTTTCTCTACGTCATCTTCCCTATGACGTGATGCAAACAGATCAGAGGAAGATTTAAAATCCAAGATACATATAGCGTGACCATACCACCAACCATTTCTGAACAAATATTGTTTCTTCTTGTTGGGCACCGAATACCCAGTATCCGTAAAGAACGTATTAGTTTTTCAGGGTTAGGTATGACCCATTTATAAATAGCCATTGACTCAAAAATAAAAAAAATGTGTATTCTTTATCTTGACCATTCTCGTAGCTTTAACATTGTAATACAGGATAAGTTTAATAAAAAGTAAGGTCATAAAATAACAACCTATATATTATAAAACTCACTGCTGGGTGTGAGCCTAGTCCCGAGAGAGTATGTTGGAGCATTATCCTCCGACTCTGATTCGCGGACTTCACATGCCTTTCAAATATATTTTTCAAATTTATTTATTTGATATGCAGGTTCCTTCACCGCCGAGTACGTGGTTATCTCAGCAATTAAAATTGCTATTAATAATTTCGTTGCTACCTCATTGGTGCCGACACTGATAATCAACGACCTTAGAGACTGAACAACAACGGCAAAGTCTTATATTTTATATTTATTTGTAGACGCTACCGCCATGTCCCGGAACTTACGCCAAGTTCGCTTTTAAGATGCCACTGATGTTTTACGCGCGATGCCGTGAGAAAGAATCGTCGACGACATTCGCTACATGAACATTTTAAATCCGCGAGTTTTAAACTTGATACGAACTGAAAACGAGATTTATGGAAATGGAGATGGTTTTTCTCCATTGTGTTATGGAACATCCGCGGACCAAGTTTCTTTCGTCGTTTAACTTTTAGACGAATGAGAGTGGAGACACGTGCAAATTTGCGGAAGCAAAGTTCAAGAGGTTTATGACTTTGTACGATTTAAATATATAGAAGGAAGACAAATCAAAAATTATTATCTATAATAATTTTAAGAAGTAGTGCTACGCCAATGACCCGTAGCAAGAGCTTGACAAAGGAAAAGACAATGTGTTCTTAGAATACCAGGGTAAAATACTTGTGTATTGTCTGATTAATGAAAGAAATATTTTTCTGAAGATGAGGTATTCCACCTTCGTTGTTAATGAAAAAGTGTCTACTCTTTTTATATATAGTTTGTGTACTATATCAAGGATGAATGAGGTGTAAAAAAAGGTTCTAATGATGAATTCCTGGTTGTTCTCGACAACGGCGATATCTTCTGGGTATTGCCGGACAGAAATTTTACAGTGCTGTAAGCATTTGCGCAAACACAGTAGCTCTCACTCATATCTTTCCTCATTCTGACGTGCAATAAAACTCGAGGAAGAATCAGACGCAGTTTTTCGGACACGGGACATAGATACAACACATTCAGACATTAAAACAATTTTTGATACAAATTGCCTCGGTTGGGCATCAAAACCAGGACCAGCACTCAAACCTCACTCTCACTCAAAACATCACACAATCGTCTACGAAAAGAAAAAGCTTTTATCCAGCATTAAAAGAATACAGTAAGCAAGTAACAACAATAATTGACTACGTGGTTAAGTTTAAGAGTCCATAACTAACTTTAAAAGAATTTATTTCATTTAGCATAAGTAATTAAACTTGAACCAAGGCTAACATAGAATCTTATAAAGGATACAAGCAGTTCCCTTACAGGCAATGAAAGCAAAGAAGTGTACAAAGCTCGCCGGGAAGCGAGCAAACACGAGCCTGTACTGTAAATGTTTGTCGACGACGTTGCAAGTTGAGACGTGTTGAGTGCACGTTACACCGTACCGATTTTTCTATAACTGTTCTTCGTATTCTATTTACGGTGACAAACAAGCACATGGTTCACCTGATGTGAAGTGATTTTTGAGGCCTGTGACACATTAATCCTTGATAAGGAATCATAATGCAAACCCTTGACTTGATTTACAAATTGAGATGAAATGTAAACGAAAGCAATTATCATAGTAACCACGTGTAGATGTCTAATTAGTTTCGTAAAAAAAAACACTACATAAGTTCTCACAAAAGACCGCTCTACATAAGTTGGCTTAAAAAATTGTCCGTGACTGTATATTTTCTTTATGTGACGATCTAAACAGTCACAGGTCAAGGTATTATGGTAAGAATATTTTCCTCATGTTGCTTACAGAAGAAATCTATGAATAATAATTTAAGTGGATCGGGAAGTGAAATAACCAAGATTTGACCCACACATCAACCACATATATAACTGACCACAAAATGTAAATGTTAAAAACTAGATCAAACCGTTGTATATTCTGAGCGACGGTAGCTCAATATTCATGTGCACGATTTTGAATAGACGATATTCGAGCAAACATAGTTCAGTCGCATGGAAAGAAATATGATAAAATTGTTAGTTGTAACTTTTAATGCTGTTATATCACGTGAGTGATGGTCGAAAACACCATCAGGAAAAATATATTTAAAAAAATAATCATTTTTTTTTATTACTATTTTAAACTTGATATCAACCTATTTTTTCTGTTTTGTAAGTCATTGATAAATAGGTGCTGCTAAGGGGTTATAAGAGTAACTGCTTGTTATCGCTACTAAAAATATGGACACATTACGGTGTTATTGTCGGCCCAGTACGTAACTCCATAAAATTGATCTCTGGTTGAAGTGACCTGTAATAATGAGAGGCTGGTCGGAAAAACAACATAAGCTGATGGTGGAGTGATGAGAAAGCTCGAGTGCTTCGACGTTAGTAATAAAGATCAGAGGCTACTGATATTACATCAGGATTAGATTGAATTTCTTGTGTTCCTCTAACTTTTTTTTTACATTGAGAGTAACAAACTCACGCACAGTTCACCTGATGGCAAGTGATTCTTGCAGCCCCTGACATCTACGTTCATCCTTTACAAGAAATCATATAAAGATGTTTTATTACCCTTGAGATTGAGATGAGACGCCTCGTCACTAGTAATAAAGGTGGCCGGATCTCCACACTCACCAGCCGAAATACAACAGCATTATGCTGCTATTTCCTGGCTGGTGTTCTGTTAGGGCGTGGTCAAAATCCGGTCGAACTCTGCAGCTAGAAACTGCAGCGTACCTCTACTTGTATTTTTGCCTACACATTTTATCACCCGTCCACTTTCGATTCTATATATTACATGTAAAAAAACTTTTTACCCCTTTTTAGTCAGTTTGTCAGATTCCCCATTAAAGTTTATACGGCGAAAGAGTGCACCATGATTGTTAAATACAATTATATAAAATGCGAAGTGGATGATTTGTTATTGATTTAATCCCTCCGCATATTATATTATATTTTCTATGCCTATAATACCTGTATACGCCGTCTGTTGTAATTCAAAGGGTTGTGAGCCATCTACGAGCTTTTTCACTTTATCGTTAGGAGACCAAAAGAGCTTTTTTAAATATTCATCGGTCTTTCGTTGCCTAGACCCGTGGTGGCTTAGTGTCTAAGCGCTCGCTTTTAATTCAGGTTTACCGGTGCTGGCACCAACGAAATTGTAAATTGCAATTTTAATTGCAGAATTACCACGTGTTTGGTACATGAAACTAAACATACTGAGGAAACCTGTATGTCTTGGAGATAAATAAAAAGAAATTCAAGACATGTGACATGTTGGCCTATCCGCAGTCTATGGTTCCAGTACCTTGGCTGGGTAGTACTGGGATCAACAAAACATGGTTACTTTCTACTAATATATGCCAAACATCAATGGATATCTCTTTGATATTCAAAAATAAGGTACATTTTAAACAATTTTTTTGAATTTGAATGATATCAATTCTATTACTTATATTCCCGTTAACTAACCCCAAATAAATATAAAAACTTGTGCTAGAACATTCACGACAATAGTCTGAATGGTGGATTCGAACCTACAACAATTAAGTTTCGCAGACCCTACCCTAAACTCTTCGGCTATAATAATTAAGCAGTAGGCAGGAGGTATATACTGGTAGACATTGAAATGCTCAAATAGACTTAAAGTACAATGAAAAAAAAGAATCACCCCAATGAAGCCCTATTAGCGCCTTTATTTCAAAAAAAAGTACGAGTATCGCCTGACAAACAAAAATGACAATACCGAAAGAAAATCCTAAAATAATATGAGAAGGCTATTTATAATTCTTTTTAAAATAAGCATAATGTTACAGGTAAGTTAGTTAACTTAGTACCAATGCCGTAAATTAAAATAAAAATTTAATAACTGCAAACAGTCCACTAGATGGTTAAATATGAAGGCGGCCTACGATTTCTATGTCGTTCTTTAATACATTTTCAGGATACACGTTAGTAGTAGTAGTAGGAAAAGTATTTTTTTTAATTTATTTTAAACTTTATTGGTCACACCTTACAAAAAGGGTTACAAAGGGCGGACTTAATGCAGTAAGGCATTCTCTACCAGTCAACCCGTGGCGTGGAGAGACGTTGTGGTAGGTGTAGTGCCTACATTGTAAATAAGAAAAAATATATATATATTAAACTTAAAATAAAAAAACTTAACATTTTACATTTAATATATATATGTATATATACATACAAACACACACACATGCATACAAATATAGTATACGTACAAATATATATTATAATAATGAATTAGAAATAATTCTACTAATACACATAAAAATAACATACCATACATATAGAGGGGTCTACATATATATATATGTAAATACATGTATATTAACAAATGGATTTTTTTCTAAATTTCTAAAAAGAATTACTTTAGGTTTTCTTATACAAAATTTAAATTACATTTTATTGTATTAACCTACAACCAAGAAATTAATTTACATAGACATTAGAATTTCACAAAGTTCTTATCAAGCTAGTAAAATCTTAATCGTATTATGGCAGTTCTCATTTTATTCTTTATTTAGGTGTTTATTACATAAATGCCTACCCCAATGCTGTCTTATAGGTTAACTACATAAACTTGTATATAGCTCCAACACAAATGGCCGTTTACGATACCGTCAGAGAATACCAGAGTAATATAGCAACATAATGCATCTGTTTCGTATGGTGTGAGCGGGAATTCGGAGAACCAGTTACAGATCCGAGGTGGAATTCCTCTCCAATCTCAACCCAAAAAGAGCAAAGGATGTGCGTGTTTAATCATTGTTGAGGGTGACATAGGCTGTGGCCTAATTATTATCTCTCAGTAACATCAGGTGAATTATCTGTACGTTTGTCACACAAAAAATAGTAAACATTAATGTGAAATACGGAGTGTATATAGTCTTAGGCAGTCAATATATTTGGAACCACCGTTCGCTCCGCCGCTGAAAACCATCTAAATTCGTATTAGCCATTGTTTTCATTGTTTTACACAAACGAACAGAAAAATGGACAAAAATCTGTTTATGATTTTATTCTATATATATATATACTACAAATATATTTATAAACTTAAAATAATTGGAATGCACGTAATCCGAACTAACCGATCAACCGTAAGTACTTTAAATTTTACCCCATTTCGCCCTTTTCTATCTAAATTAAATTATTTTATGCTCAGTAAAGAGTATTTTATTCGTTTTCTTTTATTATATCATTTTTTATCAAAATTATTAACCTCATTTTGATTTACATATTTGACCCCAAGAAAGGGCGTAGCGGTAATAAACATTGTGCCGGCTGTAACAAAAAATAATTGTAAGAATAAACTTAGAGATCGTTTTAATGTCGATTTATGGCACAATATAAGTTTGCCTTAAATGGAACAAAAACATGTTCTTGGTTATAAAAAAATAAAAATCATCATAGCTCAGTGTTCGAGCGATTGTTTTCACTCGTAATTAAAAAAAAGTAAAAAAAATGTTATTACAGCGCTAGAGACATACGGTATGTATGTCTCTAGCGCTGTAATAACAGAAAAGAAACACAAGTTAAAAATAAATAAATCCGATGCCTTTTTTATTCACACTTACAGTTAACCGCAGCCATCGCACTAGGCAAAGCCTGTAACTCGATGGCTAGTTACGAATACATTTCTTTTAAACCTTTAACACGTGCACATCTATTAAATCGTTCAGAGTAGTAAACATAATCTTATAACCATTATTTTTCTAAACTTTCTTTATTTTCATTTAATTCATGTCACGTTGGCAAAATGAGGAACAAAAGAATATTTCGAAGATGTGTAGTGAAGTTCAGATATCCACAGTAAAGGACTATATATATAGGGGGCCCTTGCCCTACACTAGGATTTATATATTTCGACGGTTACTACATTTCGGCACATCACTAGTCCACTGCTGGACATAAACTACCCCACAGAGTACTGCCATACTGCACTAGCATATCAATCCATCTACTGGGGGCCTCGTCCTACACTGCGATGGCAAATACGAGGTTGACGTATCCAGAACATTTTATTATTTTATCAGTGGTAGCAGAATGAATGGGTCAGCTCTACCGGGAAAGGACCACGCTCTCACATAATACCAACGTGTTGTGTTTCGGTTGATGAGTATACGGATCCGGAGACCTTTATACCAGTAATAAACGACGTGGCTTTCCATCTCAGTCCTCAAGGGTGACAACGCATGTCCATTATGATTCCTTGTCAAGGATGAACGTAGATATCATGGGCAGCAGGAATCACTTGCCATCGGGTGAATTATGTGCTCGTTTATTACTCGCATTGTAATACAAAAAAAGCTGTTGGCTATCGATTCAATATAGCCTAGCCCACCCATTGCCACACAGCTCATTGATCATTTGAGATATATCGATTATCTTACTTAATAATAAATCATTTAAGACGCAGCAGAAGGATTTTGAAATTATGTTTATCTTGTAAGGTACGATAGATACGACTTAGCCGTCTTCACAGACTATGGTAGATAAAAGCGAAATAGAAGTAACGACCGTGGCGTCTGACACCGGCTTACAACTCTAGGGCTTCGGCGAGACGGTGCGACTAATTGTCGTCTGTACTATTGTAGCATCATCGGGATGAATGCCTGCCTTTGAGAACGCAAAAGTTTTGTTGTTTCATTCAACCGAGTATTATCTTTAAAAAGGGGGTATGTTTATATTGCGATTATTTTAACAGAGCAGTACATATCTGCTCTGTTAAAATAATAACGGGTATGAATGATAACATATAGAGTCCAATTACAGGTGACGAGGCATTCCATCTTATTCCCATGGATGAGAAATATTCAAAGCATATGTATCTAGAACATTCGTCGAAGATGTATGTAAATGACATAGGCCGTGGTCATCACTAACTTTCACGTGGAATTTGTGATCGTTTGCCACTTGCAATATTTAAGATAAGGTTCATCTGAATGTTCGTATTCGTGAGTATCGCTCGAATTGACTACTTTTGACATTTACTTTATCCAAAATTTTCCCAATTCATTTGCTTATGTTAAAATTATTAAACTTAAACTTATTACTTCTCGTGTATCTGTACTGATAAACAGCCATTTTATCGGTTTTTGCGTCTATGATTTGTTGCCGATGGATATAGATTGATGAGACCCAATCACCATCAAGTATATATAAATATATTATATTGTTCGTTATAATTATCTATATATATATATATATATATATGAAATATAGAACAGTAACATTGCAAAGATCTAAAGCCTTTATGATTTGTAGATATGGTAATCAAAATTTAAAGCAAATCTCAAAGAGACTGTGAGGCTGGCGCGAATGAATTCCCCGTGGAGTAATTCGCATGACTGATCGTCGGAATATCATCTGTAATTTAATGCCGTAGCCATGGGAGTCGTTTAAACCCAGGCGCATTCGTGATTTCCAGGTCGTGTATTCATTACCATAATATATATTTGTTCCATGACCACCCTTATAAATAGTAAAACTGAAAAGCTATCTAAAAATTTAAAATTATCCATGAGCATAATTGATGGTCGATTTTGACCACGCCGGTAAATTCTGTTGAATGCCAGATGACATCAACTGGGCAGAATATTTTATATTTGCGCAAACTATGAGATTCAACAATGACGACGTCGTCCCTTTCCCCATTCCGATGTAATGCATCTGCTATAAGATCGGAGGAAGTTTAGATAAAGTGACGGGGATACTTGATATATATACAACATACCCAAACACAAAAACCTAAAAGTTTTAATGCACAAATATTGTTTTTAGGCTATAAATCAAATCAAGGACCCGCGATGCAGTGGCTGGGTATTCTTACCACTACACACAACGGCCAATAAATATATAATATAATGGTAGAACTATCATCATCTTAGTCTATCATCAGACCTGCTCCATGATTTTCTAATGAGTACGAACCTAAGGCGCCTGCATCCATCGGTAAGTCGGTATCAGAAGTCGGCAAACTTGTATGTAGAAGTTGCATATCCTTTCTTCTACACGGGTTATCGCGAGCAATGTTTTCGGCCATTGCCCACCTCAGCTTTCTAATCCTTACTACTGTTAGTTAACTAAGATTTTTTTAATACATTAACGCTGACCAACCAAGACCCATTCAACCTGGCCGGGAGTCGACAGCTGCTCATAATTACCGTTCATTCATTTTCAACCAAGACTCAAGATACACTTGCTTCTTCTTCACCTTTGAGGACTGATATTGAATCACTCGTTACCAGAAACCTTACGCATCAGCTCATATATAATCATGTTTTAGCAGGGACCTTAAGAGGCATCCTGAAAAAAAAAACTGTACAGGACTTTTGGCTACTCTTCCAACTTGCAAGACAGCGTGGCGTATTGATCACAGTACATCGTTACTGTATACCGAGTCCGGGACTCGATTCTCAGCCGAGAAACAATTTTTTGGGAAAAAGATTTTGGGTCTGAGTGTCTTGTATGTTTGTCCTGTATCTTTAACACTGCATCTCAATCATTCTCCGATCTTATTGCATGTGCATAACGTCGGACTAAGGAAGGAATCTACAAGTGACTGCCTATGTGTTTGCAATTAGTGCACGATGTTATATCTTACGCAGTATTTTTTTTATTTAAACTTTATTGGCCGCACCTTTCAAAAAGGTATATAAAGGAAGGACTTAATGCCGTAAGGCATTCTCTACCAGCCAAACCGTGGCGTGGTGAGACATTGTGGTAAGTGCCTACATTGTAAATAAGAAAAAAATATCTTAAAACTTATTAGCAGAAGATATCGCCGTGATCAAAATCGACTTGGAAGACTCCACCCCTCTTGTAAAGATAATACAACCGCTGTCGTCATGCCGGTCAGAAGTAAGATTGGATGCGGCGTACGTCTCTATTTAAATATTAATGACGAACTAACGACACTTCTTGTTCATTGAGCAATCACGGCCCCAAAGTTTTGTTGTAGGTAAAATAATAATATATAAAGGTTATTTTTTTAGATCCAACATCAAAACAAGAACCTTTATTACATTATTAAGGTACTTTAAAAGGTTCCAAAGATTTGATAAGAGAACAACGCTGTAGATAGTTTTAATTGCGGCGTGAATGAGTCAGTGAATAGCAGAGTAATGTCGTGTTTCGTATGAGTGTAGGAATCTGATGACACAATTACAAGTATAAAGGCACTGTCAATTCTCAGGAGTAACGAACAACACGTGCATCTTGAATCTTTGTTGAGAATTAATGTAGATATGCTCGGGTCGCTGTCATAGTTTACCATATAGTGAACGGTATATCCATTCGGTACCGTCTATATTAAAAAGCTGTAGAGAACATGGAACTGGTAACCGATGTTATAAACTATATTCAAGACTGGGCTAGTGATGGGCTGAAATGATGATTACAAAATATTCAACAAATATACCAAGAATTTCAATTCCTTCCCACAATAAAAAAATAGTACAGTAAAATGAAAAATCTAACTAAACTTAAAAAAAACTCAAATTATATGAAAATTCTGTGTCTCAAGAAGCGTCATAAAATTATTCAACTATATTCCCAAAACACACCCATTTGGATAACAATCCACGTCCCGCGGAGCTGCAATCTAAGTTTGCATTGCACTCCATTCCAGCTTCCACCTTTGCCAATTTAAGTAATACAATAGACTCTACAAGTTCTCTTCCTATATTTTATTTCTCGCCGTAGTTTGCTCTACATTTATCTATATCATTCCCTTTATAAATTGTACTTGGAACGAGGAGCTATTTGCTGAGACTTTGAACTATCTTTTGGATTAATATATATGGCAAGTGGTTTTTAGATTACCATCGTCATTATCTCAGTCAGTCAGACATAGGCCTCTACCACGAACCACGGTCCAGCCATCTGCATCCATTGACTTTTCGCAGACTTGCATAGATCTTTACTCCACCTATTTGTGAGACATCATTTACCATTAGATGAACATGTCATCCCTGATATTTTAAGAAAAAAAAAAACACGATAAATTTCATATGTTGATTAGTGAAGGAGCATATTACCTAATCTCATCTTCGTTCACCTTCCAACGTAACTCAGCGATAAGCTGTTATTTCACGCTGATAATCATGACACATAAATTCCGGCTGTATCATGGCTATATGACGATATGAACTGTATCGAACTAAAAAGACAACTAGTGAATGTTAAAGTATCAAAAACATCTTCAATCATATTCCATCCAAAAGATACTGCTTTGATTGAACTTGCCCAGGAGTCACTTAATTTTCCTTTAAAACTACATTCTATATACTTCATAATGTGAGTTCATTACTGTCGGGGCTTACAAATTGTAAACTTAGTTCTAGGCATGACTCATTTAGTGTTCTTATATATTTACGCCTTCAATACCAAAGTTGCCAACACTGGAATGTAATTTTTAATCGTATAATTTGTACAAGACAATCTGAGCTAAGGGTATGGTGCTTAAAATAACGGGTAATAATAATATATATTTAAAAATCTATTTCTATACAAAACAGTATTATGCTGGTAATTTACACTGGTATGATTTGAAACCGACGTTATCCACTTTGGGGTATGCTTTTTTGATCCCCAATGGTGCAGCTGTCATATTGTCTAGATCATAGAATCATTATTGGTATATGATTTTGATATAATTAGTTTTATATTTTTTTCATTTAGTCCTCTCAGTGCTTTTAGTGTCATTTTAAAGATCGACACCGTCAACTACACTAAATATAATAGACAAAACTTTGAAAACATTCTTATTGGTACAATATACAATATCATATTATAAACAGGTGTATTCAAGAGAAGAAAGAATAGGCTGCAAATGCCTTTTCTTTCTTACGCCAGCCTCTACCATCAATATATCTTTCATCACTTAACACTAGGTGTGATGGAATTTCAAGCAACTAAATACTCTCAGGCTGTTAATCCGAGATCCGAAGACCATCGTCGTTGTTAATTATAAAATTTAATAGAAATTTATAATATTTTCTACTTATATATCACGATCACACTCGGGCCACACGTAAAGGGGCTTGGTATATTAATAATGGATTTTTGTCTCCAAGTACGCTACACAGAGGACAAGTTAAATTAGATCGTCAAGTCCTTGAGAATGAGAAGTTAGTTGACATTATTTGGGAGGGGCGTGGGGGGGTGGCTTGTATCCGTGATCAAGTTGGCGAGACGGTTAGTGAATTTAATGTGAGCTAATTGTATATAAGTAAAAGCAAACGTCTATGAGCTTTTTAAGATTTCCATACTTTTCTTTTTAAAATTAGGGGTGACGACCACTCAGATAAACTGATGGTAAGTGATACAGTAAACAGCGGCCATGACATCCATCCTCAAATTCAAATTGAACTTGCATTGTCACCCTTGATTTGACGGTGATGGAATGCCTCATCCCCGTAATTGGGTCCCTGGACACCTACATTCACCATAAGACTCACAACACAAACATACACAACGGCTTTGTTTATTTTCTTCTGGTATTTTGATGTTCTCTTAATATAGTGTTCTGGTATTCCGATGGTAGCCGCCATGCTCGATGGACTTCGCTTCAACAGATTACTTTTTTCAGAATGTGGACAATTTCTTGCAAAGAAAAAAATTTCAATTCCGATGAGATAGTCCAAACCGCTTTCGAAGATTTTCTTAATTCTCGCTCCAAACATTTTTTTTAATAATGGGATCAATGAACTGGGAATATAAAATGGCGAAATTGCATAGATAATAATGGTACATACTTTTTCTATATAATACACTAATTTCATATGTAAGGACCTAATATATAAATCCCACTGGCCATAGGCTTCCTCTCTATAGAGGGTTTTAGGCCATAATCCAGCACGCCACTCTACTGCGCTTTGGCGTACTACACATGTCTTTTTAATATTTTTATTTCTTAGATATGTAAGTTTGCTCAAGATGTATTCCTTCAGCGTATGAACACATAGTAAATCAGCATTTATAATTGTGATTAAGAATTTCGTTGTTGCCGGCACCGGGGATCGAACTCGGATTACTCGCGTACCGTGAAAAGTCAGCGCTTGCACACAGCTGCAACGGTTCCCAATTTTAAAACTTTTTTTTTATACATATTTGTAAGATTTGTATAGATAATATCTTGAATACCATTCATGGTGACAAGGATAAACATTTGGACTATAAAAATTGATCCTAAAATGGCCGAAGTGATAATAGAATTTGATACGATGACGCAGGCCGTAGCTAAAATGTCTCGCTCGCCGTACTTAAGGGCAGTTTGTATTCAGATTCGATGCGAATGTATCGATTAACAATATTAAACGCAGTTTGTACACACCGTGGTTGTCACTGCGTCATTATTGCAATACCAAGCCGATATACGCCTAGTAAAACATCTTTAAAAATGATATTCGAATATCAACTCTAATGTGTAGTTATAGAATTCATAACGTTAATATTGAAAGAGTATTTGTGACGTTTCACTAGTGATGTAAATGACAGTCAATAAAGGCGGCTTAGCGGTATCGATAACTTTGTGTTTTGCCATATTTATGCTTTCCACTTGGAGCTGAAATGACTGTATGTAGCCGTTCTGCTAAGGAAATTTGTCGGACTTTTAAGCCAAGCTGTTTGATCTATCGAGCTAATGCGATATACATTTTTACTATACAATATCATTCGGAAGGGGTACGTTACTGTCACCAATATATATATAACTACTTCCAATACTAAAATCAGTCAATACGCAGATCAGATGTTACGGACTCTGGTCTTCTTAATCTTCTGCTATGTTCTGGACTTGGACACTGTAATGCATTGATGCTTTTAAAACTGTGGTGCTGAAGGAGAGTGCTTCGAAATACTTGGACGGCATACAGCGCCAACGCTTGATGCGTTAGTGTTAATACTTAAAGATCTTAACATTACTACAACATTATCTTCAGAGTCATTTGCTAGGTATTGGAATATTTCAGTCACAATGCAAGAAAAGATGGCAATAACCTCAGGAAACTCATTATGACTCGAAAAATAGAAGTAAGATCGACTATAAAATTAGACATCCGGTATGATGTGTGGAGTTCGAAAAGTCAAAATTAATGAAAATATTGAATTGTTTTTTTCCAAAATAATGCTAGCATTTAAGCTAATCATTTATTATTGCATATTATTATGGTTAAATCGTTAGTTTTCGGTTTTTGGTGTCTTTTATGTACCTATGTCTCGTGTCCTTGTCACTGCATCGGAACCATCCTCTAATCTTGTTGTAAATGCATTATATTGGAATAGGGAAGGGGACGACGAGCCTAATAGTTTAGAATACGGTCTGCCAAACTAAGGGTCCTAGGTTCGAATCCACCATTCGACTATTTTCGTCAACCATATCCTAGCGCAAGCATTTAAGCATAGTTGAAGTGGTTAAAGGGAATGTTAGTAATTATAGCACTGCGAGCATTCTTTTTTCTTTAAAAGATATAGATGTCATCTGGCAATAACCAGAAGATTTAATCAGAATGATTGAAATGGACCAGAAGGACTTCATCATCATTAACATTCCTGTCAACTACTGCAATATAGCTTGAATGCTTTTTCTTGGAGATAGTTCACGACAATAGTTCACAGCTGACTCGAGCATACAAAGTTCACTTTCAAACAATTTAATTATAAAACACAAATGTTTTCCCCACCATTATAAACTCCATATACCATAGTTGCTCTTTGACTTCCGTAACGATGTTTCATGAAAATAAGTAACAATAAACAATTTTTTATATGATGATAAAAATTTCTAGGATAAAACTATTATGAATACGTTACCTTTCAAAGCAAAAGTGGCTAAATCTAGATTTTCCTTTTGGATCTTATAATGCTTTCGCTTAATTCTATGCCGCTTTTACAACATACGCATTTTTGTACCAAAAAAATTCTAGTTATAAAAGGCAGGTATTTTCTTTATTTAAATTTGGCCGTCTAAATTTAAAAGTTATTTAATTTTGAGTCTTTGCATACTTTCATTACGATGTAGATGCATCAAATAATTCGGACTTCATAGTATATAGACCGTAAGTTTTTTTCATCTTCTGACCCAATTTACGTTTGAAATTGTTTCTAAATTGTCAGCTTTAATTTTGGCAAACATTTTCCGGATGGGATATTCCAACGAATTATAACCATTGAAAACAAGTTTTAAACGGAAAATGTTTTCATGAAAACTGAGTACTAATTTTTCTTGTTACTTTGTAATAAAGCACACCTATTTTATGAGATTGTGGATGTTAAACGCAATCTTATTATCAGAAAAATGAATATTCTTATTATGTAGTATTATATATTAGCCAAAAATTAAATCAAAAGAACCTTTATACAAGTAGGTTTATACAAAACACTTTTCAATCGTCCCAACGCTTCAGAAGGCTAGCGAGAAGAAACGGCAAGAAACTCGACTTGTTGGTCTTTTTTTTCAAATAATAATTTACAAAATGTCGAGGAGTTAACAATGTTGTACCCAAAGCTCAAAGCTCAAATCTAAGCATACATTTCAGATAAATATTCTGACAAAGAGTGGTAGAATCATTTGATTTTTAACCAGTTTAATGGCAAATTGATTATTATTTGCGGATTTCTATTAAATATGCGTATGCCAGTGCCCAAAAACGATTCCTATGCCTTTTTAAATGAAAAATAGGTGTCAAAAGTTTTTTTTATAGCATAGTTGGCAAACGAGCAAGCACCTGATGGTAAGTATTTACCGCCGCCCGTGGACATCCACAACACAAGAGTCGCACATGCGTTGCCGGTCTTTTTTGTTTGTTTTTGTTTCTTGTATAGATAGCGTGTGCATCAACTTTTGTAGAATATCTTTGAAAATCTTACGTATAAGCAATATGGTATCGTCAATATATTGTGAAGTAGCCATTGCATTAGGAATGGGTCTTTAGGAAGGAATGGTAGAGATTAGCTTAAGCGTTGCTCTAATTGTTAAAGACCGTGCTAGAGCTACACTACAGGGTCAATGAAGCGTAAAAAGAAAGCCAATAGTATGGTAGGTGAAGAAGAAATGGACTGAAGAACTTGAAACTTGCTACGGCTTAACACAAAAACGTACGTAACGTACAATGCTACCTGTGTATCAATGAATGGTTTTTTTTTATGTATTTTTTTTGTTTGTTTGTCTACAGGTGAGTGGTGAATTACAAGTCCTGTGCGCTGAGATCGGACTGCGGATGGTGGTTTACCGTTTCTAGTATTATGTACTATACTCAAGGTGAGAGTTTGTTGATTAAATAAATAAACATATCATAACTGATTTAAACTTAAACTGTTTTAATGGCCGGCGACGCATTTCCGACTCCTCTGTTGTCGCAAATGCGTTGTCCATGAACATCCGCAAGATGTGAATGGACGGTGGTAATCAGTTACCATCAGGTGAGCTGCTTGCTCCTTTGCCATCTATATTATAAATAAATAAAATATTCTATTTAAAAAAAAACTTTTTCGAGTATTAAATATTTATTGCTTGTCTTGTTTTTTATTGGATAAGGATTAGAAATTATCACATATTTCGCCTGATTATCAGTCTAGGTACTTTGTTTAATTTATTTCTTAAGTTAAAAATGTATGTATTATATGGGTCCCACTGATGAGCTTAGGCCTCCTCTCCACAAAGGATGTAATACTTTGGCGGACTTTACATATTTTCTTATTTATCACTGAAATGAATTTTGAACCTAAGTGTTGTGAGGATGGAGAGCCTTGGCCTAGCACAGGCCTGTTTTGCTTTTTATTTCACGGTATTCGAGCAATCCGAGCCGAGTCCGGCCTGTTTTGCTGCATGGTACTCGAGCAATCCGAGTCCTAGTTCAATGTCCGGCTTGTTTCGCTTCACGGTTCTCGAGCAATCCAAGTCTTAGCTCATTGTCCAGCTTGTTTCGCTTCACGGTACTCGAGCAATCCGAGTTTGAACTCTGATGCCGGTACCGATGAAGTGTTATTTGGCAGATTTACCACTTTACCGCGTCTGACACCTGCACATCTAAGGCATTAGAAAAATATCGAAGACATACGAAGCCGATCCGCAGACGAGCTGGACTATGTTTTAACAACTTCTCTAGAAATGCTAATGGGCTATGCCAAGCGTTGAACGTTGACGTGAACTTATATACATAACCCGTTACTTTACTCTCGAGCATTACGAAAGTCGCTCACCCATCCTTCCCTTCTTGAGTCTGGTATAATTCATAATAAATAATATATACAGCATACCATCAAACTTTGGAATACCCTACTCTCAAATATAAATGCAGTGTTTCTCGAAAAACTAATGCTGCGTCAGTAACAAATGGTTTTTTTTTACTTTCTATTAACCTTAAGTGTTCTATTCGTATATATATATATATATATATATATATATATATTCGCAGTTTTATACTGTTGGTTGTAAGCGGTGCATGCCAGACGTCCGATAGTAACACGCCTCACCGGTCCCGGAACCGACCAGACGTCGTCGTGCTGGTTGATTTCACACAATTCAGGGGCAATATATTGTCGCAATTAGAAGGTGAAATATTTGAAACCAATGGAAGAGATGCTAAAGCTAAGCTTTTTATTGTTTTGTATATATCTCCTGTTTGATAAGAGCCAAATTTGATGATGTGCTTTTAGCCGATTTCGTCTACGGCGATGCCACTGCTCAGGATATATTATAGTGCCGTAAGTGATTGATCTAATGCACATGCTATAATATCGGAGGATTCAAATGCAGATTCAGAAAACAGGAGACATAAATAGAATATACTGTGACCCGAAAACCAACTATTTTTCATACACAATTATTGTTCCTTGTCTGGAAATCGAACACAAAACCGTGACTAAGCCAGGCCCTCAAACCATAAAGTCGGGCGTCAAAATTTAGGCCATGTAGAAATGATTCATTACTAATTTTATAAAAATAATATTTATCCTGTCTACAGTAAAAAGAATTGTTACTCTCAAAACAATATATTTTTTAATTATTAGACAAACTAAGACATGGTTTACCTGATGGTGAGTGATAACTGCGGCCCATGGTATCCACATGTCTTCAACCAACTTTCAGATTGCGCATGTCACCGCGGGGACTGAGAATGCTTGTAATTGTAGAGCTTTGTATTGTAGACTCTTAATTCTTTTTTGCAGTAAGTATTGCATACGTTTACTTTTATAGCGTTAACAAATTATCGCTTGCTATGTGCCCATACCCTTACTTACTGAATGCAAACTGTAAACTGGATATTTAAAGGGGCTGTCTGCAGGTATAGGGAGGCTGCAATCAGCGTCTGATCACGTCCTAAACAACCCTAAGGGAAGGGTAAGCGGATGGCCCCTTTTGTTTAGAGCGCGTGGTAAGTGAATTAGGTATCAATTTAATACCTTGTGTGATATTGGTTTGCGGTTTAATTAACTGTGTGACATTGGAACTCTTCCGAGTCATTTGTGCATCGAATGTTTCCAACTCGAGCTGGCCGAAATTAATCTAATTCCCAACGGCAGTGATTTCTTTGTAAACTTAATAATTTGCGTGATCACAAAGCGGTCAAAGCACGCCACTGCTTATTGGCTTTGAATAGTAATTTCAACTGTTCGTGTGATTAATAGCTTTGAAATTAAGCTTATATCGTTATTGTATTATTTGTTGCATCCATTTGCTGTAATTTAATAAAACGTACACGTATGTAAACGTACGTACGTTTTTTTATGACAAACGAGCACACAGTCCACCTGAAGGTAAGCTATGACTGCGGCTCATTAATACTTCTACTTCCTACTACTTCCTTGCTACACTGAGAACAGAAATGGAACCCTCCGTTACCTGCATATTGTTTATGTTTTTTTTTAGGAGACAAGGCAAATGGCGCCCCTGATGGTTAGTGGTCACAACCGATCGTGAAATAACGCAACATCGGACGAGTTGCGGGTACGTTGCCAATCTTTAAGAAAGGATTAGGCTCTTTTCTTGAAGGTCCATATATCGTTCCGCAGAGTAGTTATGCGTAGGAAAAACTAAGTGTGAGATGCGCAGGATCTAACCAACCAGGTTGTTAGGATTCATTTCAAATATTTTTTTAAATTACTTTACTACAAACATCAGCCATTCATGGCATCAAATCCGCCTATTGACTTTCTTTTCTTCTCCGTTAAGTTTTTTATGACAAGATTGGATACACTAACAACCGTCTTAGATAAGAGACCAAAATACACGACCGTTGTCACACCTTAGAACTGAGGACTCATCACCATTAATTAGGGTGTCCCCATCCCTACACTCACCAGTAGAAACACACCTGTTATTTTAAGCTGGTATTCTGTGAGGAGCTGGTCCTACCCCGGTCGTGCCGACTCAGTCACGTTGCATCTAAAAACAAAGTTTAGCACTGTTTAATTGTATCCTTTTTAAGTTAACACAGTCATACCGTGTATCCACAAATATTTAAATATTTATGGATACCCTACACAATTCCACGCTTCAGTTGTTTAAAGAGCTCTAATTTATCAAATACTAAATGCGCAAACATTGTTGCCTTACCGATCCAATTTGCTTAATTCCTTCACCTGATACAACAAAATTGCTCTCACAAAAGAGACCTTTAGGTGTTTAAATTTAATACTTGCACGCGTCCTCTAATTGCTTGATAATTTGTCACCCTGTTCCCCTACACTGTGTTCTAATTCACTTCAATTTGCTGCGATTCATTACTGCTCGTCGGATACTGTTTGATAACAATATTATACATATTAAATGGAAATTGTTCTCTTTACTGTGCTCCCATTAATGCATTTATATTTTTTTATTGTATCAAGGGTGACAAACGAGCACACATTTCATCATTCCCTGATGGTGAGTTTTATTATAATGTCAGAAATTATTGTATTAGAAAACACATAACGCATAACATTCCTATTGGATTTTAAAATATAATTAATGAACTGACAAGTAGTTACTTCGTGATCTCGAGGGTGACAAACGAGCACACAGTTCACCTAATGGTAAGTGATAACGGCGGACCATGATACCCACATTGATCATCGATAAGGAATCATAATGCAAATGCGTTATAGGTGATAACGTTACCCTTAACGTTGAGGTTTACGGGGGAATTAATCGTCGCCAGTAATACGGGTCTCCGGAATGTAATGTAGTCCCATTTAATATTTGTAAAGTAGATATTCGTAATCATAGCATAGGTATAACCGAATATAAAGGATATTCGATCAATCTTTTTTTATATGTATGTATGTATGACTATATTTAATCTATAAGTATATCTCATCTTACCGTAAATAGGGAGCAATAGGACGGCGTTTATGGAAGAATCTGTCAAGTTCAAGAACCTCGGGAACAGAACAAAGAGCTTTCTGGAGTGAAGGCCCACCACCCCTTAGACATATCATATGTTGTGGATGATGAACATGATTTTAATGCATACGAATAATTACTAAGTTCTTTGCGTTCGAATACAATACAGATCTTCAAGAGTTTTCTTAGTTGCGGTTACTAAGCTAGGGCGCTTTACGATGGTAAATGATATGTACCATCACCAATTTACCAACTCTGACTTATTCAACCCTTAACATAACGTAGGATTGTGATTCAGCACTGGCTTATAGGTTAATAACATACTAAAACAATATGACGAAACATTCACAAAAATTCTATATACTCATTTCTTATCACCCCTGAAAATTGAAATGGAATGGCTTCTTTTATTTGATTCTAAGATACCTACACTGACCATGAGAAACACAGAAGTTATTGAGCTACTTGGCGCTGGTATTCCGCCCGTGCGTGCTCTTTCTCCCGTCAAACTGACCCGTTCATATTGCTTCTAGAAACTGGCTTCAGCGTAGCTCCACTTCCAATGTAAATTTTTTCTTAATCTTCCGTGTTACCGACACTCATGTATTAAATTTATTATTAAATACTCCCGCCACGTAGTGGTTAAAGCACCTGGTTATTGCGTCGCAGTTCCTGGGTTGATTCCCAACAGAGGAACAATATATGTGTACAAATTGTTGGTTTTCGGGGCTGGGTATGTTGAATGTATATCTCGTGTCTCTAACACTGCATCTTACTGCACTTCGGAATAGGGAAGGGTGATAACGAGGGAGTGCCTCTGATGTTGCAAATGCTTGAACTATAAAATAGCTCGGCACTGTAAAATATTCTGGGGAGTTTGTGTCATCTGGCAATCAGGAGGACATTTATATATTAAATATATTTTTTAATCTTATTTAAGAGATTAGTTCATAATGAGAAATGACGACTAATATATTTTTTACTATAAAACATTCAAAATTATCAACATGCCAAAATTCATAAATTTTGGCATGTTGATAATTTACATTCCTTTCGTACATATCATTTCGGTAACACCATTTATTAAGGGAATTTTTCCTAAACAATAGCTTTTTTCAAAGATAAATATAACATGCAATATATAATAGAACGTCAATGTCGAAATCCCTGCAGACTTCCATAGAACTTTATAATAATCACAACTACAACTAAACAAGCTGCTAGCCCCCAGGTTAGCCATGCGCCAGACCACTTGAGACGACCCTAGATTGCGAGGGGTGCGAAAAGCGTTTCGAGAAGTTCAAGGTTGACTTTTTGATCTTTAAATAATTTATGTATAATTTACGATTGCCTTTATTTGCTCTACGCACGTAGTCGTGTAGCAATTACGTGATAAAAATCATAAATTGTTGGCAGAAAAAAATATTTCTGTTTACTCTGCGACAGTTTAGGTTATTACCCATTTAATGATCCTCGCTAAGCTTTTTGTCCAATTTGAAATAACTTGATTTCTTTATACAACATTGTCAAGTGAATAAATATCTAATATTAAGATATTTTCATTAAAAACAATTAAGGTAGTAATAATTCTTCGTTTTTTTTTGACTAACAAGTAGTCCAACTAATCCGAACAACTTCACGGAATACTCCCCATGATAAATTCGGTACAGAAATGCAAAGATATGCATCAGCTTCTGAACGCCAATAAATCAAGCTGTTCAGAAAGTACCTGGTGATCAACGATTTGAGCCGTTCTCCGTTGAATGCGGACAACGGAAGAAGCTGGTTCTGGGGTGCTAAATGAGCATCAGTCGTCGTCTTTTCATGTTGTTAAATTTTTTAGTTCATTTTAAAATAGTAGTTTTTAACCATACTTGTATCGAAAACAGATAAATATAACAATAGAATGTAATGTCTAACTTTAATTTCAACATAAACGTCAATAGCCTAATGGTTTAAGGTACGGTCTGCCAAACTTAGGGTTTTTGGTTCGAATCCGCCGTTCTATTATTGTCGTGAACTATCTTTAAATTTTTCAAATCTAGAAAGTAATTGCTACACAGACAATTGATGGTAATAAATCATCTGATACTTTTCATCTCATGAGTGACATAAACAATCCTCACCGGAAACTGTGGTGGGGAAGTATTCCATCCTAATTCTCAGGGATGACAACGCGTCGGCATTATGATTCCTTATCGAAGATTAATGGGCAACTGGAATCGCTTACCACCAGATGGCCTATACAAGTTTTACATCATCTCATTTCAGAGCTTTATTACTGGTGACGAGGTTTCTTTGTCTTCAGGGATATTAGTTTTTTAACGATTTTACCATGGGGAGTGTTCTGAGTATTTGTTCGGATTAATTTTAGCCGTTGAGTTTAAATATCGCACATCACGACAAAATTCAAAATTTCATCCTCATCATCTCAATAATAGACACTAAAACTATGTGTTTTACATGAAATTTTCTGCCACGCACAAATACTCTGTAAAATCAGCTGTTGCTAGTGGTACTTGCGACCCAATACAACTTAGGGACCTTCATAAAAAGAGCCTAAACCTTTGTTAAAGGCCGGCAGCGCATCTGTGACTTTGGAGGTAGGTAGTGTTGAAATACCTAAAAAAACACACTGTTGCATTGCAATAAAATAAACAGGCGTTATCTAGAGTTCTTTTTTAATTAAGTTAATAAACGAACACACTTTTCATCTGCAGCTGGTATTAAAATGATCTTCTATTTTAACCATAAAATTGATATAGTGAACACCCTACATATTATATACTGGTAGTCCGCCGTGCAGTTTCAATTTTTTTTATTAGTTTAAGGGTAACAAACGAGCACACAGTTCACCTGATGGTAAGTGATTCCTGCGGCACATGACATCTACATTCATCCTTGACAAGTAATCATAATGCAGATAGTTATCACCCTTGAGGACTGAGATGAAATGATTCGTTACCAGTAATAAAAGTGTCCGGATCCCTGCACTCCCCAGACGAAACAACATTATGCTGCTATTTTACTCTGGTATTCACATTCTGGCTGTGGTCCTGCCCCGGTCGTGTTGACACATAGATTCTGCAGCTAGAAACAAACTGCAGTGTACCTCTACCACTGTTAAAAGCTGCGGATTGGCGGACTTCACATCTATTTTTTATTCATGCTTAAGACATTCAGGTTTCCTCCACAAGGTTTTCCTTCATCAAGGATGTGGTTAATCAGCTTTTACAATTGCAATCGATGTTGCGAATGTTTGAGGGCAGCTCTCTGATCACAGGTGAGCTTCTTGCTCGTTTGACACCTATTCTATAAAAAAAATATTGGTCGGCACCACATTTTTTTTACCAGGGTTCGAACTCGGTTTACTCGCTTACCGTGCAATTAGAAGCGAACGCTTGGTCAATGAGCCACAACGGCATAGCATATTCTAATATCTTAAAAGAAATATCTACACGTTCATTTTTCATCCACTGTTTATATTAATAAATAGCAACGTTGTTTGGTCGTAGTATTTTTTGCTTTGTAACGGAAAAGCAGGTCGTAGGCCGTGGCTCAGTCTGCGCATGCATTATTGAGTGCCACTGAGTGACGAGACGCGTCCCCGAGTGGTGTTCGAACGGTCGAGTACACTTGATAGGTTTTTCAGTTTAGCAATATTTTAGGCAAGTGCATGTTTTTCGGAACTAAAATAACACTAATGTATCAATAGTTCTCCTGATTGTTACAAGGTTCCTTTCTGCTGATAAGGAATTAAGTGTATTGCTAAATTTATATACATTGTCTCCCAAATACTAAGATAGACTGTCTCGATTCTTCTAGAGTCAGTTATGATACTTATGAAAAAAGTAATATATATTTAAAGGCTCAGTTTGTGTTTGAAAACAATTAATAAAAAATATATATTTATTTGTACCATATTAAATTCCAATGCGTACCCACTGATAGTGAAGTAAACTTTGATTTTATGTTGCACTTTTGTTATTTTTATTATATTAATCTTGCTACATTTTTACTTCTGTTTTATACTGTGTTAAATCACAATAAACATTTTTGTTACATTTATCTTAACTATGTCACTGATGGGCATTACTGCATACTAAAATTGTTATTACCCAATCCAATTAAACCATTTACAGTTAAAAAATATTAAGCTCACATTAATTCACTCGACTTACCTGATAGTAGGCAAGTCTAGTACGGAAGCGTTCAAACGACACTCAACCAGTACTCGACGCTCCATAACGCGAGCGCCAGACACTTCCCTAGCTAGTGGTACGGTACCGTATGTACACCGGCGGCGCACATATCTGTAAATCTGAAAGGACTGAGCTTCAAACAAAACAGTAGCTAACATATTCATTCGGAGTCTCTCGCCTGTCTACGCCGGCTAGCATCGGCGCATATTTTCTGGTTTCAGCGCTTAAGGGCTCATTTCGTCATTTGCGGGTATTTGACATTCTTTTACTCTCTACAGTGTAAGTTCAGTTTTACTTTACGTCTTGTTTGTTTCTTTTTTCTTGTTTTATTTTAATAAAGTTATTGATAATAATATAGTAGTTAAATAATTATAACTTAAAGATACAAGTTTAACAGAGTAACTTGAAGCAACGATAGATAGCAAGTCATGGTAGTGATCATATAAATGATAATACAATATTTTTTACAGTGATATGGACTGAGAGTGAGGTGTAGCTAGTTTCTAGCTACAATGTGAATGGATCGGAATGACTGGGAAAAGGCTATGCTTCCAGAATACCAGTGTCAATTAGCATCATAACGCTGTGTTTCGCTTGATGAGTGTAGAAGTCTGGCTTCAGAGCTGACAAAGTATGTACGTTTTAAATCTTCGTTAAAAAAAAGTTCGTAATGGGAAATGTCAGCCTATATACATAAATTCCACTTTTGAGCATTAGTCTCCTCTCTGGAGAGAATATGAGCATATTCCACCACACGTATCCACTGTGGATTGGCGGACTTCACACTTTTTAGATATGCTGGATTCCTCACGCTATTTTCGTAAATGAGCGTCAAATAGCAACTAACAACTTCCTTGTCGCCTGCATCGAAAATCGTAATCGTAATTAATTTGATGTAGTACTGTGAATTAAAATCAAGCTTCCATGACTTGTTGGGTATGGATGAAAGTGTGATGAAATATAACATTTCATCACACTTACCATTAGGTAAACTGTACAAATTTGTCACCAATAATACTAAAAAAGACATATAAGCTTATAAATTCAAACGTAAAAGAACACCAAGCTTAAGGTTACTCGCAAAGCTCCTGTAGACCTATTTAAAGTCAATTACGAGTTGAACAGCGTCTAACATATGTCGCATCGCGCTCCTTTGGCACACGTGTCAGCGAAATTCATTACTGCGGAACAATGTGAAGGTACCGTTGCAGGCGGTCGCGGGGCACGCGATAGGAGTGTCTGATTCCACGACGCCACCCGCGAGGTACTAACACAAACAACATAGAGTGAGCACTTAAAATATAATAACATAGAGTAAGCGTTTAAAAGATAAAAATACAGAGCGAGCGTTTAAAAGATTAACAACATAGAGTAAGCATTTAAAGATAATAACATGCAGTAAGTATTTAAAAGATAACAACAAAGAGTAAGCATTTAAAGATAATAACATAGAGTAAGCATTTAAAAGATAACATAGAGTCAATATGTGAAGGATTTTATAAAAAAAATTAAGCTTTCATTTATTGTATAGAGTTTTAAGAGGCATTGAGTACTCCATTTCATCATACAAAACACAGCAGAATCTTGAGTTGTGCTCTACTATTCTGTGAGGGCGTGGCCCATCCCTGTGGTTTAGTTGACATATCTGGAACTAGAATCAAACTGCAGCGTCGCTCGGCCACTGTTGAAAATAAAAAAAAACATTCATTCGTTAAGACCAACAACTTTTGCTGTCAGAAAACTGTCACTAAAATCTCACATTAAATATTTTTTATTGTCGTTCCTAAACTTTCTTACCTCACTGGTCACATGATTAGATAATAGTTTGGTATGTAGAAGAACCTTAGTACACGGCTATTGTCACGTTAAACAATGGCTAAGGATTATTTATGGGGTTTTGTACGTCTTTATACATTGTGATACTAGATAAAGATACAAATTTAGTTGTTTGAATTATAAATGTTATGTTGGGTATATTTCTTCATTAATTTTCATTGAATCCTAGCTGTCTATTGTAAAGGAGTCAAGATCTTGATGTTCGAAGACCACTAACTGGTAAGCAGCAAGGTCCAAGAAAGGATCACGTCCAAACAAAACAAACGTAAAATTGTAACATTACGTGCTTCATATCGTAAATGTAGGGACCCTACTACATGGGGCACTGGTGCGTTCTATAGGAAATCCCGTAACCACCCTCTATGCACTGAGGGTGGCCACCAAAGGGGTTTTAGTGGGTAAAACCTTGTGGGGTTTGTACCCACTAAGGTACCCTTACTTCCCTCCAAGAGGTAGTGTATCTTTTGAAGATTTCCCCCCCAACAACAAAAAGGTAAGTAGGTCCCTTTTTCTACTACGAGTTACTACCCATCCATTCATTTCAGTCCTCATGGCTGCCAATTAATAACTAATTCTAATCTTTGTTAAGGATGGAAATAGTTGACCACAGACACCATTTGTGTGCACACATGGGTAGTGCTTTGAAGAGTTGTTCGAAGATTGTTTTAAGATTAATTCCAGCTGCTGAGTTTAAACATCGTACATTACGACAGAATTTTAAATTTCATCCTCATTCCAACTCGATGGTTGGCAATCCACCACTGAGCGCTTCGCGCGAAATTTCCTGCCACGCACAACTACTCTGTGGTGTCACCAGCGGTGTTTTCGAACCGATACGTCTTAGGGACCTATAAGAAAAGAGCCTACAAGCCGACAACGCATTTGCAACTCTGGTGTTGCTGATGTCCATGGGCGATGGTGATCAGTTACCATCAGCTGGGCTGAAGGCTCGTTTGCCACCTGTTCTATAAAAATAAACTGTTTATCAAAGTGAACTGTGAGCCCGTTTGAAATTTTAGATATTACAAAAAATAAATATTTTTCTTGAAATCACTCGTTATCTTGAGCTTGATGTATAGATCGTATCTAAGTAAGCCTATCGAGACCTACCCGCTGTCACATCCAGGACAATCACGATAACATCAGAACAAAAAACGAATAGAAGAATAAAGCAATTTCGACCAAACTAGACGTTTATTTATTAATTAAGATTGTTTTTCTATCTTTATCATTTTAGAAGACAATAAATAACCCGTCAATAGGTATCAAGCGTTGGACTGGAAACTAAAATGGCATGGGCAATTTCAGTTTAGTTCTCGGAGACGAAATCCCATTAATGAATATGTTATAGATGCCAGATGCGATGAAATGTGTTCCTCGTACACTGTAACTCGTAAAAGAATATACCTAGTAATAATATTTAATATCCCTTTCTTCTTTTAAAAAGAAAAGTTACAACCTATGTATATCCCACAGCTGGACTAATGTCTAGTTTCTAGAGATGGTGTGCTTTTCTAGGGAGGGTGCTAGAGCATAGTCCATCAAGCGGCTCCACTGCGGATTGGCGGAATTCATGACTTCCGAAAAAAAGACATGCAGGTTACCACACGATGCTTCCCTTCACTGCCGAGCGCTTGGTAAATCAGTAATTGAAAGTTTAACGATTAAAAATTTTGTTCGATCGGATCGAACCTGATTTCCTCGCATGCGGTGATTGAAAAGCGAGCTCTTAAAAACTGAACTGTAACTTCAAATAGGAACGTGATCAAGCAGACTGACACGCTCAGTGTATGAGTGCTTTGGTGTAAGTAAGAAAACTAAACTCTCTAACCAGCTCACCGACCCCTCAGTTCCGTGAGTCCTGTGTCCGATGAAGCTGTAAGAGCCGCATAGGCTAACAATTTATCAGTTAGTTGTGTTAATAATATTTCTAGCATTCTTTAGAAACAAAACAAAAATAATATATAATCAAACTGAATCTAAAATCCAATCCAATGTATTTTAATCCATCCAATACACGTCTTCCAATGCTAACACAACACCCCATTCCTCCCCTCCACCCCGGCTCTTTAACTTAATGAGTGGAAATTAGAGGCCAAATACTGTAATAAAAGGAGTCTGCTATGAAAACAGATTTAAATCGCTAGCCAAACCCTAGTGCGGGCTTAAAGCGACAATAGAAGCGGTACGACCCAATTTGGCAGCCACCTTCCTTATTTAATAGCCCAGTGTAAATTTCGGTTCCATTAGAAGTATACGCTTATTATATTCTATCGAGAGTGCCAAAGAGAACACTTTTCACCTGATGGTATAGTGATGACAGCGGCAATAAGTAGGTAGATGCGTTTTTACCACTGAGATTGGATGCTTCATCACCCGTAATTGGCTTCACGCAATCCTAAACTCGTCATCCAAACACAGCACTATTCTGCTATTTACGTTGTTATTCTCGTCCTTCCCGGTCGTGCCGATCCGATATTTCAGTTAGAAAGTTGCTATAGCTCTTTCCATGTTAAATTTATTGTTTATACATCGAACGTCTATTGAATTGATTTGAAAATTTTCTAAATCCGACCCACTGAGTGGTAATTAATTTATATTATTAATTAAAAATAATTAATTAAATCTTATTGTAATAAAATTTTGGGTATACTTTTTTTCAGTATATATTTTGATTTGTAATTTGTTCTGTATATAGGTATAATTCTAATACTTAGTGGTTATTACCAGGATTTTAGATACTTATAATGAACAATTGGTGATATTTATTTCTATGTTGGGTATAAACAGGTAATATGGAAGCAATTTTTGATTAAAATTTTGAATGAACAGAATTAACTGCGCAGTGCGCCAGTCAAGCCCACATGTGTCTTTTACTTAACCTATACAGGTAATAAAAAGCTCGTATAAAAAATAAACCCATAAGTAATAAATAATGACATTAAATTATGGAGAACAGTAATAAAACGCTGTAATAAAAGCACTTGTAGTTTACGTTATTATGTAAAGTTAGAAGATTAAGTAACATAAAATAAAACGAAGCAAATAAATGAACTATTTCTTTATAAGTCAAATTCTAGAAGAGAATACATGGGCTTATTTGTAAAGACAAGCTTCGTTTCGTTAGAAGTTAGAATGTATGACGTCATGTCCGCTAGACAATAATCGCTTTAAATTACACATTTTAATTATTTTTAAGAGGTCAATATATAATTTCTCAATAATAATCTTTCATTTTTAATGTAAATTATATTGCCCTTTCCATATTTCACAATTAATAAATTAATACAATCAGGGGTAGAGCTACGCTTCGGTTTGTCTCTAGCTGCTGAATGAATGGGTCGGCTCGACCAGGGTAGAACCAAGTCCTCACAGAATACCAGCGTAAAATAGCAAGATAATACTAATGTGTTTTATCTGGTGAGTGTAGGGATCCAGAGATCTTTATTACTGGTGACGGGGCATTCCATCTCAGTCCTCGCCTCGAAGGGCGACAGTGCATCTGCATTATGATTCCTTGTCAAGGATGAATGTTGATGTCATAGGCCGCAGGAATCACCATCAGGCGAAGTGTGTACTCGTTTGTTACTCTCAATGTAATAAAAAAGGACATTGTTCAATTTCTGGTAAGTGATAACTGCGTTCAAAAAGCACCTACATCCATCCCCCAAAAAAAAATACAAGAGGCATGTGCGTACTCATCACCCAGGACTGAGATGAAACACAGCTGCGTTATGCTGTAATTGCATGCTGGAATTCGGTGAAGGTCTGTCTCTAGTCGAGCCCACCCATTCGTGGCGCAGATCAACCCATGCTGCGGCGTTGCTCTACCACTCACTGTTACATACATTAGTTACCTTTGAAAAAATCATAGAATTGATATTAACATTACTAACTTTAAGGTTAACTCTAACTAAGCTTAATTGCTTGTGCTAGAAAGATGGTTCACGACTTTAGTCAAATGGTGGACTTGAACCGACGACTTTAATTCTCGCAGACCGTACCCTAAACCATTAAGCTATTGACGCTTTATCTGTTTTGTTTTGTTTGAATATGCTATTACCGACAGAGTCGTTCAGAAATATTACAGTGGTCATAACAAAATGTTCCTGTAGTTTTAATCTTTACATCCGAATGAATATTCATCCTACAATCACAGTATCTAGTCATATTTGTTAGTGGAGCCAAGTCTCCGGCTACTGGCAAGTGGCCTATCAGATTTGCGTTGTTCGGGCGAGCGTACCGTCCCATTGTGAACTGTGATAACCCTAATTTACTTGGATCTTGTGTTGTGTATAAAGTGAGCTTAGATAGCCGTTCCCGTAAGCTTTGGTAAGCTTTCCTATGATAGCTTTTTTTATCTATATTTGATAAATAAATAATGTCGAGGATTTTTAGAAAACTATTACGTGATGAAATTAATATAGAGAGTGATATTTTACCTCTATTAAAACTTAATTGTATAGGGCATCTTTGAAACCACACAGGAGAAAATTTCTACAAATTTTTGTGTGAGCTCATCTATGTCACCAAACGTTAAACCTTTATCTATTACTAAATAGTGTCAAATTTTGAATCGTGATATAATTATTCATTAATATATACACATATATATATATATTTATATATATATATATATGTGTGTGTGTATCAATATATATGCTGTTTGTTATTAGTAGACATTATTACTAAGTTTATTTACTTTTTTACCTTTTGCACCACGCATGACGCATGTCAATCTCTGTTCGAAGATAATGCTTATGAGTTGTAGTCATCACTTAGAAGTAAGCTGTGTGTCTTTTGTCACCTCGCTCATTATATAAAATAAAACCGTAATTGCAAGGAAAGTTGCCTCATCAAAGGTAAAGATAATTATGATGATGAAAACAATTAGAAAATCAATCAGACAGAATTACTTAATTCACAAGTTGTAGCCCTTTTCCACTAGGACGGGCGGTGCCTAGTAGCCGCAGTTTATTGATTATGAGAGGTCTACAGCCCGGGGCCGCTGATAAAAACTAACACCGAGTACTGCAATTTGAAAGAGTATTTTCCTCGATAAAACTGTTCGAGTCTCTTGTCTCGACTCGGATAAAAGTTGTCCTATTATTTCTAGTGAGCGCCCTATCTGCGTTGCTTGAGGCGTTTACAAAGAAAATTGTAACGGTGGAACACGGCAGATTATCGATGGAATCTCGTATGAATTATGTATTTAGTTGTTAGAAAAATTTGTTTCGTTCTATCAGTGGATGATTTATTTCAAAAGTTTTATTAGCGAACGCGTCCTTGTTTTATATTATTACTTCGCAAAGTGAAGGATGTTCTTGATTTATCCGCACAAAGATTTTTTCTTTTAATAATAATAATATTTTTTTTATTTAACAATATTACAATTTATATAAAATGAACGTAAATATATAATATAATAAAAAAACACTTCACTGTGTACTTGAGATGAGCTTGTTCTTCTTCGTTCGACCACCAAAATTGTAAACGTTTCGTGTTCCATTAATTAATAATTAGAATGTATGACGTCATGTCATGCAATAATGGATTGGTTCCAATTGTAGACATGAGAAATATATCAAATTATTAAGATATTAAATTATTGTTTATTTTAAACGAATTATTGTGGATTATAATATTTTGTTTCATTTTTAATATCACTGTCTCATTGAACTCGTCTCAATTTAAATAGAGTTAAAGGCGAGGCTTAGAGTAACGGAGGAACATTGAGATTTTTTTTTTATTTGAGGGCAACTAAGGGTTTTTAAGCGTCAATAGTCTAATAGTATAGGGTACCGTCTTACTCGGTCGTAGGTTCGAATCTATCATTCGTCTATTGTCCTGAATCATCTCCTAGCACAAGCATTTTCAGCTTAGTTGTATATATGTGTATAATACATACTATACATTATCAGATCATGATGAAGATATATAATAAATAAAATACAATATATGTTTTTTTTTCTTTTTTTATTACATTGAGAGTAACAAACGAGCACACACAGTTCACTTGATGGCAAGTGGTTCCTACGGCCCAAGACATCTACATTCATCCTTGACAAGGAATCATAATGCAGATGCAGGGCGTGGTCCTACGGTCAAATAAATCCATTAATTCTGCAGCAAGAAACAAACGGTAAGACACTCGTCGTTCCCTTACCCAGTCCGATGTAACAATATCGGAATGCTGTGATGTAGTGTTAAGGAAACCGGAAAACAATTTGCTATACACAAATACTGTCCCTACGCTGTGATTCGAACCCAGACCCGCGACGCATCGTACAGGTAATGTTATTAAATTCAATAATTGATCATTAACATGATCAACAACGCACGGTGAGTACGAGAGACCTAAAATAAATGAGAGAATCGTGAAATATAGCGAGACAGTATTTCATGTCAGCCCACTGTGTGCATCTTTACAAAGCGCAAGTTCGGTCTTGGAATACTGGTCCCATCTCTGGGCTTGGGCTACCTAGTACAAGCTTCTTCCATTTGACCGTATTAAACGGAGGGGGGCTCGTATCGTTGATGACCAAGTACTTTCCGCACCGGCTTGATTCATTGGCGTTGCGAAGAGATGCTGATCGATGATGCAGATCTCTTTGCATTTTTTGCGGAATTTGCCATGGGGTGTAGGATGGTGTGTTCTGAGGAGTTGTTCGGATTAATTCCAGCCGCTGTATTTAAACATCGTTCATAGCGACAGAATTCAAAATTTCATCCTCATCATCTCGATGGTTGGCAATTCACCACTTTACGCAAAAGTTCTGCTACACACACTGCTCTGTGGAATCAGCTGTCGCCAGCTGTGTTTCCGTACCCAGATGACTAAGGGATCTACAAGAAATGAGCCTACACATTCTGCAGCACATCAGCGACTCCTCTTGTGTTGCGGAGGTTCATGGGCGGTGCTGTATAAATGACTAACTTGCCATAACTTCCTAAATTCAATTCAATATACTGTCTTCGTAAAGAATAATATAGCACAAACTCTCCAAGGATAATTGTTGGTTGGCAACATTTAATATTTTTTGTCGAAATAATTATTATCATTAATAGACTGATGTTCATTTCAGTGTTGCCTGATTAATTTATGAAATGAGTTCGAGAGTTTGTCAAAGACTTTAAGAGTTAATCCGCCACGCTACGGTAGGACGATGTCGATAATGACATTTGTGTTATTAACAAGTATCGTAGTGATGGACGTTTTAATTATTGTCGATATATTTATTTATTACGAAACTTTCATTTTCTGATATTTGTAAATTTAGCAACCATTTCACATACACATGGTTGAACCACGTTGCAGTTAGTATCTAGTGGCAACTTGAACGGGTCAGTTCTACCGGGGAAGGCCAGATCTTATTCCTCAATGGTGACAACAAATGTGCATAGTGCGACAATAGCCTAATGGTTTAGGGTACGGTTTGCGAAACTTAAGGTCGTAGGTTCGAATCCGCCATTCGACTATTGTCATGAATCATCACCTAGCACAAGCATTTGCTCTAAGTTGGAGTAGTTAACCGGAGTGTTAGTAAAGTTAATAGGACTGATTGCATTATTATCAAAAAAACCTTGGAAGACGGATGGCAGATATCACATTACGTCTGGTGAACTCTGTGCTTGTGGTTTGTCACCTCTAATAATTAAAAAAAAATACTTATAGCGCTGTGTAGTACATGCTACGTCGGGGGAACTAGTTACAAATGGGGAACTAAATTTCGATTTTGAATCTTTCTCCGATCATATTACACACTATGTTATATAGTGCGTAGTTGACGTCATCACGAAGCCGTGTTCGAAAGCAAGCTGACTGATATCGTATTATTTTTATTATCATTAACTTTTGCATCATTATGAGACTTATGTCGATTATCCGGCTACGTCGACTGGGCGACTACTTTGTTAAATGTTCTTTAAAAAATATTTGATCAATTTAATTCTATAATCCTATTCATTACAATGTGTACGCCTACGCGTTTAGGGTGTTTATAAAAGCGAAATACATACCTAGTTTAAGATATTGTCCTTATTTAGGTCATAATATAATCTATAGACTTGCTTGTCTCACAGTATACAAATAAAAAGTCATTATAAAATAAATTTGCTATTTAAAAATGAAACCATTGTAGTATGCCAAATTGTCTATTGAAGTTACGGACGACTTTTCCACACACTGTGTTACGAGGTGGGTATTTCGTGGTAGAATTACGCTAAATATAACGTGATACAATTTCGCTAAGTATGGAATGACGCTAGATATCGTATGGTAGAATTACGCTAGGTGTTACATGGTAGAATTATGCTAGGTATCACAGGGTAGAATTACGCTAAGTGTCACATGGTAGAATTACGCTGCAGTTACAAGTTATAATACAAATAAGTCTCTTGGCTGGTGAAGTACATGCCGTTCTGTCGTAGAGTACCAGCGTAAAATTGTAGCATACTATTTCAGCTGGTGATTAAAATAAGCTAGAGTTGTTATTTTTGTGATGGAGTATTACAATGACTGCATTATGAATGTGAGTCTCGCTAACCGTGAGAGTCACTTACCAGTACTAATTCCCAAACTAAGACAGCTGAACCCAAACTAAGGGATCCAGAGTTGCATTGCTTAAAAGACGTCTGTATGTTTGTGCGTGTGTTTGTGTTATTGTGTGCCAGTGCATGTGTATGCGAACATAAGAAGAGATATCGAATCGCAAAGTGTAACATCACTACAAGCCGCTTGCGTGACGCAAGGCAATGAAATGACAACGGTCAATTACAAAGTATTCGAGTAACCGCCGTTTAACGGCTAATGGCTGTTTTTACATCGATCTGCGACTGTAACGAGACTTCAGTTGACACGGTAATTATTTATGTGTTTGGCTGATTGCATCTGGCGATTTACATAGGTGAACAGTTTTGTCAGTGTTAATATATACTTTTTTATTTTTTTTTCTTAAGCACATACATACCCTGTTGTGTTTTTTATAACGTAATTTGGCACATATTTAGGAGTATATTATTCGCCATGGTAGCTCAGTGACTAGCTATTTTTTTTCATGGCCGCTGTTAGTCCGAGGGCTTTTACAGTTTCATCGGGTTGAGAGGTCACCGAGCGCTTATGGCGCTCAGTCGAGATCTATATTAATGGGTAAGCAGCACAAGGGCTCCCGTGAGGGACCCTCGGCTTGGACCGTTACCCTGTTGCGTGAAAGCGGCTGACTCAATCGGTGTCTATGCGTTCAGATTTTAATTCACATTACTCGAGTGCTGGAGCAGCCGATGCCGCCGGCACCTATGACGTTGTTAGTTGTAAAATTGCAGCTTCTGATTTATCAAGTTCTCGACGTCAAATAAAAACGTGGTGATGAAACCTAAAAAAATATTTCAATGACATATTAAGTCCACCAAGTTATAGGCGAGCATCGTGGCGGACTGTGCTCTAACGTCCTATCTAGAGAGGTGCCCCCTTATATCGAGCAGTAGAATTTATATATAGGCTGTAATTTTACTATAATTTCTTTTCTTTTAATAAGTGTAGATGGCAAACGAGCAAGCACGTTACTTAAACTACTCAGAACGTTTCTTATTGTAGGATACACGCCGCATTATAAAGGCCGGCCGCGCATTTACGACTCCTACGACTCCTCTAATATTGCATCCATGGGCGGCGGTAATCACTTACCTTCCGTGAGCTGCTTGATCGTTTACAAATATTATATATATATATATATATATATATATATATATATATATATCGAATACGTGGCGTATTAAAGAAAACATACACACACACACTATCTATACTATAGATGTTTAATTTGGTATGTTTGTTTGTTTTTTTTCTTTAATAAAAATATAAGCAATACTATTAACATTACCAATATTCCGGTTAACCAGGACAACTGAGCTGAAGATGCTTGCGCTAGGAGATGGTTCACGACACTAGTCTAATGGTGGATTTGAACCTACGGCCTTAAATTTCGCAGACCGTACCCTTAACCATTAGGCTATTGACGCTTATACTTAACATACTTTTTACTTAGTAATTCTTGAAATGTCCGTAAGCTTCATTTAATATCTGTTAAGATTATTAAGTTAAATTGCACGTTCGAAGCCTAGAAATCTCAGAGTTAATATCACAATAACCCCTGCCAACTGTCCCCATTGACCCCGTTGTCAATTGCAGTAAATACGGGGAGCTTGCCAAGTCGGCCGGGTACACAGATAATAAGGATTGTGATAATATTATGAACTATCGACTACAGAATGAAGTTATATATATATATATGTATATATTACCATAATGAAAAAATAATAAAATGACAAAACTTTTTTCAACTTTTTAATTATTTTGAATTTCGAATACGTATATTATTTTAAAAACTTCTTTCGATTTTGCGCCATTTCACATATTTTCTCGTGTCCATTATCAAATTACAATATGTAATGGGGTGTTAAAGAAAATACGATTGCAGTGATCGCCTTGCACAGAGTGGGTATGCTATGGTAAAGCTTCGTATCAGCCGTATGTTCGTATATCGTACTATAAACAGATACAACAACACTTCCTCTGACGAATATCGGGGCAGCCGCGTGCTGCTAGAACTACAAAGGCTGCTAAATGCTGTTAAAGCCAGAATTCGTCGAAACCCCATTAGGAAGCAAAAAATCTTATCGCGAGAAATGAAGATTACTGCTAGGACTCAGTCGCGTATTATAAAACAAGACCTGAAGCTCGGCTCACCATTTCTATATATATATATAAATATATAAATATATATATATATATATATATATATACATGCATATAGCATACCAAGTCCTGTACACCAACTTTGTGATGTTCAAAGATGTTAAAGAGAAGTTCGACTAGGAATCGAACCTTAACGGTATCACAGTATAGAGTTTCGGTAGGGAGCTTACTAAAAGGCCACGCCATCATCTAGGCCAAGCGGCAGTCGATTATCACGAACACGTTATTTTTATAGAAATAAGCCTTTTTATAGATTTCAGTTCCCATCTTTCAGGTGAAATGGCTTCCTGCTTGTTGAATCATGGCCTAAAGCTGACATTTTTCTTTAACGATGTGATAAGTTATTGGTTCTCTTTTGTATAATATCTTTTTTAAAATATGTTATTGAAACTTAGGCTGACGAAAATATTATAAAATAATTACGTCATAACATTTATAAATTGTACCTTTCCATTATAGTGAAATTTTTGACGTCAACAGCATAATTTAGGCCACCGTTATTACGTTACCGCTGCCAAAGTGCTTGCAAAGTTGGGCTATCAAAATATCCTTACAATAATAACACTATATTCACAATTCTTATGCATTTATTTATTATGTATTTATTTTATTTTTATTTTTTTGATCCTGTGTTTAGAGTGCTTTAGATCACTCACGGTCGCGGGGAGAACTGAGTTGATTGACGTCATGATGTCATATAAATGATCGAAATAATAAAAAAATATCTTATATAAATCATCAAAAACAGGAAAAGGGATTAGTTCGGGTTAACTATGACATCAGGTAAACAACTCAATCTTCCCGGAATAAAAAATAAAAGCGATAAATCTGTAAAACTGTTTATTTCAATGTTCAAATGCTGTCACCTCAAACGTTAATAATTTAAGTCCATATCTAGGACACGTAGTCTGGGAAGAGTATTGTGTATTTAGAGAGGGAAAGTTACCGGAAGAAGGCGAGTCGGTCGTTTCACATCGCGAGGAATAGGAAGGGAGATACGAAACAGACTGCCAGTTGGACCTTTGCTAGTTGGAGGGGCACCCAAGGATGAAGAAGAATACTTAAAGTCTGGTTGGTCTACTCCTGAACCATATCCCGTCACTCAGTTTTCTTGGTCGTCGTGGAAAAGAGATTTTTAAGTTTAAATAAAAAATTGACGCAACAACCAAAAATAACGTGTCGCCAATCAAAAAATCTCAAGCGACATATGAAATATTTTTAATGGGCCTCAGCGTTCAATTAAACATCAAAGCTAATTCCGGGAGGAATGGAGACGCATTATGTTAAAGAAATGACAAACATTTGGGACGAGGTTCCTTAATGCGGTGGCGTTTAACTCATTTGAATTAATATATAGAATGAAAGTAGACACGATGTATTTTAATCCTGTAGTTAAATTTAATGAAACATATTTCATAAGCGCTACGCGAGTTGTTAGATATTTTTTTTGACATTGATATAAGACATTATATAATGTCTAAGAAAAAATAGGTACGTCTTGGAAACATTACGTATTCCCTCTTTATCAAAGTGGAAGACGAAGATGGTTTATTTGATCACCGCCGCCCGCGAACATCTGCAACACAGGTGACACAGGTGTGTTGCCAACCGTTAAGAAGGTAGACTCTTCTCTTGATGGTCCCTAAGTCGTATCGGTGCGGAAATACCGCTCGCGACAGCTGATTCCACAGAGTAGTCGTGCGTGGCAGGTTATTTCGCGTAATGCGTACAGTGGTCGATTGCAAACCATCGCGAAGCACAATGTTTAAGCTCAGCAGCTCAAATTAATCCAGGCAACTCCTCAGAAGACTCTCCATGGGTAATTGAGCAAAAACTACACAGAGAAGAAACATCTCTTCGCAATGTCAGCGAATCAAGTCAATCGGAATGTCGTCGTCCACGATTCGAGCCACTCTTCTTTGAATGCGGTCACATAGAAGAACTAAGTATATATTTCTGTAGCAAGAAGACATCCTTCCTTAGGATATATTAAAATGGGCCAGTATCGTTCCATCTAATTGTTCTATATGCAAAAATAAAAACGCAATGTGGTCGTAGAAGGCTTAGAAGTAATTTTATGTACTTTAGCGTACTAGGGTCACTCAGAACTCCCTAAGGTCACCGAATCTCATTCCTCAGTTATTATACTTTTAATATATTTATTTCTCTGCTTGTTAACTAGTATTGGACAAGTTTTGATATAGTATTCAGATTTCATTTTCAACTTCAAATCTGTAAAAGGTAGATTTTTATTGAATCGAGGTGGTAATTCCTTTGGCCCATGTCCTCGATAAAGAATCATAATACAAATGCGTTGAGCTTGAACGTGGGTGTCATGAGCAGCAGCGAACCATATTAGATGAATAGTGTGCTCGTTTGTCACCCTAAATACAATAAAGATAGATAAAGACAGTCAATTAATTTTGAATCGAACGTCAAAGTGTTAATATATATTATATTACTACCATTCCTGTTATTCACTCCAACTAAGTTTAAAATACTTGTGTTTGTTCGCGACAATAGTCTAATGTCGGACGGATGTTTTAAATTTTAAAAAATAGTATATAGATCTTCCACTGTTAAAATATATAAATGTATATATACATATAACACATATAATAAAGCCAATTATATAAACAATTGTAATATTGTTATCACCAAATTTCTAATGGTACCGTACATAACTCTGAGTAAATTGGTCTTTGTGGACCGGTTCGGGCCGGACGTCCGTCGTCGCCGGACAAAACTTATAAATTGCATAGCGCTCCGGACACTTTCACGCCTCCGAGACTTTTGACACTACTTAGTGCCCTGTTTGCATGCAAGTTCTTGTAACTTGTTAGAATAATTATGGTCGCATTGTCATTCGATCAACTATAAAGAAATATAGCGGTTATTGTCTTTGGGTTAAGGACGATATTAGGGTGATGAGATTGGAACTGAATACCTACGTAACATTTTAACAATGGTAGAGTCACGTTCAAGTTTGCTACTAGCTGCACTATGCAAATCGATCAAAAATAATTTGTCCCTCTGCAAGATGCAAAGGTGTACAATCTTGATAGTGAATGTCTCTCTTACATAAGGTAAATAAAGAGATCAATTAATTCACATTTAAAATAATATATAGCTGACTTGAAACATCAAAGCTTTAGGGAGTCTACAGACTGTGAACACCTTAAATCGAACCCACCATTACATCAGATTTAATTAACTAAAAATCCAAGCAAAGGAACGCCGAATTCCAGTTAAGGCTATTGAAATTAAAAATAATATTCTGACATTAATAGACAAGATAGTTAGTAGTTACCATCGGCTTGGGACCCTGTGATAAATAAAATTAAATGCCAAACACAAGTCCTCAACTCTCAGACCTCAAAACACTGTGAGCTGCTTTTGCGTAGATCGGACTAAAACTATAGTTGAAAAACTGAGGGTAGTTCGAATTAACTATGACATCGGAGCGTCACCTCAAATCTCCCCGTGTCCGACAAGTACAGTAAAACACTCGAATAAAAAAAGTTTAAATAAACGCTATAAAATCCGTAATACTGGATTGGTTCAATTTTATATTCGCTGTTTACGATGTTCAAACCGATTACGATTACCGAGTACGGATTAATTCTGACCGGTGGTACTTTACAACTCCTTGGAACATTCATAATTAATCGAGAATAAATTAAGCCATCAATAGCCTAGTGATTTAGAGTACGGTCTGCGCAACTTAAGGTCGTAGTTTCGAATCCACTATTAGAGAATTGTCGTGAACCCTGTCTCCTAGCACAAGCATTTAAGCTTATTTGGAGTGGTTAGTTGGAATGTTCTGATTATATTAATAATAATAAAAAATCGCTAGAAAATAACCGCGCCTCATCTAGCCCAGACCTCAACCCCTTAGACTTCAAATTATGGTCAGTTTTAGAGGACATGGCCTGCTTTAATTGAATCTCTTAAAAAATTTTTGGAGCAAACAGTGGCGAAATGTCACTTGGAAACAGTGCGTAAATCCATAGATTTGTGGCCAAGTAGATTAAAAGCCAAAGGGGCATATAGAATAGAATATTTTTTTATTTTTTGCTGACTAATAAATATGTAGTTATAAATTTTAATAATATTGCATTACTTCATTAAAAAAAATGCATTTTCATTTGTAACACAACTTATGGCCGGACTAGGTAGTATGAAAGTTGACAAGATAAAGTTATTGTGTTTTTAATAGCTTACAAAAAAAAATATGAATAAATCAAATAACAGAAACAATAGACAAAGAAAATTTTTTATCTTGGTTTTTATATTGATTGACAGTTAATGATTTTTTTAAAAAAAATATTTCCCCTAGATCCAGGCAATCATAATTAGTTGCACACCGACGTCGTCTCTCGAACGTTGGTGCATAGATCAAGCCGACGTTTTGTTACTGAAGCGAGTTATATCTCACGACAACTGCAGGCGACGCTGTGATTTTTAACTTCTCGGACGACCCTCGCACGCGGGTTATTAACGAGTTTGTGCGTTATTTTAATGAAACGTTAGATTTGATTAGTTGGACCGGTTTGTCACGAGGCGACGTGGAATTATTTTGGGACGACTGAATTTTCAGTTTCTTGGTTCGCTGCATGGTTTAGTGATCGATATTTTTTACTATTTGGATTGTAACGAAAACTAATGGTTTAGTTCCACGTTTCGTGTAAGGTAATGAGTAGGTGGAAGCTGCAACAAAAAGACCAAGAGGGAGTCCGAAGAAGAGATGAGTGCGACAGCATTGAGGCCATGGCAAAGTTTACCGCCTGGAGAAGGAAAGCCAAGGATCGGAAAGAATGGCTAAATACTGTTGGTAGTACTATGTTTCATGTGTAGATATTAGTACTAAACTAACTAACAAACCAACAAGGCTTTCAATTTAGTACTCAGGTTTGACAACCTGCATTATCCTGGTCGATTTCGACAACGGCGATTTCTTCTGGTTATTATCAGATTACCTGCGCGTGTTATATTATAGTGTTGTAAGATATATATACGCGAACAGAGGCAATCACTCGTCATCCCCTTTTCTAGTCCGCATGTGCAATAACATCAAAAACAGTGGTAGAGTTACACTGCAGTTTTTTTTCTAACTGCAGAATTATTGGGTCAGCTCGACCAGGTTAGGATTACGCTCTTACAGAATAACAGCGTAAAATAGCAGCATAATGCTGCTGTGTTTCGTCTGGTGAATGAAGGAATCCGGATACCTTTATTACTGGGAAGGCGGCCCGCAGGAATCACTTGCCATCAGGTGAACTGTGTGAGTTTGTTACTCTCAATTTGATAAAAAAGGAAGATTCAGATGTGAAAGACACGAGACATACACACACACAACTACAACTAGACCTAACTAGATTTTTTTTACAAAAATTGTTCTTCGACTGGGAATCCACACACCACACGGAGTAGATCTGCATTATTTATATTATTCCTTATCGAATGTCGTGTAGTTTCCTAATGAATATCGGTATCATGGACTGCAGCCATTTACAAAGTCGTTACTTATATATATAATCTTAAATATCCCACAGCTGGATATAGGCCTCTTATTTAAAAAGGCTCCTCTGCAGATTGGCAGGAAAACAAACAAACAAATGTCTTCGATGTTTTCCTTTACCTCCCACCTTGTGGTAAATCAGCACCTAAAATGCAATTGATAATTTGATTGGTACCGGAACCGGGGAACTTAAAGGTGAGCGTTTAAACACTAAGCTGCCACGGCTCTTATAAATAGTTTATATAGATTCTCAATAAATTAATTGGTCACCCAAATTAAAAAAAATATATGACGATGACATCCTCTTGGACGATAAGGGCCAGGGTGATATCTTCTGGCTATTCCGGATGCCATCAACTAAGCAAAATATTTGTGTAATAAGCATTCCTTGTAATTTACAACAACAATTTCCGATGTAATGCACGTGCAATTATTTCGGAGGAAGGTACAAGTGCAGTGCCAGTTGCACAGGACATACGTACAATACATCCAAACCTCTGACTCAACAATTTATGATGCACAAATATAGTCCTATAGATACTCTAACAAATACACCACGCGACCGTCAAAAAAACAGCATAAATCATTACACCTACTTATTCAAAGGCTTATAAGGCCGACGACAGACGTTAAAACCGCAAAGCGAGAACTGTCAAGCGAAGCGTTTCCAAGAACTGGCGTCCTTGGATCAGAGCTGACGTGTCCATTAAAATTCGGTTGACGTGGACCGTTCTTGACTCACTCGTTCGTACACTCGCTGAATGTGAAAAAAGCGACATTCTTGTCAACTAACCGATAGCATTGTATTGTGGAAATGACATGTTAAATACAGAGCTATCCATTGTTCGATCTATGTTTATTTGTATTGTTTTGATGATTACAAAGGAGCTTTTTTTTTTAATAGAATAGTTACTTGTTTATCATGAATAAGCGTTGAATAGCCTAATGTGTTAATAAACGGTCTACGACACTTAAGGTTGCATTCGAATCCGCCATTCGAATATTATCGTACCAGCCATCTTCCTGCACAAGCCGTCTCAGCTTAGTTGCAGTTGTAAACCGGATTATTAGTGATGTATATAAATAGCATTGCTAATATTATTAAAAAAAAAGAAATACATCTTATTTTTGAGGGCCGGATATGTAACATCCGCACTTTAACCTCACGATCGTTTGTCCTGTACACACTTACTTACTGATTTCCAAAGTCCACCTATAATAAGTGCCTTTAATTACCTGGTCTTCAATTGCCTATCCCCCAAAGGTCCATCCTTCTCCTGGCAATGGTTGTGTTGTGTTTCATTGTTTATACTTCCACTTTTTATGTGGCTGATGGCCATTTTAGCCCAAGTGCTTTTACAGCTTTACTGGGTTGAAAGGTGGCCGAGCGCTTAGCCGAGACCTTTATTAACCAGCACAAGGGATCCCGAGAGGGAGCCTCGGTGTGGACAGTTACCCTGGGCGCGAAAGCAACTGAATCGAGGGTGCCCAAGAGTCAGTTTTTTTCGGTCAGTTACTTCTGACGGATAGAAAAACGTCCACATCGCAATGCCTGCGTACGGGATTATCTATAACAATTATTTTATTCAACCTTTATTGTTACTCCAGAGTACTATAAAGAAATATGTCTGTAAGGGTCTCTGAATCCCTGAACTCAACAGATGAAACACAGAAAGTTTATGCTATTATTTTGCACTTCTATTTTGTAAGTCTTTCTCCAGTCAAGCCGATCTATTCATGCCGTATTCAAATAAACTGCAGAGTAGCTCTATCGCCATTAATGTGCTTTTGATTTATGATTTTTATTAACTATTTACGTCTTATTATTTACTTTACCATATAAGTTAAAACTCTATAATTATAAACCTAATGAGATTCTTAGATCTTTTCTTAGGCCTTTCCTTTCCTCTTTAAGAGACGTAAAATAAAAACTACAAATGATAGTTATTGTAAATGTATCCAAAAGAAATTGATTGTAATAAAATATATCTCCATCGCATCTAGTCCATATTATAAAGATTAGCAAGCTGAAGTAGAAATGGGTTGAAAACCTCGGACTAGCAATCAGTATAGGACGAACCCCCCCCCCCCCTCCAACACCCCTAATTTTTGCTGGAATTCATGGTTTGCCAATCTATAGGGGAGGTTTTGATTGTGACGATTACCATGAATATCGGTATTTGAAAGAAAAACGAGTAAAGGTACGTCTTCTGGCACGTCTCAAGCATTCACCCGTCAAACATTTTACTTGTATGTTGTATTGCGTATGCAGTATGAATAGAGGAAGGGTGAAGCAGTGTCGTAGACGCGACGTATATACAACCGGTTAAGAACTGTGAGTATCTTAGTAATCGTGTAAGAACGAACTTTTGACAAAGTACGAGTAGATGCCCAGCCGACGTAGCCGAATAATCGGACATAAGTCTCGTAATTGTGCGAAAGCTAATGGTAATAAAAATATGTTATCGTCAGCTTAATCGACGGCTTCGTGAGGACGTCAACTACGCGCTATATAACAAAGTGCCATAAGTACTACTCAGAGGGCACTCACTCCTCGTCCAGGCAGATCGTTGTAGGTATGTAAAAAAGAATAAAGATCGAACCTTGTACGTAACAAGCACGTATTCAGTTCCACATTTGTAACTAGGACCCGTGACTTAGCAGTCATGAACTACACAATGCTACTAGTTTTTTTTTTTTTAAATATTATGGGTGACAAACGAGCACACAGTTCACCTGACGATATGTCATATGTATGCATCGGTCTTAAACAAAGATTGTTTTTTAAACACTGCTTTTAACCTCGCTAAGATTCCGGTTAAACACTCCAAATAAGTTAAAGTGGTTGTGCTAAGATGGTTCAAGACAATAAGTAGTTCGATCACACTATATTAAGTTTGCAAACTGTACCCTAAACCGTTAGCCTATTGACGTATTTCGATTATTAATTACGTTCGTTTCGTCACGTCGACGATCTTTTGGAAACTTCCACGCATCATTTAGTTAACGTCAATCGAACTCCCAACAATTTTTACACGAACCTTATTGAGAGATTCAAAAGATCTTTATCTGCTAAGTGTATAAGCGCTCGTTTTTAATCCAGGGCACGCGAGCAAATCGATGTCCTTGATGACGACACCAATAAACATTGTTAATCGTGATTTTTATGTGTTTATTGGCGGTGAAGGAAAGCGCCGTAAACGAAACTAGATGTCTAAGAAAAAAAGTCCTCGAAACCACAGTGGTAGACTATACTGACACCCTCTCTAGTAAGGCCTATGCCGAGCATATAGATTTATGTATATATGCAGGATGTCACTTTATTTTCGTTTTGTCTATCCAAGACACCAGCAATATTCAGAGTCCATTCAAACTTCGGCCATGCATAAATAAGGGCGGTCGACCGAGCAATCCGTCAGCTAGTACCGATGTCAGTATGGCGTCGGATCTGTGTTCGGTTCCAATAAATACGTTATTATCTCGATACGTAAGCGCACATCTAATATTGATGGTGGTACTACGGGCGGGGTATTTAGTGGGCATTTAGTTTCGATTAGTCACCTATTCCGCTGATTTAATTAATCTCAGTTTCATTCGCTACATTTTTGATACAAAAACATTCACATATCGTCCTGGGTTTCTTTGACAGACGTGCAAAAATATTACAGTATTACAAATTGAACGTTTTGGGTCTGTATATGTTATCGCGTTACACATTTGACACAATATCTCAATCTACCTACGATCTTATTACAAATGCACTGCATCGTACTAGGGCGGTGATTGCAAGTGAGTGTCTGTGTGGGCGCATGTGTTTACGGCTCTGTATGATGACGTCATCTGGTAATAAACATAAAGTTTTATCATCACCATTCCACTGCTACACAGAGTACGTTTCTAATACACCTGCATTCACTGACACTTCCCATAGACTTGCATAGGAGCATAATCCATCTAATGTGGGTGGTCACTGCGATGGTCAATACCGAGGTTGGGACTGGCGAAAGTTTTGTCGCTATCGGTTATCGGTTCTATATGGCCGACCCATTGCCATTTCAGCTTACTGATCCTTTGAGCTTTTTATTTACAGTGATTTAATCCATGTAATAATTTTGACGAACTATGAAAAACTGGGGGAATTCGATGGATGCAATTGGGGGTGGCCTACGTCCAGGGATAACTGTGAAATGCAAATTCCAGTAATTTTTTCAACAATACACGTTTAAATCTATCAAACCTAACATGTTTACATAAATCAGAAACGATAAAATGAATTTATGATGTAAATTAAAACACTAAATAAATATTTTCTTGTGTCGACAACAGGTGTGTTTACCCCAGCCGGCATCGACGCCGCCGGCGCTACGAATCGCCTTGGTCACGAACATTGACGGTTATTTATACAAATTATGATATAAACCCACTATTTATAGAGTAATACGCTTCCGAGAAGTTTAAAAATATTATGAAATGTCAATTTACCGACAACGCGTTGAGAGGAAATCGATTTGTTCGCTTCAAAACTTGCAGGAAACGTATTTTTATAATGTCCGAAATGAAACATCATTCATGTTTCTTAACATATCATATCTTTAAACTGTCCCTTGCTCTTCGTAATATACTAAAATAATGCTACTAATGATATTAAAGTTACTAACTTAGCCGCTCCAACTATGCTTAAATCCTTGTCCTAGGAGATGGTCCATGGCGACGGAGGACGTATGACTTATTGGAACCTTTAAGTTTTGCCATTACGCTATGAATGAGAGGAAATATTAACATATTGAATCATCCATCCGAATAAGATTGATGATTGACTAGTTTGATGATAAATTAAAAAAAAAGTGAATTGATCGATTGAACGAAGAATTGGATCTATCCAAAGTATACGAAGACAACAGGCGAACATGGAGCAGGGACTATCGAAGTTTGAGGCTGTTTTTCTGGACTGGTATTGAACTTGATAGTCAAATTGTAGACAATATAGATAAATACCTGGATAAGAAAATTTTAGACGTCTCTGCATAGAGTCACATAGTTGATGTTACTCTATGCAGAGGAAAGTTCACCGGTAGTTTGGTTTTTTTACAACAAGGCAATGATTCAAAACACAGTGGTGAAAGACTGCTACAGTGACAATCAGTAACGGTTTTGATCGGACCCCGTACAGGCGCTACATCAACCTTATTGAACATGTGAAGAAAATGGTCTTGACTGAGCGCCATAAGCGCTCGGCCACCTCGGACATCTCTCGGTGAATACTGTAAAAGCCCTCGGGCTAACAGCGGCTATCATGCTAAATCGCATGCTCAGCTAGTTAATAATATTTAGACATACCCTCAATGCTTATAACATCGCGTCACATCTCTACCCCTTAATATCCAACAAAATAGTAATCTTTCTACCAACACTAAACGTAAATTAAATAGATGAATTAACAGGTAAACTTCGTTTCTCCTCGATCTATTCATATCGTCTTCATGTCAGACAACGTGTGTCCGCGTTGTACAGTTTATGCGGGTCACGTACTAATCTACCACAGTTTGCTCGTTGTCGCTACGAGAGTGGAATACCAAAACTGTAGTCTGCCTCTGGATGAACAAACGCATCGACGTTTACGATGACACGGAGACTTCTCTCGTTTTAAAGCAACATTTTAACGCTTCGATGGTACCACTCAGGGAGGCGTAACGCACTTAAAGTGTAAATCAATGAAACTTCACTAAATTTGACAAAACTAAACTTTACTTTACTTTGACTAAATTTTATTTTTCGTATACCTGATGGTAGGTGAAAGCCACATTCATCCTCGATAAGGAATCATAACGCAGTACGGGTATATTGGACTATGACGGGAATAAGGGTTCGGATCCCTACGCTCACCAGTTGGTAACTCGGCAAGTTTACGCTTTTATTTCACGCTAGTATCCTGTTAAGGCGTGAGCCTGTGACCCCTGTCAAGCCGACCCATTCATTTTGCAGAGTGCCTCTACCACTGAACTAAACTGTGATGAATATATCTCGTATCGTATCATATGAACCCTCCATCCAACTAAGGAAGGCGACGAAGAGTGAGTGCCTAGGTGTTTGCGTAAATGCTTGCGGCACTATAATATATACTGCACAGATATTATCACCATGGTTGAGATCAACCAGAAGGCCAACAGGATCGACAACTGAACAACATGTATATTTCATGTCTTGCCTTTAACCTCGTCGAAGTTACATGTGATAATAAATTAATTTAATTGAAACCTCAATGAACCATTTTCTCGCAATATTACGTTGTTTTAACTAAATTAACAGCTATCCGTTAAATTTTAAAGCTACAGTATACACTTACGACCTTAAAACGTCCTTGAAAATTAATTAATACAGCCCTCGAAACGTCGAACAATTTAACAGAGCTATAGGCTGATCTTAAATCGCTCAGAAGGGCCCCCATATTGAGTTATCCATCGTTTACACGTTAGTAATAATATATGGCAAGGGTGTACACCATGCCCCTATCCCCCCCCACACCCTCGTCCACGAGGGGCTCGCTCGAATACTGGTACGATCGAGGTTGGTGAAGGGTTATTGTTGTAAAGTAAGGTTAACAGAGAACATGTGTGGCGAAATATTGAATTAAAAAAAAAAAAAACAAAATCAGGAAATTTTACTAAATACAAGTGCAAACCGTGTTCTATCCTTGGATCACCACTTGTTATTATTTTTCGTATGATTCAGGAATCGTAGACCCCATACTGGTAAAGAGCGTTTCATACCCTCTATTTAATTTCCTAAGCTTTTCTCAGGCCGCAGGGGACCACCAAGCTTCCTTATCGATGATACAAATAATTTCATATATAAAAATCCACCTCTACCATTTTTAGGCATTCATATGGTTCACGATAATAGTCGAATGACGGATTCGAATCTACTAACATTTTCGCAAACCTCACCTAAATCCTTAGACGCTCCACCAGGGTTTTTAACATAGATTTCTGTTTAACGTGGCAGAGCGAATATTTCACAGCAGGAAATTGACAGAATTATAAATGCTGTCCAAGACAAAGGGAAAAAAGGACTTACGTGTTTAAACTTCCTATTCTAGACTATAAATTATCACGTTCATCTACTGCCCTTTATAATATTGAAGTTCACAAACAAGCAATCAGTTCACCTTATGATAAGTGAATATCATAAGGTGACTTATCTTTAGAGTTGACCTGAACATGACAACCATATTTAGCCTCGATAAGTAATCATAATCCAGATGCGTTATCGACGAGTTTATCGAGATGGGTAATATGGAATACCGCAGTAGTATTATCCTCTGGTTCTTGCAAATTGCTATTTTATGCTGGTATTCTTTGTTATTGCTGATGATACAGACCTTATATTGTTCTAATTACAGTGCAGAATTTTTTTGTAAAAAAAATATTTTCTATACTGTCTTCGTATTTGCTAACGCTACTTTCGCTAAAGCATCGCATAGAGTTAGTCCGCAAGTTATCGAGATGCGTTAAAGGCGCTGTAATTAATAATGACTATGAAACACGTTCGGATATAATGTATCCAGGAAATGACATTAGCAGGGCGGGGGATAAGTGACCTTTCAAGAGAAATAAATTCGTGTTTATCACCAGTAGAAGTTAACGGATAGATACCGACAACATGTGAGGTCACCTCAAACTTTGAATTAAGATTTTCTGTTTAGGATTTCGCATGGTGTCGCGTACTTACTTGCTTTATGTCTACGGTAGGTAATCAAACCAAGTTTGATTCTCATTGGCGGTACTAAGGAAACTAAAAATTGTAAGTGTAAAGTGCTGAATTACCACGTGCACATGTCTAGGAAAAAAAATATTATGATTGGATTTTACTGATAACGGGCATTTCATCTTAATCCAGGCATGACTCTTGACCTATAAAAAAGGCTTCGGATACCTGTAGTCACCATATGAAACACGATATCTTTATGCTGCTATTTGACGCTAGTTTTCTTTGAAGGCGTGATCTATCATTGGTCAAGCCAGCCATTTCGCGTTTATTCATGCTTTCATTGGAATGTCCAAGTCTGTCCTCAGATCTGTGTCCATTAGCACGCTCAAGTTGAGCGCAAAGCACGATCCAGTAGAGGATAGTATCGACTATACTATCCTAAATTTTTTGTTGATACTTTTCTCTGTACAAGGTACTAATTTTTTTGATACGCTGAAAAAGTGTAATATTTTCCTAATATCAAATCTCATTGCTACAATGCATTCTCCAAAATATATGGTAATTTTATGAGGTCGACGGTGACATCTACGAGTATACGAGATATTCCGAAATGTCTGTCCATATTCTGAAAGCCTTCCTTCCCATCCTTAACCATTTCTCAAACGTATCCTTTACGCAGGGAGACAATACAGAAAATATGTCATATTCTTTCTTACAGCCACAATATGACGGTCCACGGTCCCCCCTTTACGACATAGATTATGCATTTTGAGCCCTTGAAGCTGGTAAAAAGTCCAATAGACGATTTCTAAAATCACCCTATGAATAAAAATGCAGCAATAACTCTTAATGCCCTTTCGAAATATTACCGGACGGACGCTAGCCTCTGCGAACTTAGGTTGTATTCACAATAACTGGTATACGTCGAAAAAAAATACAAATTAAAAATAAAAACCCACAGATTATATGATTTTTGTTTCGGGCAAAGTACATAATTTCAATGTATTAAGTTTATTAACTTAATATTTATGCATTGAGACAAACGCGTTCAGTTTACGGTGGTGACCCATTACTATATTTTGTTTTCCTTTTTTTTTGTCTCAGTAGGCGTTTACAATTAATTTTAATAATTTATGATTTATAAATTTATATATAAACCATAACTATATTCATACCCGATATGAATTCGTAATGCAGATGCGTTGTCACCCCTAAAGACTAACCAGTTGTTTTGTGTCATGAGTCAACTCGTATGGGGAAGCACCATGCCATCACGATACCAGCTTAAAATAGGAGCATAATGTTGCTGTGTTTCGTCGCCGTAATGAGTGTAGGGATCCAGAGACCTTTATTACTGGTGACGCGGCATTCCATCTCAGTCTCAACGGTTATAACGCATCTGCATTATGATTCCTTGGCAAGGATGAACAGAGACGTCAGGGGCTGCAGGAATCACTTGCCATCAGGTGAACTGTGTAGTAGCTGTGTGTGTGTAGCTCATTTGTACTCTCAATGTAATAAAAATATAAAAAATGTTTCTTAAATGTGCATCATAAGAGAAATTTTGATCCCAAAGTTAATGTTGTAACTATTTTTTTTAAGGAACGCTAGCCGAGCTGTCAACATTACTAGCACTCCAGTGAAGTAAGCTGTTTTGTTGTAGCTGAAAACGCTTGTACTAGGGAGTTGGTTCACGATAATAGTCAATTGGCAGATTCTAACCTACCACCAGGCTATTGTGATGTACTTCTGGTCGATTTCGACCACGGCAATATATTCTTGTTTTTGCTAGATGCCGCCAACAAATGCGCAGAATGTTTCATAGAGTAGTAAGCATATGCGCAAGCAAAGATGCGCTCATCCGGGATTTCCATGTTCTGATGTAATGCATGTGTAATGGAATCGGAGAAAGGTTCAGGTGTAGCATCAAGGACACGAGGCAGTGTAGCGGTTAGAGTATCCGGCTGCTGCGGCCTAGGTGTTGAGCTAAGGAATAATATTTTTTCTATTTAATCTCTATGCACTAAATTAGTACATTGGCGGACTTAATGCCAAAGGCATTATCGCCTAGTCTACCACTCTTGTACAGAGAACATTAGGGTAGGTGCACAGAAAGATTTCATATAAGTTCAATGTTAATATTAACAGACCATGCGAACATAAGTATAAAAATATATCCAAATATGCAAAATTAAAAAATATATATGTATACTAATATATATACATATATGAAACTATATACATACATGTATATATATATACATATATAAATAAAAAATATGTACATTTAGTAATATTTGACAATGAAAATCTACCGGCTAACGACGTTTTGAGCACACGCTCACGAGCTTTTTTCTTAAAATATAATTGTGCACCACAAATTGTTGATTTTCAGATCTGCTTGTGTTATATAGTATGCATTATATTTAAAATCGTATATTTTCGATATATGAAATGTTGCCTGAATTCAGTGCATTCACAGATACTAACAAATATCAGGATATCAAACGCTTGAATATTGGCAGTTAATATACAAATAGGTCAATTTACCAAATGGACTTTATGTATACTCCCTAACACTGTCCGTTCATTGCAATGATGCCTCATGAAATATTCATGAGTACAGAACACCCATACTTATATATATATGTCACTATATGTGTATGTGTGAATCGTGCGTTAAGAATTGTAAAAACTTATTGTGATTGAATTGAACATTTGTTAGAAATAATATTGAAATGAAGTAACTAAATCAATTAATTATTTATTTAATATCATATTGCATGATGCGTGTATCCTTTCGGTAGATATTATATGAAAGCGTTTATCTCCTAACATTTAAGCTGAATTGGAGTGGTTAACAGGAATGTTAGTATAGTAGCATTTCATGGGAAAGAGGACTTAAGAATAATTATGTATATTTTACTACTAAGAAATTAATTAATCCCAAGATAATTCTCGTTCTTATTGGTTTCGAAGAAAATCGTTTTGAAAGATGCACATAAAAATATATAGCTATATAAATTACATATTTACCAGTTTCGAGGCATGCTGACATCTGTGTTAAAGATAAAGGGATTATCTGGTTTTATTATAACTAATTCGTATTGGGGAAAGAGAGAGAGAGCGGCCCAATTACAAACAGATGTTGTGGCACTTAGCTTTTAGATTATAGAACATAATTCACTGGCCTTATTTATGTTTGAGTATATTTCGGTCAACGCTTAAGCTTTGTTTAAAGTTTGGTTGGAATATTTAATGGAGGTAGAGCAACGTTGCAGTTTGTTTCTAGCCCTAGATTGGGTCGGTTCGACCGTAGGCGACCGTGTGCTTAAAGAATACTAGCAAAACTGGGACAACGCATCACCATTATAATTTCTTATCGAGGATAAATGTGGTCCTCGTGAATCACATGAATCACTTACCATCAGGTTGACCTGTGTGGTCTTTTGTCATATCTTATACAATAACAAAAAAAATACAAATCGCGTTATTTACGAGCGTAAATAGAGTTCCCTTAACGTGATAACTTTTACAAAGAGATTTATTTATGATTTTTTATGATACTTATTACGATAATATAGAGTTCTGTTTATGTGCTGCTAAAAAAACTGGTTGTCAATTGAAAACTTGAAATTTCTCACGCTTAGAGGCAGAGAATTAATTAGCGCCTGCAAATGCTGACGTTAAAGTGACTTTTACGTTAAATTAGTTGTGCCAGCTAGACTAGCTAACATGTACGGGTAGCTATCTAAATTTCTCAGTAATGATTCGTATCACACATAAGCCGTTGTGGTGAGGCACAACCAATCAGTACTAATATATAAATTCAATAGCATTGACAAAAAATCAAGACTGGAAGTTCGACAGGACATGAGAACAAGTCAATCAAAGCAAATATAAAATAGTAACAACTACGGAACCAATTGTAATTACTAGAAAAATCAACGACCCTATCAACACATACAGATACCATGCCAACGGTTGATGGTCACGGGGGGTGGGGTGGGGGGCATGCGGGTTCAACGCGATCACTGTGTGTCTTAGTCATTGTCCTTATTGCTGACTTCTTCGTGATGAATAAACAATGAGTTCCATGTAACTTGTAGAGAAATTTGCTAAAATATTTAACTTTGGATTATTCATCGTTGCACCAAAAGATTCATTTATACAAGAGAAAATTAGCGTCAGATTTAGTGCTCGTTTCAACGCCACCAAATGTAACATTCGAGCACACTGTACCCTTAACAGTTAGGAATAATTGCGGCCAGAACAATCATTCCGGATGCATATAGGTACATAGTCACTCCTAGGGGGTGAGATGGAATAAATGATTCGCAATATTTAATTCTACGATTACCTACTTTTTGGTATGGTATGTGTGAAGGCATGGTCACGGTCACGGTCAAAGAACACGTAAAGTTGAAGGTTAAACGAATTAAAATAATAGCAATGTGGATGAATTGCTGTGGCATCCGTTAATGGCACTTCGCTAAACTGAGACAGAATGGTCGGTCACCAGCGAGCCGAAGTCGACATCATAGCTCAGAGCTAGCTACAGCGTAGTTGAGCAACCAAGCTCGGCTCGTAAAATTCTTCATCGGTCAATGCATTAAAGAGAGTTTACAGTTTGTTCAGTACAAATAAATTAGAGATTTACTTTTTTGAAATATATGTCATGCACAACTACACCGTCGAAGCTGTCCCAGCGATATCTCTGTACCGATACATGGGATCTTCAAGAAATTAAGCCACACCTTCCTTAAATTATGTAAGCAAGATGATCATGGATGTGTTGTGATCACTTACTCAGGTGATCTGCTTATATCGTTTGCCACCTATTCTGTTAAAAATATAACATATTATGTACTTCTATCGGTAGTAGTCTCTACTCGTATATATCGGACGCAGCAGACGACTTCCCACTAGATGGTTCGACGACCAATGCAAGTCTGTGGGAAGTCGATGGATGCACTGGATCCGAACTCTATTCAGTCCGTGGGGGAGGTCGTCCAGCAGTGGACTAGGCTAGTGTTGCTGGGCTGAAATGATAATGATATAAACTGTCTGGGCATGAGCCTCCACTCTAGAGACAGGGCAATTAACAATTTCATTGGTGCCGGTATCGGGATTCGAGCATAGTTTGCCCGTGTACCATGGATTACTCTTTTTTCTTTTTTTTCGGGCTGATGGCCGCTGTTAGCTCGAGGGCTTTTATAGTTTCATCGGGTTGAAAGGTGATCGAGCGCTTATGGCACTCAGTCGAGACCTCTATATATGGGTAACCAGCACAAAGGAGCCACGGCTTGGACCGTTACCCTGTTTCATTACACTCTTAGACATTGAACCTACTGAGTACTCTACTCTAACCACTCTAAGGGTATTAAAGATGAACCTTATAAAACACTAAGACAACCACAATAACTACTTTGAACCATATGTGTCTATTGGCAAAATCGATAAACCCTCCAAACCCCGGTACGCACGGTAACAATCCGATAGTTATTTAATGATACGAATTGTGCAGTTAATCGTTACCCTATAACACTAACCGGCGTAAATCAACCCTTCCCACCATGCCACTTCCAAATATATCTGCGGCGACGTGGGGCGGTGTGACGTCGTGCGCGGGGGTCTAATTTTAACGGTCAACTATCGCGAGGTCTATCGGTCCCAATCGGATTGAATATTGATGCGGCAGATGGTGGCACGTTGGCACATAATTAATTTCTCCATTGCCGATGTTTTGAGCTCCAAGTGACCTAATTTCCATATTTCCATACTGAATTAGGGAAGGGAATATCGGGAATAAATTGCTGCGTTTAATGAGAATTACCACAGCTCAATGATTTCATAAAACAATAGAAGAAGACTATTGAAATTATTAAAAACTATCCTAATTTCAATCAATAGAGCAGATGGCTGAAATACAATTGGCTTGGTATTCTGTGAATGATAAAATGAATTCCCAGACATACCACTTCTACAAGTCGAGATACTGTGAGCTCCTTCTGCGTAGTTCAAGTTAACTACGATATCAGGAAGTCGAACATCTCAGTCCTGCCCGTGATCAAGGCGTGAACTGGAAACGTCGCGAAAATAAAAAAAGTTAAAAAAAACCCCATGACATTAGTAAAATTAACCTTATTTAGCTTTAACTTTAACTACCACACTTTGCTCCCACTGATAAACTCTGGCAAAGCTTATCAGATTGTTGATGTTTTTGCATCCATAATTCAATATTTGGTGAATAAAACCCAAAGAAATGACGGTGCTAAGCAAATAAATAAATCTTCGCGATTGACATTGAATTTACAGAAAGCTTTTGTTTCGTGATGGGTGATAGTGTAGATTATATTTAATTAATGGTGACAAATGAGCACATAGTTCATCCGACGGTGACGTGATCCCTGTAGCCCAAAACATATTCACCTTCCTATTATAATTCCAGAATCGTTGTCACCCCTTTGGACCAAGATGGACACCATGTCACCAATTATAAGGGTCTTCTTATTGCGGTTATGCTGCTAATTAAGCTGGTATTATGGGCGTGTGCGTCCCCATTGTAGCCGACCCATTCATAGTGCAGCTAGAAATAAATTTTAACATGGCTCCACCACTATCTGCAAGAAATGAATTTTTAGATGTTTTAAAATTTCACCATTACGTTATCTTCGGTTTATGAAATGTTTCATGTAATTTAGAATTGCCACGTCATGCTGCACCCAAAATCTGGCCACATGGGTGTCCTGTCAGTTACAAATGTCTTGCTCATCCCTCCAGCGTCGAGGCGTGAATGATTTCACCAATTAGCAGGCCGCTGGCATTAATAATTACGGTGCCAAGATCGATGGACCACCATAAGACGGATAATACCGGTAATACGTCGCACGGGCTTAGCCTCGACTTCTTCATATCTGACCGTCGTTTATTCATGTTATCGTATTTTATTTGTCCTACAATTTATATATTATTGACCTACTTCGATGCTTGTCTTTGTTGAAAAGAATAACGTGTTTTACTTGGTAAGGCCACAATTTGGTTTTATTTGATGGAGGACCACGTCGTCATACCAACGTGTTTCGTATGGGGAGCGTTTATTTTTCAATTACATTTAGAGTTACAAATGAGCACACAGTTCACCTGATGTTAAATGATTCCTGCGGCCCATGACATCTACATTCATCCTTGACAAGGAATTATAATGCACATTCGTTGTCACCCTTGAGGACTGAGATGGAATGCCTCGTCAAAAAGGTCTCCGGAGCCCTACACTCACCACATAAAACACAGCAGCGTTATGTTGCTATTTCACGCCAGTATTCTTCGAGGGCGTGGTCCTACCCCGCACGAGCTGACCCATTAATTCTGCAGTTAGAAACCAACTGCAGTGTAGCTCTACCATAAGTATGTATACGGCTACATTAAGTATGGATACGGAGACTCAAACCCAGTGTTCTGAGAGGGCCAAGAGTGTCGTTATAGTTCAGAGAGCCGTGTAAGCGTTCGCTTTTAAAAATCATTGTACGATCTCCGACACTGCTAATCAGCATTGGAATTTCATTGAAATTGTTTAAATTAGTTTGATACTCTGAAACTTTGAACCGTCGAATATCTATAGTATACCCAATCACCAGTAGCGAGGTATTCCATCGCAATCCACAAGGGTGACAATGCATGTCCATCAAGGATGACTCATCTATCATCCCTATAGCTATTAAAATACAATAGCTTTTGTTATAAATAGTAATATCTAACCAATAGTTTTTTAATTCTATATTTACATTGATCTAGAAAATCCTCAGGAAATGAACAAATGATAACTAGAAGTCTTTACATCAGGCGAAAGTTTGTTTTAAAAAAAACCTGAAAAACAAACACCATATCGTAAACATAAAATCCCGACTACGCGAACAAAATCACATATATTTTTTACATTCAATCCAACGGACAAGCAGAGAACTTTGAGTTTTAGCTCGAACAAAATAACTACGCACGGTATTTTTTTGAATTGTAATAAAAGTTTTGCAGAGCATATCGAACATCGATGCTGGAAAGCGAATTGGGATCGAGTTTCGTTAAAGAGTTGTTACCTTTTGTGTGCGAGATGGGTGAATTAGGGATACGGAGCTAGCAAAAAGGGTTGCAGAAAGATCTGATGTATCCGATAAAGTGATGGAGCACGTATATCGATAATATATTAAACGTAATAATTATCGGAAAACTTCACTCTATTTAAAAATTATAACCAAAGTTAATTTAACACTGTACAACGGACCCTTACTACATGTAGTGACGCAGTAAGCAAGTCTGCGGGAAGTCGATAGATTCGGCTCAGGATAGTACTCAGTCGTAGAAGGAGGCGTATATACAGTGGACTAGTGATGGGCCGAGATGATATCGATGATAATGAGACATGGTCCTGGTCATAAACAGGTCTGTAAGGTATCCTGTCTGTAATCCTATTTTAATTATTATACTTGGCGAGAAAAGTTATCAGTTATTGATCCTAGCTTATTGAATACAACTTTACGCAACTGTGAGAACATAATACAATCTTCACACAACCTAATCGTTCTTTTCACAAATTTGTATTGGAGCCATTCTGCAGCTTGCTCAGCAGCGGACCGGAGAAAGACCACACCCGCAGAGAATAACACTCCTCAGTTTAGTCTAGGAAGTGTAGGGAGCCGGAGACTTATTACTGGTGACGAGGAATTCCATCTTAGTCTGCAGAGGCGGTGGTGCCGCACGAATCACTTACTCGGGAAATCTGTGTGATCGTTTCTCATCCTTATTACAACAAAAAAATAAAAGTATTAATTTATCGATAAATACATACAATTCTCTGACACATCCCTATTCTGTAACGTAAATCTTTGCTAAACGAGAGGCCTCATGCCTAGTGGCGCGGGGGCTCACTATCGTGGATTGAGTTAGTTTGTCCGGGACTTTACGGCCTCATTTCATTTCGGAATATGCCTATTTTACTACTGTCCCTGTTGTTGTTGTTGTTTTCCAACTTGACAACAAAATAACGTGGACGAACTAAGCTTATGACGTCACGTGATTGGATTTCCTATCAGATGTAGCACAGTTTTGTAAATTAACTCACTAGTTAATTGAATTAGGGTTGGGAAACTAAGCTACAACGTTGCAGACGTCTATAGTATTCCGTAGTTTTTAGTAATAACTCCCAACTGGAACTTAATATTTTTTTATTTATTTAGGTGTTGCTAATTTGACACCTCTTTTTTTTAAATAAATATGGTTTCAAATTTAGACAGCTGGTTTACCTACATGTACTAATGTTATACAGCTGAAGAGTTTGTTTGGTTGAACGCGCTAATCTCAGGAACTACTGGTTCGAATTAAAAAAAAATTTTGTATGTTGGATAGTCTATTTATCGAGGAAGACTATAGGCTATATAACATCAAGCTACAACTAAAATGTGGCAAAAATATGTTCCCCTTTAAAAGATATAAGAAAACGTTGTTCTACATGAGATATACCAAGCATCCACTAGTTTACGCGAACGAAGTCGCGGACACAGTTAGTTTCCCGTACCCCCAACACTGCATCGGAATCTTTCTCCGATCCTATTACACTGGAATAGGAAAGCGGACGAGTGCCTCTAGCTAATGCTTACGACACTTTAAAAATAATTTGTGCAGGTTACATCATCAGGCAATAACCGGAAAATATCGCCGTGGGCGGAAGCGACTAGTCGGACATCGTCGTCACCATTAAAGGATCAAAATCCTACTTAGTCCAGCAGTGGTTGATTATATTAGCGGTTTGTTCTGACTTCACCACGAATCGGTTGTCTAGAATGGGGAAAGACGCGGTGGTCTTATTGATGGTCCTAATAGGTGATGGGGCATTCCATCATACTCCTCAAATAATAATGTAGGTGTCATGGGCCGCACGAATGATCCTCCTCATGAACAATTAAAAAAAATAAATTAATGGGATTTTTATGGTCGTAAATAAAAGATAGTTTCGCCTGTAAGGCCAAAACACAGCGTCTGCTAATAAATCGTTAAAAACAAAAGAAATATAGACTATAAATCGGACCGCAATGCAATATACGTCTATTAGGCGACCACTTGAAAGGTTGTAAATCTTTAGCTGCCCTAAAACACTTTTGTTTTACAGCTATCCCGTACTCCAATCGCTTAACGTTAGGGAATTGCACGGCTGTTATTTTTTTAAGCCGTCCATTGCACGCCATATATAGATACCTCCGTCTGCACGTATCACACATGGGGCAATGAAAGCCTCTGCTATCGAAGACTGCGATATATTTCTTCTCGGACTTTCTAATAGTCTCCCAGCTTAGTACTACTAAATCCAGGTTCAGAACGATCAAACGTAAACTCTATATCCATTCTGTAAGATGCAGTAACGGTGCTGGTATAGTTATATCATTGCAATACCTTTTGCAAAATGTTCACTGCAAACCAATTGATACATTATTTAGTTCGAATAGGGCGCCTGGGGTTCGCCGCGGGCCGGTGGTGTCGTAAAAATGTTGGGTAGATTGATGGCTTTTAAATGAGGTATTAAATTTAAAGTAAAGTAAAGTTACAGCCTATATATAAATCAGTAACTCTACTACTAGTACAGCTACACTGTAGTTCGTTTCTAGCTGAAGAATGAATGCGTTAGCTCAACCGGGGTTTTCTCAAGATGTTTTCCTTCACCGCCGAGCGCGTGGTAAACCAGCATTTAAAAATTAATTATTTCTAGTTGTATCATGAATGGATTAACTCTCACAGATCTGCATGAAACAGCAATATTGTTGTGTTCCGTATGGGGAATGAAACGAATTTGACGTACAGATGCACATCTCGAATCTATGTCGATTATAGATCTAGATGACATGGACAGCAGTCATCTCTTACAATCAGGTGGACTGTGTGCACATTTGTCACCATTCATAATAAAATCTAACAAATAAAAATAAAACCTTCCTCTGATCTAACTAGGGTAAGAGTAGACGAGTGAGTTTTTGTATAGGCAACTGCTTCCAGGGCTATAATGTATCCTCGTTAGCCAAGGTTCGGCCCTCTCGGGCACCCTCGAGTCAGATGCTTTCACGTGCAGGATAACTGTCCAAGCCGAGGCTCCTTGTCGAGAACTGGTGCTGGTTACCTGTAAACAAAGGTATGCCATAATATATATATATATATATATATATATATATATAGAATATATATATATATATAATATATATATATATATATATATATATATATATATATATATATATATAAATATATATATATATATATATATAACGTCCGCAGTTGATGTCATCTGGTAACAACTACAACATATTACGGTGATCAAGTTTTAGTTTTAATAATAATCTACAGTCAATATGAACATCGAAAAACATCTCTGTCTTTCCTGAGGACTTAATTTTTAATGGTCATTATGTTTCCGGAGTTTTTCACTACCTACATCGAACTGCTATTTCCTGGTAGTGTACTATCATGCAATGAAAATAGTTGATGACACAGATTTGATTAAAGCCAACCGCCTTAGCCTTGACCCTGTGTTCAATGTTGCTATTCTCTCCATGTTTTACAGGATACATTTTGGAGAATGTGAGTTACATAACACGATTCTCTCATCTTTTCATCATCGGACACCAAATCGCAAGGCGGAGGTGGAAGAAGCGATATGCTTCGTTGCTAATTCGAACAGCGTAGATTGGGTATAATTTGCCAGCGGCAATCTTTCCGTCCGAGTATAATATGGGTGTCTTTAAGAAAAGATTGAATAGGTATTTGCTGAGCTGGTGTGATCCACCATCAATGTTTACACCACCACTTAGCATCGTGATTTTGTAGATAAAGTCTGGTTTATATTTATTAAAAAAAATCCCTCCCTAAAGGGCATTAAGTAACTGAGTTTATATTCATACATCAGAGATAATTTAAGGCTGAAGCAATACTTAATCCAAAACAATGTTTATTAGAACTTAATACAACGAACGTAACTTTAAGTTCTAAAGCTTCATTAAATATTAAACAATCTTCGCCGTACTTTTAAAAATGATTTCAGATTATATTCGAATTCACGGCGATAAAAGCACGCAACGTAATTTTAACATAATTATTTCGAAGCTGACGATACCGATTTTATTATAGTTTGCGGGTCAGTGACCAATAAAATCTATAATAAATATTATATGTCATCAAGTTCGTACGTTTAAAAGTTTAAAGTGATCAAAGATTGACGCTTCCAGTATTAAATGGAGGCACGTGTTTAATTGAGCCCTGGGCGAGACTTAATCAGATTGCTACACTTTGATGGGATGCTTTTTTTTACAGTGTTTTTATATATTTAAATAAGTATGGAGTGCTATTAACATTACTAACATTTCACTTAACGAGTCCAACTACACTTGAAATACTTTTTCTAGGACGTGCATCAATAGCCTAATGGTTTAGGGTACGATCTGCGAAACAAAGTCGTGGGTTCGTATCCACCATTTTACTATCGTGAACCATCTCCTGATATAGGCATTAGCTTAGTTGGAGTGGTTAACCAGAATGTTGGTAAGGTTACATTATTAGCTTTTTATATAAAAAAAAAAGTTTACGACTATAGTCGACTGGCCAATTCGAATATGCGACCTTAAGTTTCGTGTACCCTCAGCTTATTGTTTCTATCTGTCTATTAGAATAGAGAGTCAAGCTTGAAGTTGACCCACACACGAGCACACAGTTCACCCGATGGTAATTGCATTACATATTAGTTCTTTAAACGACTCACAATAGCTTAGCTATATGATTTTGCATTTATGATAAAGGAATTTACACGTTACATAGATAGAGTTAGAATGGATTATCCTGCGCTGTCCGGAATTCGTGCGGCTCGTAAATTTGAAGAGGCACTCGCCTTTTCAAAACCGAATCGGAATGCCCGGGTGTGGCGTTCAAATTTAGAATTCCCTCCAATGCTGAAATATAGCCACTGTAGACACTAGAACCTGACGAGTCTTTATTATCAGGAGGATAAAGTTTAATTTTGTATATCTCCCCATCGCGGACGGAGTTTGCCAACCGGCCAGTGCAGATCTTATACTTTATTTTTCACTGTACCTTTCTGGTCTGAATTGTGCTTTAGTTCGTCCGTGCGTTCTGAACTAATATTGGGATTTGTATGAAACTTTTGTGTTTAAGAGCATCACTTTAGTTACATTTGTTAGTTTTAGTTGCTTATTGGGAAATTTAGTTCCAATGACTCTGAAATTTTGATACAATGTAAGGCCGGAATATTTTTTAATATTGTGATATATTAATACACTTGGAAACAAAATACAGTAACAATTGCAATTAAATGTTTACGAAAACTCAAAAACTGTAAGCAACTGTTTGTTACGGTTATATGTTTAATTATGTATTTATGTGTATATATGTACATTATGTATAGGTATTTTTAAGTAAATATATTTATATATTGGTGTATATTTTTCACTTTTGTATATCTCTATGTAGTAGCGTTATATTAACTCCCCTACACGCCACTGGTTGACCTGTCAGAGAATGCTTTAAGACATTAAGTCCTCCCTTTGTAAAGTGTTATTAATAAAGTTTATATAAAATGAAATAAACAAATGAAGCACCTGTTAGCATCGTAATGATTCGAACATATCTGTAGATACAGATAGATATCACACATGGAACCAAAGTCCCAATCCCTTTCGGACACAAGCCAAGCTAAAATAGTTCCGAGGTTGAGAATGGATGCAGGAATGAATTGGTGTCGTGAGACGACCATCAGTCAACTAAGACCGACCATTATCCTAATGGGATCTGCAACCGGCCGTCCGTCCGACGAGTGATGTCTGCCTCTAATTATGGCGGAACATCTTGTATAAATAAAAATTAAATGCTGTTCGTTGGTAAGCGCATCACTTGAGAAATACTGGACTTTTTGAATGTACGTAATCATCGGAATGTAGGTTTTCATCAAAAGAAAACATAGAAAAGTTGCCCGGAAAATTGGCAAATTCGGGAATAACTGAAAGTTCTTTTTACTTTTGTATGACTGATTCGAACAACGATTATTTTATTACAAATTACCAAACGATCACAGATAGATTTATTGAAATTTGGACGTATGGGTCAGATAATTTTAAATAAACTCGATGTCTTTCGGCAGTGGTGGGGCCATCACTGTGTTTCTATATGCAGCGTGAATGGGTCGGCTTTATCGTGTTTGGTGACTAGGAATCCAGTGACCCATATTACTGGTGACGAGGCACTGCATCTTAGTTGTCATGGTTGACAGCGTTATGAATTTTTATGGAGGATGAATGTGGATGTTATGAGTCGCAGGAATAACTTACCACCACGAAAAAAGTTACAGACTAGACATTATGCTGTCCATGAGGGACGGTGATCACTTACTATCAGGTACACAAAAAAAAACATCAAAGGCACAGACTAGACATTATGCTGTTCATGGAGAACGATGATCACTTACCATTAGGTGAACAAAAAAAACATCAAAGGTACAGACTAGACATTATGCTGTTCATGGCGGACGGTGATCACTTACCATCAGGTGAAACAAAAAAAACATCAAAGGTATAGACTAGACATTATGCTGTTCATGGGGGACGATGATCACTTACCATCAGGTGAAAAATAAAACATCAAAGGTACAGACTAGACATTATGCTGTTCATGGGGGACGATGATCACTAACCATCAGGTGAAAAAAAAAAACATCAAAGGTACAGACTAGACATTATGCTGTTCATGGGGGACGATGATCACTTACCATCAGGTGAAAAAAAACATCAAAGGTACAGACTAAACATTATGCTGTTCATGGGGGACGATGATCACTTACCATCAGGTGAAAAAAAAAACATCAAAGGTACAGACTAGACATTATGCTGTTCATGGGGGACGGTGATCACTTACTATTAGGTGAAATGCTCGTTTGTCATACTTCTAAAAAAAATATTCAGTGCAAACATTGTCGAACAAAGCAGAGCACAGTTCGCCCCCATTCAGCGCGATATGGAGGCACTCGTATGGGATGGAACACAATCAGATAGAAGGGTTCATTGGAATAATCGATTCAACCCTCACCGCATCTACGCGCGTCGCTGTTCAGACGGGCAGTGTTATCTTTGTTGATACGTCGCTGCGAATTTTAATTTTAAGTTTTGCTTTTTTCAATATCATTTTAACGTTAGTAACCAATAAGTTGAAGCGTCGATAGCCTAATGGTATAAGGTACCGTCTGCGGAACTTAAGGCTATAGGTTCGAAACCGCCATTCTAATATCGACGTGAACAATCCTGGCACAAACATTTTAAGCTTAGTTGGAGAGGTTAACCGGAATGTTAGATAATGTTAATAGCACTGCTATCGTTCTTTCAAAAACAAAAATCGTTAGAAATCATATCGACGTGTATCTATTTTTTTATGTTAGATTTTTTTTAATGTCGAGATGATGGTGTTGTGAATTCCCTGATGGGTAAACTATATTTGCGCCTCACAAATGTTGTTTTTGCATCTGATCTTCGTTAGTGATACGTTTTGAACGTTCTTTCGATCTTATCGCAGCATGCATTACATCGAAAAATTGAAGTGGACTATGAGTGAGTGCCTCTATGTTTCCTCTGTGTTTTATGAATGCTCTCTTCAGCTATTCTGCGCTTGATGTCATTTAGCAATAACCAGAAGATATCGTCATATCAATGTTATGTTTTCATGACATGTTTCATTCTACTAATGCGGCTGAATATTTGGAAATAGTGGAAATTCTCTATCTCTTTCTATACTTAAATCAATAAAACGATGTCTCAGATATCTCGTCTTGGCGCAAACTTGCTGACTACAATCGAATCCTTCACCGACGTATGACCGAGTCTAAATGTTCCTTAAGCATTATGACATAGGGCTTACTATGAAGCCTTATTCAATTCCGATTCTGAAACCAATAAAACGATGCCTCCGATGTCTCGTCTTGGCGCAAACTTGCTGACTACAATCCCACACAGATGTATGATCCAGTGTAAATACTCCTTAAGCATTATGACATAGGGCGTACTATAAAGCCTCATTCGAGCCGGGTAACCGCTTACAAGCACTCTTTCCCGATGTAGGTTAAGAAATTCCCGCGCTTACAGTATGAAAACGCATAAAAGCCTCTAGTAGGCCGTCACGCGAGCGTAGCACGCGAATCACATGCGGCTTCGCTACGCTGAATGTTTTATTAGACTAGAAAGCACTTACAAAATTTCGAACGCATTTTACTATCTGGGAGACTAAATATGTTACATATTACAAAATTATAGTAATAACATAGTTTATATCTTTGTCTCGTAACTCTGTTTTAAATCTACATATATTTATGATGTAAAAGTAGTAGATTTAAAAGAACAAAAGAGAAAAAGAGAGAACTATGCTATTTACTCGTATGTTGTTGGGCTCATTTTTGTTCTCTTTCCGCCGCTTACATTTTTTTTAGTACATAAGAATTTAGGTTGTAGGTCATCAAAAACTTTCTCTTCTGTCACATGTACAGTACTAAACTTTTGTGTATACGCAATTTCTCATGAATAGAGTTTGATATCTCGCCGATTAAGATAAAAGACGAGAGAGCTTACTGTCTTCTTATTAAGGTTTAGCATTATGACTACAAGACCGCCCTACAGACCGCCCCCATAGAGTACGATCTGAACCATCTGCATCCGTCGACATCCCACAGAGTTGCATACCTCGACCTTCCATCTAGTGGGGGTCGTCGTACACTGCAATGGCCAATATGAGATTGCCCCTAGAGAACCTTCTTCCTCCTCCTTCTTCCGCATTGGTTATCGGTAATTAAATAGACACTTAAAAAGCAGCCTTCTGAAATGATGTATGAAGAATTGATTTCATGAGAAAATCATTGGTGCTACTGTAGAATTACGTTAAGTAGAAAAAGAAAGAAATAAATATATCTGTTTTATTAATGTATTTGTCTTCTAGTCACTAATTTGGCATTTTATACAAGTTTTTGATCGTCACAAATTAACCCGTGAATAGTAAATAATTGAAAATTGTCTGAAAGGATAATTAATTCTTTAATTATATCATTAGGTCACTTAGGTCACGGTGACAAATAAGCACAAAGTATCATCTTCGATAAACAATCACAATGCAGATGCGTTGTCAGTAATAAACCTAACACTACATACGAAATACCTACATCAAGTACATTTGTACTAATATTCTGTGACGGCATGGTCCTTCTGTGGTCGAGATGATCCATTCATGCAGCAGCCAGTTTAAAACTGCATCGTGATTCTACCAGTGTTATAAACATCATAAATACTACATAACTACACACACTACGTAATTTTATCTATTTTTTTTAATTTAATTAAGTGTCGACCTAAAAGTTCGTTCCATGCAGGCGGCACGTGTTTTAAGCAAGCACCGGCAGACATAATGAAAGCTCGGCTGGTACATATTTTCTATGCAATTACGTGCTCCCTCCACACGAGTCACTTTTCACGAGGTGCATAAATTATTGTGAAGCAACCTTTAATGACGTCGTTTAAACATTTATTTGACAGACGCGTAACAGGCACTTTATTAATTGCTTGTTATTACTGTATTGTAATGAGGGGAGACACACGAGCACACAGTTCACCTGATGGTAAGTGATTCCTGTAGCCCATGACATCCGCATTCGACCTAGATGGCGAATCATAATACAAAACCCTGAGTGATAAGATGGAATGACTCGTCGTCAATAATAAAGATCTCCGAACCCTTACACTCACACAGTGTACAATCTTGAATTTTCACATTTAAAAAAACATATTTTCGCAATTAGAAAATCATAGACGATAGTCAGTGCCTCATTGTCTAAAAGAGAAATATAACTTCTTATCGTATTGAGAATTATTAAAATTATCAAAGAATTTAGACCGAACAATATTCTTCCATGTAAATAAAACTGCTTAACCTTATTAATCTGTGCTGAAAGCCTAATAATAAACGGAATCGAATCGATTAACCAACACTACCGTGGTTTAACTTTTTTCTTTATAGACTTCTACAGCTTTTAAAGATAAAAGAATAAAAATGGAATAGTACCGAAAGCCACGGAAAGAAATGGAGGGGGGAAGGGGGGTGTTATTCATAAAGTAACTATCTATCAATGTCGGATGACTATTACGCCCGTTCTGCCGTCCTATGCAGGTGCCGCTCTGACGTATTGAATACGGTTTGCGTCAATATTTTGTTATCGTTGAAACGGGGTACGGTCTCCAAAAGCTATGTTCGGTTTGATGCTTACACTTACAGTTCACTTTTTGTATTTAATACTTGCTCAGCAGCGAAGGAAAACATCACGAGGAAAACTGCATGTCAAAGAAAATTGTAAGACATGTGAAGACCGCCGCCAATCCAGTGGAGGTGCATTGCGGACTATGCTCCAAAACAGCGGCTAAATCTCCTCATCGTTTATACTTATTACTACTTTACTTTTATTTTTTAAATTTACTTACTCTGGGAGTTCTCTAAAAATATATAGAATACGTAAGCACTTAAAAGTTGATATTTATTCTTTATATGTTCTTCAAGTGGTTTCTTAAGTACACTTAAGCTTTAAGTATTTAATATGTCTTTTGGTACTTTGTTCTAAAATTGCCCTTTTTCAAATAATATGCTTTTCCTGCCATAATTTGATTATGGTTTTGGTAGCTCCAGATTTGTTAGAGTTGTTGTTTTGCTGTCTCCAGATTCGTTGTGTTGTTGATTTCCGTAAGGGGGTCCGTAAAGGTCATTTTGTGAGTTTGAAATAGCCTGGTACTGTGTTGATAATGTCTGATTAAAATACCTAGTCGAGAATATATATATATATATATATATATATATATATATATATGAGATGGATTACCTTCTGAATAACTGGATCCCCGGTTCCATAAACTTACCACACGAAATGCTATTTTGATGGTTCAATTCATAAACAGAAGAGTTATAAAAATAAAATTCTTTGTCTGATTCATAGTTTATGCTGCTACATTCGGCTTACAAGATCACAATACATCTGTCTATAACTGTCTAAATGTTTGTTGATGTTATTACACATGTATTACGAGGTTATTAATTTACACTAAAACCAGTGATACTCTTAACCAATACCAATCCTTAAATATGTAGTTCAAAAGTAAATTATAACTTTTCAAATAAAAAAATATGTACCAGAAACTTTTTATTTTCTTAACGTATTTTAATTATTAATATAGAAGTTTGTTCATATTTCCTAAGGACACTAATAGCAAAACAGCACCGGAAAACTAATAACTGCTTGACAGACATGAAACTTTGTCAAACACAATGTATAACATAAATGTCTTATTAATTTTGCAATTACAAAAAATTAAAAAAATCAATATTAAATAACTATCTTACATCAAAGACATTTTCTGAAAATTAATTTGTCAGTCCTTAATAGTTTTAACTACAAAGTGATATTGAATTGAGAAATATAAAAACCTACTACATAAGTAGAACGAGTAAAAAGGGTCTCCATATATTATACTGGTGGTCCTTATGCTCGAGATTCATGCTGTATCTATAAATAAACTGTATCGTGACTACCTATGTTAAACTGTACTTGTTACGTTACGTAACAAGTTTTGTATAAGGTCACATTAAATTTGTTTACTTCAAGATACATTGAATAATGTATGAATGAGTGAACACACTTCAAATGGGTATACGTTAAGCTGGAGTTTTTAATATCCATTTCTCACTACCGCCGGTCTTAGAGTTAAGCTATACCCTTTAAACATCTTGATTGCTAATTTTGTGTATATGCATTAATTATAAAACGTAAAAGGTAACACTTGCTGAAGTGAAAAAATATATTGGATACGCTAATAAACCTAAACACATAGAAAGATACACAAGAAAAACACTATTTCATATTAAAAGCGCCAGTGGTAGAGCTACACTACACTTTGTTCCTAGCTGCAAAATGAATGGGAAGCTCGACCGGGATAACACTAGCGTAAAATAGCAGCATAATGTTGTTGTGTTTCGTCTGCTCACTGCAGGGATCCGGAGATCTTTATTACTGGTGACGAGGCATTCCATCTCAGTCCTCAAGGGTGACAACGCGTATGCGTTATGATTCCTTGTCAAAGAGTAATGTAGATGTCATGGCCGCAGGAATCACTTACCATCGGATGAACGTTTGTTACTCTCAATGAAACAAAAAAAAATACACAGCAGTTTCAATCTTCCTGCAATATGGATGGTTCCTCTCGACCATGCAAGGGCCACGCCATCACGGATAAGATAACTTTTACACGCCATCACGGTTAATATTTATATAACTAGTTAACAGTAATCAAAGACGAATTTCTTGTTCTACTACAAGTGGGAAGTAAAAGATTGTCGAAAACAATGCAGTACAATTAATACGACATCGAAGACGCATCGAAGATGCGGTGGGTGGACTAATTAGGGACATTAGCATTTTTTTTTGATTACTTTAAGAGTAACAAGCGAGCACACAGTTCACCTGATGACAAGTGATTCCTGCGGCCCATGACATCTACATTCATCCTGGACAAGGCATCATAATGCAGATGCGTTGCTCTTCTTGAGGACTGAGATGGAGTGCTTCCACACCAGTAATAAATGTCTCCGGATCTATCCGGATCACCAGACAATACACAGCAACATTATGCTGCTATTTTACTCTGGTATTGTTCTGTTAAGGCGTAGCCCCTACCCCGATCGAGCTGACTCATTTATTATGCAGCTAGAAACAAACTGCACTGTATTTATTTTGTCAATTTCATTTTAATACAAAAGTAAAGTAAAATTTCAATCAAATCTTTTATAGCAAACTACAAATTAGCAATGTCCGATTCCTCTATTACAACGTACAAAACACAATTCAGCCACTGAAAAATTATAGCTTTGCTTCAATTCGCACGACGTGGATAATTTTATAACGTCGGAAATTACTGAAGTGTTTTATAATACCTCAAGTTGACTGACATAGCACAGTAATTTAAAGATGTCTTTAATCTTTAACCAAATAATGAAGTCATGTATGATTATAAGCTTGATAGCGATGTAATTAACTAAATATACATACATTATACTTCCTCCATCCTATGTTGTTAATGTTTGCAAGCTATAAATTACTAAATTTAAAAGAAATTTATTTATTGCTTTTTTTTTTCGGTTTCGCCGGGTTGTGAGGTGACCGAGCGCTTATGGCGCACAGTCGAGACCTCTATTAGTGGGTAACCAGCACAAGGGTTCCCAAGAGAGAGCCTCGGCTTGGACCGTTACCCTGTTCCGCGAGTGCGTACCCGAGAGGGCCGAAACTCGGCTCGGTCAGTTGCTTCTGACTAAGAATTATCCACATTAATATCTCTATTATTGTTATTGGCTATCTGTACCACCACTTCGGAACATGGGGGCGCTCTGGAGAAGAAGTGGCGCAAGAAACTCCAGCGACGCTTCTATCTGTATTAACTGGAGAGAACCGGCCTGTGACATGGCGGTATCGCGAATAACCTTCTATGCGACGCCCTCGCCGTCGGTGGGGGCGGTATGAGGTTTCAATGTACGTGTGTAGTGTTTTATGAAGGGCTTGGGCCCTGGTGGTCGCGTCTTCGGGGTCTTCGAGGGCGTGCCTCGGTCTCCTCCGGACGCGGATGAATCTATGATTCGCGATTGGATTGTAAGTGGCGGCACTTACAATCAAGGGGTTTAGGTGTGTGACGGTAGAGTCGAAATATAAGAGGGAAGCCAGCTTCAGGTACTGAGCTATGGTCGGCAGCTCAAGATCTATGTGTAGGTTTTCATTACCCAAGAACCATGGCGCATCGGTGGCCTTGCGCATGAAACGATTTTGTATAACCTGAAGCCGGAGAATATGACGCGGGGAAGCATGCGCAAAGACGGGGCTTGCGTATGTCATTATGGGTCGGAATTTATTGCTCATCGCTTCGTTTTCTTATGCACTATTTTTCTAACTTTCTTACTGTTTTTGTGTTTATTCTCTATTTTTTAAACACGATAATCGTTAATATAATAAATACGTTAATGTAAAAAACATACACATCAATGTTTGTCTTTTATTGATACAGACATCAGATTTGATTTTATAAGACTTTTTTTTTATTGCTGATGGCCTCTGAAGGCTATTGCTGCTTTCACCAGGTTGAAAGATGGCCGAACGTTTAGGGCACTCAGCCGAGACCTTTATTAATGGGTTGAAACCAGCACAAGGGTTCTCGAGAGGGAGCCTCGGCTCGGCAACAGTTACCCTGCGTGGAAGCAGCTGACTCGAGGGTGCCTGAGAGGGCTGAATCTCGGCTCAGTCAGTTACTTCTGACGGATTAACTACATTAATAACATTATTATTATTAAAGATATTTAACACCACTTCGGACTGTGTTCGCGCTGGTGAAGCGGGCGCAAGAAATTCCATCGACGCTGCTATCTATATTAATTGGTGAAACCCGGCCTGAAATATGGCGGTAATGCGAATAACTGTGTATGCGACGCCCTCGCCGTCGGCGGGGGTGGTAGGTTGGTGTAATGTTAGTGTGGTGTGTTTTGAGCAGAGCTAATAGTTGCGTCGTCGAGGTCGTCGTGGGCGTACCTGGGTCTCTTTCGGACGCGATTGAATTTGTGGTTTGAAATGGTAAGAGACGGACTCACAATCAGCGGGGTTGGATGTGCGACAATCTATAGTCAAAAGTCAAAATATCAGCGGGAAATCAGCTTCAGCTACTGAGATATGGTCGAGAGCTCAAGAACTATATGTAGATTTTCATTACGCAAGAACCGGTGGCCTTGCTCATGAAGCGATTTTGTATTACCTGAAGTCGGTGAATCAGACGCGAGGAGGCATGCGCAAAGACGGGGCTTGCGTATGTCATTATGGGTTGGATCAGATTTGACTTTATGGATTAGGATTATTTTCATGTCTGTGCTAGTAGATGACTCGAATTAAAAAAAAACACATAGGTATATTTCTGTTCTTCCATCAGAAATGTGTGTTTAGTTTAAAACAAAAGAACCAGTACAACTATTTCCTTCCTTAACTTCCTTAGACCTAGGTTTTAGATATTTAGACATCAGATAGAGCTACTTCAGTCCTGACTTATGGAACTTTGACGTTTAATCATAAGCAAATAATTATAAAACACTTCCCTACTGTTTTTGTTACATTTTACGTAGATTTCTTATATTGACACGAATACTGCTCATTGAACAAAGCTGACGGTAGTTCAGATTAATTATGACATCACGAAGTCAAACACGTCCCAAGAGTATTGTAAAACACTCGATACGTCATGATAAAAATAATTTTATTCAATTCTCATTCGTTTTCTAGTCTAATACGATGTGGACCTATCATCATACACCAACTCCAGACTCCAGGGATCTAATGCTCATAGATAACACAGTTATCACTTACCATCAGCTGAATTGTGTACTTTTTTCATCCTCGATTTAATAAATTCGATTATTTGTATAATCAATTTTGGATCCGAACTCATTGTATATCGGACAATAATTAAAAATACTTTTTTTTATTATATTAGAGGTGACAAACTAGCATACAGAACACACTAGGCTCAGTGATAACTGCGGTCCGTGACTTCTACATCCATCCTCGACCAAAGATTCAAGATGCAACTACTCTCTATTGACTACTGAATACCTCGTTACCTGTACTGTATTGGATCTTTTAGTTACATTACCATACTGTTAACGAGACATTCAACTGCATTACTCTGAGGAGACGTCAGATTTGCATCTTATTCATAACTTACTTTCCGATGAACTGCCAGCTCATTGGTCGGTCACCTTTGACTTTTTTTTCTAAATCAAATGAAATCGATAACTCTTAACTTGACTCACAGCGGCAATTTTCAAACGAAATAGAATGAACAAATTAGCAAGCAATTATTCTAGAGGCACGGGTAGCGTTGACACCGCAGGTGGCGCCCCATAGCGCACAAAATTAAATGACAAATTATTTTCCCACACAGCCTGCTCCCTTGTTATTAATCAACCGAACCGCACAAGCCGCTCTGATTTGGCAGCCATAGAATTCCACGCTCGAATTTTGGGCGGGAAAAATGGTTTTGTGGCGGTTTTAGTGATATTTCAATGATTATGTATAAAAAAATGAATATATCTTATAAATTATTTTAAATATTTGAAGTGTCGATAGCCTAATGGTTTAAGGTGCGGTCTGCGAAACTGAAGATCTATTGTCGTGGACAATCTTAACCTTTTTAACGGCATGGAGGAATGCCTTTATTTTTTTTTAGCGTGGGGAAATGCCTACGCCAGCGGGTGTAAGGATGGCTATCGCACTCGCACCGACTAAAACACTGTGGTCACGTATGGCTCTCCTACAGGGGAAGGACATCCCCCACTGGACCAGAGAAGACGGTCCCTCCCGGTAGGAGGGTGGGACAATCCTAACCTAGCATAATATTTTCGACTTAGTTGTAGTTTTAATTGGAATGTTATTAACATTAATAGCTAATATTCTTTTTACCTAACCCTACACTAGGTCAAATACCTGTCTTATAGGGGGCGTGGTCTTCCATGTTATCTATTGCGACATAGGCGAAAAATAAAAGGTACGCTAGAGCTTATTATGTAAAATTGAAGGAAAAACGGAAGTAATGATAAGAATTGAGTGATTTTTTTATATTTTTTTTTATGGCTGATGGCCACTGTTAGGGCTTTACAGCTTCACCAGGTTAATACGCGGCCGAGCGCTTAGGGCACTCAGCTACGGTAACTAGCACAAGGGTTCCGAGAGGGAGCCTCGGCTTGGACCCTTACCCTGCGCGTGAAAGCAACTGACTCGAAGGTGCCCGAGAGGGCTGGACCCCGGCTTGGTCAGTTGCTTCTAACGGATTGAGTTTAAGAATGTATGTCGTAGTATATATATTTTTATGTGTACTTTTGAAACAGAAAGTTTCTTTTGTGTGTCTTTGATTTTAATGGAAGTTTCACTTCAATAGTATCGTATTCGAAATTAAAAATAACTTCACCATAGACTTCCACGGAGACGGTGTTTTGTTTTACTTATATTCATATATCATATTCAGTATTTCGGGTAAGAAAAATATCTCTTTCTTTTGTATCGAGGGAAATCAAGGGGCATACAGGTCACTTAATGATAAGTGATTCCTGACCCTCATTCGTCATCGATAAGGAATCATAATGAAGGTGCATTACCACGCCTGATAACTAAAATGGAATGCTCCAAGACAATGCCAAAGGGCGAACACCAGACGAAAAACGGCAGCGTTATGCTGGTATTCTGTGAGGCCGTGGTCCTACCCAAGTCGACCTGACCCATTTCAGTTGAAGCAAACTTCCACGTGGCTCTACAACTGTTACGGATGTATGACTAGCAACTTGAAATTCCTTTTAAAAACCACAAACATTTTTTCCGGTAAAATCAATCTTGATAAAGGTCAAGATGTCAAACTTCAATCGATAATTAATATGCACAAACACGACATCCCATACAAGAGCTGTCAATCAGTCATTACCATCAACTTGATAAATGGATCCGCTAGACAGTTCCCAGCGCTTGATAGATGCGGTGCATGAATCATATCTTGTGTAATATATATACATGTATATACATGTACATATATAATTTGTTAGAATTTGAGGAAACGTTTCATCTTATTTGTTTTCTTTTTTATATATATATAAGTTCACCTGATGGTACTCGTAGGTGATGAACGTGGCCGATGACCTCTACTTCAATCACCAACATAGCACAATCAAGATGCACAAGTTTTCACTCCTGAGGAGTGCAATTCATAGTTGGGTATCTTACAATGTGGCTCTATCATATAAATGCAGGACTAATTTAGCTAAATATGCTCCTATGGATCTATCGTACATATAATAACTTGAACATAGTACGAAACCAGCACGACTTAGGGTCCTTCAAGAAGCAAGGCTATTCCTTTCTTAAAGGCCGGCAACGCATCTGCAGTTCTTCTGGTGTTGCGGTTGTCCATGGTCGTCGATGAGCATCTCGGTGTTCCAACCCTTCGTTCGCTCCCTTTTTCAATAAAAAAATAAAAAAAGCGATATCGTTATTTCCAATGACATAGAGAGTAAGTTTAAGGAAAAAAATTATATCACTAAGTTTAAGTCTAGCTTAAGTTTTTATTATTCACTCATTATAACTTGTTACATTGTTTCTAATTTTATTCTTATATTTATAATTTATATATTTTTAAAATAATATTGCTTAGATACGTAGAGTTTAAGATGGCAATTTTTTATACACTTGTAAAGATAAATCATTAAGATTTAGAAGACCTAAACTACTCGTATAAGTGTAAAATACAAAATGATAAAGTTATGATGTATCTTTCTCAATAAATAAATATAATAACCCAAGAGTTTTAATCAAAGATTATTGTACAAATAATTATATTTTGTCTTTAGGTATATACTTTATTAAAATAGTATAATATCAAACTAAATATAAATTTAGTTATTGGCCTTAATGTATTTATATTCGTTCTTCAAGCAGCTTCGTAGTCAGAACCAAAAGATAATACTTTGATCGAATCCAAGTTAAAAGAGTGACAGTGGTAGAGCTACACCACACTTTGTTTCTAGCTGCAGAATGAATGCGTCAGCTCGACTGGGGTAGGACCACACCCTCACAGAAAACCAACGTAAAATAGCAGCATAATGTTATTGTTTCGTCCGGTGAGCGCAGGGATCCGGAGACCTTCGTTACTGATGACGAGGCATTCCATCTCAGTCCTCAAGGATGACAACGCAACTACATTATGATTCATTGTCAAGGATGAATGAAGACGTCATGGGCCGCAGGAATCACTTGCCATCAGGTGAACTGTGTGCTCGTTTGTTACTCTAAATTAATAAAAAAAAAGTCCAAAGTCTATTTCTGTATGTGGTGGTAAAAAGTGATTGTGAAGTGAGAGTGATGCTCAACCCACTAATCCACTGCTGAAAATGGACTAACACTTAGACTGCCACTCAGTACGATCTTGAGTCACTTGCTTTTAATGATATCCAACAAACTTGCGTAGTTCATAACTTAATCTCGTAAGGTCGTCACTCCATCTCGTAAGGTCGTCAATCCATCTTGAGAGGTCGTCCTATACTGCGGCAATATTAAGAGTTAATTAAAAAACAGTTACTTTTATTATATATCAATACTCGATCGCATACGAGACGGGCTCTCATATCAAGTATGATTTTAAAACATGCAAAGAACACTTCACTGTAAAAAATTCAAGCGCATTATCATACAAATCGACAAGCAAAACTAAACCGTAATGCGGCTTAACGAGGTTTCAATTCATAAAACAAAAAGAATCATTGAAATATCGCAAAATGTCACGTCTACTTTTATTTGAAATCGCAGTAAAAATTACAATGAAAATAAAACAATCGTCAATGTAAAAGCGACCGTTTATATTCCGAACTAGAGTTGAAGTTCAAATAAATGTTGGTATTCTGATTGAAAAGATTTTTACTTTCGTATTTCAATTTGGACTGATTATCTTTGAACGTTGTTTAGTACTTAAACCTAAACGTTTGTTTGGCAAGAAGTAAGAATTGCTGCTTAACTAGGAATTCTCGATGACTCTTAATAAACTAACCACACTTCGATTATTACGTCTTTGCAATTGCACTGGTAGTTACGGGTACAAGTTTTTATTTGAACTTCTGACCGTGCATAGGACTCAGTAGGCTATATACAATATTTTCTTGAATTGAGGGTTACAAATGAGCACACAGTTCACTTAATGTCATGTGATGAGACCCATGACATCTACAGCCATCACCAATTAAGATTCAAGATTCATATACGATTTTAAGCCTGAAGACTGAGTTGGATTACCTCGTTGCCTATAATCGAGTCCCTGGATCTCGTTCACCATGCGAAACACAGCTTTGCTGCTCTTGCAATCCATCTCCAGCAGAGACAATTATATCGTTGCTATAAACTAATTATAACGTGGCTTAAGACGTTTATATTCAGAGTAACAAACGGGCACACAGTTCACCTGATGGTAAGTGATTCCTGCGGCCCATGACACCTACATTCACTCTTGACAAGGAATCAATGCAGATAGATGTGTTGTCACTCTTGTGGACTGAGATGGAATGTCATAATGAAATCATGATGAATCCCTACACTCACCAGACGAAACACAGCAGCATTGCTGCTATTTCATGCTAGTATTTTGTGAGGGTATGGTCTGTCACTGGACGAGATGACCCATTCATTCTGCAACTAGAAACAAACTGCATCGTAGCTCTACCACTGTCAAAGTAGTATGTAGTGTAATTGTATGTATACGTATTTTTACTTTTAATTACTATATTCAATTTTTAGTTCTTAAATAGAAAAAAAGTTTTAGGAATCGATCATCGTTCTTAACGGCTAACAGAGCATCTGTGACTCCTCTGGTGTTGCGGATTTTTGTGCAGCGGTGGTCACTTACCATCAGCGAGCTGCTTGTTCGTTTGCCACGTATTCTATATAAAAACAAAATCCACTTAACCATTGGCAACACTATGCAATTAGAAAGTAACTGAAGCCATAAAGTTATTTAAAGGGTCCAAGGTTCCAAGACCTTTGGGCCGTGGAATTAAAAATATTTTATAGCAGGTGATTATGATTGATTCGTCTCGACTCACACTTCGGCCGGGCGCGGGATATTAATTAAGAAACTAATGGGTGTAGAGCAAAACAACGTCGAGGAACAGACTAGCGATGACCTTTGGTAGGGTGGGCAAACAAATTGTTAAACCTGTATCAATTTTTATTTTGATTATTCGTTTAAAGTAAAAAAGTAGCAGCCTGTATATAAATCCCACACTGTTTGGAATAAGCTTCCTTCCTAGAAAAGAAAACACTTTGTGTTTATAGTCCACGTACCTGCACTAGGGATTGGCGCACTTCTTTGATGCCGGTAACCAACTCGGTTTGTTCGCGTACCGTAAAATTTAAAGTAAGTCCTTGGACACAGATACCTTGGCTTTATGACTCTAAAAAAAATCATATGAGATTTGTATCATCAATGTCATTTAAAAAAAATATATATGAAAAGATTCAAATCAAATTTTCATATTTGTGTTGTTACAAAAATTATTGATTTATTTATAACTCTATTTGCTAAAATTCGCATGTAAATCACAAGTAACCTGGTATAGGTAATACTAGACTTGTCCGTTTGATTTTTTTATTATATCAAGTTAGCGATTATGTTAGCATGTTTTTTTTTTAATTATGTTTATTATATTAAGGGTGACAAAGGAGTACACATGTCACCTTGTGGTACATGGTAGCGATCCATGACATCTACATCCATCCTCGACAAATGGTATTCTGTGAGGAAATAGCCCTTCCCTGGTCGAGCCGGCTATAAATAGGTGCAGGATAGCTCTGCCACCGTTAAGCGATCACAATCAAGATGAGGATCTTAGAAACATGATGGAAAGCCTAGTCACCAGGCTACCACTGATGTATGTCAATTAAGCCCAATTAAAAAATATATATAAATTCATATTTATATATATTTTTGAACTAATGAAATTTGGAATCAACCAAAACAGAAAATATAAGACAGCCTTATACCTTTCTGTAATAGCAGATGTTGATGTTTTTTTAGGAAACCGCATATAATGTTGATAAACGATCGACCCATCAACACTTTCATCCATTCTCAACAAAGATTCAAGATGCCCATGCTCTGTCTTACCGTGAAGAACAAGATGCCTCGTCACTTAAAATACAAAATTCTAGATCAGCAATCGAGGACTAGTCGATTAGAATTTTATTTTATTTCTTTAATAAAAATCTTTAAACATAGGGTTTAAAACAGAACCTTTTGATAGATATAGATTTGATGATTTTAAAATTAGTAAAAAAATCTAGTTATCTGAAATAATTTTTTGAAGTCGGTACTCTACATAAATGAACCGTAAAGCCATTTTCACATCACGTTATGACATGGGCGTTATCTCATTAACAATCTGAACACGTCAAACATAACGCCATCGAACATGTCCCGCGAGCGGTCACAGCCTTCACCAACAATGGACGCATCGAAGTTCCCATTCACGCTTCCCACTTGATTCGTTTGGTCCTCTAAGTCGTGAAATGCTATAAATAATAATTTTGGGTGAGCTTAAATTTATCTGCATAAAGGCTTCGGGATGTGGATGTGTGCAGGATTTTTTTACACAATAGGTGGCAAACGAGCAAGCAGCTCACGCAGATGGTAAGTGATTACCGACGCTCATGAACCTCAGTAATTCCAGAGGAGTTGCTAATGCACTGCCGACCTTAAAGAAAGGTATAGACCCTTTTTTTGGAGGTCCCTAAGGCGGTTCGATTCGAAAATTTCGCTTAGCGGCTGGAATTAATCCGAAAAACTCTTCAAAACATGGTAAATTCGTTAGAAAATGGACTCGCTGGCAGTCTGACGATGACTGAAATTATAATATAACAATTTTGTAAAAGGTTGCTTAGGATAAAATGAAAATATATTACTAGAAACATATCACACAATACCAACGGTGCTCTATTTTTTATGGTAAGTGTAAGCGAATCCTTACACTTAATTCGGACTTAATAAACATTACCACAGCTTCTATATCAGCCCTCAGGGTTGACAACGCATGTGCATCTTGAAACTTTGTTGAGGATGTAAGTATATGTATGTCATGGGCCGCAATTATCTCTTACCATCCACCAGGTGAACTGTGTATTGTTTTGTTGCGCAACCCCAAAAGAGAGTCCGGGTCAATGGTAATCACGTATCATCAGATGAACCGCATGCTCGTTCGGTACTTTTATATACAAAAAAAATGGGTTTCTTTTTCGGGCTGATGGCCGGTGTTAACCCGTGGGCTTTACAGTTTCACCGGGTTGAGAGGTAACCGAGGGCTTATGGCACTCAGTCGAGACCTCTATATATGGGTAACCAGTACAAGGGCTCCCGAAAGGGAGTCTCGATTTGGACCGTTACCCTATTTTGCGAGAGCGTCTGAAATAAAAAAATATGTCAGATTTAACAACTTTAGTTTTTAATTAGTAATTAGTTTAACCACAAAGCTATATTTAATGATTTCATTTCGAACACGAAGCTCAAGTAAGAACGAATATCGTGCCGTCGTCTACACCCGACGTTTTTTTACAACCGCAAACTTATTACTTTAACGTTAGTCGTAAAACGTTCGTGGACCTGTTCTTGTGATTACACTTTTTTTATGAAATTTTTACGATATCAAGCAAACTATTCACCTGATGGTAAGTGGTTCTAGCGAGCCTAGTGTCTCGAATGAAGACTGATGTAATGATGAAGTGGATGTTTTAATTTGGCTTGAATCCTGAACAAATTTCTTAGCACAAGTGTTTAACGGAGAGTGGTTTATGGAAATATTAATAATTCTCACTTGTAAGATAGTATTTAGTGTATACTATATCGTAAAACTTAATACAATAATGAAAGTCAATAGAGTGCGAAGGCCGAAGTATTCATCAAACGATAAAATGATTTCCAGATCTATAAGTAACGTCACCATCGATAGCACTGAGATTTTTGAAGTCAGTTTAAAACTTCTGACTTCAAGAAGACGCGTGGAGGTGATTACATAGTTTTTTCGTCTCATTTCTCTTCGGTGAACGGTGAAGTTTCATTCATTTCGTTCAATTCGTTTTCCATTCATTTACATTACATTATTTATTTTACGAAGAAGTTTTGTGAATTAAAACTATGTAACTTCACGGTCACGGTAATTGGTTTGTGTTTTTTTTCATTTACGATGAAAGAGTGAACGTTATCGTGTGCCTTATTTTGTTTTTATTTGTTGTTAGTTATTATGTATTACAATTGATATTATATTATGTTATTTTGTTTGTTGAATAGATTTTAATTATATTTCATTTTATTTGGTCAAACCAATCCAATCATGCTGGAGCTACACACTGCCTGCAGTGTGTCTCCGGTGTCAAAAACTCAACAATTCTTTCTTTGACGTTTTATCAATATATCTCATCGCACCTATCGCCATCTCTCTAGTGCTACATTGTTTCCCAACCATATTTATGTCGCGACCCAAGAAAAAGCAAGATAGGTAAGTAACAAAGCCTAACGCCCACTTTACTATAAAAACTGTACTTTGATTCAGTTGTCACCTAAAGCAGTGGCTCATAAAAAACAATTTTACTCGGTAAATGAGATGTTACATGAGGCGATCTCCGATCCACAAGACCATATCGCAGAGTGAGCTCCAGAAGGAGAATCCTGGCTACTAGGTTGTGCCTGTGCAGATACTCCGAGTTAGAAAGCGCTGAACAACCGGAGATAACATGTCTGAGGTACTCACCAGGGCGATGGCAAGCTCGACACACGTCGACGGTGCCGCCCTTCAGGATAATCGTTGGTCTTATTACTATTATTATTATTACACAAAGCAAGCTATAACTTTATTTTGTCATGTTGTTATTATATGGTAATATTAAAACTACCTTAATATTCCTTTCTTTAATAAACGATTATGTTGTTTACTAGGTCTTATTTATTGAACAGATTGCAACCATCCTGTTACAATAAACGCGACCCCCTAGGGGTCGTAACCCCCAGGTTGGGAAACGATGCTCTAGTGAAATGAGTTCTGAATAGTGACTCCCCGTAATTTCACGTCGGTTTTTGCGGCGTCGGGCAGATGAGTGGCGTCTCCAATTAACTTCGTATTAGTTTGACACACTAATGATATTTTAAATGAAAACACTCCAGAAGTATTCGGTACAGTTGACAAAAAAAGGAAATAAAACAAGTTGAATAAATGCAAAGAAACCGTATAATGTTATGAGAATTGTTTGATCTGAATTAATTCATCTTATTCTCAATTCAGACGAATGAGTGCCTTTGTGTTCGCGCGAATGCTTACGACACTATGGCCGTGACGTATGGATGTTACTAATATCAATTATTGTTTTTGTTCCAGGTAACAACACTCACCATAAGGTAATATTGTAAACATAGCTGAAATCTGTCGTGACACTAAAAGTATTTTCTGTACTTACTTAAGAAAATCATCGTTGGACAGTAACTGTCGTGGATCAGAAATTTAAGAAAAAATATTACAATTGCATTATTTTTATCCTATTTTCTTCCATTCCTTCACCTTGTAAGCTGATAAAATAATGAAAAGGGCACGTTACGTACATATATAGTATAAATATAAAATAAACTCTTATTGAATTAAAAAAAATGTTATCGAAAGACCACAAATTGAGACATCGTGTTTACAAACAAACATCCCAACGACTAATTGGCGTCTATAAATAAAATTGCTTTTTACTATAAATGAAATAATTTTAATATATACAAATTTTCTTAAATATCCTTATTATAATAGTCCACTTTTTTATTATATGAGATGTAACCCATAAGACAATGGTTCCAGATAGATACGGGTAAGCATATTTATTAATAAAAATATACTCAAAGGAAAATATAGTACGAACTTTATATGATCTTTTATACGTAATATAAAATCCAAATTTAATATTAAATTTTAAACTTGGAAATAGGTTTTCACCAATTTAGCAATACATAAATATTAACTGAAGACTAAATAAACCTTAATCTATTTATTTATTTATAATTTATTGTATTTACCTTTAACAAAAAAAAAATACAAAGGGTGGACTTACTGCTTTAAATTTTACTCTAGGTATTATTCTTAATTATTTCACAGTGGGCTTTTTTAATCGACTTCAAAAAGGTTTTTCAATTAATTTATACATTAAATAAATTATTATTTTTGTAACGATTTTAGTATTTTTCAATTCGTGTAGGCTCTATCAAAATTTGAAGATAGTATTCATAACTAACGAATGCTAAATCCCTTCCAAGTATTCATAGTTTATCCGATTTCTGAATGTATGACCAGCAATGAAGTCTATTTCTTATAATTAAATAAAAATATTTTGAGACGTTGTGTCTATGATTGCTTGTTATTTAATTTTGTTTAAAAAAATCCCACGTATAATTTTTTTCTTTCGTACAAATTATTATATATTATTAATAATATTATATAATTATTAAACTTATTTGCAAACGGTACAAGAGATGCTATCTCGAAATTTTCAGCTCTCACTTGCCTTGCAGTTTTTGCCGCCTCCGCTAGATCCTACGTAATTACTAGAACGCTGAGATGGAAGAGCGAAAGATTCGTTAATTATATTTCTACAATATCCACCGCTTACCCCACTGAAACTTACTATTTTAAAGAGGTTTTTAATGTAATTATTTAACTTTTTTATACAAATATTTACTTAAGTTTCCTTTAAGTTAGTTGAAGGACATTAAAATTTTATTACATTGAGAGTAAGAAACGAGCACGCAATGCATGGCAAGTAATTTCTGCGGCCCATCTGCGTTCATCCTTGACAAGGAATCATAATGCAGATGCGTTGTCACCCTTGAGGACTGAGATCGAATGCCTCCACTAATAAAGGTTTCCGGATCCCTACATTCTCCAGACGAAACAGCAGCGTTATGCAACTATTTCACGCCGGTATTCTGTAAGGTTGTGGTCCTACCCCGGTCTAACTGACCCATTAATGCTGCAGCTAAACACAAACTGCAGTGTAACTCTAATATTGTAACCAAACTAACGTAAGCGTAACTCTACCACTGTAAAGTATGACATGTATTTTAACTTTACTGACATTTTCAGTAACCACTCCATTAGTTGGAGTGGTTACTGAATTCTTGACTTCAATGCTTGTTTTTTTAATGAGGGTTACATATGAGCCCACAGTTCTCTTAACGATAAATGATACCTGCAGCCCATGACAACCACGTTCATCCTCAATAATATGTCTTTAGACTGAGATGAAACGAATCCTCACGAGTAATAAGGGTTTCGGGATCACTTAACTTGCCAGTCAAAACACAGCAGTACTACGTTGGTATTTTACGCTGTTATCGTATGAGGGTGTGCTCCTTCGACAATTGAGACGAGCCATCATGTTGTAGCTGGAGAAAACTACAGCATGGCACTACCAGTTCACGAAAAGTCAAATGACGAATTCAAAACAGGACAATAATAATATTCGCTATTATCGCGCAAGTTAAATTACTAACAGCCACTCGGTTTCTTTTATAGAATTCTATTACTTTACTCACATTTCGCTTAAGCATTCCAACAAAGCTTAAAATGATTCTGCTAGGAGATTCAGGACAATTGTCGATCGTATTCGACGTAGGTTCGAACGTATTCGAACGTTACCACAGACTGTATCCTAATTAGACTAATTTATAGCCTATTTAATAGTCTAATATCACTTAAAATTCTATATACGTTAACATACAAACTATAGTAAGCAACAAAAAGCTAGAAAAGAATTGTTAATAAATTACACTCGTAAGCAACAAAATCGACTCATAACTGAAAATGTGGCATTTGAAAAGGGTTCCTGGTTCCTGTTGTGGCCGGGTATTTCCATCTAGCAGCAGATTTGCGGGTTTGACGGCAAACTGATATATTGAAGAGATATTAGGCGATCATGTGATTCGCAGGCTTTATTGGTGAAAACGTTGTGCTAGTGAAGGATAATACCCGTCCACAAACTGCAGCTTCTGTTCGGCGGTACCTGCAGGAGGTCGAAATTGAGTGCATCGAGTGGCCAGCATTTAGGAGTCTGCACTTAATTCTTCCTATTGAGGATTTATGGGACGAGATTAAAAGAATAGTTCAGGCTAGAAGCTATGAGATCGCAGCTTCAAGCCGCACTCGCTGAAGAATTGGATGGTGTTTCTCAAGAAACAATCTTATCCAGTATATGAAGAACCGGTTAGGACCTGTAATTAGAGCCAGGGGGGTAACACTAAATATTGAATTGTTTTTTATTTTTTAATTTATGGTTGTTTTATCTCTTCGTCTGTATTTTCTTTAGAGTAAATGTTTCCTTATTTTAGAGTTTAAGACAAATTTTGTGTAAATATTTATTTTTGTGTTCATATAACGTAATCACATTTTAAAGCTAAAACCTTCACCTTTAATCTAATATAGTCAAAAAATAAATTTGAGCAACAGATTTTTCACGAGAATATTTAGACTACCAGAGTACGTCTGAATCGATTTTTTTGCTCACAACTGTATTTCTTAATAGTAATAGTATAGTATTATTCCTTATCCATCCAACCGTACCGTAGTCCTTTTGTTTCCTTCCTGGCAATAGCATGAGGCGTTGAGGTACGCCTTTGTGCAGCAAAGGAATATTGGAATAATCAGACTGTACTGTGTTCCTGTCCGTTCTGAGGAGTGAGTCTGAAAGAGAAAATTGAATAGGGATTTGTTATTACAAGCTATAACGATGAAATCAAACAAATGTTCGTTTCTATATTTTCTTCGAAAAAGTTTCGGTTCGATATTCTGTGAGGGTGTGTCTTAGGTCGGTCCAATCCATATACGGTGCGGCTAGAGAAAAACTACAACATGGCTCTACACCTCTAATGATTATCAAAAGTAGCCTAAAGTGAATAGTGAAATGTTTTCTAACGGAGATAATAATATATTACTTAATTAATTTAAAATAAAATCTGTCACTTCTATATTATAATGCGCATGCGGCATGAATAAGTAATCTAGACCGGTGAAGGAATATGCCACCACGGTATACCAACGTGAATTAGCAGCTTAACATTGTGTTTCGTTTGATCAGTGTAGGGAAATACGATTATAGGACTTCCATCTCCGTCCTAAGGGTCGACAACACATGAGAATCTCGAATCTTTGCTGAGAATGAATAGGTATTTACCCGCAGCTAACGCATACTTCCAGGTATGCTCGCTTGTCCCACATCGTCACATAAAAAATGGCCATACACCAAATCCATTGGTACCCACAGTGTGTAACATATTAAGTACAACAAAAAAGCCCTTGAAATGTTAACATAATCAGGTTTAATCGCCTTATACCTTTCAATACTTATACATGAAAGAGTTTTGAATTATATTCCCTTAATTCAAAGCTCAAATTCAATTCACGTTTTGATAGGCCTGTTTTAGTTTAAGTGTTTTGTTACAAGAAAGATATGTCGCACAGTTTGTTCAGGTAAAGGACAAAGAACGACGACATGTCACTGTTGAAGGAAAACCATTGTCCGCAATCAATGTAGGGCTGGCGAAATTAATATTCTGATAATATAATTAAATTTAAATTATTAGACAAACTTTAATTACATTTAAAAAAAAATAGAGAATAAAATAATAATAATAAAATTAAAATCACCATACAATAAAGGCATCATAATATATGGTTTTAATAATAATTGTATGGTGTATATATTTATTATTTATGTATTAATTAATAGATTTTTTGTTTTTAAAATTTTTTTATTGATAGTTTTTAAATAAATATAATACTGTATTGATTTTAATTTTATTATTATTATTTTATTCTCTATTTTTTTTTTGAGAAACACTATGTTTTTTTTATCCCGATAATATCAGTAATCAGGCCTGCTGGAAGAGATTTTTATTATAAAATAAGCTGCGCCTTTTTACATACGTTTTCTATATTACATCCCCTACAAAAATGCTTCGTGTACATATGTACATGTTAAATAAATATTTATATTTTGTTTTTTTTTTAGGTTAGGTGACCCGACGGTAAGTGATCACCGCCGCCCATGAACATCCGCAACATCAGAGGAGTTGCAAATGCCTTACGTGTATTTAAGAAAGGTGTATCCACACCTTGCTTAACGGACATCACATGTCGGGGAAAAGTTTTTTTATTTCTTAGACATGCAGGCTTCCTCAAGATGCTTCAGCAACACAGATCGAACTCGCGTACCGTGAATTAGAAGCAAACGCTTAGACTGAGCTATTGGTGCTCTCCAACTTGACAAGGTCATTATTAAAAATAATAACACTATATGTTAGTAAACATGTAATAAGAAAATATCTCTCCTATCTTTAATCTTCTGGTGAGACAGAGATAACAATAACGATTTACTTTTCATCTGATAGTTTTTATCGCATATCATGTTAAAGTTTATATAGAAAATCTTAAGAAATAACTAATAGGATATGAAACTAAATAAACCCTACGAAAGAGCAATTGGAAAAGCGATCTTTATTCATAAGGATTTTTGACAACCCTAACAATGAGCTGGTTCGACGGTTGTATTGAGCAAGAGCTTAGCTTGATGATCTTATTAAAAATGTATCGTTATTGTGCAAATTTTACGCGACACTTGGTTTCAATTAAAGGAAATGCTCCCTGGGGTAAACGGAATCAACAATTTTTTTATAATATTAAGGTGAAGAATGAGCAGACAGTTCACCTCATAGTAACTAATACTTATCGACTTATGATATCCTAAAAAAAGGTTCAAGATGCACATGCGTTGTCGTCAAGAGTGTTTTATGTCTTATAAATTCTCGCTACTTTTTTTCTTCACCAAGCGTGATTAATAACAAGTTAAAATTGCAATTAACAATTACATCAGTTCCGGCACCGGGAATCGAACTCGGTTTGCTCGCTGTGAATGAAAAGAGAGCCCTTAGATACTGAACTACCTCTACGCATAATTTTTATAACAAAAAGACAAACCACTTTGCTATGCGGCTTCTTTTTTTTATTTGTAGTATTGAGGGTAACAAACAAACACACAATTCACCTGACTCTAAGTGTCACCTGCGGCCCATGACACACACATTCAATTCCTTATAATTATAAAGTTCGTTGTGATCCCTGAGGACTTAGATGGTAATCCTCGTTACCAGCAATAGCGGACGAGTCGACCCGTTGATGCTATTATAGCGTGACCACTGTTATATTCCACATTCCACCCGGTTGGTTGCTTCTTCGGAAGTATCTATAATGCTTGATGATAGCTCGATTATCATTCCGCTTGTTAGAAAAACAAGCATATTAAACAATTATTTCTCATAAAACAAGTTTGTTTCTCACGCTGCCTCCGAGAGCAATAAAGTATAACGTAAAGTGGCCTCAAACTGAATAAATCTCAACTTTAATACTGCAGGCATGATAATAAATACACTGCTTGAATTTATTCAGTAAACATTTCCATGCTTCAATTAACATCAGTTATATATATTATTTAATTTCTACACAACCTGACAGACGTTTGTCATATTTCGTAAATTTTGTTAAAATCGAATTGCGAATCGTGAGTTATGGTCTCAATACAAAAATCAAGGAGGTCAAACATATAAAAGAACATTTAGTTTTTATCGAATTTGCCAATTTTCCGGGTGACTTTTATAATTATTCTTTCCATCAAAATTCGGACGATTTGTATAACTGCTATTAAGAAAATGCATTTAAGAAAAAATAACCAATTTAGTGATCAAGTGATGCGGGCTTACTAACGATCGTATTTTTTTTATAATTATTTATAATGTGATGATAAGTTTAATAAAACCCCGAGCGCTCAGATTTTGATGACACTTTCATTTAATTATAAATTAGTTAAGTCACCGTGATGGTGATGGACTTAGTCCGCTGCTGAATAGAATAGATTGCCACAAAAGTACGACCCAGATCCACCTACATCCATCGTCTTCCTGCAAACTATAGTTAAGTAGCGCCACGAAATAGCAATCGATAAACAGGTTACCTGATGGTAAATGTAATAGCACCTCATCCTCAACAATAATTCAAGATGCATTGTCACTCTGGCACTTGAAGACTGAGATGGAATACCTAGCTGCATATGGGTCCCCGGGATTTTTACATTGAACAGAAAACTTTTCACTACTGGTTCACGCCGGTACGATCCTTTCAAATTATACATCCATGCTGCACCTATAAACAAGTTGCACATGCTACATAAAAGAAGTACAGTCTATATAATCCCACCGTTGGGCATAATCCAAGAGAGTTTGTTAGAGGATAGTCTGCCACCCAGCTGCGAATCGCCAGACTTCAATTGTTTTCGAAGTACTTTTTCATATTATATATTTCGTAGTCATGCAAATAAAAAAAGTCATCGGGTTCGAACTCGGTTTGCTCGCGTACCGTGGATTTAAAGCCCTACCTGACGCTGAACTATCACGGCTTATATATTAATACTATTTAGAGAAAAAACATTGTAAAGAAATTTCTATCATTGCCCACCTCACCGTGAACGTAGTTTCTATATAGACTTATACATCTTTATTTCCAAGTGACGTCGACAAGGATCTCCCTCGTCTTGGATTTATGAGCGTCTACACACCCTTCTCACCTTATGTCTAAACATGCAATTTGGTTGAAAATAAACGGATGGATTTTTATTAAAGGAGATATTTTTATGTATATAATATTAAGGGTGACAAGGAATCACAATTCACCGGACAGTGAGTGATTATTGCGACGTCTAACGTCTTCGTCTTCAATAATGATTATAGATATAAATGCCAACACTGATGATTGAGATGGAATGTCCCTTTACCTGTCTCTGGATCCCTCTACTCACCACACGAAACTCAACAGAGTGATGCAGTTATTTAGCTGATAGAGTACCAAACTGGCGTGGTCTTTTTAAGTATCCATTTATTTTTATAATTAAACTAGAACTTTTCTTGCATATCTATGATATGTAAATTAAAATAAAATGTTGGTCGTTGATAAGCGCGTCACTTCAGAACGGCTAGAACGATTCGGTTATAATTTTTTTAAGTATACGTAGTAGTCCATTTAAGAAAAATTGGAAGAGTTCCCCGGAAAATTGACAAGTACGGGGAAAACTGAATTTTTTTTTTATAGGACTGTATGATTTCAAGACCATAACTCACGATTCAAATAATGGATAATTTTCATATATTCACAAAAAAATATTTTAAATTTGGACAACCACAATATTATTAAAAACGAACAAAATGTACCAAACATTTCCCTTGCATTGTAAAGGTCTAACGTGACGTCTTCACCTCTGTTTATTACTACTTCTCACCCCCTAAGTCAGGGGGTGTGGTAAGTGGCTTGTAATTGTATGGGATAACTTAGATTGGCTTTTTAATTCCGTGGATTTGTTCCGAGGGGCGGTTTAATTTGTCCGCACGGGCGAGTGGCGAAGTTTATACAAGAATGAACATTGTTATATATTCATTGCATTTTTATGCTTCTCGCTTGCAGTGGAAACTTCATGGCAATATTTTATATGCACTAGTGTGCGTGATATAACAACTAGAAGAAAAGCTACTGTTGCAGAATCAAAAATGGTCAAAGCTGTATTTGCCCGACGGCCCGATAAAAATATTACATATCTATATATACAATACTATACATAGCAATATCACAATAAATATAGATCTTGTTATATTTACTATATGCTAATATTAGCTGGCGCACTGATTTTCAGTAAAGATATAAATCGCTTAAGCGAACAGAGATCAATATCAGACCACTACTCTTGCTAAGGAGCTTATCGTGCACGCTATGCAGAATCTAGATACGCTAGTGATGCTAGACTCTTGCTAGACTTTGTTACATACTAAACCTATTATAGTTACTTTATTGGAGGATTTCTCTTGCAAAGTTGTATATTGTTGTACGAAGGCTAATGGCGACGCGCATTTTATCATATGTCCAAGCACTTTGTTGGACGAATGTGTTTTTATACTCGAGGCAGTAAAAATAATACCCACTAAGCTGATAACGTAGGACACCCATTAGATGGAATGATGACCTACTCGGCGGGAAGTCTATATACATGCGTGCATCATGGGTAGCCTTGTTAATGTCCAACAATTGTTACAATTCATTTTGAGCCTACAATAATAAATAAATAAAGCGAATCTCATTATTCTACTACTCTACCTATCAGTGTTATCCAAGCAAATTGAGTAAGTACGATTTCCGGGTCCACCATACCTCACGCGAGCCAACCTCGAGGCGTCGAACCAGTCCAGACTATAAAATGATGCCGTATTACAAACCAGCTGATGAATCGATTCACGCTGAGCGCATAAATTAACTTGTTGCAATCGCACGGACAGACAGATCTGTGTATCGTTGACAAAACAAATCTGACAAAATAAACAGTTAATATAATCAGACGTTCCTATACGAAAATCAACGTTCACTTCAAGTATTGTATACGTGCGCCTTCCAAACGAGTCACTTTTCACGAGGTGCATAAATTATTGTGAAATTTAATGACGTCGTTTATACTACTTATCTGACAGAAGCGTAACAGGCAGTTTATTCGTTACTTATTGGCCCAACTACATTACCTCCATATGGAACCGTAATATAAAGAGAAATAAATATCTTAAAATCGATTTTTTATCAGATATAATATTTTATGCCACCCACAACTAATCTGTGGAATCAGTTGCCAACGGCAGTATTTATGAACCGATACGTCTTAGGGACCTTCAAGAAAATTAAAAGCGGCCAGCGCATCTGCTACTCCTATGGTGTTGCGGATGTCCATGGGTGGCGGTAAACACTTACCATTAAGTGAGGTGCTTGCTCGTTGCCAACTATTTAATAAAAAAGTTTGGATGGTGGAGAATGCCTTTTGGCATGAAGTCCGCCTTTTTGAACAATGTCTATTTTGCCACTTATTCTATAAAAAAAAAATATATGCAAACGTTTCTTCTGACCGTACATACAAACGCTATCAATGTATTGCCAGAGTACTGAACCCCTTCGCACCTTGACCTGCGGTCCGCTGGGGTTAGACGTCATAGTTTCCTGTTATCGTGTTATATGTTGCAACGTACACGCACGCGTTTCGAATAATTCCTGTTGGCGACTATGATGTTTACGTCTTCACGAAAGTCATAACTTAGGTGTGATAAGGTGTGAATTGTGTAAGGTCAGTTAAATTATGATTTGTGTTTATAATAATGTAGATACGAGTGTTGGGAGAGCTTTGCCGTTTAATTTTAGATACTGCAGTTGACATTTGCATTGAATACAACATTGTTCGCTTTGCATTTGACAATGTGGTTTTTGGTGTTAGGATTATTTATTTATTTATGCTTTATTTGCAATACTTACATTATACAAAAAGACGGACTTGAGGTTTATTATTTTTAAAGTAATAAAAATATAACAAATTCCACTGTCTCTGTCTACCACCCGGCTCCACTGCGGATTGGTGGACATAGTTATTTCAGAATTTTTTTTTCAGACTTCCATGTTTCCTCACGAAGATTTCCTTGACCGCCGAGCAAGTGGTAAACGTGGTTTACCATTTTATTTAACAGCGGTGTACCTATAGCTAACTATGTAGAAACTTACAAAATTCATGGGTCGGCTAAACATATCTGGACTTTGAGGACCAAGTTCCGAAGGAATACCAGCGGGATATACTTTCTCAAAAAAGTACAAGTCTAGAATAGAATATAGATTCTAAGAGTGGTAGACCTACGAAGCAGGTTAGCTCTAGTACCACATCAATGGGTCAACTCGTAACTCAGACGATAATAAAATAGCCGCATAGCGCTGCTGTGTTTCGTCGTTTGAAGGAATTAGAAGTTCTATATTACTGGTGACGCATCTGCATTATGATTCCTTATCGAAGTTGAATGTAGATATTATGGGCGGCAAGAATATACATCAGGTATTTACATCACAAAAAATGAGGACACAGTTCGTCCTTAATTTTTTACCCCTATATAAATATATTATTATAACATAAAAAATATGGTTTCCCAAATTTCATAAATAGATTCCTCGTCACGTAAAATCGTTCCTTTTCAAAGCAAAACTTTCCTACGCCTGTCTGCGAAGACCTCGGCAAATTATAACGTATGCAGACTGTAATGTTGGAGCAAAGAGATGCCAGTTAAGCTTGGCCTATACCATTTATTTTTATTAGAACCAAAGAAGGAAACTTTCATGATAACGCCGACGAATTAAAAGGGTCCAAACGATATTACTATAACAACCGGGAACGCTCTCATCTCATAATGGTAGCTTAAACCTAACTGGCGAATTTATATTCACCCAGCATTTTAGTGTGAAGGGCCTAAAACAAAAGCTGATTACCTCATTTGGGATCTCTGCATAAGTTGGAGAGTCAATAGCCTAATGCTGTAGGGTGCGGTCTGAGAAACTTAAGGTCGTAGGTTCAAATCCGCCATTCGACTTTCGTTGTGAACCATCGCCTAGTACAAGTACTATAAACTTAGTTAGAGATTTAGATTAATTAATAATTTTAATAGCATTCATTTAAAAATAAAAAGTTATTGTAGATTCCGAAATAGAAAGTTTCTAACATATAAAGGTTTTTGAACACTCAGAAATTATTAACTACGTCGTTGAGATTGAGATTTGAGATTAATAGTCAATATAAATCTATGTATCCTATATCTTAATCCAAGTTATATACTATCTGTGTAATATATATCTCATAAATAAAAACTGTGTGCCGAATTACATTCATATCCGTCATCAAATCGGTTCAAAATAGTTGAGTAAAAACCATCCAAGTGCAAACTTATCCGGTTGCTATACATAAGGGTTGACATGACCGAGAATCACTACGCCCTCACAGAATATTATAACGCAGTGTTTCGTCTGGTGAGAGGATCCGGAGACTGTCTTTACTGGTGACGAAGTATTCCGTCGTATTCCTTAAGTGTGACAAAGCATCTGCATTATGAATCCTTATCGAGGATTGTGAACTGTCTCCTTTTTTATCACCATCAATGTAATAAATATGTCAAATATGTTGCATTTATTATTATTAATAAAATTTTATAACTTTACGTATTTTCACTCATAATAATTTCTTAACGTTTAAACGATTCAGAAGTGACTTTCGCAACGCAACCCCAGCTTTGGTTGGCGCAATATCGGTTAAAAGCTTTGTTGAGAGCGGGGGGTGGTGTAAAAAATTAAGGGGTTGCAATTAACGGAAATGAATTGAAGCTTTACAGTATTAAGTGTTCAGGCTATTTGTCGCCGAGACGCTGTTTGCAAATGGCGCTGCTTTTCGGATTCGTTGACGTTTTGAGAGATGGCGACTCTAATATTTGCAAGGCTTAAATTGTTTGAGGGCTTTTGTCTGAATTGATGATGGGATTCTCTTGTTTACCTTTTTAAAATACCATCCGGGGTGTGCGTTTGGACGAAGAAGCTGCAAATAAAATATTTAAATGTTTAAACATGTGGATGGTGAAAATGGCGTCATTGGGGATTAAGGCGTACCAATTTTTGTACCGGAATTGTAAATGCAGAGCATCTATATTAGGAGGGCTGCAGAAATCACTTACTATTAGGAATACCAAGGGTAACGCGCACACAATCTTTCGTCACTCTCAATGTAATAAAAAAAATAAGCATCACAATGTTTATCTTGTGAAAGAGACTCTACTCGTGAGTGTACATGGCAAATCAGCACTTTTTTGCAATCATTTTCATTATTGCCGGCACTGGGGATCGAACTCAGTTTGTTCATGTACCGTGACTTTATAATCGACCGCCCAGATACTGAGCTACCACGGCTCAGTTGGCCTTGGACTGCGGCGTCTTAAATATCTATCTCAATAATCTCCACCGCCTTTTGTGTGAAGTGAAGAAATTGTACAACATTGATGTTTATACAACGTTGCAAGTAAGTGTACAAAGCTACAGCCTGAGGACCCTAAGTCTCCTTTATTTCGATCTCAACGAGATGTCCTTTGAAGTTGAGTACTGACAAATGTTGGGCCATAAAATATGTTTGGTTGAAACTAAAATAAAACAACTATATAAACCTACAGGTTGATAAGGTTATTAAATAACAGAAACAATTTTCCTTCCGGATTTTCGTTGAATTTTTACGTACTTAAAGAAGAAATATAGAAGCTGGTCTAGCCGTGACGGATAAAATATTTTTATTTCCATTCGTTCGTCCCGTATTTTTAAAATAAAATAAAATATAAATTTTATATAGAAACATCGTAGTATTTTCTTTAAATATTTAAGAAGAAAAACATCTTACGGCTGACTTGAAACATCGGCGCTGTAACAAGTCTATAACATTGTCTTAGATTGGATTTATTAAACCAAAAATCCTCGCAAACGAACACCGATTCCTACCAAGGATATTGAAATAAAAACAAAGTAATTTATATACTACATAAGGATCCAAGACCAGATTCAAGACTTCGAGATATATAATAAACTACTCAAAACAAAATAGGGCCCACTCTAAGTTAATCTTTGAATTACGAAAATTGGTGGGTAGTAAATAGTGAAGTTAAACATTTCGAAGTATTGTTGACATGTTTATCTAACGTTATCAATGTTTCAAGTCAGGAATTCAATGGTGGCTAGACAATAAAAGTGAAGTACTCCAAAAAACGTTTATTACTCAAATTCTCAGTCACTTGTACCCTCAGTCACATTCTGAATGTTACAGTCGCACCTCTACTTTTTTCATTTTGACTTGATTTCGGTGATACTCGCGACCATGATGCCTGGTTCTCGGCGTCATATGGATGTGGAAACAGCAACAAGAGCAGTATTTATGCTTCAGGAGGGAGAATCTCAGAGATCAGTGGCAAGATGTCTTGGCGTGTCGCGACGAGCTATTCGAAACTCGTGGGAACGCTTTCTAGAGACAGGTAGTGTCGCGAGGAGATCTGGATCAGGAAGGTCGCGAGCTACAACCATCCAGGAAGACCGGTATATTAGATTGACTGCACGTTGAGAGCGTACGATTTCCGTCCGCGTCTTACAAAATCGACTGCGGCAATCGACTGGCACATGAATTAGAGATCAAACTATTCGAAATCGGCTCCATGAAGACGGACAACGTTCCAGATCTCGTGTTATTCGTCTAAAATTGACAAGAGCGCATCGTGCAGCACGTTTGAGGTTTGCGCGCGAGCATGCGGAGTGGACAATGGACAACTGGAGAAATGGACTCTTTACGGACGAAAGTAAAGTGAACTGAAGTTTTTCAGCGATGATCGTCGAGTGAGCGTGTGGAGAAGAAAAGGAGAACGTATTTCAGAACCTTGCATACATGAAACGGATCGTTTTGGAGGTCCAAATGTTATGGTGTGGGCTGGAATAAGCTTGCTCGGTAAAACTGAGCTGGTAATTCTGGAAGAAGGCTCCATAACTGCCTCCCGGTATGTCGATCGAATAATTCGGCCCCATATCATCCCATTTTCACAAAGAGTGGGTGAAAACTTCGTCTTTATGCAAGACAATGCTCGCCCACATACAGCGCGAACAACCCAGACAGCTCTCTCTGAAGCCAATATTACGGTTTTACCGTGGCCGGCCATGAGCCCCGATCTTAACCCCATTTTACATTTATGGGACCAATTGAAGAAGCCTCAAATCGAACTTCAGTAATGTGACTAATCGACAAGAGCTCATAAGCGCCCTAAAATTGTGTTGGGAGCGGATACCCGAGGAAAACATCACCCACTTGATTGAAAGTGTCCCAGATAGTCCTTGCTATTAAGCACCATCAAACTTATTGATTTAGTCAATAATTTCTGTAAACTTTCCTAAAAACTGTAAATTTTGACTAAATTCCATAAAATTGGCAAAACTTACTCTTGTTAATATTCACACACTTTCAAAAACCTTAATTTATTCATTCCTAATCATAAAAACTGAAAAAAGAAAATGAATCAGTAAAATTCATTTATAAAACATGGTGGGCCCTATTTTGTTTTGAGTAGTTTATAAATATATATATATGCATAGATCGGATCACAAATATATGAAATAAAATCCAACGGTACGTGTAAACTACAACATCATGATATCAAATATCTCAGTTCCTCAGGGACTAAAGCTTATTAAAGCACTCAAGACCGCGGGAATTAAAATGTTAAAATAGAAGCGGCAAAATCAAAAATCGTTTTTTAAAGATATATTACATTGAGAGTAAAAAACGAGCACACAGGTGATCTGATGGCAAGTGATTCCTGCGGCCCATGTCATCTACATTCATCCTCGACAAGGAATAATAATGCAGATGCGTTGTTACCCTTGAGGACTGAGATAGAATGCCTCGTCACCAGTTATAAAGGTCTTTAGATAACTACACTCACCCAACACAGCAGCATTATGCTGCTATTCTGTGAGGACGTGGTCCTACCCAGGTCGAGCTGGCCCATTCATTCTGCAGCTAGAGACAAACTGTATTGTAGCTCTATCAATGTAAAAATGTAGGATTTGCGTAAATATAAGTTAATCGAATAGATATTTATCCGTATTTTATGTATTATTAGTAAATTTTCTTGAGTGTCAACTTCGGACTGGCAGTCGCAAAGTACCCAGTAGGTGGAGCGGCGATCGATGTAAGGTTGCGGGAAGTCGATGGCTCAGTCTTGATAATCTTTGGGGGGCCTTTGTGCAGCAGTGGGCTTTGGAGGCTTGGAGGCTAGGCTGTGATGATGATGATCAAATAAAGAACATTGCTATATTGACATAGAGTAATTGAAAACTGAATCAAGAGTTATATCACGGTCATCTCATAAACGTATATTGTCAACTGGTTTTACTGTTTCATGTACATATGCCCCGTATCCCGGACACTGCATCTGAACCTTCCTCCGATATTATGGCACATGCTTTATCGGAATAGGGATGAAGTGCAGTGTCCTCCCTGTCCCTGTTCGCGCCAATGCTCACGGCATATAATATTTATATTTTCAGCTGTAAATATCATCTGTCAGTAACTGGAAGATATTACCGTAGCGAAACCGATCTAAAGAACACCGTCACTATCGTGATTGCTGAGGTAAAATTGGTTAGTTCTCTTTTAGTGTATTGAGGGTGACAAATAAGCACATAATCATTATCGATAAGAAATTATAATACAGATGCTCTCTCACCCCTGTGGGATAAGTTGTAACTGGTAATAAGGGTTGCCATAATAGTTGGTATGTAAGAAAATGCGGATGCGATGTGTAAGAATGTTATTAAAATGAGTTAAAAATCTTTCAACTTCAGAAAATGCCCAGGGATAGTTTATTTCAAGACTAAACTCAAAAAGGCTTTAAATAAACAATAAAGTGAAGTTTTCTGAAACAGAAATAAATACAGCGGCCGACCCACAAGTCTTCAAATCCAATGACAAAGACTGCGGCGGTAAACAGGATTTTTTTCACGAGTCTAAAGAAAGTTGTAGACGCTCATTTAGAGACCCGGTCGGAAAAATGTCGCTTACTGTCCTCGTGGAGGCAGCTCACAAAGAACTCTTTACTCCGCTTTAATTAGACCTCACTGTAAATGATATATATTTTAGAAACCACTTTGTACACTTTTTATAGTGCTATGTAATTTATATGTGAGTTTACCAGATTTTTTTTTTATAAAATACTTGAAATCGTGAGTTAGTTCGTAGCAGTCCAGTTCTACGACATGATAGGGGAAACTACCAACCCTAATCGTGTCGTAAACCGACCAATGAATGTATCGAATGAGTAGTAATGTCATCTAAATTAAGTTTACTTACCCAAGTTAACTTAAGTTTACTTTTTCAAGAATAACAGCGCAAGTTCAGCTTGAAATTTTGTTGTAGTGATAATATAGTAGGCTGTACTGTTCTTTTTAAGCAACACCAGATGTTGTTTAAAAATAACTCCTAGCGGCAAACAGAAGATCTCTCATGTATTCTCGTATTCTCTAATTGACTAATACCCAGCCGATATTCAGGCAATGAATGGAGGACGTATATATCTGACACAGCAGTCTTTCCAAAACCTGAGTGTAACTCCCAGATGTAAAATACCTGATGGAATGCCTCTATCGGAACACAGCACCTATTTTACGCTGGTATTCAATTCGAACATAGTCCATCCACGGTCGAGCCAAACCTTTCATGCTGTGGTTAGAAACAAACTGTAGCTTGGCTCTACCAAACTAAATACAAATGATATTAGAAAAGAAGGCGATAGACAATTTGCAATTGACAACATTGTAAGAGAGTCCAAGCAGTGACGTGCAATACCGTGAAATAGTTAATTCATATTTCTGCGTATACTTAAAACTATGTACGGTATACCGTTATGAAATTATTTTAGTATATTTATTTAAAAAATATTGCCTTTATCTTTAATAAAAATAGGCGGGGCTAAGTATATCAAAAAAAAAAATATAAAACCGTTGTCTCAGTGTCTAAGACCACGGTTTAAATTTATAGTACGCCAGCAAACCGTGTTCGATCGCTGGTGCTGGGACTAACGAAAATTGTTAAACTCAATTGTAAGTGCCAATTTACCATATGCCTATCTAAATGCATTGTCCCATGTACATGATACGATATAGGTCTGTATATGTCATAAAAGTAATATAAAAGATTCTACCATCCCTTTTCCATCATCAGATATCAAGAAGCATGAGGGTTTTCCATGTCATCGTTGTGAATATTCCTTGAATTCGGATGAAGAGATATGCTTCGTGTCGTTAATAGTAAGGATATTTAGTTAATCCGTTAGAAGCAACTGACCAGACCGACGTTCGGCCTTCTCGCGCACCCTCGAGTCAGTTGCTTTCACGCGCACGTTATAGATCCAAGCCGAGGATCCCTCTCGGGAACCCTAGTGCTGGTTACCCATAAATAAAGTTCTTGCCTGAGAGCCAAAAGCGCTCCGCCACCTTTCAACCCGGTGAAGCTGTAAAAGCCCTCGGGCTGTACAGTAGCCATAAGCAATAAAAAATATATATCCCTCGTCGTTTTTAGTGCGAATAGTTAGGATTGGGATAAATTGCATACACCCTTCTTTCCATCCGAGTATTATTTTGTCTTCAAAAGATGAGTAAATGTTTGCCGAGATTGTGCACGTTAGCATCAAATTGTACATCACCACTAAACACCAGGTGGGCTCGTAGACAAGCATTGGCTTGTATTCATAAAAAATATATCGGTTACGGTAACCAGAAGCCTTTGAATTTATGCTCGTTTTTCATCTCGTATTTTATATAAAAATAAATATATTTACTCCGATAGTCTTTTGACTATGAGAGTATATCCATTTCACTTAGGAAGCGATTTCAGTTTACGTTCAATTTTCTCTCAACGAATTGATTATGTTTTATAATAACACCTTTTTACCCTCATTAGTTGTGGCCCGTTGCTTTTTATGACAGATTCATTACTGTTATACCCTATTTGCCTTTTTATAACGGGATCTATAGGATGGCAAATTTAAAAAAATCCCCAAGGTCTCCTGTCAGCGTTCATGGAATAAAGAATGAATTTCGCTTTAGTTAATTAGCTTAGCAGGAGGCCGATTTACCTAGATAAAATTAGTTTTGTTTCTTTTACAGCCAGCGTAACGTTGATTGAGGAGACAGATTTAATCAAATGTATGAAATGCAAAATAGGGTAGAAATAAAGTGCAGAATATAATTTATTTAATATTTAATACTTTATTGTAAAACCTTAAAAACTATGGCAAAATTAGCGGACTTAATGCTAATAAGTATTTACTAACAGTCAACTCACGAGATGGCTACAATTTGACAATAATCTAAATTGATTGCGACTATCAGTTTGTTCCTAGATCATCAATTATTTCTCTTTTGGAAGAACGTTTTGAGTTGTTATTTTATTGTTTGTAAGCATATTATTAATAAGAATTAAGTAGTTTTGTGCCAATCTATGGAGAAGGTCTATTTTCGCCAGTTATCTCTTAATTTGTAGTGATGTTTGTATATATCATATTGTATATTTAAAGATGTAATTATTATTATTTAAGTTTGCTAGGATAAGTATGTAGCGTAAAGTCTAGGCAGATCAAAAAATCAAGCGTTTATTTATTAACATTAATATTTTTAAGTTTTCTTTAATTCAATAAATTTCAACCTATGATGCACCTCCTAAATAATGTTTCAATTAACCAGTCCTAATAGTTCTACGTAAAGGATAGTGTCAAATGTTATTCTCTCATAGTCATTATCTTAGTTATATCAGAAATTTATTTTCGTATATACATATTTCATTTGATTGACACAGGACAGTGAAGACTCTAAATCCAATTAACTTTGTCTACGAAAGACCATAAAACAAGAACAAAAGTGTAGACAAGACTTAAAACTAAGAAGTAGACATTGTGATATCTCAATTAGTTTTACAATTGACGGTAAAGCGTGAGGTGTGGATACTCGGCACTCGGTTACTCGAGTTCCTTACATGTTGCTAGTTGTAAATTTAATAAAGTACAGTTAAGCAGAAAATAACATACACACAAAATCTCATTAAACGTTCTTTGGGGTATCGTACTTTAAATCTACTAAATATCTGCAATTGTCATTTGCGTAATTTTAATTATACTCTCACCTCATTCGGCTTGGAGGCTAAAAAAATTAATCTACTTTGCTATCATTAATACAAACAAATATTTCATTAAATTTGGTTCTAAACTTCTCAAATATCTCTCACTTTAATTAAATGTGGGTCTTGACAACAAAAAAAAAACATTGCCTAAATATAATATTAATCATCGGTACGGTAACATTAATATTGAAGCGTCAATAGCCTAATGGTCTAGTGTACTTTCTGTGAAACTTAAGGTTGGTGGTTCGAATCCACTATTATCGTGAACCAAATCCCAGCACAAGCATTTTCAGCTTAGTTGCAGTGGTTAACCGGAATATTAGTGATGTTAATAGTATTGCTAATATTCTTTTTTTTAAAAACATATAATGTTACCAAACCTAAATTCAACGTAGTTACATAATATTAAGAACCTCAATAAAATTATAAAGTGACTTGATAAAATCGTATTTAACAAATGCTTCGATTCATTATTTTGCTTAAAATTTGTAATCAAATATTTTGTTCTCGTCTGTATTCGTTGACATATTTATGGTTGAGATACAGTAATCAAATTACATTATTTTCTAAATAAATTTCTTAAAGTCACTACATTGTGCTGTCAATTGTGTTGGTCCTAGTCTGATCAAACCGCTAATATTTCTGCGTCGCTAAGTATAAATGAACGGAGGAATTTCATCATTTAAATATATATATAGACCTCCCCTATAAATTACTATAAACCACGATCCTCAGCCACATCCATCGACTCCCCGCAACTTGCATAGGTCGTCGCCCCGTGCAGTGGGCTTACTACCCTGCGACTGTCAGTCAAAGGTTGCCACTCAAGAACCTTTCTTTCCCAGCGGTTAAAGGTTCTACGAGCTATATGGCCAGCCCATTACAGCTTGAGCTTGCTAATCTTTTGAGCTATGTCGGTCACCCTCGTTCTACTGCGATTCTATGCATATTCTATCACGCAGAGAGACATCAAGCGTATTCCGCTCCGTAGCTTCCTCATGCGGCCCGTATTGAACTTACATACCATTGAAATGAAAGTTTTATGTTGGCTTTAATTTTCCCAGCTAATTCCTCGAATTTCCTCTTCAGTAAATGTACATTTGGAATAAATAAAATTTTCACAATATACAACTCCTATACATTACCAACGTAAGCGGTACCTCCCGACACGTGCCAACCTATTTCTTCCCGAGGGTGGGGAGACTAATACCGGCCGTGGGGTCTTAATGGGCGACCGTTTAGGACCTGTTACGACCAGGCCGGCCTCGCAGCAACGTTTTAAGTTCCTTTATTTGCCTTTTTGCGCAGTAAATTTGAGATTTAACTCTGATTACAGCTGACACGACGTTAGATAATTTAGAATTTTGTAATTATTTTTTGGTATTTACTGTCGTGCGAATTGAATGACCTACTAGTTGTACTGTGTATCGTATGGTGAAAGACACTCGAAAGCTCATTACTGGTGATGGGGTATTCCATATTAGTCTTCAGGGGTGCTAATCAATTTGGATTAATTTATATCTGATCTAGGTCTAGAATGAAAATGGAGGACCATCAGTCGAACTGTGTGCTCTTTTGTCACACCTGATTTTAAATAAAAAGCAGGATTAAGCCCATTAATATAAAAAAAATAACAAACAAACAGCGGCATGTAAGTAAACTGAGGTCAGGTAACCTGAGTGCTCTTTAAAAATAAATAAAAAAAAACAATTATTAGTGTGCATGTGCCGTTATAAATAAATAAAACGCATGGCAATCCGCTCGGTGAATAATTAACTAAAACATCATGGCACTGGCAGTTTACTCATGGCTATTTGTTCCGAACAGAGTGCTTTAAATAAAGCAATTACAATTATTAACCCGTCAGTGGAACGAGGGCTTAGCGATGCACGAGCTCGACGAATTATAGGCGGTCTCCGCTTTTTAATCCGCTACGTTTAAATTTCGCGGTAGGAAACCGCGGAATAACTGTATGTCCGAATAAAACACCATCACCTGTGTTGTACCGAGGTATAAGAGATAAGCGGGTTTTAATATTTTTTTGTAAGTTTTAATTTTTTTTTAATTTATCCAATTATAAATTTAAAAAAAAATTAAAACATTCTTAATGAAATTGGTTAGAAGAACAATATATTAACGTTTTATGATAGGCTTTTAAAGCAAACTAATTTTGCATTAATAAAAAACACTCACTTTGAATGTTATAGATTGTTTTTTTTTAAATATAAGCGTCGATATAGTTTTTACTTCGTAATTTAACCCAAGAGCTCTATCAAACCGTCCCTTTTATGTTTGACTATTTTCTTTATCAGTATGATTTTTTCTTGTTTTGTAAAATACAATGTGTAATAATAAAGTCTTGTAATCATATATATCTTATTGCTTTTAGCGACATTTATTAGATATTTGCAAGACACTGTCACTACCTCTCTACAGTTTAAATTTAATTGAAAATAATAATAATAATGATTTATTACACATCAATAATATAAATAATACATGATGGAACATATCTTGATGATCTTTAAGAATAGATCATCAAGAAGGAACAAGTGTCCCTTAAAAATGTTCAGAAATTTTGGTCTGAACATGTAATATATAATAGTAGATAAAACATACATACTTATTTCAAACATCGGTATCATAAATAATATACTCTAGTAAAAAAAAAGTGGTGAAATGAACGAAGAAGTCAAGTTTAGGGGCTTATGCTTTCATTACGCCATTTCATTTTCATTCATAATCAAAAATACCGTTTCTCTAAGATAATGGAATAAAAATAAATAATTTCTATCTACTTTAATTCTCTCGTAAAGTACGAAGCACGTTACACCGAAACAGAGTACAATATTTTATAAAACTACGGCCGGCAACCATAACATAGCTTATGGCTAATATAGATTAAATTATAGAAGCGTCAATAGCATACTGACTTATGGTATGGTCTACGAAACTCCGGGTCGTAGATTGGAATATGCCATTCGATAAATGTCGTGAACCATTCTAGGACAAGCATTTTAAGCTTGGCAGGAGTGGGCAACCGGGACATGAGTGATGATGATATCCACCTGATTTCGACCACGACGACATCTTAATAATAATAATAATAATAAGCCATTTAATCGGTTAGACAAATTACAACACAATACAAATTAAACACGCATACAAGTAAAATTATATCAATAATATTAACAAAGTAAACAAAAAAATTATAATAATAACGAGAAAGAAAAAGTAATAAGAATTACAAATGCTCAAAAGGTCCACGGTCCACTTAAAGGGACCAAAGCTATGTGTTGCAACGCCGATCCGACAGGGTTAACTGCTCAGCATGACACGAGACATGCAACAATACACACAAATCCGAAACCCAATTGATACACAAATATTGTTCCTCGGCTGGGAATTGAAACCAGGTTCAGCGACGCAACAGTACTCTGAACCACTAGACACGTGGTTTCATCAACATTAACGTGGCCGTCAAACAAAGTTAATATGTAAACGCTCGTAATGTTAATGCACTGTTAGTATTCTTTAAAAAAATTATATTCGCTTCAGCTTTTGACTTATACGGCATGTAATGATCACCTATAATATGGTTTTCGATCAATCGAGAGAATGATACTTAATATAGCCGCATTGTTTGCAGATTTAATGTTATTACGAAACGTACGTTCAGCGATAATTCATTTTAAATACACGAAAAACAAACTGGCCGAACACATTGTAGTGCTTTTCATAATAAATTTTACGCGCGAACCGTAAGTTTTCAACGGCTAACGTTTCTTTGTTTATTGCATTTTATTTTTATATTTCGTTCTCCGAACTATATTAAATAAAACACAGAGGTGTTAAATAGAACTGTGTTAATAATAAGAATGTTTAGTTATTCCACAATTTTGCGAATGGATTATGGGAATCTTTACTTAGAGATGATCGAAGATCAAGTTTCTGTGTTTCCATGTGGAGGTGATATTAAGACTTTTTTATTGTATTGTGGGTAACAATTCACCTGATGGCAAGTGATGCCTGCGGCCCATCGCATCTACATTCATGCTTCACAAGGAATCATAATGCAGAAGAGGTGCCCCCCTTCAGTACTAAGATGCCTCTTCACCAGTAATAAAAATCTCCTCCCTACACTCACCAGAAGCAAAACAGTGTTTTGACAATTCGGCTGGTATTCTATGAAGGCGAGTACACCCATTATTGCCGCAGGTCGTCTCGGACTGCAGCGTAGCTCTGCTAATGTCATTCGGTGTTGATAGATCTACGTTCAACATGTTCTTTCCATTTGCTGGAACACATCCTTGATCACAAGCAGTGCTATTAACATTAATATCTTCGCTTCTCGCTATCAGATGTCTTCTAAAGCGATGAGTTTCATACCCATCGCTTAAAGAGACCTAATATCGATCTTGACAATTGAAGATTATTTTGTATGAAGGTACTTTAGGAATTAAGCATGCTTTAGATTTTTATTTGGTCAATGTAGATGTGGCCGTCGTCATCACTTACCTTGAGGAAATTGTTATCGTTTGTCATCACCTAAATAAAAAAAAATATCCGAACACCGCGTCAAAAGGGACCGTTCAATAAACAATAAACTTTACAATACCATGAAGCTCGGTAATTTTTTTTATTAGCCAATCTTCGCACCTCGTATAACTTGTGATACAATTCGTATAATTAAGCGATTACCACATCTCGTCCACCGCGTAAAGGCTCGCCCACACTAGCCCTGCGAGCGCGGAATAAATCAACGTTTTTTGTTCCCTTTCTTTTTGTTATTTAATTATCTCTGACTCGAGCGATCCTCGTAAATTGGTGCGTGTGTCAACTGGCAACGTTAATTTACTGATTCGGTAAATTTTGTACACCCTTATATGTATTTGTTTAAGGATAATTTTCGAGTAGCTCGACGGTACATTTAATTTTGGGTGTAACGATAACATCAGTTTTTCGATACCTTTAACGGCATGTTGATAATTGTCAAGCATGTCACTTTGATGCGTTTCATTATATAAGTATTTCATTAAATTACCTTCGTTAGCGCTGATTTTATTGGTAAACGGCTGCATTTACTTTCGTTGCATTTCCAAAAGCAATGCTATAAGAGGAATCCGTGGAGAATTTTTTGAAGTTAATGTCTTCTAGCCTTCGCCTTTGTGCATTTTAATGTGGTTTCCTTAAACAAAATAATGTGAGTATACATATATATAGTATATATATATATATAGTAGTGATAGTATATGTACTATACTCCTACCTACATTCGTCTGTTGGGCAAACAGAGTCGGAAAATCACTATTTACAATGAGTCGAGGTCAAATAGTATAAGACCTAATAGTGTACTTTATTAGGTCTGCAATCTATAGCCGACTATACCAAAACCGGCAAGGGTTTAGTGACTTAACGGTTTTTTAGAAAGTGAATCAGCTGCTACAGTATGTTTTATTTTATCAGTTTATCATGGAATCGATATCTGAAAAAAAAATCTATAAAGACGTGTCATTGTTTACAAAATAAAACAACCCATACACGCTCTCAAAGTCAGATTAATTACCAGCTCCTCGATAAGCACGAAAACTCACGAGCCCTTAATAATAAATAAATTAAAATAAAACATGGTAGCGCATTGGGGAAGAACAAAACAAGTATAAAATTAATTACATCCAATTACCATTGGGGCGGTGGATAAAGAGTGTTATAGGAGCAATCTACGATCTCTGATTTACCTGATAACGCACACATGTGAGCTCAATTAAAAAACGTTTTGGAGTTGAGAAAAAGAAAAACAAGATTATCGTTTTAACGACGTGCCGCTCTTTAAGCTATTGTGTGCTCGTGTGGTGATGCATTTATGTTAAGGTACTGGCTTTTTTTATTAAACATTGACCACCTTAATCTAGTTAAATATAATTTAAATAATAAAATCAACATCGCCTTTGCACGTAACAGCAGTAAAGACAATGCATCTTATGTCAGACTTACTATTTACTATTAGACTATGTGCTCGTTTCAACAACTCATATAAAAAAAACGGCATTGCCGAGGCACAACGGGAATTGTCATATATCATATATCTTCGATTGCTTTTTATCATTCTACCTTCTTAATGACGGAACCTGGCATCGAATATATATCACTGGCGGATTATACAAATGAAGGATACTAAGAAATGTTTATGTAGAACCCGCCAATAAATCTTACTTATTTTACTTATAATATTTACTTATTAGACTTATTACACCATCGCAGCAATATTAAGTTAGATTTACTTTTAAACCTAACAAGACCCTTCTCAGCTATAAGGCTCCAAATCAGACGTTGCGTATTCTACCCCGCAAAGCTCTCGCCACTGCTCCCTTAGTGACGGAGCTTTCGGCTAGCAGTCGAGGACAACAACGAAAACATATGTATATTATTATTTGTCATCTAGGATGAACACAGGTATCTATGGGCATTAGGAGTTTATTGAAACGCAGGTCTTCATATAACACCATCGAAGATATTGGCCTAAAGATGATGATTTTGTCCGGCGAGTATAGGAAACCGTAGGATAATTTACTGGCATTGAGGTACTTCATCTTAATCCTATCCTAGCTCCCCTAGTACTGTAGAAGTCCATAGGTGGAAGTGTTTACCTGGATGACACCCTTACTCGTGTGCCTCCTTGTCTTATAAAAAAAAATCTTCAGAGTGTAGACGCCTCTGCATCTTTTTTGTGATTATGGGCCACAACCCTGCGTCTGTACATATGAGCTCTTTTGTTGTCCTAATTTCGTAAGAAAAAAAAAGATATTTTAATAATTTTATATTTATTATCTTTAGAGAATTTTAGTTATACAGAAATTTGCACGAGTAGCATACTAAATGCGATAAAACGTCCGGTTTAGAGAGGCACATAGATGACGTCACATAATAAACGATCTCAGTGAAAACATTTCTCTAAATAGTATTACGAAAGGTCTATAATAACCAGAAAAACAGCGAAAAGTAGCACCATAACGCTGCTGTGTTTCGTCTGGTGAGCAAAGGGATCCGGAGACCCTTAGTTCTGGTGACGGCATTCCGTCTTAGTCATCAGGGGTGACAACGTAAACATCTGCAATACGATTCCTTATCGAGGGTGAATGTGGCTGTTATGAGACGCTGGAACCACCTACTACTATTATGTACTATGGAGAAACTATGGTGAACTATGTTGCGTTTGCCACCCTCAATACAAAAAAAACATCTAATTAACCAGATGAAGGAAAGTGGATTCTCTCCCATCGTCTTTTTTCAAATCGTTTTAATATCAGCATAGCTTTCACATCGGCTAAAAATATAACTTCTAATGCACGCATACTTTTTTATTTTAAGTTTTGCGACACTCTGGCTTTGTTGCGGTTTTTGTGGTTTTATCACTATAGGTTTAAAATTTCAGGCGTTTTATGTTCAAATATTACGAATCTTTATATATCATCATCGTCTTGATAATAAATTTCGAGCTTACACGGCATATATATATATATATATCATGTATCATATACCATTAGCGTTTTTCAACGTTTGATGCCTAAGAGGTTAAATTCGGGGTTGAAAGTTTATATGGGAAGTTCGTCACTATTGAAGAAAGCATGAAATTAATTCTGAAAGATCTTATTATATATTCTTATTATATATATTTGTTATGTAAAGTTATTATTAATTAATTAATTAATGTTATATATATATTCTTTTTTTCTAAACTTTTTAGGTTTAGAAAAAAAATCATAAATAAGTTTACATGTAAGCTCGATAGATGGCGTTGTGCACTGTTTCTGAATCACGGTATGGTTTCGTTACGCGGCTTTTAGAATATAAAAATTGTTTCTATTTTAATGTGTGTCCTCCCCCTTAAATTCCACTGATCCTAATTAACTATGACGAGCGCATTATTCAATGCTATCTCCATCCTTATCGATTACTTGAAAAAGGATAAAGACAAGGCACCTATTAAAATTAATATCTTTCTTTCACTTGTGATAAAGAAACCGCGCATACTTTATAACGATCTGTTTTGTTATAGTTGGAAATTGAGACTTAACACGGTGGAATAAAGTTCAAAACATTGTATTTAATTTTGATAGTTAAAACAATCCATGGGAAAATCTGGTTACACGGTATTTAATAATTTGATCAAATGACCGATAAAAGCATGAGAGGGTATCAAAATAATTTCGATAACATCTTGATTTGTTCACAGTCAGTTGTTTAGCTTTACGTCGGGTTTGCATAGATAAGCTGCTAGAGTATAAATCATCAATCATCATCATCGCATTTACCAAGTGTTTAGCGGTAAAGGAAAACATTGTGACCAAACCTGCATGCAAGAAATAAAATAAAAATATTTCGAAGAATTGACAGGTCCACCATCCGCTGTGCCGCATGGTAGACTATACTCTAACGCCCTCACCAAAGAGGAGGCCTATTCCCAGCTGTGGTATTTATATATATATATATGCTGTAATACTATACTATTTTCTATAATATCTTGTCATTATACTTTTGTTGCTTAAACAATGCTAGCAATTCTATTGATACTACTAACATCCCCGAAAAACCATGAGACTATTGATACTTGCAGGTCCTGTAAGGTAACACTCTTATTAACTCCTTTCATCTTTTATTCCAATAACTTCTTAACCTAACCTGAGTTAATGCGAGTGATTGTTCGTAAAATATATCTATAATTTTACAGTGGTAGCCAACGTATAAAAACCATGCCATTATATAATAGGAACCCGGAGATATTGGTGAGGGGGCATTCCACCTTTATCCTCATTGGTAACAACGCATATGACTCGTTATCGAGGATTAACGTGGCTATAATGGGCTGCAGGAATCTCTTATAATGAGGTGAGGTGCGAGCTCACTTATCACTCTCAAGACAACAAAGCCGTTACTGCTTAATCGTCAGGGGTGATTCCATTATCTGTATTCAGATACATAGAAAAAACGTTAGAAAATAGTTACTATAAAAATTTTAAATAACTAATTTAAAAACAAATTGACTTAAATTGAATAACTTATTTACGCTACTGCGTCGCGGGTCTTGGTTTTGATTCTCAGATGAGGTACATTATTTGTGTATCATAAATTATTGATTTTCTGGGTGTATCGCATAAAATACATATACTATGTACCGTGTCCCTGACACTGCATCTGCATCTTCCTCCGATAATTTGAATTACAACGGAATAGGGAAGACGGCGAATGTTTGGACGGCAGTGCATCTGCCGACTCCTCTAGTGTTGGCTGTGATCACTTACTATTAGGTGAGGCTGCTTGTCTGCTTGCCACCAATTTTTTTTGTATTTTATTTTATAGAACGACCAATAGAATTACATGTTACTTGTTTAGTGTTACTAGTTAAATAACTTGCTAATCGTGCAAATAAAATCTAGTTGTATTAAGATAATATTAAGATTAAACTAGCTAACAAATTATGAATTAACAATAGTGACACGTCTTCTTTAAAAAATATAAATTGTCACTAAACAGGTTAATAGACTTATCCTTGCTAATAAATTCCTTGAACAGTCCGCTTAGCCCAGGTGTTAGAGAGGGATGCATAAAGTGTGGATTAGGGTATCGCGGTATACGACAGGGAACTTTAAAGGATATTTGGCTCAGCCGCTCGGGGCTATCAATGGATCCGTTAATGAGATTAATGAGTTTATATAAAAATAACATGTCAAGTAACTTATGCTTGTCCGAGAGTGAGTTACTATGCTATATAAAAAAAGTATGCTTTTGTGTTTGTGTAGATGGCAGTAAATATATTCTGCGCAGTTGATGTTCCTATTGTATTGTATCTTATCTATATAGGTATGTACATATGTATTATTGTTTATTTGTATATTTTGTTTTAGCTATTCTTAGTGTATTTTCGTTTTATTAATTAGTTTATTGCTACACCTATCACAATGTCTCACCACATCATGGGTTGACTAGTGGTGAATGCCTTTGGCATTAAGTCCGCTCTTTGTGAATTTCTAATTTTTTCAAGGTTAATGTAATACAGAGTAAATAAATAAATAAAAATAAACGTCATCTGGTGATATTCAGAAGATATCAACGTGATGGAAACCGACCAGTAGGACATCGCCATCGTTAATCAACTAAAGCTATTTGAATTGAGTTCTTAAGTCGTACAACTTTCAACTACCGGATGCAAATTAAGCTTATAATAAAAAGCAAGTACCACGAGCTTCAGACGCTGTTCTCCACAACTTACTAGAATGCGGGATTGTGAATATTTATAACCGGCGGTTTACTAACAGTGCTAAAGTTTAGCGAACTCAGTTAACTGGCGGCGAGGTGAAAGGATTTGCACTAGCACGATTCGGCTCACAATTCGCCCTCGGTTATAAGGTTTACTTTTTTGTTAATATATGAATGTCAGTTTCTTTTTTCTTAGAGAAAACAATCACGATATATGTATATAATATAATAAACAATCATAATATTTAAGAAAATACTTTTTTATGTAAAAAATATGTTCATGACGGAATTTCATCATCAAATTTCATCCTCATCATCTCGATGGCAATCCACCGCTGTGCGCTTCACTTCATTTCCTGCCATGCACAACTACTCTGTGGAATCAGCTGTCGCCAGCGGTCTTTCTGAACCGATACGACTTACGGACCTTCAAGAAGAGAGCCTACACCTTCCTTAAAGTCCGGCAACGCATTTGCTACTCCTCTGGTGTTGCGGATATTCATGGGCAGCACTTACCATCGGGTGGGCTGCATGCTCGTTTGCACCTATTCTATAAATAAATATCCTCATGTCCGATTTTTTTTTTTATATTTCATTGGTTTTGGATTTTTGATGGTCGTACCTTCAACTTCAGTCTGTTATAATATAATATGTCAAAAAATAATGTCATTAGAGTCGACATGAGAACATTGTCGCTATAAATTTACCTATAACATGTTTTATCTGTGATATAGGCAATTGTAGTTTCTAGCGGCATTCTCGACTCGACTGGAGAACTACGCCGCCTTCACAGACAACTATCGTAAAAAAAAGGTTAAAAAAGTGCAGCGTAACGCTGTTGTTTCATGTGGTGAGTGACATGGACATCCATCATCATCATGTACGTTCCTCAGGGATATCAACGCGTATGCACCTTGAGTTTCGGTTGCGGATGGATGTAGTCAACCTTAGCATTATATTTTCTGTGACGGCCGCGTTACGCAGCGATTAGAGTACCGGGCTTTTGTTGTTCCGGTGTTGATTCCGAGTCAAGGAATAACGTTTGTGTATTAGAAATTGTATATTTACTGACCTTGGTGTATTGTGTGCATTGTCGTATCCTTGACACTGCGTCTGTACCTTCCTGCGATCTTGTTGCACGTGCATTACATCGGACTAGGAATAACGAATGCCACTATTTTTTTTATTACATTGTGAGTAAAAAACAAGCACACAGTTCACTTTATGGTAAATGATTCCTGCGCTAGATATCTGAATTCATCCTTGACAAGGAATAATAATGCAGATGCGTCGTTACCCTTGAGGACTGAGATAGAATACCTCATCACCAGTAATAAAGGTCATTCATCAGACGAAACGTAGCAATATTATACTGCTATTTTACGCTGGTATTATGTGACGGCGTGGTCCTACCCCGGTTGAGATGACCACTGTTGCGCTAATGTTAACTATAATTATCCGAAGACATCATCATCATGAAGCTTTTTAATTTCAATCTTCGGCATTAGAAGAGATCAGCGTCAACAAGAAGCACAAGTACGATCGGCACTATACTATTTTCTACGCACTACACATTGTCACACAAATTAATGAACAGAATAAATTAAATCTTTCAAAAAACCATCACATCATTACACTTTAAAAATGAAAACGAAATAACAAAAAAGAATGACTAACCAAATTTTACTGAAGATCAGAACCTTTCGCAGAAACGGTAAAAATATCACGTAATCCCTAAAGTGGTCAGATAGGAAAGAAGATACAAACACAAAATAAATAAGTATCTTCCAGAAATATAAATGATTCAAGTATTTTTTTTCGGATCCGACCTCTTTGGTGCAAACGTAACACTTCCAGTCCGCAAACACCTCGGCGTTCGGACCCGTAGATATTATTTATGGGCCTCGAAGCCCGCTCCGAGGTTTCTCCGCCTTATCAAATTGGCATTTTATTGAATTTCGCAGTGGAAGCACTTTGTGTTGTAATAAATAAATACACTTATATAAAAGCTATTACGTAAGCTTTCTTTCATTCATAATTGAAAAGTGGCAATAGCATAGTTTCGCTCTATATACCTGGCTCATAGATCCTTAGTACGATTCTTAACCAAGAACAACAATATTTCTATAACACAAATTGTCGCATGGTCTATTTGTGTTGTATTTTTTATAATATTAGTAAAGAAAAACGAACACACAATTCACCAGATGGACCCCACGACTAAGAGGAAAGGTCTCGTTCGCGTAATTAAATTCCGCTTTCCTACACTTGCGATGCGTGTATACACGGGCGTGTTCTGTAAGTAGCTGCGTTGTGGCTCCACTACGATTCCAAATTTATGTACAAAATATGTCTCGGTATCTTTTTTTTAAAGAATGCTAGCAGTGCTATTAACGTTACTATATTCCCTTTAACCACTCCTACTAAGCTTAAAATGCTTGTGTACACGACAATAGTCGAATGGCGGATTCGAACCCTGCGACCTCAATTTACGAAGACCGTACCCAAAACAGGCTATTTACGCTTCGCTCTCTCTGTCGTCTTCGTCTTATTGTACATGCGTTACTTTAAACTTGGTGAGCGGATGATGAATCCTGGTGAGTGGTAATCAATATAAAATATCCACGATTAAAATAATAGAAGGTCATTATCGGTGACATAACATAATAGATATGATATAATGTGAACCAGTTCGAACCGACCAACAAGAACGAACCCAAGAAGTCAGAAAGGCACGGTTTTTTTTCTTTTCCAAGATAATCGTTGTAGTACGTAATTCTCCACTAACTTCTTCAAAGCTGCCAAGTTGATGGAACATATAAAATCCCTGAAACGATTAATCTAATGGGAAAATTAAAATATAATAATTGGCGATTGGTGTCACAAATAATATTAATTTAGTTGCACAATTTTATTTAATACAAAATATTTAATTTTGCATTTTCATAATGCTGTTCTTTAGTTAATTTAATATTATATTTTCTTTAGTCCTTATGTGCTTATGCACCTGCTTCATCTGTCATTACTTCCGAGGTTGGCTGTTATAAAATACTTCTAACCAAAGTCAGTCTTTTGTTTGTCTTCTATGTGGCTTATACAAAAAAAGGATGAATAAATATAATACAACAACGAAAACTTTTTAAAAAAAACGTTAATTGTCAGTTATGGTACACAACATAATTTCCAAATGACGGATACGACCGCCCCGTTTCATAGCTGTCAATTCCGAAATAAACAAAATGGTGAAATATGTTCAGCACATAAACATGTCACTCATCTAAGTTTAAAGTCAAACATTTTACGACAGTGTTGTATTAAATATAAACAGAACAGATTCACCATCGATCGACATCTGCGCTAATGAGGAACCAGTGATAGGTGCGTTAACCCTTTTTTTATACCAAAATAAAATTAAAAATGAAACCGATACGCTGATATGTGAGGAACAAAATCGCTCAGATATCGAAATATGATAGATTCAATTTCATAACAAAAACAGTGAATTGTTTCCGGGTATAGAATTTGGTATCTGTGGAGGCAAAAAAAGTTTGGGTAACAATGTTTCTATCCTGTCGAATAATACTTTAATCAAATATTTCTTTTGGCAACTCTCCCATGAGATTAGTTAGTATGCATTGCATGCGATAATAGAAAGCATACATATATGGGGAACAATCTACATTCATTGGCATAATACAGTCAGATCAGAAAATTATTAATTTCTTATAAAGTAATCATTTTTTTTTCCAATTTCGCATAAAGAAACACAGCAGCGTATTGCTGCTATTTTACGTTGAGTTCTGTGACGACTAGGTCTTTCCCTGGTAGCCGAACAATTCGAGCCAGAGACAGAAACAAATTGCGTCGTAGCTATTCCACTGCATTGCAATTAGGTCTGCGTTGAATATACACGTGGTATATAATGTTTTTTAAATATATAAATATACATAACAGACTCGACATATATAAAGTAATAAATACTTGGTGCAGCTTTATTTTATTTTTCAGGTATCCCTATACTCACCCTTACTTTGTCTTCAAGGGTGTGTACCGTACCACTGTTAAATATTATATCACAATAGTGTTACAGCAAATAAATTTGCTACGGTTTGTAATAGAAGCCAGGATTGGGGTCTTAGAAACTAGGATAGTGTTAGACTGTACATGAAATATCTTTGAAATCGAATTATGAACATCGTGCAAAAAACATATACATTCTTAAATTAGTAGGATTACCGTTAATACTAATGAAATAATTAATTCCTGCATCTGCTGCTAAAGGATCGTATATCAGCAAGTTAAGATATAGTTTGTACTTTACAATGAAATGCGCTTAAACGCAACTCAGACTGACGTGAAACTTTGACTTCATTCACGGCTCCTACGGACCAACTCGGATTTCAATTTAGGACAGTAATAGTACTATGTTACCTTCTTGTTATGTGACTGTCTCTTTCCTTCATTAATTGACACATCGCTTCCATTATTTATATCCTAATGAAAAGAAACTATTTTTTATAATTAAGTGATTTGCCTAAGCTTCTAATATTTTTGCGCAGCTTTAAATTTGCTTCGCCACGATCTCATATATTACCATCATTAATTAACTACATGACACTCCGGAGCAACTCACAATCCGGAGAAACTCACAATTCGGAGACTCCTATTACTGATGATGACGACGTATTCCTTTTAAATCCTCAGCAGTGACAATGCATCTGTATTATAACTTATCGAGGCTGTTACGTGGGTATCATCGGGCACGGGAATCCCTTGAATGATGTCATCCTGTTCGATTTCATTCACGGTGATGACATCAACTGCGCAGATTATTTGATGGTGCCGTACGCGTTTGCGCAAACACAGATGCACTCACTCGTCGTCCGATGCATTAAAGTCGGAGGAAGGTTCTCTTCTGAATGAATGGATTCCTCACAGAATACCAGCGTAAAATAGCATCATACATAATGCTGCTGTATTTCATCTGGTGAGTGTAGGTAGGGGTCGGGAGACCTTAATTACTGGTGACGAAGCATTCCATCTCAGTCCTCTAGGGTAACAACGCATCTGCATTATGATTCCTTGTCAAGGATGAATGTAGATGTAGGCCGCAGGAATCACTAGTCATCAGGTGAACTTTGTGTGAGTTTGTTACTCCCAATTTAATAAAAAAAAACTGAAACGAGTCGTGCCTAACCTATTGTATTGCTGTTACATTTTCTCATCTTTGACATTGTCTTTATCTCCTGATAAGACCTGACATCGACTAACTCTTCAATTTACTCTTATGCCTCACCTCACGCTCGTATAGTCCGCAGGTTTCTCTTTCGTTCTAACCCACGACCGTTTGGACTCTCCTGTCGAGGTATTCCCGTCTAGTTGTTCTTTATATATGTATTATATTGTATTGTATATATGTGTTTGATTATATATATTTTTTATTTATTTACTTATTATATTTTATTGACCAACCGGGCGGAGATAGAAATAAATTTCCTCAAAATAATAATAAACCTTATTTGTTAGAATATAGCTACTTGTTAGATACATTATATGTATTATCCACATTTTCTGCCGGTAAGACGTGCAAATATTTATAAAAGCCTTTTACAATATGATATATGGCACTCGTCATTGGTTCTTTTAAAATATCACATCATATATCTTGATTAATTATATTGTATGATTCGATATTTGTGAGTATATAATCAAATTTTAAATTGATTTGAACATTATAATAAATTATATATCATATACCAAATAATATTATATCATATCAATCATAAAATATTAGCTTTATTATTTTTATGGTCAATACTAATTCATTAATATTATTAAGAGAGGTTTAGTCAGTAAGATATTGGTCTATGGTGTAATAACATTTATGTATTAATAACCAAGGGAATCATTGTTTTAAGTAGGTTAAATGTTAATTCCTTAAAACGTTTTGGAAATTTGTTATATATTAGTATTCCCATACAATTACTGAAAACCATAACGCGTTGGTCGTTTTTGTAAAACACATCTGATTTTTAAATCTCAGTGTTTTAACGGTACGAGAATGGGTCTTAATGTGTTTGTTAATCCTGTCTTTCATTAAAGGGTTCCCGCAATCCAGTTACTTATAGCGTGACATCCATCTCAGTTTTTAGAAGATTTGAAACAACTACAAAACTGTTGTTGTATCACAGGTAAACTTTATCCGTAAACTATTATTTGGTTAGTGTATTCTCCCATATAGAACGATCATGCCAGAGCAAATTAGATATTCAAATTAATGAAATTTATTTTTTATATTGATATTTTGCTTGATTTCTTTTGCTTAATTCAAATAACCAATCTTCTTAAGATGATTTAGTGATCTCAAAGTTATAAGCAAGCAGGGCAATCTTTGCTTTGAAACTACTTGCCATTAATTTTCAATGTAATTTTTGGAAATAGGTAAAAGTCTAAAAAAGGTAGGGTAGACACGTTTTTGGAATTAAAGTATTCTCGGCTTCTGATAGAGGAGAGTGGAACGACGTTGTCGGGATGTCGTGGAAGGTGCTAGATTCCTTATTTCGACTGCTAGTTCACTACTGCCAAGTTAACAACTTTTTAGGGCCACATTATTAAAATTTCATCTAACCACTCCATCTAAGTTATATTAGGAGATGGTTCACGATAATAGTCGAAGAGCGAATTCGAACGTATGACCTATGACATTAAGTTTCAAAGATCATACCCTAAACCGTTAGGCTATTAGACGCTTGTGTTCATCATTAATCAGGACCCGTCCATTTAATACATCTCTTATGGAGGGACTATGGTCGGTGAATGAGAGTTTGCAATACTGTTGATCCAATACCCAGTTTTCACTTTAGGTCAACGTATGTAATTCGTCGGTAGTCATAAATTAATTTGTTGCGGCCAAAAGTTCAAAACATTCTTGTGGCTTCGAACATTTTTTATATATCAAAATATAATACGAAAATAACTTCGAGTGAGCTGTATTGTTGCGAACGAATTCTCGTCAGATTATATAAAAAATACGTTTACAAAAAAAGTAATTTCATTAGTGTTCCATTTTCAAATTTAACACGTAATAACACTAAGGTTGTGTATAAGTTGCCAGTATCAAACAAATGAATAAGGAGTATCTAATTTATTTTGACATGACCTTTTATATATCCAGGTATATTCCAGTAAATTTTCATTCGGAGATTTTTTATTCAAATAATGTTATAACGTGAAAAAGTAATACGTTAGCATTAAAAGTAGTAAAATTTCACTTGATATCAAGCCCGTTGCAATATTACGAGCGAAATACACTAATTAATTGACTAATTACTTCAATTATACGTATTTTAATAGACATTAATTTAATGCAGTGCTTGACTAAATCCCACCTGATGTTAAGTACCGACGTAGGCGTTAATGGAAAACCACACTAACTTAATAAATGCCGCATAAGAGGAATGGAATTTATAGGATTGTTGGGAAAATTTGTTTGGGATTTAAACGAAAATTTAAACAAAACATATTTAAATTTACTGTATACCTACATTAACTAAATTATAAAGATGCGATTTTACAATGTTTCACCATCTTTCAGGCAACTTGAGAATATCTTCTTCTAGAACGTCTCAGATTTTGCGGTGATAAATTTTACTATGTCATTTTTTATCTCAAAAAGTTAGGAAGGTTAAGGTTAGGAAAAATATTTCCAACGAACTCCAGGAACTTTTGTCGAGTTCTCAAAGACGCATGAGGCCATGTACAAGTATTGTCCTGATAAAGCGCGACGCTCTTACAAATCGTAATTCCGATTCATTTTATTTTATAATTGCGGGAATATATACTTTTCTGAATGTATCATCTCAGTGCTCAATAAAAGCTTATAAAGCAGGATACCTTAACAATCCATTCAGGCACAAACTGTCGCCTTAGGATATGCTGGTATTTAGGGGTGTGTAAAGGCAGTTAATGTTTGACTCCTAAACATTCTTCGCTTAACATTATAAATGATTAATATTTCATCCCTTGTCAATACTTGCTTAAAAATGGTATCTCTTCGTTGTAGTTTGTAGAGCGAGTCGCAAATGGAAATACGATCCATCAGATATTTCTCCGCTAAATGGTGGGGAACCCATACATCAAAAATATTTGTATAGCCAAGATTCACTACATTTCTGCTAATTCACGAGTCGTATAGCATGGATAACAATCTAACAATATTTCGACATTCATTAGTGCCAACCTGGATGTTCTGAATGTGTTATATTTATGTACCAATTTAGATGTCGATGACACTGCATGTGAAACTTCTTCTACTGTCCAACTATGTTTGTGCAAATTGCTAAGACACTATATTATATCCTGTATAGTTGTTCTCATCTGGTACAATAACCAGGAAATATTTCAACTTACAGGAAATTATTGATTACAGAGAACTGAATGCTAATTAACTGAGAAGTAACTTATGTTAGGGTTCCACCTGATACCGTGTGCAGGGACGCACACGATATCAGGATGGTCGAATGGAAGGGTTCGCTAATTTACATTTTTATTTAATTAAATTGGAACGTAAAAGATTAGTTTCCAGGCCAATAACTATTTGATTCGAATATTTTGTACTGGCAACACTTTAGTTTGTCAGTTGGTCCTTAAAATTATCGAAAAGCTGAGACGTAGAAAAAGGTCGGTTGAACATTCTGACTCGAGCTGTTGGACGAGAAGGTCGTGAGAAAGAATAAAGTTGTGTTCCCTATTACCTGGATTTTCTTCAGTACTTCACCTAGGCATCCTGAAAGTCTAAATTCAGTTCTTAGTATCAGTTATTGTTATACTTATAAGGCTTAATTTACTTTAATAAACAGTTTTCTAAAAATTTTTTTCTGACAAAAGAAAGAAAAAAGTTCTTCGTGGTTAAATTTAATCTTTTCTTAAACTTCAATCAAATTTTATTTTAATAAGAAAATTAAATAACTGTTTGGAATATCGTCTAATTATTAAATTCTCAATTAGTCAAAATTATTTTAAAAATATTTCCCCTTCTTTGTCGCTCCCATCAAAATATTGATTTGTTATATAAATTGCATCAAGCAGTACCAAAGTAGGCAGAAAATAAACGAATCTCGTGATAGAGTTACAAGTAATAAAATCTTTCAAAATACTGCGATGTTTCAAGATTTAAGTGTTTGTGTCGTAAAGCAGCGTTCTGTTTATCTTAGATTGATCTCACGACCTTGAACAGATCTGAGTCAGTGGAGAAACTCGTACAGACGAGGAGCTAGAACCATAATAAAATATTTCTAGCCAGATTTTTAATTACGTATAGCCTTCAAAGGCACAATATTTGACTGTCTGTAACCATGCTCTAAAAGAAATATTAAAATTATTTATGAATCAGGTAAATATAAATTTGCTTTCTAAGTGTTATTAACAGTCGCCCTAGTTTCTAGTGGGATTAGTAATGGGTCCATTCAACTGAGGAAGGAATGTGGTGAATATCACCGTGAAATAGCAGGATAACCCTGTGAGTGAGATCGGGTCCCCGGATTAACCGGCTGACGAGGCTTTCCACGACAGTTCTCAGGGGTGACAACGTATTTTTTTTGTAGAATAGGTTTCAAACGAGCAAGTAGTTCACGTGATTACCAACGCCCATGGACCTCCGCAACACCAGATGTACTCGCAGATGCCATCTGCCGATCTTTAATAAAGTTATCGGTTCTTTTCTTGATGGTACGTTGTATCGGTTCGCGAACACCGCCGGCGGCAGCCGATTCCACAGAGTAGGTTTGAGTGGCAGAAAATTTCAGGTAGGGCGCACAGTGGTGGAAACCTTACCATTGAGATGATGAGGATGAAATTTTGAATGCATGTAGAATCATTATTGAGAAGGAATGTAGATATAATGAGCCGTAGTTGACACTTATCATTAATTGAGACATGTGCTCGTTTGTCACCTCTAATGTTAAAGAAGATGGGTGATCCATGAGACCAATTTTTTTGTAACAGAACACAGAAACAGGAGTATCAATGCGAACACACTTACTTAATTTATATTTGCTCTTTCCTTTTTTTAAATTAATTTTATTACTATGACACATATTCAATAAAAATCTAACAGCCTAGATATATATCCCACTGCTGGGCCTCCTTACCAATGATGGTGTTAGAGCATAATCCATCACGCGGCTCCATTGCGAATTATATTATAGAAATTATATATTTATAATAATTAAAATAATAACAGCCTATTCCTCTAAAATCGTTCCACCACCTTTTTTGTCCTTAAAATCGATCTATGTCCTCACGAAAATTAAGTGGATTTTCAATCATATCAAAATGTTGATATTTTATCCGTAAGTGCCCATTAAAAACACTGAACGGCTGCCTACGAACCGATTAATAATGTATTAACGTTAATGAAATGAATGCATTCATAAGCAATTCCGTGGAACGAATGACTTCATTAATATTGATTTCCTCAATCAATCAATCAATCTTTTGGTATAACTTTATTATGTTTGTTCGGTTTATTAGTGACCCAGTACTACCATGTGGCAAACTAATCATTGCATGTAAATTCAATTCAATTCAAAAAACACTCTTATTCTTTCTTCATCGTCGGGTTAGATACAGATAGCAAATGTGCCTTACAATTTACCATGAGCTTATTTAAACAGCTGTAGATCGGACATATATCGCATGTATAAAATGAGAACGATCGAAATCATCGATAAATGGGTTACGTATTACGATCGTACAATAACTTCATCATCATCATCATTATTTCAGTCCATCACTAGTCCAGTGATGAACGAAGGCCTCCCCTATAGACTGCCACAGAGCACGATCTTGAGCCACCTGCATCCATCGACTTCCCGCAGACTTGCGTAGGTCGTCACTCCATCTAATCGGGGTAGCTCTACGATGCGATGACCAATACGAGGTTGCCACTACATAATTTTTCTTCCACATCGGTTATTGGTTCTACGAGCTATGTGGCTGGTCCACTTCCACCTCGTTTTTCTGAACCTTTGAGCTATAATACATTTTTCTGCAATAAAAACGTCATATTAATGTGGGAAGAGACAAAATGTTATATCGATAAAAGAATAAAGACTATACAATAAAAACTCGACAAAGTATGCTGGAATACAGATCTTGTGATAAAACTAAAATCGAAGAAGTGTTGTGAAATAAAGAGAGATATCGGAATTTATCTTTAAAATAAGAAAGTAATGACGGATCATTTACAATGGAGAAGAGAACATGCAACATTCTGAAATTACGCCTTTGCTGTATGTAAAACGGAGATCAATATTGAAAGATATGGTCATATTTACGCAAGCTAAAAATAAATCTAATTCAGTTGCTCAATAGGCGCTCCAGCTTGTTAAGAAGATCATGGGAGAGGTAACACATATCTGCGTAATCAATGATAGGAATTATTAATGTTTGGACAAACATGACCTTTGCTTTCATGGTAAGGAAATCCTTTAGACGATAATGTTAGTGTAAGGTGACATTGACTTTGCGATTAATTTATGTGACTTATATTCGCCGTTCAAAAGTGTTGTCAATATGATTTTTTAAATAACTAATAAATGTTATTATAATAGAAAGCCTAATTTAGATATTTTATTTATTTTTACTGACAGAATTACCACTTTGTGCTCGTTCACCGTATCAGCAATTAAAACAAACAGATAATTTTCTTTGTAGACACACAATGGTTCGTTGTTACTAGCTCCCTGCTTATAATATACATGTGGCCGACAAACGGGTCGGAGATAAACAAACAGAGATCTATTTCTCTATTCGCAGCGGTTAACAAGCCGTGGCCCGGCCGGCTGCGAAAACATCACTAGGTACAAATGCACGCTTACCGTTCAGCTTCGGAATTATTCAAGGTCACGCGAAGTCATCGACTTATATTAAAATGAAGGTTCTATATATAATTTATTATATACTTAACTACTGAAGCCAATATATATATATATACACGAGTTTTCGCCAGAGAGAACTGGGATGCAACGCCTGTAATTGGGGCTCCCGGATACGAAACTCAAAAGTGTTACGCTATTATTTCTGCGCGGGCGTGGTCGTGCCGATAAATTCGTGATACGCCTAAAACCTAGCAGCCAAGTGGCTCCACTATTGCATAAATCAATGACACAGTTACTACGATAACAACTTAAACTCAGTTTAAGTTGACAAACGACAATAAAGGAAAATAAAATCAGGGCTTACGACCTACACGAAAGTTTTATGCTTTATAGAACTTTGCATGAGCGTGAAGAAAGATAATATCTTTGACCCGAATATGGGCGAAGTGAAAGAAAATTGTAGGAAGCTAGAATATTTATTTATTTAAAATACCAACAAATATTGTATATTTCTTTGGTTGAATCTTTATATGATTAAATTTTGTTTGAGTATATATAATAAATAACACTTTGTAACCAATAGAAATTCTTTAGAGTTTTTCTTAATATTCTGTCATGCTGTCAAAACCCAATTACCGCAGCCGAGCTTATGCACCGTACACCTCTAAGTTACCCTTACTTTATGAAATAAGGTATTATGCGTTTATGCGTAATTAGTTCCATTTCGTTAGTTGGTTCGTCTTCAAAAACCCGTTGGTAACAACAACCTTCATTGGGTGGTATTGGCAATGGCGAAGGCATTGTCGTATTGAGAGACTGTGTATTTTGTCTTATTTGTGATTTAGTTGTTGATTAGTATCGTAAACTTCACGAGTACTGCCGTTATCTGCCGGCCCTCACGTCATAGAGATGAGCGCGTCTAAGTCCGAATTGATTGTCTTAGGACTATTATTGTATCATAAAACCGTGTGCATTAAAACTCATTTAAAAATTAATTTCTTAAAAAATAAAAATCCAAAAAGACAAAGATAGAACGGATGCTACACCTAACCGCAGCAGTGGTACGAGCTTAACAATAATAATAATAATAAATATTATTATCTCTACACTAATAGCACACAATTCTAAATTTGACTGATACCGCATCTGTTCGTCTCTCTCCCACTTGGATCGCTCTATTTGTTCCAAAACATCTGCTTTCTGTCAAGTGTGTCGTAAAAACTTTTAAGGGGATGTAGGACTCAATGAATCCTTTGTAATATAAATCCATACTAATGAAGGAAGTAGTTTACTAGTTATTATATATTTTTAGAAACCACGTTTGTCCCTTCCTCTTTCGTTTTCATTATTTAAATTAAACAATGTATTTAATTATACAAAACATTTAAATGTATAGGCGTCAGTTAAAATATAAATGATATCTTCAAACATTGTTAATTGAAAAAAATATAACAAACATTTGAAACGCACAAAACATGAAAAAAACAACGCGCGAGTTACAAAGCTGTCAAGTTTTGGCGCGAATGGCCGCCATTTTTGATCGCCATGTTGTAAATGCGTGCAATAAATTCAAAGTGCATAAAGGAGTATCTGGCCACACGTAAACCCTGGTGGGCGGAATTCCATTTACATATAAGTTATGACAACTCGTGGCTTTCTTTTGACTACCAAATGGTAACCTGGGCTAACATAATTATTGCAATATATATAAAAGCTTATTTGTAAGTTCCTAATAGTTTGTTTTGTATAGTTACAATGCGACATTTTGCTGTATATAGATGTCGCATTGTAACTTGAATTAAATTTAAGAAACAAACAGTAAAAAGATTTGTTTATATAATAATATTTATTTTAGAAATGCTTGTATTTTAATTTAATATATATAACATTAAATAGTAAACACTAAATAGTAGTTATCTGTAAATAGTAATAAAATTAGGGAATCTCTGAATTTAAGGTCAAATTTGACCATCGGATTGTGACGTCATTAGTGTTTCTTAGATTACGCGGTTTTTTTAAATAATATATGAGGTGTCAAACGAGCACAAAGTTCACCTAGTGGTAAGTGCGGCCCATGACATCTTCGAACATCCTCATGCGACCTTGAAGAGCTCCCCGATCGAGCCGACCCATTAATGCTGCAGCACACTACAACGTGGCGCTGTTATTGTTAAACTGACAAATAGAAAGTATACAAGAAGAATACAGCCAGCAGTAAATTATACAAGACTTAACAGATATCGTTTGAATAATTTATAACATAAACATACGGACAATGCATTCGTTTATTTCTTCAACACGGATTAACAATTAGCCTTTGTAGTTGTTTATTATGACTCACGCCGAGGTCCTTGTTCGGTTTATTTATGGACTCAGCTCTGAACAAATATGTTACGAATTAGGAGTATTCTGCGAAGTCGATATCCAACGTTTTCGCATGTATATCTTGTTCGCAAACGTACATAATTGTGTGGTAAATATGTTCGTGGTTATAATAAAATACCCGACATATTATGTAAATTATCGGTTGTACAGACTATATAGAACGAATTAATCCTGTTTAAACAAACTAGTATGTAAAAATAAAGTCCTAAAAATCTTTATCACTCCTTTTTTATTTCAAATTATAACTAATTAAATTGCCTTCAGTAGTTTTTTTAATACTAATATTTAATTTTCTTTAAATTTTCATCTAGTAACACTATACGAATGATACAATCTAGTGTTGTCAGTATTTCTATAATAAATTGAATTTGTAATTTATTATGTATTACATTTATATTTTAAGCCTTACTTAAACTTCTCAGTCTTTCTTTTTTATCGCAGAGGGAGCAAAACGAGTTGATGGCTCAACTTCTTCCACTAACATCCGCAACTCCAGAGGAATTACAAGCGTCTTGTAAATCTTTTAAATAAGAGTGTTAGGCTGTTTTTAAAAGTCCCTAACTCTTCTTTATCTCAACTACATGTTACATAATATTCAATACTTACATCGGAAATAAACCTTTAGTCTCGATACTTAAAACATAAGGTAAATACTATATACTTAAAAGAATTTTATTTTCGAATTATATTGACCAGTGTGGTCGGCTATCACCGTCATATATATACACCTGATGCTAAGTAATTCCCGCGACCCATGGTAGTCAAGATTAATCCTCGGCAAGTAATCGTAATGCAGATGCATTATAATCCCTTAGGACAAAGATGCTTGCCTCTAGCAATAAGGGATACCTACACTTATCAGATGAAACACAGATAACGCTGCTGCTATTTCGCGCTCGTGTTCTTTTGTCGAGACGACCCTTTCATATTACAATTAGAAAAAAACTGCATATATATATGTCGTTGAAAAAGTTCACTGGATTCCGCAAACGGTGTTGTAAAAATGTATATTTAAAAGCAAGTGAGAATATTTGTTAAAATGCATATGAATTATGTCTCCCCCGAATGCCACATTTGTTCGCTGCCTAATCTTAAGCCGTCGCCACATAAAACAGTCCGCGGCGTTATCTTGGCATATTACACGACGTGCATCCCCATATGATACCGCACACGGACGGTGTTTAGTAAGAAAAACATATTCTCTTTTGGTCCGTAGCAAACTAGACATTACTTGTCTCTTGTGTAGGTGGAAGAAAATATAAAATTGGCGGTGATTATTGAGTGCCTCATCAACGAAGTGTATGGTAAAGATCAGGCCGTTTAGATTCCTTTATAAGGCTTTTCAATTTCTTAAGTTCTACGAAAATTAAAGAATTCTTGACTTCATTGTCACGTTGTCAGACCCTTGTATTGTGACGTCATTAGTCTTTCTTAAACTAAGAGCTTTTTCTCAATAATATAAGTGGGTCTCAAAGGAGCACATAGTTCATGACATCTACAGTCTCAAGTAGATTCGAGATGCCATGCCTATACTTATAATTGGGTAAAGAAATAAATGTTTGGACACTTACTAAATTCACATGATGTCTTGGTTATTGGGCAAAACTTTTGGCCTCGGTTCTGGGTTAATCATCACATCAAGACATCGTTTCACATCTCCGTATAAATAGCGCAGGCAACTCGGTATACGTAACAGACAACGCATGTGCTATCTGAATGTGTATTGTCGCTATTTTTTATATCGATAGTTATCGCTTACAATCAGCTGCTTGTTTCTTACCTATAATATTATATAATAAACGTTTCCACAAAGACCCGGGACGGACACCACACCCAGATCCGACCAGAACCAGCAGTTTGTGATAAACAATTTCTTCCCTTTGAGATGAACCGTGTCCTCGTTTGTTACCTCTAATACTGTAAAAAAATATGCGACGTCGCAAACACGATAAGTACAGCATACCCAGATCTGAATATAAACAATCTGTGATACATAAATACTCACCACGATGTGAACTGTGTTCCCTGTTGTCACCTCTAATCTAATAAAAACAATGCAGCGTCAAAGATTTATACAACGCAGCCGTAACTGGAAAACCAACAATTTGTGATACGAACATTGTTCCTCGTCTGGACATCGAACCCAGAAACCAGACCGGGTACATACAAGCAATCCGAGTAGCACTAGAGTGGAGTCCCCGGTCGCGCCGTGCCCACCCGAATGACACCCTCATTTCACGCCTATTAGTTAAGCTTGTTATACGCGTGGATCTCCATTAAAATGCAAATTGAACACCCTCGAAAATGTTTGTGTAATATATTTTTACTCTTACGTAGCGTAGAGGACCATTCGCGAGTGTATCTGTTCGTAACAATTTAAAGGGATTAATACTAAGCGGTAATATTGTTAAAATTAATTAGGACCTACACCTTCCTTAAAGGCCGGCAACGCATTTGCAACTCCTCTGCTGTTGCGGATGTTCATGGACGGCGGTGACCACTTACCGTCGAGTTGGTTACATGCTCGTTTGCCACCTATTCTAAAAAAAAAAAACAAGGACCAATTTTCTTCTTCTTTTTGTTAAATTGAGAGTAACATACGAGTACACAGTCATCTGATGGCAAGTGATTCCTGCGGCCCATGACATCTACATTCATCCTTGACATGGAATCATGATGCAGATACGTTGTCACCCTTGAGGACTGAGATAGAAGAATGCCTCGTCACCAGTAATAAAGGTCTGCGGATCTCTACACTCACCAGTCGAAACACATCAGCATTATGCTGATTTTACGTTGGTATTGTGTGTGGGCGTGGTCCTACCCCGTTCGAGGTGAACCCATTCATTCATTCTGCAGCCAAAAACAAACTACAGTGCAGCTTTACCGCTGTTAAAATATCTTATATCTTTATAACTTTAGGTTATATATCCCACTGCTGGACATAAGCCTCCTCCCCAGAGAGGGCGGACTTCACATGCCTTCGAAATATTTTTAGGTGGGTTCTCGATGGTATCCTTCATCATCGAGCATGTAAAACTTTAGAGTTCTACAATATCACCTTTAAACCGTATTCATTACAAAAGCACTACAACCGATTCATTCCTCCTTTAAAGAGGGCTAACACCCTCTCTAAAGGCGGACCGTAATAATAATAATAATTTTTATTTCAAGCTCAAATATTATGCTAATAATTTAGTTAATAAGACACTTAATAACTATGTTAGTAACAATACATGTAGATATTTTCGTTCCTAAAATGCTAAAAACATTTATTCCCTGCCACATGCAGTCTTAGGCAGTAATTGACATACTTACAATCTAATGTACCGGCAATCAACTCCAGAATGATCATAATCCACGTCCCGGGTTTATTGGTGATTGTCGGACTTGTGAACACATGTCTTCGAAATATTTTTTTTTAAATTTACTTCTTCGACATGTTTTCCTTCACCGGGCACATGCATCAGCACTTCAAATTGAATTTAACAATTTAAATGGTGCCCGCACCGGGGATCTAATTCGGTTTACTCGCGTACCGTGAATTAATAGCATACACTGAGCTACCACGGTCCCATTTTAATACAAATCTCATATTCTGCAGCGACAAATCCAATATCTGTAAAAGCGCATCACATTAAAATAGCGCCGGGCGGCCGTGGTAATTTCCTGTTCGAACGCCAACATCTTTGTGGATTCATTGTACGCATATATTTATTTATTATAAAAGACACACCAACATCATACATATTACAGAGATCGAATCTTTATATGATTATATACACTAATAACAGATGTGTACAGCACTTGCTAATTAGGTACGTATGTATATCTTATAGATAATAGGCATAAAAGAAAAGAAAAAGTATGATAATTAAAAATGAAAGAGTTCTGACAGATAATATTAACTATAAATGTAAAATAACTACTCTGGCCATAAATACTGTTATATAAAAAGTTTTCTTTTTTTCAACTTTTTAATTATTTTGCATTTCGAACACGTATATTATTTTAAAAAGTTCTTTAAATTTTGCGCCATTTCCCATATTTTTTCGTGTTCATTATCAAACTACAATATGGTATGGGGTGTTAAAGAAAATAGGATTGCAGTGATCGCCTTCCACAAAGTGGGTATGGAGCCGTCGGTCATATTCCAGACACTTCAAAAGCTTCGTATCAGCCGTATGTTCGTATATCGTAATAGATACAACAACACCACTTCCTCTGTCGAAGACCTGAAAAATCGGTGCGGCCGCGTGCTGTTAGAACGACAAGGGCTGTTAATGCTGTTAAACCAGAATTCGTGGAATCCCCAAAAATCTTATCGCGAGAAATGAAGATTCCTGCTAGGACTCTGTCGCGTATTATAAAACAAGACCTGAAGCTCGGTGCTTATCGTCGATATACAGGACATGCCCTAAATCAACCTTTACAATTAAAGAGAGTGAATCGATCAAAACGCCTTCTGTCGCGATACGCAGGTGAAAGGCACAGAAATATCCTCTTTACCGATGAAAAAATGTTCGCGATTGAAGAACACTACAATAAGATGGTCATCATCCTGCGTCAGTGATGTTAGGTGGGGAGTGTCTTATCAAGGAGTCACAAGACTACGGTTTTGTGAAAAAGGAATGAAAACTTCAGCCAAAGTGTATCAAGATACAGTCTTGGACCATGTTGTGCAACCTCTCAGCAACACACTTTTTAAAAATATACCGTGGACTTTCCAGCAGGACTCTGCACTTGGTCACAAGGCAAGAAACTAACTAAGCCTGGCTTGAAACCAACGTTCCGGACTTTATAAGAGCTGAAGACTGGCCCTCATCTAGCCCAGACCTCAACCCTTTAGACTTCAAATTATGGTCAGTTTTAGAAGACATGGCCTGCTCTAAACGACACGGCGACATTGAGTCTCTCAAAAAATCTTTGGATCAAGCAGTGGCGAAATTACCCTTGGAAACAGTGCGTAAATCCAGATTTGTGGCTAAACAGATTAAAGGCGTGTATAAAAGCCAAAGGTGGCCATTTCGAATAGAAATATTTTTTTTAATTTTTTGCTGAGATTAATAAATATGTGGGTATAAATTTTAATAATATTACATTACTTCATAAAAAAATGCATTTTCATTTGTAACAGAATTTATGGCCGGACTAGGTATATATATTCATATGGCATATAACTCGTTATTATTCCTTGAGTAATAAGACGGAATGCCTATCCACTTAGTACACAGTAATAAGGGTCTACAGAACCCTACAATCACCAGATGAAACACATCGGGTTATTAATTAAATTTTAATTAACAACTCTTAGTTTTATTTTTTAGCTATAGACTACAGATGTTTTTTTTTAAAGAACTCTAGCAGTATTTTTAACATTATTAAGATTATTAAGATTCCCGTTAACCACTTTAACTAAGTGCTTGTGCTAGGAATCAAGTCAAATAGTAACTTCGAACTTATGACCTTAAGTTTCGCAGACCTTAAACAATTAGACTATTGACACTTAAATATATACATATATAAATATCTTGTTTTAATAGTTATTAATAGTACACCCTTAATATATGTAACGTGAATTTGATTACTTCCCTCCTCCTTGCATAGTCGGTAAGAATCGTTGGAAATGAAGCCTCCCCCCACAGCCCTTCTCTATAGCGGAAGTGTGGAATACTCGGCAGTGGAAATGGAAAAGCCGTCACCGGATGTGACCGGCACAGGTGTAGATTATTCCTTTCGGAATAAACATGACACAGGCAACGATTTCAGTTGGAAAACGTTGATATGTAAGATATTGGACAAGATCGTGTCACTTGTATTAGAATTAAAAGACAAGGAAACGTATTACGTATAAATTAAAATAAATAGAATCAAAAATATGAGAAAATAAATTAAAGTTCTAACGTAGAAAGCTACTAATAAACTTGAAAAATAGATAGAAAGATATAAATATATATATATATATATATATATATATATATATATATATATATATATATATATATATATATTATATATATTTAAGAAATATATAACATATTGTTTGCTTTTTAGTAAGGTACACGTAAAAGCATGGTCTTTCAAACAAATTTGACGTCTATAATAAATCTTTTTGTTTATTATATTATGGGTGAAGAAAGATCTCGCAGTTCCACTGATGGTACCTAATTATTGCTGCCCGCGACATCTTCATGTATCTTCAACAAAGTTTCAGAATGCAAATTCGTTGTCACCCCTAAGAATCGATATGAATAGCCTCGTTATTTATAATTGGGTCTCTGGAACTCATAATATTTTACGATGGCATTTTGTGATAGTCTTGTTCATTCTCGATTGAATTTAATGCTGCTGCAAGATACCACATACAGTCTGTCTATACCATTGTAACGAACTAAACGAAAGACTCAAGTCTCCTCTTTGTATTCATATTAATGCTTACTAGTTTATGCGGTACATTTAATAATTTTAAAACTCAAAAAACAAAAATAATAAAAAATGGTGAAGCCACTACTACTACTAACAACTATCACTAAAATAAGAATATCGGATTTTCAATACTGCTAACTAAGGAAGACATTTTATAGTAAGTATTCTTCATCGTCAGCTCAGCTCATCACCAATCAACTGCTGAACGTAAGTCTTCCACGAAGTAAGATCCTAAGCCACTTGCATCCATCAACTTCCCGTAGACTTGCATGGATCGTCACCACATATAGTGGGGGTCGTTTTAACAGCTAAAATATTCTTATCTTTGTTTAAATAGAGACCAACACGATGATACTGTGTAATGCTGCCCTACAACGAACTCCTTGTGTGCTATTTTAACATGGTTTTATTAGTTGGAACTGTATGTGCTTATATATGTACATATGAATGTATAAGACGACCTTTTGGTCGATATATTTATTTATTTATTTACTCTTTGTTGCATTAACCTTAACATAGTTAAAAGTTCACAAAGGGCGGACTTAATGCCAAAGGCATTCTCTACCTGTCAACACAAGGTGTGGTGAGAGAGGTGTAGCAATAAAATAATTAATAAAAAGAGAAAATAAAACTAATAATAACTAATACTTGCAAAGAATGTTACATATAATACATTCACACTACAGCTACTTTCTAGATGAAGCATGGATGGGTCAGATCGACCGGTCATCAATCCCTCGTAAAATATTAGCGTGAAATAGCGTCATAGTGCTTCCGTGTTTAGTATAGGGATTCAGAAACTCAATAAATGGTGACGAGGCATTCCATCTCGATCCTCGGGGGATACAAGGCATATGCATCTTAACTATTTATTGGGGATTCATGGGTCATGGGTTGTATTCATCACTTACTATAGGGTAAACTGTGTGCTGTGTCGTCCCTAAAATTTAAAAAAAATCAGTTTCTTTCACAGCCACTTCCCGCAGCCCGTCATAGGTCGTTACTCCATTTAGTGGAAGGTCATTCTACATCGCGGTGGCGAATACGAGAGTACCTTCTTGTGTTTATTATGGTTTGTCTGACAGCGGAGATAAATCAGTCTTAACCATTATCGAAATTTTAAATTCAACCTTCCTACGTAGATTTAAATTCATAAAAATAGGAGAGCCCTCTAACACTGTTACAGTACAACGAAAGTCCACTCAAATTACTTTCTAACATGCGTCCGGACGACGGTAATCGAATTGCAGACCGAGCGCCTGTCCGTTTAATTGCTCTGTGCAGGCAGCGGATTGAGAAAAGTCTCTGCATTTGTCGCTTGATCTGCGAGGGCAATTAGTAGTGGTTAATGATAGAGATGGGGTTTTCTTTTATAAATGAGGGGTGACTATAATTTTGTTCGAATCATGTTTACCGCGGGCCGTTCCATTGCAGGACCGTTTGTCACATCGTCAGGTTCACGTCAATATTCGAATGGTGAATTCGTACATACGATCTTAAGTTTCGCAGTCTCTACGATAAACATAAAACCGTGAGTAGTAATGGCCGGTGGTTTCAATTAATATATTTATACATATTTATATTAAGCAAAATAAATGAAAGAGTGCGATTTCGAACACAAAACCGTCACCAGTAATGGCCGGTGGTTTCAATTAATATATTTATACATATTTATATTAAGCAAAATAAATGGAAGACTGCTATGTTGAACACAAAACCGTCACCAGTAATGGCCGGTGATTTCAATTTTTATTTTAGTACATATTTATATTAAGCAAAATAAATGAAAGAGTGCGATTACGAACACAAAACAGTCGCCAGTAATGACCGGTGGTATTAATTTATGTATTCATATAAAGCAAAATAAATGAAAGAGAGCAATTTCAGACACAAAACCGTCGCCAGTAATAGTCGGTGGTTTCAATTAGCCGCGTCTAGATAAGTTGCGATGATAAGAAGTGCAGGATTTATCCGTTAACGGGCTATTACCGTCTCAGTCGAGGACTTCATCTCGCACTCATGTGTATCTTCTTTTGGAATTGATTTGGATAATATTATATTACTAAAATAATATTATCCGAAATTACTTAAGAATTTTATTACCATATGCTATACTGAACATATTTGAAAATTAATGCAATAACTTTTCACATAATTTTAAAATAGCGTATATTTATTTTAAAATTAATTACGATATATTCTTCAAATATATTTTGATAGCTTTTCAGCTGTAGCTGAAAGATAAAAACACAAGAAATAACTTCATGTGAGTATTATTTTTATTTATTTATGTATTATTAAGAAAACAAACAGCGTCTTTTACAAACTTAAAATAAATAATATAAATAATATAAAACCAACATCAGGTTTTCTTAATTATCTACTAAGTTGCTCGTATCGTGTTTAACGAAATAAATCTGAACTAAATTATTACACTCGAAAGACCACGGATAACCAGCTAGATAATTCAGATGTATAAAAGTGGATCTATATACAGGAAGTGTTTAGAATTTACGAACTATTGCATGAATGACTCCTTTCCTTCCTTCCTTTATAAATTTGGATTTTCTTCCTGTAAACTGTAAACAAGTCCACATGATAAAAGCATGGGTAATATTAGGTGTTTAACTATGAAATTGCCGTTCTTCAGTATTGGCCATATCAAACCAAAAATTTTTGTCCACACATAATGGATACTTTAAAATTCGTGTAATTATGGAATAGGAGTTTCGTCGTGGCATCAACGCGGCACAAACGGCACGTAACATCAACAACGTTTACGGAGAGAACTTTACAAACGAACGCACATATAATAACGGGTTATTGGTTTGCCCGGTTCCGTTCTGGAAATTGAACTTGAAAATTTGATTTGATAAATGAACCTCGTGGTCGTCCGGACAATGGTCAACAATGATGAATTAAAGGCGATGAACTGATGACGAAAAGCTGATGATACTCAATCTACAGCCGAGCTAGCAGCAGCTTTTGATGTTAACATCAAAACAATATTGGTCCATTTGCGACAAATTTGCAAGGTAAAAAAGCTTAATAGAAGGGTGCCCCACGAATTTAACGATTGCCAGCGCAACGTACTCGTTGAGACCTGCCTTGCGCTGATCAACAGGCACAGATATGAAAGAATTTTGAACCGAATTGTTACGTGCGACGATAAGTGGATTCTGTTCGACAATAGAAAGTGCTCAGCAAGTTGGTTAGATCCTGGTTCAGTACCAAAACAATGCCCTAAACGAACAATGACCTCTAGAAAGTTGATGGTCACTGTTTGTCGGCATGAGCATTACTGCAGATGTGTACTGTGAACATACACCTGCAACCAGCTTTGGTCAATCGGTCGTCGCCGCTGCTCCTACACGACAACGCGCGAACCCATACTGCACAACAGACAGTCTCAAGCTGCAAGAGTTGGGGTTGGAAATTCTCCCTCATCCACCGCATTCACCAGACCTTGCACCCACCGACTATTACTTTTCCAAAATTTGACAACTTTTAGCGGGCTAAAATTCAATTCCCAAGAGGCAGTACAAAATGCCTTTGAAGGGTTTGTTGCCTCCCGTCCAGCTAATTTTTACAAGAAGGAGATCAATAAACTACCACTGCGTTGGCAAAGATGCATTGATTACATGGGTGATTACTTTGAATAACAGAAATGAAAAAGTTTGAAAAAAAATACTTTAACTTTTTCATACAAAACGGCAATTTCATAGGCAAAAACTATTACTTTTTTATGTTTAATATCTACTTAACTTATTGTTATGATCCATTATACCCTTTATATATTAGTTTATTGTTTAACAGTGTAGTCATACTGTAGATGGTTTCTAGCATCAAGCTAAATGGGTTCGCTCGAGGCTCGAAGGATCTGATTCGGAATACCAGCAGTAGAATAGCAGCATCACCGTGCTGTGTTTCGGATGGTGAGTGTAGGGTGTCTTCGGCCTAATTAGAGGTAACGAACCTCATACACCTTTGTTGTAATAATATTTTATGTTCATTCTAAGAGTGCAATGAAATTTAAACTTAATTTTGGTCGTAATTTTTTTTTATTTGAAAATTATATCTATCGAGATCTAGTTTACAGATAAACAGCATTTGTAGATATACCTATGAATTAAACTGAAAAAAGCAGAACCCATGGTAACTCACTGTTACCAATTGGTACTGTTGGTAATTGAACTCGATTATATTTTTAGTAAAAAAAATCGTATTTAACTATAAATATAATACGGTACCGTAAGTATAGAGCTGAGCTTAATATTTGCAAATAAGACACACCATGTTGTGCAACCTCTCTGCAACACACTTTTTAAAAATATACCGTGGACTTTCCAGCAGGACTCTACACTTGGTCACAAGGCAAGAAACTAACTAAGCCTGGCTTGAAACCAACGTTCCGGACTTTATAAGAGCTTAAGACTGGCCCTCATCTAGCCCAGACCTCAACCCTTTAGACTTCAAATTATGGTCAGTTTTAGAAGACATGGCCTGCTCTAAACGACACGGCGACATTGAGTCTCTCAAAAAATCTTTGGATCAAGCATTGGCGAAATTACCCTTGGAAACAGTGCGTAAATCCAGATTTGTGGCTAAACAGATTAAAGGCGTGTATAAAAGCCAAAGGTGGCCATTTCGAATAGAAATATTTTTTTTAAATTTTTGCTGAGATTAATAAATATGTGGGTATAAATTTTAATAATATTACATTACTTCATAAAAATGCATTTTCATTTGTAACAGAATTTATGGCCGGACTAGGTATATATATTCATATGGCATATAACTCGTTATTATTCCTTGAGTAATAAGACGGAATGCCTATCCACTTAGTACACAGTAATAAGGGTCTACAGAACCCTACAATCACCAGATGAAACACATCGGGTTATTAATTAAATTTTAATTAACAACTCTTAGTTTTATTTTTTAGCTATAGACTACAGATGTTTTTTAAAGAACTCTAGCAGTATTTTTAACATTATTAAGATTATTAAGATTCCGTTAACCACTTTAACTAAGTGCTTGTGCTAGGAATCAAGTCAAATAGTAACTTCGAACTTATGACCTTAAGTTTCGCAGACCTTAAACAATTAGACTATTGACACTTAAATATATACATATATAAATATCTTGTTTTAATAGTTATTAATAGTACACCCTTAATATATGTAACGTGAATTTGATTACTTCCCTCCTCCTTGCATAGTCGGTAGAATCGTTGGAAATGAAGCCTCCCCACAGCCCTTCTCTATAGCGGAAGTGTGGAATACTCGGCAGTGGAAATGGAAAAGCCGTCACCGGATGTGACCGGCACAGGTGTAGATTATTCCTTTCGGAATAAACATGACACAGGCAACGATTTCAGTTGGAAAACGTTGATATGTAAGATATTGGACAAGATCGTGTCACTTGTATTAGAATTAAAGACAAGGAAACGTATTACGTATAAATTAAAATAAATAGAATCAAAATATGAGAAAATAAATTAAAAGTTCTAACGTGAAAGCTACTAATAAACTTGAAAAATAGATAGAAAGATATAAATATATATATATATATATATATATATATATATATATATATATATATATATATATATTTATATATATTTAAGAAATATATAACATATTGTTTGCTTTTGAGTAAGGTACACGTAAAAGCATGGTCTTTCAAACAAATTTGACGTCTATAATAAATCTTTTTTTTTATTATATTATGGGTGAAGAAAGATCTCGCAGTTCCACTGATGGTACCTAATTATTGCTGCCCGCGACATCTACATGTATCTTCAACAAAGTTTCAGAATGCAAATTCGTTGTCACCCCTAAGAATCGATATGAATAGCCTCGTTATTTATAATTGGGTCTCTGGTACTCATAATATTTTACGATGGCATTTTGTGATAGTCTTGTTCATTCTCGATTGAATTTAATGCTGCTGCAAGATACCACATACAGTCAGTCTATACCATTGTAACGAACTAAACGAAAGACTCAAGTCTCCTCTTTGTATTCATATTAATGCTTACTAGTTTATGCGGTACATTTAATAATTTTAAAACTCAAAAACAAAATAATAAAAATGGTGAAGCCACTACTACTACTAACAACTATCACTAAAATAAGAATATCGGATTTTCAATACTGCTAACTAAGGAAGACATTTTATAGTAAGTATTCTTCATCGTCAGCTCAGCTCATCACCAATCAACTGCTGAACGTAAGTCTTCCACGAAGTAAGATCCTAAGCCACTTGCATCCATCAACTTCCCGTAGACTTGCATGGATCGTCACCACATATAGTGGGGGTCGTTTTAACAGCTAAAATATTCTTATCTTTGTTTAAATAGAGACCAACACGATGATACTGTGTAATGCTGCCCTACAACGAACTCCTTGTGTGCTATTTTAACATGGTTTTATTAGTTGGAACTGTATGTGCTTATATATGTACATATGAATGTATAAGACGACCTTTTGGTCGATATATTTATTTATTTATTTACTCTTTGTTGCATTAACCTTAACATAGTTAAAAGTTCACAAAGGGCGGACTTAATGCCAAAGGCATTCTCTACCTGTCAACACAAGGTGTGGTGAGAGAGGTGTAGCAATAAAATAATTAATAAAAGAGAAAATAAAACTAATAATAACTAATACTTGCAAAGAATGTTACATATAATACATTCACACTACAGCTACTTTCTAGATGAAGCATGGATGGGTCAGATCGACCGGTCATCAATCCCTCGTAAAATATTAGCGTGAAATAGCGTCATAGTGCTTCCGTGTTTAGTATAGGGATTCAGAAACTCAATAAATGGTGACGAGGCATTCCATCTCGATCCTCGGGGGATACAAGGCATATGCATCTTAACTATTTATTGGGGATTCATGGGTCATGGGTTGTATTCATCACTTACTATAGGGTAAACTGTGTGCTGTGTCGTCCCTAAAATTTAAAAATCAGTTTCTTTCACAGCCACTTCCCGCAGCCCGTCATAGGTCGTTACTCCATTTAGTGGAAGGTCATTCTACATCGCGGTGGCGAATACGAGAGTACCTTCTTGTGTTTATTATGGTTTGTCTGACAGCGGAGATAAATCAGTCTTAACCATTATCGAAATTTTAAATTCAACCTTCCTACGTAGATTTAAATTCATAAAAATAGGAGAGCCCTCTAACACTGTTACAGTACAACGAAAGTCCACTCAAATTACTTTCTAACATGCGTCCGGACGACGGTAATCGAATTGCAGACCGAGCGCCTGTCCGTTTAATTGCTCTGTGCAGGCAGCGGATTGAGAAAAGTCTCTGCATTTGTCGCTTGATCTGCGAGGGCAATTAGTAGTGGTTAATGATAGAGATGGGGTTTTCTTTTATAAATGAGGGGTGACTATAATTTTGTTCGAATCATGTTTACCGCGGGCCGTTCCATTGCAGGACCGTTTGTCACATCGTCAGGTTCACGTCAATATTCGAATGGTGAATTCGTACATACGATCTTAAGTTTCGCAGTCTCTACGATAAACACAAAACCGTGACCAGTAATGGCCGGTGGTTTCAATTAATATATTTATACATATTTATATTAAGCAAAATAAATGAAAGAGTGCGATTTCGAACACAAAACCGTCACCAGTACTGGCCGGAGGTTACAATTTACATATTAGTACACATTATTTATATTAAGCAAAATAAATGGAAGACTGCTATGTTGAACACAAAACCGTCACCAGTAATGGCCGGTGATTTCAATTTTTATTTTAGTACATATTTATATTAAGCAAAATAAATGAAAGAGTGCGATTACGAACACAAAACAGTCGCCAGTAATGACCGGTGGTATTAATTTATGTATTCATATAAAGCAAAATAAATGAAAGAGTGCGATTTCGAACACAAAACCGTCGCCAGTAATAGTCGGTGGTTTCAATTAGCCGCGTCTAGATAAGTTGCGATGATAAGAAGTGCAGGATTTATCCGTTAACGGGCTATTACCGTCTCAGTCGAGGACTTCATCTCGCACTCATGTGTATCTTCTTTTGGAATTGATTTGGATAATATTATATTACTAAAATAATATTATCCGAAATTACTTAAGAATTTTATTACCATATGCTATACTGAACATATTTGAAAATTAATGCAATAACTTTTTCACATAATTTTAAAATAGCGTATATTTATTTTAAAATTAATTACGATATATTCTTCAAATATATTTTGATAGCTTTTCAGCTGTAGCTGAAAGATAAAAAACACAAGAAATAACTTCATGTGAGTATTATTTTTATTTATTTATGTATTATTAAGAAAACAAACAGCGTCTTTTTACAAACTTAAAATAAATAATATAAATAAATATAAAACCAACATCAGGTTTTCTTAATTATCTACTAAGTTGCTCGTATCGTGTTTAACGAAATAAATCTGAACTAAATTATTACACTCGAAAGACCACGGATAACCAGCTAGATAATTCAGATGTATAAAAGTGGATCTATATACAGGAAGTGTTTAGAATTTACGAACTATTGCATGAATGACTCCTTTCCTTCCTTCCTTTATAAATTTGGATTTTCTTCCTGTAAACTGTAAACAAGTCCACATGATAAAAAGCATGGGTAATATTAGGTGTTTAACTATGAAATTGCCGTTCTTCAGTATTGGCCATATCAAACCAAAAAATTTTTTGTCCACACATAATGGATACTTTAAAAATTCGTGTAATTATGGAATAGGAGTTTCGTCGTGGCATCAACGCGGCACAAACGGCACGTAACATCAACAACGTTTACGGAGAGAACTTTACAAACGAACGCACATATAATAACGGGTTATTGGTTTGCCCGGTTCCGTTCTGGAAATTGAACTTGAAAATTTGATTTGATAAATGAACCTCGTGGTCGTCCGGACAATGGTCAACAATGATGAATTAAAGGCGATGAACTGATGACGAAAGCTGATGATACTCAATCTACAGCCGAGCTAGCAGCAGCTTTTGATGTTAACATCAAAACAATATTGGTCCATTTGCGACAAATTTGCAAGGTAAAAAAGCTTAATAGAAGGGTGCCCCACGAATTTAACGATTGCCAGCGCAACGTACTCGTTGAGACCTGCCTTGCGCTGATCAACAGGCACAGATATGAAAGAATTTTGAACCGAATTGTTACGTGCGACGATAAGTGGATTCTGTTCGACAATAGAAAGTGCTCAGCAAGTTGGTTAGATCCTGGTTCAGTACCAAAACAATGCCCTAAACGAACAATGACCTCTAGAAAGTTGATGGTCACTGTTTGTCGGCATGAGCATTACTGCAGATGTGTACTGTGAACATACACCTGCAACCAGCTTTGGTCAATCGGTCGTCGCCGCTGCTCCTACACGACAACGCGCGAACCCATACTGCACAACAGACAGTCTCCAAGCTGCAAGAGTTGGGGTTGGAAATTCTCCCTCATCCACCGCATTCACCAGACCTTGCACCCACCGACTATTACTTTTTCCAAAATTTGACAACTTTTTAGCGGGCTAAAAATTCAATTCCCAAGAGGCAGTACAAAATGCCTTTGAAGGGTTTGTTGCCTCCCGTCCAGCTAATTTTTACAAGAAGGAGATCAATAAACTACCACTGCGTTGGCAAAGATGCATTGATTACATGGGTGATTACTTTGAATAACAGAAATGAAAAAGTTTGAAAAAAAATACTTTAACTTTTTCATACAAAACGGCAATTTCATAGGCAAAAACTATTACTTTTTTATGTTTAATATCTACTTAACTTATTGTTATGATCCATTATACCCTTTATATATTAGTTTATTGTTTAACAGTGTAGTCATACTGTAGATGGTTTCTAGCATCAAGCTAAATGGGTTCGCTCGAGGCTCGAAGGATCTGATTCGGAATACCAGCAGTAGAATAGCAGCATCACCGTGCTGTGTTTCGATGGTGAGTGTAGGGTGTCTTCGGCCTAATTAGAGGTAACGAACCTCATACACCTTTGTTGTAATAATATTTTATGTTCATTCTAAGAGTGCAATGAAATTTAAACTTAATTTTGGTCGTAATTTTTTTATTTGAAAATTATATCTATCGAGATCTAGTTTACAGATAAACAGCATTTGTAGATATACCTATGAATTAAACTGAAAAAGCAGAACCCATGGTAACTCACTGTTACCAATTGGTACTGTTGGTAATTGAACTCGATTATATTTTAGTAAAAAATCGTATTTAACTATAAATATAATACGGTACCGTAAGTATAGAGCTGAGCTTAATATTTGCAAATAAGACACACCATGTTGTGCAACCTCTCTGCAACACACTTTTTAAAAATATACCGTGGACTTTCCAGCAGGACTCTACACTTGGTCACAAGGCAAGAAACTAACTAAGCCTGGCTTGAAACCAACGTTCCGGACTTTATAAGAGCTTAAGACTGGCCCTCATCTAGCCCAGACCTCAACCCTTTAGACTTCAAATTATGGTCAGTTTTAGAAGACATGGCCTGCTCTAAACGACACGGCGACATTGAGTCTCTCAAAAAATCTTTGGATCAAGCATTGGCGAAATTACCCTTGGAAACAGTGCGTAAATCCAGATTTGTGGCTAAACAGATTAAAGGCGTGTATAAAAGCCAAAGGTGGCCATTTCGAATAGAAATATTTTTTTTAATTTTTTGCTGAGATTAATAAATATGTGGGTATAAATTTTAATAATATTACATTACTTCATAAAAATGCATTTTCATTTGTAACAGAATTTATGGCCGGACTAGGTATATATATTCATATGGCATATAACTCGTTATTATTCCTTGAGTAATAAGACGGAATGCCTATCCACTTAGTACACAGTAATAAGGGTCTACAGAACCCTACAATCACCAGATGAAACACATCGGGTTATTAATTAAATTTTAATTAACAACTCTTAGTTTTATTTTTAGCTATAGACTACAGATGTTTTTTAAAGAACTCTAGCAGTATTTTTAACATTATTAAGATTATTAAGATTCCCGTTAACCACTTTAACTAAGTGCTTGTGCTAGGAATCAAGTCAAATGGTAAATTCGAACTTATGACCTTAAGTTTCGCAGACCTTAAACAATTAGACTATTGACACTTAAATATATACATATATAAATATATTATTTTAATAGTTATTAATAGTACACCCTTAATATATGTAACGTGAATTTGATTACTTCCCTCCTCCTTGCATAGTCGGTAAGAATCGTTGGAAATGAAGCCTCCCCCCACAGCCCTTCCCTATAGCGGAAGTGTGGAATACTCGGCAGTGGAAATGGAAAAGCCGTCACCGGATGTGACCGGCACAGGTGTAGATTATTCCTTTCGGAATAAACATGACACAGGCAACGATTTCAGTTGGAAAACGTTGATATGTAAGATATTGGACAAGATCGTGTCACTTGTATTAAATTAAAAGACAAGGAAACGTATTACGTATAAATTAAAATAAATAGAATCAAAAAATATGAGAAAATAAATTAAAGTTCTAACGTAGAAAGCTACTAATAAACTAGAAAAAATAGATAGAAAGATATAAATATATATATATATATATATATATATATATATATATATATATATATATATATATTTATATATATTTAAGAAATATATAACATATTGTTTGCTTTTTAGTAAGGTACACGTAAAAGCATGGTCTTTCAAACAAATTTGACGTCTATAATAAATCTTTTTTTTTATTATATTATGGGTGAAGAAAGATCTCGCAGTTCCACTGATGGTACCTAATTATTGCTGCCCGCGACATCTACATGTATCTTCAACAAAGTTTCAGAATGCAAATTCGTTGTCACCCCTAAGAATCGATATGAATAGCCTCGTTATTTATAATTGGGTCTCTGGTACTCATAATATTTTACGATGGCATTTTGTGATAGTCTTGTTCATTCTCGATTGAATTTAATGCTGCTGCAAGATACCACATACAGTCAGTCTATACCATTGTAACGAACTAAACGAAAGACTCAAGTCTCCTCTTTGTATTCATATTAATGCTTACTAGTTTATGCGGTACATTTAATAATTTTAAAACTCAAAAACAAAAATAATAAAAATGGTGAAGCCACTACTACTACTAACAACTATCACTAAAATAAGAATATCGGATTTTCAATACTGCTAACTAAGGAAGACATTTTATAGTAAGTATTCTTCATCGTCAGCTCAGCTCATCACCAATCAACTGCTGAACGTAAGTCTTCCACGAAGTAAGATCCTAAGCCACTTGCATCCATCAACTTCCCGTAGACTTGCATGGATCGTCACCACATATAGTGGGGTCGTTTTAACAGCTAAAATATTCTTATCTTTGTTTAAATAGAGACCAACACGATGATACTGTGTAATGCTGCCCTACAACGAACTCCTTGTGTGCTATTTTAACATGGTTTTATTAGTTGGAACTGTATGTGCTTATATATGTACATATGAATGTATAAGACGACCTTTTGGTCGATATATTTATTTATTTATTTACTCTTTGTTGCATTAACCTTAACATAGTTAAAAGTTCACAAAGGGCGGACTTAATGCCAAAGGCATTCTCTACCTGTCAACACAAGGTGTGGTGAGAGAGGTGTAGCAATAAAATAATTAATAAAAAGAGAAAATAAAACTAATAATAACTAATACTTGCAAAGAATGTTACATATAATACATTCACACTACAGCTACTTTCTAGATGAAGCATGGATGGGTCAGATCGACCGGTCATCAATCCCTCGTAAAATATTAGCGTGAAATAGCGTCATAGTGCTTCCGTGTTTAGTATAGGGATTCAGAAACTCAATAAATGGTGACGAGGCATTCCATCTCGATCCTCGGGGGATACAAGGCATATGCATCTTAACTATTTATTGGGGATTCATGGGTCATGGGTTGTATTCATCACTTACTATAGGGTAAACTGTGTGCTGTGTCGTCCCTAAAATTTAAAAAATCAGTTTCTTTCACAGCCACTTCCCGCAGCCCGTCATAGGTCGTTACTTCATTTAGTGGAAGGTCATTCTACATCGCGGTGGCGAATACGAGAGTACCTTCTTGTGTTTATTATGGTTTGTCTGACAGCGGAGATAAATCAGTCTTAACCATTATCGAAATTTTAAATTCAACCTTCCTACGTAGATTTAAATTCATAAAAATAGGAGAGCCCTCTAACGCTGTTACAGTACAACGAAAGTCCACTCAAATTACTTTCTAACATGCGTCCGGACGACGGTAATCGAATTGCAGACCGAGCGCCTGTCCGTTTAATTGCTCTGTGCAGGCAGCGGATTGAGAAAAGTCTCTGCATTTGTCGCTTGATCTGCGAGGGCAATTAGTAGTGGTTAATGATAGAGATGGGGTTTTCTTTTATAAATGAGGGGTGACTATAATTTTGTTCGAATCATGTTTACCGTGGGCCGTTCCATTGCAGGACCGTTTGTCACATCGTCAGGTTCACGTCAATATTCGAATGGTGAATTCGTACATACGATCTTAAGTTTCGCAGTCTCTACGATAAACATAAAACCGTGAGTAGTAATGGCCGGTGGTTTCAATTAATATATTTATACATATTTATATTAAGCAAAATAAATGAAAGAGTGCGATTTCGAACACAAAACCGTCACCAGTACTGGCCGGAGGTTACAATTTACATATTAGTACACATTATTTATATTAAGAAAAATAAATGGAAGACTGCTATGTTGAACACAAAACCGTCACCAGTAATGGCCGGTGATTTCAATTTATATTTTAGTACATATTTATATTAAGCAAAATAAATGAAAGAGTGCGATTACGAACACAAAACAGTCGCCAGTAATGACCGGTGGTATTAATTTATGTATTCATATAAAGCAAAATAAATGAAAGAGAGCAATTTCGAACACAAAACCGTCGCCAGTAATAGTCGGTGGTTTCAATTAGCCGCGTCTAGATAAGTTGCGATGATAAGAAGTGCAGGATTTATCCGTTAACGGGCTATTACCGTCTCAGTCGAGGACTTCATCTCGCACTCATGTGTATCTTCTTTTGGAATTGATTTGGATAATATTATATTACTAAAATAATATTATCCGAAATTACTTAAGAATTTTATTACCATATGCTATACTGAACATATTTGAAAATTAATGCAATAACTTTTTCACATAATTTTAAAATAGCGTATATTTATTTTAAAATTAATTACGATATATTCTTCAAATATATTTTGATAGCTTTTCAGCTGTAGCTGAAAGATAAAAAACACAAGAAATAACTTCATGTGAGTATTATTTTTATTTATTTATGTATTATTAAGAAAACAAACAGCGTCTTTTACAAACTTAAAATAAATAATATAAATAAATATAAAACCAACATCAGGTTTTCTTAATTATCTACTAAGTTGCTCGTATCGTGTTTAACGAAATAAATCTGAACTAAATTATTACACTCGAAAGACCACGGATAACCAGCTAGATAATTCAGATGTATAAAAGTGGATCTATATACAGGAAGTGTTTAGAATTTACGAACTATTGCATGAATGACTCCTTTCCTTCCTTCCTTTATAAATTTGGATTTTCTTCCTGTAAACTGTAAACAAGTCCACATGATAAAAAGCATGGGTAATATTAGGTGTTTAACTATGAAATTGCCGTTCTTCAGTATTGGCCATATCAAACCAAAAAATTTTTTGTCCACACATAATGGATACTTTAAAAATTCGTGTAATTATGGAATAGGAGTTTCGTCGTGGCATCAACGCGGCACAAACGGCACGTAACATCAACAACGTTTACGGAGAGAACTTTACAAACGAACGCACATATAATAACGGGTTATTGGTTTGCCCGGTTCCGTTCTGGAAATTGAACTTGAAAATTTGATTTGATAAATGAACCTCGTGGTCGTCCGGACAATGGTCAACAATGATGAATTAAAGGCGATGAACTGATGACGAAAAGCTGATGATACTCAATCTACAGCCGAGCTAGCAGCAGCTTTTGATGTTAACATCAAAACAATATTGGTCCATTTGCGACAAATTTGCAAGGTAAAAAAGCTTAATAGAAGGGTGCCCCACGAATTTAACGATTGCCAGCGCAACGTACTCGTTGAGACCTGCCTTGCGCTGATCAACAGGCACAGATATGAAAGAATTTTGAACCGAATTGTTACGTGCGACGATAAGTGGATTCTGTTCGACAATAGAAAGTGCTCAGCAAGTTGGTTAGATCCTGGTTCAGTACCAAAACAATGCCCTAAACGAACAATGACCTCTAGAAAGTTGATGGTCACTGTTTGTCGGCATGAGCATTACTGCAGATGTGTACTGTGAACATACACCTGCAACCAGCTTTGGTCAATCGGTCGTCGCCGCTGCTCCTACACGACAACGCGCGAACCCATACTGCACAACAGACAGTCTCCAAGCTGCAAGAGTTGGGGTTGGAAATTCTCCCTCATCCACCGCATTCACCAGACCTTGCACCCACCGACTATTACTTTTTCCAAAATTTGACAACTTTTTAGCGGGCTAAAAATTCAATTCCCAAGAGGCAGTACAAAATGCCTTTGAAGGGTTTGTTGCCTCCCGTCCAGCTAATTTTTACAAGAAGGAGATCAATAAACTACCACTGCGTTGGCAAAGATGCATTGATTACATGGGTGATTACTTTGAATAACAGAAATGAAAAAGTTTGAAAAAAAATACTTTAACTTTTCATACAAAACGGCAATTTCATAGGCAAAACTATTACTTTTTATGTTTAATATCTACTTAACTTATTGTTATGATCCATTATACCCTTTATATATTAGTTTATTGTTTAACAGTGTAGTCATACTGTAGATGGTTTCTAGCATCAAGCTAAATGGGTTCGCTCGAGGCTCGAAGGATCTGATTCGGAATACCAGCAGTAGAATAGCAGCATCACCGTGCTGTGTTTCGGATGGTGAGTGTAGGGTGTCTTCGGCCTAATTAGAGGTAACGAACCTCATACACCTTTGTTGTAATAATATTTTATGTTCATTCTAAGAGTGCAATGAAATTTAAACTTAATTTTGGTCGTAATTTTTTTTTTATTTGAAAATTATATCTATCGAGATCTAGTTTACAGATAAACAGCATTTGTAGATATACCTATGAATTAAACTGACAAAAGCAGAAGCCATGGTAACTCACTGTTACCAATTGGTACTGTTGGTAATTGAACTCGATTATATTTTTAGTAAAAAAAATCGTATTTAACTAAAAATATAATACGGTACCGGACGTATAGAGCTGAGCTTAATATTTGCAAATAAGACACGTGTTATATAAACTTAACAATAACTTACAAAAGGATTACTAATGATTGTAACAGTGGTAATTATTTACACCCTACAATGACTTGCACTGACCACAGGAAGCGTGGAATAGGCAAGTTGCAAGTCACGGGGCGCACGGTTGGGCGTGAAGATCGCATTTAATCCCATCCCGAATCCAACTGTTCAATGAAAGGGGAATCCCGGCACAATAAGGGATACGGGACGCGTGGTTTTGCGGAAATAGATTTTTCAGATTGCAGAATGAATTTCGAAATAAGAATTGGCAGCAATTTATATAATAATAATAAAGCGTGTTTAATGTCTCACCACTAAAGTAAAGTGACAGCCTATGTATGTAAATATTTATTTATTCTTTATTAGGTAAAACTAACATTGTACAAAAAGGCGGAAGGCATTTTCTACCAGTATACCTTTGGATTGAGCAGGGAACATATAAATAAATAATAACTGGGCACGAGTCTCCGTCTCATCTCTCAGACGCAAAATTCTTCACGATTTTTTTTATTACAATGAGAGTTACAAACGAGCACACATTTCACCTGATGTTAAGTGGCGGAACCCATGTCGTAGGCGGAACTCATGAGGCCAGGTAGCCCAATCGCCGCCGGATAAGGTGGATTAAATGTCCAATCCTTCCCAGCACACGCTCGATTTCAAGGGGTAAATAGAAGGCAAGTCTCTCGCAGTCGTATCCTTAATCTTTAGACTATTGACGCTTTATCAAATAAATGATGTAATGTTAAGTAATGGGTAATAAAAACACCATTAATATTATTTATTGAAACCTTTTACCGAGTCCGTTAAACACAATTAATTGACACGGTAAAACTCCGCGTAATATTTTTTGCATCGTATTGAGGGCGACAAACTAGCACACAATTATACAAACAACTGAAAAAAATTATTCATGCGGCACAGGACACTCACATTCACACATACGTATTATGTATGCAGTAATAAGGGTCTCCGGATTATTCAACAGACGAAACACGGCAGCATAACGCTGCTCATGTTCTGATTTGTGGCCCATTCATGACCCATTTATGCACGAGTCTTAACACATTATTTTTTTCAATAAAATGGAATTTCGTTGGAAGAATCTTGGTAAGACTCAAACCTAAGTACTTTCCATTTTGCTATCATGGCGTAGATATTTTTAATTTTATATTATTTAATATGCATAATAATTTGTAGAATAGAAAATAAAAACAATAATTATATTGTCAAAAAAACTTCTATTAAGAGGTTTGACAAAATATTTTACATCAGAAACATATAGTTATAAATATGTAGGACATACAAATTCGATACCGGATGTGTCCCCTGACTCTTTTTTTATTTCCAACTACCCAAATAAAGCAACAGTACTGCTATCTGCTGGGGGTCTAAGGTGCCATATATTCACGTGGCCGTATACGGAGCCGATAACTTTAATCGGACTCCCAAGCAGTCGGAATTGCTCCACTACATCTCGGCGCCGCGTTAGGTATGTAGGGTTTGCAGAAAAATCAAAACCAATTAAGGGTATTTTTTTTTTTATAATTAATGTTCGTCATCCTTAAATAAATACACGGTACCCGTAATCGGGTTACCGAATTCCTGCACTTGCCAGACCAAACACAGCAGCGTTATGCTGATATTCTGTGAAGGCGTAGTTCTTCCTCATTCTACCTGACCTATTCGTGTTCCAACTTAAAACATGCCTTAATGGGCTTAATATTAATCAAATAATGCATGTGTCTACAAAATTGGTTTTATGTTGGAATCACTAAAGATACCGAGTGTTAACGTCAGCAATGCAAAAAAACCTTATGAAGTCAATTAGTTTGCAAGATAATTCGAAATTACGAGATACCGTTACAACTCCATACAAATCTGAGGATCTTTTTAACAAATCGTATTGTAGTGAGTTGGTGTAGAAAGCCGCACTTTTAGTGTTATTTCAACAACATGGCAACACTGATCTGGTTCGATGATGGACTTCTATTAATTAAAGAACCTACGTTTTTTTTTTTGAAAAAAATATATATTATTTTTTTATCTATTGGGTCTCAAGATTCTTGCATAAGTTCCCATCACACGCACTCCGTTATAAGTAAACCATCGAGGTCGAGCTTTAATTTGTTTTAATGATTTCTATGAAAGATGCTTTTGCGCGTCAGGACTTGTATCATAACATAACAAATTCTCGGCTATAAATAACACATTGAAGATGCACTTCAATTTGTTTGAAGAATTCTCTTAATTAAACTAGAAATTTAAACTAAATTAAAATATTGATTTAAGTATCAATTAATTTCGGTATCGTTCGAGGTTTTTTTTCTAAGTTTTTGCTTCTTTTAATCAAGAACAATTCACAACAGCAACAAATTATCTGCTAAAACTTTCGTCGACAGACCTTGTTCGCTGGTGTATTTAATTTTAAACTACCTCTTGCTGTTATTTCATCAAATTATGTGAATTTTAAACTGCTTTTAAATTATCTTTGAAGTTTTTAATATACAACGGGTTCATTCGGAAAACATGTAGTTTTCTAATAATAATATTATTACATTATAACATATATAATGTTTATGTTATTTATACAATATAATAATACTTAAGGGATCTTATATACATAAAGTTATTGTAACAATCTCATGATTTATACTGTTTATATTTAATCACACCTTTACTTAAATAATATTACAATAAAATAATTATTTTTCCGACCGTACACTGTCCATAATATGGGTGGCGCGGGTAATATCTGTTAGCGGTGACCTGATGTATGCAGATGTGCCGACGGCTTGGTATCGATTAAGTTATAAAGATTCCTCACGCTCTCCAATAAATAATATGGAAAAATTAAGGTGTTTCATAAAACTCTGAAGCTTTTCTTACAGCCGCCGAAGTTCCCTTGGGCCTCCTTAGGCTTTCGAATAGAAATGGAATGAAATTCGAATTTTTTAATGTATAGAGATTAGTAAACGAGCATACAGTTACATTGATGGTAAGTAGGTTTTGTCACCCACATTCATCCTCCATAAGGAATCGTAATGCAGATGCGTTGTTATTCATGCCACAGTTATAAATAAAATCACTGTAAACCTGGATAATTGAGGATATTTTGGAATTAAATTGAATTTCTTTATATACAAGTGCACAAGATACAGGCACAGGATTACTAATTTAAGCTTTTAAGTTAGGATTTCTGTTGAATAGAACAATGAAATAAACATAAGTTCTAATATAAAAAATATTCCTTTATATACGGCACGCGGCGGCGGATAGATACGGCAATTCTACATTTCGCGTTAAGCTTTGTTGCAACATTTCACTTGATATCAAATGGTTCCAGCGATATATATATATACAATATATATAAAAGTAAATAAACAAGTATCTATTCTTTAAAAGCATGCACCCTCGATCATTTAGTGTTACAGCAACACTCCAATTTATTTGTAGCAGTAACATGAATGGTTCGGATTGACCAGGGAAGGACTACAGAATCACAGAATTTAAGAGTGAAATAGCACCTTATTGCTTATATGTATTGAGGCAATCCAATCCTCACAACGCATTTGCAATTTGCAAATTTTGTTGAGAATGAATGCATATGCCATGAGCAGAAGTTGTCACTCACCATCAGGTGAACTGTGTTCTTGTTTTCCAACCATAATATTATGCCATACGCATAAGCGGTCAATGCCTTGTTACGAGTATTATGGTCTTTTCCCTTCATCAGTTTTTAATACAGTCCTTCATCATCGTTCATCCGTTCGTTCTGATGTTCTCACTCACCAGTCGAACACAGAATAAATATGTCCATATTTTAAATATATATTCTAAAAACGTTGTCTTTATTTTTTTTAATATAGTTTATGATGACGATCTTCTCCTGGTCGATATCGATCACGGCGAATCTTCTGGCTACTGGGCAGAATATTTTATAGTGCCGTAAACATTTGCGCATACACAGAGGCCCTCAATCGTCGCACCCTTCCCTATTCGGATGTAATGCACGTGCAATAAGGAAGATTCAAATGCAGTGTCAGTGATATAGGATATATTATATATGAGAACGTGGCCGTCAACAGTTTAACTATATCAGTCACAGGTATAACATTTTCAACACAAACATAAAAACATTGCAATGGTAACAAAGACTTCAACGGTAACGAACTTTTAAACACCGGATGGTATCGAGATGAAGCTGAACCAACAAATAAATTGAACATTAACGATGCAGACCGTGATCGGACTGTTTTAGTACTGTTTTATATATGCAGATCTGATGAATTTATACATGAATACATAGGTGGGTGGTGAAAGGATTTTTTAACTGTTTCAAGGGTGACAAACGAACACACATAATTGTGTGCTCGTTTGATCGTTACGATGATTCCTGCGGCCCATAATAGCCACATTTGCCCTCGATAAGGAATCATTACGCAGATGCATTGTCACTCTCTAAAAGTAAGTTGGAATGTCCCGTCACAAATGTCGCCGGATCTCGAAACTCATTAGACGAAACACAGCGGCAGTATGCCACTATTATACGCTATAAAGAGAAGTAGCAAGAAGAAGATGATAATAATAAAGCATGGAACAAGTATGTAAGTTTTGCAGAGATGAGAAATATAGTATATAATTAAAACGTTAAAAATATATATATATATATAATTAAAACGTTAGATTCGAGATAGGGACCGATATAGGAAAGTATTTGTTTGTGTTATGTTTTTTTTATTATATTGAGATTAACACAGTTCACCTGATGGTAAGTGATTCTTGCTGCCCATGATGTCTATATTCATCCTTTACAAGGAATTATGGTGCAGAAACATTGTCAACCTTGAGGACTGAGATGGAATGCCTCGTCACCGGTAATAAAGATCTCCGAATCCCTACACTCACCAATCGAAACACAGCAACATTATGATGCTATTTTACGCTGGTCTTCTGTAAGGGTGTGGTCGAGCTGATTCATTTATTTTGCATTCTAGAAACAAACTGCAACGTAGCTCTACCACTGTGAAATAATAATGTATTTTGTTACATGCGAAAGGTTATCTTATCATCAAATGGTTCTTGTGTTCGTAATTATGCAATCGTCATCATTGTATATAAATCTTTTTCGAACGGCAGTCCAATTGTGGACACAGATTTGGCCAAAACATCACCGATTAGCGTGATCTCCGACTTTGAACAATAAGGTTCAGAGAGTCAGTTAAGATGACCAATTGATGATGACGTCATTCCTTCGTCGGTATTTTTTTATTGAGTTGACGGTAACAAACTGACACAGTTCACTTGATAGATTGATGATTGCGGTCCATAACATCTACATTCAGCCTCGACAAAGATTCAAGACGAACATGTTTTGTCAACTGAGATAGAATTCCTTGTAATCTGTATATCGTTTACTCGTAAATTAAAATACCGAACGCAGACGCTTTATGCTTTATGTGTTAAGGGCGTGATCGCAGGTTGAGACGACTCATTCTTGCTGCAGCCAGATCCAAATTGCAGCGTGAAGTTGTTCTTGTCTATTCAACACATAAGACTAAACGAGTTCCATATGTATAGGTTGAAATATCATTCATTCGTTTCGTAGTTTTGTAGTCTTAACTTAAAAATAGTAGTTTTTCTAGCTTATTTTGGTTTCGAATCTGATCGTTTGCCTATCAGAAAATTTCAAAATAATAAACAAAATTACGTATGTATAAATAACCAGAGTATATGTTAACATGAAAACTGGGGTTTATATTTAAATTTTGAATAAGTATCCTAGTTCCGTACACTAAATCATATGACTAAATATACTGCAAATATGCTCTACTTTAATCTCTTGTAAGTAATACGTATTTCCTATCATGTATATACATACCATTTTAATTAAATTAAATAACTCGTGTATATTTTACACAAAGTCGTAAAACGCCCACACCCCTAATTTCACTGCTCTTTAATTTTAGTGATTTGACATAAGATAACCTGCTTTTAGATTTCAGTGCTTGCATGTTATAAATAAAGCACTCATAAGTAACTTAGGTAGTTAATTATTCTCCCGGGCCGATATGTGAGGCGTACTCGAGCGGTCTCCTTAATAAGGAAGTGTAGGCGTCGGCTGCTTGGTGTGCGGTCTTTATATCGGTCAACCACCAAACCGGTTAATTTGTGCAAACAAAAATCATCTTTAACCGTGAAGCGGCAAAGGTTAGATTTAAAAATCACCTCCAGCCTACTTTATTCCTGAATTTATTTTGCTATTTCAATCTCAACTCTGTGAACTTTCAAAAAGAGTTTGTTTTCGATTGACGTTGATTCATTTAGACCACTAAAATAATGAGCACTCGTAAGGGGATCCCAGTAATTTCTGTTTTATTAATAATAAAATTTATTAAAAATAATATAGAGAATAAGGCTTCTGTTTCTCTTGATTTGAAGAGTCGTGGTAGCTCAGTGTATAAACGCTCGCTTTTAAATCACGGTACACGAGCGAACCGAGTTCGAATCCGGCGACCGCATCCGGTTACTCTGTTTGCGAATCACGGGTTCAGTTCAAGGGCGCCCTCGATCAGATACTTCTAACAGAATATTATTCATTGTCATAAGAATATATTATACCAACACTATTTAACAATAAAGCTAAAAATTCTTCCATATGTGCTCATATCATAAATAAATAAAATTGAAGGAAAACTTAATCCAGTGACAAGATAACCTAGACATTCAACCTATTCCAGACAATATAAAGACCCGAAAGAACCATCTTTATTTCTTCACATATCTATTACATTCTAGCACATTTTTTATAATTGTTTTTAAACCAATATTGTAAATAACTGTAAATACCCTGGTTGCTGCATCAAGGAGTCTTAGATTAGCAAATACAAAACGTTATACGTCGTACATATATAAATGAGTTCTTTGACATGCTATTACCGTAACCTGATGCGATATACGGACTTATACATCCCGATAAAGATGCAAATTTGATTGAAATTTGACATGTCATTCAATGCGATAAAGTTCCAACTGGGCGACGTTACGGACCAGATGCAACCCTGTCGTATGCCGACCACAATGCCCCATTCAACACTGTGATACAAACCAGTACGACGTACAAATGGAATGACTTGTGCACGCTTACAGTCGTGTCATCGTGACGCTACTAACAGGTGGACGGCTCGTGCCGCGTTCTAGTTCGTTCAAGTGGTTCGTCGTGGTACAAGTTGCGAGTCAAGTACCGAGGTTTGGAGTATCGAATGCTGTCACAGTTGGCTTTACACTGGCAACTTTGTCACACGTTGAGACAAACGATACTTCACTTTGCTGCTTTAGGAAATGTCTTTCCGATCAATTTGTATTCACTTTGTATAGTTATTCTTTTGCATGTTTATTGTTTGACTATATTTCTGTAAAATTATAAAAAAATCAAGAATGTTTACTACATCGGTTGTCTACGATCTATAAGGCTGACCCATTTTCCATCTTTTGAGATTGTCAGTCACCCGAAAGAAGAAAGGTTCTTGAGTGGCAACCTTGGATTATAGTCGATACATTCTCAGAATCGTTCTTTGGTGTTATCTATACGGAAGGTCCGTGTCCAATAGTGGAGGTGATGATGATCATGATGAATCAAAATTTAGAAAGAATACATTTATCACCGAGCCGAGCTTTACCACGGTTTTTTTGGTATATTTAAACATAATTGCAATCGAAATTCAAACATAGATTCAGAATGTAACTTGGTCTGAATCCGGAGATGAATTGAACTTAGGTTTATTGCTATTTAATAGTTGTAATGTTTCTCGCACTGTTAAAAAGTACAGTGCTAGAAACATTTCTAACATTCCGTTTAATCACTACAACTAAGGTTACATGCTAGGAGATGGATCATACCATACTCATACTTTCACAGACCATACCCTAAACCATTAGGCTATCGAGGATTCATTAAATCATATATGTATGTAAACTAAATACAGTCTATATTGTATAATTCAATATTGGTTTACTGTTACGGTAAAGGTCTAGGTACAAAAAGAAGATTAATTGACTCCTGACTGTAGAAAGAGGGAAAACCTTTCAAATTTAAAATATCTAAGGGGAGAAGCGATTTTTATTCGAACAATGTAGCAAATTGTATTACGCCATTATTGATAAACTGTACCGCCATGATACGGGCCGCGGTAAACATGAAGTAACATTAGCGCTGATGCATCATTCACATGGTATAATCCAACTGTAAATGTAAAAGTAAAAGAAACGTCCTATATACAAATCCCACGGTTGGGCATAAAACTCTTCTCTAGAGAGGTTGTTAGAGCATAGTCCATTAGACGCTGAGCTACCACGCCTTTCTTTTAAATACATTTACGTCTATGAAATCGACCTATATTTAACGGTAAAGCTAGACCACACTTTCAAGTCTGCCTATATACTAAATAGCGGTATGCTTATAAATTTAAGTTATTTGAATCCTTTGTTGTAAGGACAATACAAAACAATATCATGGAAATCACGCATCGATGGCAGGAGGTGATCGAGGGCAAGGGGAGGCCCTGGCGGTTAGTTTGGACGTGGCCAAGGCCTTCGATCGGGTGTGGCACAAAGCACTTCTTTCGAAGTTCTTCTTCTGCTTCTGCTGAACTTCGCTGCTGCTGAAACTATGCGCCTGGATAACCAGCTTTTTGTCATCAAGGTCATCAAGGTCGTTGTTGACGGTGCATGCTCTGACCCGAAACCAATTAATGCTGGTGCCCCACATGGCTGTGTACTTTCGCTCACCCTGTTTCTTCTGCATATCAATGATATGCTGAAAATAAGTAACATTCATTGTTATGCATACGATAGCACCGGTGATGTATTGTATACGGCCCGCGCTAATGTTTCTCGGGCTACTGCCAATGAGAACCGGACCAAACTTGTGTCTGAACTGGAGACCCTTTTGGGTGAAGTTTCGGATTGGGGTCGACGGAACCTTGTCGATTTCCCAGTATAGGTATTCTCGGCGTCGACATATCGAGTGACGTTCAGTTTCGCGGTCACTTGGACGACAAGGCCAAGCTGGCCTAAAAAAAGCTGGGCGTGCTCGGTAGGGCGAAGCAGTATTTCCAGCCGGGCCATCGCCTACAACTGTATAAGGCACAAGTACGGCCCCACATGAAGTACTGCTCGCACCTTTGGGCGGGAGCACCCCAATACCAGCTTCTTCCATTTGATCGCATTCTACGGAGAGCAACTCGAATCGTCGACGACTGAGCTCTTGGCGATCAGCTGGATTCTATGGCCCTGCGGAGGGACGTCAGTTCCCTCTGCATTTTTTATCGTATATACCACGGAGAGTGCTCCGAAGATCTATATGGAACGATTCCTGCTGCCGAGTTCCGTCATCGGACGACACGACAGACCACCAGCTTCCATCCTCACCACGTGGATGACTGAAAACCAGTACGATTTAGGGTCCTTCAAGAAGCGAGCCTATTCCTTTCTAAAATGCCGGCAATGCATCTGCAGTTCCTCTGGTGTTGCGGTTGTCGATGGGCATCGATGAGCACCTCGTTGCCGCCGCTCGTTTGCTCCTTTTTTCTATAAAAAAAAAACGTTTCGAAATAAAGACACGAAATATATAAATAACATGAAACTTATATAATCATTGAAGCGTCAATAGCCCAATGGTTTAGGGTACGGTCTGCAAAAGTTAACGGTGGTCGCTTCGAGTCCGCCATTCGAGTATTGTCATGAACCATCTCTTAGCACAAGCGTTATGCTCAGTTGGAGTGGTTAACCGCAATGTTAATAGCATTGCTAATATTCTTCAAAAAAAAACAATATTGATACGTATATAATAATTGAATAGTAGTAGAGCTACGCTGCAGTTTATTTCTAGCTGCAGAATTAATGGGTCAGCTCGACTGGGGAAAGACCACACCCTCAGTGAATACCAGCGTGAAATAGCAGCATAATGAAGCTGTGTTTCCTCTGTTGGGTTTAGGAATTCGTAGTCTTTTCTAACTGGTGGTGAGGCATTCCAGCTCGGTCCTCATTACAACGCATCGCATATGATTCCTTGTCAAGGATGAATGTAGAAATCATGGGTCGCAGGAATCACTTGCCGTCAGGTGAACTGTGTGCGCTTGTTTGTTACTCATGACGTAATAAGAAAAAATTAAATGTGACTGCGGCAATTCAGAGGCTAATGCGTTGTCACCCTTGTTGAGGAACGTCTGATTGCTTATAATCAGGTCCCCAGATCTTTCAAATACAACCAAAAGATAGCTTTTAAAACTTAAACTTCCTGCGTGATATTAACGAAATTTGGACATAAAAAAGAAGCGGCACAGTTAAAACAAACGGCTGTGAAAAAAAGAATACCTTTTAATTTGGAATTATACAAAAAAAGCGGGCGATAGAGGAGCCGTGAAATTGAACGGATCCGAACAAAATAGCCTCGGGTGGCTATCTACGCAGCAGATCTGACAATTTGTTAGCGTAACGACGACGAACCGTCTACAAAAACCACAAATATTCCATACAAACGTCGTATTGATTACTCGCGGTGTTATGACCCCGGCTTAAGTGCAAGTCACACTAATTTATTATTTATTTATTTATATTTTATTTTGTGTAAGTTACATAAAATACTCCCGTATAAGTGACACCGGTTGAGGTGCAAGTTACACTTGCTTAAGCAACAGGAAAGAACTCTAACGTGGGTTAGTGAGAGATGCTGGAACTTTTTCCTTCTGGTATTAAAGTGAAGCTTTATTCTTTCATTTAACGCTGGCGTCCTGAAATAGCGTGGCCATTCCCAACCCTTTGATGCTGCTAGTAGAACAAAACTACAATGTAATGGGTGTACTACAGCAAAATGCGATATGCTTCTCCTATGATATGGCTAATTCATGAGTTCCGATAATTTGGAGTTTTTCAGGATCTGCTAAATGCCATCTTACCTCCAAACCAGAACCACCGTCCTCCAAAAGATTTAGAGTCCAAGCTTCACGTAGCCTATCTTAAAGGCCGGCAACGCATCTGCGACTCCTCTGGTGTTGGACATCCATGGGCGGCGGTGATCACTTACCATCGGGTGATATGCTTGCTCGTTTGTCACGTATTCGTATTTCGTACAAAAACATCAATAAAATTGGTATGACAGCGGTTATGACGACTTTGTATATTCCGAAATTTGTTCTTCTACCGAGAAGCTTGGACAATAGGTCGGTGTCGATACCGATAAGCTTACCGTTACATATAAGAAACATCAATTATATATATTTATATCTTTCAAAAACTTACCCAAAGAAAGCACGGTAGTTGCTCTATTAAGAACTCTGCTTGCACCTTAAATAAATTTTGACATGTAACCCAACCCTGCCACTAACTGTACGTATATTCCCACGAAACGACTGGCACGTCATGTTTTGTTTCTTGCTCCGTTGGTGTTGCCGTTTTATGTAACACATATTTCGTGGCGAATAAATATAGTGTTACCATTTTGATAGTGAAACCTATTAGATGGGACAGTATGTGGACATCGACTTGGCGTAATAGGAAAACAAGTTTATATTATATTTTTTTTTTTTTTTTCTCGAATAAGCATTTCACTTAAGCTTCATCCGGGGTTCAGAGTTTACATAATCTTTTATGATGAAGGATTTTTGATTTTTTATTGTATTCAGGGTGACAAACGAGCACACAGTTAACCTGATACTGAGTACTGCCTTCTATCTGTCCTGTGTCGCGTGACACCATCCCTGAAGAATTATATGGAATGCCTGGTCACCTATGAGTCTTCGAATCCCTACACTCACCATACAAAACACAGCGGCTATATGCTACTATCTTACGTTGGTATTCTATTGCTTATTAGCAGCTTTTCTAGTTCACTCGAAGACACATAACCGTACCAACAGACCGACATTAGCAATTTATTTCTATTTAATTACAAGATGTTCATTGTTCTTAAGCACTGGTTCAATTTAGTAAAAGCCTTTGCTTCATTACAAAAAACTAAGCTAAGCTCCGTGTTCGAAGGCGAAGGAAATCCACAAGGAAAGGTTGGAAACCCGCATTGCGTGTAAACGTCTCCTAGCGGCGAGATTATGGGGGAATTAGCATTATGCATTTTTTGCATATTCTCTTATAAATTTATTTTAGTCTATCCTGAGCAGAAGCTTCCAGTATTTTAGGCTGTAGCTTCCAGTAGTTTAGCACTTTAGGTTCAGTGCGGAGGGCCTCCTGTTGATTTCATAGGAAATTCCGAAACCCCGCTCAATGTACTAAAGGTCATTTTAGTGGTCAAAAATCTCACATAACCGTCTTCCTCCCAGCAGATTGGATCTCATTACGACATTACCCGAATCGATAAAAAAAAGACGGAGCACCCAGTGCAACGTTAGCCAACCGCCGCCAGTTTAACGAATGAATCGTTACAAATAATATTTTCATAGCATCGTTAAACTCTGGATAGGTATCAGCCTTAATGTGAAATTTCGAGCACACGCCAGCCGATATGTTGTGTTAAATTTTATATCTAAATTTTCACTAAAGTACATCGGACGCTTTAAAGTATTACAGCTGGTCCATTATAAAGTACATAGTGGTCCATTAGTTGATTATGTTAGGGGTGGGGTGGAACTTTTAACAGATTTATAAGTTATTACGTTCAAATACTTTGGCGATTCGCCACCTTTTTTATCATCACTCTCGTTTGTCAACCCTAACTATATAAAAAAAATATTCTCCCTATTTAATAATTGCACACAAAACTGTATTAAACGTGCAAATACTAAATACAGTTTTTTATTCGTATAAATCGTTGTAGTCAATTATTCAATACGTACATGCATTGTCACCCCTGAGGTTTGAAATAGAATATCTCATTACCCGTAAACGGGTTTTCGATTCCCTACAGTCTCTAAACGGAACACAGCATCGATGGGAGGAAAGAGGTGCGGGGGTTCTGCTCTAGTCGAGCCGTCCCACTCGTGTTGTATGATACCTTGACACATTGGTATATGATTATATCCACCTTAAGGACTGGCCTTGTTGGTTTTTCAAATTCGAGCACTAACCAAATGAAATACACCCGCGTTTCTTTCAACGCCGATGCTCTTAAGGACTTAACTATAAACAAATGAGGCTCCATGACTGGTGACTGACGTCACCGCGCTCGAAACCTAACACCAGGATCATAGCCTAGCTGATACGATGACGTCATCACATTAAAAATACACATGCACACCAAACGCTTCATTATCGTTGCGCAACCTCTTTTGTGTTGAAAGTATGTCAACAAACAGACAGTGACACTTTTTCCTCAGCGAACGTTGGCACAGTTTCCGTATTACAATCGTGACAACGAATACACGACACGAAAGTGAGACACGACTAATGAGAAAAGGCAGTGCATGCCCTCGCTAGTTGTGTTGGCTTTTTAATGTGCATTTTGTAATCACCTATGTAATTTTAGGTGAGTGTTATTTCTTTTTTAAATCAAATGTTACAAACGAGCACACACACACAGTTATAATCATTATTATTATTTTAATTTTATTGCTTTAACCCAAAATACGTTGAACCGAAACCAGACCAGGAAAGCTTACACTGTCGGTGACAGTGTACACGTAGATTTTTTCATTTGCAACTTCGCTGGGAGCCGATGGATGCAGATCACTGAGGATCATGCTTTGCGGCCTATGCCCAACAGTGGACTGTGGACAACCTGTGATCGTGAAAGAAAGAATGAAAGAATTAGTTTATTCGTAAGAAAACTAACATTATTGCATACAATTAGAATCTAATTATTAGATTATTAATATAAATTAAAAAAAGTAACTAAAATTAAAAGACATCACGAATAGGTTTCAACTCAGCATAAGCTGGCCTTGAAAAACCAGTGCTGGTCGTCCGTTGCGGCCGTTTGGTGACGTCAAGATATAACGTCCACACTAAATTGAACATATACAACATTTCCGGACATACATACATATATTGTTCCAACTTACCTACAATTAATAGTAAAACACTAGTTTACAGAGCTACACTGCAGTTTATTTCTATAAGGGTGGGCCACGCCCCCAAAGAATGACCATAAATTAGCAGCATAATGCTGCAGTTTCCTCTGGTGAGTGTAAGGATCTAAAGACCTTTATAATAATAAAGGTCTCCGATATTTCCAGTGCCGAGACATTGCATCTCAGTCCTCAAGGTTGGTATCTGCATTATAATTCCTTGTCAAGGATGAATGTAGATGTCATGGGCCGCAGGAATCACTTGCCTTCAGGTGAACTGTGTGTGAGTTTGTTACTCGCAATGTAATAATAATAGAAAAAGGTGTTTCAAGTGGTGATGCTAATTGATAACATTCAAGGAAATAATTAATAAAATAAATAATAATAATAATAATAATATCAGCTATATAACACTCGCGACTCTTTTTTGTATGATTTCTTGATATGATGATAAACCCAAAACGGATACAAAATGCATTTTGTATCCTGCCAGTCAATAAAGATCATGAAGAAACTATGCAGCAGATATTTCACATAAAAAATAATAATACTATTACTAAAACTGAGCAAGGTAAAAATTCACCACCTGTTCACCCGATGATCAGTGACGACTGCGGCCAACAAACAACAAATATTATGGACGCAGATGTATAGACACCCTTGAAGACTGAGATGGAACGCCTCGTTAACTGTAATTGGTTCCCTGGTGTACAACGTACGAATCACAGGACCTCCGGGGTAGAATCTGTAAGGGCGTAGACGTCACCCGGTCAAGCCGACCCATATTGCAATTGGACATTTGCACTTTATTTTCTAATTGATGGACGCGTGACTTAATGATTATTATAAGTGGTCGCTGCATCGAAGGTTCTGGATTCAATTCCCGCCCAATTAAGAATATTTGTGTATCATCAAGTATTTAAGTATAGTGTCGTTAATATTGTATCTGAACCTTTCTCCAATCAATCATATTGCATATGCATTACACAGGTCTAGAGAAGGGGACGGCAACGTGAAGGCTTCAATTTGCGCAAATGCTTATAGCACTAATCTATCTTATATTAGTTGATGATATCTGTTGATAACCAGAACATTTCACAGACCGATCGATCGAAAGGAGTGCAGATCATTATAAGTTATTTAATATCTATATTTTCAGAATTTTATTCGTTACATGTATCTATACAATTGCCAGTATGACTACGAGGAAATATTTTAATACAACCTATATAACTTGTGTGTAAGATAGGATGCAATTTTTAACTGCAGATCGAACATGAAATATATGCATTTAAATGTATACACATATTTGTAGCTTGACAGATAGTGTAGAATGCTTAGTATACTATAAACATCACTAAAATTCCCGTTAACCGCTCCGATTAAACTTTAATGCTACGACAATAATCGAATGACAGATTTGAACCAACGACGTTAAGATTCGTAGACCATACACTAAACTATTTGGCTATTAACGCTTCAATTATTATATCGTAGGTTTGAATCCACCTTTTGATTGCGGTCCGTCTTCTAGTTGGCTTAATTGTAGTTGTTAGGGGGAATGTTCTTAATGTTAATACTTTTGCTTGAATTCCTTTTATACAAAATCTATCATTACACAGACATCAAGTGTATTTATGAATATCAGCAGTCTTTTTGAATTTGAAAATATTATTCCAACATTTACCTATCAAAGGTACAGTTCAAAAGATCGCCCCCGTATCGCATAAGCGGGCTACCCCTTCTGGTCGAGTTGGTCTTCTTAAACGTGCCTGACTTTGACGTAAAACTTTAAAGGATTTTTATTTATTCGCGAGGGGAAAAGTTGAGCTCACTAAGAAATTCAATTGGACTGTATTTTACTATCATAGGGGGAATCAATACACCGATAACCTTTCGAGTCAATCGTATATTACTTGCTGAAAAATCTTGTGTAAGGCGTAATAAAATCCAATGTTTTGTGATGACCCTAGTGGCCTGGAATATATCGCTTTGATACAGATGTCCAATTTTTACTATAATATCTTAATATTTTTAAGATTTTTTACATATTAAACAATAAAATATATAATAATTATGTAATAATTGTGATCGTCTCCCCTATTACGATGTAATACATGTGAAGTAAGCTTGCATGAAGGTTCAGATGCCGTGTCAGGGACACGGGACATACATACAATAACCTGGAAATCAACAATTTGTGATACACATATATTGTTTCTCGGCTGAGAATCGATTATCGATATTATCGAGCCATTTAATCCGGCAGAAATAACTGACCGCTCCAAATTTCGGCCCTCTCGGGCACCTTCGAGTCAGTTGCGTTCACTCCCAGGATAACAGTCCAAGCCGTGGCGACCTCTCAGGGACCCTTGTGCTGGTTACCCATTAATTAAAGTCTCGGCTGGGTGCCCTAAGCACTCAGCCAGCTTTCAACCCGGTAATATTGTAAAAGCTCACGGACTAACAGTGGTCATTAGTCATAAAAAAGTAGAGCCACTAGATCGAGCTGGGTAGGAACACTCTCTCGGAAAATAGCAGCATAACGTTACTGTAAACGGTTGTAAGGATCCTGGGACCCAATTACATTTAACAAGGCATTCTGTCCCAATTCTCAAGAGTGAAAACACACGTGCATCTTGAATCTTTGCTTATGAATGTCGATATCCATGAGCCGCAGAAATCACCAGTGGAGGGTTAAGTTTTGATTCTATATTTTCTCTCTCCATAAACGAGGGTAGAGGAAAAAAGAAAATCGGAAAAATTTACTTCATATCTCAATATAACGTCTCCATTTAACTCGACACACCGATGTTCAATTTCTTTGACCGCACAGTCCATCTCATTGTTGGCTATAACCAATTACCACCGAACCATTTTTTAGGTGGTTCAGAAAAAGGAAATAATCTGAGGGGGCTAAATCTGGCGAGTACGGTGCGTGATTCTCTTTATTGATTCTGGGAAAAAGATAGGTTTACGCATTTAGATTTAATTGTCTAGACAATATCTTCTCATACGTATGATTTCTCTTAAAATAATTCCACCAATATCTCTATATATGAAAAGCTATCATCGAACGAGCACATGTGGAATCAGCACTTAAAATTGCAATTAACAATATTCAAAAATTGCCAAAGTCGATAATTATGAAGCAACACACGGGTGGAGGCGCCAGTGCATTAATGATAAAGAGGTTGTGGCTGTCAAACTTTGATAATGCGGTTCATTATTTTTGTTAATTAACCTCGATATATCGTTTGACCTTTATATGATTATATTTTGTTGTACTTTTATAATTGTTTTTACTGGCTAAAAGTTGTGGTGTTGATTTGTCGAGAATTACGTTTATTTTTAAAGTGGTAACACTGTTCAATTGACGGCGTTGCTAGTAGATAAATTGTTATTGCCATTTACAAAATTCACCAATATTTTATGAATAAATTACATTCTTAGATGGAGATTACAAGCGTATCTCTGTATACATATAAGATAAAAATATAGATTAATCTGATAATCTGTTTTGGCATTGTTTTTTTTTGAAAAGTACAACTTAATATAAGTACAACGACAGTTACGTACGACAGTTACTGTTGAAAATGTAGGCTATAATTACCAGTTCGACGTATTGAAAACTAAGTAAGTGACACCGTATAGTAATATATCATTTAAATAACTAAATATTCATTGTTTCCTTTTTTATAGAAACAAGGGTAACAAACACTCACCAGGTGAATAGTGTGCTCGTTTATAGCTGCAAATATTAAAAAAAAACTATGTGCTGCGTAACTCTACGGCTGCACTCTGTGACAGCTTAGTTGTTCTCTAATGAAACCGACCTAGTTTTTACTATAGCTAATATTGTAGTGTGTATTCATATTTTTTATAATCACAATATATATATATTTTTATTGCCGTCTGAGTCTTGGTTTGAACCTCCGTATCGTATTACGCACCACTCTGTTGTCGTCGACGTTCTTGGTCCACAGTGATTGGAGCGCAGAGGCGGGGTAGTAGCAATCCTCGTGCCAGCATTGACAGCATGGACGTCACCTCCCGACTCAGCCGGCTTTCAGCTCGTGAGTCTTCTTAGATGAAGTAGTAGAGGCCCATGGACCAACAGCATCACATACACAAAAGGAAAAAAAAATCTTGTCATCGTAAGATGGATTCAATTTCCCATATATTTTATTTATGTATGTATTCACGTACGCATGTATAATACGTATAAATGTATTTACCAATATACATGTATTGCATATACGTATATAAGTAAATGATTTTTTTTATTTTACTCAGTGAAATATTGGAGATTTTGCAGACGTATTGTATATAGACGTATTATGTATAGACCTTAGAGACCATGTTGACATAGAAAGGGAACGGAGGGCGCTGGCGGTGCGATGCAACATACTGTCACGCAGGTTTGCACGTTGTAGTGAAGAGGCAAAAATAACACTATTTAAGGCGTATTGCCAAGTATTCTACTCGTGCAGTCTGTGGTCGTGCTATACGCAGCGGACAATCAGCGCCTTACGGGTCCAATACAACAACGGCTTCAGGATGCTTATGGGGCTGCCCAAGTTCTGCAGTGCATCCGGAATGTCACCAATGTGGATTGTCGCCAAAGCACATACTAATGGATTTTGTGCTCCATAATCAGGAAAAAAGCGGCTTCCTTGCTCTGCAGAGTGAGGGACAGATCCAACGCCATTATGAGAACAGTTGCAGAGCGGTATGACTCGCAGCTCATGCGGCACCTCATTGGCTCAGTGGCACCGGGACAATACATTAGTTTCTAAGTTTTAGATTTAATTAAAAATACGTATAACATAGTTATTCAGTTTTATTGTTACTAACAAATTCTATGGATTAAGTAATCTGAAATAAATATTATATTATATTATTATTATTAATAATAATAGATGACAACACAATAATTTGACTATTCGTGTCCTATTACTTTCACTCTAAATTTATTTAAAAAGTGTTTCTTCACTCCATACGATGATAATAAAATCCCCGCACATTTTTCGTATGTTTATCCCAAATAGTTCTTTTGTTTTGCATCGTGAACTCGTAACTATTTAATAAAAAGTTAAAAAATTATATGTATAAATATACCCGCTCCATATAACAAATACCACATTCACGACCTTCAAGAAAAGAGCCCACATCGTTCTCAAAGGCCGGCAGAGCATTTGCAACTCCTCTGGTGTAGCGGAAATTCTTGGGCGGCGTGATCACATCATCAGATGAGTTGCATGCTCGTTGGGAAACTTTTGTATAAAAATTATTACTTATTGTATAAAAAAACGTTGGAACAAAAAATCTTAAAACAAAAAAGGCTTAAAGAAATGGTAAAGGCCGCCTCAAGAGTTGCATGATTAGTAGATTTGCAATCGAAAGAATGTATAACAGGAATCGAATATATAGTATTTATTGGACAGTTTTGAAAAGGTATCGATAGTTATCGAGGCTCGAAGTATGACAAGAGAGTATGGGCCTGATAACAATACGAACAATGTGCAGGACGCAATAAACTTTATAAAGAGGCATATTCAACCAAATATTTTTTTTAACCACTGTAATATTGATTCATAAGAATGTTCATTTGTATGCATTTTTACAATTGAAATAATATTGGCCGTGGTTGCTCGTTGTCTAAGCGCCTCGGTTTTAATTTACGGAAATGTAATTGGTAATTTAAAATTTTAAATGGTAATTTATATTGTACTTGGCTGTGTTCGTAACTTGTACGTCTAAGAAATTAACTAAAAAGAAACTAAGTAGGAAGATATGTGAATACAGCAAATCCGCTTTGGTGGACACAACCCACTTATATAGAAAACCCATCAGTGGGATCTATAATTGTGCCTAAGTCCTGGAAGCTTGCGAATTTCGATTACTTCCATTATTTGTAAGATAATGGAGCGTATATTGAATGCACGCCTTGTGGCATACCTAGAAAATAATGACATCCTTAACGACCGACAGTACGGGTTTCATGGAAACCGATCAACTGGCGATCTACTAGTACACGCCCCTCATTTTTTTGGTGAGGCTCTCGAGAACAACGGTGAAGGACTACTATGTTTCGAAGGCCTTTGACAGGGTATGGCACGATAGTCTTATCAGCAAGCTTCCAGCGTATGGCATTTCTCCTGGCTTGATCACCTAGACAGCTGACTTTCTATATAATAAGATAAAAACTGGAGTTCCTCAGGGGTCTGTTCTCTCTGCTACTCTGTTTCTGCTGCATATTTTTGCGGTATATTTGGGTATGCAGACGACAGCACAGTTGTAGAGAGTTACCAGTTAGGTGCTAATGCCACCAAGAATCAAGTACAGTCCCAAAGAAGAGCCATGTTAGAGCAAATGAGTCTCACATTACAGGAGGTTTCCATTTGGGGCGACGCCAATCTTGTGAGATTCAATGCCACCAAAACACAGGCGTGTCTTTTTTCAGACAAAAGGAGCCAGTGCACCTTGTCCTGCCTTCCAAGATCTATCTGTGGAACTCACTGATCGCCTTCAGTTATTGGGAATCGAAATTTCATGAACCTCAACTATGGATGATTCATCGAGTCCAAGGCGAAGATAGCTGCAAAAAAACTTGCGATCCTGGTCAAAGTGCAGCGGTATTTCTCCGCGGGGCAGCTTTTAATGCTCTATAAAGCTTAAGTCCGGTCATGTGTAGAATACTTTTGTCACATTTGGGCAGGCGCCGCTAAATGCCATCTCGCAGCTTCGGACTCGGTGAAAGACGGGCTAAGAGGCTAATTGGTGACGCAGCTGAAACCAATCTGCTCAGTCTTGAACACAGGCGTAAGATGGCTAGTCTTTCAGTGTTTTACAGAATGCATTTTAGAGAGTGTGCTCAGGAATTACATGATCTAATTCCCCGATCCCCGTTTCACCTTCGTACCTCACGACACACTGCTGGATTTCATCCTTTTGTTGTGAACATCCGTCAAACCCGAACGTAGCGCTTTGCTTCGTCTTTCATTATTCGTACAGCAAAGGACTGGAATAGTTTGCCCGCGTCTGTCTTTCCCTCCGATTACAATGTGGGTGTTTTCAAGAGTAGAGTGAATAGGCATTTACTGACTTAGTGCGCCTTACCATCCAGGACTCCATTTCCGCTTAGCATCAGGTGGGATCGTGGTCAAGCAGTGCTTTGAAAGTTAAAAAAAAAAGCTGTTTCTAAACAATTTTTATATCTTTTTTCATATTATCATACGTAAGCGATTTAATGAGAAGATCTAGCATCTTTAAAAATCATAATAAATATTTTTTGTATTCTACCAGGAAGTGTTACAAACCCCTGACTGCTATAAGACTGACCCTGTGTTCGTGGGTAAAAATTTTGCTCAATTTTGGGGTAAAGAAATCACGTGCTACAATGTCAGCCTGGTATATAGCAGACAGTCTGACGACACTCTGTCAGTAAAAAGCCTTTTTTTTTAAGAACTAAGGGTGACACTCTAGCACACACGCCTTATAGTGAGTGATTGCTTTGGCCATCCATCCTCATAGATTAATGACACACATGCGTTTTTACCGTTCGAGCGCCATTGCGCAAATGCAGCGGCACTCACTCATTACCTTCATCCTAATTAGATCTTATTTGCACATAGGTACATCGTAGATGTATATGAATGTATATGAATATTAAAAATAAGCATACAATACGAGTATAACCAGATGCGACGGTCATGTGGTGTAGCGTTAGAGTTCCTGGCTGCTGCGCCGCTGGTCCTGGATTTGATTCCCAACCGAGGACATCTGTACATCACAAATTGTTGATTTTCGGTTCTATATTATATCGAAATAGGAATGGGGACATCTGGAAACAATCTGAAGACATCGCTTAATCGAAATTGACCAGGACATCGTCATTTAGACGTTTTTAAATTTTATTCCTCGACTGGGAATCAAATCTAGGACGTGTGATGCAGCAACTAAGTAACTCTGAGCTACTACGCCCCGAATAATATAAGGCTAATAAGAAAAGTGTGTAAATAGATAAAAACTACAATGTCTCGAGATAGAAAATGATATTACACCATCAGAGCCGTCTAGTTAAATTGGCGGAGGCATTCCTTAATATTTTTCCTACCATTGTGAGATCTAAACAAATTTTCACGAAAGGAATTTCTTCCCCGAATACGTCAATCAACTTTTGTTGGACTGTAGTAAAAAGATAAGGGCGTGAACAGACGGGTGTAAAATATATGCGTGCCTGCTTTTATGTACACTCAGTTTTATGTTACTCTTAAAAAGAAAATAAATAAAAATAAGCAAGAACAAATTTAAATAGTCATAACTATGTGGAAACCGTGAAGTTGCATTGTTGTTTAGTTTTTCCTTATTATTGTATTGAGGGTGACAATCGAGCACACAGTTCAACTAAGGACTGAGACGTCTCGTCAACAGTAATAAGGATCTCCGGATCCCTACCGTCACCAGTCAAAACACAGTTACGTATTCTGCTATTTTACTCTTTATTCAGTGAAAGCGTGGTGGCGAGCTGATCCTTTCTCTAGGCCATGATTTAGCCAGCCACATATTGCAGAGTGGTTGGTCCACTCATGATAAAAACTTGTATTTCTCGCTTTAATTTTTTTTGCAATCATCCACATGATCAATACCATCGGACGTAGACCGGAGGGGCACCTAAGACCTCGCTGGAGAGACCAAATAGAGTAGCACCTGTTCACATGAACCTGATACAATGGCGCTCTATGGAGTCGTGGACTTCCACTCTTGGTCGCTGATCCGGTGGAGTAAGTACAATTAAACATCAAAACATTAGTTTCTTTTTTATTTATTATTAATTTTTCCCTATATACAGTACATATTAGTTTTACTATCTTTCTATTATATATTATTTGTTTTATTTATCAATCAGATGATAAAAGAAATTAACATATAATAATTCATAATGTCAATAGATACGAAGTCAATAGTCTAATAGTTTAGGGTACGGTCTGCGAAACTTAAGGTCGAAGGTTCGAATCTACCATTAGACCATTGTCGTGCACCATCTCCTAGTACAAGCATTTTCAGCTTATTTGGAGTGGTTAACCGGAATATTAGTGATGTAATAGCATTGCTAATATTCTTTCAAAAATAAAAAATAAAGTTATCAGACACTATTTAAACTATCCCTCACAGACCTGGTGAAGGTATATTCCATGGGTTCTTCGTATTTTCGACCTACGATCATATCTTTATATATATATGCTATAAGATTAATCGATTGACGTAATTCTAATGTGATGTTAGTATGGCAACGTTAGTAGGAAGTAATGTTTTATATAAAGATATCACTCGCTTACGAATTACCTTGTTTCAATTGGATAAGCGGTAGCGCCATATTAAAGCTAGCTTCTAGATGCAGTATCAACGACCGGGGAAGGAACACACCCGCACAGAATACCAGTGTAACGCTGCTATGATTCTTATGATGTGTGTAAAGATCCGCGGTCCTAATTACGGGATACGCAGCCAAGTCAGTCCTCAAGGGTGGCGGCAATTCATGTGACTCTTGAAACTTTGTTGATGATAGATTCCATATCTGTCATTCTAGATTCTATTGATGTTGATGCTGTTAGCCTATGCAGCTCTTACAGCTTCATCGGACACAGGGCTCACGGAACTGAGGGGTCAGTGAGCTGCTTAGGTAGTTTCCTATTTTTGTGGTTCCCTTAGTTACACAAAGCGCTCATAAACTGAGCGTGTTGGTCTGTTCTGATCTCATATCTATCTAATGGTGCCACTCAAGTTGCCAGTTCCCTAGCTAACGAAAGATTCTCCCGAGGGGAAAATGGATGGTGATGACTACTGACCGTCCGAGGTTTTGATATGCGGACCTAGACTCTGCCGGACGCCACCTGTTGTCATGTTAGTCGGAAGCTGTGGGCGGTGAGAACCACCCTGACACGCGGGTGTATCTAGTGTCATATCTGTCATGGGCCTGTCACGGCATGTCACTTACGATTGCGCGATGAACTGTGTATCGGATATTGAATTCATATTAAAAGCAAAATACAAACATATGGCGTGAATTTTTTATCACGATTTTCCTCTTCTTCAATCAATCGCAGTTTTCATTTTCAGTGATGACACCAGCGAATTATCTGTGGAAACTCATTCATATATAATATATATATATATATATATATAAATAAATATATATATATAATGTCAATAGATTTCAAAAGCTGAGTAATCCATCCCTCATAAAGCATTTTATTGTTTAGGAAGTACCTTTATACAATATATGGGAGACAGGAGTCCAATGTAGGTCAACCCGTGTAATGGATCACCTGACTTCCCCTCCAAGAGGTTACGGTTTATAACAAATAAAACTAAAATTCGAAATCAAATATATAACATAAGTATCTAAAATACATACATAAAATATTTCTCTCGTGAGCCAAGAGCCGCGGCGTGCGATGAAGAAATGTAACACCGTACGTTCTAATAACAGTCAGCAAAGGAAAAAAAATATTTTGATCTATTTGGACAGCGTGGGCATGTCGTAAACGCGAATGGGAGGGTTAAATCTCATTACTTTATAGCAGATGTAAAGCGATTTATGAAGGTAACCCTCGAGCCTATATTTTGTTATGTTCCAATAATTCGAAGGTTTTAGATGTTAGTCTATAGGCTGGCCGGCTTTGTGCCAAATCTAAGAAACTCCAAGAAATGTATGTAATGACTCGATATAACTTTTCGTCTGTTAGCCGTTTTTATTTTGTCAAATATAGGTATATATAAATATAATATTCTTTTTATTATTGACGATTACGTAGAGTTCCTAAAAAACTTTGCGCATTCTGGTTTTGATTTCCAGATATATATAGGCGATAATATTCTTGTATTATAAAATTTATTAATTTATAGAATAACCATCTTAATACATAGTTACTATGTTATTAGGGGCATAAAAGATGTATATGATAATACCTGATGTTCACCGCCATCCATAAACGAATACAAATGAACGAACATGAAATTTCTGAAGCTCTAGACATATGTGTCTTCATAGCTAAATAAAAACTTACTTACTTACGAGTATATAAATATAAACACATACAGAAAAAATTTTTTATAATTATATTAACACATAGAGTTAATATAATTATACGTTTATTTTATTACATTTTGTTGAGTAACAAACGAGCACACAGTTCACCTGATGGTAAGTGATACCTGCGGCCCATGACATTTGATCTCATCCTTAACAAGGAATCATAATGCAGATGCGTTGTCACCCTTGAGGACTTTGATGAACGCCTCCTCAACAGTAATAAAGCTCCCCTGATCCCTGCACTCACCAGACGAAACACAGCAATATTATACCGCCATTTTACGGTGGTATTCTGTGAGGTTGTGGTCCTATGCTGGTCGAGCTGATCCATTCATTCCACAGCTAGAAACAAACTGCAATGTAGCTCTACCACTGTTAAAACGTTAAACACGAAACACAAATGATGAAAACGAAAGTAATAGGATATCGATTGAAAATCCACAACCGTTTTAAGTTATCAATGAACTCACAGCAAAAGTTTATAGGAGGCCTTACTACTTACTTGCTATGTTAGGTGATAACGTAGTATAGAGCCTGATGGCATATGGAGTAAAATTAAAATAGTAGGTCCACGCTGAATGAATCTGCTCCACAGAATACCAACGTGAAATAGCACGATAATGCTGCATTATTTCTTTTGTATAGGAGATACGGGGACCCAATTACATGTAGCTAGGCATTCCATGCTAGTTCTCTCTGTGGTATTAATGCATTTGGAAGAATCTATGTTGGGAATGGATACAAATGTCGTGGGCCGCAGTCACTCAGGTGAACTGTGTGCTCGTTTGTCACACAGAGTATTATAAAGAAGATAAACACGCGAGAGTAAAATAAATATTGACGGAAATCCGCTACTATTTTAACATTCAAGCAAACATTCTAACGGAACCTTACTGCCAGGGGCACTAACGTTAAGTGGCCAAAGCCTGATGATGTATGAAGCAAAGAAATCGTATACCATGTATGACAGAAAGAAAGCTATCAGCAGACCGTAAACAATTATTGTGAGAATTCATAATTTTTTATCTCTCGTGTAGTGCCTTAGAGACAAATACATTAATTCCCTTCACACTAACAAAATGTTTAAAAAAAAAAACGTCTGTAACCTTTTTAATTCCAAGAACTTGATCGGAAATTGAAAAATAATAGAATTTTGTTACATAGACATCTCATGCAAAATTGCAGAGGGAGATATATTGCAATACTATGAGAGTCGCATCTGCGTTTTGTCGTCACATGGTCCTGTTTGTACTGTACCAACGAGCGGTATAAACGCAGCGTTTATTTAAGCGCTTATAAAAATAACGAATTGAAGAAAGTTTTAAAAATGCAAATTTATTAACTTAATTTTTTTAATATATATTTTACCCAAAGGCATTCCATCTCAGATATCAGGAATGATAACACATGTATATTCTAAATCTATACTAAATATGGATGTCCAAGTTATGGATCAATTTTCATTCACCATCAGGTGATCTATATGCTCGTTATATTATAAAAAAATGGACAAACACAATAAAAAACATCAACAAATTAGAACAAAGAAATCCATAAAAACGATACATATATCAAAAAAAAACTAAAAGAATCAAAATCAAAAAATAATTAATAATTGTATACCCATTTCCGGTCTATGTAGCCAGTATGTTGTCAGTAATTTTATAAAAGCGGTCCTGTCACTGTCCTTTTTTATATTTATCTACATTTTAGCTTGAACTTTATAAAGGATTCATTTTATCTATAACCACGCAACACAGGACAGATAGATAGAGGAAAAGAAAGATTAAGGAAAGATAAGATCAAAAGAATTATTAGAAGAATAGCTATAGATATATTTTGCACAATAAATAACTTACAATGTAACATATAACGTGTTTCATTTGTGTGACCAGCCTTGGATGCCTTATTACCGACATAACATTCCATCCGGATTTACACAACGTAGAACCACGCCACAGCTATAAATTAGCATGAACAGGTCAGCAAGAGATCACGCTTCCAGATAATACCACCTTAAATGATTACATTACCAATCAATACTTACATGACAATTTTGAATGAAATCAATGATTTTGAATTATATCTAAACGTGATAGCTATATTTTGAATGAACTCAAATTTATATAAGTTTTCCATTAATTGACCTCCGCACATGATGTAATAATTTGCGCCTAATAAATTTAAATCAACTACTTTTGCTTTGACACTATGGATTTAAGAACTAACGTAACTATAATATTTTATAATTTCAAAAAAATCATGCCACACTCAGGTGGATATGGTGATCTAATTTAAATTTTCTTCTAACAACATATTCTTGCAAATAAATGTATTATTTGCAAGAATATGATGTAATGTATTATTGATTGATTGGAATAGGTGACTAAGAGAGCTGGTGTGGTAATAAATAAAAATCTCAGCAATTTATAAAAATGAAAAAAAGAAGAGCTCGAATAAATGTCGGTTTGTATGGCAACAAATTCTGTTTACGTTCCGAGGCACATGGCACAAGGGTCGCCTTTAATTAAATTTAAAACTTTTGTCTGACGTCACGCAGAGACAAGCTGCGTGCACGAACTCTTCCCGTGACATAACTTCTAGTGCACTACCAACTAGAAAGTTTTAATTTTGAAATATTACGAAAAAGATTCATCATTCATTTTTTGACGATATCTTTTGATGCTTTTTATAATATAAGCGCAAATAAACGAGCACGAAGTTCTCCTGATGGTAAGTGATGAATGATACTTGAGAATGATTCAGGAAGCAGATGTGTAGGTTCCAACCCTAAGGGGTGAAATCAAATACCTCTTTACCTATAAATAGCACCCGAGATCCTACTATCATTAACCTCACCATACGAAACAACAGGGCTGTCCTGTAATTACAGAAATCTGGTGAACTGTAACCCAAAACATTGCTTTCCAAACCTATTAACTTTAACGTCAAAATCATAGATGCCCACTTTATAAAAAAATATGACAACAACACATTCCCCTTAGCGTAATGAACGCAAATTTACAAGAAAATTTACCAATCGACAGCTCTTATCAAACAAGCCCGTAATTTCAGCGATAAGAGGTTTTGACTTAATTTTATTTTAAAACTTCGCCAAGATTCGCGAAAAGCTCTTTAAAGTTTCCACGAACACATCGTTGGATGATAAATCCTTAAGCAACACACAACTTTACTTTTCCCATTGTACTAAAGATGAGATTACGAGGCGCTGGCGAAATTATTTTATCAAACACGTCCCGTTCTGAGATGTAAGCTTCAAAAATCTTACTCGACTTACGGCGAATTTCAACTAATTGAAAAACTTTTCTAATTATAGGCTTAACAGATACTTCGAGTAAATCGCCTTAAGGGTAAACAACACCTCAAGAATTCGCTCCCGGTGAGCGTTGTATGACGGTATGGTGTAAGCAATAAGTGGCGTGGATTTAAACACAAATTACTATAGTAAAGTCCAGTAAAGTTGCAGCATATATATATATATAAAATATAAAATGCTTGAAATCGATTTTCTCGCGTATCGTGAATTAAAGCAAGCGAATGGACAATGAGCTACCGCGGCGAGTATAGTCACCGCAAAATTAATTAAGAATAAAAATAAAGTTACACTTAGAAACAGAGTATATGTTGGTAAAAAAAACAAAATATCTATAAGAAGATTGATGAGTCAGTCAGTCAATATAAATAATAATGAAAAGTTAGCACACACTTACTAGCAAAAACTTCAGCGTATAAATAAGATGGATGTAATACTCTTAACAATGAAATGTCTTAAATATCAATAAAGTTTTAAAGTCAATATTTAAAAAGTCTCTAAAATTCTTTTTTTTATATATAGAATAGGTGGCAAACGAGCAAGCAACCCGATGGTAAGTGATCACCGCCGCGCATGAACATCCGCAACACCAAAGGAGTTGCAAATGCGTTGCCGGCCTTTAAGACGGGTTAACTCTATTCTTGGTTTTGTATAAAACTTTATTTACCTCAACTGTACGGAAATGACCACCCTGAGATGACCAGCAAAGTAGATGTCGGCACCAATTGCAATTGCAAATTAGCAAATTGATCCAATTTCTAGTGATAATTAAGTAGTGATAAGTAAGATAGATAAGTAAGTGCTCGGAGGTTAAGCATAACATTGTGGGAAATCAACGTATGTAAGAAATAAAATTTTTCAGACTTATTTTTTTTTAATTTATTTGTTTCTCGAACTACCAACATAAGCACTTTACGTAATATATATATATATATATATATATATATATATATATATATATATATATATATATATTTAATTATGGTCATATTATTTCTGTTTATGAAATTGTAATTTAAAATATCAATGGACTAAAAAACCATTCAATTTGCATTACTCGCTATAAATTGGTTGGTTCATATCCACGCTGTGTTAACGTTAGAAAAGAGTACATTTCATACTTTCTTTACCTAGCTAGTCTAACTCAACTCAACTCAACTCAACTCTAAACATACTGCTATATGTACCAATATCAATAAAAAAATCGTTGGAAGTGCATCACTTAAGAACATCTGGACCTATTTGATATTTATTTCTATGTTATTGTTATGTTCGTAATGGGGAATTTGGTTTTTAAGGCAAGAAAAAATGAAAAAGTTATCGGCAAAGTCCGTGAAAATTTAAAGTTTTTATTTCTATAAGATTTTTGTATTAACTCAAGACTATATAATAAGACCACTCACGACTGGATAACCCTGTAATGAAACTTATTTTTCTAAGCCGTTAAGCCTTACTTATCGCCAGCGCTTATGACTTGAATCCATAAATTTACAAAACTTTAACAAATTAACGCAACTGCACCTTAAATTTAAGTTACATAAAAATCGCATTATGCCCCCTGTTCGTCGCTATACGCTATTGTAGACGCGAATAACCGTAAACGTTAAGTCCAACGGCTTTGTTTCAATGTGTAAGGTTTTCTGAGGATCATTTTATAAGGCAACTCAGTTGCAGCATGCTTGATGGTGGGGAGTTGCAAATTTTATATTTATCGTCCGACATTTGAATACAAACGGCGGAAATTTTGCGAGGGTAGATGGATAATTTGTTTAACTTCTAGTTGTGTTAGATAATAATTCAATTTATTCATCTGTGAATATTAAAGTAATGTATGCTTTTATAGGAGTTGTTATGATTCTTTCAAAAAACTTACTTAAACTAAATTATGTGGATAGGAGCTTTTGGAACAATCGACTAAAGTATTTTTTTATTTAACTAAGGTACACAAACAAGCACATAATTCACCAAATGCTGAGTGGTGACATGCATCCTAAGCAATGATACAATATTCACATCTGTTGACACCTCTGAAGGCTGAGATGTAATACAGTAATACCGTTACTTGTACCTGGATTCCCGAATCCCATCCAAAAACCAATATCACAGATACACTCACCATATGAAAATCTTATGCTATTAATAATACATACAACGGGGATGTGTTTAGTATGACGTACCCCTCGTCGATTTTCATGATCATCATGATCAAGGCGGCATCTAATTATGACATCTACTGCGCGATATTATAGTGCCGTAAACACACGCGCAACACAGACGCACTGGGCATCATCCTTCCCGAGTCCGATACGTGTGCAAGGAGTTCGGAGGAGGCTCGAGATGCAGTGTCAAGTACACTGGTATGTTTAAACATTACACCCAGATCTGGAAACTAACATTTTGTAATACACAAATATTGTTCCTCTGCTGGGAATCGAACTTTAGAGAGTAGTCTATAGTAGATACTTTATTACTAAACTTTTATTAACTAAGTTTAATTTAAAGAATTTCGAAGTAAAAATTATAGAAGTAATTTTAATTATATCTGCTCTTTTTAAGAAGAAACGTTTTTTGAAAAAATAACAAAATAAACGAAAAAAAATATCGAAATTTTTTAGTACTATTATAAGCTTCAAAGTATCTAATCTTAAGTTACAAGCTTCAATAACCACGATCAAACTTAATGTAAATTGGTACACTAGTAATTTGCATACAACATGGCCATTAAGACCAACATTCAAAAGTTATTTTCCAAATGATCAATTTTCAGAGAAATCATCCCCGCACTCATTCTTTATTCATCGAAAAGCGTGCGTCCATATCCAAAAAAAACTCCCAACTAAGACGCTCGTTAAGTAAATTAATACGAGTATAAAACATGATTAAAAAAATTACGTCGACAACCTATAAGGGGAGAACCGAAACGAGGGGGCATCCCTTATGAATGAACGCTTTCTCAGGCAGAAAAACAAAATTATAGTTTCATATCTGGAAATAATTGCCAAGCGATCTTCAACTTTACCATATCGTGTTAAGTTGTTTGCCTTATACGAAAGTAAATTAGTTATGTTAAGTATACTGTAGGATTACCATGCTATCATACTTACAAAGACGTTTCTTAAATTTGATATTAATAGACATTAATATGTAATGTGTTTCAATACGTAATGTGTTTCAATACGTAATAAGATAAATGCAAAATAATTTTATATTTTCGCCTCGTTGAAACTAGAAATTTGGCAAAGGAAATGGGTTGCCACAACTGATTTAATATAGAATTTTTCTTTCATGTAAAATCAGAATATTGTGAGTGCTTTTAATTTTATAAAATAATATGATATTATTACTACGTACTGATGGTTTACAAAAGAATACCGTCGAAGCAATTGAAGCCGTGTTTAAAACATAATAAGGAATGGATGTCAGATAACCTGCCAATAACATTTAAATATATTAATCAAGATATTGAAGAAGCTGGAACAAAATATCTGGAAGTACAATAGAGAATGCGTTACACACATTACAGAATCGTTTATAGGAATAACGTCTTAAAATAAAAATATGTCATCAATAACACATTTTGTTGCCGCTAGAAGGAAGATATTGACACAATGAAACATAATATGGTATAGTGCAACGCTCTTAATAGGAAAAGGATGTTCTGAGTGTAGGATGCCCAGGACCAGAAGAATACAGGCCCTTATCTTTAGAATACATCGTCACAATAGGGAGATCGACTTATGCGATTATTGAGTGCGTACAGAGTAGCAATTCACGAAAGTTCCGAACTGCCGATGTGCGATCGAGTACCATCAGTGTGCTGGTCACATTCTTGCTAACACATATTTAAAATAATTGCATATATCTTATCCATCATTATTTGCAAGTCAAAGTACTTGTCCTACCATCCATACTACTGTCCATCCATTATTATAGTTTCATATCTGGAAATAATTGCCAAGCGATCTTCAACTTTACCATATCGTGTTAAGTTGTTTGCCTTATACGAAAGTAAATTAGTTGTGTTAAGTATACTGTAGGATTACCATGCTATCATACTTACAAAGACGTTACTTAAATTTGATATTAATAGACATTAATATTTAATGTGTTTCAATACGTAATAAGATAAATGCAAAATAATTTTATATTTTTGCCTTGTTGAAACTAGAAATTTGACAAAGGAAATGGGTTGCCACAACTGATTTAATATAGATTTTTATTTCATGTAAAATCAGAATATTGTGAGTGCTTTTAATTTTATAAAATAATATGATATTATTACTACGTACTGATGGTTTACAAAAGAATACCGTCGAAGCAATTGAAGCCGTGTTTAAAACATAATAAGGAATGAGTGGATCAAGATATTGAAGAAGCTGGAACAAAATATCTGGAAGTACAATAGAGAATGAGTTACAGACATTACAGAATCGTTTATAGGAATAACGTCTTAAAATAAAAATATGTCATCGATAACACATTTTGTTGCCGCTACAAGGAAGATATTGACACAATGAAACATACTATGATATAGTGCAACGCTCTTAATAGGAAAAGGATGTTCTGAGTGTAGGATGCCCAGGACCAGAAGATTACAGGCCCTTCTCTTTAGAATACATCGTCACAATAGGGAGATCGACTTATGCGATTATTGAGTGCGTACAGAGTAGCAATTCACGAAAGTTCCGAACTGCCGATGTGCGATCGAGTACCATCAGTGTGCTGGTCACATTCTTGCTAACACATATTTAAAATAATTGCATATATCTTATCCATCATTATTTGCAAGTCAAAGTACTTGTCCTACCATCCATACTACTGTCCATCCATTATTATAGTTTCATATTTTCTTAAACAATTATGGTGACAATAGTTTACCTTCAAGTAATATAACTTCTAATGTCCCCGAACGGTTCTTACGCAACTTGCCCGAGGGTAGAACAATGAAAATGTTAATTCGAGACTCGCACCCGCGATATTTATTTTTAACTCCCAGCGCCTCCTAACTGCGTAGTTTTCTTGCGCTCCTCTGTTCCAAGACAATTCGCTCTGATTTATTGCAGTTGCTCAGAGAATATAATGACTTTTAATTCTCCTCACGCACTGTAGCACTAGGCAACGATCTTTTACTTTGAATTTGCAGTCGTGTGTAAAATTTAAATACCTGGTAAAGACCTCCCTGTTCTTGAATTCAATCTTGTACTTAAGCTTTTTAAGATTTAACAAAGTTATTTTAAGGAGGAAAGCTTTGTAATAAATGGTAACAACTTTCAGTGATTGCTCCTTACCTTTTATTGGATTTGTAAAGTATGTAACTTATTCTGCATAAAAACAACTACAAAAAATGAATGAATAATATATGATAAACTTATTGTACTCGATAGAAACTAAATATTTTTGTATAATATTACGCTTCATACCAGTGATAGTAAGCCATGACTGCAGCCTAACTCAAGTAAGATTCATGATGGCCATGCATTATAATCCTCAAGGACTGAGATTGAATTCCTTATTACTTGTAATCGAGTCCCCAGGGATCTGGGGACATATCATAGATTGTAGTGATCACTTACGATCAGGTAAACTGTGTGGCCGTTTATCACCCCTAAGATAAAATATAAGTAAAAAATGTTATTAATAACAGACACTAAATCAATGCATCAGTGAATACAGCTTCCTTAATATAAGTGTCAATTATATATTTTACTATACGAGTTTAATATAAACTTAAAAATAATATCAACTCTTACGAGATTTAATATTCCATCGTCCACCTTCAACTTTATTAGGGTACGGCACGAGATTGCTCCGTAGCTGAGATACGCGTAAAAACACGCCGCGTAAAATTTCAATCAGTCGCTTATTCATATGCAAAAGTTTGTTCCCTTGAGTACGTTCACGTAGATACGCGTATGAAATGAACGGATCCACTTTGTATTGTATAAGCTCGTGTGACGCAGAATACAAAATCTAAATGTGTCAATTACAGGACGCACGTTCTGTAAGAGAATAAACGAAGGGAGTTTTGTCTTTATGATTCAAGATGTTTGCGAGCTTTCTGTGAGAGATGCGCGGTCGAGGGATTCGTTTTACGTCTACGTGTGCTTAATGGAATGAAAATCGAATATTGCTTTCAATTTACAAGCTATCATTTTTTTTTGTGAGCTTTTAAAAGTGTAGATGTTTACTTTCCACAGTAATTTATGTTTATATTTTTATTACTGTATTTAGGGTGACACATGAGCACACAGTTCATCTGATGGTAAGTAGCCTACATTCATCCTCGATAAGCTATCATAATCAGGACTAAGATCAAATACCTCCTCAGCAGTAAAAAGGCTGTCAATCACGAATTAGCACACCAGCCCCATACTGCTATTTTATGCTAGTATTCTATGTGAACTTGGTCCTTCCTCGGTCAAGTTCATACATGCTGCAGCTAAAAGTAAACCGCTTGTTTAGTTTTTTTTATTTTGTTTAACTCTTTCAAAATCAAGAAAACAACTGTAGTAAAACACCGCTGTAGTTTTTTCTTATAGCTAGAATAGCTCAAGGACCTGCTCGATGCTTCAATGAATATCTGCGTGAAACAGTAGGGAAATAGCATACTATTTGATGAGTTTAGAAATAATGGAACCGAATTACAGGTAACGAGACTCAGGGCTATCCGTGGTTACAACGTATTGCACCTTGAATCTTGATAAGATTAAGATTTTATGGGTCGCGGTTACTATCAGTTACACCGTGAGCCATACCAACTGCTATATGATAAAAAAAAATACTATACTAATTGAAAATAAAATTGTGTTCTCGTAGACACGTTATCACGCATTATTAACAAAGCTACAAACCACAATAAGTACCATTCCACATTTCCAGATGATGCATTCTCCTCAAGCAATGAAACGGGTCTTCAATTTCCATATACGACGCCCCACATACCCCGTCCAACGGTACGCCCGGCACGCATCGTATTGAGATCACTTGTAATGCATTAACCACATCGCGCTATGAAAGTTTAATATAAAATTGCTTTTTTATTTTCATTCCTGTCGCCGTAGCCTAGGATTTGAATGCACTCCGTCTAGTAATTTATGGCTGGATATAAATTTAAAACTTTGAGAACGTACTTGCTGAATGTGCACAAATGGATACCCCATTTCATGCATTATACCGTTACGTTATGTTCATGTGCTGCTTCCACCTTTAGATGATAGAAAGATATAGTTATAATAGTAGTTAGTATATTCACTTCTTAACATAAGTCTGGACATGAGTGAGTGCGGACATCATTGTAAATACTAGGTTTATCAGATTTGTGTGTCCAATTTTCTTTAACAATTTGAAATACACAGATCGTGATAGAGGATTAGTATCTCCTAGGTCGCCAATATCTGTAGAAGTAAATCTAATCTAATCTTCATTTGCAGGATTTGCATATGGGTTGAAGACAGGTGTTCTAAATAACATAGTATCCAGCACATTCTACAGTAATGGCATGTAAACGTTAATTTTATGTATAAGCAAAATTATCATTGTTACGGAATGTCATTATATTTAAAAAAAAATCATGACAATTGTCAATGTTCAATGTGAAGTAACAAATTAAAATAAAAAAAATATACGTATACATGTACGTATCTAAAATATCGAATCAATAATATTTGCTTACAAAATCAATCTCTGTAGAAATTGAATATTAACAATTATTGATAGTGTATCGCATCTAATTTATTTATAATGTCCAGTTGTCCGAAATTCAAAAGTCATCTACTGCATTTAGTGATTAAAGTTTTAATAATGACATTATTTTTATCTTTAAAAGTACAAGGTAATTTATTATATATTTTTAATTGACATACCAGATACATTGTTTCTAGCGATATTTTAAAGTACAGCGGAAACCTATGTATAGACATCCCACTATTTGGTATAGGCCTCCTCTCAATCGGTATTGAAGCATATTCCACTAGGCAGACTGTGAGGTCTGTTTACATTTTTTCTTATTTATCTTAAGAGAAGCAAGATTCCACATAAGTGGGAGGCATTTTCCTCGAGTCCATAGTCTTGGTATAGTGTAGTAAATTGGAACATTTTAATAGTCTATATAGATACCGGGAGATATAGTTCCAGCGAAACACAAAATTCAGAAGTATTTTCATATTATTTGAAACTTTTTTTATCCCTACGTTTCGAGTATTTTTGCATACATGATGACGGGGAGTACATGTCATAGTTAACCTGACCTAACGACACCTTTTAATTATTTATTTTTAGTCTGATCTACGCAGAAGAAGCTCACAGTATCTCGAGGATAAATAGAATCACTCGAAACGACGGTATAAGATGATAATAAATTAGTTTTATTTAGCTCGTATATATATAACAATAAATCTTAGTACTAGGAATTCTGAAGAGTTTGAAGAGATGACACAGAAATCTGTCCAAAAAGCGTCATACAGGCTTTAGCCATTAACGTGAAGAACTGTGCGTATGTAAACAAAACCTGTGACCTAAAATAGCAGATATGTTCGTAAGCATAATAACAAAGCTCGCTCACCATCTGCCCTGTGACGCGCGGCTTTTTTCACCTTTACCCTTTTTTTCCGCTGAAAACAGAAATACAGGAACTAGGTCGAATATGAAAATGAATATATGAAAGCTTTTTTTATCAGGTTCCGCTATTTGTAGTTGATTGAATAAAAATAGATCGAAAGCTTTTTAGATGGACGTAATCAATGGCCTATCAACGTACAGTGTTAGTTTTATTTGTTTTAATCCTGTATAATTTTTGCTATGTAATATTTAATATAGATGAAAAGTTTTAGAGTGACCTAAGACTGGCGTCGCAGCGTAGGGCGCCCTCCTTAGATGGAAGGTCGCCCTTTTTAAGTTTGCGGGAAGTCGATTGATGCTGATGGCGTAGGATCGTGCTTTATGGGTTTATACACCCATGGGGAAGGCCTATATTCAGCGGTGGACTGATAGACTGTGATGACGATGATAAATATTAAAACGTAAATATTAAACAAATACTGTAATAATTAATTTTAATAGACGCTATTTATTATATAGCATATAGTTACAGACTATATGTTACTAACGCGTAACACCCGGTAATGCGCAGTCCTCATGGTGAGTGAAGAGTACTGGATCTCCAGATCCATTCACTCATCATACGAAACAAAGCAGCTACTTCGCGTTGGTATAAATGTTATTCATATTTATATATCAGATTATAATTTCTTTTCAATTGATTATGAAAAACCTCACAAAACTGAATTAATTATTATTCCACCAATTAACAAAAATCTATTCCTATTTAATTTATATATTTTTGGTATTCAAATATTTCACACGTTTCACAAACATAATTAACCAATTTTAATCTCTACGTCTATGTATAAAACGGAAATATCAATATTGTTCGAAAAATTATATTGTATTGTTTATATTGGTATTTCATATATATATATTTATCTATATATTATTGTTTATTTGTACATTATTATATAAACTATTCTTAGTCTTTTGTTTTAATTAATTAATACTACATCTATTCCAATTTATCAACACACCTTGGGTTGAGAATGATTTTTTTAACCTCTAATTTCGTTTAAATTAATTAAATAAAAAGTAGGAATAGTAAAATATGAGTGGGCAGTAGTAAAAGGCAAACGAGCGACCCATTTACCTGATGGTTAGTGATCACCGCTATCTATAAACATCCGCAACACCAGAGGAGTCACAGATGCGCCGCCGGATTTTAAGTAAGGTGTGCTCTTTTCTTGAAGTCACTAAGTCATATCGACTCGATAGCTGAATCCATAGAGTAGTTATGCGTGGTAGAAAATTTCATGTAAATAGCACAGTAGTGTATTGCCAACCATCGAAACTAGGGCAAATGAAGTGAACATAACCACATGAATTATCCATACAAAAAGCTTTAACCAATTAATTGAAAGCGTTTTGATCACGTTCATGGCTGTACGGGATTAAATATCTTTGCCATTGCTTCACAAAAAAGTACTACAAAACAAACGTTATGCAAACAAATACAGGGCGCTGTTCTCATTTCTTTCAAATGGAATTATCAACCGTCTTTATTCATAGGTTGCTTCGCAAGTGCTACGTTCGATTTTCAGCCAAGGAACAATAATTGTATATCACAAATTGGTGGTTTTCTGGTTCGCATGTATTTTTGTTTTAATAGAACGCTAGTTGTGCTGATTACATTACATACGTTCAAGTTAACCGCTGCAACTAAGCTGAAAATGCTTGTCCCAGGGTATAGTTCACGCCTACGACTTAAAGCTTACTTAAAGCAGACCGTACAACAAATCTAGCCAAAAGCCATAAGCCATTTGGCTATTGAGGCTTCATTACATAATATATGTTTGTAAACTACAATCTGTACATTCATTACATCGGAATAGGGTCCAATGAGTGAGTGCTGCTTGTGTTTGAGCGAATGCTTGCGGCAATGTAAGATGGTCTACGTAGTTGATATTATTTGTTAATAACCAGAAGATATCGCCGTTAATATTTTTTTTATTATTATATCTTATAAAATAGGACCGTCACTTCTCTAGTATTAAGGTTGTGGCCCTAAGTTAAACAGTACATGAGTGAGATTGTTTTCGCTATGTGACATACAGCAGGTCTCACTTGTTTTTCATTTATTATTATATACTTAAATATATATATTATTACTCATTATTGTTTTTTCTTAGATCACGTATGGGACTTGTTTTTAATGGTTTTGTACTGTACCCGATTTTGCTTTGTAATGTTTATGTGTGCCAAGAAGGAATAACCTATTATTATTATTATCAAATCCGCCAGGAGGACGCCAACATCATAATGATTAGTAAGCAATTTAGATACGGTTATCACAATTTTAAAAAAATATACTCTTATTTAAACATAAAATTGTATAACATTTTTATGTTTACACTTAGATAGTCTATATTTGTATTTCCTTGAACAAACTTCTTAGTGATCCTTTAAGTAATTAAAATAAATACAATTATTTGTTAACTATCATGCTAATTTAGATTCCTTTGTTGCAGGTATATACATCGAATTCGAGATTATATTCACTATACGCGTATAAAAGACGTCATTGTAAGTATTAGATCTTTTAAGCATACTTTCTTCTTTCCCTTCATTAATTGAGTCATATGGAATACCACTATATTTCTATTAGGTACGCTATAGATTTTATGGAGTAGATGTGTGGAATTGGCAAGATTAACGACGAGGACATGAGAGCACAATGATAAACTTGCATAGAGGTCGCAGGCGATCATGGTTTAGACATTTTTTTTTAATATTAGTAGTGATCATCGAGGTCAAAGTTCACTTGTTGGGCTGTTGCCATCGTATACTTATAAAAATAAATCTTACACAGGGTTGTCTCATAAAACTAATGGATAGAGATAGACTACATGTGTTGTTCACAATCTAGTACTTACATAGGTTTCTCTCAAGAAAGGGCACAGTCTGCCTCAAAGCTCCAATGTTGACTGGCGGTCGTTACATGTTTTACGAACTATATAAATCAATAAATCTGGTGTACATTTAGACCACGCCCTAATTTTTTTTTATTACACTGAGAGTAACAAACGAGCACACAGTTCACCTCATGTCAAGTCAAGTGATTCCTGCGGCCTATGAAATCTACATTCATCCTTGACAAGGAATCATAATACAGATGCGTTGTCACCCTTGAAGATTGAGATGGAATGCCTCGACACCAGTAATATAAGGGTCTCCGGATCCCTACACTCACCAAAAGAAACGCAGTAGCGTTATGCTGCAATTTCACGCCGGTATTCTGCATTCTCATAGAATACCTGCGTAAATAGCAGCATAAAATTGCTGTGCTTCATATGGTGTGTCCAGGGACACAATAACAGGTAGCGAGTTCCAGTTATCTGAGGTTATCATATACTTATTTTTGGATGGCGGGACAAAACTTCGACTTCGATAGATCTTTTGCCCCTCCTTGTAAGTGCCTATATAACCTCCTGGTCTCGGGTAAGCTTTTCCCGGTAGATCCAACCTTTTACTGGGAAGGGCGTTCAAGTTACATTCATAGAGTATGTGTTTCATTGTTTCAACGTCCGAAGGGCCATTATCTACGGGATTATCTATAGCATCAATTCTCTTCAACGTATAACGTCTTCAGAGGTCACAACGCATTTGCGTCTTAAAATTTAGTTGAGAATGGATGTTGTTTTTCTTTAGTTACTATCACGTAAACTGTATTTGCTATCCATAATATTATAAAAAATAAAAAAGTCATTTTTTTTTATTAATGTTGTATTGTTCAGTCTAATGTGGGATTGGATATCCCGTGGCAATATAAATCAAAGTGTTTTTATTTGTAATTTATATATATTACAAACACCGACCTGTCAATTAAGAATCACGCAATCCTTTACGCATCCATCGCCACCGACATGCACTAGCCGCTGCCCTCAAAGTTCGTTGCCCCCGGAAGCCCTTTCGCGCCCTGCCCAACCCCATACGGTAGTGAATTTAGTGATTTTGTGTAAACCACCGTTTTATTACAGTTTAATGCTTGAATGGGCCTATTTCGCCAGTTATTTATACCTTCTATTGACTGCGTGGCTTAATGATTTGGCTAAACATGTGACCAAAATAAAATACGACAAACGTACGATACTGTATTATATTATATAATATTGTATATATCTCGCTTATACAAATTGGCACTATAAAATTTTCTCTGAAGTTTTCCCTTCTAGTACAATAGGAAACTCAGTATTCCGGTGCTCGATTTTAAATTTATGCCAACAATTAACTTGTTCTGGCAAATTGTTTATTGCAGTTATAAATGCTGATTTAGTACGAGGTGAAGGTTGCGAAAAACTTCAAAGGCATGTGAGATCCACCAATTCGCAGTGGAGCATATATTTGCTATAATGCTTTAGGACTTGCATACAGATTAGTGCGAGATCGATTCGCGAGGTTCTTTATGAGTAAATCGGCACTCCATGAAGTGGGGGATTGTCTTAAACAGCGTTTGTCTACATGAATGTTCCACTCTAGAACCTAGTATAGACGAGTTGGCAATGGGCACCTTGAATATTTGTTGAGAATTAATGTCGATGTCGTGGACCAAAATCATCAGGTACCATCAGCTGAACTGTATGCTCGTTTGCCATCGCTAATATTAAAAAAATGTATATCCTCCCCACTCAACCATCACGAGCTGTGCTACCGACCCATTGCCCTAAATGACTAATGTCTTCCTAGCGCATATTTAGCTTGTGTACTGGTAAATAGTATGTCAAAGATAGAATAATAATTTATAACCGCTTGCCTTTAGTTCTCTAACTAGACTGAAAGAATATATTCTTATAATTAACGATCACCTATGCAGGAACAATTTAAGCTCAGAGCATTTGTAAGTCCTTCAATGATATAGGAGTGACTAATAAAAGTCAATCTTTATCTATACTTAAAGACAGTGGAAGAGCAAAAAGGGGATGGGTTTCCACACCTGAGGATCATGATAGTAACGCAATTTATGAGTAAATGGGTATTTGGATTCTCTTATTCCCCACACGAAGGGATTTGCTGATACTTTGAAAGAGCGTGCTCCTTTCACATCTGAACTCAAATATGCAGCCTATATATAACTACAGTATGGCTCTGCAACATGGAGTACATGTTTTTTTTAACATATTAGAGCTACTGAAACTGCAGTAGCTTCTAAGTTTCGTAACGTCTAAACTAAACTAAAATATGGTCATTTTGACGAATTCTCATAATTTAAGCACAGAGCATTTGTAACTAAACTAAATTTGTAGCTCTCCGCAACGTTATAAAATATAAAATTTTGTAAATAACGCTGTCTAAAAGCAGACTACATAAACAACAACAGAAATGAACTTCCACTAAATATTTTCATTTACAAAATGTAGCTATAAATTCCGATTTCATTGCGCTCAGCGGCAATTCCGAATGCAGGTAACGCAATTGCAAACTCTTAGGGCAACGATCAAAAACAAAGTGCGGCCCATGGGAGTTATCCATCATTACTGTGTGTTTTGTTTCTACCCTCCTTTTGAAATGCCGCTGCGAAATGTCGTACAATTCGAATGCATTGTTTTCGTAAAAAGGTTACCTTTTGCTAAAAATTTAAAAAGGTATTTTATGCTAATTTAAATAGATGTACCCTGTATTAAGGGTTTTAGGGATTATTTTTATTGTTCGGAATTATATTCTCCTTTTGAAATTAATGGCGCCCAAAAAATTTTTTTTTTTATATATTTTTACGTGCGACAAGGCCATCTGGATTTTTAGCAAAAATTTCGTTACATAAGTTAGAATTTATATATTTTCTAAAAGCTCGTAAGATACACAAATGTTCTGACACCTCACCCCATATTTTGTATTTAAACACACTTAAGGGTCGCGACGGTCGCCTCACCCTAACACTTGAGACAACTTGCAACTACCATCATCTAGCAATGGAGCATCGAACGTTTTCTTATATAATCAAGAGTCGCTCCTATGTTGTTAGTGTTAGGCTGTGTTCACATTGCTTTAGCGGTTCTGTTTACACAGAATATTTAACTTAGTCTGATATATATTATTATGCTGCAGCTAGTTTTTAACCTCAACATGAATGGATTGATTGAACCCGGGAAGGATTAGTCCCTCATCTCATAGAAAACTAGTAATATCAGCATAACGCTCGTGTGTCTAGGATTGTAAGGTCCTCAGGGATGAAAACGCGAGTGAACCCAAAAATATTCGTTGAAATGTAAATGTCATGGGCGAACTATTGTGCTCGTTTGAAATATTATATCAATAAATTGTTTAAAAATTATAACTAAAATGTGTCAATCCCAAAAAGCTATTTTATCTCTTTCTTGAAAAAACTACAAATTTTATTTTTAGTACGACGATTTTATAAGAATCTACAGAAACGCACAGCTCTTCTGATACTATACTATATACATATATTTTGTGCTAACCACCACCTCTATGATAATCCTAGACGTAGGTGTGTCGCCTGGCCTGAAGATATAATGCCCAATACTCGTACTATTTTTTAAATGCAATACAATTAACATTAGTGACATTCCCCTAAACTTAAAAGCTTGTGCTAGAATCTTACGAACCTTCGACATTAAGTTTCGCAGACTGTAGTCTAAGCCATAAAGCTATTGGAGCTTTTTCGAATTTGACCTCTGCTAATAATAATGTAGACTTTTTCTTTTATTCTAATCAAATATAACTTTCTTGCTAAGGGTATGCAGTATTCCGCGGTTACTCCTAATGTGTCCCCACACGAACCTCTCAAGAAGGGCCCAAGCGAAGGTTATATAAATATTGGCGCCTCGCTTTGAGGCTAAGTGCCGCCTTTGTCTCGGCAATAAAAGAATAACACTCATTTATGCGAACAATGAAACGTTTACAAGTTTCCTGAGTTTGGCCAAAATACCAATCTACCAAAGAAAGTGCTCGGAGAATTAAAGCAACAGTAAATGATTATTTTAATTAAAGAAAACATAAACTTAAATTTTCTAAATATCCTACATTTATTAATGATCAACAGAACATTTTTCTTTTACTTATTCAGGGTGACATACAAGCACACAGTTTATCTGATAGTGAGTGATTCCTGCGGCCCATGTCATATTTATGGAAAATTATGCAGATATATTGTCACCCCTGAGGACTCATACGCAATGCCTCGTCACCATTGATTGTGGCGTGTTCGTTTGTGATCCTCAAGACCATAAAAATAAAACCAAAACGTGATATTGACAACTTCCACTAAGCAAAACTATTTAGAAATGCAAAAATAATATATCTGCCCCGTAGCGGCCGTATAGAAATGTTCTTGAGTGGCAACCGCAATTTAGGAGGATGGAGTGATGGTCCAGACAAGTGTACAGTAGTATGGCGATGTGGTGGCTTAGGATCGTACTCTGTGGCAGTCTGTCTGGGAGACCTGCGTTCATCAGTGGACTTATAATGGGCTGAAATAATGAATTTAAACGTTATATAAACATATCTAATGTCGTATAGTAAATTGTAATACAGTCGAGCAGTGTATCTTCAGTGGAGGCTGGACTTTACATGTCAGCATCATTTTAACTTACGGGTAGATATATCATGTAGATTAAAACTACCAATCAGCCAATACGAGCCAGACGCAATCCTCGAGGACCCTAAGTGACTCTAAGCTTGACTTTATGTAATTCCTATCGCTAATAGAGTGTATAAAACTCTAGGAATTAACCCATAAAATTTAACGGAAGAATATTTCCGTCGTCTACATTTTTCTCAATTGTCTCTTCGCAGTCATCGCAGCCATACGTGAAGTCGTTAAGACTCTTGCGAGATAGGTTCATAACTTGCGGACTTATATCTGTTCCATGGCAACTTTGTGGTAACCGCCGTGCGGATTATTATCAAAGAGTAAGAGGTGAATTATAGTGTCTATTCAATTTTAATTAAATTAAGGAATTACTTTACCACCACACTCCAGATTAAAGTAACATAAAATATATAAAATACAACGTAAGTTAATGTTTATATATATTTAAAAGTAATTAGAGTCAGTAGTATTTTAAAAAAGTATAAAAAGTAAGTAAAGTATTTTAAAGTAGTAGTAGATGATGAGGTGAGACAATGTAGCATACAATTCACCTGATGATAAGTGGTAAGGCCTGAGGGCTGAAGTGGAATACCTGGAATAGGCCCCAGCTAGAAACTAGCTGCAACTTGGCATCACGTATACACGTATATTAAATAAATTTATTTTTTATGCATTATGTAAATTATTATTTATGCAGGTATTATATGTGTGTTATCATTACTTATTATATTAATTTGAAATTTATACCATTCTAATTAATACCTTGTATAACGGCAAATAAATTATTATTATTATTATTATTGTAAGTTCTGATTTAAATTATGTGCCTACAATTTTATATTTTGTAACCGTACCCACATGAGTTGGCATGTCTACACTTAAAAATCGTTGACGATCACGACCCATTAACAACTTCTTAGAACACGAAAAGGTAACGCCATATCACATAACAAGAGGCGCTAGGCTTCGTATCGCTTATGATAGCTGTTAAAGCCAAGTTATCAATAAACTTAATATTTTTATGTGACGGGTCGGTTGTAAAAAGGCTTTGCGTTTGACGTTTGTTGGATGGTTTCGCTGAATTTCGCATTAGGGCTATGATTGCTACGATTCCGTGCAACATTTTTGTACGATGATCGCTTAAGGCTAAAGTTTTACGACCTTATTTCGTTACCACAACTCGCGTCTTTGAAGAATAAATTAGTATTACAAATACAAAAATAATAATCGAAAATAAACTAGGTAAATCATAAATAATAGAAAATTGAAAATGCACGCACACGCATGTGATACACGCACACAACGGTAATATAATTTTAAATGAACTATAATGAAAACTGCATAACAAAGAAATTTAAAATTTTTATTAATTAGACAAATTCTTTTTATATGATATAAATTCATTAACTGCTTAAGATCTATTTATATTAAGATGGATTATTTAATAATAATATAACAAGCTGTGAACTTTGTTTAAATAAATAAATTGTATTCAAGGATATCTCCATTAGTATTTTCAGATATGACCTCACCCTTTTCTTGATTTTGGGCTCCCATGGTATAATCTATCTATTGCACGCTTTTAAGCAGAATATGTGAAACTCTAACTATATGAACATCATATTGTAAACCGTATCCTTGCAAATAATTGTTTTATTATTTATTTCTAATAGAATTGCATTTCTAACTTAGCAACTAATTTAGTTTTTTCCAACTATGGTATGAATGAGTTGTGTCGACCGGTGAAGGACCAAAATCCTCACAGAATGCCAGCATAACGCCGCTGTGTTTGGTCTGGTGAGTGTAGAGAACCCGAAGTCTCCTGGTACATGTGACGAGGTGTTCCATCACCATGTCAATGTTTTGGACATTTCATATAATTACATTACATTATACATATATTATATAAATTGTGGCAAAGTTCAAACCGCCAATTCAACTTGAATATTAATAAAAGTGAAACCGTATAAAATGAGCATAATAACTAAACAATACAAAACATCGTCTCCCTAACGAACCAGACTGCATAAGGGCTTAAGACAATAAACATTATGAAAACAAAAATAAACTAAAGAACGTTCAGTTGACTAATAACACTATACTAAAGGGCCATCGGATCTTAAGTGGGGTCTAAAATGGAGGGGAGACAGTATGGGGTAGTTAAAACAAAGGCAGGCCTATATTGGAATAAATTATAGCTTGCACGGTTTAGTTGTTCAGAAATAGGGGCAGACTGCCTTTTTATAGTTCCATTCAGAGTTGTTTTAAAGGGTTTAAAAGACATTATTTTGACGATAAACTGAGTCATTCCAAGCTTAGTTTTATCAACAAGATAGATGTTAATTATTATCTTTTAATCCTTTGTCACAAGTATTATAAACTGAAAATTTATCTTCTTCACATAGTACTTGCTCAATTTTATCAGTGTTTATTATTTTTAATCCTTTGTCACAAGTATTATAAACTGTAAGTTTATCTTCTTCATTCATATACTACTTGCTCCATTTTGTCAGTTTTTATTATTTTTAATCCTTTGTCACAAGTATTGTAAACTGTAAGTTTATCTTCTTCATATACTACTTGCTCTATTTTGTCAGTGTTTATTATTTTTAATCCTTTGTCACAAGTATTATAAACTGTCAGTTTATCTTCTTCATATACTACTTGCTCTATTTTGTCAGTGTTTATTATTTTTAATCCTTTGTCACAAGTATTGTAAACTGTAAGTTTATCTTCTTCATATACTACTTGCTCCATTTTGTCAGTTTTTATTATTTTTAATCCTTTGTCACAAGTATTGTAAACTGTCAGTTTATCTTCTTCATATACTACTTGCTCTATTTTGTCAGTGTTTATTACTTTTAATCCTTTGTCACAAGTATTATAAACTGTAAGTTTATCTTCTTCATATACTACTTGCTTCATTTTGTCAGTGTTTATTATAATTTTCATACATAAAGTTAAGATTTTACGATGTTTTCCTTAGCGATTTAGAAAGCCCAACTTTTCACATTCTCATCTCATTATCTAATCTGAAATTCCTTATCTACTATAATGATAATAACGCATAAAATTCTTTCATAGAAAAATACAAACCTATTGGAAATAAAGAGTAGCAACTACAGATTTTTATGGTTGTCGACAAAAAAGGCTAGACTTTAAAAGTAATAAATCATAACAGCTTATGTTTTTATATCATTACATGTTACAAGTAATTGTTGATAGTAGACAGATGTGTTTCGTATGATGAGTGAACGAATTTAGGAATATAATTAAATTAAAAAAAATACTGGTAACGAGGAATACCATCTCAAGCATATCCCTGAAGGAGCGACAACGAATGTACAACAATAACTTTTGTAGATGGTAATATGAAGCATGTGTCATTCGTCACCTATCAAGAAGAAATAAATTATAAATTTTCTACAGCAATCAAGGAAGTGAGGGAAACAGATACTTTTATCATATTCCACAGGGATGGCAACGCATCTGCATTATGATTCCTTATCAATGATTAAAGTTAAGTATAGGACGCCAGAAATCTTTAACCATCATATGTATACACAAATTTGACACTCCTTTAATTCCATGAAAATTGACAATGTTAATAAATGCTACGAAATAGTGCAGTTAATAAAATTAAATAACCTACAGTACTTTAGATCGGCCATACGATTTTGAGATTTGGTAAACCACAAATCTCACAAAGGAACACCGATCCCTACCCAAACTATAAACCAAAAGATTGCAGGATGCTACCGTCGGATTGGAATCCTGTGATTAATAAAATTAATTCCTAAAGTAGACACCACTGCGTGACCTAAAGATACTGTGAACTCTGTCTGTGTTATTTGGACCAAAAATAAATTATTCGATTTAACTAAAGATTAGACAGGCAAGAGCTCAAAAGTTTCAACAGGACGTTATAAACCCTCCCTCCCCCGTGATCGCAAGCGATGTAAAGCATTCGGAACAACGGGATGAAATAGAAAAGAAACAACATATTAGTTTCATTCAACAATTTCAAATTTGCTCGTGTAAATGTACAAAACTTGAATCGAATAACAGGGAAAACAGCTAACAATTAGCGACCAAATTAAAAACGATCAAATTAAACTTGCATTTCATATCCGGGAACGGAACGTCCAACTGTGTTACTTGCCCAGTTGTACTAATATACGGCTATGACGCTTTGTACAGAACATCGCAGACTCGGACTGGCTTTCATTGTGATATTGTGACCTGATTCAGTTCGTAGGCATTTATAGCTTACGACTTCCACTCAGCTCGATGTTCAAAACAAAAACGGAATTGTTGAATGTTGTTTCAATTTATGACTTTAATAGCTACGCCACTACGCTAGTGCCACGCCTCACCACGTTTCTAGATGCAGCATGAATGGATTGCCACAAATAGCATCATAACAGGGATATATTTTGTATATAACCGTGGATCGTATATATATATATATATATGTATTATACATTATTGAGATTAACAAACGAGCACAGAGTGACAACGCATCTGCATTATGATTCCGAAATGCAGATGCGTTGTCACCTTGAGGACTGAGGTGAAATGCCTCGTCATCAGTAATAAAGGTCTCCCTATCCCTTCACTCACCAGGCGAAACACCTCATCATAATGCTGGTCCTACATAAGTCGAGCTGACCCATTCAATCTGCAGCTATAAACAAACTGCAGTGTAACTCTACCACTGTCAAAAATTTTAAAAATGTAGTGGAAACGAGCAAGCATCTTACTTGATAATCAGTGATCACATCCGTGTATGAAAAATCGCAACACCAGAGGAATCGCAGACGCATTACCGGCTCATAAGTAAATATAGGTAACGGGGAATTCCATCTCAAACCTCAGGCGTAATGACATATCTGCGTCTTGAATCTATATTGAGGATGGAATGACGATTTTCTTATCTTTATATAGTTTACTAATGTTATTTTCTAGATTGATAACCATATTATATTAGGTTCTATATTTAGGTATATATATTTTAGGTTCATGACTTCATTTTGAAGCATCAGTAGCCTAGGGTAGGTTACGGTCTGCGAAACTTAAGATCGTAGATTCAATACCACTATTCAACTATTGTACTGAAAAACCCTCGGGGTAACAAAAAATCAACTATTGTCGTAAACTATATCCTAGTACAAGCATTAGCTTAGTTGGAGTGGTAATTTTATTTAATATTCATTAGTAACAGGATTGTTAGCAAGGTTAATAGAACTGCTAGTATTTCATTAAAAAAATGTCATATAAATAGACTGTGTGTGGGCGAAGGAATGCGCTGAAATTTTTACATGTTAAAGTGACTAATATAAGAAAAGAAACAGTTTTTATAAATTTCATAATACAAGTCCCACTGCTAGGCATATCCTCTAAAGAGAGTCTTGGGGCATACTCCGTCGCCCACTGCAGATTGATGGACATATTATTTCCTTTTACTCATCATTCTTATAGATACAGATTTCCTTGTGATTTTTAAATGTCAATAAACAATTTCATTGGTCCCGACCACGGGGAACGAACTCGGTCTCCTCGCGTACCGTGAAGTAAAAGCTAGTTAGTGCTCGGTATACTGAACTACCAAATCTTGGTCTCTCAGTGACTAACCCAATTAATGTTATCCACGAAATGTTTAAGACCCTTGTTACGTATAACATCTCGTACAAGATAAAGTTGAGATGTTATCTACTAGAATTATTCGTCAAAATGTTCCAACCTTAACTTTGATACGTGTATTCGTAAGATAAATAACTCTTATGTACAATATGAATAATGTAAATCTAGGTCTTCCTAATTAAATCAAAACCTGTATGAATATGCAAATTTAAGGTTTAAAATGCTCCCAGTAATTATGTGAGGATTGGGTACAAAAGACTCATGTGGTAATGGAATTTATTATAATAAGGTTTTACACATTACCATTACCGCCACTGGTATTTGAAATTGCAAATAAAGAATTTTTGTCTGTGAGTAATAAGTAGTAGTAAAATAGTTGTTTCAGCAGTCTCAGCTTAAGTTAATTATTTAAATGAAAAAATAACGTAATCTGGTGCAAAATCTGTTCTTATTCCTGAATTGGCGATTAGTGTTATTTAATTCCACCACGGCTAGTTTTAGGTCGATTCTCAATCGAGGAAAAATATTTTCGCAACAAATCTTTGGTGTTCGGATCTGTGTGCGTTATACATGTCCGTTTCATTGTATTTGAACTTTCCTCGATCTCATTGCTCATAGATCGGTCTAGGTAACAGGATGACCAACATGATGGTGAGTGTTTCTGCTTTTGCATGGACACTTATGCACTATAATATACACTGCGCAGTTGATGTCATCTGGTATTGTAAATCCATTCCATATCTAGCAATCGACCAGGAATACAAAACTATGCGCGAAGATGATCGGTATGTTTACCCGTAAAAAATATTACTAAGTAATTATTTTAAAAAGATTTATAACAAACATTTTTCCAAAACTTCTTTCTTTTATAAATAACGCAATCTTTTTAATTATATCAGTGTACTAAAAATTAATAAATCATTACCCACCCTTAATAAAGTGCTAAAACTATATGAACAACTAATGGACTGTATCAGTTATGGCCGATCAGCTACCCGTAATTAAACTATAAATCATCCTCAGAACCTCAATCTGACACTCTCACACTTTGCGCTGCTTTTGCTTCATCGAAGAACCTCTCCGCTGATTCAGTGCTTGCTGGATTCCCGTTGAACTTGCACATTTACTTCAAATCGGTATAATGTACTATGTTTCAAAGTGAGCCATTAGAAATGCAACTCTAAATTAGGTCGTTTACGGTAGCCTTTAGATGGTTTATGCAAGGGTGTATGTTAGGACCTCAATAGTTTGTAACTAAAGCGTGTGATCTTGAGATGATTTATGATATGTTGTACGTTTGACGTTTACGAGTTGCCGGCAATATCGGGTTGGCCTTTTAATCAGCAATGCTAACGTTATATGTTGCGATGGCGATTAGTAAAGTAAATGTCGATATTATAGCGGAATTGAGGTCTTATTTAGACCATTTAGAACATTAGACATTTATAATTGTAATGAAATAAAAGAAAACATTGCATATTGACAACATTGGATTGAACTTACTACATCCAACGGCTTTTTCTTTACAAAAATATATATTGCAATACGATTCATGAACAATACACATGGACATACTTTGAATAATTATTCAAACACAAATTTTATATAAATGTTTACACTAACACATACACTCATAGATATTAGACAATTACAAAAGTAATATGGGGTAACTTCAGAAGTAACTTGTTTGAAATCAATTGAAAGAGAAAATCATCAAATTAAAATTTTAAGTATATGTTTATACTTTATACTATATACTTTATACTTATATAGCATATATGGAATTTATTTAGATAGTATTAATACTTATTGTAGATCTAGATAGCTTGTTGTTGCTGAAGTCATAGATCTCGATTAGGATTGACCACATCTTCACAAAATACCAGTGTAAAATATCACTATAACGCTGCTGTGTTTCGCTTGATGAGTGTAGGGATCCAAAAATCCTTATTACTGGTGGCGAAGCATTCTATCTTAGTCCTCAGGTTGATAATGCATCTGCATTATGATTCCTTAATAGAAAATTAATGTTGATGTCGTGGGCGCAGGAATCCATTAACATCGCTTACCAACTGTGTGCTACTTTTTCCTATAAAAATACCAAAAAAAAGTTAAGCACTAAATGTTTTCAAATCAAAAATTGAGTAATTTATTACCCAATACTTTTTCAGACATCTTAAAATGAGGATGTACCTATCGATATCATATTTTATAGGCTAACCTAAAGTGACACCGTAAAGAAGAATTTTTATGAAAGGTCTACTTTAGTACACAACAACGGTCAACAGGCGAGATTCGATTTTAAAATCCAACCATAATTTTAGATATCCCTCCTAAAGAATCTCACGTACGATCTGCATTACGGTTTTTGGAATGAGAGGAGGGAGGCCTAAAACTTAAACGGCGATAAGAAAAATACAAATCACCTGAAATTCGAGGTCACGTTTTTCAAAGAGCATTTAATAAAATTGTGTTAAATACAAACGCATCAAAATCGCCATCTCCTAACAAATAACTATACCACTGTAATCATTGCACATAATTTTTTTCTATTAAGTCAAGTATATAATAATAAAGTAATATACATATATATATATATATATATATATATATATATATATGTGGCTCATAATACATGTATATGAAATAATGTATTTTTAATTATAACAAAATATTAATCAAGTACTCGGATGGATAATGTATAATTATATTAAAATTGTTTTAAGGACTTTTAATGTTATTTTATTTAACATTATACCATTATAGGAATAAGTTGTAATAATATAAAATACGAATATTAATGATAGAACAGTCTCTAAGTTAACTTGATAAGTTATGTAAAAGAAATTAAGCGGTACGACCTTGCTAAAAGCATATTTAAATAGAGAAAATCTACTAAAGCGTTATATTATTGAGAGAAAAACGTAATGAAAACTCGTAAATCACAGTAAAGAATTGACGATGCTTAAAATACCTGTTTGGTAGTACGTACTGTTTAATTGTACATACAGTGGCTATACTAGATTTAATTTAAAAAAAAGATAATTATTATCATACATGGTAATTTAACATGGAAAATCTTTAAATCAAAAATCCCTTACAAGAGTAATACATTAGATCAATGAGCGATCGCCTTTCACTTCGTACTTTACCTTTTACCTTACTTTATCTTCTATTCTCTAAAATAGTTACCTTGAATTTTCTTAGTGTTATATGGTCTTTCATTAAATTTCTCAAAAAAAGTTCAACAGATTTTCTCAATCCTAACATGCTTTGGTAAATGTCCTCTATCTTTCTTAAAGGCCAGCAATACATCTGCGACTCCTCTGGTGTTACGGATATCCATGGGCGGCGGTGATCACTTACCATCAAGTAAGCTGCTTCCTCGTTTGCCACCTATTCTATAAAAAAGGTATTTTTTGTATTTATACATCAAGGTATGTAATTCTTCTAATCTTATGCAAAATTATATTTGTCATATACATAAAATAACAAAAACAATATTGTTCTTAATAATAAATTTTCTGGACATAAAGATTGTTTTTTGTCTTTATCACGATTGTTTTACCACGGGGTTAGTCAGTTCTCAATGGAGCATACTAATAGGCGTCCCCTATTAATTATGTCGGACGAGAAAATTTCAAGGCAAGAAATCCTAGCTATCAGGCCTAATGCCAAATGAAATGGGTCCACTCACTGGACCCTTGAATTACTTGTTGTCGTGTGGTATAAGTCACAGGTCATCTACTATAGATAGTTACTATTTATTTATATATATATATATATATATACATATATATATATACATATATATATATATATATATATATATATATATATATACATATATATATATATACATATATATATATATATACATATATATATATATATATATACATATATATATATATACATATATATATATATATATATATATACATATATATATATACATATATATATATACATATATATATATATATATATATACATATATATATATATATATATATATACATATATATATATACATATATATATATATATATATATACATATATATATATACATATATATATATATACATATATATATATATATATATATACATATATATATATATATATATATATATATACATATATATATATACATATATATATATACATATATATATATATACATATATATATATATACATATATATATATATACATATATATATATATATATACATATATATATATATACATATATATATATATATATATATATACATATATATATATATACATATATATATATATACATATATATATATATATATACATATATATATATACATATATATATATACATATATATATATATATATATACATATATATATATACATATATATATATACATATATATATATACATATATATATATACATATATATATATACATATATATATATATATATATATATACATATATATATATATATACATATATATATATATACATATATATATATACATATATATATATATATATATATACATATATATATATACATATATATATATACATATATATATATACATATATATATATATACATATATATATATACATATATATATATATATATACATATATATATATACATATATATATATACATATATATATATACATATATATATATACATATATATATATACATATATATATATACATATATATATATACATATATATATATACATATATATATATACATATATATATATATATATATACATATATATATATATATACATATATATATATATACATATATATATATATATACATATATATATATATATACATATATATATATATATACATATATATATATATATATATATACATATATATATATATATATATATATACATATATATATATATACATATATATATATACATATATATATATATACATATATATATATACATATATATATATATATATATATATATACATATATATATATACATATATATATATATACATATATATATATACATATATATATATACATATATATATATATACATATATATATATACATATATATATATATATATACATATATATATATATACATATATATATATACATATATATATATACATATATATATATATATATATATACATATATATATATATATATATATATATATATATATATATACATATATATATATACATATATATATATATATATATATATATATATACATATATATATATATATACATATATATATATATACATATATATATATATATATACATATATATATATATACATATATATATATATATATATATATATATATATATACATATATATATATACATATATATATATATATATACATATATATATATACATATATATATATACATATATATATATATATATATATATATATATACATATATATATATACATATATATATATATATATATATATATACATATATATATATACATATATATATATACATATATATATATACATATATATATATACATATATATATATACATATATATATATATACATATATATATATACATATATATATATATATATATACATATATATATATACATATATATATATACATATATATATATACATATATATATATACATATATATATATATATACATATATATATATATACATATATATATATATATATATATACATATATATATATATATATATATATATCTATATGACCACCGATTCAACTTTTGCTCTCTTCTAATTGAGTATCCAAAATTTTCGGATACGCGCCGGCAAAGAGACCGTGAGATCGCCGACATTTCTTCGTTGCTTTTTTCTTTTAACTGTTGTAGTGTATTGGGTTTATGGATATACACACGGCTCTTTAAATAACCCCATAATAATAAATCTGCTGGGGATAGATCTGAACTACTGGGTGGCCATCGGATATCGCCTCGTCTGGAAATCAGCTTTTTTAGGAACTTTTCTTTAACCACCGGCAAAGACTCGTTGGATGTATGACAAGTGGCTCCATCTTGCTGAAACCATGTGTTACGGTTGTAGCCAGCAAATTCCATTAGCATCGGTGCCAAGAACTCCCGTAACATTTTCACATACTCAGCAGAATCAACAGTAACCGAACGGCCGCGAGAATCTTCGAAAAAGTAGGGTCCAATGATTCCTCTTGCCGAAAATGCAGCCCATACGTACCTTGGGAGAATAAAGTGGCCTCTCGTGTTTAGCTTTGGGATTTTCGCTGCTCCAATACCTGCAATTCTATTTGTTTACATATCCGTTGAGGTGGTTATGGGCCCTCGTCCGAAAACAAAAGATTGTCAAAATTACTGAATCGGTCTAACATTGTTTCGGCATACGACTTGCACAAATTTAAATCATTAGCTTTAGGCTTTAGTTCTTGTACTATCTGGATGTAATTTCAAAACAAATTTCAAAATACGGCGTAATGATGTGTGGGATAATCCTAATTCAGCCGAACGTTTGCGCACACAGAAGCGGAAACTTGCTGCACGTTGTCTTTCCAAAAAGTCCGTGAGCCACCGGGTTGCTTCAAATTTAGTGTAGATCTCTTCAAACTTCTTCACCCATTTCTTTATTAAAGGAGCACTCGAATACTGACTTAAATCGTGTAAATCGTATTCAACACCAAATAATCGTTTTGCAATATTAATGAACGAGCTTTTGTTTAAATAAAATTGTTTCACACAAAAAGCGCGCTGTGGCCCCGTGAGCGATCCATTGGGAATAAATTTCCGAGAAACAACCTAGAGGCTAGACCCCTGCCCGCGCCCCGTGCGGTATTTGTTTGCGTGGGGTGTTAGACTTAAATGTTAACGAATTCTTGGCCCACCCTGTATAATACTTTATAAATTAGTATTTTTCATCGTTAACCGAAACAAATAAATAAATGGCGTTAATTGACGTTGACAATTCTACCGCTTGTGACTTGGACCAAATGGCCGATGTCGTCAGCAACAATTCATACCCATCATAACTCCAACCTGTCCTAGATTGTCCGGGCGTGTCACTTATATTTTGTACCACTATAGAGCCTCCACAGCGACCGTTCGTTGAGGGATTATAGTTTTCAAACGACCGAATGTACCCAGTTCAGTCCAAATGGGGTCATTTGAATTAAAAACGTTCCCTCAATTCGTGCGCTTCCCAATGACCTCGACAATTTTCTTGTAGGTCTTGGATCATAATAGAATATTTGCTTAACATTGCTTATTATATATATTTTTAAATATTTATGCCATATGAGGCAGCTAAAAGTTACTCGGCAAGCTATTGGGAGGGCTATCCTTGATGTTTGATTTTAAAAACGTGGATGTCCGTAGAAGAACTAAGGTAACCGACATAGGCCATATAGCTCCTAGAACCGATAACCGATGGGGAAGTAAGGTTCTCAAGTGGCAAGCTCATATTAGACATCGCGGGATAGGATGACCCTCCAGATCTAGATCTAGATGGAGTGACGAGCTATGCAAGTCGGCAGGAAGTCGATGGATACAAGCGGCTTAGGATACCCTGTGGCAGTCTGTGAAAGAAGTAAATTCAGCAAGTGGATTTGTGACGTGGTGAAGAATGACAGAGTGGAATAGTGATGAGTTGATATGATGGTGATGATGATTTTTCCATCTATATCTCTATCTGAAAATAAAGGACAGAAAGAGAAAGAGAGAATTTTTTTTCTTATGCATTATTAAAATTTGATGATTAAAGTATTAGTTAAAATAAAATCAATTACTAATTGCATATTCCCAATTGTAATTAAGTTTCATTGCGTGGATATTTATTGCTATTATTTGTCTTTCAACCGTAAATAAACTTCGAACCTAACCACAAATAATGTTGTTACAGTTTTGTCACTGAACCGCTATTACGTCGTTAAATGTTACGTGTTAATAAAATTATGAATTGGATGAATAAATTATTGGCGTATAGTTTTTTCATAACTTAAAAATCATAATTTTTAAAAGATAAAATAGATATTATAAAAAAAATCCACACCGATCCTTTCCTGTTATCCACCATAACAGTAACATCCTGTCGAATTTCTATACAGGAAAGCCATCGAAGATACACAAACACCAAACTAAATAGATTTCTATACACACCCATCCTTACACATCCTAACCCATTCACTCACATATATACACGCACTAACACACAAAGCAATTTAACAGTGGTAGAGCTACATTGCAGGTGGTTTCTAGCTGCAGAATAAGTGGGTCTTCCACCGGAGTAGGAACACGCCCTCACAGAATACCATGCGTGAAATAGCAGCATAATGCTTCTGTGTTTCGTCTGGTAAGTGTAGGGATCCGGAGACTTATTACTGGTGACGAGGCATTTTATCTCAGTCCTCAAGAATGACAACGCATCTGCATTATATTTATAATTGGTTATATAAAAATAATCTTACAATATTTACATTTACATTTTATGTATTCCCTAAATAAACAAATCAAAACTAAAATGGTCAAAAGACTTTATTCTCTGTTGTCTTCAACCATGGCCTATATTGGCCATGGTTGAAGACTCGACCGCGGACCACGGCGAAAAATAACGGCATAAGGCTACTGTGTTTCGTAGCAGACACTTCACTTAGTGGTAAGTGGTTTCTATAGCCCATGATATCTTCGATAAGGAATCATAAAACAGATGGGTTGTCACCCCTAAAGACCAAGATTCAGTTAAGGCCTGCAGTGCACCCGCGACTCCTCTAGTGTAGCGGATCTTCATAGGCAGCGGTGATCACTTACCAACAAGTGATGATGAAGGAGGAAAGCTTGGTGACCAGTAATAACGGTCTGAAACACAGTAGTGTTACTCTGCTACACTGGTATTCTATGAAGAAGTGGTCCTAGTCGGTCCATTCGTCCCGTACCTAGAAAAAACTGCAACGTGACTCCACCACCGTTAACGATACCTACATGAATTTCAATTTAATCTTGTTAAAAGTGAATTTTCTAAATTATGTACAAATATAGAAAAATTCTTACCAACCAAAGTATTCTTAAGACTGTCGCTTATTGATTATTAACTTAATTATCTAAGGCAAATGAAACAATTGAGAACAAAGAATTGACGATGTTTAATAACTACCGTCTTGGTAGTACGTATTGTTTAATTGTATATACTGTGACTGATGTGATACTACATTTATTTAAAAAAAAGATACTTAACATCATACATGGTAATTTGTTATGGTATATCTTAAAATCAGAATTCCGCTAAAGAAGCAACCTTATTAACCTAACCCATCAAAGTATTCTTCAGACCGTCACTAATTGATTATTAACTGAATTATCTAAGACAAATAAAACAATCTAACAAACAAGACGTGAACAGTATTGATGCGCGTAAAACAACATCTCCATCCATTACTGCGTAATCAGACATAACACAAAACAACATAATACAATACACAATACACAAAAGGAAAAATTGAAACGAGGGAAAAACTGAAACGCGCAGAGATGGGCCGTTAAATAGGCGGAGGACAATCCAACGACCTACATACTTGCGGACAATGGCACGGGAAGATTTATCACCGGCCACGGCTGATGGAGCGAGCTGTGTTTATGTAAACTGTGTTCACCATACTTACTTTTTTACACCTCATCATTGAACTAATCTTAGTACTAAGACGAAACGAAAGTACTAAGATTAGTTCAATTTCTTTCAAGTTTTAAAATAAGTGTTGTGACGAACGTTTAGTTATGTTTGACAAAGGTGGAGCTACGTTGCAAATTGTTTCTATGCACTGCACTATGAATGGGTAGGCTCGAGCAAGGAGAGGACCAACCTCTCGCAGAATAACAGCATGAAGAATTAGCAAAATAACTGCTGTTTCGAGAGATAAAGAAAATTTTTAAATTTTCTTTAATTACTTTTCGAATATCCTCCTCTCTATTTATCTTTCGTAATAAACCAAAGGTTATTTATTACTAATATAGTACATTCACATTGACCATATTTTGGTCAGCGTTAAATATCAACATAGCACTGCTTCGTAGGGTGATGTTAGGGAAAGTACAGTACAGTACAATAGTACAGTAGTGTTAGTAGTTGGAGTAATTACAAGGGTGATTTTAGGACACAATTACGGGTATTTTGACCTAAACTCCGAGATAGTCCATTTCAGTGCTTAGGACAACGCACGCATGTACATACATCTTCAATCTTTGTAAAGGATATATGTATTAAATATATATATATATATATATATATATATTAAAAAAAACACGAAATATACATGCATTGTCATCCCTGGCAACTGAGATGGAATTCTTTCATTATCTTCAATTGGGTTTTATATAATCGCAGAGCTACTAATTATATAAATCTAAGAATAATAAATAGAAGAATAATAATAAAAAGAATAATCTAAAGATGAATGTAGATGTCATGGACCGTAGGGTTCACGTACCATCAGGTGAACTGTGTGCTCATTTGTTACACTCAATATAATAATAATAATTGGGTCTCCAGATCCCTACGCTCTAGATAATAGATGTAGCAAAAAAATAAAGACGAGAAACTAGACAACATGCCACGACAAAACACTTTTCTTAGTTAGTACTCAGTCCTAATACAGAGTCAATACATATGTTGATTGTTTGATCTCTTCTCCAGACCTCCTTGAACCACATACCTAAATATTGTATTTCAATGTAATCTCTAGACACCATCTTCCTTGAATCTAGGTTAATACTTTCGCAAATACATTCTCAATTCAAATTAGAAACGCTCACTTGACAAGTAATTTAAGATAAGAAGATTTTTTTACGCGAAGCGAAGATAGAATGTTATTTTTTGGATTACCACAAAAAAAGGGAAGGAGACATTTTAGTGATTCTTGTATTTCTCCAAGTCTTAAGCTCTTGAATTCCACAAAATGGCCTTAAAAATACATTGGGACGTCACGTAGTGTTGTGCCTCCACTTGTCTCACGACATTCAACTCCGTGAACATAAATCAGGGCTACTTAAAACACGATCTGTCAAATATAAATACATTTACACATAACGTAAAACATTTCTATATTTAAAATAATTTGGTTTTTGTATTTGTATACGTTTATTTTATTGTAACTATATTGGAATAAATAGAAACTATTTTACTAAGGTTTATATTAATATTTTTGTGGTCATCTTGCAAAGTATTTTTTTTTAATTTCACTGTCAATTGTAAATGTCGGAGTCGTGTCGTGTCGTCTGAGGCGGACATGTTATCTGCAAACACATGTTACAGGGAGAAATCAATAAAAAATATGTAAAATGCGGAGACTTAGTAGACACCGGGGTGGTCCAGGAAAACACGTGTGACAGGCAGACACTTGTAATTTTTATAGTTTAGTAAGCGTTTACTTATTACACGATTTTTTTTTATATCGAGGTTGATGAACGAGCTAAGAGTTCACATGATGCCTGATGCCCATGACACTCTTAAATCCTTAATATGGAATCATAACGCATATGTACCTCTACACTTAGGGATTAAGATGGTCGTAAGGATCTTTAATCATCAGTACTGAGGGTCTCCAGAGAAGTGGAAGTGCTTCGGCCTCACAGAAAAAAAAGTATAATGCTTCTGTTTTATTATTAGTGCCGAGGCATTCCATCTTAAACTCAAGAGTGGTGTCATGGACCAAAGGGATCACTTACCATCAAAATAAACATTATTTTACTTTAGGTTGTTTTATAGAAAACAAATCATAAAGACGCAATGGGAATAAAGGGTACATGATAGGGTTAAATTTGATTTCAAATAACAGTTACGCACAACAGAATGTATAAAAGGTTCCATTTACTAACTTTTCCAATAACATTGGAACGTTTTGCTCCATGTTCCTTGCAGACAATCTATTTAGATCCAAATAGATCCTATAAGGTAGTAAAAGGTTTATCAACTGCCCTTTTATTTTTAAGTTGGCCGTAACAAACACTAAACGAAGCTAACAATACGAAAATTAACTAAAGTTTTCGTCCTAAAATTTTATTGGATTTCCCTTACTGTTTAGACTAAAGTTTATAGCATTGCAACCCTCTTGAATTAGCGATGGTCACTTTCTGCTTCTAAATGCGGAAAATTATCTATTAAGTCAGAAGCCAAACTAATTTTCACCTTACATGACTGATTTTAGAGTGCAATTTAACTTAAAGTGCTTACTAGCTTAAAATCGCTTTCCTAAAGGATAGCAAACAAAATTATTCTTTTTGCTCATCAGGATAAATTTGAATTTCTCTTAATTTTCAAGGCTATGGTATGACCAAAGGATTGGTGTTGTCCAAATTACGTCTGAAGTGACGGGCATTTGGCTTAGTGATTTGGTAAGGGAAAACGAGTCCAGTTTAGGGTACGGCTTTTGTTTATTATTGTAAAAGATTGCATTTGCAAAAAGCATTGAGTCTTGGAGTCCGATGTTTTACATTAGCTTCTAATATTACTTTATATACCCTTAAATACTTGTCGTTGTCGATTTTAACATATAGTTTAAAATAAAATAACAAACGCCACTAAATTCTTCTAAATAATAAAAAAGAACAACTCTATTCTTTAAGGCCGGCAACGCGCTTGTGTCACTTCTGGTGTTGATTTGCATAAGTATTCGTTTGTTGTTGTTTGGTTGATTGTTGATCCCATACCATCAGGTAACCTTTATCAGCTGATCTATATTAAAAAAAAACGAAAAAAGAAGATCCAAAACTTAGCAATAAGTAAGAAGCTAAAATAACTTGATAATTGGAATATGTCAAATATTTGTGATAATAAATTCGATTTTACAAATAGTTTATCATATATATATATATATATATATATATATATATATATATATATATGTGTGTATATATATATATATATAAAAATAGATATATAACTATACTAAACTGTATACGCTATACAAATTCTTGACATTAGAATACGTTGATTGAAAAAAAAGCTAAGTGAAATTATCGTTGAAATTAGCAACTTCAGAAATGTTCCATTGTTAAGTTTATTTCGTCTATCCCTTGACGTTTAAACTAGAGTAGGCTGAAGCTAGCGATGAATGGGTTGGCTTGACCTTGAAAGGACGCTCACAGACTAGCATACGAAACACGGTAGCATATAGCTGTTGTGATTCGTATGGTGAGTGCCTACACTCACCACACGCGACCTCACGATTCAGCGACCCAAATATGAGTAAAGCGACAATCCTTCTCACTGTTCGGGGACAACGCATGCGTGTCCTGATTTTTTGTAGAACAAGTGTTGATGCCATAGGCCGCTGTCATCTTACTTTACAACGTTACATTAATAAATAAAACAAATTAAGGATACCTATCCTTATTACGCTTTAGTAACATGATTAGTATCATATATCAATAAACTGTTAAGTATCTAACTTAATAATTTATTTTGAACTATGTAAATAATTTTGTATTCCTAAAAGTGTACTTTCAATTTATTTGACAAGGTCCTAGCTGATAGTTTCGGACATGAGAATCCGTTTACTGAATTTATAGTGCAATTTAACTTAAAGTGCTTACTAGCTTAAAATCGCTTTCCTAAAGGATAGCAAACAAAATTATTCTTTTTGCTCATCAGGATAAATTTGAATTTCTCTTAATTTTCAAGGCTATGGTATGACCAAAGGATTGGTGTTGTCCAAATTACGTCTGAAGTGACGGGCATTTGGCTTAGTGATTTGGTAAGGGAAAACGAGTCCAGTTTAGGGTACGGCTTTTGTTTATTATTGTAAAAGATTGCATTTGCAAAAAGCATTGAGTCTTGGAGTCCGATGTTTTACATTAGCTTCTAATCTTACTTTATATACCCTTAAATACTTGTCGTTGTCGATTTTAACATATAGTTTTAAATAAAATAACAAACGCCACTAAATTCTTCTAAATAATAAAAAAGAACATACTCTTCTTTAAGGCCGGCAACGCGCTTGTGTCACTTCTGGTGTTGATTTGCATAAGTGTTCGTTTGTTGTTGTTTGGTTGATTGTTGATCCCATACCATTAGGTAACCTTTATCAGCTGATCTATATAAAAAAAGAAGATCCAAAACTTAGCAATAAGTAAGAAGCTAAAATAACATGATAATTGGAATATGTCAAATATTTGTGATAATAAATTCGATTTTACAAATAGTTTATCATATATATATATATATATATATATATATATATATATATATATATATATATATATATATATATATATAAAAATAGATATATAACTATACTAAACTGTATACGCTATACAAATTCTTGACATTAGAATACGTTGATTGAAAAAAAAGCTAAGTGAAATTATCGTTGAAATTAGCAACTTCAGAAATGTTCCATTGTTAAGTTTATTTCGTCTATCCCTTGACGTTTAAACTAGAGTAGGCTGAAGCTAGCGATGAATGGGTTGGCTTGACCTTGAAAGGACGCTCACAGACTAGCATACGAAACACGGTAGCATATAGCTGTTGTGATTCGTATGGTGAGTGCCTACACTCACCACACGCGACCTCACGATTCAGCGACCCAAATATGAGTAAAGCGACAATCCTTCTCACTGTTCGGGGACAACGCATGCGTGTCCTGATTTTTTGTAGAACAAGTGTTGATGCCATAGGCCGCTGTCATCTTACTTTACAACGTTACATTAATAAATAAAACAAATTAAGGATACCTATCCTTATTACGCTTTAGTAACATGATTAGTATCATATATCAATAAACTGTTAAGTATCTAACTTAATAATTTATTTTGAACTATGTAAATAATTTTGTATTCCTAAAAGTGTACTTTCAATTTATTTGACAAGGTCCTAGCTGATAGTTTCGGACATGAGAATCCGTTTACTGAATTTATATTTGTTTTAATTAAGTACAAATTCATTTGAGCCGTAGTTACTATAAAGCGAGTTCTATCCCCGCTGCTGATACCAATGAAATAGTTAATTTGCAATTTTAAATACTGATCCATCACGTGCTCGGCGGAAGACGTGTCAAGTACGCCAATGCACAGTGTAGCCACGTGGTAGTATTCTCCAACACTTTCTCTAGGGAAGAGGCTTATGCCCAGCTATGGTATTCATATATACGTTGTTACGATAATTTACAAAACCATCGTAAATTATATTATTATTCTTTGTGTTCATTATTCTACACACTTTATAATAAACTACAAGACTATGATAAAATATAGTCCTAAGGATTTCTCTCTGGCCTTGGAATGTACATAGTACAATAGGAAGGGACATAATCGTCAAGAGGTCGTATCGAGACAGTTAGGAACATATCCAATATTATTTTGATGCTAGGCACATTACCGTCGCTACGGTCACCAACCAATTAACTCTAAGATATTCAAACTATAAATTGGTACAACCAATTTGCTAGTTATAAATTCAAAATGCATCCACCCGGAAAATTGTATTGGGACCCCGGATCCAACCGCACGAATCGGGTAGTGGGTCGGTTAAAAGGGCGTACCCTGTTGTATGTGAGCTATCGTATTTGGCCGTTTTATAAAGGCCAGTTTCGGCTTTTGTCCGACCCAGTGGCGTGCAAGGGGTTAGGTGGAATCTGCACCATCTCATTTTGTCGGATTTCCCGTGTAGTGGAAGGGAACATGTATAATGGACGAGGAATTAGTGGAAAGTTTCCATGCTTGTGTGACGTTATTGTTAAATTATAAAAAATAAACAAAATTCTACAACTACAAACACTGACAACAAAGAGAAACTGAACTGTAAAGACAACAAATACTATACAAAAAAATATATAAAAAACCTGACAAATTAATTAACGTAATAAATTGAGTTTTTTCCGTTTTATTAATTTGTAAAAAGTTTATTTTTCATTAAAACTAAATATTTTTATGATCGATAATGTATTCTCCCGTGTTGTCTACAACTTACTTGCACCGTTCAATAATAAATTATGAATACCTGGATGGTAAAAGTAGCCTGGTTTCGATTCGAAAATTCATTCAAGTAAGATCTCATTTCTGCATCAGTATTATACGAAACATCGTACAAATACACTCGAAAAACATTCCGTCGTTCTGGGGTAGTCGGGTAATAAACTATGTATGAGTTGGTAAAATGAGTTTGAATCCCGATATTCTTAGACAATGTACTGCGTTTTAATTCGTCTTAATGTGTGATAGAACACGATTATCAACATCATTAGTTCATCCCAGCACTGGTCGACGGCTGAATATAGGCCTCCCCCACAAACTGCCACAGAGTATTTTCCTGAGCCACGTGCTGCAAACATGTGTAGGTCGTCGTAATGTATATATATATATACTTATATACGTATATAAAAGATTATTAGCAATGCTTTTAACATTACTAATGTTCCGGTTAACCACTCCAAGGGATGGTTCATGACAATAGTCTACCGTTTCGCTGACCGTACCCATAATATATAAACATTAGGCTTTTGACTTGCTTTAAAATAATAAAAAAATTATATAAATACTAGATGTGCCCGCGATTTCGTTCGCGTAGACTACAGAATTCTTGGTATGTCTCATCTCAGGGGAACAATTCCGTCATACATGATTATTGCGTAACTTTAACCGTTCACGTAGCACACGCAACGGTAGCTCTCAAAAGGAATAACAATACTAACTCTTCATAATATTAGTATAGATATAAAAACAGTTTATATGACGGAAGATGTATATACACTTCATATGAAGGAATAGGTCATCAGACCTCCCCTATAGCTTGCCACAAAGCACGAATCTGACCCACTTGCAACCATCGACTTTCCGTAAACTTGCACAGCTAATTGATTCATTTAGTAGAGATTCGTCCTTTTCTAGGACTGCCTGTCCGAGGTTGCTCCTGAAGAAGCTATACCGACCACGCTCTCATAAAATGCCAGAGTAATATAGCAGCTTAATGTTGCTATGTTTCGTCTGGTGAGTGCGGGGATCCGGAGACTTAAATCTGGAGACGTGGCATTCCATCTCAGTCCTCATGGGCCGCAGGAATCACTAAACATCAGGTGAACTGTGTGCTCGTTTGTTACTCTTAATATAATAAGAAAAAAGAAAAAAAATACAGCTTGCCCATTGCCCCTTCAGCTCGTACATTACGGGAGGGGTTTATACTACAGTTGCCACGAGGCTTAGCAACCACAGTTTTCCAAGTACATCGCACCTTTAACGCTCCTGTCCGTCATCGGCCTGAGTGTTTAGGTTATTCCGCCATCTATCGGTTACCACATGTTGGTCTTCGCGTTTATCTTAGTCTCCTCTTACGACAGCCCCGGGATGAGATGGGATGGTTTAGTCTAAAGCCGAAACCTCATGGTGCGATAGAATATTTACTAAGAAAGTTCAGCTCTTAAATTATAGGATGATGGTAAAAACATCTTCAATTAAAACCAGCAAAGACTCCATAAGGAGGATTCCCTGACGAATAAGATTCGGGTACTCAATAACAAATATTGTACCTTAGGAGTTGGGATAAAGGCAGGAATAGTGTGATATCTGTCACAGACTTGATAAGTCACAGAAATGGCCCAGCCTGGGGTGTATTGCGTTCGGCATTTTTTTTAGAATCTAGTCACTGGAGATCAGCAGATTTTTTATTTTCACTTTAAATTTTCTTTTATGTAGATTTATTCATTCAAATTTGATTGTGATAAAGTGAGAAGAATACGATAGGATTTTATGCCATTTGACATTCCCTCCAAGCCAACGTAGCCAAGGTATAAATTTAAAAAAAACCAAGGAAGAAGATTCTAATGAAGATCTAAGAATCTAATGTACATCACAATTACGGTTGCTGATATACTTGACGCTAGATCTTTTGAAAAAACGTTAATTTAATTATAAATAAGAAAGTTTCGGAAACGTTTCTGTCTCGTATAACCCATAGAGTATAACAGAGACAAACGTACACATTAATGTTCGAATTATTTTATTTAATATGCTCTCTCGTTTGATGTTCATAGAGTATCATTTGAAGTAAGTACTTGTAAGTACCATCTGTATTGGATGCATTCGTTTTCATACTAAGCATATTTAAGTTACTCTTATCAAGCTATGTTATAAATAGAATCTATTTTATTGCTCACGTGTGGCTTGTGTATTTACGGTAGGGTTGTCAATTCCAATAATTAATATTTGTTTTTTTTTTATTAAATAGGGGGTGACAAACTAGCATACAATTTACCTAGTGGTAAGTGACTACTGGTGATCATGGACTGATATTTCTTTAAGGTTACTTGTCAAATCCGCCATACCACAATTTGTTCTAAGCTAATTCATGATTGGGTCGGCGCGTTCGAGGAAGGGCCACGCCCTCAAAGAGTTGGTGAGTTTAGGGTTTAATTTTTTTAATTAAAGGTCCTAATTTATTATTATAGATTTTTTATTTTCACTTTAAATTTTCTGTTATGTAGATTTATTCATTCAAATTTGATTGTGATAAAGTGAGAAGAATATGATAGGATTTTATGCCATTTGACATTCCCTCCAAGCCAACGTAGCCAAGGTATAAATTTAAAAAAAACCAAGGAAGAAGATTCTAATGAAGATCTAAGAATCTAATGTCTTTCACAATTACGTTTGTAGACTTGACGCTAGATCTTTTGAAAAAACGTTCATTTAATTATAAAAAAGAAAGTTTCGGAAACGTTTCTGTCTCGTATAACCCATAGAGTATAACAGAGACAAACGTACACATTAATGTTCGAATTATTTTATTTAATATGCTCTCTCGTTTGATGTTCATAGAGTATCATTTGAAGTAAGTACTTGTAAGTACCATCTGTATTGGATGCATTCGTTTTCATACTAAGCATATTTAAGTTACTCTTATCAAGCTATGTTATAAATAGAATCTATTTTATTGCTCACGTGTGGCTTGTGTATTTACGGTAGGGTTGTCAATTCCAATAATTAATATTTGTTTTTTTTTTATTAAATAGGGGGTGACAAACGAGCATACAATTTACCTAATGGTAAGTGACTACTGGTGATCATGGACTGATATTTCATATTTAAGGTAACTTGTCAAATCCGCCATACCACAATTTGTTTTAAGCTAATTCATGATTGGGTCGGCGCGTTCGAGGAAGGGCCACGCCCTCAAAGAGTTGGTGAGTTTAGGGTTTAATTTTTTTAATTAAAGGTCCTAATTTATTATTATAGATTTTTATTAATTAATACATTAATACCGGCGTAGGACCACGTCCTCACAGAATACCAGCCTAAAATAGTATCATAATGTTGCTGTGTTTCGTGTGATAAGTGCACGGATCCGGAGGCCTTTATTACCGGTGACGAGGCATTCCACCTCTGTCCTCGAGGGTGACAATGCGTCTGTATTATGATTCCTTGTCAAGGATGAACGTAGATGTCATGAGCTGCGGGAAAAACTTGCCAGGTTAACTGTGTGCTCGTTGGTTAATCAATGTAAAAAATTTTTTTTTTGTGAGTTCATTATGTTTTTTTCTCCTTGTAATTGTAAAATAAGCCGCGCCTTTGTATATACCTTTCCTATATTACTTCCCTTATATAAATGCTTAGTGTACATAAAAGTTAAATAAATAAATAAACAAAACAATTAGGGGTGACAATTCTAAAATAATAATAATATTAGTTTTTGTTTTTTTTATAAATAGGGGTGACAAACGTGCACTGAGTTCGGATCTCTATTCTCGCGTGATTATACTATTTTACGCTGGTATCCTGGTGTATTCCATTCCCGATCGAGGAACAAACTACAGCGTGTCTCTACCAACTTTGCTCCAATGTACCTCATGTTTATAATACATTAGAATTTTTAGTCTGTAACAATCTAAAATTTAGCTAACAGTGCAACAATTTAGTTTATTTATCTTACAGCCCTGTACGAACCCGCCGTACTTAAACAGTGAATGTTCAGAACGTTACATTTGGTGATTAGACGAACGTAGTTAGAGTTAAGTACTTTAGTACGTTCCTTGAGTCTTCAATATTCAGGTGCCTGTTTTTTTTAATGAATAAGCTAGTGCTTGTCTATCATACTAGTATTACGTGGCTATGAAGACGTTGATGTTAGAATGAATAGCTCCATATCCATTATTCTAATTTTTTGCAGTTTATATTAAAAACGAGGAAGCATATCGCTTCGTACGAACATCCAAGACGGAATTAAAGAAAGGCGGAAGGGCCGTGGATGATATTATTTATATGATAGAAAACTGACGTAGAGTTAGGTTTTAGCTGCAATTTTAAATATAATAAAGAAAATAAAATGACGCAAAATGTGCATTTTTATTAACAAAAAAAATAGTATATTTATGTCTTTAACCCCCGCTAGATGGAGTATGAAGGCAGATGGTTCAGGGTCCTACTCTGCGGGCAGTCAGTGAGCTTATGTTCAACAGTGGAATAATGCTGGGCTGGTGAGATGATGGTCTTTCACATTTCACATGTGATGACGTACAAATCAACGGACGTCTCCTTTCCAACCGTCTATAGCCTCTGTATTGGAGTCCAACACACACGTCCACAGTAGATTGGTGGACTTCGTAAATTTGTCTTTGAAATATTTTTTAGCCGTTACAGAGCATAATCTCTCCCGCTTCCGAGTCCTATATTGTGTACCAATGGTTACGAATTTCGATTGAGTTAGGATTCCATTAATACAAATCTAATCAAAAATTACGTACGTATATTAAAGCGAATGGATCCAAGGAAAGTAATTTTTGTCTGTACTAGGCAAGGTAGACATATCCAGCCGGCGACCCAAACATGCAAATGTAGGACGCATTAATTACACGCATATAGAGTAACTTGATGAGATAGCAGCTGTTAAAAGAAATCTTTATATATAAAAATGACTTTACCAGATCAGACTTTTAAAAGGCTGATCTATATTATCAAAATTCTCTTGCACACGCGTAGGACCACAGAGATGACAATATCTGGTCAACGTAGCTCGTCATGAGCTTGCGTGAAAAATAAAGATAAAAGTTCTTATTCATGAAATTAGAGGGTGACATACAAGCACACAATTTCCTAGAGTAAGTTAGTCATTTGACTCCTGACATTCACCTTGTAGATCCTCGATAAAGATTTGCAATGCAGATATCATCTCCGAGGACTAAGAGAGAATGTCCAGTCGCCACTTATAAAGTCTCGCAAGTAGATCGTGGCACTTTTTCAATCAAGCTCATGTATTCGTGTCCGAGCTAGTTTATAGCTTTGGTGTGGCTCTAGCTTGTAACTAGTACATAGTGTGGTGACAATAATAAATGCCTAATTACTTGTTATCGGGTCACCAATTCTCATCATACGTCGTAGTGCTGCTATTTTCTACTCTGCAAAACCTATGATCCTGTTTCAACCTAGACTTTATAGTTACTGTAACTAATTGACTAGAGTTAGTAGACCTATTGTTGTATATAAAGTTAAAAGATAAATCAAAAAGCTCTAACGCATCCAGTCCGTGCTTTCCATACGCACCGGTGCTAAGAACGTCGCGCACGTAACCCGTTAGACCTACACTGGGGGGACAAAATGTTTAATTTTGTCCCCCCAGCCACCTTGCGATGTACCCTAATGAAGGGGGAGATCAACCCCTCCCCTCCACCTGTACCACTTGCGATATAACGTATGATGGGCATAGTGCACGATAATCACTTATTTAATTGCAACGTTTATTTTGTTGATTAAAATACTTGTCAGGATTGTACCGTTGACATAAAATTGAATAATGAAAACCTCCATTTAATATAATCAGGTTGGTGATGATGCCACAGTTGGTACACTCGTTTTATTGACGAGGTAATTCCACGCCTCAGCTATGAATTAGCTATATCACTTATCATCTAGACTAGGAAAGGGCCATGATTTCACATAATGCCAGATTAACACGATTCCTTAGCACAACTATGTTTCGCACGGTGAATGAAAGTATAAGATACATCTTATATAGGAATATTGACAGAGACAGATGAACGGGGTGTTCGTTTATCAACCCTAGACTGCCTGCAACACCAGAGGAGTCGCAAATGCGTTGCCAGCCTTTAAGGAAGGTGTAGGCTCTTTTCTTGAAGGTCCCTAAGTCAAATTTAGTTTCGAGGTATTTAGAGAACCGCTTATATGGTATGAAAAGTAAAAGAACCGTAAGGCCCAATTACAGGTACATATTGTTTATTCCAAAAAAGCCTTTAAAAGTGTTACGATACCCTCGCTGAAGGTTGAAGGTTTCTGACTCCAACATAAACGGGTGAAATACCACAGTGAAATACCAGAATAACGCTACCATGTTATGCATGGTGAATGTAGGGTTCCAGAGACCTAACTAAAGATAGATGTAGGGGTCTTAGGCCGCAGTCATGACTTACCATCAGGTGAAGCGTGTGCTCATTTGTCACCCCTAATGTTATCAAAACGATCTTCATCTTCTCTAGGATTGGGGTTGATGTAAACATATATCCATTCATATATGTTAGCATGTATCATTACATATTTATAACATGACAGCCATGAGGAGTAGATAATAAACTAGCGACTGCGTCGGGGGTCCTGGTTACGATTCCCAGACTAGGAACTATATTTGTGTATTAAAAATTATTCGTTTTTGTGCCCTGGTGTGCATGTCCAGTGTGATAATGCATCTGAACGTTCCACCGATCCTATTGCACGTAAATTACATCGGAGAAAGGGAGAAGGAGTTAGTGCCTCTATGTTTAAGCATTCGCTTAAGATACTATAATATATCATACGCAATAATAACAAAACCATATTACCATGAAGTAAGTCCAGGAGGAGACATATATTACTGGTGACGAGGCATTCCATCTCAGTCCTCAAGAGTGACAACGCATTTGCATTATAATTCCTTTTCAAGGATGAATGTAGATGTCATGGGCCGCAGGAATCACTTGCCATCAAGTGAACTGTGTGCTCGTCTGTTACTCCCAATATAATAATAATAATAATAAGTAAAGGAAATAGTGATTCGTGACCTAAATTAATGAATTTTTGCTACCTGCTGCATGTTCTAGATATCATTAACCCATCGCTGAATATAGGCCCACCCCAGGGACTGGCTCGGAGTACGATCCTGAGCCACCTGCATCCATCGACTTTCCGCAGACTTGCACAGGTCCTCACACCAGCTGGTTCGTCCTACAATGATATGGCCAATAAATACTAGCTCTGAATATAGAGTATACTATATATTGTTTTCATTAATTGCAACTTTAAATACATATTTACCATGTATATCTGATAGTAAACTTGAAACAAAGGTCTGAGAACTTTAAAAAAAGCAATTGAAATCCGCCAATCCACAGTTCGCTTTGATACTAATTTAGACTGACCCCTACAGTTTAATGCTATTCCTTGTGCCAGTGTTGTGGAGATTCTTCTTGGTATATAAGTTAAATAATTATAATGTTTATATCTTTAAGTAAATAAATAAAACTAATTTTATCAATTTAGTTTTATGCTGTCTGTACCAAGCTTAAGAAGAATGTAAGGTTAGCAGCAAGCGTCGACAATTTAAACGGTCTCGCTCTTCGCGAGACGCAAAGTTTATCGTCGCTCGTAACTAGGAGCCCCCTGTATCTAAGTACCATCCTACCGGATCCACCTCCTCCCCCGGCTAAGTATGCAGATCTGGAGAAACCTAGAAGTATAAAACGCAAACCGGGGATCTTCGATGCTGGTCGCATAATCGAGGAATTCGAGATATTAAGCTCTGGCCCACCCGTTTATATGACACAGTTAGTGGTTATGGGTGAGCGGAAGAATATTTCTTTGACCTTGTTACGTTTAGACAATTTAATTGTTTGAGCTTTTTTAAAAGTTGGGCTAAATCTCGTAAAATTAAATGCACAATTTTTTATTTGTGTCTGTTCTTGTATTCTACTAACGAGCACGAAATTCACAATATCAGTAGCCTGGAAGCTGTCATGTACTTAGAATCGTGTGATTGATACAATTAAATTCCAAGTCAAACTTACACCATTACACATATGCGAAACAGACCTCAAGACCAACAGACCTATACTGAGGTCCATCTGCATAGAATAGACCATAAACTAACAACCAAAAGCTGACGAAAACAGATTAGGACGTCGACAACCCTTTAGTCCCGGGGTCACAATAGAGGTAAAGTACCCTGTCTAATAGAAGGGGATTACGGAAACGCGGCCAATCAGGTGGCGCTCGTCGTTCAGGGTAGCGAACTCTGCGTTGACGGCAACACGGAGTGGTTCCAGGTTGCCATGGCACCGCGAGGGTGCTAGGTGAGGCAAGGACTGCCTTGGGACGTTGTATACTCAGTGCAGAGGACACGGGTACGTTACGTTGGAGATCTCGAGGTGAGGGATTCCTGGATTAGAGGAATCCCTCACTTCGTTTGCCACTGAAGTTGGCCACCGAGGGGGTTATAGTGGGTATCTTTTGAAGATCCCCTGCCCCCAAAACAGGACATCGGACACCTCACACCCCCGTGACCTTGAGCAATTTTGCGGGAATTCGATGGACTCTTTCCGTTATCTTGGTTTTTTTTTAATTTCAAATTTATGTATACAAGATATTCATCATACGTCCTATTTTAAGGTTTAAATTTGGAATGCTCTAGACAGATTTTTTTTTCTTCCCTCTTGCGGCCGTTACATTACTCATAATGTTTTTTTTATATTTCATTAAAAGTGGTTTCTCCTTGATTGCAGCATATAAGTAACGAGTGCTATTTGTTGTACTGAGGCAAGTTGCCTATTCATATCTATATATAGTATTTTATTTTTTTATTGTATTGAAGGTGATAATCAAGCTTACAGCTCACTTGATGGTAAGTCATGATTGGGATCCATAACTGCCACATCATGGGGCGTGATCCTTCCCCGGTCTAGCTGACCTATAGTAGTAAAAGTAGTTAAAGTTTTGTGTTACACAATTTAATTGTTTAAATACAAAGTTTGTTCATTCAAAGATCGTTTCGTTGATTTTTAAAATTATGCATCGTAGGAACCGTGTATTCATATAAAAAACCAACTCCTCCAATTTTCCTTTCCATAACAACTTAATTAATACGAACATGTTAAAAGAAACAAACCAAATTCGTCCATCCCTACTCAAGTGATACGCTTATACAACTAACATAATTTAATTTATATTATTTATTTTATTTATTATTTACATACAAGTATATGTTATTTTAATATTAAAAAAAAACTAATGGAATATTTGGAAGATGCTTTCGTTGACGTTATATCGCTATGCCGATACAAGCGACTGTACCTCCATATGATTAGAGTCCGGGCGTCCGTATGTACGTACTAAGAAACGGACGCCTACAGCCCACCCGCCATAAATCAAAGTCATAAGAGACCTTTTCAATTAATTCCTGCCCGCGGCACCAGAGATATTTGCATCTGAATATGTAATCGGCATAACCGGCCCATGTCACAGAGTGCTATATTACAGCAGTGCTGCTTCGTGTGAAATCATTGATTTTTTTTTAACATATTATTCGCGTTAGTAATGTATACTACCGTATATACTATTTTACATTTTTTTTAATAATAGCGTAATAATCAAATATTATTATTAATATGGGAATATACTAAATATCACAAATTAATGGTTTTCTTGTCTTGGTGTGTTGTATGTATATCCCGGTACATAATAGCATAAGGCAAGGAGTCAACGAGTTGGTGATCGAAGAAAGAAGCTGCTTATTAGTGATGAAGACGCATGAATTCATCATCATACGAAACACATTAACGCTAGATGGTACCGTCCTACGCTTCCTTTCTTTCAAGGCGTGGTTCTTCGAGCCGACCTACCCATATAATACCTAGTTACGGTGTGATTTACAGATAAATATCGAATAAATATTAAATAGATCTTTGGAGCCCAAGAAACCCAAGAACTAGAAAAACTATTATAAAAATCTATTAATAAAAAAATGTCACATTCATCACTTCCCATCAGGCAAATAAAAGACAGAATTGATATATATATGAAATATATTTGAAAAAAATATATATCGTACACAAAAATATAGCTGTACCATACTGTGTCACGTCGGACTATTGTCGGTTCTTAGCCCGTAAAAAGGGTCAAGAATTGTTCGGTCTCGGCCCATTGTGCGATATAGGCTCTGTTTGTCTTTCGTGCGAATGTTCATATTTGATTCCAGCCAACGGACCGCCGTTTTCGTGTGTATAAGCAAGTTCATAACGCGACCCGTCGAAGATTTTCGCTTGTAATTTCGCCATTGTTACACTGGGTTTTTTTTCTGTTTGTTTGTTTGTTTGTTCGCTTCGTTTGCTTGTGTTTCGGTTAGAGGATTGTGCGTCGACCACTTGCACGGTCCCGTATTAAGCGATAAACGGTCTAAGCAAACATACTGTTTTATTTTTGGAAATTTGTACTTAATTGTATTATATTTATTTAATCGTTTTGTTGTATATTTTTAAGTATTCATCAAAAGCAAACGTGCACACAGTTCACCTGCTGGTCATTACTAACATGTAGATCCAGTGTCAGTAAAGAATAAACATACGTCGTTTATACCAGCTGATACCAGTTGATACCAGCGTAAAATAGAGCATAACGCTACTGTATTTCGTCTGGTGAGTGTAGAGATCAGGGGACTTTTATTACTGGTGACGAGGCATTCCATCTCAGTCAGAGAACGCATCTGTATTATGATTCCTAGGCAAGGATGAATGTAGATGTCGTAGAGCGCAGGAATCACTTGCCATCAGGAGAACTCTGTGCTCCTTTGTCTTGTTGTTAACCTAGTAATAATTAAATTTACAAGAACGATTGCAACATTACTCATTGTATTACGTAATGTCGAATAGAATTAACCAAAGAAGCTAAACACGTGGCACCATTTATCTGTGTCTACCAGGAAACTACTGAATTATTATTTAATGGAATTTTTATTATAATACAATAATCCTAATTTTGAACTGTGATAGAGCAACACTGCAGTTTAGTTTTAGATGCAACACGAGTGAGTGGGTTCGACCCGGATATCATCACAGCTTCACCAGGGGATATAGCATCATAACGCTGCTGTGTTTCGTCTAGTGAGTATATGGATCCGGACAACATTTATTGCTGATGGCGAAAGGCACACCTATTTAGGGTGACAACGCATCTGCATTATGATTTGTTATATTTGACGAATGTGGAATCAACTACGATTAGGTGAACTGTCTGTTGGTTTTTCACCTCATGATAAATAACTGCGGCCCATTTTACTTCCGTCCACAACATGGATTCAAGATGCGGATGCTCTATGAAGATCGTAGTCTTCACGCTGGAAATTATTTAGCCTTTTAACCCTAGTTTAGTTTTGAAGAAATTGAATGCAGCAGTCTAAAACAGGAGAGAAAAATGTTACACGTTCGTAAACGCTATTATCAATAAAGCGACCTTTAAAACGGCTACAAATAATTTATATATACTGCGTGTCCCGTAAGTAGTACGACAGACATAAGGTCACCTACAAGGCAAAAAAATTGCGTTACTAACAGTGTCACCATTTTCGGGATATTAATAATAATAAGTCTTTATTTCGGACCATATAGACAGTATATATATTTATTAATATATATATTTATTATATATATATATAGAATATATGTATTTATTGTTTAAAGTTGTTATGAAATATATTGATACTTTATATTTTTTCTAAAAATACTTTCCCTCCGACCCGACTTTTTTTACTGTGTGGTTTGTATATTTGAATACGCAGATAATTTTGCTTTTTTTACATTTCTTTTTGGGCGTTTTCTCATCAAATAAATACATATAATACAAATAATCTGTCATAAATATTCTACTCCCTGGTACAGAGAGTACAGTGAATATGCCTTTACTGAGCTAGTGCGCCATCCAGGACTTCATTTCCATTTAACATCAGGTGGGATCGTGGCCAAGCACTTGCTAAGTAAAAAAACAGGAAGGAAAAAAGTTTGAATGAATACACAAAAAAAATACAGCTCCCAAAGCACGATACTAAATCAACACATCAAATGCAATCTAATATAGGTACATATGAAGTGATTAAAATAAAAGCTTAGCCACAGCCTTTATGTACAAATACCACCGTTGGGCATAAGACTCTTCTTTATAGAGGGTGTTAGAGAATTGTCCGCCACGCCGCTCCAGTGCGGACTCACATATCGTCGATTTTTTATTTATTTCTTGTCTAAGAAATAAATAAAAAAAAATGCATGCATTGCAATGCATGTCTATGCATGTTTTCACGCGATTTTATCTTTGAATGCGAAGCACGTGATTGGACAATTTAAAATTTCAAATATTAGTGCCGTCACCCGGATTCGAACTCAGTTTATTACCGATATAAGCGATCGCTTGGGCGCTGAGCTACTACAGATCTGAAGTTATATCAATTGTAAAAATGTATACAAATGAAAAAGCTTCTATGAATCAATATAACAGTAACTAAAATAAAAACTTTATTACGTCCTGCACATGGTTCGTATTGTTATCAAGCCCATACTCTCCTGTCGTCCTTAGAGCCTCAATAACTCTCGATACCTTTTAAAACTGTCCAATAAAAGCTATAAATACGACAGAATAGCGCTTCGATTCCTGTTATACATTCGTTCGCTTGCAAATCTACTGATCATGCAACTCTTGAGGCCGCCTATACCTTTTCTTTAAGCCTTAGGCGGGAATTTACTGTTTCACCGTGAACGTGGTATTACATGGAGCGGGTATATTTTTACATATAATTTAGTTACGAGTTTTAGTTGCATAAAAAGAAGTAAAGTTCCGTTTATCTATTTAGACGTGACACAACTATGTAGATAGTATTGAATATTGTTTAACTTTATTTAAGACATGTGTAATTTCTAAATTAAACATACACTTGGAATTAAATATTACTAATAGACAGGGATTTTACTATCAATATATCGGATTATGAAACAGTTTTAAAATTAGGCTTTAGAAAAACAACTAAAAGAACTACACTCAAAATATTGTGTTGCCATTGATTCTTGATACGTCAGCAAAATTTCAGATTATTCCGACATAACGAAGTGGATAAGATTGAATTATAAAATATATAGATATACATACATACATGCATACTAACAAAAGAATCTGCACTGCATCATTCCTTATCGAGAATGAATGTTACCTGTGTTCTGGTTTATCAATCTCATTATTATAATACAAAAATTATATCTGACAAGAATTTGGTATTTGTTTAAACAGTACATTTTTAAGATATCATTATAGATACCATATCCAAAAAATAATAAATCCTAGGCGTCACAAAAGCGGACTGTTTCCCCGTGAGAAATACGCCGGCGGTAATGGCCGTCCATGATTTCGGTATAGAACGTCGGATAATTGCGAATTTAGCCCCCCACCCGCCTCGCATGAGATCTCGAACGAAACCGCACTTGCCTCGCGACGGATTAAGTACAGTTCTCTTTGTGACGTCTCAGAGGTCATTAAGCGAGACCTCATCTCGAAATAGAAGGCATTCGTATTTATTTAATTGAAGAACGTATCCTTTATAATGTCTGACAATTATTGCTTTGTTACCCATCGTAGGGTTGCAATGGAGATATGAAACGATTCAACATTTTATTTTATTAGTGATTTTTAAAATTATTACCTCAATTGAATTTATACTGTTTACATGCAGACTGCCTATCTCGTTCTCTCACGCACAAATACATATACCCACATACACACGCACACACCACAACAATTATGGACTAATAACTTTTTTTAATTTGTTCGTTTATTTATTATTTTATTATTAATTTTTGAGATCCAAATCCCATGCTATCTATCAACTCGGAGAGAGACCTGATAATTTATATTTATTTTTGTCTGGTTGGTCAATATAATAAATAATATATTATTGTAAACTAATTAAATAAGATGAAATAAATAAATAAAGCCAGATATTTACAATAAAACATTAGGTCTTTACCTACGAAATTGCCGTTCTTCAGTATTGGCCATTACAAACCAAAAAAAAGTTTTGATTGGCTGTGAATTCTAAATTCAAATTAATTTTGTTTTAAAAACATGACATTCGTTTTACCAAGTCAGTCTTTTCTTTATTAATTAGCTTTGTACTTTCATTACGTTTGAAAAATTTTCGTCATAATGGATACTTTAAAAATCATGTAATTATGGAATATGAGTTCCGTCGTCCATCGAACATTAAAAGATGATTATACGAGTGTCCAAGAGCAACGCCTTCAGCATTTGAGTCCGGAGTATTAATATTTATTAGTCTAAAAATTCGAGATCGGAGTCCAATCCATCGTTTTCGTGGTCGCTGTATTTATTGGTGCCGTAAAATCCTATACAGAACGTTGATGGAAATAAGGCGAATGTGAGGAAGACAGAATCTCTAAAAATACTGGATTCATAGCTTTTAATATTAAAAAAATATCTGCTGCCACTACTTCCACAAGCAACGATCCAACGTAACCATAGTAATATGGCAATATAAACGTTGTTAATAAATCACGCGTCCCATGTCCGCTGTTTATTTTCAATTACTGGGCAACGTGAATAATACCAGAACAGCTGTACAGTTGGCAGATTAGTGAGTTATTGTCGTTATGCCTGCTTCGTTATTAATTTAAAAAAAAAAAGTCGAAAATGCAGTCGGCGGGCCGCGGGTGGACCCCGTGCTCAAAATTACGCAGGTGATTAATAGACCGATGGTATATTCCGTTTTCTATTCTCGAGGGGTACTGTCTGTTCCATATCAGTGTCTCATTGGTCGCTTTTAATTACTCGGTCCACGAGATAACTGACTTCGACACTCGGTGCCGGCAACAAAACTGTTGTTTTGCTATTTTAAGTATGATCTACGTGCTCAGAAGTGAAGAAAACCTGCTTGACGTAGACATAGATACAAATAAATATTTCAAGACGTATAAGGTCCGCCAATGCGCTTTGCAGCGACGTGTGAATGCTCTCTTATCAGTGAGGAGGCATGTGCCCAGCTGTGAGATCTAGGTACTGGTTTGTAGCTACAAAATGAATCGATCTGCTCGATTGGGCCAGCAATTGTAAACCAGCGCAACACTACCGTACTTATGGCGCGTGTGGAGTATCGGAGGCCCGGGTACTGGTAACGAGGCGTTTCATATTAAACCTCAAATTAAACATAAAAGGGTTATTGGAAAAATCTCATACAGTATATCTACCCCCCATGTCGCGTTACACTTGTTTTTAACTTTAGCATGAATGGATCGGTGCGACCGGGGGAGGACGGCCAGGGAAGGCCAGAATACTTGTATAAAATAAATGTTTATTTTTATAACCTTGGAGGGTGATAATAAACGTTTCCATGATGGAAACTTATCTTTCGTCCTCAACATCTCGATTGCAACCAACAGTTGCGCTTTACGCAAAATTTTCTGCCGCGCACTGCACACTCTGTAGATTTTTCTGTCGCCAGCGGAATAAATCGGTACAAATTAGGTATCTCATAGAGAAGGGCATATTCATTTCTTGTCCGTCAACGCAGTTGCAACTCTTTAGGTTCCTGGGTGACGGTGATAACAGTAAAAAGAAAACAATAACCTTGATAGTAGTTATCTGCCTGGATACAACTATCACGTACACACCAAAAAAGCAGAAAAATATATGTAGGACCTCCAGATGCTCGCCACAAAGCATGATAATAATAATATATATTATTACTTTCTAATTTACATTACATAATCAGGGACATGTTTCATTAGCATAGCAATTAAATATAACTCGTAGATTATCATAAAGTGAGGACTTCAAATATGGTAAAGAAATCCATTTTGTGTACACTCACACATATGTCTTTACAGTGGTAGAGCTACACTACAGTTTGTTTCTAGCTGCAGAATGAATGGGTCAGCTCGATCGGGGTAGGACTGCACACATAGAATACCAGCGTAAAATAGCAGCATAATATTACTGTGTTTCGTCTTCAGAGCCCCCCTCTGGGGATCCAGAGACCTTTATTACAGGTAACGATGCATTCCATCTCAGTTCTCAAGGGGAACATCGGATCTGTATTATCATTCCTTGTCCAGGATGAATGTAGTTGTCATGGGCCGGTTTCATCACTTGCCATCAGGTGAACTGTGTGCTCAATGTAATAAAAACAAATTATGTGTGTGATTTAATATTTTCTCATAATATTAGGGGCAACAAACGAGCAAACAGTTCACGTGATAGTAATTGATGAAACCGACCCATAACATCTACATTCGTACCAACCAACAAATGTACAGATGACTTGTTCACACCCCGTCCAGGAACAGAGTTCACCATGGTCCATGGGTTCCACATTCATATTTAAATAAGGAATTGTAATACAGATGTTGTTTCACCCCTAAGGATTGAGATGGAATGGATTGTTACTAATAATTAGGTGTTCTATTAAGTACGTTACTCATCATAACAAACACAACAGCCTTATGTTATAGCATGGTCCTACCTATTTCAAAGCCTTTCAAGCCAACCCAGTCATCTTATATAGAAGAATTAGTAAAATATATTAGTATACAATAATTTATTCAACTAACTCAATAAGAATAATAATTCTAATAAGACCATTCATACTGTTTATTGTCATTATAAAAAAAAATAACATGTTGCAATTAAATTATTAATCATACCTTTGTATTTTTAAGTATTCTTATCGTGTATCGTTCTTCGCGGTTCGGTCTCTCTAAAATAAACCAATGAGCGTTAACAGTCCCTTCGAAGCCTTCCGTGGAAGCTTAGAGCGGCTTCTCTTATTTCTATCCGTAGGCGATGCATTATGCAGTAGGTGAACCACCCACAAAATTAACATTTACCTGTTCTAAGCTCAATTATTGTGCCCATAATCGGAGTAAAACCCTTCAATGGTATATCGTAAGAGTATTCTTAAATGTCGTCACACAATGTGTTTAAGAAACTCAAACATTTATTACGTTTTGATTTACTTTTTATTATGAAAGTATATCTTGCAATATTGAAAATGTAGGTTCTTTACTTACTCTCACATCGTCATATCATACGATATATTGCTGAGTGAAGGCAGCTGATATTGGAACTATCTCCGTTCTACAAAATCGTGATGTACGTGCTACATATAATCTATGTTCCCGAACTTTGAGAGAACATTTTAAGGAAAAGAAATAGGTATTCTGGCAGATATATTGCGATATATTTTAATGTATTTATAGGATTATATGTACTGTTACATATCAAACAGCCCATAAGTATTTTTATTGTACCTTCGTAAAAATTCAAAATATTAATTAATGTATAGAACGAATAATTCGGTGTATAAAATTTATTCAAGCTTACATTAGGTATGTCTATGGATTTCTTAATGTATTACGACAAATTTAGTAAACAAAAATATTCTAAATTATCTAAAGACACATACATAATCATGAAATTACTGTATTGAAGTAGATATTAAATACGTCTCCAAAATTTGAGATTATAAAGACGTCTGAAAGTGGGTGAAAATTGAACATAATTATATAAATACAAACATAAAAACATACACACAAGACAAGTAAAATAGTGTTAAAATAACACCACTTCATTTTATTCAATTTATTCGCCATCCACTACGGCCGTATGTACTGGTACGCTGTCAGACAAAGCCGCTTCTGGACTTAAAACCAAATGGAGCGCGCACTTACAAATCAACGCAACTATTATAATAATATACCTCGTATCTCATTACTCGCCCGCTTTCTGAGGATAAACATATTATTTATCGGCTTCTGGTCTCGGCTAAAACCTTTTACAACCCATTAAAAATGTACCGCTCGCGTTTATCATTTGATTTATTCTAACGTAAATGGCTTTTTACCACGTGTTCGGCGGTGAAGGGAAAAGTCCTCATGTCAAACCGGCATGTCTATCAAATAATATGAAAAAAAAAATGAAATTTAAAACATGTGTAGTTAGTACGCAAATCCGCAAATTGTAGAATCACATACACTGTGTGCTTTTATTCATCCTTTCCATATATAATTCACTTTTAAATTACATTTCTAATGAGTCAGTAGAATCGTATGTCTTTAGTATGAAATAAGTTAAATTATTTTTTTTTCAACCTTTTTTATTTCTGTTATTCAAAGTAATCTAATATGTAATCGGTGCTTCTTTGCCAACGCAGTGGTAGTTTATTAACGCCCTTCTTGTAAAAATCAGCTGAACGGGAGGCAACAAACTCTTCAAAGGCATTTTGTACTGCCTCTCGGGAATTGAATTTATTTCCCCCTAAAAAGTTGTCCAAATTTAGGAAAAAGTAATAGTCGGTGGGTGCAAGGTCTTTTACGTCGTCGTTGAAAGTATTCAGGGTATATTTTAATAGAGAAGGTTGATAGTGAAAAATCTTATTGAAGTTACTATCGACCGCAGTTGATCTGCACTGCGGCACCTAATCATAAAAAAGGTACTTTTTAGTTATTTTTCCCCAATTTTCCAATTTCCTGGGGAACTTTCCATTTTTTCCATATAAATCTAATTCGTTGTACAAATTAATATACACATTTAAAAAAAACGTTACCAAATTTGTCCAACCGGTCGCAAGTTATGCGCTTAACCTGAAGCATTTAATTTTTATTTAATAATCGATATTTATTGATCACTGACTACGATTTGATATTGATGTCTACCATAGTGCACGATTGGAATAGTGTAACCACACGGCACTGTTCGTTCGGGCTCAAAGAGAATATCCAGAATTGTCACCTTGTTAGTCCATTACTAAAGTTCAGGATAGGTCTAGGGCGGAGTCAACCATGCCGACATTTCTAACTATGGCTGATTGTTTTCGATATGGCCAAACGTGGCTCCTTTGAAGCCGTTTGCGCTACGAAATACAGCTCTACAATTTCCTGGTAATTTTGATTAAAATAAAACAAATCATTAATATAGTACGTATGTATGACAAAAAATTGTTACTAACTGCAACCGTGAATAGGTCGGCTCGTCCGCACTCAATGGGATCATCACCAGAATACCAGGGTAAAATATTAATTATAATAAAATATAATAATATAATGTATTATATTACATAGTACATTTGTTTCTTTATATGTTGATAGTTTTTTATTTATTTATTTTATTGACCAACGAGACGGATTTAGAAATGGATCTAATTTTTTTTTTATGTGAAGACAAAAAAGAAAAGAATATTAGCAATTATATTAAAATGACTATTATTTCAGTAAACCACTCAAGTAAGCTGAAATGCTTGTGCTAAGAGATGGTTCACGTCAAAGTCGAATGGTGGATTCGAACCTACTGCCTTAAGTTTAGCAGACCGTACGCTAAACCATTAGGCTATTGACGCTTCAAATGATAAGCCACATACTAAATAATAAGATATTGATTATATTAATAAGAGATTTATTTGTAGGTTAATATTAAATTCAATTCTATTTAAGTATTAGACAAAAGGGCCGAGGACTCAGCTTGGTGATGCATGACACCCTCGCTGATATTCTGCCCTGGCCTTCTATAGCATAACATAAAGAAACACACCGTAAAGCTGAATTTAATAAGGCTACTGTGTTTTGTGTGTGTGTGTAGAGATGTGATGTGTGATCTTTATAAGTGGTGACGAGGAATTTCGTCTTAGTCTTTAGGGTGACAACGTATTGCAATTTTTATCATCGAGAGTAACAATCGAGCACACGGTTCACCTGATGGTAAATGATTCCTGGCGCCCATGATACCTACATTCATCCTTGACAAGGAATCATAATGCAGATGCAGATGCGTTGTCACCCTTGCGGACTGAGATGGAATACCTCGTCACCAGTAATAAAGGTCTCCGGATCCCTGCACTCACCAGACGAAACACAGAAACATTAATAGTATTTTACGCTGGTATTCTGTGAGTGCGTGGTCCTACCCTTGTCGAGCTGAACCATTCATTCTGCGGCTAGAAACAAACTGCGGTGTAGCTCTACCACTGTCAAAATATATATATATTACGATTTATCTATAGAATAATCTAAAATTACCCAAATTTTTTTGCCCATTAAGAGCGCACCACACACGTCATATCAATGATTCACATAGTTTCGGCGTCCGTGAGACGCGCGTTTGTTACGTCATGTTATTTTTTATCTCACTATATAGAATCGTAAGGTGTTTTAATAATAGAAAAGAAGAATGAACATTAGTTATCTTACAATTTTTTTTTCTTTACTATCAAGGTCTTATAAGGTCTAGCCGACCCATTCATGCCTCACTCAGAAATAAACTGCAGTAAACATGCAAAAAACGGTAGATATACCGCTGTTAAAATTAAATAACTTAATATATTATTTGATCGTTCATTAAAAACGATATAATTTAAAGATCACCGATTTGAAACGTTTAGTTAATTGGTCTGTTAATCTGGCTCTTTTTAAACTTCCGATTTTATTAAATTTGCGCGCTTCGTCGTATTTCCATATCCATTGAAATAATAATTATTAATTTTAATGTTGCCCTTATTCCGGAATTGTCGATATTATGGAGCTCATTCAATTTGATATCCGGTTTATGTAAAGTCAATTTATCGACGTGGGATTTTATTCGTCCACTCAAAAATTAAATAAAAATTATTCTATTTGATACTCCTTGTTATCAACATCACTATCAATACACTGAACACAGGCCTCCCCCATAGATTGCCACAAAGCACCTTTTTTTTGTTATCGGGGGGGAAATCTTCAAAAGATACCCTGCCTCCTGGGGGTGAGACAGGGTTATGTGGGACTTGTAACCACTAAAACCCCCCCGGTGGTCAACCTCAGTGCATTTAGAGGGGCTCCGGGATCTCTATAGGAACGTACTGGTGCCCCTCTGCATGGTGCCTGAGCACGTCCCTGGGTAGGAAAAACCTCCCCTAACACTTCGCGGTGCTACGGCAAGTCGTGACCACTACGAGTTTCCGTCCTTCCCGGATCCGCTTCCCGGGTGGTCAGAGCCCCTATTCTTATGCCCGGGACTAAAGGGCTGTGCCACAAAGCCCCTAGACCATCTCGACGCACCAGTCGATGGATGTGACTTCCTGCAAGTAATACCTAACGGTGATCCCGTGGGGGTTCATAAAGGTCTCTTGGGAGGAGTTTTTATTCGATATTACTCCTAATACCAGGGGTTGAGTCCAACACTCCGCGCGCAAAGGCGTTTTTCCCCTCCATAAAGAAAAACCTGCATCCATCGACTTCCTGCGCTAACTTGCATAGGTCGTCGCTCTATCTAATGAGGGCGTCATACATTGCGACCGCCAATAAGACTTTGCCACTCACCTTCTTTCTCCATCAGTTATCGGTTCTACGGGATATAGCCTATCTTTTGCCTCTTGCTAATCTTTGAGCTATGCCAGTCCCCCTTGTTGTGCAGATGTCAACGTTGCGTATTCTATCTATATATACCTCGCTGAGTGACTCTGAGCTGTCTTGTCCAGCAGTGGAGCACCATATCTCTGCACCCTAGGTCATCATCATCAGCATCATCAAACCGTATTAATATATATATAATTTATTAAACATAAGCCTCCGTCGTACATTACCACAAATTTGCACAGTGGTAGAGCTACACTGCAATTTGTTTCTAGCTGCATAATGAATGAGCCAGCTCGACCGGGGTAGGACCACGCCCTCACAGAATATCAGCGTAAAATAGCAGCATAATGTTGCTGTGTTTCGTCTGGTGAGTGCAGGGATAAGGAGACCTTTATTACTGGTACGAGGCATGCGATCTCAAGAGATCTCCTCGAGGGTGATAACGCATCTGCATTATGATTCCTTGTCAAGGATAAATGTAGATGTCATGTGCCGCAGGAATCACTTACCATCTGGTGAACTGTCTGCTCGTTTGTTATTCTTATTGTAATAAAAAATAACACCTGCTTCCGTTGACTTCGGACGCACAAATTCACACCTTCTAGTGTGGAGTACACGTATACTATTTGATGATGCAGACAGATGCTGTCGCAGATTACCGAAACCTTTTTAGAAGTTACCAGGATTTCCACTGCATTTCTGTTCATAAGACTTTGTTGAGGTTAGAAGTCATGTGATGCAGCCCTCAGTTACCATCAAATGAACTAAGTACAAGTTTACCACTCGTAATATTTAAAAAAAAAAACCTGATTCCAAATTTTCACTTACCGTCATATTCGACAGCGTCATCTCTTCTACATTTACCACTGAGTTATATTTTAACCGACGCGGTGGTGTAGTGGATATATTACATGGCAGCTGCGTAGTGGGTATTGGGTTCTATTCCTAGCCAAGGAACAATATTTTTACATAAAAAATTGTCAGTTTAGTGCTTAAACTATTCTTCGTTGTTGGTAGTAGAAAATATTCTAGTAATTTTGATCCGGTAATAACCAGATGATAAAGATGATAAAGTAAATAAAAGTCTTTAATCAGTTCGTGTTGCCAGTGAGGAACCTTGGGAAAAAGGTCCGTCACTGCTGGCAGGCCGACATGAGAAGGCTTAAAGTCACTCAGCGAGTTGACAAGTTATGCAGATGAAGAGGGCTAAAGCTTATCGAGTAAATACCTGGATGTGTACAGAAGAACTAAGTTAACCAGCATAACTCAAAGGATCAGTAATCTGAATTGGCAATGGACGGCTATATATCGAATGACAATCTCGTATTGGCCATCGTAACGTAGGACAACCCCACTAGATGGATTGACAGCCCATGCAAATCTGCAGGAAGCTCATTGCTATGCGATGAATGCTCTTGGTGGCTCAGTATCCTATCATGTGGCAGTCGGTGGGGAAGGCTTAAGTTCAGTCGTGGTCTAATTCGGACTCCAGGACATCATCATAAATTAAACCTGGCAGCAGATCTGACATGATTAACGTTAAATTCCAGTGACCGTACCCAGTAAAGTCAGGATTATCTTTATTTATTGCGATCACAGTAGCGAGTGTTTAGATCGGAAAAAATATTGTGATTAAAAAAAATATATATGTATCGTTTGTGGGAGGACTTTTAGTACTTGGACCATAAAAAAAGTTTGGTAAGAGTTTTTAATGCCTTAAATTATTTTGATTATACTTTATCGTGGTTCACGACACACGGACCTCTGGTATTCCCCAATCAAGCCGACCCTTTCATGCAGTAGATCGAAGGAATTACTATGTGGTTCTACCACTAAAATTAACACAACTTTTCTAATGTACTAACTCTGTGAAATCAGCTGTCGCCGACGGTATTTCATATATATTCAGTATAAACTTACGTTTTATAATTTAAATTGAATCTAAATTCAAAAGCCATAATACTAATCCTTTTTGATAGTTTCTGGCAGAGTGTAATCGCTACATGAACCGTTTGCGAAAAAAAAAATCTACGAAAGACTATATTCTTGTCTATACTTTTGTAGGTATAGGCACATATCATTCTTATTTCAAAAACTAATGTGAACCTACGACATGTATAACTCACGGTGTAATCTGAGATTATGACTCTTTGTTACTCGCTCCTAAAAACGACTTACTGTCATAGTAAATTTTGATAAATGTACTTTATGGCTACCTCTTAAGATTCATTTTAGAGTACCCCAAGGTTTAGTTAGTACTTTTTAGACTCTTATAATGGCGCTAACAACGAAGCGACACATTTTTCTCATCTCAGATGCATATATTATTGCTCAAGCACATATAATGGGTCTCATTGGGAACACACAAATTACAATAATCGATTCTTGAACAATATTTTTTAAATATATGAACAGATTCTTTGATTACGAACGACCATTGTTCTTTGTTTTTGGACATATTACAACGCAATTATTATTCCTTAATCAAAAATTTTTTTTTTATAATATTCGAGGTGGCAAACGAACACACATTTCACCTGATATAATAACTGAGACAAAATTGAGAAAGACCGCAACAAAGATTTAGGACGCACAAGCGTTGTGATCCCTAAAGACTAAGATGGAATTTCTTGTTATCCATCCTTGGGTTCTGGGATCCCTAAACTCAACATACGAAACTGAGAATTGTTATGCCGCTATCTATGCCGGTATTCTGGGAGGGCGTAGTTCTTGCATTGCATTTTGCACTTTATTGATAGATTTCCGTGAATGCCATGGACCAAGTTTATCACTTACCAGCACAATATTAAAAAATATATGTAAATAAAGTGGAAAATATTTTTTTTCCTTCTTCGAAGACTGACCCATTCATGGTTCACCTAGAACCTAGCTGTACCGTGGTTCTAACCCTGTATATAGACATGAACACTATCTGAATGCAAAATTGAGTAAAAGCATTACAATATTCCAAAACGTAAAAGAAACACCGAAACGAAAGCAACAACTACATTCGTTGTGTTTTGTCTGCGGAAATATTTTCTACGCTCAGTGCAGTAGCGGACGTATAAAACAACACGGTACAAGCACGACTGGAAGTCATGCAATTCAAATTGTATGACAATATTGTCTCTCGTAAGGTTCTTGGAGGAAAGGAAGTGGTATACGCTACGGAAGTGACGCACACGAGTAGATGAAACGTGCAATGCTTCCATTTTTACATTGCGGATTCTACCATTGGCAATTATTGGATAATACTTTTTAAATATGTTATTGACGATGTCCTTCTGATTGTTTAATACCACAGCGATATCTTCTAATGATTTCTAGATAGCGCAAAATCTGTTTTAATACCAAAAGCGTTCGCGAAAAATAGAAGGCCTTACTAAAAAGCGGTGCACACGGGTCATTGATTATGTCTTTCCGGTCAATTGAGACCTTGACAGTAACTTTTTTTTGTTATTACATTGAGAGTTTCAAACGAGCACACAGTTCACCTGATGTTTTGTGATTCCTGTGCCCCATGGCTAAATTCATCCTTGACAAGGAATCATAATGCAGATGCGTTGGCACCCTTGAGGACTGAGATGGAATGCCTCACCAGTAAGAAAGGTCTCCGGATCCCTTCGCTCACCAGACGAAACACAGTAGTGTTATGCAGTTATTACACGCCGGTATTCTGTGAGGGCGTGGTCCCACCCCGGTCGAGTTGACCCATTAATTCTGCAGTGTAGCTCTACCACTGTGAAACTTCTAATAATTGCTAGGCAACTACGCAAGATACATACATCAAAATGCCTCGAGCATTCACGCAAACAGAGGCCCTCACCCGTCGTCACCTTTAAACCGATGTAATGCATGTTCAATAAGACCTAAAGTCATTGATTATGTCTTCCTGGTTAATTGTGACCACGGCAGTATTATAATAGTATAAGACGACTGGCCAGGACGTAGAAAAATGCCGTAAACATTAGCGCAAATACAGAGCTCATCTCACTCATCGTCACCTCTATACCGATATAATTTATGTGCAATGATCAATGGTCATTGATGAGGCTTTTATTGTCGATTGAGACCACGGTAATACGGTGATTGCTTGTTGATTGAACAAGATACATTAAAAGGCCATAAACATTCGCGCAAACACTAACTCTACTAAACTAAACTCTAAACTCTAACCATTACGCCACGCCTTACTGCAGCACACATCCACCCTCAACAAAACAAGGAAAACGAACAAGCAATTCACCTGATGGTATGTGATTACCGCCGCCTTTGGAGGTGAGATAACACCAGAGGAATCGCAGATGTGCTACCAGAATTTAATAAAATGGAAAACGGAATGCCTCTTTAACTATAATTGGTTACCCGTACAGCTACATTCCTCTTACACACGACCTTTATTCTGCTATTTTATGCTAGTAACCTGTGGGGGCGTGATCCTTCGCCGTTCGTTTCGACTCATTCATATATTAGCTAGAAACTTAATACTAGTTCCAGGACATGACAATGTAAGAAACACTTGCATCAATGTATGCTTTGCATATCGTATGAGTCAACTCAAATAATTAAAAATGGATAACAGATTTGTTTAATACAAACAACGCATTATTATCTGCAAAAGTACCCGTTTTTCTTGTTCTTAAAGACATAAAGTGTTGGTCATTCAAAATACTGGTATTTTTTTTGTATTTTAAAGTAGGACAATCAAGCAAAAAAAAAATATTAATATATAAAAAAAATAAATTAATTTACTTAATAAAAAAATTGACACAAAAATTTATATTAAAATACATTAAATTGACTGTGTATGTATAAATATATATATATATATATATATATATATATATATATATATATATATATATATATATATATATATATATATATAGTTTATGTATCTATGTATCTATGTGTATGTATTATTCTATGCTTGTATTACTTATTTTTATTCTTTATTTTCTTCTTTTATTAATTAATTTATTGCTACACCTACCACACCTTGAGTTGAAGTCCACCATTTGTGAACTTTTTACTTTGTTAAGGTTAATGCAATAAAGACTAAATAAAATGAAATAGTAAAATACTTATAAAGAAAATATTTGAAAATAAAATAACAATTTAAAATATACCAAGTGCTCTACATTATCGATCAATGTTGGCAATCTTCGTCGCAGCACTGATTTTCAATACATACCAACCTCCGTAACATAATGGAGTGCATAAAATAAAAATATACAACTTTAATCATTTCTAGTTGAATTGTGAACCTATGACAAATACATACTATATATATATATATACATACTATATATATACATACACCCAGTGACGTGTAAAACTGGCATACAATTGTAAGAAGCGCGAGCGGGAGGCCCGCTGAGTAGGGAGACAACGACGATGCTGCGAAGCTGGCGCGGAGACTGCTGCTGCACCACCGCTGCACTTTGACCCCTGAAGAACAACGGAGGGGGGAGATAATACGATTCGAGGGCCCCTCATAAGGAGGTACGAAATCTCTATTCGGATCGCTAAAGGAACATTCTTGTTTGTTTGCCTCGTGTTTATATAAAAAATACCAGCATGTTACATGCTAACTACATTCGATTCTTGGACATTTCAATTTGATGTTTAATGAATGTACGAGTAATGTTATCATTAGAACTAGCAGACGACGAGTGATAAGAGATAACGGCGGACATTTACAATATAGTCTGCCGCGGGATCGCTACAGCCGGTTACGAACCGACGCGTGGGACGCCCATACGCTCAGGGCCTTATCTATGGTATAATCACTTTGAACAACCAAGCGGCCCACGATTACAATCTCAAATCCCCCGTAAATTTTCTATTCCGTGGGGCCATTATAATAAAATAACCTCACTGAGTTTGAGGGCAAAAAATATACACAAATAATTTCATCACAACCCTCCCCCTGTTGATTGCGAAATTTCAATCAAGCTCGTAAATGGTATACAGGCTCGCATCGACACTCCAAACGACTTTTTTGGGGTTGCAACACCAGAATGTATGGAACAACAATACATTCGATATTCGACACTGAACTAAATAGTTTAAGAGGCGGAATCGAATGGATTTCGAATACGAAAATCCAACAGCTTTGGGACAAATGTGTATAAACGCACAAAATGACGTGGATTTATTTGTTCAATACAAATTACAACGGTGAACTGGATTTATACATTGGCCATGTAGAGCTGTCTAATTATATACTAGAAGTGAGTTTGCATGTAAGCCACATTAAGTATTAGGTAGCCAACAAAGTTCCTATTTTTTTTTAATTTTATATTCCGTATGCCATTAAATGTCATGGCATAATATTTAAGATCAATTTGTTAGAATTAATATAATATGTGGATTGTTTGAATAATGTGGATTGTTGTTGAAATGCTATGTTGAACAGTATTGTTCAGTGTTGATGCAGATTTGAAAGCTTGGGTGGATGAATTTTTCAATTAGAAACCATGTGATTTCTGCCAACGAGCTGTTGAGAATCTTGATGAAATTTTGATATAAGTTATAAACAACACGTGTAAGGGGAATAAATTAATGATTCAATATTTGTTAATTTTTATTGAAAAATATATTTTTTTGTGTAATATATAATATATTTACAAATTAAATAACGAGATAATATGTATTTGAGAGTGTATGAACGACCTTCCATTAGATGGAGTGAAGAACGATGCAATCCTGGGGGGAGTCAATGGATACTGCAGACTCAAATTGCTTTTTAACTGGCTGTGGACATGTTACTTTTAGCATCATCTCAACATAGTACTCATATATAAGTCGGCACTACATAGTGATAATCAACAATAAACGTTATTCAGTATATACATATTTTAGACAATGTTTACAATTAACACAACGCTTAAGCCATATTCATAACCTGTAAAAAACAATCGCAAAAATAAATGAGATCAAAAAGTATTTGTTGAAAATTGGAACTCGATCAGTCTTCTTTATTTATTACAATTACATCTATAAAAAGTAATCAAAGGAACTCGTATTTAGATTACACCATTCCTCCATACATTCTGAGTAAAGAGGCACCTTGCAGATCGAACACATACATATATCGGGGTCTAGTGGGGGGTAGTACTATACTGCGATTGCTAATACGAGATCGCCACTCGAGAACCTTTCTTACCCTTCGTGTATCGGTTCTACGAGCTATATGACCGGCCAATGCCACTTCAACCGGCTAATCCTTAGAGCTTTGTTAGCCTTCGTTCTGTGGACATGCATATCTATCTATAGCTAGAACATTTATTTATTTATTTTTATTTATTTATTTGATTTACAGTTACAATTTATAGAACATTAAAAACTATAATAGAAGATTTCTTATATCGCTCCAACATTTTAATAAATAAAACTAGAGGATAGTATAAGTCGTCCATTTGGAATCTTTCTTAATTAAAATTAAAATCGTATACTGCCGAGAACATAAGGGCCTAGACAACAATAACCCAACGTTAATTCGTCTTGAAACAGTGCACCCCTCGAATGTCTTTATTAAAATCTTCATCTGAGGGGTCAACGAACACATTTCCTATACAGCGTTTAAAATATGCAACTTTTCGGCACGTTATTTCAAAGATCAACTCTTCAATGGCAACTGACGCAGAATTTAATATGCCATCGAAATATATTCTTTCTGCTTTTGAAATTAATAGTGAAAGTAGCAAAATTTATAATAGTTCCTTCTATAAATCTTACTTGATCCACGTTTGTGTTCAATTTTAAACCTTAATATATCGTATTAGAGTGTAAATTTTAATGTCGTTATCGATGTCTTTGGTGCTGTTATGGATCAATGTTATAGAAGGCACGCGTAAGCACGTGCCGCCAACTCCCCGCTGATACGCACTCCTCGTTACAACGAGATCTGTACGGTCCTGTAATTACACACAAATTAGAGAAGATTTATAGAGGGGTGGAACACCTTGGCAACTGTAGGTGGTACTAATAACGGTTGGCCAGTTACGATATTGAGATTAATTCGCTAGTGTAATTTTCGGGAGTTGCATTTATAACGACTGGTGCGGAAAATTTGCCGAATTTTATGCCACGTTCTGTAATGTTACTAAGTTGCTTCGAATGTATACATTCATACTCTCGTAATAACGATCTTTATAAATACTTACAATACAGAATATAAAAAATAAAATAAAAAATAATGTATTTATTCATTTATACATGGCGTATTTTTATATATAGCATTAAGTTACTGTTTGTTTAAAGTTATAGAGCCTTATCGTATTTTGACTTAAAATAATTGTTCGATCCATACAAGTGCACGATGATAAAGCGATGGGGAAGCGACAGAATAAACTTGTTCTGCGATAAAAAATGTTGATTAAAATTTGACATATTCGCCTTAACAAACCTGTCGACTGCAACATCCGTATAAACCGACAAGAGCGACAGCCCATTTATCTCACTCATTAAGTCGATGGGACGCTGAGAATGCAGGATAATGCCTACCTGTGGGAATGAATCATTTTTAGTATCCGCACGCGGTACTCGGCTTCAAGCTACGGGACCCGCGATGGCCAATAAACACGCAATAAAATATGAAAGGTTGCAATAAAAACGTCATTATTGTTTGCTAGATGCCCATCTTTTGTTAAATGAAGCCGTCAAACATTTCGCAGACGCGTGTCATGGGTTAAATGTCGACGTATGTGTGAACGCGTCGTCACATAACGTCAAATATATTATCTTTTTTTAGACTTTTCTGACGTGACATCTTTTTGGACTATTAAACAATTCACAGTGAAAAGAGATTCTTTTGATTGCTTCTAGCCGTGGCATCATGTTGCATCTCTAAGGATTTGTTACCAAATTAACCATGAGTAGTGTTCGGAGGAGTTGTTCTGATAAATTCCAGCCGCTGAGTTATAATGTCGTACATCACGACAGAATTCAATATTTCATCCTCATCATCTCGATGTTTGGTAATCCAGTACTGTGCGCTTTCCGCAGAAAATTTCTGCCACGCGCTATTACGCTGTGGAATCGGCTATCGCCAGCGGTATTTCGGAACCGACACGACTTGGGGACCAAGAGTGGGGGGGGGAGAAGAAAAGGGCTTACATCTTTCTTAAAGGCCGGCAGCACATCCGCGACTCCTCTGCCATTGCAGATGTCCATGGGCGACGGTAATCACTTATCATCAGGTATCATCAGAGCTGCTTGCTCGTTTGCTACCTATTGTATAAAAAAAAACGAATGGGTCGGTTCTACCAGGGTACCAATCTACCAGCGTAAAACAGCAGAAAATTCTGCTGTGTTTCGTATGGTGAGGCATTCCAAATTAGTCGTCAGTGGTGACAACGTATAAGCAACTTAAATCTGTGTTTAGGATGCATGTTAGGGGCCCCAGTCACAATTACCATAAGGTGAACATTCAGCTCATTAGTCAACCCCTAATGTATAAAAAAATAACTTTTTATATCTAAAGAACATTGTATTAATCCAATATTATGATTAAGGCAATCCATTAATTGCCTCGCGTTATCTTAACTGCACTAATAAAAATTAAAACGAATGTAATTAAAGTTCTTTGTTTTAAAGATAAAAGTTCTGCCTTCATTGTCTGTGGATAACAAATCTGTAAAAATTATGACGCATACAATTGTCGCATCGCATGCATACCTGACTCCCCCAAGGGAATAAAAACTTATCAACGAACTTTGCTCGCAGTTATCTCAGTTGCGAGTAAACACTTTTTATTTTACGACCACCCACAGTTTTACTGCCACCTACCCCGAGCCCTAGGTAGGTAGCGGTTAAAACTATGTATCTAAGACAAAACTGGTGGTATTAAGTTTTCGCCTAGTTGAAAGTCTGGTCGAAATCTTTATAAGGTTCAAGTGAAACTTAGAAATTTAAGTTTTAAATGCTTCGCCTAAAAACCTACGTTACCTCTTATCGTACCTTAAAAGCTTTTTATTACCGATTTCCTTACCGATTGCCTATGTACGAAATATTTTTTTATACTATTAGAGGGAGAGAGTACGCAGTTCAACTGGTGGTAAGTAATAACTGGTATCTACACTTACCCTCAACAAACATACAAGATTCACTAGCGTTGTCACCCTTGAGGTTCAGATTTCCGTTGGAATCAGTCGTTACCTACCACTAGTTCTTATCATACATAAACATTTTATGCATTACGATTCTAGGTTTCGTATGATACGTACCAGTAGCCGGGTCCTTCCTCGTACGATTGATCCCCTTAACAGCTGGCTGCGATAATAAAATATTATCAGACCATATTGGACACAGATGAGTACAAATGTAAAGATCTGTCGATATCATTTACGCGCGGAAACGTATCCAATTTATTACTTTGGAATCGGTGATTTTTACTCCGTATCAGTATTTTTTGTGAATACTCCATGGATCTATCTCTCTTCCGACCAATTACTTCACTAAATCACGATAGAATATCAGTTCATCAAGCACAGATTTAGACCAACCCGTTCCTGTTGCATGTTTCCTACACATTTCGTAAGCTAATCCCTTTTCGCTTCCATTCAAATAGCACTAAAAGCTTTCCCTTTTCCTGTATTAATACCATCTTATCATTTTTATATCCTCAGACCACGTGATTTGAAAGTAAAATCAAAGGTACGTCCTTACCCATTGGAGAAACAAATAAATCTTTAAGGACATTGGTACGACGCTCCCAGATTTACGACCTAGTAGAGAAGTCAACCTATTTTGGATTTCTGTGACACACCGCGTTCTAGTAATTTCATGGTTATCTGTGAAAGTAAGTATTATAATGATAATCATTATTTTTTATTCTCCTAGTTTTGATATTTGTTGTGATATTTTGCATAACAAAAAATATTTTTTATTGGTCATTATTGATGATAAAAAAAATTGAATCAACTGATGAATTAGGTTTAACAAAGAGAAACATATGTATATAAAACAGTAGCATTATGTTGTTATTTCACGCCGGTATTCTGTGAGGGCGTGGTCCTTCTACGGTCGAGCTGACCATTCATTTTGCAGCTAGAAACAAACTGCAGCGTAGCCTAGCAAGATTGTGCCCCATAGAAATACAACAAAGATTCAAGATACACAACCCTTGTAACCGCTGAAGACTGTGCTGGAATACCTCGTTACCTGTAATTGAATCTCCGCATTCCTACACTCACTGTATAAATTAAAACATCGTAAAACACGACAGAATCCAAAAATTCACCCTCTTTTTCACTAATCTCGATGGATGGCAATTCACCACCTTGAGCGAAATTTCCTACCACGCACGACTACTCCGCGGAATCAGCTGTATCTCCGAACCGATACTACTTATTGATCTTTAAGAAAAGAACCTACACCTTTCTTATAGGCCGACAGTGCATCTGTGGCTTATCTGGTGTTGCTGATGTCCATGGACGGCGGTGATCACTTACTATCAGTGAGATGCTTGCTGCTGTTTTTGTTAGCTTTATGGTGTTATTTTACTTTGTTTTTCTTTGTTATTGTATTGAGGGTGACAAAGAAACACGCTGTTCCCCTGATGATAAATGAAGACTGCTGCCCCTGACAGACACATCCATCCACAACAAAGATTCAAGACGCATGTGCGTGCGCACTTAAGACTGAAATGGAATTCCTAGTTAAGTATGATTGGGTCCACGTAACAGACTGAAGCATAGCAGAGTTAAGATGCTATTTTTCATTGTTTACTTGTAACAAAGAAGCTGCATTGAAATACACGTATACACTAATCTACTAATTGGAGTAACGGGGTGTCAAATCAATTCATTAGTGAAACCAGTGGCTTAATACTATCTAATAATCGATACAGGGGGCGGCACTGTCTAGGTGTTCATTTAAGTCAAGATTGAACTGGGGATTAAACAGTGGATGGTTAGCCCCCTTTATAATGTGGTCCAAGAAGTATTGTAACAGCGATAAAACTTCTAGGTCTTCATAACTGACTACATAATAAACAATTATATTTTATATTAAAGGAGAGAACCTAAAGAGCAGAGTTTCTTATCCCCCTTTTTTTAGACCTATTAGACAGGTTTTGTGTAAATCCGAAAAGTAGACTACAAAATTATACTATATAACCACAATATAACATTGTTGAGATTATTTGAGATTTAAGGTTTTTTTTAATTTAGACTGTTTTTCTTTGGGTTATATCTAAGGTTTCGTCCAATATTGGACTTAACATGTTAACAATAAAGATATATTTAATAATATTAGTGACACTTTGCAAATTGTAGATAGAAATCTGTTTGAATAAGGCAACCAGATCGGGGAAAGACCACACCTCACAGAATACGCTGCTGCTTTGCATGGTTTGTGTAGGGACTCGGAGACCAATTGGAGGTAAGGGAGAATTCTCTCTTATCAGGGTGGTTGTAAATATCATGGGTTGCAGTCAGCACTCACTATTAAGTGAAACGAAAATATATCAGCGTGAATAGCCTGATGGTTTAGTGTACAGTGAGACAAACTTAGGGTCGTTATTAATATTAATCCGGCATTCAACTATTGTCCTGAAACATCACCTAGCACAAGCATCTAAATTTTATTTGATTGTTTAACGGGAAGGTAATTATAGCACTACTAGCATACATTTTAATTAAAAAAAAATACTACGCTACCAGCTATCCCTTAAACCACGCCAACTATTGAGGGGAATAATTCCTCCTTATCGGCACTCGTTACTCTCCCCTAATAAAACCTTTCCCCTCTAATCTTAAGGGTTATTGCGATTCTCTTAAATTTAATAAGAACATATTTAAAAACAAAAACAATAAGCTCTCTCTCACGACTTCGTAGTTACTTTCTGTTGTTTCATATTCAAATAGAGATTATATAATCTAATCTGAGATTAGCTCAGACTTGGTCTTTATTTCAAATGTAACGTTGCAAATTTATGTTTTCTTACACGATTTAATATATTATATATGTTATTTTGTTTAAAGGAGACGTAATAAAAAGTTTATTTATTTTAACTGTACGTACTTCTTATTTTTTTAAATATATAAATAGATGACATAGTAGTTTGGTAGTATCTCTTTTTTTTAATAATATTAGGGGTGACAAACAAGCACAAACTTCACTATTGATACTTAGTGATCACAGCCATGAGATCTCGCCAAGGAATCATAATACAGATGCTATGTCACCAGTAATAAAGGTCTCCGGAACCCTACACTCAGACAGAAACACAGCAACATTATGCTGCTATTTCACGCTGGTATATATATATATATATATATGTATATATATATATATACATATATATATATATATATATGTATATATATATATATATATATATATATATTTATATATATAAATATAAATACTAGCACATAATTGCATGTTGGTAAGCTCTTTCTAGATACGAAACACAACGGCATTATGCTACTATTTACGTCAGGGCGTTCTCCTTCCCCAGTCTAACATTCATAACTATAGTAATAAATTAATACACTACGATAAAACCAACCGAGCTATCTCGCGTACTTTTCCTAAAACTTCTCCACGGATTCACACTCAGCCCGAGCACATTCATACTTCATTTTCGATTGAAAACACATCGCGACATAATATCCGAACTTCGGCGTCACATACACAACCATCCCCTCGTCGAATTCCGAACGCTATACACAACCTCATCGTTCACCATAAACCGACAATATAGTACCAAGTTAAGTTAATGAATAAATCAATAAATTGTGTAACGGCAAGACTTCTGGGAGCGTAAAATTTTGCATCGCATTCACCCCACGCTGGAACTAGATTTTACTGACGTCATAAATGCTTATTTATAACATGATGTGAATAAAAAGTTAAAGTATGTAGCAAGTAATCTGAGTCACAAAACTATTTCACTAGTAGCCACTACGGAACGGACACTATATCTTTTTTATGATATTGTATTTTTTTTATTACATTGAAAGTAACAAACGAGCACACAGTTCACCTGATGCAAGTGTTTCCTGCGGCCCATGACTACACTCATCCTTGACAAGGAATCATAATTCAGATGCATTGTCACCCTTGAGGACTGAGATGGAATGCCTCGTCACCAGTTATAAAGGTCTCCGGATCCCTACACTCACCAGACGAAACACAGCAGCATTATGCTGATACTTCACACTGGAATTAGGTGAGGGCGTGGTTCGACCCCGGTCGAGCTGACCCATTCATTTTGCAGCTAGAAACAAACTGCAGTGTAGCTCTACCACTGCAAATTTTTTATTATATATTTTGGTAAGCTTCTAAAGATATATTTTTTTATAATATAGATATGGCAAACGAGAATACAGTTCACCAGACGACAAGTGATGACTGCGGCCCAGGATATACTCAACAAAAGTGTAATTTAATTACATATAGTGATCGACCCTGAAGATTGGGACCGAATACACTTTACCCGTAACTGGGATTCCCCCGGATCCCGAATCTCACCTATCTTTAAAAATATTAATACGGCCAAATACTTTACGTAGCCGTTAAATAAAACGAATTATTACGGATTTTGTCGTGTTCTTTTTTAATTTTTCCATCCCAACTTTTCGAGTGACTCTTGACGACTTTGACGTGACTCACGGTCACGGGCAGGACTGTGTTTGATATCCCTATGTCATAGTCAACCGTAAGTAGCTTCAGCTTTTAATTATTGGATAACGATGTTTATTCGAGGATGTCAAGGTCCGCGGTAATCGCGTAGTTCTAGTTTGTCACTCAAAATATAAAAAAAAACGATTATAAGCACGTCATTTTTTATGTCTTCGTTGAGGTAAAGACGATGAAATTAAATGCTGAAATATGACATTAAAATGCTGCTTTAGTATTATTATTTATTATTATGATGCATTCCATCTTAGCCCTCAGAAGTAATAACGGACCTGCATGCTAAATATTCATTATTGAGGATGAACAGTCTAGTCTTTGTCAACCTGAAAAAAAATATGCGTAATTCGTGATATTCCATACTCTTACTTTATGTATTACAGTAATACATGGTTCTTTTATTAAACTATTAGTCTTTTTAATTCACAGTATATGAACAAATTGACTTCGGTCCTCGGTGCCGGCTTAAATAAATCTGTTAATTGCAATTTTAAGTTACGAAAACATCGAGAGGAAACTTTAAGAAATCTGTCTTAAATGTTGAGTTCGTCAAACTGCAGTGAAGCAGTGTGACGGACTTCGCAACCGATATACTATTTACAGAGGAGGCTGTAGCCCAGCAGTGGGATCTTTATCTAGGAGGAGTATAATAGTATCTGCATTATAATTTCTTAGCTTGTTCGTTTGCCACCTAGTCTATAAAATAAAAACAAAGACGAATGTGTGTATCATTATTTTGTGCTCTTTTGTCACCCAAAATACAATAAAAAAGAAGATTACGATGAATCTTTACTTTGTTTCCAATTATTTTCACTGTTTAGACAAAACAATGTCCATAGAGTTCTTTACTGGTTCCCAGAATGCATGTTATTTAGTAGGAATGCATTGTTTAACATTATCAACGGAGTCGATATCTCCAGTACGGGTTCAAATGTTATCATTCGGGAACATATGTCGATCGCTAATAGTTATTTCCAGCAGTGAACCACGAAGCTTGAACAATAGACGATTTTGTACACGCTCTTATTGTCTTTGTCTTTTGAAATTACGAACAGTTTGCTCGCGGTGACGTGAACCAAGAAACGCGATACTGGCTTTGATGCTTTATTAAACAATTGACGGATCTGATGGTCAGATCTTTTTAGAATATTATGTCCTGGATTAGATTTTGAGGGAATTTTCGTATCGTTTAAACTAAACCCGTTCGTTAATTCGATCTGATATGACAACGTGTCTTTATATAAAAATACATCGATCGCGATGGATATTTTTAGACTCGATTCCGCGAAACTATGCATTGTTATTAAAATGTAATTTGTTTGAAAGTGATTTTGCATTAATTTGGAAAATTAAATAGTGCCATAAACATTAGCACGAACACGGAGGCACTTACTCTTTTCCATTTCCTACACGATGAATAATACTGTTATGTCATTCCAATTAAAACATAGCTTTACATAGAACCTTATAAAGTATAGTATTTACTTAATAGTAAAAAAAAAATGTCTATTGTGGACTACACAAGATAATACTAATTGACACAAGGACGTAACTAAACGTATTTGGAAGTGATTCATCCGCGAGTCACGACAGCGTCGGGAACTTTGCATTTTATAAAACAATACTGACTTATTATTCACGCAATAACAAAGTACAGTCATGAGCAACATTATTAAGACCGATTCACACACTCCGGGAGGCGAGACGAGGCGACTTCGGTGCGATAGTGTGTACGGCGCCCTCGGCTCTCCTCTCTCTCTCTCTCCCACACACTCCGCTCGTTATCGGTTATCTTGGCCCGAGTGCAATGACGCGAGCCTTAGCCAAAGTTTGGTCCTCTCTGGCGCCCTCGAGTCAGTTACTTTCGCGTGCAGGATAACGGTCTCCCCATTTTGGGAACCCTTGCGCTGATTACCCATAAATAAAGATATGGGTTAAGTGCCCTAAAAGCTCGGCGACCTTTCAACGTGGTGAAGCTGTAAAAGCCTTCAAGGTAACAGTGTCCAACATCCCTAAAAAGATTCAGGATCAACTAGATGATTCAGAAGTAATTCATCAATCAGTCTATGAATATTTTGCCTGGAAGGTAAAATAATAGTATAAATTTCATACTCGCACGAATGTGAAGGTGGTATTAGATGCGTAATATACACACGGACGGACACGCACGACGAATGATAATTGTAAACATTTAGTATAAGTTCTTTAAATGATTGAATGGTAAGTTATAATCTAGGTACATAATGTCGACAATGACGTAGAAAGACCAGGCTTTCACAGAATACTAGCATAAAGTAGAAGCGTATACATCTCCGGTTCTCTCAGGTTCCGGTTTCTTCCACTCATCAGCGGAGTGGAGACCTCATTACTGGTGACGACGCAATCCATCTTAGACCTCAAGGTTTACCACACATGTGCAGTTATTGGGGATATTTTTTATTATTACATTGAGAGTAACAAACGAGCACACAGTTTACCTGTGGTGAGATTCCTGTGGCCCTTGATGTCTAAATTCAAAAGAAATCATAATGCAGATGCGGTGTCAACCTAGAGGACTGAGGTAGAATGCCTCGTCACCAGTAATGAATGTCTCCGGTACACTCACCAGATGAAACACAGCAGCTTTATGCTGTTATTATGTGTACCTCGGTCGAGCTGTCCCATTCATATTGCAGATAGAGTATCACCTAACTTAAAAGAGTTTACGCTTTTAACAGGAGCTGAGGTCTACATTTGTAAAAACTATGCTCCTTTAAGAATTATATATTAACATACTCAACAAATTTAAGTGATTTATTCATATTATGTTTTGCAAATAAGTATTTTGTTTCAAAGCTGAAAGTTTACGCCATTGACCAATGATTTAACTCAAAAAATTATAAGATTGTATTTATAAGATCACAGCTATTATTATTAAAAATACATTTCACAACTTGCATCGATTTTAAATCGACTAATACAATCGGAGAAATATAATTAATATAACTATCTAAAACCACAATAGTAACAGTAATGATAAGAGAATTTTAAGAAATCCATGTTTCTAAAGAAACATAAAATCCAACACATCAAATAAATTGGTTCATTGTATCTTATCCCCTCACAGGAAGACGCATAGCACGCCCCGCACAAACAAACAGTCGAACAGACAAACAAACAAAAACAATTTAAATGTTCGACATCGGACACCTTAATACCCCACGCGATGCATTTGATAAGTGCCACAGCATGGTAAGTCGAATAAGACGTTTTGAATTTTGACCAGAAATTGGTGAAGGAAATTCAAAACTTACAAGAATATGGTAGATTAACGATTGTACACTTCCGAATTGAAATAGCAACATAATGCCGCTGTGTTTCGTGTGGTGTGTGTGTGTGAGTGTAATTGATATTCCATCTCAGTCCCCAAGGGCGACAACGCATATATTCTGAAACTTTGTTGAGGATGAGCCAACAGCTACTGACCGGGCCGACGTTTGGCCCTTTCGGGCACCCTTGAGTAATAAAAGTTTCTGCGGAGTGCCCTAAGCATTCGGCCACCTTTCTACAGCCCTCGGCGAACTGCGGCTATCAGCACTAAAAAAAACAATTAAGGATGTGCGGCAGCCATTTTTTACCATCTAATGATCTGTGTTTTTTTTTATGGAATAACTGTGTGATCTTTTGCCACCCATAATATTACAAAAAAAGACTTAAAAAGTGAAACTTTATGCGGGATGAGAGTAAAACTTCAAAGTCGAATTTAAGTGCAACGTTTCCATGTAACATTTCAAGAACGCAAAACAGTCAAGTACTTTACCAGTAAGAGAAAAAGTATTCTGTATTCGTTTCCGGGCTCGTTTTTATTAATCTTTCTCGTCTTATTATCTCACTCTCTCTCTCTATCTGTTTCTGTCATTTTCCAATTTTTTACTTACAAATCAGGGACTAGATAGCTAAAGAAGTTTCCCTTTTGCTACGTGTACCGGGTTACATGCGCTCTTTCTTTTTAAATGGATTTCGGCATTTTCTATATTATTAATACTTGCGGTTGTTATTTGTTGTAATTCCCTCCTTGTCTTTTCTTTAAATAAACTATTTAAACTCATTACACTTACGCTTAATTCGAAAGTAGCAGCTGACCGAGTCGGGGTTCGCTTTCGCACGCAGGGTAACGGTCCACGCCGAGGATCCCTGAACCCTTGTGCTGGTTATTCATAAATAAAAGTTTCGGATGAGTGCTCTAAGCGCTCAGCCACCTTTCAACCTGGTGAAGCTGTAAAAGCCATCGAGCTAACAATGGCCATCAGTCATAAAATAAACTCCTTTACTTTATTTTATTTAAAATAAACTTAGTGGTAACGAGGCATTTCACCTTAGCTGTTAGGGTTGATAACTTCAATCTTCGTTTAGGATCTAATTTAATATGAGCACTCACCCTTACATTAACTGCGTGTCTGTTTTTCACCCTTTGTTTTGTAAAAATAATATAATTACATATATGTAAGAATCACCCCGTTTGGGATCTGATAAACTTCAGCTGTGGTGAAAGCTTCGTTACTTCGGTAGGATAGCATAAATGTCATGAGTTTACATTATTTCTTTTTTATTTTGTATCTATGTTAATGTCGTGCATTTATGGGCAAAATATGGTAATAAAAGCGCTTGCTAGCTCTGTCTATCCCAAATGAGATAAGAGAGACAGAGGGCTTACGTTTTTTATTGTCTTTGATAATCGATTTTGTGTCTCATTATGCTCTAACTGAATATTTGTTGACTTAAATAGACCAATTCGAAACTACTCTTACTTTACAATATATATTTTTTATATTAAAGGTGACAAACGAGCACACAGCCCTCCTGATGATAATGAATGGCTGCGGCCCATGACATCTTCATGCATCCTCAATAAATAATAAACTTAAACAAACAAGCGTTGTCGACCCCGAGTATCGAGATGGAGTGCCCCTTTACCTGTAACTGTGTTCCCAGGATCCCTGAACTATATATAAAACACAACAGAATTGTGTTACAATTTCATGCTAGTTTTCTCTGAGGGCGTGGTCTTACCCCTTTGAGTTGACGCATTTCAGCTAGCAACTATCTACACCGTGTATCCATCATGGAGGTAAATCATCACAAGTCATTCAAGAATGCTTTGCGTACTTCATCGATTGCCCAATTTCGTGTACTGCCCATAGCGCACAAACAAAAAAAAATCGTTCGTCCGTACGTCCCACGTGATTGTGGGTTATCTCAGTCCATTCTGTTACAGATCTCGGCGTGGTCTCGTATTGTAATAACTTCATAGTTCATTTTGCCTTCAATGCCCGCCCCAATCTGGCGAACTCTTCACACTATAATGGCCCTTAGCGCTTAAGGAATTGGTGTGTTATTCTTGCATTCTATTTTTGTATGTTTTAATGTTAGAATTGTTTACAGTAATAAGCTCATTGATCAAGCTTGACAGTTTGTAATGTGTTGTTTAGTCTCGCAACTACTTCGACACACTTTTTCGTAATTGAAAAAGCTCTCCGACGTCGTTATACATTATACATATTAAAGTTTTATATTTATACATTATTACCCCTTTGAACTGGGAGCAATTTTTAACATGGCCCACCAACAACTTCCGATTAATTTTTACAAAATACCTCTAGGATAATTCTACATGGACACTGGACGAAAAGCGTGTTATTTTTAAATAATGCAATACAATACAAAAATAAATTTCAAAAAAAAATACTGTTTTTAAGTCAACAACGTCGATTGAGCGGCGACAACGGAGTGCAAAGTGTTTATTAATATTAATGTTCATGTAGTATTAACAAAAACGCATGCACGCAATAAGTATTATATTTCACCCATCCCTTCTGGTCGATTTCGACCACGATGATATCTTGTGGTTAATACTGGATGACAACAATGCACTATATTTTACATTGCCGTAAATATTTGCCCACACACATAGGCGCTCACTCTTCGTCCCCCGCCTTGTACCGATGCAGTGTCGGGGACACGGCACATAAATGCAACACACGTTGTGCTGCACGTGTGTCGGCTGGGAATCGAACCTGGGACGCAATAGCCTAAACACTACACACAAGGGTACTCTAAATACTACGCCACGCGGTCGTCGTCAAACGGACACATGAAATATTGTGAATTTGTCCGCGGTGCCACATGCCAGCTAGTAGAAACCTAGAATATGAATGGGTCAGCTCGGTAGGGAAGGGCTATGCTCTCAACGATTACCAACGTAGTATATCAAGATAACGTTGAAATGTCACGTGCGGTGATTGGGGCGATCCTCAATTACAGGTGATGACAAACCAATTCCGTCGCGTTCCAGGTGATTAGCGCATCTTGAGTCTTCGTTCAAGATGAATGTAGTTGTCATGAGAGTCATCTCTTACTATCGGATGAACCTTGTACGTTCGTCACTTCTAGGATTATTAAAAAACTGAAGTAATCTTAGTCCGTTAGAAGCAGGTTATCCGACGTGCGGCTCTCTCGGGTACCCTCGAGTCAGTAGCTTTCACGCGCAAGGTAACGGGCCAAGCCGAGACTCCATCTCGGGAACCCTTATGCTGGTTACCCATAAATGAAGGTCTCGGCTGAGTGCCCTAAGCGCTCACCCTTATTTCAACCCGATGAAACTGAAAACTCTATATAACAGTGGCTATAAGCAATCATGATAGAAAAAAACTTAAGTAAAATATATTCTCAGTTTAAATAGTTGAATAATAATCACACATGATTACCTAAATTTCTACTTTTTTTGTCTTCACAACTACACACATTCAAAATTAGTCTTAAACCTGTTATACCAATACTATTACTAAATGTCTTTGAATTTTACAAAAATAGTTCAACATAAAAAAAACCAAAGCAACGTACAGAGAACAATGACAGATTAATAATAAAAAAGTCAACCTCAACCATTCAATATGTTGGAAAATGGAACTAAAACACAAAGGCTTTGAAGTCGAAAATAGAATGCCTCGGCTTATAAATGCACAAACCAAAAACAAAACGCCAGTATACGATAATATCAATCGAATAAAAACTCTGGTAATAAAAAAAAACAAAAAAAAAACACGAGTCGATGTAACAACGATCGGGCTGCGAGAGCGTCTAAAAATCGATTACGATCGCATTCAGTTGTCTCGTCGATATCGATTCTCGAAGCGAGATATCGAATTAGAGATGGTCTCCCGATGTGTCATCCGACGCACGAAATTTGCATTCAATGGGACGAACTTAATTTCATTTACGATATGTCTGTTTGTTCTTGGAAGTGTACACGTCTGTAATAACAATTCAACGCGATGGATACAATTAATCGATTATGACAATTGACCAAAAAATATAATTGTGAGTGGGACGTTTCAACGATATTCTCTATTCCACATATAAGGATCTATCAGAGAACAGATCGAATGGTTAATCAAAATGTTTACTATGTTTTATAGCATTCCAAAATGATACTAGAATTAAAGACAATAAAAGAAATGTTTATTATGTCCTCCTGGTCAATTGATATTGGTTGATTGATGAGTCAATGGACCATGCCGATATGCCCGTCTTGTTCCCTGGTTATTTATAATAAGATCAGGTATGAGTAAGATAGTTTAAGACGTAGTGTGAGGGATACAGTGTAGCTGTCACGGTGTACTTCCGATACCTACTTTCTCAAAGGCTAGACAACACATCTGCCACTAGTGTTGTATTGTTATTGTTGATATTCAAGGGCGGCGGTGACTACTTATCACCAGGCGAGGTGTATGTTCGTTTAACACACCCAGACCCGAAAACCATTTATCTGTTCCTCGGTCAGGAATCAAGACGAGGATCTACGAAGTAACTACTAGGTACTCTGACTACCAAATAATAGGAAATTAGTAGTAATATAATATCTTCTTCTTAATATCTACTCAGATAACATGTCATCCACACACGCAATATATGGATTCACTCATCACACAATTAGACGCTCACTCGCAGACATTTTTGATTTTGCCCTTTTGTTTGTTTTTTATTTGTACTTTTCTAATTATTCTTTGTTATACGAGTACCTTTCTTAGTATTTTTATTTCAAAGTTTAAGTAAGTTTGCAATATCTGATGATTTTTTTATTTTTTTTCGGGGTGATGGCCGCTGTTTGCCCGAGGGCTTTTACAGTTTTACAGTTTTGAAAGGTGACCAAAGGCTTATGGCGCTCAGCCGGGACCTTTATTACTAGATAACCAGCACAAGGGACCCCGAGAGGGAGCCTCAGCCTGGACCGTTACACTGTTAAGCGAGAGCGACTGACTCGAGGGTGACCGAGAGGGCCGAACTGTCGGCTCGGTCAGTTGCTTCTGACTACAGATTGTCTGAATATCCGTGTATCAAGTGGAGGGCCTGGTAATCTGTCAGACAGGGAAACCAAGAGCAGACACCGGTCTCTCACAAAGGGATATTTTATATGGTTATATATTGCTGTATTAATTTTGTGTACCTTTATCAAAAAAGGAAAAAAAATAATCTCACGTGAGTGTCAAGGACCACAGGAATCAATTACCATCAGGTTAACAGTGTGCTCGTTTGTTACACTACATATAATAAACAAAGGAATAAATCTGAGAGATATCTGTGTAATTTAATAATAGAATAACTTCATGCTAAATGGATATCTATCGATTCGTGATGAGCAGGTAGATCCGGAGAGGAAACCGTTTGTTGGTTTAGGATTCTGCACACCCTATCGTAATTACAAAGCCTTTATATTATCAAAATACTATAATATATTTCTATGTGGAAACGTCTTGAGACGTCCATTCCGTTTCATTAGGTAAGAAAATCAACCCGTGTGTAGTTCTCGTCGTCTATTGTTATAATAGAGGTCATAATGGTTTCTTAATGTATGGAAATAGTACTTATTTATTTGAAAAAAATCTAAAATACCATAAGAACATATATCGGAAAACAATGTTTCTTAATCGTCTAAAAGCTTCACAACTTCTTCCTATCCACAAGAAAACAAGGTATTTTTTTACTCACTCTGAAGAATATATTACAGTGCCGTAAATATTATATTCTGAGATGCTTTCACTACTCTGTTTGTTACCAAAAGAGATAACATTTTTTATAGAACACATGGGAAACAAGATCGGATTGTAAATTATCACCGCCGCCCAATGAACATCCGCAACACTAGAGGAGTTGCAGATGCGCTGTCGACCTTCAAGAAAGTAGGGATTTGTATAGTCTGTTTAGTAGTTTTTAGTTTAGTTTAGTTTAGTTTTTTTTTCTTTGTAGTAGTTAGCATTTGATGGTACTATCAAAACAATTAGTTAAAACAAAACTATTTAAAATATCAGTTTATCCAATGCACGTGTACGATTCAATTAACCAAGTCTTATATCTCATATGAATTGTAATAGCTTAAAAGTGATAGAACCACTTTGCAGTTAGTGTCTAGCTTCCACAGGAAAGGGTCAGCTCAACGCGGGTATAACAAATTGTAATACCAGAATAACATTGCTGTGTTTCTTCTGGTGAATGAAGCAATCTACGGACCCAATTAGCGAAGCATTAAACTTCAGTCGTTAGGGCTGACAACACATCTTGACTCTATTGGAAATGGGCGTAGATATCATTGGCCGCAGTTATCACTTAACATTAGATGAAGCGTCAATAGCCTAATGGTTTAGGGTAAGATGCGAAATTAAGGTCGTAAGTGCGATTCCACCATTCGACTTTTGTCGTACATCTGCTAGCACAAGCATTTTAAAATAAGTTGAGAGTGGTAAACCGGAATGTTAGTAATGTTTATCGCACTGCTTCTTTCTAATAAAAAAAAATGTGCGCCAGTTTGCCACGCTTTTTTAAAAAAAACATCACCTTATTATGTCTGACTGTCTTATTATGATGACATCGACTAGGATATAATATTATAGTCTTAAGTCATCAAAGGCAGAAGCTTTTCTTTTATTTCCTTTCGCTGGTCCATTTCATGAATCATAATCATAATGAAGAATTGGATATTTATATATTATTTGCGGTTGAATTGTATGATTGTATTAAAGCACAGGGCCTCGTCTCGAATTCGTCACTAGTTTGTGAAGCAACTTCAAAATTAATCGATGTGTTCATCGAAGTGCGAAGTTACGGGAACACGACATACATGGAACTATCGACGACTTGATTTTACTCCTAGTTGATGTTATTTGTTTTGTACGTATATTAAATTATGAATATCGACTGTCCGTACGTATGGCCAGTGTTTTGGAATCTACTGAACAGACTTTTTTTGGAATTCTAGCAGTCTTATTAACATTACAAACACTTCATTTAAGCTTAAATTCTTATGCTAGGATAGATAATAATAAATACTGTAATATATAGATCACAAACAGGCGAATAATAGATTCGTACTTACTTTCTTACGGTCTTAAGTTAAACTAAATCATTCGAGCATTGTGACATGTTTAGAAAACACTTGCGCAAACACTGCGGCATTCACCAGTCATTTTCTTCCCTAGTACAACATACAAGATCGGAGAAAATGCAGTGTCAATGACACGGGATATATCACTACACCCAAACCAACAATTCGAGATACACAAATATTGTTCCTCAGTTTGAAATCGTAAGACGTACGACAGTATTGCCCTGTAGTAAGGTACGGCTAATTTATTGCAGCTATTTCATACGTTTTATTTGCAATTTTACTTAGTATACTTAGTATAGTAACTGCAATTATATTAAAACTGGCACTGGGAATCTTACTCGATTTATTGGTCTACCATGAAATTATAAAAGATCCCTACCATACTGAACTACCACGGATTATTTAAAAATATTTATCCATTAGATCTGACATTGTCTAGTAAAAAAAATAGGCAGACATAGCCAGGTTAGAATTCGACAATGATCAACATATGTACAAAGTCAATAGATACAGAGATACAAAGTTCAATCGTATGTGGAGTACCGTTGCCACATTTGGGCAGGCTTTGCAAAATACCAACTTGCAAGTTCGGACTCAGTGGAGACGCGTGCCAAAAGGCTAATTGCTAACCTAGATTTGGTCAAAACCAACTTACCACAATTAAGCCAGCCAATATATTACAAAGAATGTGCTGATATGTTACACAACACGATCCCCCATCCCCTTTTCATCATTTGACAACAATACTCGCGGCGCCTTTTCATCCTTTCGTTGTGGAGTTTCCTCACATACGGACGTTTTTAACGCAAAGAGCAAAGGATTGGAATAATTCGCATGCGGCAATCTTTCCGTCCGAGTATAATGTTCTTCAAAAGAATAGTGAACAGGCATTGAAATCATCAAAATTATCTAAGCTAGTGCACTCCTCCATTTACGTGGACATCACAACTTAAGACCAGATGGGATTGTAGCTAAGCTCTGTTTGGTACACATTAATAAACATATATGAGTCCAATCGTGCTTTTTAGCACCTTTGAAGTTTTCAGCAGTTAAATAATAATGAACTATGATTGAATTGAATCTGAGTACAATTGTACGTATGAAGTCATTATAATCTGATGAGGATGATGAATCACAGGTGGTCATTTCAATTACAGATCAGGCCGCCCTATAATCTTTAACAGCTTTCAAATTTAATTCATCGTATTTGAAATTCCACGAGCGTAGTTACATCCCACACGGAGATATAAAAGTTTGACTTTGAAATTAACAACGGACACGCACGGAGTTGGGATTATTCGGATAAATCGATTATCGTATTACAAAAACAATTGTTGGGCCATTCGATCCCTGATATAAATGTTTCTTTATTAACAGAGATATTTTTCTGCCTAGATATAACATAGAGATAAAAGATAAAGATATTTTATAAGTTTCTTATTGTTGTTTGTTTTAACTTATCTTTAATATATATCAATATTTTTTTTATATTTTCACTTTTAATGATTATTGTATGTTTTATCGTTCAGATGGGTCTTATACTAAAGCTCTAATTACATTATGCTCACTTCCAGGAAATTTGTTTTTTTATGTCACTTCAGACAAATAAGATAAGAAAGCCAAGCAAAACTGTTTAGAACTCAGTCAGTCTACTGACTAAGTGACTTGAGAATCATTCCACAGTTTCACTTTCTTGTGTGTTAATTTCTCACCTCTAATATCAATACAAAAGATCAAGCCAAGACAAATTAACACAATCTTTCACTTTCTTAGTCTGGTATAATAATAACTAATATTTCCAATCAGATTCCAGGAAGATATAGTGTTCCGAACAAATAAAATAATAATTCACCCACATCCAAGAACCTAGAATTTGTGTAGAATAAATAATATTCCTAGGCTTTGTATCTCTGGATGTTCGTAGAAAATTTTCAAACGAGCGATATTTCACAATTTACTATTTACACTTTAATTTGACTTATTATGACGTTCGATTGTCTTTTTACAATATAAACTATGTAAAAATCGATTAAGGATCTTCTAGTTAGATTTATATCTACTAGATATGACATATATCATGTGTCACACTCAACTTTATTAGTATGCACAGCATTAATTCGATTGATGAAGAGGTTCCCGATACATGGCTATGATGATAACGGACGAACGATATTTTTTTTAATGATATTAGAAGTGACAAACGAACGCAAAGTTCACCTGACGATAAGTGATATCTTCTGGTCATAACATAGATGTCGCTTCGCTAATAAAGTTTCAGAATGCATATGCATTTTGGTGCCTGAAGATGTAGAAATGGTATGGACTGTCTCGTTGCCTTCAATTAGGTCTTCGGATCCTTACATTGATAATATGATAGACAACAGTTTTAGTAACTATTCCATGCTGGTATTTTGTGAGAGCTTAGTCCTTCCCTGGTCTCGCTGACCTGTTTATATTGCATCTAGAAACTAAATGCGATTTGGCTCTAGCACTATTTAAAATTTAATTTTTTTAAACAGTGAGAATTCCTTATCCCCGTTAATAATACGTTGTATTAAATTGACATGCTTTTGTTGAATTCTGTAACAATCATGTAACCAAATAACTTCAAATTATATGGTATAGCAAGAATAGAAGTGTAAACACAATTTCGTTATTTTTTTGTGGCTAAGGGTGATTTCAATTGTACAGTTTGCCGTTCTCTGATGGCAAGTGTCCACGACAAAGATTCAAAATGTACCTCTGAGAACTGAGACGGAACAGTTTCGGGCTTTGCACAAACCTTTACCTACAACTGGTTCTCCGGACCCCTATACTCACCAAAACACAGCAACGTTATCCTCTTAACGTACATCACTGCTGTTTACGAATATAAACTTAAGCTTACACAAGAAACATGAACACATACGATAGCTAATTCAAGTAACCACTTAATATATCTTACAAATCGACATATAGATATTACTTCAAACTCATATACAAACATATAATGTGATAAACATAAAGGGAACGATGAGCAACTACGCTCTAAACCCATTATAATGACAGAAGATATTTATCTTGCAACATATAGCAAGTACACTGAGCAACAAAAGTATTACGCTAGCAATCACTAAAAACTATCAAATATTTTAATGCGACTGTTTGTTTTATTTTTATAATGGTAAGGTTGATAAAGGGGAACACATTTCTTATGATGGTAAGAAACACATTACTCAATCTAAATCATGCATCCTACGTCAAATTTCAAGATTTAAAATGTTGCCTGAAGTTGGAACGCCGTTACTAACCATACTAATTGAAGGAAACAAAAAAGCAATAAGTCTTTCATCTTAATGCTCAAAGCCGACACCGCGCGTACATATTGAATCATTATTAAGAATCACGACATGCCATCAAGTAAACTGAGTCGGCCGCATAGTTACCTCTAGTATTTAGCGCTAATAAAATTACTAATATTCCAGTTAACCACAACAATCAAACTTAAACACTTGTACTTAAGATGGTTCACGACACCATTATGCTATTTACGCTTCAATATATTTTTTATATCAGGCCGTAGTGATATAAAAAATACTAAAGGCAAAACTCAAACAGTTTTCTATGAGACTGTATCGACGTTAATACCTTTTATTACATCGATTCGTCCCACTATTATTCTCAGCAATCAAACCTGTCCTCGTTTGCGTAACTCCTAACGCGAATGTTGAAGAGATGCTGTGAATATCAGCGGGCGTACTGGGCAGTTGCGAAACACGTGTCGAATTAAAGGACAAACACGTACAATCACCATCACAAGTTGATATTCTTAACAGTTTTATTTGACCGTGGTAGGGCAACACTGCGAGTAATTTCCGGTTGCGATATGATTTGGTCAAAAAAAGTTTCCACACTAAATACCAGCGTAAAATAGCATACCACTGCTGTATTTGGTATTGTGAGTCCCTACACCCACAGGGACCTAGTTCCAGTTGTTATATTATATGTTCCTTAAGGGTGAAAGCGAATGTGCATCTTGGGTCCTAGAAGGTAGATGTCACTGGCCCCAGGCATCACTCATCATCAGGTGCTTCAACATAATGCTGCTATGTTTCGTCTGGTGGGTGTAGAGATCCGGAGACCTTTATTACTGGCTGCCTGACGAGGTGTGTCATCTCAGTGCTCAAGGGTGACAATGAGTCTGCATTGTGATTCCTTGTCGAGCATGAATGTAGATGTCATGGGCCGCAGGAGTCACTTACGATCAGGTGACATGTGTGATAGTTTACTATTAATACTAGAACTGTCAGTTGTAGTGAAGGACACCCCCTACTAGATGAAGCGAAGACCTATGCAACTTTGCGGGAAGTCGATGCATATTAGGCTCTGGATCATGCTTCATGGCAATCTATGGGGATGGATGTCCAGCAGTGGGCTTTGGAAAGACTATAATGATGATAACGATTATGAATATTATAAAATAGAAAAAAAAAGGTGTTGTTAACTTCTGTACTTTACTCTTTACTGCTTCTGGACATTCCAACCAAACTTAAAGTATGGCTTTTAACCTCCGCTACTCGCTAGCGGATTGGCCTTTGTAAGTTTTGTCTCCCGTCTGTCTGTCTGTCCTTCAGTTTCTTATCTCAAATAAATGAAAATCTAGCAAGACCGTATAACACAATGAGAAAGTATTGTAATTTTTATGATATTTATGAGATATTTTTGGATGTAAATGCAAGAAAAAAATAACGATACCCAGCGTTAATTTAAAACCATACTAGCTTTGTCAAAAATATATGAGATTGGATATTTTCTTTGCTTTAATATAACCTACAAATATAATTTAATATTGAATTCATTATTTAAAATCAAGAAATACAACATTAACCCAAAACTACAGCAGTACACCTACAGACACGAATAAATATTTACGAAATGATTTACAAAAGGGTATTATTTGTACAATTCAAGACACCTTATATATGCACGTCACTTCAAATTTTATTTGTTTTTCTTATCGCGGACCGTTGTACTGATCTCCATTTGAGTTTATCTAAAAAACAATAAATTTACAGTAACGACTCACATTGTTCAACCCTCAAAATGCCGCACGTATTTCCGCTCGCGAGCAACCCCTCATAGGTCTTCGGCGCCCGCCCACCACAAGCCAACGTTAAGATACAGAAAACAAAGACGAACTTTATAGTCTGTCATTGTTTCAGTATTTTCCTTAATTGTTTTTCCATGTACACTCGTAATCGGGGTCTGCTTAATCTGATGCCGGGCTTAATCGAATCTTCGTAAGTACTGCTGTACATCTAGCCCGATAATAGACTTTGGAGGGTTAGACAATGCTAGTCTGCCACTTGTCTGCGCCGTCGGAGATGTATAGACGTAATTATGGGGTTGGACCCAGTCATGGAAGTTTTATGCTAATTGGATGTGATAATATTCTATTTGTCTGCATTGGATTAGCTAAAGTGAATATAATTAAGTAGGATAAGTTTACATTTATATTTTTCGACACAATAATTGATACAGTCAAAATAATTCCACAATTAAATACAAGCGTCACGAACTTATATTAAAATTCAATAGCGCATTACAGTTATTTTACGACTAATACTAACCACGAAGATACTATCGGGAGCTACCTAACTCGACGAACATGGCGAAATGGTTTTGATAAAATCAAGACTACTTCCTGGTGCCTTGGTATTTTCACGTTTACGACAGGGCAATGCACCAAAACATGAACAAAGGCGCGTTGGGAGTAATTTTTAAAGCACTTGACAGTTGACTCATTCGCCGTATCGTCTGATTTATTCTTGTTGCGGTAATGCAATTATTGCAATTTATTATGAAATTAAATAAGGCCGTCGAGGCAGTCCCCATTGCTGCACGCGAAATTTATACCCCTTTGTAGGAAACTATTAGAGCTTCGTTGCCAGAAAGACCCCAAGTCGGCACAACTACGGTTGACTTTTGAGTTTCGACCGCGGGCGGAAGGTTCGATTTCGCAGTATTCCGTCTTTAGGAGACCGTTGGGTCCTTTCGAGTGGGTACTTTGCTTATTTTTCTCGCGGCTTACGTTGTCTGTGCAAGGAAATAAATTATTTGTACCCCCAACACCTTGTCGGAGGGAGGACTTGCTAGATAGCGTCATTTTTATAAAAGTGTAATGTGGTTTTCTTGTTGTGATTGCATTTTCTGTCCTCGCACGACGGATTCCTTCATAACATTTCGCTCCTTCGCGTTTGATAAGTGAGCCTGGAGGTTACTGGTGTGTTTATTTTGGTAATAAAATGTATTGCAGTAAGTAAAACTTACAAACTTACTTAAAAGGATAAAATGTGTTTACTTTTTATAAATAAAAGTTGTAAAATGAGTGGACAACTCTTTTTATTTAGTTAAAGTGTGTTAGGATTTATTTTGGTTTTGAAAAGGCTTTTATTAACTCGACCTGCATGTGAAAATTATAATCATTATCATCATCATCAACATCATTATAATCATCACAGCCTATCAACAGTCCACCAACAGTCCACTGCTAAACTTATACCTGCCCCTAGATTACCTCAAAGATTGCCTTACTTGAATGCAATGTAATCCTTTAATACAATTATTACCCACTTCCGAAAATCTAAATAATTTGCAATTTTTTCTACGTATTAAGAACCAATGACATACGTATTTGTTATTTTATTTTTTTATAACTTTAAAAACTATATGTTATATTATATGTTAAGGACAAATAAAGTCCAATAACGTATTACACTATAAGCAGTGACGACAATGTTCTGCGGGTCGATTTCAATTTCTTTAAACTTTATTTTCCAATATTTACAAATCAAATTTTAACAGTAGTAGAGCTCTACACTGCTTTTTTCTAGCTGCAGAATGAATGGGTCAGCTCAACCGGAACAGGACAACGCCCTCACAGATTACCAGCGTAAAATAGCAGCGTAAAGCTGCTGTGTTTCGTCTGGTGAGACCTTTATTACTGTTGACGAGGCATTCCATTTCCCCAAGGGTGACAACGCATCTGTATTATGATTCCTTGTCAAGGATGAAGGTAGATGTCATGTGCCGCAGGATTCACTTAACATCAGGTGAAATGTGTGCTTGTTTGTTACTCTCAATGTAATAATAAAAAAAATCTCGTTGTCCCCATTTCTATTCCAATGCAATAAGATCAGAGGAAAATATAATGGCAATGATACGGGACATACATTGACCATATCCAGAACTGAAAGCTATTTTTGATGCACAAATGTTTATTCGAATGGATTCGATGTGATTCGAACCTAGAACCTCCGTGACCTAGAAGTCAGTATTCTGACCTTTACGCCCTTGGCTTCTTCGTAATTATGTTAAAGGTAATAAGTAACTGATATTTTAGTTATAACTTGAATGGGAACCACCCACTGGGGAAGGACCACGCCCTAACAGAATATCATCGTATCCTCAAGGGTCACTGCAAGTGCATATTATATCATTGTTGATTTTGTTCGTATCCACAATGTGTTGATGTTATAAAAAAAAAGGATTATCAGAGAGAGAGAGATTATCAGGATTAACAAAAGACACAGTTATCATTTATGTAATATGATACATCTGCCAGAATTACCGAAACACATTCAACGTCTTTCACTATTCATTGCTATGTTTATTTATTTACCCTTCATTGCATTAAGCTAAAAAAAATTCAAGGTTCACAAAGTACAAACTTAATACCCAAAATCATATGTAGTAGTTAATCGAAATTATTCGCCGCGAAAGCCTGTCCAACGATTTCTAATTCCAGCCGGGGTTTGTATTAACTCCAAACCGTGGAACAACGGACCGCGTCCAGTAATTAGGAGTAAATTAAATGATGCCTTTCATACTCGGATTTTAGGCCAGGAGTCGCTTTAATATCGGCTTTACGTGCCACCGTATCTAATGGGACGCACGTAATAATAGATCATATATTGTACAAACCTGATTTAGATTTTGCTAAATTGTATTGTCAATTTAAATTGATTCTGTAGATGGTAAACTGAATGATATTTTACCAGTAGGTTATGCAGAAGATTTCTGAGTTAGCTTGACCGAGGAAAGGATCACCTTCAAAATAAACTAACGTGACGCAGCATTATACAGCATGCATGGGTGACAACGCAGGTGAATGTTGCATGTCTGTTGAGTATGGGATGAAGGTTTACGGACCTCTCTTGACAAACATTTACCTGTATACCTTTATACTTCCTTGGCAAATGCCTCCACTCTAGACAAGGTCCATCACACGGTTCTAATGCGTATTGGAAATCCACCCAAAAAAATTAACGAATATTGTTGGCGATGTCTGACGCCGGTTTAAGTTGATAGTCAGGGAAGCAGCTTATTCAAATATGCCGGCATATTAGAATATATCAAATATATTCTGCATCGGTAAAGAGAATTATGTACTATTCTATATTTTTAATGACACAATGTGTCGTCCATATAAGTTTTTAAAGCTACGGTCTAAACCCTTAGATCCCAAAGTGGTCCAGGTGTCCCCTGGGGGTCCACGGGAGACTCGACGTTGGCGTGATACAGAAATGAGGGTTCACATGTCGTAAGCTGGGGTCTACGAAAATTTCGATAGCGAAGAACTAAAATGTTAGCTTGACTTCATCTATCAATGTAAGCAGATAATAGTTTAAGAAGCTGAGCAACTTTTAAATTTTGCATAGTCCCCATTCAGTACAACGCGTAAAACGTTTTATCGATTTTTGGGAATATGGTAGAAATGTAGCTGGAGGGGGTCCAACGGAACAAGCTAAATTTTGAAGGTCTATGAGAAAAAAGTCTGAGAACCACTGGTCTAAACTAATCAATAATCACTCATGTTAACCATTCAGTGGTAGACCCGTGTACACTCAGTGGCGTACCACGTTGAAATATACCGTTCTCGTCCTCATTTGTCACCGTTCGATACAATAATAAAAACACTGCTAAACTATTTTTTTTATAAGATAGGTGGCAAACGAACTTACATATCGCCCGATGGTAAGTGATCATACCCGCCCATGAATATCCGCAACACCAGAGGAGTCGCAGATGCGTTGCCGGACTTTATGGAAGGTGTAGGCTCTTTTCTCTTACCTATAATATGTTAAAGGCAACGTAAACACACTTCAGTTAAAAAGAAGATAAACATCCATCATCTATTATATATTAGATGCCAAATTTTAAGACATTGTATACGATAGATAATACAGGCAGGTAAACAGTCAGGGGATAATCTAACGTAACTTGATGCCTGTCGCCGAAAGCATTAGGAAATTAACGTCACTTGATAAAAATCTCAAGGAGATATCTTCCTTACTTAGGATATACGTCCTTTACTTAAATAGAATTGACCTCGAGGAATCTCCCAATTAAACCTAATACTGCGTGTATTTGTCTTGTTTTAATTTTTTTTTCAATAACACATACCCACACACTTTTAGACTCACTGCGTATACTGATATTGTTTTTAAATTGTATTGAACAGTCTTATAAATTACATATAGAATTTATTTATTTAGATAGTGAATATTTAGTAGTGAATTACAAAAACACACACATAAAGTTTAGTGTCACATGTTGGACAGTTTGTTTATTTATTTATTAAGCAATAAGTCACTTGAACACACATAACCACATAGTTTTACACTTATTGCATCTACTGATATTGTTTTCAAGTTTAAAACAGTCTTTCACATGTTGAATATATATATATATAATTATAAAAAAATATATACATGTATTATATTATAATATGTATATATTATATATTGAGATTCATCAACATCATCAACACACAACAAACACACATACACTAACAATCTTCAAAGTAGACCCAGCATTAAAACTTTTAATTTTAATATACATACATAAATACATATTGGCTATTTTTGGCGTTTTATTTTTACTCATTGTTTTATTGCTACAATATCAATATACAATATCTCACCGCACCTTGGGTTGACTGGTAGAGAATTCCAATGCCATTATGTCCGCTCTTTGGGAACCTCATTTTTGTACTACATTATTGAGAGGAACAAACGAGCACACAGTTGACCTGACGGTAAGTTATTCCTGCGTCTCATGACATCCGCATTCATCCTTCACAAGGATTTTTGGAAGGAAGGATGGATAATAAAGATGCGTTGTCACCCTTGAGGACTGAGATGGAATCCGGATCCCTACACTCACGAGACGAAACTAAACTAACCTTTATGATACTATATAACTATTTGATTTTGATTTTTATAACTAAACTTTATGATGCTAATTCACGCTGGTATTCTGTGAGGGGGTGGTCCTACCTAATAAATGGGTCATTCTGCAGTTAGAAAAAAAACTGCAGCGTAGCTCTATCATCCTATTATATCATCTCCCTTATTTTTTATTGGTTAATGCAATAAAGAGTAAATAAATAAATAAATATGTTGTGTTTTAACCTAGAATAACGTTAATTTTAAATGCATCCCCAAACGCCCATAACTAGTCTTACAAAGCTGCATATCAGAACACCACATTCCGCCGCATCTCATTATCGTAGTCAAAACACCGCTGTGTAAATATTAACATGCGTGCTTTAATTCCATTACTGGCGGTACAGTCAGCTTCATGTCACGTGTTATACCCAAAAGACACTGTTTTGAATATTATCCAAATAGGACCACAGTGCCTCAGGTCATGTAGGGGATTTCTCTTTTTATATATATATAAATATATATAAAAACTGTGGCCAATCTGCCCTTTTGAATTGTTCACGTATTTTTTTATATTGACGATCATAAACGAGCACACTCCCTGATGGTAAGTTCTGAGGCCCATGGCATGCAGACTCATCCGTGATAAAGATTCACAATGCAGACGCGTTGTTGATCTTGAGGACTAAAATGGAACGCCTCGCAACCAATAAGGCTGTCCGGAACCCTAAAGTCACCAGACGAAACACAGCAGCGCTATGCTGGTATTCTGCGAAGACGTGGTCATCGCCCGGTTAACCGACGGTAGGAACCTGCCATTCGACTATTATTGTGAACTATCTCCTCGCACTGATAGCTAAGTTGGATTGGTTAAAGGGAATATTAGTAAGTTTACAAAAATAATTGGCGCCGACTGTACTAATGCAGGCCTTTGCCCCGTGACTCTAACTGAACAATGTGTAGCACAATTTCATAAATATGGTATTCGAATTTGTAGATAGAGATGGTATTTGAGCTGTTATCACCGATTGCCGAGTCGTAATGTCTGGTTTGATTATATATTTATAAATAACTAGCTGTTCATGCCCAGCGTTGCTCGGGTCAATTTCAATGTTGCGTTAGAATGAATTAATGTTAGGAAAAGTCATATAATTGTAGTTATGAATATATGACACAGTAAAACTGACAAACTTAACGACACGACTGTTGGTATCCCAAATGTTAGAAGATTTTAATACCAAAACATCCAACCAAATTTCCGATTTTCCGTTGGGTTTAGTCAGTAATAATAGGAGATATTAATTTAGATATTCCATAGGCAGAAGTATCTGATAATGCCGAAGTTCGGTTTATGAGCACCCTCGAGTCAGACGCTCTCACGAAATAGGGTATCGGTCCAAGTCGAGGCCCTCTCTAGGGAGCTCTTGTGCTGGTTACCCACTAATTGAGTCTCGGGTGAGTGCCATTAGCACTCAGTCACCTCCAACCTAGTGAAACTCTAAAAGCCCACGTACTAGCAGCGGCCCGAAAAAAAAATCCCATGGATTTTTCCTAAATGTCCTTTCTGGACTTCTGGACTGGGACCGATAATGGACGGGGAAGAAAGTTTCATGAGCGGCAACCTCGTACGCAGTGTAGAACAAAGAATGCAAATTAGCTGAAAGTCGTGCATGCAGGTGGGTTATGATCGTTCTTTGTGGCTATCTATGGCGGAGACCTGTGCTCAGTTCAATGATGATGAGGATCAATGATGATGAGAACAATGACTGGGATACGTAGTTACCTGTAATTGTGCCCCGGATCTCCCTGTTGTTCTTAGAGGGTGTGTTCCTTTCCTGATCTAGATTGGCACTATCCTAAACATCAGTGATAGAGCCACATTGCAACTTGTTCCTACCCGCAGAATGAATTGTTCGACTAGACTAAGTGAAGATCACACCCTTATAGAATACTATGTCAAATAGGCAGGAGAACGCCGCTGTCTCGTATTGTAAATGGGATCCGGAGAACCTGGATAGATGTAGATGTCATGTCAGTCTCCACTTGCCACCACATGTACTGTGCTCGTTTGTCACCACTTATGTAATAAAAACACTCGACGTGAACGTCCCGCTGAGTTCTAATTAAAATCATATATCTATATGTACAATATGGGAGAACTTTATCAGCTGACAACTGACTGTGAGGAATCCTGCATGTTGAAGAAATAAATAAATATATATCGAAGACATGTAAAGTTCGTCAATCCGTGTTGGACTATGTACTTACCCTCTCTAATATGGCCCATGTCCAACTGTGGGATGTACATATGAGCTGTTACTTTAGTTTTACTTTAATTGCTACTATTATTCCTCCTACTTAAATAACTTCTTATAATATCCCCAATTGTTTTCACATCTGTGGTAATAAAGTGAGCTGCTTGCTCGTTTGCATTCTTTTTATACTATATAAAAAAATGTTTGTAAAAAAAAACAAAGAAAAAGATAGAAATGTCTGCTTTGAATTACATGCCCGGTTACTCCGTTAAATGGAGCGATGATGCGTAACATTCTGATGGAAACCCGTAACACATGTTTCGCTTTACCATTCAAAATATTATATAGACAGATCTAAAATCTAGATCTAGATAGAATGAAAGAGACTTCCAACCATATTTCCAAGTGCTCAAGATCATTGTGATATTTTTCACAGCGATCAAAATATTAGACTAACCATCTACTAGACATGAAGCCGTTTTTTTTTTAACAGAGATAGAGCTACGTTGTATAAGATATAGGGCTGAGTGTTTATCGCAACTAAATATAATAGTAGTAATATTGTTTACGTGGTGAAATCACTCCTCAGTTAAGAAGTAGCCGCAGTATTAATTAGTCGGCTTAATAAGAGTATGCACATGGCCCGGAATAATACCATAAAAAAATTAACCTTTCATCTAGTGAAAGAAAGAAACCGCATTTCGTTCCTTATTACAGATGACTACGAATTACATCTTAGTTCACGGGGACGGTCTGTTGGTTGGTTTTCTTTATAAATTATAATCTCACTACACCTCACGACAAGTAACGATTACATAGGTGCTTACATCGCCGTCGCGACGTCGACGTACTGACACGATAATTACACACCCGCCGCTCCCCAAAACGGACAACGGACCTTAATAGACCCAATTATATCACAATTTACACTTTCAACGCTCACGGACATCCCACATAATTTGATTTGATTGTCACCCTCTTTGACGTTTGTTTCATTAGGGAATCACACAAACCACTTTTTTAATGTGCTGCTGATATAAAGTTGAATATTTGAAAAAAGTTGTCCGGGACCTTTACTATTGATCTACGGTTTTTCATGCTTTAATGCAGGAAATTATAATGCAAGTATTAGAATTTCCACGTAGGGACAGTCTCATATAGTTTGATTTGATCGCCACTTCATTTGAAGTTTTATTTAGTTAGTGAATCATACAAATCACTTTTTTAATGAGTCGATATTATAAAGTTGAGTTATCAAAATGAATTTTCTGGGGGCTTTATCATTAAACGCTGGTATTCCATGCATTAATAAAGATAATTATAATGACAGTATGTATTAGATTTTTCTCTGTCACGGACAATCTCACATAATTTGATTTAATTGTCAACCCATTTGACGTTTGTTTAGTTAGCCATCACACAAATCACTTTTTTAATGAGTCGATATTATAAAGTTGAACTATTAAAACGAGTTGTACGGGAACTTTTATTATTAATTTCCGGTTTTCCATGCATAATTAAGGTAATTTTAATGCAAGTATTAGATTTTTCTCCCTCACGGACCGTCTCACATAACTTGATTTGATTGTCAACTGATTTGTCGTGTGTTTAGCTAGCGGATCACACAAACCACATTTTTAATGAGTCGACGGTACAAAGTTGAATTATTAAGTCGAATTGTCCGGGACCTTTATCAATAGAAATAGTGTACGGCCCGAATAATTTATATTTAACAGATGTCCTCCTGACCGATTTCGACCACAGCATGTTTCTGTTTATACTAGAACATGTAATATTTACAGAAAATAAATTGCATATATACAATTTTCATTTACGCAAGCGTATATCGTCTGTTGGGGTAGGCACAAAATTAAAGATATATATAGATACTTGATATTAGTGATAATCTTGTTGACTGAGCATCTGGCGCTGTGATTAAATCACCCGTTAAGATAACCGCGTCCTAGGTTTGATTTTCAACAGACTAACTAATTTTATGGTAAGACTCCCTGTGTCGTCAAGACATAACCTCTTTGTTTTGATGAACGCTAACAACAATGGAAAGCTTTTTTTTATTATTTACCTTGTTTATCTTGTAAATGATGATGATCTCGACAACGGTGATATCTTCTGGTTATTACCATATGACATGAACTGCGCATAATATATTTAAAGAATTTAATTATATTTTTAAACATTATAGATAACATAAAGAAGCAATAATAAAAGATACACTGTGTTCTTTGATCATTGAGCTCCTTGTAAATTCAATATGTATTATTGGCTGTTAATAAAAACAAAAAAACTGTTTAACAGATGTCTCTAAGTTGAGCTTAATAGATTTTTTTTGTTACATTCACGAGAGTGACGAACGAGCACACATTTCACCTGATGGTAAGTGACTCCTGCGGCCTATGACATCTGAATTCATCGTTGACAAGGAATCATAATGCAGACGCCTTGTCACCCTTGAGGACTGAGATGGAATGCCTCGTCACCAATAATAAAGGTCTCCGGATTCGTACACTCACCAGACGAAACACAGTAGCATTATGCTTTTATTTCACGCTGATATTCTGTGAGGGTGTTATCCTACCCCGGTGGAGCTGACCCATTTATTCTGCAGCTAGAAACAAACTGCAGTGTAGCTCTACCACGTAACAACTAACATGGCATATAGATTATTTTTTAAGCCCAGAATAAATTCAATTATCAGAAAAATATATTCCTTACCGCGAATGAAATATAATTTAATAGGTATGTACTCTGAATTTTAAAAGGCAAAAGGCATAATATGAGATAATACCCAAACTGATACGCGTAATACGCTCGAGAAGTTTTCGTTCGGGATTTAAAAAATCACTTCCCATAACGTCTACGAATGATATTGAATCGTATTTTCTGCGTCATTAGGTCCTGTCTTGGATCGCTTGCCTAAATTGCGAGTCAAATCAATATCACCGTTTGCCGATTCAAATTATTCTTTACACTGTACGGAATAGAGTTTATATTCTAACGCCGTGGTATACCGATTGCTCCCGTCTATTATGTGTCGAACAATATCAGAGCATGCGATTAACTGTTAAATATTCAAAAATATTGATAGTGATAGAAAGGAACAAGTAAGTTATTATCTGTGTCATGAATAAGCAAGATATAGCACTACAGAGCTAGCCGTGGTAGCTCAGTGTCGAAACGCTCGCTTTTCATTTACGACACGCCAGCAAACCTAGTTCGATCCCCGGTACCGGCATCAATGAATATTGTTAATCGAAATTTGTGTGCTGGCTTACTACGTGCTCGCTGGTTAAGGAAAAAATCGCGAGGAAACCTGAATGTTTTATGAAAAGAAAAGATAAAAAAAATATATTTTCGAAGACATAATATAGTCCTCCAATCCGGCCAATCTCTGGATGCCAGCAGTGGTTTTTATACATACTCTCTAATTTTTTATATTCCTTAAGTTTCAAAATGTCACTTAAAGCAATAAAAGATCGAAATATATTAAATATCATAATAATATCTACTTTTGTGATTAATAAAAGAGATCTCAAACCTGACATACCTCAGTATTGCTGTTTATTGAAATGTTCGGATTAGCTCCAACCGCTAAGTTTAAGAAACATCGTGCATCAAAACAGAATTCAAAATTTTATCCTCATCATCTACATGGTTGGCAATACACCGCGGGAGCCTTTGCTTAGACCGTCACCCTGTTTCGCTAGAGCGTTGTGACTCGAGGGTTCCGGAGAGGGTCGAACCTCGGATCGGTCAGTTACTTCTGATAAAGAATTATCTTAATTAATATCGATAATATTATTAGCTATCTGTACCATCACTTATAAATGCATGGGCGCTGGAGAAGTGGCGCAAGAAACTCCAGCGAAGCTTCTTTCATTATTATCTGGTAACAACCGGCCGGTGACATGGCGGTATCGTGAATAAACTTGTATGCGACGCCCTCGACGTCGGTGGGGGCGGTATGAGGGTGCAATGTACGTGTGTAACTAAGGGTTAGGTTACCTTCAAGCAAAGAGCCTGGACTTTTCTTAAAGGCTGGCATCACATCTGCGACGCTTCTGGTGTTGTAGATGTGTTGTCCATGGGCGGTGGTGAGCACTTACGTAGTGAGTAAAAATAACCTTAAGATACAGTCAACTCCTGCGTCGGACCGAAAATATATAGTGAAAATCGTGCAGTAGTTCAGATTAACCCGGACATCAGAACGTTAAACACCTCAGCCCCTCCCTTTACCCTACGTGTCGTAAAGCACTTGCAACATCGAGAAAAAATAAATATAATTAAAGGAGAAAAAAATTATAAAAAATTGTTGTATTTAATACCGTAATACTGCGTAAAAAAATGAATTTTTATTCTAAAATTTTGTCAAAACCTCAATTGCGTCAATACGTTTATGGTCTGCGAAACTTCAGTTAGAAGTAAGAATCCGTCATTCGAGTGTCGTGGACCAATTCCTAGCATAAGAATTTAAGTTTAGTTAAAATGGTTAACCGGTATATTTATGGCACTGTTATTAAAAAAACGTTGTCTGATTGACAATATCACACATCTCTTGTTAATGAACATAACGGAGGTTATTCCGAAAGACGATGGAGAATAAGCTTTACTAATTGATCCATAGATAATGCATGAGATTCCATTGGACTGTGTAAAAATAATTTCGAACGCACACACGTGTAATTGATTTCAGAATTCAGATTGAATAATAAATTTCGGTGGTGCGCGGGTGCAAATTTTTATTTGCCGACATTTTTAAATATTTTCACCTGAAATTACGCGCGGTCCGCGTCGGAATTTATCGCGAGCTAAGTGCTTTAAATTAGATATATATCCGGTTGTTGCGCAATAATAAAATATATCCGGAAGCTGGAGAGATTCTATTCACGAACGGTTTCGTGGAAATTTATTTTTAATTAACGGACTAAGTTATTTCACCCGTTCCTCCTTCAAAGAATGGAATTTTAAAGAATGTACTATCTAGTGTTGTCTTACGCATTTTAGTTCTTTTACATTACTATTAATAACTTGATAACTTGTTTGAATTAATAAACGAAATATTATTATTACTTTGAGTTCAATTCAGTATGAGTTACCGAAGCTACCACGGTGAGTGTTCTCAAGAGTTATTGGGATAGATTCTAGCCACTGAGTTTTTTTTAAAGAATGCTAGCAGTACTATTAATATTAATAGTACTGCTAGCATTTTACCTTAAACGCTGATGGCGGATTCGAACTTACGAATTTAAGTTTCACAAACACGTACTCTAAGTCATTGGGCTATGGACGCTTCGTTTAAACATGGTACATCACGACAGAATTAAAAATTTCATCCTCATCATCTCGACGATTGGCCTTCCAGCACTGTGGTTTTACGCGAAATTTTCAGCCACATACAACTCTATGGAATCAGCTGTCATCAGCGGAATTTCTGAACCGATATGACTTTGGGACCTTCAAGAAAAGACCCTACACAGCTTTCTTAAAGGCCGGCAGCAGCTTTTAGCCACCTTTTATATATAAAATATAAAAAGCTCATAACATGTAAGTATTGGATATATTTAGCTTATCCTCACAGCTTTAACAAGCACACAGTTCACTTAATCTTAATTGATGCTGGCTGGTCCATGACATCTACATCTATCCTCAACAAAGATTCAATATTCTTTGTCAGCCCTGAAGACTGACATTGAATACCTCGTTATTTATGACCCACCATACTCAAACTCAGCAACGTTATGCTATTGTTCTATCTGATGGTCTGATGGTTCTGACTGTAGCCCATATACCATCCTAGAGAGCTATTCATGCATGCACATGCTTTGTCGCCCCTGACATGGAATGTGTCGTTTACTGTAGTTGGCTCGTCGGAGTTTGTGAATGGGACACTCGCTATACGTATCTTAGCAACGTTATGATGATATTTAGCGTTCGTATTCTGTGAAAGCTTGATCTTGCGAGCGTGAATAATAATAATAATATATAATTTTTTATTTATTTGATTTATTTATTTATTTTATAGATCACCCGTGGGCAGGCAGGAAAAAATATCTACGAATAGTCATGGAAATAAAATTGTACAACTATAAATTAGATTTCAAATAATTTCCAACCCAGAATGAACGATACATGTCTTTCTTTCTTTTAATATTTTATTGAAGGTAACAAACAAGCACCTAGTGCACCTGATGGTAATTGGTTCATGCGACTCATAGGATCCACATTCATTTTCATCATAATGCAGATGCTACGTCACCCCTAAGGATTAAGATGCTTCGTCAACAGCAATAAGACTCCGGATACCTACACTCACACAGCTGCTATTTTAAGCTGATATCCTGTTAGGGTGTGTTCCTTCCCCTGTCGAACTGACCCATTCATTCTGACGCCAGCAACAGACTGCAGTACTGTGTGGCTCTAACTAAAATTATTAAGTCAAGTAGGTATAATTAGAACGAAAGTCAAAATCTTCAAAATTTTAAAGGTGTTTTACACGAGTACGTTTAAGTAGGAGATTCTTACAATTTCCCCATGTGTTCTTTAACTATTATACTAAAGCTAACAAACATAAATTTCCAACTTAACTACACAACCTATCGTATAAAAATACCATGATATTCAGATATCGTGGCACGTGAACTATTTAACCTCTTACCGGTCGTTGGGCATCGCTCACACCGTTCCGTAAGAATCGGTTAGTGCAAACGTGCAGGACGACATGAGGGGAGTATTCTGACGAAATAGACATTTGATTTTGCCAACTATCCAGCCACGAATCCCGTTGATAGATGAAGTTATTTGGTACCTAATCTATTGAAACCGTCCTAAGAAATCATGCCAACAAGCAAGTTCCATCCACCAGTTGTGATGTAAGTGGAGTACTTGAGTACTTTCTGCACTTTCTGGAGAGTGTTTGGATTGGAGTGCCTGCAATGATATCAGCCAACCAAACCTTACTTTGTCCTATCCGATGTCGGGCGCAGCCGGAATTATGTTTAGGTTGAGTGATGTCCCTTAAGGGTGATGAAGGATGTGGTGATGAATAGATACATTATCCATAATAATTTTATAGTATATTTTATATTTTTATATTTTTGTATTGTTCTTATATATTATTTTTTTACTTATTATCATGACTACACGGTTCATATGATGGTAAACGATTCAAGCAGCCCGTGATACCATACCACATTCATCCTCAATAAAGATTCTCCGGATCTCTTCACCTACCAGATGTAACACAACAGCTTTATGCTGTTATTTAACATCGGTGTCATGGGTCAGGAATAACTGACCATCAGGTGAACTATTTGCTCGTTTCTCACCCTTTTATTTATGGAAGTTATTCCAAACATTCAATAAATTACGAGATCAATGGATATTTCAACGTCGCCGTTTTTTAACGCGGACGCTTTAAATAATTAACGCGACTAAAACTACAATTTCGTACGCGAACACCAAGTCGACGTGCTCCTATTGCAAGACACATTTCTTATTGGACGATCAAATAACTCTATAGTTGGGGGATGCGGCGTTTTGTTGCGCCGAGAGAAGTGCATGACTGCACTTTTGGTGGGGTTAACCACGATCTTCCATTCAGCTTGCCAATCTTTTGATCTATCGCTCTCCCTCGTTGTACTGCGGATAAACGTTGCGTAATATTTACAATTTAATCATAGAATTTGTTACTATTCGATGTGCAAGGAGGTCCAAGGAACGGTATCGATCGCTTTAATGGCGTCTAATTGTTTAGTGCGCTATCGGCGAGATCGTAGCACCAACACTATCTACGTCTTCCGCGACTGACAGCTTGCATGCTTCGCTCTCTCCTTTTAAAGCTTTAACGTGATCCCTTGCTTTAAGCTTTTGTTATATTATAAGGAAGTACCTTCTTTTGAATTTTCATTGAAACTAAAATTCACAAAAAAAACACTTCACCTAAGCCGTAGCGAGCCGAGGTTCAGAATACTCGTAGACATGCCAAAGTTCTGGCAACTAACATAGAAGGGATAGAAGCGATGTCCAACTCTACGGCTCTAAGTACCTCTGACATTTGTTGATTCGAATTCAATCAAATATATAATTTAAAAAAAAACAGAAAAAGCATGTAATGCATAAATATGATAAACGTAAAACACACTTTAAATTACGCACTAAACTTCCCGATTTAATAACAATAACGCACCAGAGAGAACACGAAGAAAGGAAAAATATTTTATATCGATTAAGGTGTTTAATTATCAAAGGAACATTTAAGAGGAAGTTACTCATAGAACCTTGGTAGCTCAGTTCCTAATTTTGCTCTTCATTTCACTGTACACAAACATAACGAGTTCGAATTTAAAGTACTGATATACCACCATCGTACCTCACACGACGCACTGCTGGGTTTCATCCTTTTGTTATGAACATCCCTCAAACCCGAACGAAGCGCTTTGCTTCGTCTTTCATTATTCGTACAGCAAAGGACTGGAATAGTTTGCCCGCGTCTGCCTTTCCCTCCGATTACCATGTGGGTGTTTTCAAGAGTAGAGTGAATAGGCATTTACTGAGCTAGTGCGCCTTACCATCCAGGACTGCATTTCCACTTAACATCAGGTGGGATCGTGGTCAAGCACTTGCTTAGAAAGTTAAAAAAAACCATGTTCTAATAGGTGAAGGAAAATATCATGAGGAATGAGTTATATGAAGTCCACCAATCCACAGTGGTGCCGCGTGGCAGAAAATATTCCTCTCTGGTGAAGAAGCCCATGGTCAGCAGTTGTATCTGTAATATCTAAGACTGATACGTTTATTTTTTTCATCATTGTTACAGCCTGTCAATAGTTCACGATCCCGAGCCTCTTATATTCATCGACATTCCACAAACTTACATAGATGATCGCCCCGTCTAGTTGCAAAAATGGCCATATAGCTGATAGAAATGGTAACAGATGGGGGAACAAAAGTTCTTGAGAGGGACAACCTCGGAATGGCATCCGCAGAGTAAGACGCGTCGCTAGATGGAGCGACGACCTATGCAGGTTTGCGGGAAGTCGATGGATGCAGTTGTCTCTGAATCTTCTTTGTAATAATCTATGGGGAGGGATATCCATTATCATTAAGTTCATTTGTGAACTATTTATAGTCTGTGATCATCATCATAAATGATAATAAGTAAACATATAAATAAATAAACAAAAAATAATCGTAAAAAAAAGGGCAAACAGCATCGCCTTAAGTACCGATGCATCCCTGTGGGGTCGTACTTACGCCCACTCTTGTTCTAAAAACACGGCCTTTAATTAACGCGATTCTAACTTCGTCCGTAGCATTATTTTTATATAGCAACACAGCTGTCGAGATTAAATTTTGTATTTGTGCACGCTATTTTGCCCTTAACTGCTGTTGACATAACAATACTAATTGTGTAACAATTTGCATAGAGAGAGACGGTAAATCTGAGTCGTGCACTGTACGGGACAGTCGATAGGAGATGTAATTAAGAAAAAATATTTATGGTCCTTCGAGCAATAAGTCTTAAGAAATTTTGTTTTACGCACACGTTTTGTGTTTTTTAATTCCTATGGAACTTTTTTTTATATTATATTAGGGATGTCGAACAAGCACAAAGTCACCCCATGGTAAGTGATAACGTTGGCCTATACCACCTTCATCTCTCACCAACACTTCAAGATGCACATGCGTGCTCTAGCTTGAGGACTGAGATGTGGCATTACCTGTTATTGGGTTCCGCACATCTTTATAAAAAACACAAATCCGTCATGCTACTATCGTTCAAAGGCATTGTTCTTCCCTGGTCGAGTCTACTCACCACTACTATCCACTAAATCAGTCTCTAAACATGCTCGCGCTCGTCTTCTCACCCTTAAGTACTGAGATGGAAAGCATTGTCGTCAGCGAATGAAGGTTTAGGGATCACAAAACTCACCATACGAAGCGGTACCGAAACATGCTGCTCTTTTGCTCTGGTACTTCGTGAGGGCGTGATCGTTCTTCGATCATTCGACGATCTTCATACCGTAGGTATAATTGGGCATCAGTGAGACTCTACCACTGTTAAAATTAGAGCTACACTGCAGTTTGTTTCTAGCTGCAGAATGAACGGGTCAGCTCGACCGGGGTAGTACGGCTCATAGAATACCAAAATAATGCTGTTGTGTTTCGTCTGGTGAGTGTAGCGGTCCGGATACCTTTATTACTGGTGACGAGGCGTTCCATCTCAGTCCAAAGGGTGACGACAACGCATCTGCATTATCATTCCTTGTCAAGGATGAATGTAGATGTCACGGGCCGCCGGAATCTCTTGCCATCAGGTGAACTGTGTGCTCGTTTGTTTTTCTCAATGCCGTGTAAAACAAAATCGTATAATTGATTCTAGTTTCCCTTGAATTGTCCAACAGATCGATTTTAAGAATCGAAATTAATTTAAAATCCTTTTCAGTCGCTTCACCCGAGTCCCTTTGTTCGATATAGAATGTCCATTGAATGTAAAAACATTTCGATTTAGGCATTCGGCGGATAATACTAACACGTTGCTGGAGTTGCTTATTCATTTGTAACATGTTTCTGTTCTTTGAAAATAAAAAAAGTATATTTTACTTGCCTGCGTTGAATATTAAGTCACTTTTAAATTGAGTTTAAACTTTTCTTTTTTTATTTTGTTTTAATAATAACTACAAATTTTTACGAAAGCCTTTTTTTGATCGTACCTTACTATTGAGTGAGATTGTTATATGACGACTGCTAACCAATTAAAGTTAAAAGCTGTTTTTAAAAGTGGTAAAGTCTCTACATAATTTATAACTGGCTACACAGCATAAGTCGGCTCAAACGTGGAAACTAGCCGAAATATAGCGTAAATAGCACCGTAAACAAGCAGCAGTACGCTACTGTTTTCTATGGTTAGTATGTAGAGATATACAGAGACCCTTTTTTTATAGAATAACTCAACACATTATATTTTGTTTGAGGCGCTTGGGCAAACTAATTCCTTCAATTTTATTTTTTTAAGACCGCCATTAAAATTGCTAACGTTCCGATTAACCACTCCAACTAAGCTTAAATGCTTGTGTAAAGATACGGTCCAACAATCGAATGATGGATTGGCACCTACGACATAAAACTTCGCAGAACGTACCCTAAACCTAATATAAATGGAAACATTATGCGAAATATATAGGTGTTGGATTTATTATTTTTTTATCTAATTAAGGTTAAATCTAGACAAGTATTATAGTTTCAGAAAAGATATCTTTAGTTGAATTACACTCAATAAATTATTATTTAACTATTAAATTAATAACCTTTCTCAATTATTGCCCAAAACCAATTGTTCTTGTGAGAACTGAATAGAATACTGAATAGGGTAAGGTTAGCAGTGCCGAAATATAATGCAAGATCCCATCTTAAATGCAAGCAAACTTTTAAAGCTCGGATCACGAAAACCAATCTGGGCAGAACCGCACCTCTCAACAGAATTGTTATTACATATAATAATATATATAAAAAGGCAAATCTTGACATTTTTCGTCACTCCCTTTTAACTATTAAATAGAATATAAAAAAAACATATTAGGTAGACTTAACATGTATATATATATCTCTTTATTATTTTTTTGTTATATATATTATATAACATAAAAATATTATATTGTTTTTATTTATATTAGTATATTACATTTAGTCTAGTTAATACGATAAACTCGATAAGGAAACACAATGTCACTTCTGGAGACTAAGATGGAACGCCTCACGTCTTGATAAGGGTCTCCAGATCTCACATTATCGTTATGAGTCTATTCCTTGCTGGTATTCAGTGAGGGCATGGTCTTTCCCCGGTCGAGATGTTCATGGGAGGATGTGATCACTTACCAGTTGAGCTGTTTGTTCGTTTGTCAGTTATTCTTCCTTTCCTATATCTTTGTTACTGGTAGATATATGTGGATATTTATTGACCGCAATAATCACTTACCTTCAAATGATTTGTATGCTAAACTTACATACCTTTCGTGTCTTTTATAAAAAAAATAATTACTGTTTTTTTTCACTCCAGGTACGTTTCCTGAAATCTACTCTCTCTTGCAAGTATATAAAGAAAACTCCTGTAAGTATAAAAATTAATTATGTGCGAGTTGTTTGAAAGTTATTTTTTTTTTAATATATAAATGAACTGAAGAGAGTTTTCTTTTCTAAGAATATATCGTATCTTAACATCTGTTAAAAAACGTAGTCTAATAATTTGAATAAGGTGAAAATATCAGCGTGCACATAAAGATAGGACGGCCGTTCTAGAGAAACTACTGGAGCGTAGACACGACGAGATTGGCGACAATTAGATGACTTCGACATATTTATCATTAATTTATTTTATTACTGCATTGTGTTCTGCAGTTCTACCTAAGTAGTAAGTGATTCCTGACACCCACATACATCCTGTTAATAAATAATAAAGCATAAATAAGATAAAAATAAAGCATAATTATAATAAATAATAAAGCAGATGCCGTGTCGCGCCTGAGGACTGGTGAATCCTCATCAGCAATAATAAGGGTGACCAGATCACCAAATTATGCTGCCATTTTACGCCGATATTCCGTAAGGGCGTGCACCTTTTCCAGTTGATGTTGTTGATGAATGGGTCATGCAGAAGCTAGATAAAAACTGAAGTGTAGCTCAACTACCGTCCAATTACTTTAACAAAATTTTAATATTTCCGTCTGTCTTAGGGGATATTAAGTAGTGTAAGTGGGTTCGAACCTACAACTTAAGTATCGCACACAGCACCCTAAACCATTAGGGTACTGACGCTACCGTTACCCGTACTCCCGTTGAGAAAATAACGAGTAATTGCATTGGAAACTCATTAGCAAGCCGTGAATTGCCGATTCAAAATTCTATTTAGTTTCTTTCACATTTAAAACGAGGTCGGCGTTAGTCGGCGTCCGCTAAGTGGTTGCTTGCACTTCGCTGGTTCATGGGAAGTCGGAGTGTCTAATTTGCAATGTTGGGCAAGCAAGTGATTGTAGGGTTATTTATTGGGTCTTTGAACTAATATTTATGAATCCCCCTGTTGGGTATATGCTTCCTATCTAGAGAGCGTGTTAGAGTTGTGGATAACAACGCGGCTTCACTGCGGACTTATAATTGCGATTAACGATTTAATTGGTGCTGGTACCGGAGGTCGAACTTTTAGGCTACCACGACTCTATTACAATGGAGATTACATCAACCTTATAGGGTGAGAATCGAACTGCACTCGTAGAGACACGTGGGTACGTCGCATGCGCACACGGGCCAATGAACATGATCCGCCGACGTGATGGTAAGAATTGAAGCTCTTAACCCCATCGCTGTTTATCGTGTAGAAACGGACTCCCCGTTGACGTGTCGTCCAGCCCCAGAAGCGGGAGAAGAGTAAAATAATTTGTAGGGAGTCAGATAGGCGCGCGCAGAGCCGAGCAATGGCCAGATTGCTGGCCCTCCTGCGCTTCGGCCCGTATGACCTGAGAGCCGGTGGGTTGAGGTGTTATATTATAATCCATATTAATTCTAAAGAGATCCAACCTAAAAAAAAAAATATATATGTTGTTGTTGTATTTTCAAATAAATAAATAAACAAGATCGTCTCATCTTAAAGCGAAGCATTAGCTCACACTTTAAAACGACATTACAACTAAATCTTCGAAAGATAAAAGCAACAATAGTCCGGGCCAAGAGCAGCAATTAATCAAAATGAAAGATAGGTCGGCACAGGAATAGGTGCATTCATTTATTGTCTATCGGACTTAGACGTGTGGGTTGCTCGCCTCCAAACAGAAGTAATGGTGTGGAGATTCTTTTCCTTATTAACTACAATTTCACTTTGCGTTCGCACGTACGAACTGCTAATACGATATCGCCTCTAATACCATGTAATTAACCTCCAAAATTGTCGAAATCGATTTTGACACGCGTAAAATTAACCTCGATTTAGTTACACGTAAGATATTAATATTTCTGTTATGAATTACAGTTATCCCCACAAGTCCTTTGTTCTATGGTGATATATTCGTTTCGATTTCTTTTTTTAATCGTGCACAGTGTTTTGAATTCTAAATCGTTCTTGGCCATTGAACTCTTATTAAGATCTCATTGCTTTATCTATGACGTTTAATATTTTATTATAACATCCAACTTCATTGAGTTTGTTAATACAACAGTTTTCGGAACAATTGACGCTTCAATCAATTAAGGCCAGAGCTGACAGCTTTCGAAATATTTCTCAGTTAGTTTGTCTTCGTAAATAAGAGAATTTCGTTCATAATTGTGGGGAAGATTTGTTGAGTTATTTTAATATTTATCTTTGTGGACGAAGGTAAACAATGAACGAATGAAAGGTTTTAGTATGTACTAAACTTCACACTTGTATGCTAATAGGGGAGTTGAACAAACCCCCGTTCTGATCGCGCCATTAATAGTAAATCGTAAAACGGAGGAGCTATTTTTGCTATATTATTAGATATAATTTTAGAGTAAACAGAAAAAAAACAACATACAATCATTTGAGACTAATAGCTTTAGTAACACTGTAACATGAATCGGTTGGCTCGACCAGGGGTCGTCCAAACCCTCAAAAAATACCAGAGTAAAATATCACCACAAAACTGCTGTGTTTCGTCTGGTGAGTGGTGGGATCCGGAGACCGAATTACGGCTAACAAGACACATCGGAAGATTCCATCGATGTCATCTCCAATCTTTGTTGAGGATGGATATAGATCATGGGTCACTGTCATCACTTACCACCAGATGAACTGTGTGCTCGTTTTCACCTTTAATTTAATAAAAAAATGCAACTTATTATTTTAAAAATGACTAATTAGTGACTAGGAGTTCTAACTCAAACTGTCACGGTTGTAATTTTTTTATAAATACTTGGCAAAGCAAACATCTCACCTGATGGTATGTGATCACCGTTGTCCATGGACATTTGCAACACCAAAGGTGTAGGCACTTTTCTTGAAGATCCCTAAGCTGATTACACAGAGCACTTGCGCGTGGATGAAAATTTGGCGTGACGTACATTGGTGGATTGGCAACCATCGAGATGATTAGGATTAAATTGTTTGATTTGTTGTTTGAATCATATCTTATTGTACTGAACCCGTTCCCGTTTAGATTCTATTTATCACCATCATCATCACTTCAGTCAGCTTGCTGACTTGATGACTAGATGATGATACAGAAACTGGACAACACAAAAAAAGAAAAAGTATCAGGTAGATGTTTTTGTTATTAAATTAGGGGCGAATCTAGCGACTACTTCACATGACTGTCACGATATAAACATGTAATCATACATGCCTACATATATGTATGGATATATGCTTACGTACATACACCAATTACAGGAGAGAAGTTCTGATTGTTTTGATATTATAGGGTGACAAATGAGCACACAGTAGATCTGATGGCAAGTGATGACTGCGGCTCCACACAGCTACACTAGTCCTCAACAGAGATTCAAGATGCACATGATACGTTCTCACTCCTGAAGACTCAAATGGAATCCCTGCCTAAGTTCTACGTTCTGGTATTACACAAGGGCGCGGTATTGTTCAGACCTTGCTTTAGAATGACTCTGGCCTGTGACAGTAAATGAAATTAAAAATGCTAAACAAAGTTCTGCTCTAAGAAAATTGTAAAAGTCCCGTCTAGAAATGCTAATTTAAAAACTTATTGCCAAGTACCCGTACCTACCATTAACAATACAAAAACAAAAAGCTAGTCCGAGTTCTGTGCAAAAGTTTTGAAACTCAAATTGGTCCTAGTAGAAAAATCGAGTGTTGATTTTAAATTTTCCGTAATAAAATCTTATGTAAAAAAGTATAAAACTGTCTTTTTTTCGCATTGTTTGTTGAATCGTTGTAGAGTCTGGGATCGGGGTATTGCTCAGTTGACAGAGATAGTGTAATGTCAATCACATTATCATGTTTGAGGTCGACGTGACGTAATGGGTAATCTAAACTGGCTGTTACTTCCTGGGTTCGATTCCCAACAATGTTTGTGTATTACAAACTGTAGGTTTTCGGTTCCGGATGTGATGTAAGTATGTTCAAATTCTTTGATTGCATCTAAACGTTTCTCTGATTATATATCACATACTTTACATAATAATAGGAATAGGGAAAACAACGATGACCGCTGAGTGCCTCTGTGCTTGTGCAAATAGTTCAGGCACTATAGTATATCTTGGGCGTTTGAGGTCAACTGGTAATAACTGAAAGAAATTGCCTTCAGATCAACAAGTAGGACTTTAACCTCATATCACACAGATACACAAAAATATTAACAAACACGCTGTGACCGGTTTCTAACTACACCATGAAAGTGTTGACACAACCGGGGAAGAAAACGCCCTAACGGAAAACCAGTATTAGGGTTTACGTGTCCTATCTTATAAAAAAATGTGGCTACCTCACAAATTTTATTGGGGTCGGCTCCCCATTAAAGCGTCGTACTATCGACTGTGGTTATATTTGAGGATCATAATTACATAACAATATTTCATAATCAGTATATGTTAAATTCTCGCCTAAAATTTAAATTTATCTATAAATTCGACGCTGGCGAAAGTTAAGTTATATCATTATTTAATTTATCATTAAGTTAACTATCATTCATTTATCTATCATTAATCCACGCAACGTATTTTCGTTAAATGCGGCATCCATGTCGAACAGCGCTTATGGAGGTAAAGTTTATTATGCTTCCGATTCAATACTTAGTTCTTGTCCCCTTTATATGGAAGTAAGTCGGATTTCACCAATATTTTTTATTTTGACAATTTGAACAAGTTCTTGTGTAACTACGGTTGGTGACCCACCGGTCTTTACCTTATCTACAAATATAGGGAATATTTGTAGATAAGGTCCTCTTTTAATTTTAGAAAACAGAATACCGGCGAGAAATAGCAGTATAACGCTGCTGTGTTTCCTCTGGTGAGTGAAGGGATCCGGAGACCTTTATTACTGGTGACGAGGCATTCCATCTCAGTCCTCAAGGGTGACACCTGCATTATGATTCCTTGTCAAGGATGAACGTAGATGTCATGGGCCGCAGGAATCACTTAACTTCAGTGAATTGTGTGCTCGTTTTAAGAAAAAAAATCAATAAATATATATTAAATTCCTCATTGGTATAAAAAGAAACACACACTCAAACGCACAGTTCTAGTTTTTATTATATTTTATATATATAATCATATCATAAATCATGTGTAATCTATAATGGGAGAAGACACTGACCTCTGTAACACAGGTTTAGGAACCAAGCTCAGAAGATAGGGACACATAGAAAAGAATGTAAAAAGTTTATGTCAATAAATATATTTTATTTTAATTTATTTATTATATACACTGGCGTATATAACTGTTTTATTTATGTATTTAAATACAGAACGTAAAAAAAACTGTTGCACGTGAACAAGCAGACACTCAAAACTTGTGTCCAAAAGTTAAAAACAATCTTGGGGCGTCGAGTTAGATCCATTGTTGAGAATAAATTCCCGACGGATACTCTTGTAAATACATTTGAAAAATTGACTTAGCGAGTATTCTATTTTCAAATTAATCAGCAAACACTTTACCAATCGTGTATAACTTGCCATTGTCGTCGAACAAATGAGTAAGTATAACCCTCGCAACATATAACCAAAATACATCTTATTGTTCTATATTTACGAGCTAAGTTTAAAAGAGCACAAGTCCACCCGCTCAGTACACCGATGTTGCCAACTAGGTCCGAACTAAAAGTCATTAAAATTATCGCCAAACTTGGTTTCCCTACCCACCCAACTTAAAGAAGCCCTCGTTCAAACTGCCAGGAAGCTGTTTGACCCACTTTGTTTATCATTACTTAATATCTCCGACGTAACAAGGATCGGATGTACTTAAGGGATAATGTGTATTTATCGGAAAAAATGTTCAATGATTTTTAAGCGCCGTGAAACGTTGGAAATATAATGAAAAAGCTGCTTTGTAATACAAATTCGATTCGATTTTTTTCATACTTTTATATTACGATATATATGTACATATATATAAATAACTTAACGCATACGCAAGTAGAAGTCAAGAGAACTTTTGCTTGTGTATGCGTAAATTGGACTGGGTGGAGTAAAGACGAGAGTGGCATTGTGTCAGCGTTCATGCTTACGGCACTATGACAGAAGACATCGACAATTTTCAAGGCCAGCAGTGCATCTTCGACTCCTCTGGTGTTGCGAATATCGGCGATTTGCTCGTTTGCCACCTATTCTATAAAAAAAAACAAAACAACGAAAACATGAGAATTATGTTTTTTTTATAATTGAGGGCGATAACGAGCACAAATTTGATGGTAGGTGATTTATTTATTTATTTGCAAAGACACTTCTTAGTTTTTTAATATTATTAAATTATAATATGTACACCAGTGACAAGTGCGTACAGTGCGCGCTATATAGGTACGTATCTTATAATTAACAGAAATTAAAAAATAAATAAACATGGTAGATGAATACAGCATGACAATCAGTTAATTAAATAAAAAAATTCTAATTAAAAAATAAAAAGTGGTAATTCTTGCCCATAACATCTAGATCCGTCCACAACAAAGATTCAAGACGCACAAGCGTTATCATCCCCAAGGGTTGAAATGGCTCGTTTCCGGTAATATAATATTATAGGTGCAGTTGCTGTGAACATGCTATATTGATTAGACTTGTTCTTTTCCTCGCATCGTTATTTTTGACATTTTTAATAGAACTAGCAGCTCACCCGATGGTGATCACCTGAAGTGATCACCGCTGCCCATAAACATTCGCAACACCAGAGGAGTCGCAGATGTATTGCGGCCCTTAAGAAAGGCGTAAGCTCTTTTCTTCAAGGTCCCTTAGTAAACAAGACTTACTTTTATTTGAGTTTTTGTAATACGAAGAACGTTCTGTAAATAATCCTGACTTTTAACTTGATATAGTGGTCTCCATTTCCGACCTCTGAAAGTTTGCCTTGATCTAGATTTTTTATTCCTTTTACATTTAACAAATATAAGTTGAGTAGCGGTGTTGTATTTTGTTTCTGTTTCCGCTTATTTTGTAATGTTGCTAAATTTTTATGGAAATAAAGTTGACAAACGATTCACCGTTCACTTAATAGTAAGGGATAATTGCTGCCCAATGAACACTTACATTTATCATCAACGATTCAGGATGTGTGATCAGAACTTAGTGACCCGTGAAGACTAAGACGGAATACCTCATAATCTGTAGTTGGGTCCTACACTTGAGTTAGATTGAATGTGATAAACAAGCACACAGTTCGCCTGATGGCAACCTATTCCTGCGCCTTATGACGCCCACATTCATTCTTGATAAGAAATCATAATGCAGATGCATTATTACCTGTGAGTACAAATGTGTGATATAAGGCATTCCGTCTGATATCACATAATAAGGGTCTCCGGATACCTTCACTAACTAGTCGAAACACAATAGAGTTATGGTGTTTGGTCAGGGCGTTTTCATTACCGGTCATGCCGACCCATGCATGCTGCGGTGAGCAACTAGGTGTACTACCGCTAAGCGTGGCACTACCACTGTTAAAAACTTTATATCTTCAAAACGAAAATGTTTTAAATATTTCGCAAACGTGTCCTTCGTGGCGTGATACGCTTCAATACTTTATTACTAAACTGTGCCCGTCCCTAACAGAATATTATTAATGTATTCAGCTATTTTCTTTGTATCAGAATGTAATACTTTTTACGAAACTAAAGGTGTTTCATCGAAACACAGCAGCATTATGCTGGTATCATATGAGGGTAGTACCTCCCTGGTCCGCCTATTCCGCACAAGCTAAGATAGTTTACTATATTTACGCCTCCCTTTAGATAGCGATCCGAGTCAAGGTTTCGTACCTCTTTATGAGGGGCTCTCAGATCGTATTATCACCCCCTCTGTTTTCGTCGACGTTCTTCGTCCACAGGAGCCGGAGTGCAGCGGTGATGCAGCAGCAGTCTCCGCGCCAGTTTCGTAGCATCGTCTTTGTCTCCCTACTCAGCGGGCCTCCCGCTCGCGAGTCTAATTAGATAAAGCTGTAGAGGTCTCTGGACCAGCAGCAATACACGTACACTAAAAAAAACTATATTTACTTTAGATTTTTCCGTACATTTCTTGGAAGACGCATATGTGCAGTAGTGGGCTTGAATGGTTTTCCGTTACTTCGTTCTATGCAAACCCTAATAGTCTAGAGTATAATCTGTGAATCTGAAAGTCGCATGTTCGATTCCACCATTCGTCTGTTACCTTGAACCATCTCCTAGCACAAACAGTTCAACTTAGAGTGGATAGTAATCTCAGTAATATTAACAGCATTGCTAGCACCAAAAGCAAAAAAATCCAGTCAATTGGCAGCCAATCGCCTTATGTTTTTGCTCGCAGAAAAAGTTGCATCCCAGCACTATATTCTATGTTCTACCATTGCGGTATAGAAATGGACGAAAATTATATCATAAATTTCTATAATATGTTTCATATTATTGGAGTCCGTAGATCCATTATGGAACTGACCAGCTATTGTCCAAGAGAACTTATGGGCGGATTGGAGGAATCGCAACTGTGAGGAAAATTGTGCCATAAAATTTTTATAATAATTTTTAGGTTGCTTAACTTCCGTCGTCCTCTACATTGAAAGTAAAATACAAAAATTCAATTTTATATAAATTTCATCAACATCTCAATCTACCATTAGTCTACTGATGAACTTCGACATTCCTCACAGATACAAACTGAGCCAACAGCATCCCTCGACCTCCCATAAGTCATATAAACCTTAACTACGTGAAATTTTAATTTTGTCTATCAAAGTCTACCATATAGGTATATAAGAGCTGTGGAAGCTTAGTGCTTAAGTGCTCACTTTTAGTTAACAGTACGTGAGCAAAATGAGTTCGATCCCCGATGCTGACACCAATGAAATTGTTAATCGCAATTTTAAATGATGACCGCATACTCAGCGGTATAGCAAGACGTCTTGTATCACAACCTGTGTCTTTTTTTTTGTACTTTTTACTTTACTTTTAACTGCACACTATTCACGAAAATAATTTAAAAAGGCACGCCCGTTATATATTTATTTACGAAAGTAAAGAGAAATCATCGCGCGACCCCAAAACTTGCATTCGACGTCGGAGAATGTATATTCCTTGTACAGGACTAAGTTTGTCTAAGTTCGAAGTTGCAACGGGCGAATAAAGTGGACGGTGATATAGTGCTAAAGAACAGCGGGTGTGAAACTAATATTTTAAATTATAAAATATAGCACAAGTTGATGGTTAACGAAAACTCTTTCGTTATTTTTTGTTACATTCTATGCGTTTAAGTTTAGAACAACCCCAAAGAACGAGAAAAACTAACACTCTGTTGCTACTAAGACCTAAGAGGTTTTTATTTATATATTTATAAAATTAGAACACAAGCACATACATCATCTGAAGATAAGTACACATTCATAATAAAAAAATACAGTAACAGCCTATGTACTAAAAATTCAGTCCCCTACAGATACAAGGTGTTTGAGAATAGTCCACCGCACGTCGTCACTGCCGATTGGCTTCAAATGACTTCGAAAAAAGTTTTTAATAATTCGTGATATGCAGATTTACTCGCGATGTGTTTCTTCACTGCCACGTGGTAAATCTGCGCTTAAAATTGCTATCATTAGTGCTATCACCCGTACTTAGCCCGATCGACCACAGCTAAGTTGTTTTTTTCAGAACAAAATCGCCATACAATTCTTATAAAACGCCCCACAATTCCGCTATCTCGCGTAATGCGAGCGTGGCCATCGGCCCGCATATTCCCTCTCCTTAAGGATTTTTCACATAGACCGGGACGACCAACCGAACACTTTACAACCCTAATAAATATAAATTTTAACTTCAGCACTAGTGAATATAAATCACCGTTCATAAATAACGCTTCGATGCTAGCGGCTTACGTTTTTGTTAGTCCATTGTTGAGCAAATTTGAATAATCCCCGCGAGTCGGGAGATGAGTTATGGAATTGTTTTTATTTGCCCTGTTACATCAAACCACCGGTGTTTTGCTTCTTCGTATTTTGATGGTAATGTACATGTTAATAAACAAATTGAATGGGTTACACCACTTAAGTTGGTCAAAATATACATATATCAAGAAGTTTAAGTGTTTGCGTGCGGTATAAATTATCTATATACGTAATATATGGTCAATTTGGTCTCAGTAGCTGACTGGTAAGTTAAGTTTGAATTTTTTTATTGCGTTAAGGGTGACAAACAAACATACAGTTTGCCTTATTATAAGTGCTTCCTTTGGCCCATTCTGCAGATGAAGGTGAGATACTAACACTGCCTAGACTCACAAGATGAATCACAGCAACGTAATGCTTCTGTGATCAAGGACCAGTAAGCTGAAGTGACAATGGCCCGGCCATTTAGATCGTAGAACCAATTACCGATGGGAAAGAAAGATGTTGAGTGGCCACCTCTTATTGGCCATCGCAACGGAAGACGAGCCCTCACTAGATGGAATTACGACCTATTCAAGTGTGCGGTAAGTCGATGGATGCAGGGAGCTCAGGTTCGTACTCATGGCAGTCTGTGGGGATGGGGGGCTGTTTTCAGCAGTGGAATAATAGAAGGCTGAAATAACGATGATAATGGTGATTCTGTGATTCTTGGCCAGTTTTCATATTTGGGCAACATGCAAATTCTCTCACTCCAACACTAGATTGAATTAAAAACCAAGGTTGTTTGAATTAGCGATAGATTAAAAACAATGTGATCAACGTATTCGTTATTGAACAAGCAATTTTTTTCTATAATAAATATCTTTAAAAAAATTGTCCTAGGAATTACTACTTTAATCTGGTAATAACCCAGTCATCCCTTTAACGTCCATTGATTTATGGGATTATTTTTTTTATTTTATAATGAAGGAAAAACGAACACAAGTTCCTGATGGCAAGTGATTCTAGAAGACCTCGATAACGAACAAAAAGGAAATGCATTTTAACCTCTGATCACTAATATAGATTACCTCGCTACCGTAAATAAGATGTTCGGTTTCTTTTACACATCATACGAAAATCAGCATATATTTAACGCTCATACTCATTGTCTTTTAATGATGTTATGTATGTCAAACAGATCATATAAGGATAAGTCCTTGCAAAGTAGCTGCGTGCTCACTCTAGAGGATTAAAAGGGAATGTCTCACCAGTTATGAGGTCTCTGATTTATTTCTTTCATCGGACGATTACAGAACTTTACAGTAACCCTATACTGTTTTTTTACGGCAGTATCTCAGAAATTATGGTGTTACTAAAGTCGCGTTATCTTGTCTGTCCATGCTACAACTAGTTCATACCTGGGGTATGACTGTTACATAAAATATAACCTATAGAGTTTCACCAGACCATCACAGAGACTTCACAATATCAATAATACCATAAACCTCAGAAAGAGACCTTCAGAAATTTAGGACCTACACCAATCGCGAGCGTATGTTTTTTTTGTAAAAGGACACTAAAACCCTCCTAACATTCCGGTTATCCACTCTATATGCTTGTGCTAGGAGATGGTTCACGACATTACAGTTATACAGTTAGTATATAACGTGTAAATATTACCGATAGGGTGATCTTAAAAATATTAAAATCTAATTTATTCTTACGTCCAGTCAATGTGAACACGGCTCAAGTAAAGCGCGTCGCATAAGAAACGTTCCGTGAAGCCCCGCGCGCGCCCGGTGTAGACGACACACAAGTTGCACCTCCGCTTCTCTTGCATTATAGACAATGTTCCCTAACTTGGGCAAATCACGGAAAACAATTGTTTCTCTCTTATTTCAAAACAAGTTCCTACAAACTTTTGTAGTGTTTTGTTATTTTGACATCGTTATATACTCGAAATTATTTTAAATATTAAAAATAAACTTAGGCTGGTGATGTCTTGATTGATAGGACGTCGTTTCCGTCATCATTATAACCTTCTATCAGTAATTTACTGCCTCCTCCATAGATTTTTATCAAAACAGTATTAGAAACAAGCTAAAGGATTCTGCATTATCGAGGATAAAAGCGGTTGGCACTTATTGTCTGGTAAAATGTGTGCTCGTTTATCATCGACAGTAAAAAAAAAGGATATGTCAAAGAAGAAGCACGAAGCACGCTCCAAACTTCACTGCATCCATCGACAGCCGCAAAATTGCTACGGCTCGCTCGATTTAACCACGGTGGGATTTTACTACTTTTTTTTTAAATTTCTTTACAATAAAAATTTAAATAATTAAGAAATATTGAGCAATGAGTGAGTACAAAATATTAAGCACCACCCAGGGGACGTCTTTCCTTTTCTTAATCCAATAAAAAAGGTTATGCGATAGGTTCGCTTGCAGTGTCTACGATACTGGAATTAATAACCAACTAACGTTGTCTTGGAGAGGATCCCAAAAGGCATTAAATCTGACATATGTATGTATATATCTTTTTTAATAGTTTAAAAAAATAATAATAAAAAAACATTAAACAATAATTATAGTCGACGCATTTTAAACTGAGTCGTCGGGCAATAAATGACAGTAGCACTGCGTACGCAATGCAACCCGTTATCGATACTTAGCTACCTGCGCACGCGGCGTCCATGCGTCATTGTGACCTTCATAAGCACTCTGACTCCTGATTGGTCGTTACGAGTAAGGGTTGTTGTTTTTCTATAAATATAAGATTTTTTGTTATGACACTCATTACATTACTTACGCTTCGTTACGCAATACGCACAACGGATAATTTATTTTCTAACGTGGTTTTGAAGAAATATATTCAGATAGAGAAAAATTATTCCTATTAATACTTAACATAATTTAGCATATCGATTGTACCTATCCTATGCTATGTAAACCCTCGGGCGTGAAAAATCGTAATAAAAAAGATAGGATTGTCTGTATATGACCTACCAGTAAAATATCAGAATATAAGCAAAAAATAATTTGTCTTGACATTACTATGTATGTTGTATGTATAACCATATATATTCATATATGCAGAGTTCTCCGTTATGCAGATCGGTTAGAGAATGAAATTGTGAAGTTTAATATGTGATGTGCGCAGACATTTATATATGATTATTATAAAACATGACTTATAACCTCTTTGACAGTTATAAACTAATTGGAATTTTAAATCGTGGTTATTTCTTCTTTATTGTCAATTCATAATTTATAAACATGAATACTTAAACAGAAAATTTCATTGAGTAAAACTAGTCTTGCGTATATTTTATTGTGTTTATTTTAAACTTTTTATCAGCACGTTTCAAAAGCTTTACAGCACTCACGGTCACGGGGAGGGCTAAGCTGTTTGATGTCATCATGATATCATATTTAACCTGAACTATCGTCAGTTTGGAAATTATATATTTTTGGTCCTGTCTACGTAGATGGAGCTCAAAATGTATTGATTAATGCTCTTGCATTGGAGTCTTTCTTTTTTTTATATTACATTGAGAGTAATTAATGAGCAAACAGTTCACCTGATGGCAAACGATTCCTGCGGCCCATGACATATACATTCATCCTTAATAAGGAAACGTAATGCAGATCCGTTGTTACCCTTGAGGACTGAGATGGAATGCCTCATCATGCATCATCAACGCAGCATTATGCTGCTATTTCACGCCGGTATTGTGAGGGCGTGGAGCTGACCCATACATTCTGCAGCTAGAAACGAACAGCAGTGTATCTTTACCACTGTGTCTATCTTAGGTTGAATATCAACTAATTGTTTTTATAATTGTAGAGGTAACAAACTAACACACAGTTCAACTAATGGGTAGAGATAACTACAACCCATGGGTTGTAGATATTCTTCAAGATGCACATGTGTCACCTCTCAAGACGTTTTTTTATAGAATAGGGTGCAAACGTGCAAGCTGCTCACCTAATGGTAAGTGATCACCGCAGCCCATGAACATTCGCGGCACCAGAGGATTCGCAGATGCGCTGTCAGCTTTTAAGAAGGTGTACACTCTTTCCTTGAAGAATGGATTGGATTTCCTATGATGGAATTTCTCTACACCCGTAAATGTGTCCCCGAATCCCCACCCCCTAAAGTACATTAATTACTGATGTATTTAATGTTGGGTGATGTTAAAATCACGAATGACGAAATTATAAAAAATACAGACCGCGCTGTTTGTTCCTAATGCTGTTAAATCAGTAAATTTAACTATTGTTGGCTTCCTCGATATGTTTTGCTGTGTGAACGCGTTTTAACTCTTTTTTATGACCCAATAAAACACTGTGACACTCTCGCTGACTCTTTTATGTGAGTCTAACGAAGTATAAACTATTCAACGGTCGACTGAAGAATGATTATTCATTTGTCGCAATCGCGTTTACGTTTTATATAAGATTCTGGCTTAGAGTTTTGACAAATCGAAACGAAAGATTTTTCATGATTTTCGTTCTTGCTGCATTATCATTCGGTTGGCTCGTCCGTAGAACGACACCAACCTCATAAATCAGAATCAAAGGAGGTGTAGGGATCCGTCGTAACCATTTCAATTTTGCGGTCGTTAGTCAGGTCATATAAAAAAACATCAAACCATGTGATTACTTCTCACAACTTATCATTCTAAACTGAAATAGAAGCATTATGTTTCCATGTCAAGGATGAATGTAGATGTCATGGGCCACAGGAAACACTATCAGGTGAACTATGTGCTCGTTTTGTTTTGTTTTGTTTTCTCAATGGAATAAAATAATAATAATAATATACAGTCGCTCGTCCAACATTTTTACTTGGATTCCCTGTATCCAAAAAGGGCTAGAGTCACGAATGTGCAGCCATATTCACACATATTGTTTCTACCTTGTTACGAATGACGTTCGTAAGGTACCGTGCCTTACACCACGAGCATCCAATAGTAATTTGAAAATTACAAGCTAATATACAATGCCGGTGCCGATCCCCAGTCACACTTGTGCGAATGCACGATCCCACATAGAAACGCCCCGGGCCGCTCGCCCGAACCCGTGCGGCGCGTTTGAAGTCGCCGCTGGAGAACGACTAGAGGAAGCAAACTTTAAATGTCCCCTATCACACCGAATCGTAACATGATATTCATTATTTTTTTTTTAAATTGTCGTTTAAGATTTTATGACAGTACAAAAGGAAGCGTCAATGAATTATTTAAGGACCTTAGCTTATATCAATCAATAAGGATTGTTTTATAGGGGATCCAATCCCTTTAATTGATACATGATTTGTTTTGGTATATTTTTTGTTGTTGTGAGATTCATTAATAATAACAGAGAAAAATAACGTTAAGTCCTTTACTTTTTGACCACATGTTTCATTCATTTCTATTTAAAAAAACGGGTTAGAAAATTGTGCGATGGTAAAAATCAGTTGGGTACCTTAACTTACCAATGTCAATTGTGCTTGTAACTTGTAACTAGGCGGATAACACATACCTTCAACAAATAAATTAACAACAATTCTGTGACAAACCCATTGTTGTCAATATAATTGTTAGAACCTTTCAATATACTTTTTTTTAAATATATAATACTAGTAATTTCGTGAAAGGTTTTTTTGTACCAAAAACAGTTCTAAAACTTTAAATAGATTTATATAATAGACACAAGAGATTATTATATTCACTACTAATATCTGCCCGCGGCTTTATTTGTGTATCTTTATCAAACATTTGCACATACAAATACAATATTAGTGGGATAAAAATTATGATTATAATTCATTTTATAAGAAGAAATATATTATCATAGGTCGATAACATATCTATTTATAATAAACTTCATTCATTACGGTGTAATACGAGGACACTGAGCCGTCTATTTCCGTAGCTGTCAGTCTGAATGGGCCTCAAGGTGCAAGGTCTTGGGTTATGAAGAGTTTTTTTTCTTCTAATTAAGATCCAAGATTTGTGTAATTTTGCGGTGTGTTCAGTTCAAACGAGTTGCCTTTTGTTTCGAACTACATTGTGTTTCGACAATAAGGCTCGATTTCCATTGTTTAATTATAAACAGGTATATCTAATTAAAGATAATCGGATTACGGTACGAATGAAGCAAGAACAGGTAAGTATATCTAAGGCTCGTAAGTTTACCTATTATCCGTCCGTGAAACAAAATTATTATAAAGGTCCGGTGTAACAAGGTTTTGCTTTCGAACCACCTACGAACCTCGCAGTACTCTGTAGGCAATTCAATGCAATTTCAGTGTCATTAACATATATATATATATATATATATATATATATATATATATATGTATTTATGGAAATGTGATAAAGGGCAAAGAAAACAAACTTCTCACTCGTCAAACTCAAACTTAATATTAATAACTTTTTATTATCTTCAATGGGCAGGAGGCATACAACGTTATTGAACATATCTTCTGTGGAACTAATGTTATTTTTTTATTACATTTAGATTGAGTAACACCAACAGAAGCACAGCAGCATAATGCTGCTATTTTACGCTGATATTCTGTGAGGGCCTGGTCCTACCCCGGTCGAGCTGACCCATTTATTCTGCAGCTAGAAACAAACTGCAGTGTCGCTGTACCACTGTTAAAAGGGGGCCGAGTATTTAGGATATTTGAAGTTGTAAAACCTTTATTTATGGACTGTGCCAGTTATCCAGATGCAGGGTTCCCGAGAGGGAGCCTGGGTATGAGCAGTTACCCTTCCCATGAAAGTAACTGATTTGAGAGCCCCCTCGAGATCCTGGTTCAATCAACTGACATAACTACATCTGTTTTTCTTTTTTTTTATTTTTTTTTTCTTTTTATCCTTTTTATTCCTTTTTATTCAGACTTATTATTTCTTACTACGATAGGGAACTTGTATTTACCGTCACTTAGGAATATGTTAGCACTAAAGAAGTGGCATAAGTAAGTCCAGCGAAGCTTTTCGAACTCCAGCGATGTTGATTAGGGCGGATATGTAGGCAAAATGGCCACCATTTATATAGAGGGTATAAGTCAATAAAGTGACTGAATAATTATTGCGTTTTAAATAATATATTGCAACAAAAATTAAACTAGTATACACACGAATCTTATTCGTATATCGAAATCTTTCTAACCAGGATGAGAAAACAATTGTCCTTGCCTTACAGAGAATAGAACTCAGGATAATAATCTTTCTCAGAAGAATTTTAATTAATTAAGAAAATAAAATGAGTGAGTCGTAGCAGCTCAGTGTGTAAGCGCTCGGTTTTAATTCACTTTACGAGAGCGAACCGAGTTCGATTCCCGATACTTGCAACTATGAAATTGTTGATTGCAATTTTAACTGCTGATTTATCAGTTGCTCGACGGGGGTTTACCCCACGTCTATAAAATAAATGATAGTACGACTCCAAGACATGTGAAGTCTGTCAATCCGTAGTGAGGCCGTGCGGTGCATTATACTCTAACACTCCCTGTAGTAAGGAGGTCTATGCCCAGCTGTGGGATTTATGTATAGACCTGTTACTTCACCTTTTAGTTAAGGAAATAAAGAATATTATTGTTTAACCGAACCTCTTTAGTTATTTAAATACGAAGGCTATAAACCCTTATCCATTTATCAGCTGCCACAAATTGATAATGACGATGAAATTTTATTTCAAGAATAAAAAATAATTGTCAGATACGATCGTACAAAGATCAATAGATATAACTATTTAATAACTAATAATGACTTTCTATCAGTGGCCACCAACAGTTTGTGGTCATACATGACAGCGTAAAATGCTAAGAACGTTAAAAATATACGTGTACCCACAAATTAACAAATCAAATGTCTTCAAATTACCGGTGCACCGGCGTAATAACACACTTTAGTTAGAAACTGTTGTGATTTTTTGTTTTAATCATATTTACATAATAGTCGTACTGCCTTTTAATTAAATTGGGATACGCCCAACGTTTAAAGAGCGTGTCCACGATGGATCAATATATTTGTTTTTTTTATTTTTATTAATTAGGACAGAAAGGTGCATTTATTATTGTATAATTAAGCGTCAATAGGCTAATGGTTTTGGGTACGTTCTGTACAAGCATAGGATCGTAGGTTCGAATCCACCATTCGACTATTACCGTGAACCATCTCCTAGCACAGGGATTTAAGTTGGAGTCTTTGACGGAAATGTTAGTAATTATAGCACTGCTAGTATTCTTTTAAGAAGAAAAATTAAGTGTATCTTACAGCTTCACTATTACTTAGATGATGGTACGCTTAATAGATATGGTTTGGTTTTTATATTGAAGCTGATGAAGAATATAGTGCACCGTGACATCTAAAGCCATCCTGGTCCAAGCGTTATCACCTTTGAGGGCTGTGTACGAATACCTCATTACTTGTTATTGGGTTGCCGAAACCCTGGACCCGCGACCAGAAAACGGACATCTATGTTCTGCTATTTCACTTATTTGCTTTATTCTCATGTAATTTGATCCAGGGTGATTGTCGCGTAATCAAAATTACTCCATATTCGTTGATACATGATGTAAAAATAAGATGTAATTACCTAAATATAACATAACATATATATGATATAAACATTATACTAGAAAACAACTTTTTGTTATGTTCAAGTGCAGATATATCCAGAATCAAATCAAATCAAAAGCTTTATTCATGTAGGTTTATACAAAACACTTTCGAATTGTCAAGATAATGAGAAGAAACGGCAAGAAACTCGACTAGATTAGCTAGCTCTATTTTTAAATAAAAAAGTAAATATGATAAAAGTCATAAAATGCCCAAGAGTTTACCAGTCTTAAACCCAGAGCTTAAAGCTTAAATCCGAGTATATTTGTTAGATAAATATTCGGACAAAGAGTAGTAGCATTTTTTGATTAATCGGTTTTTAACCAACATTTTAAATATATTTAAAGGCTAATCGATTATTATTTCAGTAATTTTATTAAATATGCGTATGTTATTGCTCAAGAACGAGCGATTGGTCTGTGCCCGGTATCACAAATCAAACCAATACTAGAACTTTACACGAGTATATATATATTTAAATAATATTGCCTTTAAGACTTAAAAATTATATGTTTCAGTTGATACCCTCTTGTATTTGTAACGATAGTGTCTAGTAGAGCACATTGACAAAATCTAGGTACAATTTAACAATGGTCGATTTGTGCTGCGACAAATTTCCGATGAACGGTTAACTTAAGTTAAGTTTAAGTTATTCTTTATCCACAAGGATGACAACGCATGGTCACATTAAATATTTGTTGCGGATGGATTTAGGTAAATGGACTGCAGTCAAAACTGACCCTCACGTGAACTGTATGCTTGTCAACCTAACAAACAAAAGAAATCAGCCCGTAATCCCTTACTACTGTGAGTAGTAGCATCGATTAGATACGATGGCGTGTAATGTCAAGATAGATGAATTTAAAATGTATAATAAATATACCGTTGACGACAGTATAACAACAAAATAACGATGCCCTCAACTTTGTTTTTAATTATCAACACATTCGTTTAACGTCGATCGAAATAAAACATTTTAACGACTTAAGTTCAGCACATATAGAATGGAGTCGTAAAAGATAAGATATAGTGAGATTGCTTTGACGTTATCAATGTATTAATAGCGAATTGTCTCTTAATAAGAAATGTGGAAACATTCGATCACCGAGCGCCTCGGGTTAATTTTCTTATAATGAAGATAATGGGCTCTTTGTCCGCTATTAATAAGGCGGACGATTCTAAAACTGGATATAACTTTACGACGAACAGATATAATGCTTCGCAAATGGGCCAAATTGTTTTTTTTTCCTTTTAAATCTCTCCCATCTATAGTAGTTCGCGTTTAACCGAGTTCCCGTCTTTTGAAGTATTAAGGTTACTAGTTTTTGGTCGTCTTCAATTTATACGATATCTTCTATTAGTACTATATTTCAACAGCACCCGATATATTATAGTGAAGTATTTGCTGAAATATAGAGGCATTCTTACGTCTTTCACTTAATCATGTCCAATATGATCGTAGTAGATTCAGATGCAGTGTTGAAGATACGAGACACACGTACAACACACCCGGACCCGACAATCAATAAATTGTTGTGCACAAATATTGTTCGGAGATACGAATCCAAGATGTGCAATTCAGTCAGGTACTTAAACACTTACGGATGATTGAATAACTTTTAGAGATACGGTGACGAAACAAAGGGTTATAGGAGGTAGCATTACAAAAGTTTTTATTAGTTACGAAAATGAATATAAAAGACAGAATATAAATATGAAAGACAATAATATAGAGGCAACGGTAAGCGATTCGATACCAGTAGCTCTGGCAGTTTCGCGAGGAAAACTTCTATGCGGACAGAAGCTCTGAAAGTTCTGTGAATACATATGTTTAATGCAGCATGAATAAGACAGCTCAACCTGGGAAGGACCACCCTCACTGAATAACATCGCGGAATAACACCATAACTCTGCTGTGTTTCGTTTACTATGTATCCGAGGCATTCCAGCGTAGGTCTTCTCTCTAGAGAGTGTGTTAGAGCATAGTCCACCAAGCTGCTCCACTGTGGATTGGCGGACTTCACATGTCTTTGAATTATTTCATATTTATTAATTAGACATGCACTTAGTTTTTCTTCACCGTTAAACACGTGGTAAGACCCGCCACGCACAACTACTCTGTGAAATTACCTGTCGCCAGCGGTGTATCCGAACCGATATGACTTAGGGACCTTCAAAAAAAGATACCTATTGTATATACCTATACTTTCTTCTTTCCTTTCCTCGTATGCGACTCCTCTGGTGTTGCGGCGATCCCTTACCACCTGGTGGGCAGCATGCTCGTTTGCCGCCTATGCTATAAAAATAAAATAGGCAGCATTAAAAATTGCGATTAACAATTACATCGGTGCCGAGACCGAGAACCGAGCTCGGTTGGCCCGCGTACCGTGAATTAATAGCGAACTCTTTACACCACCACCGTTCCAGGTGTCTCATAACGCTAATGTTATTGGACTGTATCTTATAGAAGTGTTTTTGTTTTTACAGGTAACCCATTAGACCGTTGAGTACAAGTAACAGCTTCGACGAGAACGTGAGTTAACTTAAGATTTAGATTTTTTTTAAATAATAATTTTAGCAATGCTGTTATTAACATTTCTAATATTCCGGTTAACCACTCGAACTAAGGTGGAAATGCTTGCGCTAGCAGATGGTTCACGACAATAGTCGAATGGAGGATTCGAACCTACGACCTTCAGTTTCGCAAACCGTACTCTAAACCATTGTACTATTGACGCTTCTATTCTATTTGAAACAATTATGACAGTAAATTTGTTGCAATGGAATGTAATAAAGAAAATAGGACACGTTTAAATAGTGTATGAATGATAGGAGTCTTGCTAAATTTATACCTATTTTAAGGTCGTGAAAAAGTCCCGACCCGAGCCACGTTGCAGCTCGCGTCTAGTTACAGAACGAATGAGATGTCTCGACATCAAAGACCGCGCACTCACTAAACACCCGCGTGTATAGTAGGGTGACAAATTAGCACACTGTTCACCTGACGGTAAGTGAAAACTGCCGCCCGTAAAGGCCTACATTCATCTTCAACAAAGATTCAAGATTCACATTGTCACCGCTGAGTATCTCGGTTTTCGGATCCCTAGCCTCACCACACGAAACACAACAGCTTTGTGCTGCTATTTTACGTTTTCTGTGAGGATGTGTTCCTTCCCCTGTCGAGACAACCCATTTATACTGAAGCTTGAAACAGACTGCGATGTGACTTCATATATTGAAAAAAAACATGTTCTCCGGATCCCTAGACTCACCAAACGTAACACAGCAGCTTTATACTGCTATTATATGCTGAGAGCTTTCTCTGAGAGCTTCTATGAACCCTCCACGGTCGAGCCGACCCATTCATGCCGCTCCTAGAAACAATCTGCGAAGTGGGTCTACCATTGAAAAATATGTGTGAATAAAATGAATATGCAATCACGACAACGTCACAAGCATATTCTAGAAAATAAAGTACGAGGTATTCTTCATTTATTTTGCTTAGAATCTAATTATTAGCGAGTGACATCGACTCGAGGCCCCATTTGATGCATAATTTAAATTTAAATTTCTTTACATTAACTGTTCATCGAAAAATATGATCTTTATATTTTTACCTGTAGCAACACATAGTTTAGATACACATATTATAAATTCGTCTGTGTTTGTGCACGATAAACCACAATGTCTGAACCGATTTGGATGTGGTTTTCAATGAGATAAACTTCATTGTATTTAAATAGGTTTGCTTATAAAAAGATAAGTCAATTATAAAATTTGTCTCGAGCAAAGCATAAATAGGCATAACTCATCGCATGTAATGTGGTACACACAGCTTTTTACTAAAAAAGCTTTTCCTATGTAATCAGCGAGTAACAAACGATGTCACGGTTTAGTTTTCGCACTGATGATAAGCGATTCCTGCGTCCCATGACAGCCAACATTCAACACCGATAAGTGTTCAGAACGCAGATGCAACTAAGAGGAAATGCCTCGGCATAATAGTGTTACCAGTATCCTTTGGACAGCAGCGCTAAGCTAGTATTCTGCGAAAGCATGATCCTGCCCGTCTGGGCCCATTTATTTTTTTATGTAATATTATGAAGGACCAACAACCATACAGTTCACCCTATGGTAAGTGATGACTGACGCCATCCATCCTCTACAAAAATAAATATTCAGGATTGGCATTATATTGGGAGTAACAAACGAGCACACAGTTCACCTGATGGCAAGTGATTCCTACGGCCCATGACATCTACATTCATCCTTCACAGGGAATCATAATGCAAATGCGTTGTCACCCTTGAGGTCTGTAATGTAATGCCTCATCACCAGTAATAAAGTTCTCCGGATCCCTACACTCACCAGACGAGACACAGCAGCATTATGTGGCTATTTCACGCTGACCCACTCATTCGGCATCTAGAAACAAACTGCAGTGTAGCTCTACCACTGTTAAAAGGCACCTGTAATTGGTTTCCCGACTACCTAAAGTCACCGTACGAAACACAGAAATGTTACGCTGCTATTTTAATTGCTGACGATCGTCTGGTGTAGTGGTTAGAATACCTCACTGCTGAGTCGCGGGTCCTGGGCTTAGTTTCCAGCTGAGAAACAATACTTGTGTATCATAAATTGTTGTGTTTCTGTTATGCGTGTGTTGTATATACGTATGTCCCGTATCTCTGACACTGCATCTGAACCTTCCTCCGATCTTATTGCACATGCATTACATAGTAATAGGGAAGGGGACGACATGTGAGCAATGGCAATAACCAGAAGATATCGCGTAATCGACCAGGTCATTATAATCATCTTTTGTGCTACATCTAGTAATAAAGCTGCAGTGTAACTCCACCTCGTATAAGGCATGCATAATCTATATCCACTTAGTAGTCGTAGCCGTAGTCTATTAGCCATCCGATATTTGTTGAGGTTGTTGATTTTGTCCGCAAATTGATTAGAATTTTTAAACCCTACCAAAAAACCTGAAAGACATGCGTCAAATGTGCTTACAAAGAGAGCTTACGCGGAACTTGTATCAATTGGGGTGCTATTAACATGATCATGTTTGTAATAGAATTGTTTAGTTTCTTTGAAAATAAAAAAAACATAAGCGTTAACGAAGCGTTTCTATTTTGCAACTATCACAAATGCAGCCGACCCTATCGATCGCCCTAATTACTTTAGCTTCGGGAGCGATTGTCAGCCCTGACATAGCCGTCCGCTGGGGAATCGCCCTTCATTGCTCGGAATTGAGTTATTGTCAAGTTTATTGCGCTAATGTGTGGGGTTAGCAGTGCTCTAAGCGGCGCGACGCGTACGTTCGGGGAATTCTACGTTGGCATGGTGAATGCTTAACATGTGCATTAGGTAAGGATTGGTCTTAGTATGCACCTTGCGGTACCCTATCGGTTAACCATTGAATGGCAATCATTCGATAAATCGAAATATCGTCGCGTATGTACGTAATGTTTAAAACATTACGTATGTTATATATGATATTAAATGAATATAAAGAAAATAATATATAGATCTCTTGGTATTAATGAAACTACAAATCCTTAAACAATAAAAATGTTCGGCCAGACCTTTTAACTACTATTACTCTTTGAATTTTGTACCAAATTTACAATAGGGAGTGTTCTGAGGAGTTGCTCGGATTAATTCCAGCCACTGTGTTTAACATCGTACATCACATAAGAATTCAAAATTTCATCCTCATCATCTCGATGGTTGGTAATCCGACATTTTGCACTTCACACGAAATTTCCTACCACGCACAAATACTCTGTGGAACTAGCTGTCACCAGCGGTATTTTCGAACCGATACGACTTACGGACCTTCGAAGAAAAGAGGCCGGCAACGCATTTGCGACTCCTTTGGTGTTGCGGATGTTCATGGGCGGTGGTGATCTCTTACCATCGGTGTTCTGCATGCTCGTTTGCCACCTAGCCTATAAAAAAAAAATACTACTACTTGATAAAATTTGCAAAATATACCAGAGAACGCTGGATGCATTGAAATTCATTGAATGATTGGGTGTTCTTATCCTTTACTAGAAGCGGATTAAAGACAATCGTATAAATATGTCATCGATTTTTTTTAAAAAGAATTCTAGCAGTGCTATTAACATTACTAACTTCCGATGAACCACTCCAACTCGAGTGGCGGATGCGGACTGCTGCGATCATAAGTTTCGTAGACCGTACCCCAAATCATAAGTCTATTGACGCTTCAAAATTCGTTTGAGAATTGGATCTGATTTAGAACGATAATAAAATAAGATATGCCATGTTCCATTTGCGACTCCTCTGCCTTTTCGAATGTTCATGGGCGGCGGTGATCACTTTCAATCAGGTGGGCTGCGTATTCGTTTGCCACCTATTCTATAAAATATCTAGCCTTTAGATATAAATGTACATGGATCACTGAACGAAACGGTCTGATGTCTAGTTATGAACTTAATCAACTGTTAAGAAAAGACCTACATCTTTCTCGTCATCGCACCTACGACTTTTCTGATGATACGGATGGTTCATGGTTCGGTGGTGGTCACTTACCTTCAGGTAGCTGCTTGCTCGTTTGCTACCTATTCTATAATAAAATATTATAGAACCCATTATCTTTTTTACCATTATCTTATATCATCATAATTATCACAATACATATAGACAGGTATCCATAGCCCACCGCTGAACTATAAGCAGAACTAGTGGGGAGCACTGATTATCACAAAGCACAATCCCGAGTCACCTGCATCCATCGACTTCCAGAAAACTTGCATGGCTCCTTGCTCCATCTACTGGGATGTCGTTCTACAATGCGACTGCTAGTACGAGATTGCCTCTCAAGAACTTCTCTTCTCCGTCGGTTTTCCTACTTATCGTAGCTTATTTATTTATCACTATTGTGGCCTTGATACACTATTTAATAAAAATTAAACTCTCACGTCGTCAATTAAAATCGAAATAGAGACAGAAAATAACATCCATGGTAAATTTTACTATAAGCCTATTAATTTCCAATTGACGGAAGATCAGAAAATGGCTGAACACTTAACAAAAACGATAATGAGTAATTTTTCCATTTGCAAAAGGGAAACTGTCAGGTGAGCGCACGTTGGGAGTTGAAACAACGAGCCTTAATATGATATCATACTACAAAAATCAAAATAGCAAACGAAGTAATTTATGACGGCGGCGGAGAGAAAGTATAAATTTTTTAAAATGCCTAGATAAAACTCAGAGCTGTATTGCTAAAAATAACATACAATAACGTTTTATAAGAGAACAATTTAATAAATAACATGGGACACATGTAGATAGCTGGTAATGGAGTTTCGACATCAAACATTTCTCATAATATCTCCCATATGACTCAATTATATCGATAACTTACGTGTAATTAAATTAATATCAATAAACGTTGAAAAGGTTATCACGAAAAATAATGGTGTAGAAGAGGAGAGAACAAATTAATGAAATTAGTAGAAATGATTTATTTTTATTAATTTACTAGCTGTTGCCTGCAGCTTCGCATGCGTAGATATAGGTATAGTAAAGTAAGGCTCGTGTTATGAGTCGCCAAAAAAGGCTAAAAGCCACGTAGCGAAGCATAGGAACGATTCAGTAACAGTGCACAACTCCATCTATCGAGCTCAGATGTAAACTTGTTTATATATACACACATAAATATATATATATATATATATATATATTTATGATGGCAAGTGATCTAATAGTGATATTAATATAGATATTTCTTAGTTTTCGTAGATAGCCCTTGTGCTGGTTACCCACTAATAGAGGTATCGGCTGAGCGCCATAAGCGCTCTGTCACCTTTCAACCCGGTGAAACTGTTAAAGTCAAAGACCGAAAAAAAAAGAAAAAAAAAGTACAGTGATCACAGCAGCCCATGAACACGAGACGAGTCGCAGATGGGCTGCCAGCCTTTAAGAAAGGTGTAGTAGGCTCTTTTTGAAGGTCCCCAAAACGTATCGGTTCGGAAACACCGTAAGAAAATACTACGGAATACTAAGAAAATAATACGAAAAGACCACCAAGCGCCGCCACTGCGGATTGGGAGGACTTCACATGTTTTGGTTCACCGCCGAGCAAGAGGTAAAGCACTTAAAATTGCCATTAATAATTTCGTTGGTGCCGACACAGAATCTGGTTAGCTCGCGTACTGTGACATTCATTTACAACGCAACGTATTGTTCAAAAATCACTCTTTAATAATTGTAATAAAGTTTATATTGAGTTACGGTATCGAATGAGATGGTATATGTTCATAGCCTTTTGTGATATATGCTCGCGTTATCCTAAATTAAGCTACAAATTATGATAAATGTCTATGCTCTCCATTTTGTCATCGATGCTGTAGCTAGTTTCTAGTGACAAGATGAATGGGCCGGCTCGACCAGGCAAGGACCACGTCCTAACAGAATATCTTGAAGAGCAGAGTGTTGGGATTTAGAAATCCAATTCCTTCAAATTTTTTTTGTTACATTGAGAGTAACAAACGCAGTTCACCTGATGTTAAATGATTCCTGCGGCCCATGACGTTTACTGCTTGACAATGATTCATAACGCACTGTCACTGCCTGCCGATGAAATGCCTTGTCACCAAAAATAAAGGTCTCCGTATCCCTGCACTCACCAGACGAAACACAGCAGCATTATGCTGGTGCACGAGGAATTTTACCTCAGTCCCGAGGATTGGTGACATGTTGTTGACATTTTGAATCTATAGATAGATTTTATGGACAGAAGTTATTACTCACCATAAACTGATCGCGCGTTTATTACCCTTTATATTATTTAAATAAAGAAAATGGAAAAAATCATTATCATCTGTTTAATCTATAGAGGGTGACAAACGAGCACACAGTTCACCTAACGGTAAGTAAATCTTCCATCCCATGACAACCACATTCATTCTGGATGAAGACTGAGATGCAATGCCTCATCACGTATAAATATTTCCTTACCTTACGAAAAATTACAGTTATCTATTTCACACTGTGTTTCAAAGTATTTTAGAAAATAACTTACTTATAAAATTAAAATAGGATTCAAACAAAACAACCCAATAGACGTTTCAATGGACAATAATTTAATTCACAATATCTCAAGTGTCAAGTAGAGAACAAGCTAAATATTCAGCTGTTAGCGGATACGCAATAAATTATGACTTGCAAATAAAATACAGCTTGGATAGCTGGCAAGTTATTAACGTTAGCACCCACTAAGTGCTTTGCGCGCTATATAGGGAGTTATGTTACATTTTAATCTGGACAGGTTTCAAACGAGAAGACTACAAGACGAGCAATTCTGTTTTGCAAAATCATCGAATAAAATTGACAATCCTTACTGACTATCGTTTAATGGATGTCCAGCGTGATAAGGATATAACGATGATGTGAGTAAATCGATGGACCTCGCCCTCACGGAGTACCAGTATGAAATATGGTAACACGACTCCTCTGGTCTGGTGGATCTTCATTGACGGCAGTAATCACATACCATCAGGTGAACTGCAACAAAGTAGCAAGCTAAAGTGTGCCCACTGCCATGCAACGTATGCCGAGAGAGACAGGTTCTTCAGTGGAGACCGCGAATCCGCAAACCTAGTGTAGGGCGCCCTGTAACTAGGTGCGGGCGATGATATTCGTAGGGCAGCGGGCAGAGACTCGAGAAGTAAAGCTGAAGACTAAGCTCGGTGGCGTGCCATGGAAGAGGCCAGCAGTTGACACATGCTGATGATGATGATGATGAGCTGCTTGTTCGTTTGCCACCTGTTCTTTCTTAAAAAAAAGAAGAATAGCTGAATAACACTGCTGTGTGGCTAGAGTAGGGATCTGGGAACGGGGGCACCTGGGACGAGTCCGGCTCAATCCTCAGGGGTGACAAGGCATTTGTATAATGCATCTTTGTTGAGGACGTATGTACATGTAATACCGGGTCGCAGTTACCGTTTACTACAACTCCTTTGTCACCCCAATGTTATAAAAAAATAATGTTAACACCCACTTATTATTCTGCAATTTAATCTAGACAAGTATTCGAGACGAGCAATTCTGTTTCGAAGCCAATTCAATATATGGTTAGAGTCTATCTGTAGCATGCAGCAAAGGGTCGGCTTGGACGAGGAAAGATCACGCCCACACAGAATACCAGCACCTTGCTGTGTTTTATATCTGTAAGTGAAAGATCCGGAGGCCAGTTAATGATCGAAAATATTCCATCTCAGTCAGTCAGGTGATAAGGCGTTTGCATATCTATATGTTGATGCATTTTTGTTGAGGGATGGACATAGATGTTATGGGCCGTAGTAATCACCTAACGTAAAATGTGTGCTTATTTGTCACCCTTAGTTACGTCAATTACATCACAACTTACCATTAGTCCAGGTAAAATCGCTACGAAACATACTTCGACAGAGTCACCAATTACATACTTCGACTTTTAGCAAATACGGTCAGGTTGCAGCATTATTTAAGTAAAGAGTGAAATAAGTTATAGGATAAGTTAAATAAATGTTTAAGTGTTATGATATAAGGGGTGACGAATGGGAACACAGGTCACCAAGTGGTAAACGATTACTGAAGCCCTTACCCACATTCATCACCGCTGAATCATAATGTAGATGCTTTATTACTTCTGAAGATTGAGATTAAATGCCTCGTCCACCACTAACAGTCTGAACATTCAGCTTTTGCCCTACTTTTCTGATTTTTAAAAGTTCCTGTTCGACGATAGACTAAAATGACCTGGAATTATATAAATAAAAAAAAATCATTATAACAATTTTACAAATTTATTCATGAATACGTTGTCAAAATGAAACTAAAATACTAAAAATGAAAACTAAAGGCTCATGATGGCGTAGTATTTAGCGTTTAGACGTACAGCATCATTCATTTACCAGCTCGAAGCAACAAGCGTGGAGACAGCAAGTTCTTGTAATTAGTTTAGGTAAATAAAACCCATCGGAATCTAATTCGGCATTGTCTTAAGTGCGCCCCTTTAAGAGGCATGCGCCCCGTTTGGAGGCATGCGCCCCGGTTGAAGGCATGCACCCCGTTTGCAGCCATGCGCTCCGTTGAGAGTCATGTTTTTGTAATAAACGTTGTTGCTTAACCCTTCATCACTCCACTCTCAATTAAAACTACTCGCACGGTCCGTTGGTATTGGAGGAGCCATTAGAGATTCCTCTGTAGAGTGTTAAGAACATTACAACGTAATATAATCTAATAAATAAACACGCAGGGACACATTCTCGCGGAGTGATTAAGGGGTTGAAAGGAAGCGTCGCTCGGTTTCATGACGTTATGTCGGCGACTTGTGTCTTAGCAAACATTTGTATGGCGGGTATTGTGTGTGTGTTTTTGTGATTTGGTTGTTAACTGACTTAATACGGTTGGCTTAACAAATCGCTGAAGTCGAACGGGTGTATACAAAGTATCTAGTCGCTTTATTACTTTGAAGTTTTCTTCATATCTTTTACTACCCATGGTGTGATCACTCTTTTCTTGAGCTAGCATAAGCTTCAGGAGTCAGTCCTGACAAGGAGGGATGGAACCACTGATTGTCGTACTTTTACTACTTATTTCAACTTCTTCAGATAAATTTATAAATAATATAATATTCTGTCAGTTATAAATCACGCAGGAGAACGTGCCGTCTCTTAGATATTTTTAGATATTAGATATTTTTAGAGACGCGGCTTGAAGTTAGAGTTTTGATGGCGAACGTTGCCAGCGTCTTAGAAGTACTGCAACAAACGTTGTGGTGCACGTGATTTTCCGTCGATGTCTTTTTCTTTGTACTGTCTTATTATTCACACTTATTAAATTTTGACAGTGGTAGAGCTTCACACTGCAGTTTGTTTCTAGCCGCAGTATGAATGCGCCAGCTCGACCGGGGTAGAACCACGCCCTCACAGAATACCAGCGTAAAATAGCAGCATAATGCTTATGTGGTTCGTCTGGTGAGTGTTGGGATCCGGAGACCTTTATTACTGATGGACGAGGCATTCATTCTCAGTCCTCAATTGTGACAACGCATCTGCATTATGATTCCTAATAAAGGATGAATGTAGATGTTGTGGGCAGGAATCACTTGCAATCCGGTGAACTGTGTGCTCGTTTGTTACTCTCAGTGTAATAGGAAAAGGGACTTCTATGAAATAATTCTTCCAATACACGTCACGTGTACAATTTTGAAGTATTTTAAATATCTTCATCATAAATCATCAATCGAAACTCGGTCCTAACTTTCCGACAACGAGCCGACGCCACTATCGCAGCATTTCGGTAAAACGTAAAAACCCCGCGCTGAGTGACAGGCCGATAAGGCCGTGGTGGCCCACCACAAATAGCTTTCGGGGAACGCATTAACTTTTTTTTTTGTTTCAACAATCTATGATATTCAAAGTTCTTCCCCTTTTGACGGCTCAGCTTGTACATTATCTATCCGTGTTCAACTTTAGTGACTCAATAGACAAATTTGGGAGCCCGTGTACAGATAGTACAAGGGTACCTACTTAAGTAATGATAACTAACGTTAGTAACGACTAGGGGTCCGGGTGACCGTGGCAGACCGCGTATACAAGTTTTTGTAAATTTAATATTAACGGTGACAAATGAGCACACAGATCCTCCGATGATAAGTGACGAAGTGATCTATGACCTCCTGGTCGATTTCCACCACCGCGATGTATTCTGGTCATTGCTCGCCAACATAGGTACATTTCTGACGAACTGACTGACCGTATGTCACATACCGAAGCTGGCGAAATTAAACTTGTCTTATATACAAATTATAAACGTATTTCTTCATTATTACATAATCTATCATTGGCCTGGTTACAGTCAGAACACCTGACTGCTAGTTTTTAGTAGTAATATAAAATGCGCAGTAAAGTTTATTTTTTGTTACGACAAATGACCACACAGTTCACCTTATGTCAAGTGATTCCTGCGGCCCATGAAATCTACATTCATCCTTGACAAGGAATATAATACAGATGCGTTGTCACCCTTGAGAACCGAGATGGAATGCCTCGTCGCTAGTAATAAACGTCTCCAGATGCCTACACTCACCAGACGAAACGCGGCAGCGTTATGCTTCTATTTCAAGCTACTATTCTGTGAGTGCGTGGTCCTACCCCGGTCGAGGTGACCCATTCATAAAAATCACGTTTTAAACGATTTACGCAAACACAGGCGCACTCACTCGTCGTCCCCTTCCCTATTCCGACGTCATGCAAGTGCCATAAGATCAGAGGATGGTTCGGAGGCAGTGTCAGGGACACGGGACACACAAACAATACACCGAGACCGAATTGTGAACAAATATTATTCCTCGGCTGGGAATCGAGCACAGGGCACGCGCCGCAGCAGCCAGATAATCTTACCACGTTACAGCTTGTTTGCGGCTGCAGCATGAATGGCTCGACATGGGGAAGGACCCCACCCTCACAGAACATCAGCCAAAAATAGCAGAATAACACTGCTGTGTTTCGTTTATTTATATCGCGAATATAAAGATCCGCAGACCTATCTTACTGGTAACGAGGCATTCGATTCTCAGTCCTAAGGGAAGACAATGCATTATTATTCCTGATCAAGGATTGATGAGAATGACTAACCATCAGGTGAACTGTATGCTCGTTTGTAACACTAACTACAATAAAAAAGTATTATAAATATATTTTAGAATTTTATTAGCAAAGCTAACATATAGGTGATACGACTCTTAATTGATTAATTTAATTCTGAGTTACTCTCGCAGAACTTGTACCCATATACATAAACATAAGAAATTTGAAATATTACATACTTATGAAAAAGTTGTTATGGAAATGTATTCTTAATTATCTGCTATCCTATATATTTAATCTATAAACTTCACTAACCTAGTCAACGCCCCTCCGATTATCATTCAAATTGCGAATCCTATTAATAACTTTCATAATGTAACGAAACGAACACTGAAAAAGCTCACATACAAGTATTGCTTTCATTGCAATAACTTAACCGTTAGTTTACGAACTTGACCGGAACAAGCAAGCAACGTACAAACAAACATCCAACACGCTTTGCACCAACTTATAATGTAAGTGCAAAAACAAAACGCGCACTTTTCATGCGTTATTATTAGCTGCATTATGTATAAACAAGATTCAGAACGCCCCGGGCGTATCGATGCGTCGACGGGCCGCGCTTTAAAAAGCTAACCCGTCCTGTAAGAAAAGGACGGGTAGTTGGGAGCACGTGGGAAGTAAATTCCGAACGCACGCATCCCTTCTCCCCCCTCCCTTTCCCCCACGAGCGGTCCTGGCGCCGCGCGCACTTTAGTCGCGCGCCGACCGCCGAGACGGCAACACGGTCTTAACAAACCTATGATAGTTTAGTCAAGCATCCGCCCAGACGTTGTGCAGTGAGCGAGTTGGAACGCACGCTGTGATTCTGTTTTGAGTGTCGAAGCGTTGGTGCGTTTGTGAACGGTGACGTAGTTGTGTTTTAGTGCATTATGCGGTTGTACATTACGTTATGAATGGTCTGGAACGCTGTTTCTTCGATCAACGTAAGTGTTTCCTTACTTTTTATTTATCTGTATTTTTGTGCGACCACTTGCGCTCGCAGTGCGCCCGAGATAGCCAATACGCGTCCATATCGCCTAATTTCACTAGGTGTACGGTAGGCAGTTTAATTCAATATTCACTGTCTAATTTAATTACGTTCAGTTAAGTTACAAAGTTTGTTATCTATTCGTACGAATAATGTAAACAATTTTAGAGGCAATGTAGTTATTTGAAAACTTTTACTTATATAAGACTCTAGAGCGATCGCACTTAAATTATTTTACTACACCGTATTTGTTAGTAATTAAATAAAATTCAAATTAAAATTTAATTATTTAGAATATTTTTATATATTAATATATATTTTTTAGATCTTGTTATAAATGTAATTTACCTTTGGTCAGAGATAATTATTTAAAAAAAACACAACCTTGAAAAATATATAAAAATCTATCGTATATATTTCCGAAATATTTTTTTACAAGCGTAATTACTTACAATTCAGTCAATTTCAAAAGCTTTTAAGGCCTAAGTGATTTCAAAACTTGATTGATTTGGACGTAACGACAATAATCACACAGGCAAACAAACAAACAGGCCACTGTTAGAAGTCGGGAGCGTTAAAACGGAAACATTTGTATCGTTTTAAGATAAGCAAAGCGTTTAATGAGCGACCAGTGTGAACGGCCCTAGTTTATTTTGTTAAGATAACAACCAACAACTAGGAATGAAGTGATTAAATAAATTGATGATGATTTGTTCAATTAAGAATATAAAGGGCCAGTTGACTCGAGTGCATGAGCTAACGCGATTTGCTAAGTAATGACTGCTTTAAGTACGATGCACTTGGTTTTAAACAGATTTTGTAACTTTTTTTTTAAAAACCGTCAATCTTTCAATCGTGATTTAATTGTATACAGAAATAACCGAAGCATAATTCTTACAATTGAAGTAATATTTGAAAGTCCAAAATACGAAGCATTTATATTTTAATTTCTCCCATAAGAACAAATATTTGATTGCGCTTGGATTTAAACGGAATTGTAAATAAAAGAAAAACAAAAAACTGTTAGTGGCTCGTGCTTCGTGCTCGTGATTTAATTGTCGAACCTTTTACAAAAGTAATTAATTAAATTTCACAGTTCACATGATATTTTAATAACTAGAACTAATTAACGACGCATATATATTTTAATGTCTTATAAAACCGATATTGGAATGATTATATTGAAAAAAAAAACACAATTATATATGTGATAGCCGGTAATTACTATCTATTATGTATTTGCATTTTGGCTCGTTTTCTTAGGTATAATATTTTTTAATTTAGCTATGATCACTGCATCGGTCTTTTACAAAAAAAAAAGTATAAAAGTACGTAGCAAATTTACAATTTTTGGTTCTTGTTGGAATTTCTGTTGCACTGCAAGGATAGTTAGATATATATGTATGTTTCTTATAGATTAAACAATGCATCCCGTAGGTCTATATGTTTTTCATAAGAGGTAACCAATTTTCTTTCATGATAAAACCGAAAATTTGTACAATATAGTGCATTTAACGGTACTACAGTCACGCTTATGTTTTGTCTATTGCGGCATCACGGTCGGTTTTTATGAATTAAAACGGAAGGACGACACCATCACAGGGATACTGCCGGAAATGATACAATTTTGATTGAAAACACCATTAAGTTGCTATGTTTCGTTTGGATCTGGAGACCCTGTTACCGATTGCGAGGTATTCGATCTCAGTCCGCATGGTTAAGGGGGGATGCTGCTGTTAATGTGTCTCAGTCATCACTTACCTTCGGTTGACCTGTGTGTTCGTTTGTCACTCTTAGTTTCATAAATAAAAAAATAATATATTTAGCAGTTATTTATTAATACATAATAATGTAAATATTATTTTTTTTGAGAGCGATAATGGATTTTAATGTATAAACCTCATTGTCTTCCTTATAAAGATCAAAAGGCTCTGAAAAGCTTAATGTTAAGAATGAAAAAAAAAACAAAAAACTAAGCGTTCATAAATCAATCCAATAAATTGTTTATAAAATGAATCATACAAAACATTCCATCTACTTGTTTACGCTCCAGTGTAATTAGTAAATTAATTTTTACTTGTTTATCCATTGACGGTTACTATTTATTCTTTATTAACGGCGTGAAATGTTGCCACATTCGATAAATACGGCCTCCATTTACAACAGGAATGTTGTGGGACGTCGGCGTATTATCACGTTTTACGTTTTTGAATTGTCAACAATGAATTGTAATAAAATTTTTAAAGTGACTGTTTTTTTTTAAAGTATTAGCGTAGGAATGAAACTGCTGGATTAGTTCTCCTTACTAAAGAGTTTGATTCGTCCATCACGCGAACCTACCATGGATTGGTCGACTCATTCGCCGCCTAACTCTTACATCAGTGAATTAAAATCGAGCGTTTGGACAACGAGTGAATTGCATATACCCTTAATTTGTAAAAAAGAGCGAACAGTTGTATAAAATAATTGTGCAAGAATTTGAAGTTAGAAGTGGCATGAGATATTTTGACGTTAATTTCCGACAAAACGCTATGTCACATACTGAAGTTGGCGAAATAAAACTTCTTATATGGAAATTATATATGTATTTGCTTCAATATTCATGATTGTAAGATATTCGAAATGCGACTTGTATTTTTTACAAGTAACATCAAGTGCACAGTAAAAAATATAGTGCCGTGAAAATCGAACCCAGGACCCGCGGGCTCGGCAGCTAGATAGACCACTTGTGCAGGTGTGTGTTATACATCTGCACTAAGATCGGAGTACGCATTATGATTTATATATATTATTCGTTAGAATCGAACCCAGGAATCGCGATCCGCGACGATATATCTTGCCTGTTAACCAAATATACCTATATATATACAAACTTTTACAAATACATCAAAATCGCGTCTCATCGTAGCAATGTGGATTGCGTCAAAAATCTTTGTTTGTAATAAAGTAATATTAGTATGCATGATATAATTATTGGTTGGGGGTCATGAACGAATGTGTAGGTATGTGGAACGCCTTTAGCATTCGTAATTTTGTTCGTCCGTCGGTTCATTGGACATTAAATTATAGTAAGGCATTATTTACAGTCACGTAAACGTATTTGTTCAGAAGTAAAGTAAGTTTTTTTTTCATAATATCACCGCGTCATGCCTCACCTGATGGTGAATGGGGACGGGGACACCTGACGTCTTCATACATCCTCAATAAAGACTCAAAATGCGTTGTCACCCCTCGTGAGGGTACGTTACTATTTTAAATCTGTACTCTACGAGGACGCGGTCCTCATAGTTGAGTTGACGCGTTTATACAACCAGCTATAACGTGAATATAACAATGTTACTATAACCTATATATAAATAATTTATTACTAATTAATTCAAAGTAATTCCGTCTTTGGATTCCTTCACTCACTATACTAGTCATGTTATGGTACTATTTCACACTGTCACAATTTTTTTAATGACATTTAGAGTAACAAATGAGCAACTGTTCACTTGATGGCAAGTGATTCCTGTGGCCCATGACATCTACATTCATCCTTGACAAGGAATCATTATGGAGATGCGTTGTTACCCTTTAGGACTGAGATGGAATGCTTCGTCACCAGTAATAAAAGTTTCCGGAGCCCTGCACTCACAGATGAAACACAGCAGCATTATGCTGCTATTTTACGCCGGTATTTTGTGAGGGCGTGGTTTTACTCCGGTCGAGCCAACCCATTCATTCTGCACCTAGAAACAAGCTGCAGGGAAGTTCCTCCACTGTGATAAATGCCAGATGTATGTACATAATATAACGTAGTTCTGAAAAAGAATGAGCGGAATAAGCTGACGATATGATACAGCGATGATCTGCGCAAATTGTCTGGCAGCAACTGAATGTTAAAAGTTAAGGATCACGCTAAATGGCATCACCCGTGAGAGACTGGTCCAGCAGTTGAATACCGTAAATTGTTAATAAGCAAGATATGATATCGTAGGTTAAGAATGTATTTAAATATTTTGTACTGCGTGCAAACTATTTAAAAGGGCTAAAACTGTCATTCTTAATTGCAACTCTGCACTATTCTTCTGCATTTTGCCGGAAAAATTAATTGAAATAAAAATATTTCATCTCATTATAATTATAACCTCTCCGTACCCCACTAGTGAACGTACGCCTTCCTGATAGAGATCCTGAGCCACCTGCATCCATCGACTATACTCAAAAAGTCTTGGTTTCCTTGAGTTGAGAGCTTTGTACTTTGCGTCCCGTCATTCTGCGGAAGCTCAAGAAACTTTCTTGTCCATCGCTTAACTGTTCCAAGAACCATATGGCCAGCTTGCTGCGAAGTTGTCGGTCACCCTCCTTCTACTGCGGATGTTGTCGCGTCTCATTTCAGATAATAAAAAGAGAAACGAACATTTTAGCTCTATGTATATTTAGAAACAACGCGAAGAGTTAATCACTTCCGTTTGATAAAAATATTTTACTCCAAATTAGAAGGCACTCAATGTTTTTTTTTAGAGACCGACATCGATATGCCGTTCGGAGTCAACAAATCACCCAGTGTTGTCCCAACACCTTCGTGCTAACCAAACATAAATCACCATAGCAAATAATAGGGATAAAAAAGAAGCATATTTAAACAGACCGGGCCAATGGACCACCCGTGCGATCGGACCAAATTCATCCACAACACGCACGTATCCATTATACTATCGAAAGACACTCTGTCCCGCCCTTTCATATTCACTTTTTACGTAATTTACATCTCAACTTGTGTCTCCCTTTTGTGAACGAACGAGTTTTTGTTTGGAAGCGTCAAGGCGTCCTCAAACTGCAATATCATTCCACCATTGTATTTCATCCAGTTCTAAATGGGATTCATTTCTATCGATTATATTATCTGCTACCGGATATTGAAGAGTTTTTCTTCACTCCTTTTGAATGTATACTAACAAATATATGTAATGGAGAGTAAAATTTTGATCTTAATCAGTGATTCAATTGAGTTTTGAGAGATACACTCTTACGGTGTTTTTATCAATAGGTGGCAAACGAGCAAGCAGCTTACCCGATGGAAAGTGATTACCGTCGCCCATCATCCGCAACACCAGAGGAGTGAATGAAATGTGTATGATGCTAGTCTAGAAAGATCGACTTTATTTTTTCATGGAAGCAATGACAGATAATTAAATTAATATGATCAAACCAAATTTTTAAAATATAACTAACTGTTAAATGTTTGAATCAATTGCGCACCTCGAAGTATGAAAACGAATTTAAATTGTTATAGCGATCGGCACGTTTATTAATTAAAAATAACCATATCGATTGACTGCGGGTGGTTAAGCTTGCGTATTGACCTTGAGAAATAATTAAACACTATATATATAATATACATGTATACTAACACAATTCCGATCTTAAAACAAGCCAATAGGAAGCTGACCCAATCAAGCAGCTCGGAACTGACTAGCAATATATATATATATATATATATATATATATACAACTTTAGAATGAACTTTACAATAGTAGAATGGCAGATTCGAGCCTACGGCCTTAACTTTCGACTACCGTAGCTTAAACCATTAAACTTTAAAGCTTTTAATTTTTATTTCAAATAACTTTGCAAATATATCCCGAGTACCGGATTTGTTTCTGTGTGATATTTTTTGTTCTTGAATATATTATTCACTACATATTCGTAATTGTCAACCTTACGTATTTTCTAACATATGGTGTATGGATTTGAATGATCAAAGGCTAGAATCCACCATTCTACTATCAATGCTCAATCGAAGTAGTTTCCGAAAACTTATATATATATATTTATAAATATATTTTGTTATTTTTGTACATTTATATTTTTACACAAGCCTTCATGAACAACGGGGTGGTATGTTTAACTTTCTGAGTGACTGCCACGAACCTGCACGGAATCTTAACTATATCCCCTTAAGTTTCCGGTTAATTTAACTCGAGGTCGACACATGCATCCAAACGTCACATGGGACACGGGACGCGGCCGACTCCCACGTGCGTTGAACAAACACCACTTCCCAGAAACACAATGTCATCAGAAACAAAAACATCGTGCCCTAATTGTCTGTCGCATAGTAAGAAATCGTTTTTTAAAATTTTCAAATTACAAAAGTATGTTCTACCTTACATTACGCAATGTCAATGATTTGGACGGATCGAATGGAAGATCTGGAAGAGTGGTTTATTTGTTACAAATTTTATGATGGCCAATAAAAGTGTTATGGTTAGGTAAACGATCAAACTTGAGGCGGTATAAAAACACAATACTCTCACTCATTGTTTGATGCTTTAGACGTTATCGTAAAGCCAATACAAATTGGTTTTAAAGGACCCCCGGCTTGGCTCATAGCTTTTACGTACGGTTTATTGCGATGCTCTTGCGCGATTGTCGAGTATAAATCTTCGGCAATGTCAATTTTCATAGTTGAATCGGCTTTTTGTTTGTAATACTACTACCGTTTGATGCCAACTAGAACATAACAGAGCAGTTATGTATGAGATATTACAAAATTTACCTTTTGATATTTGTTTTCTGTTTTTCAAATTAATTTCACCTTTTCAGTCATGTTGCTAGTTAGTTTCTACTTGGAACGTGATAGGGTCAACTCAACGTCGATGGATATCGAAAGTATTGCCTTTACAGAATAGTGAAATGGCAGCATAATGAAGCTGTGCCAGTTACCGGTAATTAAGTTTTCCATCTCGGTTCTAATAAAATAATAAGGTGGCAATGCATGTTTTTTTTTCTTTCTTCTTTTTATCATAAAAGAGTGCTGGAATTGCTGTTAACATTTCTTACATTTCGTTCAATCACTCCAACTAAGTTTAAATGCTTGTGCTAAGAGACTGTTCCTGACAATAGTCGAGTGGCAGATGCGAATCGACGACTAAGTTTTTTTTCTTTGTGTGAGTATTGCTGTTGGTTCAGAGACCCTACCACTTCATCTAATTAGACTCGCGAGAGTGTGGCCTGCGAAGTAGGGAGACAAGGAAGATGCTGCGAAGCTGACCCGAAGACTGCTGTTTCACCACCGCTGCACTCCGGATGAAGAACGTCGACGACAACATAGGTGGCTTAAGTTTCGCAGACCGTACCCCAAACGTTTAGGCCATCAACGCTTCCGTTTTGGATCTTTGTTGAGGACGGACTTAGATGCCATGGACTTTAGTCGTGGTTTTCGAAGTGAAATGGGCGCACGTTTACAAACTCTTACACTAGATGTAACAAAAAAAAATCTAACAAGATAACACAACGGAAAAGAAAAGATGAAATACAAAACTTTAGGTCAGAACATCGTAAGAAGTAGCATTTTACTTAATATATATATATATAAATATATATATATATATATATATATATATATATATATATATATATATATTTATTTATATAAATATATATATATATAAATCACTTAATCTAGTAACTAGGAGATACATACTTAGATTACTGGTACACATTTCAAATACTTTTTTACTTTTCATTCATTACAATAACAAGAAAAACTAAAAATAAAAACTAAAAGTACGAAATATAAAAAAATCATAGATATGTTTTTGATTATTACACATTGTCATTCACATCCACATAGCCAACGATAACACTCTTTAATATTGCTCAAGTTCAACTACTTAAGGCAAATTCAAACTATAACAATATGTTTAAAAATAATCAATTCCAACATACGAAAAATAATTACATCACGTACCAAATTACACCATACAGTTTTGTTTACCAGGAAGTTTACGACTCATCGTAGTACCGCAGTACCAGCATACAATAGCATTACTTACGTACGAACGGAGTAACGAACAAGAAATTGTTTCCGATCCCCTAAATCATTAATATTTCACATAACCTCACTTTATTGAATACACTTACATCCATAAACCGATACCGATAATAAATTAATAAGTAGCTAATTAATTTCCTTTTATTTCTTTCGGGGGTAACAATCGAGCGTACTGTTCACCTGATAGGAAGGAATCATAATGCAGATGCGTTGTCACCCGTGTATAATGAGATTTTCTCATCTGCCAGCAGTAATAAGGGTCTCTCCACACTCAATGAAGACGAATTATCAGCTCAAGTTCCGTGATGATGTGGAACTTCCCCATTATCATTTTTGTTTTATTACATTCAGAGTACCGGCGATCATGACATCTACATTCATCCTTGACAAGGAATCATAATGCAGATGCGTTGTCACCCTTGAGGCACGAGATGGGATGCCTCGTCACCAGTAATAACGGTCCCCGGATCCCTGCACTCACCAGACGAAACATAGCAGCGTTTTTACGCTGATATTCTATGAGGGCGTGCCACTTGCACCTATCGACTTCCCGATAACTTGCATAGACCGTCGCTCCATATAGTTTTTCCACGCTCATTCCTTCATGCAGTATCTAGAAACAAACTTCAGTGTGGCTCTAGCACTATTCTAATAATAAGCGGCTAATGAAATGTGTACAGATAATGCGCCGTTAATAAATAATTACGTAACCGTCGACGAACGCGATAGTTAGGCCGCAAATGGTGGACATGTGTCGGATCACTGCGAAATTGGATTACATATCAATCATACTGGTAATGATAACGATCTATAATAACACTGTATTTAATGCGTGGGAAAGATTATTACCGGTATCGGGATGTGTTGGATGGCACACCCTACATCGGAAACATAACAGTGGGAGAGCTACACTGCAGGATCGATGAGTAATGCTATTAACATTTATAGATTTTTATAAAAACAGCATTCCGCAATATATCATAATACTAGGCTTAGGCTCGTTAGGTCGTGGTAGCTTATTTTTAACAAATGTGGAGCATACATCATGAGTAGAGGGAGGCTGGACCGGGGAAGTATTTATTTATTATTTATTTGCATACACTGCAGTTTCTTTCTAGCTGCAGGATGAATGGGTCAGCTCGACCAGGGTAGGACCACGCCCTCACGGAATACGTAAAATAGCAGAATAACGCTGCTGTGTTTCGTCTGGTGAGTGTAGGGTTCCGTAGACTTTTATTACTCGTCGACGAGGCATTCCATATCAGTCCTTAAGGGTGACAACGCATCTGCATTATGATTCCTTGTGAAGAATGAATGTAGACGTCTTGGGCCGCAGGAATCACTTGCCATCAGGTGATTCTTACTCTCAACTCAAAAAAGATCGCTCTCATGATCGTTTTTAGTAATTAATTAATATCTGATCGAGTGTAAAACTTAGGTATCCAGCAGAAGGACTAAGGTAACCGATGTTTTTTTTTATATTACATAATGAGTAACTTATAACTATTAGCTCAAAGGATCAGTGAGCTAAAGTGGCTATCGGCCGCCCATATATCCTCGTAGAAACGATTCTTAATCCTTGCCCGAAGATATAAGAAGAGCATCGAATAAGCTCTCTTTCAAAAGGCTGGTACGGGGACACTATTTAAAGACGTCTGATGCTAATTAAAATGGTAAATTACTCTTGTCATTGTTTGTTATATGTTTAATTATGTTTATTATATATGTAAATATATTTATATAGTAGTGTACATATATATACACATATATGTGTACACGAATTATGTCTAATGCATTATTATAGTGTATATATTTTCTTTTTTAATTATTATTCTTCTTCTTTTTTACAATGTTTGCACTACATCTACCAATATGCTCACAACGCCACGGGTTGACTGGTAGAGAGGCCTTAAGGTATTAAGTCCGCCCTTTGTATCTCTTTTTGTAAGGTGTGACCAATAAAAATAATGCTAAATAAATAAATAACCGATGAAGAAGAAAGTTTTTATTAAAGATTAAGATTAAGATTTTTCTTATTACTGTGGTCGTGTGAAGGTAGCGTAAAGAAATTCGTCAGTGCATTTTCTATGTATGAAATAATAAAATTATCATCAACACTTTTGACTATTGATAGATGTCTAGAAATGTTCGAATATGCAAATGAACTTAATTAAATCTATAGAGAACGGATATTTTATATGTTTGTAAATTGTCTATGTTAGAAAAATATGTAATAGTCTCGTTAGGGTACCAATGTTATTTAAAATATCGGATTTGTTGACTCTTCAGCCAAGATGTGAAGTAAACAGATATACTTTATAGATGTTACAAAATAAATGTGAGTTGAAAAGAGGACGGTCGAACTTTTAAAGTTTCTCGTTTAGAAGATTTTTAATTAAGGATATTCTGTTTTGAAATTTTAATGAGCTAAAAAATAAATCTCGACATTTAACTGTGGTAACCCTTCAGTTTTCTAACTCACGCGGGATTGGGTCAGTTTGACCGAGGATGTATCACGCCCTTGTGTGCCGGCGTGAAGTATCAGTTTTACGCTGCTGTGCTTCGTCTTATCGATGGTGACGAGGAATTCCATAGTAGTCTTCAGGGGTGTCAACGCATTTTTACTTATCCAGGATAAATGTCACCATATTTAAAGTTGACACATAATAGGAGACATTTTTGGCATGGATAGGTTGGCTCGACTCGGGAAGGACTACGTTCTCACGGAGTATCAGCGTAAAATAATATAACGATGTATTTCGTTTGGTTAATGTCGGGATATGAATTTTTTTATGGCTGATAGTCACTGTTAGCCCTAGGGCTTTTACAGCTTCACCGGGTTGAAAGGTGGCCGAGTGCTTAGGGCACTCAGCCAAGACCTTTATTAGTGGGTAACTTCCATAAGGGTTTCCGATAGGGAGCCCCGGCTTGGACCGTTACCCTGGGCGCGAAAGCAACTGACTCGAGGATGCCCGAGAAGGCCGAACCTCGGCTCGGTCAGTGAACTGTCACTTCTGACGGATTAAGCGGGATATGAAGAAACTTATCGTGATAAGGTATTTTATCAAAGGCGTTAGGGGTTGACAACACATCTATATTAAGATTCCTTATAAAGAACGGATATGGATGTCAGTGGCCTCAGGTTTGTATGCTCGTTTTTTTAAATAAAAAGCAGAAGACTTTTCCAAGTAAAACACAATAGAAAGGTGCCATATTTAAATAAGGCACCCACTATATGTGATACAAAATGTAAAACGGTGCATTGTTTTACACGTAAATGTAAACATTGAGTTAGTATCTGGGAGTGTTTTTAGTATCTCGCAGTGTTGGGAACATGTGTGCCCAATGAATATATGAATAAAGTACCCCCGGTACTATTTTTCAATTTTCCGGAACAATAGGCCGGCGAATGGATAACACCTATTAACATACCGTTGCGGGTTTCGCTTAGGCGTGTATATTGATTGATGAAGTGGTATTTGGGGGAGATCTTACGTACATATACACTTACTAACACAAACATTCAAACATCTTTTTAATACAATATTGGTGATTACACGCTCACCATTCGTCTGATGGTAAGAGGACGGCCCATAATATCTGGATGAGTATCCATCGAAAAAGGCCACAATTGAGAACCGAGACCAAATTCCTGTGATTGAATCTCCGGAACCGAAATATCTCCACATGAAACACAGTGCTATGCTGCTTGCATGTTATGTGATATGCTTTTTATATTGTTGATGACACAGTTCAACCATTGTTCTAAGTGATCTCCGGGGCCAGTAAATCGACATATATCCTCGATAAAGAATCATAATTCAGATGCGTTAAGACTGCTATGGAATGCCTGTAATTCGGTTCCTAGATCCTTACAATCACAGGTGTGAAGGCGTGGTCTTTACCCGGTCGAGTCATTCATGTTGCATCTAAAAAATCATAAAAAATCACACGTGTATTCCAATTTCAAGATAAAGTTTCAAAAATAATTTCAAGGTCTTTAAAAGATACCCTCCTGGGGGGAAGACGGTTATGTGGGATTTGGAAACGACCCCTGATCTCCAACGAAACGCATCTATCATTACATAGCACTCTATCGGTGCTACGGTAACCCGGGACAGCTCCGCGCTGCCGTCCTAATCGGTTTCGCTATCCTGAACGATCCTGATCGCCCGCGAACTCGTAATACAATTTTGGTCGCCTTATGCAACAGGTAAGGGGGTGTCATAGCCTCATTTTAAAAGCCCTTAGTTCCGGGCTGAGGCCTGAAGAAGAGACAACCTATAGAAAACCTAAGTCATGTTAATGATTTTAACTATATTCCACCGCTTAGGAAGCGCATTTATAGGTTCTCGCAGTATACTCTTACAGTATATACCTTCAACGTTTCCATCTCCACTTAAGAAAGATCTCGCACAATATTAATACTCTTAGGAAGATAAACATAAAATCCAGAAATATAAGAGCGGTGCCTACATATTTCGTCTACCCCTCATAGAAAAAATAAGCGTAAAGAAAAATATATGCGTATAAACGGATAAATGTAACGGCTTTAGAGGAAAGCTGTAATATATTTTTACGGGATTTCGACGATTTTATAAAGTATAACATGTTTTTCTTTCTTCACTGTTATTATAATATTACATAGAATTTGTGTTATTGATCTTGCCTCTAAATATCGTGAATCTTCTTGCTGCATTTGTTAACGATACGACCGCTTTGAAGTCGAACGGGACATTCATATTCGTGTATAAGAAAAGAAATTGGGTTGAATGAATAAAAAAGGAGCACAAAACCAATGAATAGCCTGATCGGCTGCGCGTGCGCCGGACACGGATCGTTGAACCCGATTTTGTGCGTGCAGCGCCATCTTTTGACGAATAGCAGAACTTTGTTTAGATGCATTCAATTTGAACCAAAAAAATTGGAAATCGTTTTCGATTCGATGCGTATTTTTTCAATGTACACATATTTCATACTTTTAATGGTTTCACATTAATAATTTTGACTATAACGACAATATTACTATAGTAGTGCTTACACTTTTCTTAAAGGCTGGCAACGCATTTGCGGCTTCTCCGATGTGGCAGTGGTGAACACTTGCCGACATAGCTGATTATCCGTTTGCCATTTATTACAATATAAAAACACAATTATAATTACAATAAAATAAGAAGTTCATTGCATCTGTATTAAAACTGATAGTAAAAAGTAATAACATGTAGTTTTTTCGATTTCTTAATTCACCTAAATGTGTGTACAGTCTGCGAAAATAAACGTAGAAATCCACCATTCAGCTTTTGTCCGTGATCTATCTCCTAGTACAAGTAGTTTCGCTTAGTTGGATTGGTTTACGGGAATTCTCTAAAAAGTTTACTATTTTTTAATTTATTTCAATAATTCATGTGTAATTATTACCAAACCTGTTAAAATTTATTTTAGTATTTTTATTTCTACAATATTCTGAGGAATTTTACTTATATTATGCATTTCTTTTGGACAATAGCAATACGCATCGAGAAACAAAACGTTTTTCGAAATCTATTATGAATTTAGTATTCATTACATATAGTAAATGGGTTTGCTATAATTCAACTGAAATTACGCAGCATATTTTATTTTGAAACGAAGTGTGATAAGCAAGCACACTTCACCTGTGTTCATCGCCCCTACTTTGGTGTCGGAAGGGGAAATCATGCTCGTGGGGGAAGACAGTTATGGGGGGATTTGTACCCATTAAAACCCACTCGGTGGTGACCGTTAGTGGATTGAGATTGCTCCGGCATCTTCGGTTGTTCACCTATAATGTTAATTATTCTTATACACACGCAACGTTAGCTCAAGCCGTCAACATTGTGTAAATATAAGCTTGTAAATTATTGCGACAATCTTCGGCAAGACTTTCTTCTTACAGATTAATTCAGACGAAATTTACTTTCAGATTGTTTACACATGTTTTCGCACAGAAACGGGCTACAACATGTCGAGAAATTTGTTTCCGTTTGCGATCACTTCCCTTCGTCAATACGAGAGAAAATATTAACGCAATTTGTACGAAACTGGGAATATTGACAGTGATGATGTTTAGGAAAGAGAAGTCAATCGTTTGATATCCTTCTGACTATGATTGATTTTGGAAGTAGAGCCACGTTGCAGGTTATTTCCGGTTGCACAATGAATGGTTCGTCTCGAACTGGGGAAGGACAACGCCCTCACAGTACATCAGCGTAATATAGTAACATAACGCTATCAGTCTTTAGGGTTGACAACGCATCTGCATCTTGTATCCTAGATGGAGCTAGCGTGAAGACGATGGATGTGTATGTATGGGGTGTGATAATGCCTTACCATCAGGTGAACGAGTGACGGCTGCGTGGTGTAGTGTGACCTGGGTTTCCAAGGGGGACAATATTTGTGTATCTCAAATTGTAGCTTTTCGGGTTTGCGTGTATTGTATGTATTTTATTTTATTTATTCTTTATGTTCCTTAAGCAACAGGTTTATAAGGGCGGACTTAATACCCAGTGGCATTCTTTACCTGTCAACCCTGGGAGTTCGAGATAATATGTTGGTAGGCATAAAAATAAAAAAAGGTTAATTAGAAAAAAATATCAAATTATACATAGATACACATCAAAATAATACACAACGTAATAAATATAAATAATAATATATACATAGCAATATAAGTATATACATCATCAAAGGTGTCATTAGTGACACCAGTGATGATGAGACGGAAAAATCGATTCCGATTAAAAAAAATCATATTTTTAAAACGTTTTATTACATTATTTACGCTCCATAATGTTAGTAGCTAAATGAAACGATAGTTTCATAAAAAAACTTTGCCTTAAAAAAACCTGCAATGAAACACAAAATCAAAAACAGCTGATGCTCGGGCTCTCAACGAACGCCCGGGCACGGCGCGGCTGCGCCGGCAGCTAGCGATCGCTACAAATACTTATTTAAAAAATTTTTTTAATCACTTATTACTGAACTGATCTGAATAGATCGTACATAACTGAATACATCAGAATAATAAACATAATTACACGATGTTATAAAAAGCATGAATCTTTAGGATTCTAGAAATCTAGAGGAATCGAACCCGGTACTTAGTATAATAAACCGGTGAATTCGAAAGAAAGTGGCTAGGTAAAGACTAGCATAGTGGCAAAGTAGATAAGTTAGTTATTCAGACAAATGTTGTATATAAGTATTTGTGCGATCGCTAGCTGCATTCGTTGATCCGAGCATCAGCTGTTTTAGATTTTGTGTTTCATTGCTGGTTTTTTTTTGTAATGTATTTTTTATGGAACTATCGTTTCATTTAGCTGAACTAACATGATGGAGCGTAAATAATGCTAATAAAATGTTTTAAAGATATGATTTTTTTTAATCATGAACGATTTTTTTTCCGTCACATCATCAAAGGTGTCAGTAGTACTCTCGTCTGTCTTTGTTTTCAGAAGCGGTCTCCTAATACACAGTGTATATATGCATATATATAATATATGTATATATATATATATATATATATATATATATTATATATATGCACGAGCACACTGGTCGTGGTAAAGTGGTAGAGCTACACTTCGATTTGTTTCTAGCTGCAGAATGAATGGGTCAGCACGACCGGAGTAGGACCACGCCACAGGGTACCATCGTAAAATAGCAGCGTAAAGTTGCCGTGTGTTTCGTCTGGTATATATAAAAAAATACTAACAAAAACAACAACAACAATAACAATTATTTTTCAATCGCATTAGAAGCGTAAATAGCCTAATGGTTTCGGGTACGGTCTGCGAAGCTTAAATTCGTAGATTGGAATCCGCCATTTGACTATTGTCGTGGAACCTAGGGTAAAGATTTAAGCTTAGCTAGGAGCAATTAACAGCAATGTTAGTGATATAAATAGCATTGCTAACATTCTTAAAAAGAAAACTTTCCCTTAACCCCAACTAAACGCTTGTCTTGGGAGGATGGTCCACGACAATGACGGATCCGAATCACGACCTTATGTTTCGTTTGAACAAAACCGCCTACTGGCGCCCTAGTTTTACTAACGCTTAACTATTTCGGTCGTACCTGTGAATTTTTCATTATTATAAAACCAACTAAGAATGGTTGGATTCACCAAGTGTTTGAGTAGCCTTCATCGATATAAAAGAACTAATTAGATCCTCAACTTAGCGATTCTTGCTCCTACCTAATTAAGTCACAACCTAATTCTGAGATACTTCACATTTTTATTGAATTGAGTGTGACAATCGAGCACTTTATGATGAGTGATTATAGTGGTCCATCACATCCATCCTCGCGTAAGGAATCGTAATGCGAATACGTTGTCCCCTTAGCCCGGTCAGCACCAGTCGTAATACAGCAGCGTTGTGCTGATGCTGGTCTTCTGTGAGGGTGTAGTCTTTCCCCAGTCGAGCCGAGCCATTCATTCTGCAACCAGAAATAAACTGGACGTGGAAGCCGTCACATCACCGTTACATCAATCTTACGACATATTTACCTCTAACAAGCACGTTAAATCCGGCAACCGTTACTCCCAAGAATAAAACTCAAAATCCGCTACACATAAATCAACATATCTTTCGAAGAAGATGGAGAGGTCATCTACAAATGGACGTTTGTAATCTTGGATAATCTCCACTCTGCTAGGCTAGAGATTAGTGTGACCGACACTCGAACTGTCAATCAATACTGAACCGCATCCGGAGTAACGTTGAACCGTTTCGTATCTTAGTATTCGGAAAGGTGTGCGTAGACGACATACAGAAAAAGAAAATGCTTCTAACGTAACCATAATAAATAATCGGCTTTTTTTTAATTATTGAATTGAAGGTGACAACCGAGCGGACTGTTAACCTATTGATGAGCGATTCCTGTGGCCAAAGATTCATTCTTCTACTATAAGATATCATAGTGCAGGCTTATTATCCCCGAGGACTAAGAAATTCCTCGTTATCAAGGCTCAGTTATGTGGCTTATGCAAAATATATTGAATATATATATATATATATATATATATATATAAAGTATTTACTTTGATACAAGTAAAGCGAATTGTCTAAAACACAGATATTCCCATGTCCCAAACAGTTACAGTTGTATCTTAGGTGCTTTGTTCGAAACACAATTTGAATACACAAAACAAACTTGACCAAAACAACCGGTTTGTACTACTGTACGCTATGACCTATAAATCTCCCACATTGATCACTAAGTACGACTTAGTTCTAAACCAGTTGTGCTAAATTTGATTCCAGCTCACAGCTTTGCACCGTTCCATAGTTGTGGTTCGCACGTGTTCGATCTAGTTTGCGTACTCGTAGATAACCACCAGCCAAGAAAATAAAGTTATGCTAGTAACTCAATTTATTATAGGTTTTTATAGATTTATAATTATTTTTTTAACATTGATTATATACCTATTATATTTATTTATTTTTTCTCTTATACTCTTTTCGTTGTTAAGTTTTTTTTAATGATATAATGTTGCCTGGATACGTAGGTTTTAAATAATAAGTTTCTATATATATATATATATATATATATATATATATATATATACACCTGTAAGGGCAAATCATTAATATTTAGTAACCATAAACTATAAATGTAAAATCTATACATATATAATTACTTGACCTGATTGACCGATTTAACAAGCGCCTACAAACTTGGAGTTTTTAGAACTTAATTCGGTAAGCATTCACAAAGGAAGGATTTTTGGAAATTTCACTCTCTAAGGAGATGAACGGTTGCATCGAAGTCCGTGCGAAGTAAGAACCACAACGTACGTACTATATTGGCGTTTTTCAAAATTTGAATGGCGAATTAGGCTAAAAAGCTTAAAGTTTGAAGTTTCTTATATAACGTTTAGGAAAAATATTATAAATGTGTTTACATGTCATTTCGATAGATGGCATTGTGCACTGTTTCTGAATGTCGCTGTGTTTTCGTTACATTTTGACAACTCAAAACACGAGCCTTATTTTAATATACAGGGAACCGGATACTGAGTGATAACGAACTTCATATCATACCATCGGAATGATATCGTCCACATCTATTTTAGTGCTAGCAATAATCCAAGCTAAGATCGTTGTGCTGGGAGATAGATCACGTCAATGATCAAATGGTAGATTTAACCATTAGGCTATTGGCGCTTTTGTATGTTGAAACTTTGTTGATTATGGATGTGTCTATAGGCTGTGTTGTACTCTCAATTGTCAACTTAGTTTCATATTAAACATGATAGATACTTAGACAAGATTGCCAATAATTTGTTTTATAAATTTCCAAAACGCACTCGTTAATAACGTCGCAAAACCTCAATATGTCCACAATTCGTCCGCCTTGCATTACTAAATAGGAAGGATGATAATGAACGATCCAAGAGCTGTCTACATTTGTAACTGTCAACAGATTCTGTCCTTATTTTTGGGAGAGGATTCGGGTACGGCGCGTGAGATCACTTTACATAATCCTCCGACTTTATTTGGTGCCTTTAAATATTGTGCGGGGGCAATCGTTTGGAAAAGGGCTTCTATTGACGGAATATTCCTTATTCATTATGTTTATCTGTAACAATTGCTTCGGTTTGCTCATTCTTGAATTCATTTATCTAGAGTATTAATGTAGAGAAAGGACCGTCGTAGGTTAGTGTATAAGCTCTAGTTTTGAATTGCACGGTACGTAAGAAAACAAGAGTTAGATCTTTGGTACCGGCACCCCTGAAAAGCATCGTCTGAAAACTTAACAATGAAAAAAAATAAAACGAATATAGATGTCATGTCCGCCAATCTCTAGTAGAGTCGCGTGATGGAAAATACTCCAATACACATGGTATATCTAGAGAGGCCAATGGCTAGTAGTGGAAAATGTCTAGTTGTTACTTTAGTTTTAATTTCTCGTTAATGCAGACTATCTTATTCTTCTACTAGTCGAAAATATCACAGGTAGAGTCAGAAGATCTTGTAAAACTCTTCGTGCAGCCCATAACACTAACATCACACACTACACCACGTAAGAATCATAATGCATATGTTTCTATATAATATTAATTTATTTTTTGATAAAGATGGATCATCAACAATATTATTTTGTACTAGTTGTTGCCCGTAGCTTCGCATGCGTAGATACCTAGCCTCCCTCTATACCTTTTACTATATACCCTGCCGGCCAAAAGTTTAAGACCGCACATAGACAACATAATTATCCATCAGTTGTAATAAAATCCCATAGGATAAATAAAATAAATGCACATCTGTATATTCTATTGTTAGATTCGAAAATTTAATTTCAAGATCGTCTACGCTCGGGAAGGCCGAGGGCTACCACGTGTAGTGAATATAATTTCATTGTTGTTACCAGCAAGCGAAATAGACGCTTAACAGCACCAGAAATCCGTGTTGAAGTAAACAAAACCCGAGTTAAACCTTTATTATTGACTACAGTAAAACGGCGACTGAGAGATACGAAGTTGTATGGTCGCGTTGCCGTTCGAAAACCTCTGCTAAGGCCGCAAAACAAGAAAAAACGGATGCAGTGGGCTCTTGTCCATCGAGATTGAATTGAAGAAGATTTTAAAAAAGTGCTTTGGACAGATGAATCCAAGTTTGAACTATTCTGTTCAAAATTATGTATTTCTTTACGCTTTTAAAGTATATTGTTTATCAATCAATGTTCTATTAGATGATTAAACAGGTTAATAAAACATTTAATATTTTATTGGAGTTTTACTTTATTTTCCTACTTTAATTAGTTAGTTTTGTCGCCCTGGGAAACTGAGATGGAATGCCTCCTCACCAGTAATTAAGGTCTCCGGAACTCTGCACTCATCATACGAGGGACAGCAACAATATGCTGCTAATTTACGCTGGTGTTTTGTGAAGGGCGTTGGTCCTATTCCGGTTGAGCAGACATTCTGCAGCGTAGCTCTACCGCTGTTTACAATTTTAGATTCGTCTAATTTCATCCAAATTTCAATCAAGCTGTGCATGTATTTAGCCATATATACGTATATATGTATATGGCCGAAATACAAACCTATCTCCTACGGTTCGGTTCTATGAAAATTACACTATACTTTGAAGCAATAAATGACCGGACAATTGGCTGTTCGATTGAATTAACAATCGGCGCATCTGTCTACGTTGCTTTGGAATTATGAAAATCGTTTCACTGAAATCTTTAAAAATATGGTATTCATTTAGACCAGTCTTTTTAGTAAAGTTTGTTGATATTTCTTTTGATTTTCTTAAATTGGTTTTAACTAATTTATCATATTACTAATTAAATGTTATGAATCTAATATATGTTAAAAACAATGTTATATACATGTATAAATCCCACGAATACCCATTTGTTGTCTAGTCCAAGACGTGGCTAATCTGCGAATTGGTTGAATTCATGTCTTCGAAATAAAATTTTAGAGTATTTGGCTGATATGGTAAGATTTCTCGAGATGTTTTCGTTCATCACTGAGTAAATTAGTAAAAATTTAATCCATCCGTTATCTATCGGCTCAATCTATCAGTTAATTCACGATTATATAAAAATATAATCCAGAAAACCTTTACGCAGATTGGAAAAGAAAATTTTGTAAGGTGTCTTACTTTTTTTTAATATTTTAGTAATAAATCAATGTATTAATTATAAAAAGTATGAAGTCAAATTTATCAGTACAATTACTGTTAAGTAAAATAAATGTTAAATTCAAAATCAATCGACGCGTTTAAAAAGAGACGGAATGAAATATTTTTCTCTGTTGCACACGGTTCCGAAATACCAGCCATAAATGACGACCAGTAACAAATGTGTCCACATTTAAAGAAACGTTTAATCCTATCTGAAATATTGACTAAGCCCTCGGCGAGAATAGATCGTTCGACACCGCAAGATTAAAATATCACATTAAGAATATTAACGTATCGTTATTTCTCGAATATAATTTCGGTGCGACGACGCGTAGCTTCTATAGTTATTGCCTTTTTACATTAATTTTTATTTATCTGATTCGTTTAATTTAATGAATTACGATGCCTGTTTATATTCTGTGTACACACTTTTTTACAACGCATCAAACTACATTTGAATAGGATTAAAAAAAAAAACTAACAATCCGGTTATGCACTCCAACTAAGCTTAAATGCTTGTGCTAGGAAGTGGTTCACGACAACAGTGTAATGACGTATTTGAACCTTAAATTTCGTTACCGTAAACCATTAGGATATTGACGCTTCAATTATGGCAATGTTTTAGAGTCACGTTGCCACAACGTTACTTCTACACAAGGCACTGCACACGCATTAGATTACTTGATTTTAAATTGTATACTGCGCATGCACGAGTTATCTTAATAAAATAATTATTGTATATTGCGCAGGCATGAGATTAATTAATCAAAATTTTACTTCAACGCGCCTACATGACTTAATTTTCTTAATTAAAAAAATGTAATAAACATTATTATTATCATTAATATGTAAAACAAATTTCAAAGAATGAAATTAGATTTTACATTTAGATCTTGAATTAAACTTAAAAATGTGTCGTTAACAACATTTAATTACAATTAACATTCAACATCTAGATGGTTGGCAATTTACCACTGAGAGTGCTTTAAGCTTTGTGGAATCAGCCGTCGCCAGCGGATACGACTTGGGACCTTCAAGAAAACGGCCTACACCGTTCTTAAAGGCCGGCAGCGACTCCTCTGGTGTTGCCTATGTTCATGGTCGACGGTAAGCATTTACCAGCAGGTGGACAGCTTGCTCGTTTACCAACTATTCTATTAAAAAAAAATCAATAGTAATTTGGTATGAGAAATTGGTATAAATCGATGTCACCTTTACATATTTATTGCATTGGATTTCGAAGCGTTACGGACAATATCTGCCGCCCGAGGCGCTGTACTATGGCCGTTATCACTAGTCCAATTTTTCCGGACTACCATTTTGCAAATGGGACATATTTTTTTGGAAGTAAAATTCTCCGGGAAATATTCGCGACACAGTAACCGTTGGCGGGAGGAGTTCGGACATATGGCGATATGTCAACCGCCCTGACAAACCGCCCGCGGGCGACTTTTGTGTTTTTTTGTCGGCGCAAACATTATGTAACAGTAACTTAAAACGTAATTTTTATTCGGTATAACGTAGACTTTTTTTAACGCGAACGCCACCCTATGCCGAGGAGGATTTATACGTTTAAGTTTTTTGTCGGCACGAATGTAATAATGTTCTCGTTTTAATAGAAACTTAACGATATTGCCTTCACTTGTATCAAAGTTATTAAATTGGGTAATGGTTATATATTTATGCGAATATTACACACTGTATAGAACTAATTATTAGTAACTTTTATGTCCTAACGTTTCGTGTGCTTTGCGGCTCTCGTGGGCGCGGGTAAGACTGATATTTGACGTCCAGATGTCAGTAAATTTGAACGAACGTCAGCTTTTAATTATTTATTTTTCTACATACATATTTGTACATTACTACATATTTGTATTATTTATTTCTTTAATTTGGGACATCTTCAGTGCTCACTGAATAATACTTGTTTCTAGTATTAGCATGAATGGATCGGCTCGGCTCGAACGTGCAAGGATCACGCTCTATCAAAATATTCTGCTGTGTTTTTGAGTGAGTGTTAGGATCCGGAAAATGGTCACAGGCGACGAGCTATTCCATCTCAGTACTCAGGAAATACAATGCAAAAGTTTTATTCCTTTATTGTGGGTGTCGTCGTCCGTAATGAGAGTACGTGGATGCTGCGTTATCGGTCCTCGATTCGATTCTCAATTGAGTAACAAAATTTATTTATCACAAATTTTTGGTTTTCGGTCATCTGGTAAAAATGAAGATACCCTTTGGTAGAAATCGATGTTTACGTTTACTTCCATATTATCGGGGGAAAAAACATAGTGTTCTCACAAAAAAATAAAAAAAATAAAAAAATAAAAAAATAAAAAAAATACAGGACTATATTTATTTACAAACATGCATAAATTTATTAATTAATACATAAATAAAAAACATATAATATATAATGTAAACATAAATAATAAATATATATACACCACACATTAAAGATAACATAACATTTTATATTCAATGGATAAAGATAAGTAGTGTTCCTTCACAAAGTTTTTAAATAACACAACAGTCCTTGTGGATTTTAATATTTCACAAATAAGTATTTGCATGTACAATGGAGGTCATGTGCGGGTTGAACTCTGTACCTTATGCTCGAATCACAGTCCTATGATATGCTTCTAGTCGACATCGAACACGGATAGGAAGATATCATCTTCTGGTTATTACTGCGAGGTTTTCAGATATATATATATATATATATATAAATCCGGTCTCCGGATCCCTCAACAATTATTGTTCCGCGGCTGGGAATCGAACCTATGACCCGGGACGCAGCAGTACTCTAATATCAAACTACACAAAATGTTGAAAATAAAGTCTGTTCGGTTGTGAAGTACGTCTGAAGGTCATTCGGCATATGTATTAGATAATGTATAAGTAAGTTGGGACAAAAGGGTTTTAAAAAAGGGTTTTAAGCAAGGTCGAAAGCTTTTCTTACTGGCAGTTGTCTGTTCTACATAGGGAATCTACCTAAACGTTCAGTATATAGAAAGGAAAACCTAAAAGCTTTTTAAATCTGTTATTCGCATAGTCAAATATTATAATTACTTTGAAGTGTCAATAGTCTAATGGTTTAGGGTACGATCTACGTAACTTAAACAATGTAGGTTCGGATCTGCCTATCGAAACAGCGCAGGCATTAATTTTAGTGCCACTTCTAGGATACTTTAAAAAATACTCATATCTAATAATATAAAAAATACTCTTATTTGAAATTGTAGCAAACCTGCTCATACGTCAAACTACGCGCGTAATTTTAACGCATATCTATCACAGTACGGTACTCTTTTTTTTAGGTGACAAACGAGAACATAGATAATGATGGTATTCTGTAAATTTCCCGATGTAGACACAGCGTGGATATACCGCCTACCAAAAGTCGACCCAATCATGTGGAAACTAACTAGGTACGTAATCAAAAGTCAGTGTAGAAAATAAAACACATAAAACATACAACAAGATAAAAGTTAAATTTGTAACATACAACTTATACAAATATACATAGCTATCATATAATGATATATGTTACATTCCCCTTCTATTATAATAAATACTAAAAAAGGTACGAGTTTCCTATGTTCACCTCAAGTTATACAATGTATCTTATAAGTTCCTTATTCTAATATCACGTTATAGTCACAGTTCAGTAAAGGTTTTTCTTTGTATATTTTTTGTGTTGTATTGTGGGTAACGAGCACGCAGTTCAAATGATGGTTAGTGATTCCGTGGGCTCGTGACATAGACATTTTGACCTTGAGAATAATAACTAAGGATCTACTAATATCCGGATCCTTACATTCACCACACGAAACACAGCAGCGTTATGATGTTATTTTTTTACTAATTGTATTCTCTGATGACTTGATCCTTCCCTGGAGGAGCAACTTCAGCGTGAATACTGTTCTCTTTCTATTCCCTTCTGTAATAGTTGTTACTAAATTATCGTGTCGTATCAAATACCCAAACAATTTAGCTCTATCACTTTTAAAATTCTTCTCTTTTCATTGAACATTTTTAATACTTCATTGTGTTTTTTAGTTTATATAGCTTCTCGTACAGCTAGTAATTCAAACAGCACTGTAAATTAGGTTAAAGATAAATACGAGGTTTAATGGTTTAGGTTACTTATGAGTAATGCGTAACTTATGATCGTAGGCTCGAATCCGCCATTCGATTATAGATGTGTTTCTGGCACAAGCGTGTTAAGTCTAATTCGAGCGGACGCAAATGTTGGTAATTTTAATAGCAATACTAAAGAAAAACTCATATAAATGACTAATCACTAATGAACTCATATTAAACCAGCATTATAAACAATATCGGCGAACGTGTAACTGTAAAAATCAGCGTGGAAATCGGCATTCGGTTACTGCGCGCCGTAACGAAATTCCCGAAGCACTTGCATCGTAAATTTACGGCCCACAGGAGGGTAAGTTGTGTACTTTAGTGCGGTAAGCTTATGCCGCACGGGTCATGTCACGAGCGGTCAGCGTGCATGCGTAATTACTGCATGATGCATCACCAATGGGTATTCGTGCTGCAATATGCAGTAATTACGACACGACCGGGGAAAGACCACATCATCATAAAATATAATCGTGGTCGCTTATTGCTGCTGTTTCGTTTGCTGATTATTACTATTTTTTTATTTCTTTTTATTACATTGAGAGTAATAAACGAGCACACAATTCAATTGATGCCAAGTGATTCCTGCGGCCCATGACATTTATCCTGGGCAAGTAATCATAATACAGATGCGTTGTAACCCTTGAGGACTGAGGCGGAATGCCTCGTCACCAGTAATAAAGGTCTCCGGATCCCTACACTCACCAGACGAAACACAGTAGCATTATGCTGCTATTTCACGCTGGTATTCTGCGAGTGCGTGGTCGTACTCCGGTCGAGCTAACCTATTCATTCTGCAGCTGATTTAAGCAATCCTGTTACTTGTGGGGAGGCATCAGATCTGAATCCTTGGGGTTGGCAACCCATGTGTGTATCTTGAATCTTTGTTGTTGGGCCGCACTAATTATTTATCATCAGGTGAATTATTTATTAACGTAAATTGGTCTTACGTGTGGTCGAACGTACTTTTAGGCACTATATAAAGGAAATATGTTTGGCACTATAACATTGTAAAGTATTATTAATAATATTATTAGATCATGACATGAATCTAATTCTATTCAATAAAATACTTCATAAAATGGTTAAACTATAGATAACATATTGCTCAAATTCTCAGTCAGGAGCCGAGTCATGACTGTTGGGCCTTAACCCCAAGAATCACTCGACCATCCAAAGCTATACTACATTATTGCTTCAGGTTTATCGGAAGACAACTATACTATTAGGTAGATTGTCTATATTTGCGTTAATCGAGCTGAAAGTGGTAACGATCTTTAAAAGATCATCCTTATGTTCCGGGGGGGTGACTGAATTATGATTTCCCAACTGTCTCTAAATGCTGGTGTCATGGGCCACAGGAATCACTTACCTTATATTATAAATATAAAATCAGCAAATGCAGTGTAGGGTGACCACCAAGGAATAGAACAAAGATATGTAGGTCAAGTCTTGCAGGACTTCATTGAGTGCTTTTCAATGACCGGCTCACATGGTTAAATAAGTAGAACTTTATTTATTTATACTAAATTTGATTGAAACTTGATGATTGGTTACATTGATCAGTACTTGAGCGGTCCTTTTACGGAAAAATTGCTCTCTTTCAAAGTCATTCTAATATAGGTATATATATATATATATATATATATATATATATATATATATATATATATATATATATATATATATATATATGTACTGATATACGAATTGACTATGGTGTAAAAATAACACACTTTAGTGTAAAAATAAGTCAAAGTCAACTCTTAAAGCTCATCACTTGTACCACACATCTTTAATGTACACTCTAGGTCGTCACACAAACTACCGGTCCGCTCTTAGACCACAACGATAGCGTTCCAAACAAAACATGGACGTATTCATTTTCAATACATGGCACTATCCGACATTAGGGCCAATATTGTTCGTAGATTTTCCAGTTAAAACGCAAAACGACTTATTTTATCACATCATCAAGTTCAAGAGATATAGTAACGACGTCTTTGAAATAGAATTGGCTTGTCTTAAAGGCTGGAAACGCACCTGCGATTCCTCTGGTATCGCCGGCATGTCCAGGGGCGGCTACGATCACTTTCCATCAGGTGAACTGCTAGGACCAGGTCCATCCAATTGCCCGTATTCAATCAAGAACGGCACGAATCGTTGACGACCAGGTACTTTCCAATCGGCATGATTCACTACCATTGCTGAGATTCTAGAGTAAATGTTGCATCTATTAAATAATTATATCATATATATATTAATCTACTAAATATAAATAATTTGATAATTTATTTCACACCTTTTATACAAACAATCATAATTTTCCTTCCAAGATCTTTATTACTAGTGACGAGGCATTCCATCTCTGTCCTCAAGGGTGACAACGCATTATGATTCCTTGTCTAGGTTGATGTCATGGGCCGCAGGAATCACTTAAAATTTATGATATATAGAAAAAAAGTATCAGTTTCAGTTTGTATTAAAACTGTATCTCTGTATTTTATGTTAAATGTGTGTAAGTGTAAGATGTATATATTAATATATGTACTAAGCAAACTATATATATTTTGAGAATTTTTAATAAAAAGATATCAGAAGTGATGATCTTTGATAAGTTTTATTTAGTATTGTAATTTATTCAAGTGTATATTGATACCTGATAGATTACATATGGCTGTTAAGTCTCGATCCGTAACTTAACCACACGAGTCGTTCCCGAAATATCATTCGGGAGAACTTTAAGTTTTGCTAATTCCAAGTTAAGCCGCCTCTTATACCGGTATTATAGAGTTAAGTGTAATATTAGGTAAAGTTGAAAGATTAAATTCGGTTCGTGAATTTAATTCTAAACTAGCTAAATTAAGCACTTAAATGGTACTTTTACAAGTATATATATATATATATATATATATATATATTTAAGTGGTGGAGACACGTTGCAATGAGACTTTCCATCTCAGTCCTCAGGCGTGAGAAAGCATCTTAAAAATCATCACCTTTTGTTTTAAACTGTAAAGAAATAAAATTATATTATATATATATATATATATATATATATATATACATATATAAATATATATTTACATATATATATTATAGTTATAGTTATAGTTTCATATAATAATAATATAATTTCTATTCAATACTGCGCATTTACATTATATATTAATATAAAAAACTATTTTTAATACGTTGTAAAAAAGACGAGTTATTAACAGAGTAGTATAAAAGAATATCCTATTAAATATTAATCTATATATGCATTTCGAATCGTTCGCAAGATATCCGAGGCGTTCAGTTTAAAGAACCTTGATTCGACGCCCGATTTCCGGCCGAATTTGACGCCGGACCGACCCAGCGACTCTATCCTGACCTATATATCTACGTCTTCTGATATTTTTCCGTATTTCCACTACTTTATTTCTACTGCGATAATATTGTAACATGTATTCAAATACTGAACTCCTACATATTTCCACATGCACTCTTGAGTATTTTCGATTGCTTCCGAGTTTGATAATAAATTGTTTATCTTGACAGAACTTTGTACGATTACATATGTTAAACTATTATAAGTGGACCCTTATAAAGTGAACCGTGGTAGCTCAGTGTATAGACTTCCCTTTAAATGCACGGCACGCGAGCAAACCGAGTTCGATCCCCGTTGCCAATACCAATTTAATTGTTAATTACAATTTTAAATGCCGATTTATGCCGTGCTCGAGGGAAAACGTGGACAAGGACATGCAGGTTGCATATCTAGGGAATAAATAAAAATATGTATTGATGAAACTTATCCCAGTTGTGGGAATTATATATATTTTTTACTTAAAATACAATTATTGAAAATTTTGTTAATAATAACATTAAGGTTTTATCAATTCTAAAGACATGATTTTATCGTAGAACTGTGTTACTTAACTAAAAGTTTTTAGTTAGTTATGTACATAAATCAAATAAATACATATTTTCATAAAAAAAATGCTTTACTAAAATTGAAGTAACTCCCGACCGAATTCAACGCTTGGGGGCTTGAAATAATAATTATAATAATTAGTATTTTTTTTCTTTTTATTTGATTAAGTTTATATTACATTCGTTGGGCTCTCCAAACATAACTGATTAATAATAATATCATGAAATAAAATTTCTTAGATATACTATAAAACATAATCCGTATCAAACGTATCCGTTGTTTTTTAATATTGATTTCTTTTTGCTTACAGCTTTTTTTTGTTTTTATTTGCCTTAAAATGGCAATTTAATATAACATATTATGCAACGAATACTTTCTCCGAGTAGAATACCACTGGTAGTATATTTCTAAATTAACGTAATGCATTTTTTTTATCTTATCTTATTTTATTAAACAAATCACGTATTAGGTCCTCATCCCGTACCTACCGGGACCTGACCGTCCGAATTCGACGGCTATCCCGAAAGTGTGACTTCTGGCTCCCCCCTCTCCCCCCCTGCGGAATGACGCGCGGCGCGGGTTGGGAAGTGGGATATTGATCGCCCCCACTTCGGGCGCCCTCGGCACCATCCGGCCGACTTCGGGCACACTTGGTGGCCACACTTGCGGCGGTCTTCTCCGGTCACTTGGTGCCAACTTTGGAGTTGATTGAAACTTTAATTAGGACAAGGTTATCGGTCGCCTAATTCGTCTCGCAATTAAAACAACTACCGACGCGTAGGTGAGTTTCACCGGCGCGGAGCAAGTTCGGAGCAAGACTCTGTAGAGGTCCTAAGTTATTTCATTAAATGTCAAAGCTTGCACTTTCCGACGCTTTCCTTAACTTAAACTTAAAAGATATGTTATCAACTATCAAGTAAACTTTAAGTCGTAGTTCCAAATCCACCATTCGACTATCGTCGTGGGCCATCTTCCAGCACAAGCATTCTAACACAGTTGGAGCAGTTAACCGGAAGTACTGTGAATACTAACTTATACGATTTTTGTTGCGTTTGTTTTTAATGTTTTTATTGCGATGTTTCGAGTGTATTACAGCACTTGTACGCAATGTTATAAGTAAGTTATCCGTACGATAACGTACTGATTTGTAAGTTTTGAAGGAGACCAATAGGTTATTTATTTTAGACAAACTTAGACTTAATAATTAAATATACATTAGGCAACGCTAGATGTAACAAAACTATCAGTGGAGACCCTTATAGTAATAATATCATAATACCAGTGGGTGAAGAGGCTTCAGGCATCTTAGTCTTCAGGGGTCAAAATGCATCAGCATTATGATTCCTTATCGAGGATCGATGTGTCATGGAAACAGGAATCGCTTACCATCAAGTGTTCTGTTTATATCTTCAATAAAAAAATCAAAATTTAATTATATATCATCCCTACTTTTATGTCTACTGATCTAGTATCACAAATTTCACTTTATTTTAAATGTTAACAGTTGTTTGTTTTATTCTGCTGTCTGTTTAAATGTTCATCCGTTTTGGCTGTAATATTTACTCATAGTAATGAATTGTTATATATTTAAGAGCTGTAAATAATAAAATAAAATAAAATAAAAACAATGAATATTTAGAAATAACATCAAAACAAAATTGTAATAATTGTTTTATTTGTAAACATTGAATCGTCAATAGGCTAATGGTTTAGGGTACGGTTTGCGGAATTTAAGGTCGTAGGCTCGAATCCACAATTCGAATAGCGTCGATAAACATCTCCCAGCACAAGTGTTTTAAGTTTAGTTGGAGATGTTAACCGGAATGTTAGTAATGTTAATTGAACTGCTAGAAGTAATTCTTTAATAAACAAAAAAAAGATTAAGGGCGCCGTGACCGGCCGCTTGATCCATAAACGTATCTGATTCTTTGGGCGTTCTTAGACAGTTTGATTCATTTAGTTTTATGAGATGACCTTCGCCTATGCTCTTTTCATATACATCGGCCTCTTGGTGTAGTGGTTGTAACCTGATCTTAGTCAATACTGGCCTTGGGTTTAATTTCCAGTCGAGGAACAATAACAGTAAATCACATAACCTTCCTCCGATCTTATTATACATGCATCACATCCGAACAGTGAAGAGGACGAACGAGTGCTGTGCCTCTGTTTGAACTTCGCTTACGGCACTATGAAATATTCTGCACAGTTGATGACGATATAGTCGTGTTCGAAATACACCAGGAAGACAATTAATCAATATCAATATGTACTATGTGACGGTTCGCCGATGTAAACATATTCCAAATTTGATATTCCGAACTTATTCCGTGACACAATTGCCGATTTATGGAGTATTTTATTATTCATTATGTTGAAACGTCTATACTTAGTTGGTTGCTTTTGGTTGGTGTAAATGTATGTATAGTTAGTTCGTTATTATATTATGTTATATACCATTATATATTGGACTAGTTGTTGTCCGCAGTTTCGCATGCAGGCTTATTTTAATATACATATGTATATTAAAATGAGCCTCATAGTTTGGTGTAGTCAAAAAAGTTAAAAGTCGCGTAACGAAATCACATTGAACGCTTTCATATTGAAATTAATGCTTCTTCCTTCAAAACTGACGAACTTGCCACATAAATTTTCAACCCGCAACTCACACTAAGGGATAAATTTACAAAAACAAAAATTAACGCCGATATACGTATACATTTATTTCTAATCAGAAATTTATATGAAATTTCGTGTTTCTTACTTTGAAAATCACTGATTTCCATACGACCCCTCACCAAATTTCCAAAAACCCTTCCATAGTGGATGCTTATAACATAAAAGGCATCGACTGCCAAAATTTCAATTTGTAGCTCCAGCGGTTTAGGTTCGGCGTTGATGAATCAGTCAATCAGTCACGACAAATAATTAAGTAATTATAGATATATGTATAGATTGGCAACTAAGTTTTTGTCCATTTTATTTAAAGTTTTTTGTAATTTTTTCTGTATTATTGTTTAGAACTAAGTCTCCCACCGTTCAACAGTTTCAATACCTCGTTGGTACAAGTCATGGGGTTTCGAATCGATTAAATCTTCCTACTGTCTCATTTCTGCATTCAACGAAACTCCACGTATAATATTTTAAGGAGGTCAAAAGAGGTGGAAGTCCACATGAATAATCAGTATGCCAAATATATTTAATGACATGCGAAAACAACTTAGCAATCCTAATATATTTAAATATACTTTCATTTATTTATTTATCAAGTACAATTTTTGAAAGGTTTTTAACCATTAAAATAGTAAAGTACAGTAAGTCTATTTATCTAAATCCCACTGTTGGGCTTGGCTCTAGAGAGGTTGTTAATGGCATAGTCCACCATGTGGTTTCACTGCAGATTGGCGGACTATTTTCGAAATATTTTCTTTTATTATTACACTTCCGACATGCAAGTTCCCTGGTGATGTTCTTCATCGCCGAGTATTTCTGTTAAAAATATTGCCACTAAAGAAATTACAACAGCGGTTGGTTTCCACAAAGCTAACATTGTAAGTGCAGTGGAAATTTCGAATTGGCATCCCCTGACCTGTTTCTTTGCTTTATTTGCTTTCTTTGCTACTCCATACGGCTGGCTAAACATACTACATTCAAACGGAACGTTTTCATTTCGGCAACGCACCGGCGCATTCCGGTCGTAACCACCCGAATCCGCCCGGATCCGGATCTGGGTCAGAATACGCCCGCGCTCGTTTAATTGAAAAAGTTAAATCGGCCATTTTCGCGCGGGAATCGTTTCGCGTTCCCTCTTTTTTTTTAACTTTTTTTTGTTCCCTTTCCATTTTACAATTTCCACCATACGTCCCTGAATAGGACCACCGTTTTAAGAGAAATTTATGGTGACATCTTCGTCAATTGAATTTACTGACGGATTTACCAGCTGTTTCTGCTTATTTCCCTTATTGGATGTTTCGACGACTATATCTATTCTATTTACTTTGAACTTGTCAACAATTTAGTAAATTTTACAACCTGGCGCCCGAGAACTAGAGGCATAAAAAAGTTACATACCTTTTTAATTTATATTCTTGTATCGAGGGTGACAAACGAGCACACATTGCTTCTGATGGTAATAGATCCATATTGCCTTTGATACCCACATTCATCCTCGATATGAAATCATTAGGCAGATGCATTGTCACTCTTGAGAAAGAAGATGATAGACCTTGTACTAATAATAACGGTCGCCTTATCCCTAAGATCTTCAGGCGAATAACTGCAGTATTAGGCGATTATTTTATGCTTTTCACTTTCATACCATAGCGATACAAACTGCAACGATGCAATACCACAGTTAACATAACTTTTTAAATACATAAACCATACTCAATATTATTAAGATTTCTACTTCATTTAACGTTGACCATAATTTACTATGTTCGATGGATAATTTATAGTAGTATATACTATAAATTATCCATCGAATATTTTGAAACTTATAGCTTTTTTAATTGTAACGGTATTGAAATATATGTCACATTTGTATCAAGCTTTCGGTTGGCAGTTTTTTTTATGACGGCAGTTAGCGTGCGAGTCGAGTGTAAACAACTCATAAATTAACCCTGTGTAGACAAGTACACAATACTGATAGATGGACTGAGTAATGTAAACGAAACAACAAAAAAACATTTCCCATAGTGCGATCCATCGGTGGGCGGACGTGTTATTTGTTCGGTGGAATCTGCAAAATAAACACGTCAATTCGCATGAATATGAAAAAAAAGTAAATCGCGTCCACTGTGGGAATTTATTTGTGTAATCGATGTATCAAATTTTGTATTATTTTTAAACGATATTTGATCAGCCTCTACTTAGACGTTCACTCACCAATAAAACTATCATATTAGTTTTTATTTAGTTATTACACGGAATAAATGAAGTAAATGTACAATGTTAACGCAGTTACTACGATTTAGTGGTTGTAGGTTCGAAGTCATAGTGGCTTGAATATGTGGCAAGAATAATCGTAAACACTGCCTAGTGGATGGCGAAAAAATGGAATAACTTTTAGGTAAAGGCCTGCTGCACATTCATACTCAATAAGGAATCATAATGGAGATGCGTTGTCACCGCTGAGGACTAAAATGGAATGCATTGATGAGTCTCCGGATCCATACTATATATATATTCTTCTAGGACGTAGTCCATCTCTGGTCGAATCCACCTATTCATGGAGGTAATCAATCTAAATATAATAAAAAAATGCAAGCGAATTAACTGAAGTATTATGGAAAGTAATCAAAATTTTAATATCGGCTCTTGAATAAGATTCAAATATATATCAATCCTTAGTAGACATTCCTATCAAAACAACGTTCGAAATATTTATTTCAACCGCATCGTACAGACGTTAGAAATGTAAGCCTGTGTATTTTACAGCATCGTAAAACAATCATTGGCTCATATAACTCCCTTGTTAATGTAATCGCCGAGTAACTTAGGTCATGTTTGGTTAAGCTGTAAAGATAACGTTGCGTTTATTTTTTCATTAGATACGACGTTATGAGCTTTTAAGGCAATGTCGACTTGGATAGCAGTAGATTATGTTGTAACAACAGAAAATATCTCAGTAATAAAAACGTTATCTTTGCTTGTAAAAATTAATGGAAATTTAATCTCGCCCATTGCCGCTCTAATACTGGTTTTTCTTTATAAGTCTTTTGTGTATCTATTGTTCTATTAAGTTAGTATTTTATTTTGTTGTTCCATAATTTATTTAAATATTTTAAAATTTAAATTAACATCAGCATAAGACAAGTAAGCATGCGGTAAAACCAAATTGGGGAAAAAAGATATGTAAGAGAATAGCAAAGACGTAACTCGACCAGAAGGGAATGTGCTTTCTATGATTACTATAGTAAAATAGCACTGATAAGATTTATAGAAACACTTTATACATATACATCATTATTACGGTATAATGAAACCCAGTTACTACAACTAATCAAAATTTAGTATATGTGCGACTGATAACTTCATGGATTGTATTTCGCCAATTAGTACTGACATTTGTAATGCAGTAGACCCACGTTACAGTTACATTCTTGCTACATAATTAATAGGTCGATTTATCGGTCGGTCTTATACCAGAATACTTACTTACTATTACTTCATATTTAGATTTGATAGGATGATAGATGAACCAAAATTTCGTCCCGAACGCTCTTATTCCGCATTATTCAAATTTCGTTTGTTTAGATGACGTACCTGCATAATCGGCTCTGGCGAACAATTTTCCTCCAAAAAGGGATTCCGACGGTCCCATAGAAACAACCACCCAAATGGATAGCACGGCTATGGAATAATAAAGCGGGCTTAGCATACAATTAAATTGTGGCGATCGGCCGGCCCCCAATCTGATAATGGAACGGCCTCAACCGAACTTGCTTCATACTTTTTATTATGATCTTTTTATTAGAGTTCGAAAAGCACTTGAATGAGGCTCGTTAAAAGTCTTAAAGGTTCGCAATGCTTCGAGTGGAATTTCGAGAGCCCGTTTTATTTGTTCCGTTCATTACTTACTTAATATTTAAATTTACTTTTCATAAAACGCTCTGCTTTGAAAGAGTCCCGGCATCTATGAAAGAATTTTCCAATAATCGACGCTTTATTGAATAAGCAACTCGATTTAGGATAAAAGGAATTCATTGATTAAAACTTATTTTAAGTTCTTATACCAAATGAAAATTTATTGGGCACTGTCTTTGACCCTGAGATTGATGTGTGATGGAATGATAATGGTGTTTCAAATACTTTACAGAAGTTTTCGAGTTACTGTATAACTGTGATGAAAATGACTATAATAATTTCAGTGTTTAGAATCTAACAGCTTAAAGCGCAAGTTAGGCCTATCATGGATAATTTGTTCTCATCTTTGGGACCGGAGCTTCCACTTCCAACTCCATCCTTCCATTTGACTGCGTCCAAGCAAGAGCATCTCGAATCCTCGACGTCTAGATACTTTTTGATCGGCTTTAATCACTGGTTTTGCGGAGAGATGTTGCATTCACCACCTGTTTGGATTATTTCAAAAATTTCGTACTCAGTATCTCGATAGTTGGCAGTCTACCACCGTCCCCTTTATTCGGAGTTTTCTTAAAACTCTGTGGTATCTGCTATAGACGCCGCCAACAGTATTTTTGAACCTCTTTCTCTCTTATTTTTTAAAGGTACTGTACGTGAGCAGTGGTGATAACTTACTATCAGGTGACCTTCGTGCTTGTTTCCCACCTTAAATATAAAAGTAATTTTTATGGCAAAGATCGACACAACCACGCACGCATACATTTTCTAGCGTTGCTTGACATGCGCTGAATACAGACATCATTGAATAGACCACTTTTCACAAAAAGCTTATTAATGAAAGGTAGACGAGTGTGTTCTTATGTAACATCAAAGGATACCGCGGAATCCGTAGATAGAATCGAAATTTAATTAGAAGTGGCCTTATTCATTCGGTACTACGATATTATTTGTCAACTTCAATAAATGACGACCTGCCTTAAAGATAATGTCGTGAATTTTGAATAAATTCCCCGAAGTGTAATGATTTGTAAATTGAGTTTAAAAACTAGCTGTCTAGTTATTTTAATTTTTATCTCTAACAAGAACTTACAAATATGGTAGTAAAGCATTTCATTACAGTGCATTTCAATTATGTTAATTGAAATGCACTGTAATTATATAGTATATATTATATGTTAGTATATAAAAAAAAATACTTGACATTTCTTGCACTACTAATAGCGACTTATCATCAACGACCAATACAGTACTGGATAATTAATATAATGAATAATATAGATGCTGCAAATTTACTCTAGCGATAAAAATGTCTAGAACGATAACCGCTGGATGTACATGGTCTCTGTCGGCTCCCCACTTTCAATTGAAATATCAATTTCCCGCTAGCTGACCGCACGGGCGCCTTCATTTATCAGGAAGCAAGCTCTGTTTAAATAAAACATCTTACGACCGACAACTTACTTAGGGAAGAGCTTTTCCAAGTTGCTATAAAAGCTGAAATAAAGTCTAGATCAACTTCCAACATAAAATTTATACATTTGAATTTTAAAATGGAATCAATTTCAATAGAAAACAGATAACTTCGAATGTCATGATGATGTTCTGGTTATTGCTAGACAACTGCGCAGTATATTTTGTAGTGCCGTAAGTTTTAAGTAATTAACGCAAACGGAGGCATTCCAACGTATATAAAAAGAGCATAGGCGAAGGTCATCTTGTAAAACTTTATAAATCAAACAGTCTAAGAACGCCCAAACAAATATAGATATGTTTGTTGACCACGCGGTGCTTTGCTTCTAATCTTAAATAATGTTTATAAAATTAGGAGGTTGATGTATTAGCACACAGTTAACTGATGTGGTAAGTGATCTCAGTGGCCCCCGACAGTCATAGATGTGTTGATGGGTCAAGCGGCCGGTCGCGGCGCCATTATTTTAATTGTTTAAAAAAGAATGCTAGCAGTTCACTTATGCTGGAAGATACTTCACGACAATATTCGAAAGGTGGATTCGAGCCTATGACCTTAAATTTAGCAGACGGTACCCTAAACCATTAGGCTATTGACGCTTCAATATTTACAAATAAAAAAAAATTAACAATTATTACCACTAATGAACCAGCAGTAAGGGTCTCTGGTCTACAATCGAACTAGTATTGTATGTGGGCGTGCCATTTATTCATGCTGTAGCTAGAAAAAACTTCAGTGTGGGTCTACCAGTGTTGTACCGGAAAATGTAGTCTTTACCTATTCGTGCTGTCTTCCGGCAAAAGCTATTTGTTATTTTGCCCCACCTCACTACCTCAGTTCTTTCCTTTTAATGGGGAATTAGTGGGGCGTCTCGCCTACATATAGTTGCCGGGGCTTTATTAGTGCTCTATTCATTCTCAATAAGGGCACGAATAATAATACTAACGAAAATAACTTGAAAATAACCGCGCCAGGCTCTGCTGGGTCCGGTCCATCATTACGGACAGGACTTTTTATAAATTGTCAACTTTTGGCATTTTGTATATTGAAATAGAATAGTATTATTTAAAAACAATCCTATCTGTTAATTCCAACTAAGCCTAAGTGTTTGTCTAGAAAATGGTTCATAACGATAGTCCAATGGCGGATTTGAATTAACGACCTTAAATTCCGAAGACCGTAATATAAACCATTAGACTATTGACACTAGATGTTATTATATTCATACACATGGATAGACCTTAAAGTAAATTAAGGGATATAGTAGAGTTTAGAGTAGTTGGTGTCAAAAACAGTAAAGATGGCTTACTCGCAACGGTGAAGGTGAAACGGCAAAACTTTCATCTACCAACGCGCCGTGCAAGTTGAGCTTAATAATTTTAGCTTAAAAGCTCGTTCAACTATCGCTTTCACGGGAAAGGCTTAGGAACTTCCCTCCACTTGGTTTTTAAGCTAATTTTTGGCAACACGACGAATTTTAGACGAAGTTTAAATTCATTTAGTAAAGTCTATTCGCACGTCGATTTCAACATTGCAGTTTGTTCGCTCAGATGAAACCTTTCAATACCTAGTGTAATGTTTCGCAAAGTCTAGCTATTAAACAAAGGAAGCGTTTTCTTTGTTTCGCATTCACTATTGTTGGAAATATCCACTTGAGGCTGGAGGGAATTTAACGGGAATTGAGAATTCTGATTTGATAGTTGAATCAAAACGTTATATATGAAACTTGAAATATTTGACTATATGATTAGGGAAATTAATTTAGTGGTAGTTAAACGAACTTTATTTTAAATTAGTGTTTTTTTGTAGAGCATTTGTTTAAATTATAGCAGTGCTAATATTCCAGTTAACTTATACAACTAAGCTGAAGATGTTTGTACTAAGAGATGGATCACGGCAATCCAGTAGCGGAATCGAACCTACAATCTTAAGTATCTCAGATGATAACCTGAACCATTAGTCTATTGAGGCTTTATTAGTCTTATATAGAGGCATTCAGTCCTTAATAGCGAGAACGCATGTGAATTTTTAATCATTAATGTGAATGCACATCATTGGTATTATACATACTCTTACCTCAGTTATCAATGATCATTGCGAATGGTGTTGATATCTCACCCTAAGTTTCATGAACAAAGTATATTTAAGTAATATTTATCATTATATATGTATTGAATGTATAAAATCAACATTAGAAAAGTCTAGTTCCACGAATATAGTTTTAATGCATTTAACATTCCGGTTGCCAACTAACATTCCGGTTGCCAACCAACATTCCGGTTGCCAACTAAGCTTAAAACGTGTTAGTAGATGATATACGACAATAGTCGAATGGTGGAATCGAATTTACGAACTTAAGTTTCGCAGGCCGTACCCTAAACCATTAGGCTATTGACGCTTCAGATTTATTTGTTTTAAGTTCGCGACGGAGGTATATGTAAGGATTTGTTTGTGTGAAAAATCACTAAGATTATTACGTTCATTTTCTTTTAGATAATTTGTTTTCTTTTACTGACACCCCCAATCATATTAGTGGGGCGTATTTTTACAATCAATAATATTTAAAGAACAGCAAATATCCTCTTAATTTCAAGGCATACATGAAGAACACATTTACCGAGTGAAATTCCCATTTCCTGTGTCTATATATTTTCCCATCCTGTGAATTATACAAAAGATCCCCATGAATTAATGGTGAATAGTGACCATTGAATCGGAGACTTCTGGGGGTCAGATGAATAGAACTACTGCAGTATCAGCGGTTAATGACGAGGGTGGATTAGAAAGAGATCGGAAGTATATTGCGAATGCACTATTAGGGCTGGAAGAATGTTATTTCTGTTCTGTTAGAGGGATGGGCGGAGCTTTTACAGCTATAATGATTTATATTATATATATATTTATATTTATAATATATTAACATATTATATATACATATATAATATGTTAATATAAACAGCATTTATGTATTTTTATTATTAATTATTTATTCTTTAAATACACAAATAAAACAAATGTACAAGAAGGCGGACTTGAAGCGCAAAAGGCATTCTCTATCAGCCTACCTACCAAACAACTCATTTTAATTTGAAAAGTACATAAATGTAATAAATGATATATGAATAGATATATTATATATATATATATATATATATATATATATATATATATATATATATATATATATATATATATATATATATATTAATTATAGTTATTTGTTGCTGTTATTCTTTATGTATTCTTTTTTGACATATACAAAGTGCACTTTTTTTTGTTAAAGAAGGCCGTATGTACCGAATTAATAATGTTAATAATTGATTATAGTTTTTATTCTTTTTACGTTTATTTCATGAAGACAGACAAACACACAGTTGTCTTGATGAATGGAGCTCATGAACACCATTCATCCTCAATAAGAAATCAAGATTCACAAGCGTTGGCACCATGCATCACTGAGTTGGGATGAAATGTAATCACTGTTAATTAAATTAAACTACCCTAACCTACGGGTCTACGGATCCCCAAACTCATACGACGAAACGCAGCAGTGTTATGCTGCGTTTTTTTTATTAACGTTAATTATCTGTGAGGGTGAAATCTATTTGCCGCTGTTAACGATCCGCTGTTAATGTACTTAAAATACAACCGCAGTCAACAAAACCATAGTAGATTTTTAACACTTATTCCTAATTATAAAATAAATTTTATATTCTTACTTTCAACGATACTTGAGTGAATAGCACAATTTAGTGCTATAATAGTGTATTCTTTTATTCAAATTGTTTTATAAAATTACTATTTTTTTGAACTATTTCAGGGTTCCTTTAATTATCAAATTTTGCTTCTGTAACACTACATTTTTTACGTCTTCATATTAAATATTATCTAAATTCTTAGCGTGTTAAAGGGTTTTTTATTTAATTTCTTTGTTTTATTTTTTGTTTACTTCTAAGCGCGTTAACAAAGGTTGAATTGAATTGGTTATTGGTTTAAGATTTATTTTTACAGGCTGATGTACATATACCAAATGATAAGACCTTTCATTTACATAAACATGTAAAACAAAACTGGATACATCTCATAAACGCCATCGGTCCGTATCGGGACATCGCGCGGTAAATCACACATCTCGGGCCCATATGTATAATTCAAGAGTACGAAAGTGACTCGCAACGTACACACATAATTCGGCCAAACACCAAACATGATACGGAATAACCTACGCTGACCGTGCCGACCAATTTTACGGTCTGCTGGCATGAAGCGGCCGATTCAATTTTGGTAAAATTTTATTTGGCCGAATTCGAGCGTGCGAGTGAATTTCTATCGATGGCCGAATATACAATTCCCTTGCGAGGCGGAGTGGCTCTGGTGTTCCCTCTTTGCGGAGGAAACGTACGGCTGTCGGGGGACCTGAATGCATGCGACTGTGTGTAATGAAACAAATGAAAAAAAATTAAATGAAGTGGCATATTTTTTTCGTATTTGCCGCACTAAACTTTTGTATTGGGTGTTTTATTTTAGATCCACTGTCTAATAACTTAGAACCGCATTGTTCAGTTCAAGGTGTGTGATTATTTCCGTTGTGTTATCAACTAAAGTGGCAATAATGGTATTGGGCAGGACTCGTAGAACCGAGAATTGTGGAAGAAAGGTTGCCATGTAGCAAGTTCTCTTATCAAGTCTATGCAAGTCTGTGGAGTAGTCGATAGATGCAGGTGGTTCAAGTCGTACTCTACGTCAGTCTGGGGCCTATGTTCAGGAGTGAGCTGGTGATGGGCGGAAATGATGATCAACCAGAATTGATATTTCAAAAGAAATTTAAATGAGACATAATACTACATATAAGACATAATACTATAAAAAGTAATTGCCTTGTTTTATAGGGTATTACTCTTAGTCTTAGTTTAACCGAATAACCTTCAGTGAATGGAATAGGGCTTCGAAAATTACAATAATATGAACCTTTCTCAACAATTTTCTTAAGATAATTTGACTGACAAATATGCTTAGATTTAAGCTTTGAGCTCTGGTGTTAATACTGGACAATTTTTCAAGTTTTGTAACTAATTACTTAAAAAAAAAGCTTCCCGTCGAGATTCTTGTAGGTTCTTCTCGCCAGCCTTCCGAAGCGGTGGTCCTTCTCTTCTTATTATTATTAACTCTCTTATTCTATTATTAATTCTCCTACTAATTTCTTACATCTTGACGATTCAAAAGTGTTTAGTTTAAACTTACTTGAATAAAGCTTCATTTTTTTTGTTCTATTGATTTTGATTTCATAATCTGGGAATTCTTAGTAAAAAGAAGATAAATAGCATTTATAATAGCGTATAAAATGGTCCAAGCAGTGAAGCAAATATTCTCGTAATCGCTAATTTTCATAGTTATACATATTACCTTTTAAGACTTTTGCACTATAATATCAAACAAGAAAACATCGTCTGAATGACAATAGTATTTTCCATATCGTTAATTACCATCAAAGCGAATCTGGAGTACCGTCAACAGTAAAAGTAATTGTACTTAAGGGTAACTCAAAAAGACGTCGAGTATCGACGAACATAATTAGTTAGCAGATAGGGTAGCCATAGAGTAAAGAAATCATCCAGATATGGCCCCCCGTTTCAGGGCCATTAATCAAATGTCACAAGCTATTAAAATGGGGTGGCGAGCGCATCTATGAGTTCAGTACGATCTATGCTGCGACTATATTGGCGCAAAAAACAGTTGTTATTGCAGGGTGGAATCTGTCAGCGTCCTATTGTATATCCATATTTCAAAAGACCCTTTTTGCGTTACAGTATGCGCGGTGATTATTTTTTTCTGAACGTTGATATAGTTTATGAGCAATGTTATAATTTTTATATAATTTTTTCTGATCTTTCGATCTTTTTATAATTTTAACACTTGTTTTCTTTATTGTTGACTTAATTAGGTATAAATTGTTAATATATTTTATATTAATGTCATATAAATATCAGAATAGTTTATACTGTTTTAACGACTTCGTACGTCTTTGACATATTTTTTAAATTTATTTCTTAGACATGTAGGTTTCGTTTCGATGTTTTCGTTTACTGTCGAGTTACGCGCTCAATCAGCACTTAATATTGCAATTAACAATTTTGGTGCCGGCATCGGGGATCGAACTTGGTTTGCTCGCGTCCCATGAATTAAAAGTTAATTAAAACTTAAACATTGACCTACCACAGCTCAGTGTATACGTAATGGAATGTTGAAGTAAATTTTATAGTTTTGTGAAAAGAAAATCTATTAACAATTACCAACGTTCCCGATAATCATTCCAACTAAGCTGAAAATGCTTGTGGTCGGAAATGGTTCATGGCAGTGGTCGAATGGCGGATACGACACTTGAGCTTCGAGTCCGTACGCAAAAGTTAATGACGCTTGAACTTTGTAAAAAATAATAGATGATAAATGATTAGTCCCAAGTTACAAAACATTTAACAATGAACTCTTTTTAAACGTGGTAAGCTGATAGCAATCACGTTAATTGGAGCGCCACCTCCACAAAATTCCTGACGCCCGATAATGTTATCCAAGTATTTATCTTACTACAGTTAGCTTTCATAAAAAGCTTAATACAGCCCGAGCTTTTTGCGTCAATGGTTTCCCCCCTGGTTCTAATAAAGCACTAATTTATTTAGGTCCCAATTTAATATCCATCATCACGCAAGTCCCGCTAGCGTCATAAGAATGACTAAATTCTTCAACTCTCGCGTGTTAAAGTTTCAATTTGTTTTCTTTTATATACTTTTATGGGCCGCGCCGTGCCAGTTCAGTGTCTTGGTGTTCGCCTTCTATTCACGGCACGCGAGTAATCCGAATTCAATCAACAATGCCGGTTGAATGAATTCGTTAATTGCAGTTTTGAGTGCTGATTTACGTGATCGACGTTAAAAGTATGGTTTTCAATTTCAGTCTATTTCCTTCGACCGTTACATATTTAAAATATATTCCTCATCATTTTGATGGATTTTTTTTTAACGCGAAATTTCCATGCACAAGGAATAAGCTATTGCCAGCGGTGTTTCCGAACCGATACGACTTAGGGACCTACAAGAAAAGATCATACCCCTTTCTTAATGTCCGGTAGAGCATTTGCGACTCATGTACAAAAAAATTGAATTATAAATATAAGGAGAGCCATAGTAGTGTTGCTAGTTTCGGGCTGAAATATTTTTGAGTCAATTCAAGAAGGGAAGGGTCACACAGAATACCGGTATGAAATATGCTAACATTCTGTATTCATAACTTAAGAATCAAGAGACCTGATTTTCAAACATTCCATATCAGGTCTCAGAAATGACAAGGCGTATGCATCTTTAATCTTTGTTTGTTGTCATTAATTATGACTTTATTCCTAGTGAACGGAAATCTTTTATTTTTTATACGTAAATATAAATTAGCAAAGTCTACGCGAATATAATTTGAAATACTTTCTATATAAACCGTGAAACTGATCCTAAAGAGGTTTTAAAAGTGTGTGATGGATTCTGTACGTTCATTGAGAAGGGTTTCATAAATGAAGCTTTCCTGCCTCGTCTTGCGCAGTATTTTTCTTGCGGGTGGTTAATGATGCCAGGTTCTCAAGGTCAGCTCGGGTTGCTGCTCGCTTGGAAGTCTGACGCCGTTCATCGTTTACGTAACCGTGTAGTGAGTTAGTGTTATTCTGCGCCAACATTTCACTCAAAATGAAATGTGTGCAGACGTTCTTCTCTAGTATACGTAATGTCATAATTAAAGAATATCATGTTAACATTACCATTAGATGCTAATAACCTAATGGTTTAGGGTACGGGATGCGAAACTTAAGCTCATAAGACCCTATCGCATGGCGGATTCCACTCGACCTTTTGTCGTGAATCATCTCCTAGCACAATCATTTAAGCTTGGATTGGATAGTGGGAATTTTTGTTATTTTAATAGCACTGCCAGCATTATTCGTTTTTAATAAATAAATAAAAACAAAGATAATTTTTCACTTAGTGGCCTACGAAATGTTGGTTTCGTGTTATTTATTATTTTAGCCTTTCAATGTTATTCCTAACTCAAATACGAAAAAAGAGGTAAGTCCATAGATCCTACAAGAAAATCTATGCAATCAAAGTGGATAAAAATAAAGATTTTGTAAAAAGAGTAACATTCAAAGCACGAGCATTAATAAAAAGATTTACAATTTTGCTCCAAATTACCGCATAAATAAAAACAGGGAAAAATAATTGCACGTTCTTTATTACATTAACAAAACGGAGCATTGTTTTCAAGACTGCCCGTATTTTAATACACCTTCTAAAATCCACCCTGAGGGTGATCGTGTGCGGCGAGGAAAAAGGGTTGGGCGGAAGGGCAGTTATTTATAAACCAATTAAAACCGCTGCGACCGCCAGATAACGTGTCCGATGAATCGGCAAGGGTTCTCGACTTTAGACTGCCTGGACTACCTTTTGACTTAACTGTAAGTGACGACCTTCGTTACAATTTGGGATTTAAGTCGAATGTAAGTCAGTGGGTTGTAATCAATCAGTAGCGACGCGCAAGGGTTTATTTATACTGAAGGCGATATAGTAATAACTTATAAACACATACCAATATAGTTTGTCTGTTAGCCTTTTAATTATTACCATCAGTAAAGTCAAATGTCATTGTATATTAACGAGTACTTGTTATAAATGTCATAAAATCCCTATAATTAGTTTTTTTTAAAAGTCAAATGACGTCAAACTAGCCTTTGATATTACACCTAACCTACTGAATATATTTATTTATTTATACTTTCTCTAGATTTTATCCCGCACAAATAGTTTTCTGAGAGTAAGACTTTAATAGTTATAATCGAATTAAATAGTATATAATTAATAATCAAGATTTTCTTTGTTTCTTTATGAGGTGCTGTCATCACTTACCACCAGGTGAATTGCGTGCCTGATTCTTCCCGTTACCATCACTAAAAATTACCTTTCCTTAATTGTAGATTTAGTTCATGTTAGCAATAAAATAATCAAAATTTATTATCACGCTCATAAATCGATGAGGATCTGGCATCCGAAATATGATTAATGCGCTTCAAAAACGTTTGATCGCTTTATCGCGCGCCCAACAACGCCCGGGTCCGTCAGAGTCCTAATGTCATCGATTAGCACAAAGGCCGAGGTCACGCGACAAAAAATACGGCGTACAGATGCCGACCATCGGTCATGCGGACATGATTAAACGTACCATTTGCAAGGGCAAACGGTATGAACGGTACGATTAAAGTCTGACCGCGTAAATCCTGTACAGCTTAGATCGGTTACGATCGTTAGGATTAACGGAACGCGGGGAAATGTTGATAAGCACGCTAAAAGTGAAATGTACCAATGGTTCCAGAAATATTCATTGATTCGATTACTAATCCAATTTTGCTTGTAATAAATTAAGGAATATGTCACTAACTATAATCTTTTTGCTTAATTCGAACGTCTAAAATGAACGATGACCAGAAGTAAGTAGTTCCTTCCAGTCGATTTCAACCACGGCGGTGTGCTTGTTATTGCCAACTTATGATAACTTAATTTGTAGTGCCGTAAGCATTTGTGCAAACACAGAGGCTCACCAGAACTCGTTGTCCCCATGAGCAATAAGATCGGAGTAAGTTTGAGTTGCAGTGGAAGGGAAATGGGACATAAACACAATACACACAGACTCACTAAATATTTGTTATGCGCAAATATTGATTTTTTTCTTAGAATTGAACTTGAGACCCTTGGCCGTCAGCTCTACTACACGCAGCTGTCAGTAATGTTAATAGCAACTTTGTTTTAAAAAGGAATGTGTTAATAATTTGCCTGTAAGTAAATACTCCACGTGTTCTAGACACATCGTTGATTATTTTTCTTGCCCATGCAGTAGAATCTCATAACGTAGTAGATTGTTACAATATGCCTGCCGACGGTCATGAGTGTGTGCGAATTTTCCGACAAACGTCAGTTTTTGCTGACTCTTTCTTGGCAAACCCTACAATGGTCTATTTGCTAAAGAATAAGGTCACCGTTTGACAATCAAAATTTTTAACTTTCTTACATCGTTTTGGAATTGAATTCCACTTACATTATTTTAAACTTTCCTTTTAAGGTGTAAATTTAATTATTCGAAAGTATTATTTTTATTAAATAGGACAAGACTTTTATTTGTGTGTGCGTATTGCTGTTGGTCCATAGACCTCTTTTCCTAATTAGACTCGCGAGCGGGAGGCCCACTGTAGGGAGACAACGACGATGCCGCGAAGCTGACGCGGAGAATTTTGCTGCACCACGAAGAACTTCGATGACAACAGAGGAGAGGAGGATGACAAAAAGAGGCGATTCCGAGGGCCCCTCAGAAGGAGGCACGAAACCTCGAGGACAGGACAACCATAAAAATTATATTTGCTTATTTACCACGTGCTAGGCTTGAAGGAAAACATTGTAAGGGAACATTACTGAGATATAAATATAAAAAAAATATATTTGGAACGTGTGTCAAGTCCGCCATTCCGCCGTGGTGCCACGTGGTGGACTGTGCAACCACTTCCGTTCCTGATGGAGTGTTTGTTCCAGTTTGCTCAACCGCCACCGTACCCCTATTTTTTGAGCGCTTTTTACTCTACACCGTGAGTGAATCATATGTCACGATATATTCTTTGTTTTTAAGGTGAGAGCGTCAATGTTATTTCGTCGACCATATAGTTATAATATATATACGACCATAGAGTTCACCCGATTGTAAGTACTGATTATGTTCAGAGACATAGTCTTTCATATTTCACAAAAGTTCAAGATTTTCGTTCTCAGTTGCGCTGTCATCCCTTGGAACTAAGAACGAATACTTCGTTACCTGTAATTCTATCTCCAGGTCAAACCATACAAAACACAGCAGAGTTACGGCGCTATTTCATACTGGTATTTTTGAGAGCGAGATAGTTCCCCTGTCGGGCCGACTTTTTTATAGTGCAACTAGAATCTAGCTGCAGCATAGCTTTACCATTGTAAGATTTAATCCAATCGCGTTAGTTTAGTTCGATTTTTAATTATTTATATATTTATTTTACATCAGTACAACACTATATTTTATTATAAAATAAAAAGGTAACAAAAATTTTATTTGGCCTATTTTTAAAAAGTTTCTAAAATACATCGTGAATTCTGTATTTCACGTTACGTTAACAAGACTATCTATAACTCCGTAGCCGTAGCCTAAGGCGTAGCGTCATAGCTTTCACGCACTTAGTGCTACGATTTTCGCATTTGCCTCGAAGCTATAGCGTGTTTAAGTCTACAAGGGTACTCTCACTGTTCTGTCTGATATTTTATAGATAAATGATATTTATGTAGCCCGAAGCGAGTCGTCCATTATTCCGTAGCATCGTTATAAATTATCTTGATACGTGAATTATAATATCTAAAATGTTAATACTGAAATATAAATAAACGGTGAGAATAGGTAACGCCCTTAGTAAAAGATGTCAATGATAAATGAAAATAATATTATCGTGGCAAAGTGCAAAACATACTAAAATAGTAAATGATGATGATGATGAAAATGATCATCCAATTCAATTAAGAGCACGGCCATATATAACCTTTCATTGTAAGCGTTTTTTATTTTGTGACCCTCTTACGGTTCTCATCAATGCTGTCTCTATAATTCTTGAATGGAATTCTTGCACCGAGTAAATAAAGCCTTGAGTCACAACCATCATTTCAACCAATCATTAGTCCACTGTTGTACATGGGCCTCCGCAGATTGCCACAGATAACGATTCTGCGCCACATCTATCAACGTCCCGCATCTAGTGGGGAGTCTTCCTCCATTGTGATGGCCAATAAAAGATTGCCACATAAGGACCATTTCCTCATCGGTTATCGGATCTACGATCAATGGACCATCCATTGCCTCTACAGCTTACTGATCCTTTGACCTACATTAGTTACCTTAGTTCTTTTTTATCTGGTATCAGAGCTACCATTGATACCCAATAGCTACCTTTGAGCTTTCTTATTAATCTAGCAGTGAAGGACCACGTCTCAATTTTATAGGCAAAGCACGTACAGATTTTCAACCTTGAGTAGTATTGTTTTATATTTGATTAAATTAAATATTTATTGCAATTTAAATTGTAAGCATTAATTCATGGAGGGTAACATTTCAATTACAAATAATCATATTCCAGTTTCGAAACCAATTAAAAATAAACGGCGGCTTTTAACAATCTACACTGCGATACAATTACTCAATGGCTTCATGAATAAATTAAAGTTACATTCGTTCATTAAACCCAATCAAAACGACATAGAGCAAGCGCACTAAATTTACAAGCAAATTGTACACGAGGTTCGTCACTACGTCACTAAGCGCGGGGTAAACACGGATAGAGTACAAACAAACAAACAGACAAACGGCTCTAATCCCTCTGTGTACGTTTGCATTACGTGTTCCTTTGCGGGACGATGATTGAGGGGTTTCAATTGATAGTTTTCGGAAGGTAAACGATAAAGGTTTCTTTTTAAATGTTAATAATATTTACTTTTGTACGTCATTGTAAAGTCATAAGTTAAGAAAAGATTATGAGCTTCCTTACATAATCCTTTTTTTTACCGTTAATGTAAAAAAAGGTAAATATAGTAAGGTAAGTATAGGTACGTATACTAGATAATACCCACTGCTGGATATCGGCCTCCTCGCTATATATGATATTGTAGCATATAGATTGACGTACTTCACATGTATTGATTTTTTTTTATTTATCTCCAAGACATGCAGTTCTCTTCACGATAATTTCACCGCCGAGCACGTGATAAATCATTTAAAATTGCAACTTACGATGTCATTGCTGCCGGCACCGGCGTCCGAACCAGGTACGCTCGCATACTGTAAAACTAAAAGCGAGCGCTTAGCTATCTTGGCTAACATCATTTTGATTTTCCTAATATTATAATATCTACGTATCTAATATCATTCACCTTCATTATCTTAATCAATCACAAGTCCACCGCTGAATACAACCGTCATATAATTATTTAAATACACATAACAGTGGTAGTGCTACGTTCCAGTGGTAGTGCTACGTTTCAGCTTGTTTCTAGCCGCAGTATGAATAGGTCACCTCGACCGGGGTGGAACCGGGACCGCGCTCTCACAGAATACCAGCGTAAAATAGCAGCATAACGTTGTTGTGTTTCGTCTGGTTAGTGAAGGGATCCGGAGGCTTTTATTACTGTTGACGAGGCACTCCATCTCAGTCCTCTAGGGTGACAACGTATCTTCCTTATGACTACTTGTCAAGAATAAATGTTGATGTCATGGGCCGCAGGAATCACTTTTCATCAAGTGTGTGCACGTTTGCTACTCTCAATGTAATAAAAAGAAAAATTAAATGGAAATCAAATGTTAACTCATAAATAATTTTACATGCTTAAATGGAAAAATAGTCACAACTAAATTGTATTTTGGACAGAGGATATTTGTATACATACATCAAACTATAATACAAATACTAAATTAGACATATTTATATATACAATAGTAATACTATGCTATAAATTTTGGTTAAAAATTCTTTTAAACATAAAAAAGCGATCGTTATAATAAGAAAATTCTAACAGATGTCATCACCGAGATTAAATAAGTCAAAGCAACCATCAAATTTACCAAAAATAATCTTTTAATTCCCTGTATAATGTTGCCAGACGATTTCTTGAGTGCAGCACCAATCACGTGTTGTGAGAATTTTTTTATAGCAACATCTACATCATATTTATTTACGACCAATAAAAGTTTTATAGTGGCAATCTTAAACAAGTAATGTCTATGCAGCGGTGCACCGGAGTCGTGTCTCAAGTGACTTAAGTTATTGCTGGGTTGTTTGCCAGTCGATGTTTGTTGTGATAACTTGACTCTTGCTAATGATTCATGACGTGATATGGTGCCAAGTGGTGAAAACACACTGTGTTTATCGACGTCCCTACTCTGGTCTGTATGTGACATATTTGAAGATGGATAATGAAAGAGACGTCGCTCGTTTGTTGTTTAGCCGTGGATGCTCGGTTTCTTAGAAATGAATGCTAACTAATGAAATTGTTGTATTTATATATATATATATATATATATAAATAGTTTTGAAGGCTGATTGAGGAAAACATCGTGGGGAAGCCTGCACTTGTAATTAAATAAATAAAATAAAATATAACGAAGACCTGTGAAGTCCACCAATCCGCAGTGGACCTGTGTGGACTATGGTGTAACACCCTCTCTAGGAAAGGCCCAACGGTGGGATTTATTTATTACGGGTTTTGAGGCTAATGTTACTGGGTCATTTATTTTATAATATATAGGTTTGTGATGTCACTGCCAAAAGCGTAAAAATAATTATACCATATGTTATTCGCAATGAAATATAAACATCTCATTAATTTCGCTATATAAATAAATCATTCAAAACCATAAATAAAATCACATTAAGATAATATGAGGTTTAATTATTTATTCGTGTATTGAACTTAATATCAATCAAGTATTTAGAGAAACGACCAATTGGGTTCTAATTTGATAAATGTTTTCTTTTAGTAATACCAGGGATAGACCTAGCTCACAATAGCACTATAGACAGTGTGTCGTATGGCGACTATAGGAATCCAGGGTACCAATTACATGTAATGAAGTATTCCATCTCAACTCTCATGTATCTCTGTATGTATTGAATTTTTGTTGAAGATTTGTGAGTCCTCTGGTGTTGCAGGGTACATGGGCGGCGGTGGTACCTTACCAGCAGTCAGCTACTTGATAGTTTTCCCACCTATTCTATTAAAAAAAAAGATAGAATTAGATGTCTTGGGTTGTATCACTTAGGTGTGTGTATCACCTAACTATAGGCTCGTTTGTCACCATATAAAGATATTAACAAATATATATTTACCGAGAGTAGACGGAAGAAAATATTTTCGTTAGTTATTTACATTTTCGTACTTATTTTGTTCAAATGGCATCAAATTTTTCCTAACGAAAATTGTAATAAGAAGCTACGAGTAATTTCAATCATCTTCTTTACTATATAGGTAACCGAGTAGGCATTCAAACTTATCTAGATTTTGGAGCCAAATTGAAAATTGAAAAACAATGAAGTCAAATTTAAAACTGTTAGTGTTAGAGACAATATGCAGCTTGTGTCTTGTAGCAGAATAAGGCCCCTCGCCCTTGCAGAATACCGGCGCGAAGTAGCATAACGATGCCTTTATTCTTCTTATTGTGATTGAAGGGAGTCCATCTCAGCCCTGAGAAGTTTTTCTTATAAAATATGTGGCAAACTAGCATGCACCTCACCTGATGGTAAGTGAACATCTGTTACACCAGACGAGATGCAGGTGTTGTTGGCTATTAAGAGGGTGACAATAAATCTTGAATGTTTGTTGAGGATAGAGTCCTCGCGTTAATGTGTAATTATTTGTTTCATTTATTTTATTTCTACAATTTTCGGAAGGCATACAGCTAATATCTAAGAAAACAAATCATAAGTAACTCAAAATTACAAGTATACTTAAATAGTAAAAAGGAGAGTAAATAGATGAGCATCTATTTACTCTCCTTTTTACTAAAAATATTTTATAAAAAAAAATACAAAAAATCAAAAGATGTTAACAATAGACAGATTCGGTTAAAACTGAAAAAAATTGTTAAATACCATTTAATTTAGCTTTTGAGTTGCGGTTGTGAGAAACAAATCAATGTCAATTGTCAATGGAATCTAATTAAAATAGTTCAGGCAGCTCTGATAAAGTAAGTCTTGCGCACATACTTAGTTTTAGTTACTGGAATAAATAAAACGTTTTGATATCTAAAGGTAGTAGATGTGGGCCATCTTATATACCTAGTGGCTCTGAACAGTCGACAATATTATTTGTTACATCATGAAGGCATGTCAACAATTCTACGCTCGCTCATAAAGCGGAAGTAAATGGTTTTTTTATGAGTAGTTGCATATAATAGTTTAAGTCAGCAAATACCTACGGCACTATAATATATTCTGCGCGCGGCAATATCATCTGATATTAACGAGAAAACGAAGCCCTGAAATCAACATTAAATACGATAGCATTCTTAAAAATCGATGGAGTTTTGAAGACTCATTTGAGAAATTCACAAATAAAATACAAAAATACAAATGTCGAAGAGATTTGAAATTAGTTCTTATTGTGTAGATCATAGGAGCTAGGCAATCTCTAATAATAACAGACTGTACCGGCAACAGAGAAAAAATGTTACATTCAACTCTTTTAATTAGTCGCTCAAACGCGTCTGGTGTTCCTTTGAAATATTCCAAAGACCATAAAGTCTACGCAACCATTCACCGGGTGCTACGGTTCCGTGGGGCACAATTCGTTATTTTTGTGAAAGCAGGCGTGTTAACAAGCTTTCGTTTTTACAATTACAGACAATTTTCAACTTTCTCCCTTAGGGTATAGGAAACATTGCTAATAAGTATTGATCCATCTTCTATCCTATCCGAATGCGGGCAATTTTAATGGTCTAAATCAGAGTCGTCTAGTAACACTATTTTTTATGAAATCTATTTTATAAAAAATAACATAATGTAATTACAAAAAAAACGTCAATAGTCTAATGGCTTGTATTGTATTTTGTTTATTATATTGTGAGTAACAAACTCACACACAGTTTACCTGATGGTAAGTGATTCCTGCGGCCCATGACAACTACATTCATCCTTGACAAGGAATCATAATGCAAATGCGTAGTCAACCTTAAGGTCTGAGATGGAATGCTTCGTCACCAGTAATAAAAGTCTCCGGATCCCTGCACTCACCAGACAAAACACAGCAGCATTATGCTACTATTGGACGTTTATATTCTGTGAGGGCGTGGTAATGTGAGAAATATGGCTTTTTTAATAGTTTTAGAGAGTTTCTTGCATCAATGGGTCGGCGGATATATATTTATATGTATATATATATATATATATATATATATATATATATATATATATATATAATTTAATAGATGTGGTCTTAGCATTTTCCCACCAGGCCTTACGAGAAAGGCGGTGAACCTTGTCACGCACGGTTGCAGGCGTCACCCACAAACGCAATTTCAACCGTTCGCGGTTGGATCCATGATTATTTTAAAGTCAATACAGTATAGAAATGTTTTTTGTTTCCTAACTAACCGCGCTCGCACGTGACATCCAATAGCTTTTTTAAATGAATATCACTCGTACATTTACTTAAAAACAGGTCAAGTTTTTTTATTATATGTAGTGTGGTAAAGGGAGTATATTAGTGAATCTATCCTAAACAATGTTTCAGGAAGCGCATGCAGAACCCTAAGTACCGTGATGGGATGCCCCGTTACCTATAATTGGGTCGTTATCTTAACTACGAAACACAGCAGGGTTATTTTTTTATCATGTAATAATATTGGAGGTGGTAAACGAGCATACAGTTCGCCTGATAGCATGAGATGACTACGGAACATGGTGTCTACATCCATCCCCAATGAAGCTCCAGGATGAACATGACGTGTCACAACCGAGGACAGATTAGTTATCTGTAATTGGATCACCGGATCCCTACGCTCACCATACGCACGTTAGCGCCATGCTATTACAGGCCTGTGTTCTCCTAGAGATCTTTCTCGCTGTAACGTGGCTGTCGCAAGTGCAATGTCTTAAATATATTAATCAATTGAACCTTGGACTCGATGTATTTTATTAATGACTTCACCATTGAATAGCTTTCAAAGTTCCTTCGGTGTCGACTGTGAAATCCTCCGGTCAAACAAATCACACATAATATATTTAAATGTACAAAGCCTGATTCAGCGGAACTAAATGAAAGGCACCATTCAGCCGACCCATTAATGGCCCACGACCTCATACCTATTCGTCGCTTACTAATAGCTTCGACCTCCTTCCAATTGGCGTATTAGGCTTTTCAAACTTGAAGCGCCCCGACCCCTGCTCCCGTTTTCCATGCCCGTGTCCTCACTCGGCTTTTGATAGTTAATTAAACGTCAGGAGGGAAATATTCGCGTCATTAGGAAAACTCGAGACGCTGCAGTCGCGGCCGGAAGTGCCGTCGCCGCACCCCCCACTCCGACTTCCGAACGCCACACGGGACGTACTACGTGTTTTCGATACGTGTTAAATTTTACATTCTAAATATTTTATTGGTTAAAGTTTTTTATTAGCTATTATAAGAAAATATCATCATATATATTTTTTTTTTAAAAAAGATGACTGACCATAGACAAAAGTTCTCTATTACAACATTATGATTCGTAGCGAAGCCAAATATTTTCTTTTCGTCTTTATATCTCGTCGGTTTGATCTGAACATTTTTCCTATTTTTTTTAAATATGCTATGAGTGCTATTTAACTTTCCGGCTACCCTAAACCATTATGCAATTGACGCTTCAAGTAAGTGAATCGAAGAGGGAGTTATAGCATTACACTCAGGATACAGTTGGATTCTTGCTACAGCATGGTCGACTCAACATGGGATAGGCTACACACTGTCATAGACTTTCGTATGGTGATTGTAGCCAATGATAGGTCTCGAAGCATTTTATGTCAGTCCTCTGGGATAACAATGAATGATAATCCTGAATCCTTATTAATGGTGGGTGTAGATGTCATGGGCCGCAGTCATCACTCACCATCGGGTGATATCCTTGTTTATTAACCCAAATAGGGTTGGTAACTAAGTTACCGCTGTTTTTATAAATTTTAACATTCCACATGTCATTAATTGTAAGCATAATGTTTTAAATCATTGGGAAGAGGATGTTCTTTTCTACCGGAATTTGTTCTTTAATTAATGTGAATTTCCACCTCTCGATCTCTTTCAAATGCTATGCGTTGAGTTTTGTTCAATACTGATCAGAATTCGAGTCGAAACCTAACGATTTCTACCAACGAGCTATTGAAAATGTCCATGAATGTTCAGAAGAAATTGTAAACAACAAGGGTGATTAAAATATTCATTAATTAGTGGTTAAATTTTAAGAAAAAAATAAGTTTTTATTTTTAATAAACGACGGGAAAAAAAAAGCAGGCAGTCCGTTTTTCTTTTTCGAGTCGAGTTATCTTAGTACTACACGCGTACGCCGATCGCGTGCAAAACGGTAAATATTTCTCCTTCAAAATTCGAACTCACCGCATCGCAATATTGCCAATGCCAGAGCTCTTTAATAAAGCCCACCGCGACACTATGTTTGATTCTCAATAATTTTCGCTTGTACTCGCACTAATAATGCGGCGCGGATAATTTCGTCACTAATTATTAGAAGACTCGGTATCGTGCTTTGAGGCGATCTAAGCACATGTTCAGCAGTGGGCTATTAATAAGCTTTCACACTCATTAACACTCATTAACTTTTTAAAACCTACACAATACACATACACTATTAAATACAATTTCGTACATTTTGTTAATTTATTTTTAATTATTTTTTTTGAATCTACCATATGATCGGTTCTTAGCCATTTTAAATCGTTACATTGTTTTGATACTAAATATTTAGTGCATCTATCCCCTTAGCAATTAGTTTCCGATGCCGTTACGTATTGCCCCTCTCTGACCTGTTTAGTGTTTTAGTTTCATGGTACGGGAGCAAACCGAGTTCGATCCCCGTTGCTAATTGATTGCACTGCATTAACACGTGCTCGGGGGTGTGGGAAAACATGACAACGTCTTTGATGTCCTAAATGTCTTAGAGATTAATAAAGAAAATATTTCAAGACATGCGAGGACCACTAACCACCAGTTAATCCACGTGGCGGACTATGTCATAAGTTCTGTTACAAATGAAAATGCATTTTTTTTAATGAAGAATTGTAATATTAATAAAATTTATACCTACATATTTATTAGTCAGTCAGCAAAAAATAAAAAAATATTCTATTCGAAATGGCCACCTTTGGCTTTTATCAGGCCTTTAATCTGTTTGGCCACGAATCTATGGATTTACGCACTGTTTCCAAGAGAAATTTCGACACTTCTTGCTCAAAAGATTTTTTAAGAGACTCAATGTCGCCGTGTCGTTTAAATTTGAAGTCTAAAGGGTTGAGGTCTGGGCTAGATGAGGGCCAGTCTTCAGCTCTTATAAAGTCCGGAACATTGGTTTCAAGCCAGGCTTGGGTAGTTCGTGCCTTGTGACAGTGCAGAGTCCTGCTTTTTAAAAAGTGTATTGCTGAGAGGTTTCACAACATGATCCAAGACTGTTTCTTGATATAATTTGGCTGAAGTTTTCACTCCTTTTTCACAAAAATGTAGTTTTGTGGCTCCTTGATAAGACACGCCCTACCAAACCATCACTGACGGAGGATGATGACCACGTTGTACCGTTCCGACCACTTGAGCAGCTTCTTTAGAACTGTGAGCGTACACTTTCATCGGTAAAGAGGATATTTCTGTGCCCTTCACCTGCGTATCGCGACAGAAGGCGTTTTGATCGATCCACTCTCTTTAATTGTAAAGATTGATTTAGGGCATGCCCTGGATATCTACGATAAGCACTGAGCTTCAGGTCTTGTTTTATAATACGCGACAGAGTCCTAGTGGGAATCTTTATTTCTCGCGATAAGATTTTTTGCGTTCTAATGGGGTTTCGACGAACTCTGGCTTTAACAGCATTAACATCCTTTGTAGTTCTAACAGCACGCGGCCGCCCCGATCTTTTCTGGTCTTCGACAGAGGAAGTGTTATTGTATTTGTTGATAGTACGATATTCGAACATACGGCTAACACCAAGCTTTTGAAGTGTCTGGAATATGACCGACGGCTCCATACCCACTTTGTGCAAAGCGATCACTGCAATCCTATTTTCTTTAACACCCTATTCCATATTATAATTTGATAATGAACACGAAAAAATATGTGAAATGGCGCAAAATTGAAAGAAGTTTTTAAAATAATATACGTGTTCCAAATTCAAAATAGTTAAAAAGTTGAAAAAGAGAAAAGTTTTTATGTAACAGTATTTATGGACAGACTAGTTATATAGAGAGAAAGCGTATGCCCAGTAGTGGATGCAATAAATGTGGGGAGTTACTTTATTTTTATATTTATGATATTTATTCCTTATCTATCATAGCATCTCAGTGGAAGCGCCACGTTGCGTCCATTTGCTAGCTGTAGATCAAATCTGTCGACCCGACCAGGGACGACCACGCTTTCCAGAATACCGGCGTTGAATATTTGATTAGTGCTTGTGTTTTGTCTGGTGAAGGAAATATATCGATCGAACAATCTACGAAGGCTTTCCACCTTATCTTCAGGGGTGACAATTATTAATATGACACTCTATTTGTCGTTCAGGACGTAGATTTCATGGGTTCTCTTTCTCTCGTTAGTCGTCCCTAATATTATCGAAAAAAAAAACAGATTTAAAACGTCAACCATAAACTGGTCAGCGTTATATCATAGTTGTTGATATCACAGAGTGGATAAGATAAAGAAATTTATTGATCATATTAAAATAAAAGATGAAATGCGCGTGATTAAAAATTACGGACATGATTAAACGAGATAGAGACAACGTTCTGATTAGATGAGCCACTTCAAGCATGAATGCGCCCGTATCTTTTCGACATCCTTTCACCTCATACATGGGATTTCGTCCGACCACTTGAGAGTTCCCATGCTTGTTAGTTTTTTTGACAACCTCTTTTTATTGTAGAACCGTTACAAAGAGATTTCTTTTATCTTGTCGAGTTTATCCTTACCGGAAAGGCCAAGTAATACAGCCAGCGCTTTTGTATTATTTCTCTTTAATAATAATTACAATTTGTATATTTATTTTTATAATCTCATTATTATTATTATTATCTCATTTAATTCAATTTGAAGTTTACTGTTTAGTCAAACGGTAGCTTGAATGAATACCTTTTTACTAAGGCTTTTTATAGTATATAATATATAAATAAATACGACTATATTACACGAAATATATCATTTAAAAAGTCATTGTAATATCTCAATATATGTTTAATCACGAAAATTATGTGTATATTGTTAAAAACAAAAACCAAACGTCACAGTCCTGAAATCTTATATAATCAACGTTGGTTAATACATCTTGCAAAATTTAGCATCATTCAGACGTCAGGAAGTGTGTGAAAACTGAATTTTAACTGAAATAAAATCCATAAATACACGATGCGACAAAATAATAAAAGCGTGTGAAAAATAAGAGCACTTCATTATTAATCATCTTCCCGCCAATAACTCTAGATATTTCTATTATAGCACTTGTCAGATGTTGACACTCGTCTCGGCATAATTTACAACATATTATAAATATTTTGCATGTGTTGCCTTTTTATTTATTTCGATAGCCAGTTATATAAATATATTAATTATATTTTCACGTGTTCCTTCAAAATGAAATTAAATAACAGAATCAGAGATAGTTGTTTTCGTTTCGGATTTTATATTGATTCAACGTGAGTTATTAAGTTCCAACACGGGCCAACAAAGGATCTGAAGACAGATTATAAAAGCTCCCTTGACCTCTTTACGAGTTTTTAGAAGGTTCTAGCTCTAATATGCGTACGTGCTAGAAGCCGCAATGGCCACGATAAAGAACCTACCCAGCCTCCCTCACCCCGCGCTCGGCGTGGCGTGGTCAAAAATATAAAGGGCCAAAATTAAATTCCGTGCGGTCCATAAAGTATAGAATTACGTCATTATACGCATAGAGAATTTTCGCTTTTTACGTGCTTTTTGCGACGTTTTTTTTTAACCGAATTTCATTACATTGTTCTATTATATTTTGATATCGTTTGCGTGTTAATTTACCATCTATGTATATCAACAGTGTTTTTTTAAAAGAGTTTGTTATTTCATAACTTTTAACATATAAGAAAAAAACAATTTATGAAATTATTGGAATAAAATGTTTTTTTAAACTTCACTCCTATACCTCTAATGCATTGTTTCTCAATCATCTATATGTCGTGGCCCACGAAAAAGCCAGAAATTAAGTAAGAAGCCTTGCGACCCCTTCAGTATAAAATTAATAAATAGGTTATTTACACAAACACAATAAGTTTATTTTTACTTGTGTTTATTACATGGTATATTTAAATTTATTAAACTTGAATAGTTTAACAAACGAACCTTTTGTATACAAATCCTTTTTTAATAATAAACGCTTATTGACACCAAAACGATATACATCTTATGTCTGACGCAAATATAAATCGGACAAGGAGATGTAACAAATGAAGGTAGCAGAAGGTATACTAATACTAAGTAGATTCAGCGTACTGTATGCTGATCACAGTGCTGATTTTCTGTCTACTCCATTCTAAATCGCACGCCCCACCAGAAGGAGCGTGAATATAAAATGGTAAAAATATACAAAAAAATGTGTGAATATAAAACTAAAAATATTTTAGATTGAACAGACTCCGAGCCTCCTGAATAACAAGCGCAACCCCTCTCCCCAATGGTCGGGACCCCCAGATTGAGGAACGACGCTCTAATTAGATAGATTTTAATGGTATTTCTAATGTCAAAAAGTTTATTGTACATACGATGTCGAAATTAACACATGTGACCTGGATAACAACGTTTCATCTCATCAAACATTCTATTAGGCTCAATACACGGAAGACGCTATTGTTCCATTTTAAAGTTTGAGATCTAATGTCGCGTGACGACAGCAGGCAGGAGATTTGATAATCCAAGCTGTAGCAATTCTAAACCTTAAGTCCAAGTATTATAACTTAATTTAATAGCTCATGACGAGCTAGCGGAAATATGATTGAGCCATTATAGACCTTAGCATGAATTCTTAAGAATTCAATTTCATTAACGCCGATAATACATGTTCACACGGGGTATTCGTGAGATTATAATCGGGCATTGTAGATGCATCCGCGGTGTTCGTATAAATTTGAACTCTGCGCATTGTTTGTTTTAAGTTTTATTTTCAACGTGATGTAATATTTTCAAGGATGGCACTGCGGCATATGCTTTAAGTTCCCAACATTTTCATTTAATGGCTGAACCGTTGTCTAAAATTACCCTGTTGTGTCTCACTTCGTCACGACTTTGATATCCGTATCTTGAACGTTTCATTATCTAATGTTCTTTCAATTTTGCCATATTATCTAAGTAAAAAAAAAATAACTAACCTTACAGAATGATTTTTTAAAGAGTAGGTGGCAATTCACCGAGCACCGCTCCTGATGGTAAGTGGTCACCGCCGCCCTTGAACATCCGCAACACCAGAGGAGTAGCAAATGCGCTGTTGGGCTTGAAAAAAGGTGTAGGCTTTCTTCTTGAAGGTCTCTAAGTCGTGTCGGTTTGGAAACACCGGTGGCGACAGTTGATTACACTGTATAGTTATTATAAATTTCGCGTCGAGATGATGACGATGAAATTTTGATGACACTCCCCATGGTAAAAGGATAGTGGTTGGTGATAATGTTCTCGTGGCCGATTTCGATCACGGAGATATCTTCTGATTATTGCCAGATATTTTATAGTGCCGTAAGCTTTCAAGCACAGAGGTATCCACTCGTCGTCCCCTTTTCTTTTCGGATGTCATGCATGTACAATAGACCGGAAGTAGGTACAGATTCAGTTTCAGGGACATGGGACATGCATACAATACACCTAGATCCGATGAGTGACAATTTGTGTGCACAAATGTTGTTCCTCATCTTGGAATTTAACTCAGGACTCGCGATCCGACACTCTAACCACTCACCACGCGACCGTCTATCTCACATAATAGCGGAAAATAGCCAGAATCAGTACGCTGCGTTTGGTGAGTGTAGGGATACAGAGGTCCTCATTATTAGTGATGGGTATCGTATCTACAATGGTTCCTTATCTAGAATGAATGTATCGTGGGTCATAAGAATCACTTACTATATTTAAAAAAAGCTATGTAAAAACAACTTAATACAATATAACCCTGGCCCGTCTTTTGTTTAAAATAATGGTCATTGTGGATTTCTAAGTAATGCCCCTCCAAGAAATACATTTTGGAGAGTGTGCGTCGTTATATAACTTATCTCTCCCATCTTTTCGTCGTCGGTTATCCTCTGCATATTCCTCTGATTCTGACGATATGTTTCGTCGTTTATTACACGAATAGAAAAGGATTGTAATAATATGCCTGAGGTAGTCTTTCAATCCGAATATAACGTGGGCGTCTTCGAGAGAAGAGTGAGTGGGCTTTTGCTTAGCTGGTGCCCTATATCGTCAATGACTACATCACTTGACACCAGGTGAAATTGTAGACAAGCATTGGCTTGTATTCATTTAACATGTGTTTCGTTTGGTGAGTGTTGTGATCTGGAGTTCCTTATGATACTGACGAGCCATTCGATCTTCATCCTCGAAGATGAACGTGTTGTGGGCTGTAGGAATCACTTACCATCAGGCGAACTGTGTGCTCGTTTATCACCTTAACTAATATTATATAAACTTTATTAATGATAAAAACATCCTCTATACAGTTCAGCTCTAATGCTTCAACGAATAATCACGTTATTAATCGTTTTTTTTGTTCACAGGTGAGTCGCAACACAATGGGGATGGATGCGGCTATAGTTATATAAGTAAGTAGAAATTAAATACATATTAAATATCATGACAGGAAAAGGATTCGTGAAACGTAAAATCTTCTTGATTAATTGATTTTTTTTATAAAAAATTTATCGACGCTGTTAACATTACTAACATTTTTAACCCTTTAAACACTCCAACTAAGAGCATGCAGAGCCGTGTCTAGCCAAGTGTCGAAGCGCTTTTAATTCACGTTACGCGAACGAACTGAGATGGATTCCCGATGAAACCAATGAAATTGTGCATTACAATTTCAAGTTGCTGATTTACCACGTACTCGACGGTGAAGGAAAATATCATGAGGAAATGCATGCATAAAATAAAAACAAAATATCATGAGCAAATGCATACATAAATGAAATCCGCATGAAAAAATAATCCGCAGTCGAGACGCGTGGTGGACTATGCTTCAACACCCTCTCTACTTTTACACCAACTAAGCTTAAATTCTTGCGCAAGGAGGTAGTCCATAAGTCGTATAACTGATTCTGTACAGACCTTAACTTAAACCCTTACGGCAGGTATATGCTTAAAAACTTTGTCGCCGTTAAAATACAATTATATTAATTATACTATATATATTTTTTTATTTTTATCATTGGTAGAACTATGCCACAGTTTGTTTCTAGCTGCAGAATGAATGGGTCAGCTCGACCGGGGTAGGACCACGCCCAAACACAATACCAGCGTAAAATAGCCGCATAATGTTTCTGTTTCTTCTGGTGAGTGTAGGAATCCGGAGACCTTTATTATTGATGACGAGACGTTCCATCTGAGTCCTCAAAGATGACAACGCATCTCGCATTATGATTCCTGCTCAAAAATAAATGTCAAAAGGATAAGTGTCTTGGACCGCAGGAATTACTTATCATCAGGTGAACTGTGTGCTCCTTTGTTACTATCAAAGAAATAGAAAAAAATAATAATAAAATAAGTACATAATTATTTAATATCGAGACGATTCTGCCAATCTGTTGAGATATAGCTCCCGAACTTTCACCTTAAACGAGTAACGGTTTGTAGCCGCCCTGACTTTGGGAGGGAGAGCATTCCAGAGATGTCTTCTGGTTATTACCATGACAACTGCTCAGAATATATTATAGTGCCGTAAGTATACGCGCCAACACACTGACTCGTCTTTCCCTTCCCTATTATGATGTAATGAGTGCGGAATAATACCGGAGGAAGGTTATCCAATGTGAGGGAGACGTGATATACATAGTACACTACGCCATTAGCGTTTGACGTATCATTAATCATCAATTACCATAACTATTTTCATCAAACACTAAATATGCGAAAGCATGATAAAAATGTCTACTATATCGATAGCATCTATGTAGCGTATTATAGATAATTGCACTCGTACATCCCGAATCATAAGTTCAAGTAAAGACAGGGGGTTTCCATGTTTAATAAATATTTTAGGTAAACCAACTTGAAGCGTCAATAGCCTAATTGTTCAAGGTACGTTCTGAGAAACTCTGAGTTCGTAGGTTCGAATCAACCATTCGACTATTAAAGGTCGTGAACGTGAACAACATCTAGCACAAGCATTACCCGCCTTGTTGCAGCGGTTAAGCGGAATATTATTTATGTTAATAGCATTGCTAATATTCTTTTAAATAATCTAACTAAATCGTTAAAATTCATGTTCTAAAAGTATTATTCCATGCACTGTAATATTATGTAACATTATTATATTTTGACAGTGGTTGGGCTACACTGCAGTTTGTTTCTAGCTGCAGAATGAATAGGTATGCTCGATCGGGGTAGGGCCAGGCCCACACAGAACAGTTGTTGTGTTTCGTTTGGTGAGTGCAGGGATCCGGAGACCTTTGTTACTGGTGTCAAGGCATTCCATCTCAGTCCTCAAGGGTGACAATGATTGTCAAGGATGAATATACACAGTTCACATGATGACAAGAGATTCATGGGCCGCAGGAATCACTGTGGGTTCGTTTGTTACTCCCAATGAAATATATTTTTTTTTATATAAATATGTTTTTCCAATCCGTACAGTACACAAATTCTGTTCTAAATCGCAAAACTCGATTAGATATTGAAGGTATAGAATCAAGGTATAGAAGTTTGGTTGGGATTTCTTGAGAGGTTAGTTTCATAAAAGATTATTGTTGATTATTTGGCACAATCACACCCGACAGAAACAATTTGGGTTGACTCCGAATACGTTACATATTATAGTGATCCAGACTCTGAAATGATTCAACAAGTTTTAAAGTTACTCGAACATTTATACCTAATCGTGCATTGCTTAATAATAGTTAAGTTTTTGTCCTGTGTAATTGGAAATTGTACTAAGTAAGTATTTTATGTGTGTAAAATATTATGCGTACAAATACTGAAGGTCGTTTTACCTATAAAACTCGTTTAAGACCCATATACTTTTTAATTCAATCGTATTAAATAACCGCCAATAGATATAATTTATAAGATATCTCTCAAAAACAAACTCAAGTAAAGTTAGTACAGCCCAGCACAGTTCCACCTTTCAAGATATTCCTCCTAAGCAGATTTCTTTAGTTTGATTATGCCCTAGCGTAAAAACAGTCTTGTAGAAGATTTCCAAGTTTGCCGGGCAGTCCGCTAACTCAATTAATAAACTTTAGTTTTACCGGCGTCCGTAAAGTATTGGCTATATTGATAAAAGTATATTAAATGTCGCTTCTCAACGTTTTAATTTATTTTTATACTGAAAGATAATTACTGCGTTGTCGGTAAAGTGATGTTTCTTCGAGTTAATTTCATTGTGTCATCATTTAGTCATTAACTAGAGATGTTTTTATCTAGAACATTGACCGATTATTTTTATATTTAGACGTGGCAAATGAGCTGTGTTTACATATCTACGTCCATCCCCACCGAAGATTCAATATGCACATTCTATCCCCACCAAAGATTCAACATGCACATTCCATCCCCAACGAAGATTCTAGATGTACATTCCGTCCTCAACGAACATTCAAGATGCATATGTTTGAGCAACGCATTATCTATCCAAAAACTTAATTCAGGCTGAATATAGATGTCACGAGGCGTAGTCATCACTTACCGTCACGTGAACTGTGTTCGAATACCACCCATTATCATATAAAAAATTGCGTCTACGGTTTCACACTTACCATACGAAACTTCCACACTGTGATTCGATTAAACTGTTGTTTATCTCACAAGACTTGCTTCAGATACCAGTAATATCAATTACACATAAAAATCTACAACTTGGTTTTGTTTCAATTGGATCGAATATATCACCGGCATTATTTGACTTTGATAGCGTAGCCTATTTATAAATTGTTCATATGCCAACGATCCACCTTACCTCTAGGTACGTTCCTAACTTCTTAAGTAACAGCTCTGTGTAGTCAGCTGTCATCAGCGGTATTTCCGTACCGATTCGAATTAGGGACCTTCAAGTAGACGGTCTATTCAACTTTTAAAGGTCAGCAAAGCATTTGAGATTCCTCCGATATTGCGATATGGTGGTAGTATCAAGTTGAGCTGTTTTGCTATTGTTTTTTTTAAATTCTGACCCTAATAACTTCTACGTCTCAATTTTATGTTTAGTAGTTGATCTTAAGACTGTTTGTAGTTGGTATGTGAAATATTTACTTGAGAGTATCCAATCCATAATCCGTTGGAAGCAACTGACCGAGCCGTGGTTCGGCCCTCTCGGGCACCCTCGAGTGCTTTCGTTCGCAGGGTAACGGTTCAAGCCGAGGAGGCTCCCTCTCGGGAACATTTGTGCTATTTACCTATAAGTAAAAGTTTCGGCTGAGTGCTAAGCGCTCGACCTTTGAACCCGCTGAAGCTTTCAAAGCTATTAAGGCTAAAAAAAATCCAATTCACGTGGGACCACTTTGTTGAATTTGATTCGCTCGATTTTCTTACTGATTAACAGACTTAACTAAAATTAGACACATGGGACGAATTGATAGTAAAAGCCTAACTAGGCTATTTTGTAATCCTTCATTAGAAAATGAAAATATTAAGCAGTGCAAGAGCTACTAGCTACGAGAGTGGCTACTTCACGGCAACACAACACTGCGGTTTTTCGCGTGATGACTGTTTTTATCTAACAGTGAAATGTATAGTATCTAAAATTGATAATCTAATCGTATGGCCTTTAATTTTGTTGATTTATAATTGTTTTGCCAAAAGGCAGTGAAGAAATATTTTATAACATTTTTGCTAATATTTTTTTAACGTTGGACGAAACCTTAATATTCTCAAAAAAACCCTAAATCAACATACGTAGCTGACGTTTATTTTTTACGTAATTTTCGTTTTCAACATTTTAAAAGAATGATTGTTTTTTATATAATTATTAGGTATGACACGCGAGCACACATTACGGTTGATGATAAGTAGTAACGGTCCGGCATTCGACAACAATAATTCAAGGTCATATTGTTACCCCTAAAGATAGACGGTACCTGTAATCGGTTCCGCGAATCCCTCGAAGCACATGTCATGATGCTATTTATGTTGATGTTCTGTGAAGGAGACGGAGTTTTTTCCCCGGTCGAGGCCAAAACCTAGCTACAGCATGACTTTGCTATTGTAAAAATATTGTATACGTAAGTAGAGACATAATGGACGTCAGTAAACTGCATTGAATAAGGTTACATTACGTTTGTCGATGTAGTGGCGACTAAGTAAAAGAACGACCCGTAACGCATACTGGCGCAAATTACAACTGGGACTCACCATTCTCACATTTTCCAATTCCTTTCACGTCTAAGCCGTGTCCGCATTGCTTCCTACTTTTTCCCACTTGTTAAACTTGTATATTGCATCTCACTCGTCTGCATTCGATTGCAGAGCCGATTTTCAGATCTCAGCGAAGCCGGCATTTGTTTCCTATCGCGTAGAAAACTTCTGATTTTATATTCGAAGTATTTTTTTTCAAGCTACGTTTAGTATTGACACAATGTTTTTTTCTGTTTTTGAATAAAAAAAATACAAAAAGGCAAAAAGCCAAAAATCGCCTTTCAATCTTTTTAGTATATTTAATATTTCATTTTTAATATTTAATATATATTTTTAAAATTCGATTCATCGGTTTGAATCACTTATCATCCAGTGAACTGTGGATCATGCGTTTATCACACTCAATGCAACAAAAAAATACTTTTACGGCAATAGCTTAAAAAAATATAGCAACTTATTTCTGTTTATTGATTATTACAGCTTTTAAGTCTGAGAGATTTCTTACTTAACCTCATTATTATAATAACCAAGTGTACTCCATTTAGTTATTATTGTTATTATATTTTCACTTTTTTTTATTATACATATATTCTCTGCTCTGGCCAAAGGTAGGTCGGTAGAGAATGCCTTTTGGCATTAAGTCCGCTCTTTTGTACAGTGTTTGTTTTACTCAAATAAATAAATAATAAATGAAGGGATATAACTGTGTATCTTTTTTATTCATTTAATTTTTTTTTATTGCAGTTATACACACTCCAAGAAAGGAGATGTTCTGACGGTGAAGGTATTACTAAAACTCTTGCATTTACCCACCGCTTTGAAGTATGTAATCAGAATGCACTTTTAACGTACCTAAGGTATGTCCTCACCAAGCTTAGGCTGCAAACGTATCACCGAGAGTGTAAAATTAGTAGAGCTAGTTTACAGCCAATTGCAGTTTGTTTCTAGCTGCAGAATGAATGGGTCAGCTCGACCGGGCTTAGGACAACGCCCTCACAGAAATAGCACCATAACGTGTAGCGATCCAGAGACCTTTCCATCTGTCCACAAGAGTGAAAACGCATCTGCATTATGATTCCTTGTCCAGGATGAATGAATGGATGAATGTAGATGTCATGGCGCCGCAGGAATCACTTGTCTTACGAGCTGTGTGCTCGTTTGTTGCTCTAATGGAAAAGTACAGTATGAATGTACCGGCTCGACCGTAAAAAAGCCACACACAGAACACCAACGTAAAAGGCAGGATCACCCTGCCGTTTTGTTTGATGAGTATAGGAATCTGAAAATTCTGGTGTCTGCCGAGAAATTCTATCTCAGTCCTCAAGGGTGAATACGCATTATGATTTCTTATCCTGAATGAATGTACAACGTATGCCGCATGCCGCAATCAAATACTCGTGCCATCAGGTGTCAAAATAATAAAAAAGGCCATTGGTGTGGACGACCCATAACACTGCTTTTCACTTAACACTGTTTAAATCACTTTATAATAATACAATACTCTGTTTGATAATTACTATTTCTCGTTTAACCTAACAGCATACTCTTAAACAAAGTTTGATTAAATCCTAAAATGTTCACCATTCCAAACATGTGATACCGAATTGGCTTAAATGTATATTAAATGAAATGTAATTTTACAATAGTGCTGTAATTGCTTGGAAATAATATAACCGCTGTAGTAAAAATTTTGAGATTATATATTTTTGTTTTATTATAAAAAATGTCGAACTAAGATATACCCACCGTTAGAATATACGAGTATATATATATATATATATATATATATATATATATATATATACCATTTGGAATTCTAAAAATTGAAAAATACATATATACGGTTATCCAATCGAACTAAAGAACTCTCCACCATATCACCTGTAAGAAAAACATCGCGAGGAAATGTGCACGTCTAAGAAATATTTCGAAACAATGTGAGGTCTACACATTGGAGACCTATGATCACATATGTGATTTATATGTATAGACTGATACTTTATAGCTTTTCCACACACTGTAGTAGACACATACAGTAGTAGAACTACGCTGCAGTTTGTTTCTAGCTGCAGAATGAATGGGTCAACTCAATCGGGGTGCGACCACGCCCCTACCAACGTCAAATAGCAGTATAATGCTACTGTGTTTCGTTTTGTGAGTGTAGGGATTCGGAGACCTTTATTACTGATAACAAGGCATTCCATCTTGGTCCTCAAGGGTGACAATGCATCTTCATTATGATTCTTTATCAAGGATGAATGTAGATGTCATGGGCCGCAGGAATCACTTACCATCATGTATGCTCGTTTGTTACTCTCAAAGTAATATATATATTAGTGGTCGAGCAACGTGTGCTGGTCGTTTCTAGGTACAGCGTGAGTGTTTGACAAGGTAAGAGCCACGGCCTCGCAGGGTGCAGCGTAAAAAATGATATGAACGGAAAATTGCTGCTGTGTTTAGGTATCCGCTGATTTATTTACAGGTTAGGACAAGTTACATCTATCTCAGTGCTCAGGGATGACAACCCATGTGCGTCTTGATGTGCGTAATTAGCCTACTGGTTTAGGGTACTGTCTACCAAACTTAGGGTCATGAACCATCTCCTGACACAAGCATTTATCTTTGTTGGAATGGTTATCGGGAATGTTAGAAATTATTGAACTACTAGCATTGGTGTTTAAAAAAAATAAACCAAAATCTTCTTTGAGAATGTAGTGTAAGTAGTTTAGTTGAGTAAGTGTTGGACATGACTTTCCAACAAGGTGATTTACAAAAAGGACAAATTAAAAAAAAACTCCTATTTCACGAGAGACTATTAGAAAAGCAATAGTAGAGGAATTTGTTTCAACGGTCCGAATAAAACGGAAAGAACCAAGCAGTCGTGAACTGCGAGTACCAGTTAGAAGGCAAATACCTCAGTGAAATATAGCCGGTTATAATTATTCCCGTTTTCTCTCTCGCCTCTCGAAGAAACGCTCTGGAGGACGCACCTTTGAAAAATATGGTATCTCATAACTCGCTAACACAAAAAACTGGTAATTTAATGCGATCCCTTGAAATAATATGTAAAAACACGCTGCCGGGATGGGCCATTCGCCGCGTTTCGGACAATTTCGGTCAATTTTGGCTCGATCCAACCATTAAGAGGCCCATCTTTTGCGCCGTTATCTGGCCCTCGCGAATAAATCGTGATATTATTTGCCCGTGCAAAATATTATTTTCCATATCTAATCAGTGGGTAGAGAAATATTGGGGCGATATGGGAATCGTGCTAATGCGTTAGGTTGTCCGTCATGAAGGTGAAAATATTGGCAAGACCCCCATACCTCATATACGGGTTGAACACAAGCAATATTCTTCAATTTATATCTGAGGTTATGATTTCACTTGGTAAATATTATCACTTTTATTGACCATTATGCCATTTCGTGTTAAGAGCAGGATTAATAAAATAATCGGTCAAGTCTGAGCTGAATTCGCTTGCAGAGGGTTCTGTATCGCATAGGGTATAACTATGAAAGACTATTGCTTTCCAGAAATTTTAGGTTCTATAGATTTGGATAGTTAGGGATTGCTAAATTATTATTAACCTTTTATTTTCTTTTTCAATATATGCCCCCTACAGTATTATTAATGTATTAACGATAGGTACGTCCGTGATTACGACATCTAACTCTATACCCGTTTTAACTTATTTCTTCCACTGGATTCGGAAAAAATAAGCAGACAAAGAAACATACAGACAGAGAGACGCAGGAGTGTTTCTAAGGGATTCGTTTTTTCACCGCATATGCGAAATCCTGAAAAAATTATATTAATGCAAATATTTTATTTTATCCTTTGATCCCACTGCTATTTACTCCAATACAGCCAAGTGACTTATAAACTTGTATAAAAAGCAAGGAATTAGTCTGTATGTCTAAAATAGATTACACGCCTGCAGCTGTATTACCAATAGATTTTTTAAAACATAATGATGCTTTTAATGCTATTAACATTACTAATAATGCGGTAAACCACTCCAACTAATCTTAGAATTGCTTGTGCTAGGGATTGTTCACAACCAATGGCGTTGTTCAATACGAATGGCGGCTTTATATTTAAAATAATTTAAAATCCCTAACATATCACAAACGGTCTAGTTAATGAGTTGTTGGACAATTTCATCGTCTCAACAAATCCCGTTACAGCTTCCATTGCCGACGTCGTCTGAGCGAGGCTTTTGGATTTCAAAAGCGCCCTACGGAACTCAAGGCAAGCACTCAACAAGCCGTCCGCGGTGGCTCGACTCGAAGATTTTAATCAAGAAATCTTTGTCGCTTAATCAAAGGAGAAACTGAAATAGTTGGGTACGTCATTGCCTGACATTTGAAAAGTCGTTTCTATTTAATGGCACCTTACAAAGTGAAACCCAAATATCGTTAAGTTTGAACACCCCAGCCTTTATGAACAATATTATATTATATATATTAAAAGATGGAACTAAGACAGTTGATAATTGAAAATCCTCGATTGATCGATCTATCATTAGGAATTATCAACTGACATCGATTATTTCAAGATCCAGTGATCTTGAAATAATCGATGATTCAGTAACTCCAATCTTTTTAACATTCAGTTTTATGTGTTTAACAGACAGATTTTTATAAGCTATAGACTACCTTATCACACCCACATACAATAGTATTCTGTAAAAGCTTGGCGTTGATTGTGCGTTCCCTGGCTGAGCGAATCCTACCTGTACACTTGCATGTTGTTTCTTGCTCCAGAATGAATGGGTCAGCTCGACCGGGGTAGGACCACGCCCTCACAGAGAACCAGCGTAAAATAGCATCATAATACTGCTGTGTTTCTTCTGGTGAGTGTAGGGATCCGGAAACCTTTATTACTGGTGACGAGGCATCTCTGTCCTCAAGGGTGACAATGCATCTGCATTATGATTTCTTGTTCAAAGATGAATGTAAATGTCATGGGTCGTAGGAAACACTTACCATCAGTGAACTGAGTGCTAATTTGTTACTCTCAATATAATTAACAATAAAAAAAGCACCACTTCTACTGTACTATTTCATTTTATTTCCAATCCACTTTCCACACGTATCCATTGCAGAATTTAATAGTGATAATAATATCTTTGGTTAATTTCGACCACAACGATATCTTTTGATTATCAATAACAGATGACGTAAACGACGAATATATTACAGTACCATATCCCTCAATTTTCGCAACCTTCTCTAATCCTGTAACATATCATTATTAAGGCAGTATCATACCTTTTATTTGACGATAAAACGAAACCTATATCTCAATATGTAGTAGTGTACATAATAAATAAGTATTGTTCTACGGTAAATGTACGATATGAAGGGAACATATTTGTGTAAGTAAAAGGTATTCCGATAAACCACATTACATTCCACTAATTAACAGTTACCTCATTACAGGGCCCTACTGTTTAATTATTGAAAACTTTACTCAGCTAAGAAACGAACAAACGTTTGGAGTATCGATTTTTGTAACATCGTATATACGCGGACGTAGAATCGATTCTATTGTGCTTCATTTGTGGACTATGCGGTTTTATCGCGTCTGACTGCGGTTTTAGACAATTTTGGGCCTCATTTGATGACCGAATTAAACAATTAGGCAGCAGTTTTACTGAGAGAATTCTGCATTGCAGTTACTGTAATATGTCTGTGATCTTTGTTTTACATTTATTTTTTCATGTTTCATTAAATTTATAAACATACATTTGGTTATGTATATATGTATGTACCTTCCTCCCTGCCCACACTGGGCATAGAGGAGGGTATATACATATGTTGAGAAAAATCTTTAAGGATCTGTTTTATAGGTGGCTTTCTTCAATGCGCCTATGTGTACCTTGTTCTATCAGCATTATCACAATTTAGTTTACATTTGTTTACTACCACAAAACTTGTATAATTAATTAATCAATCTAAACAAGATATTTTAGGCACTCGTAAAAAGTTACAACCCCCACCATCCTATCAATAATACATACTAAACAAAAACATATATACTTTGAAACTTGATTCTAATTGTTATAGCAACGGTAGAGCTGCTGGCTCTTCTTGCTTCAGTATATTCAACTATAGAATTAGAAGTCTACTCTTTGCACTAGGTCTTTGGCACTTAAAACAAATCATTATAATTATACACGTAAAACTTCCCGATAACTAATAAGGCGTTATGTTTTCTCATTCAATAAAATACGTGATAATTAAAAAAAAATATTAATAGTATTGATACTAAAAAAAAATTTAAATCAATTGTTTTCAGTTTTGACAATATAATAATCCTTGGCTATGACCCGTCTACAAATAGTTAAGCAAACCAAACATACCATGAAATATAAATATCCTTCCAATTATAACTTTTAATTATTAATACATTTTTAGCTAATTAATCGTTCTAACTAATTCTCATATGCTGTTTACTACTTATACGGTTGACAAATAAATCACACATTAGCATATAGTAACATGAAAATGTCCCGCGACATTTATTACTAAATATATAATAACTTACTGTATCACATCTGAATTCTTCATGTTTCTCAATTTTATGGTTGTGCTGCTTCTCCAAGTGTTTCCTTCAATGCTTCCTCCGTTGGAAACGTATCACCACACTCACAGATAATATAATGTATGCTAACGAACGAGCAATAGAACATTTTCAGGTTCAAAAGCACAGATTACTGGCAGCTGATATGAAATGATCTTATTTTTCTATGCAATAACCACCGCCATGACAGTATCTGTGGACGCAGGACGTGCGTTGTGTAATGCATAATGATGTGCAACAAGAAGATATCGATTTACTAGGAAATCGACAACAAGATTTTAAACTAGTAATCGTATATATTACTTTTTCAATCGTATTTATTATTTTTTTTTTGAATCGGCGTAACTGGAGTCTCACAGAATACGCATATGAACTCTCATACGAAGCGCTGCAGTGTTAAGAATAGCGAGTTTTGGGATACAGTGACGCTTATAACTGGTGATGAGGCATTCCACCTTAGACCTTAATGATTCCTCATCAAGAATGATTGGTAGCGCCTTAGGAATCACTAGCCATCAGTTGAACTGTGTGCTCCTTTGTCACACTCAAGAGAATAAAAAAATCTTAACAAGGTATTTGTATTATCTTTTAATGGATTATTGTATGTGGGTACTCTTAAAACTTTTACGACCGTCAATATAATTTAAAATTTAATTATATTCTAAAATTTAAGTGAACCCCCCGTCTACTCTCAATGCTGTACTTTAGTTTTAAAGAGGCTAATTCCATGTGATCGGAGTGAATGACTCGTGCAATACATAGAACAGCCAGTATAACACCGACTTACTGAGTTCGTAGTCGGGCTTTTTCTCATTAGAGAGGAGAACGTCCGTTTCCGATTCGATAGTGGATATTCCCACGATCATTTAAACGACTTCAACCTAAATTAGAGTCGTTTACTGTTACATTTCTTTATTTTTTATCGCCTCAAATAACTATTCTAGTGCTATGTTTAAATCAAATGTTTTTGAACCAGCCTGTATATAATATATAAATATTGCTGGGTTTTGTCGTCCGTGCTCTCTAAATACGATAAAAAAACTGGAAGTATGAATAAAATGAAATTTAACAGACTTAGCAAACGAGCACATAGTTCACCTGATGGTTAGGAATTTCAGCGGCCCATGACTTTTACATTCATCCTTAACAAGGAATCATAATGCAGGCGCCTGACCTCTGAGGACTAAGATCTCATCACCAGTAACAAAGATCCCTACACACACCAAACCAATCAGCTACATTGTGCTGCTATTTTACCCTGGTAATCTGAGGAGACGTGGTCCTTCCCAGGCCTGACGGGAAGTAAAGAAAACATCGTGAGAAAACCTGAATGTTTGAGATATTAATAAAAAAAATGTAATATTCTCTAACATACTTTCTATAAAGGAGGAATATGCCCAGCAGTGGGATATATATATATATATATATATATATATATATATATATATATACATGGTTCTACATTTGTTCAAGTAAAGTTTTATATACTTTCAAAGATTATATTGTATACTCTTAGTATACTTGAAGCAGTGATTTAGTTTTGCATTTTTCATTTTCAAATTGTTAAAGAAAATGGCTTCCAAACTTCTCAGTGGAAAAAGAGACTTTCATTTAAGACTTTAAAGCTCAATAAAGCTCAATAAGTTGTGATGTCGCGATCACAGTTCGCCTACATAATACTGGTAGGCTAGCCTCCGAAAATGGTTTATACTCAACACTCAAAAGCAACCTTTAACAACATCACTATAAGGTTCACTATTATCTACGCGACAACACGACCAAGATAATCTTGTTCGGCAGTCATTTTTGACCAATTTCCCCTGGTATTGAAAAATGTTTTATAGAAGCTGACGTCACAAAGTCGTCTCCTACCTTTGTGCGGGGCGTTCTGCTCGCTATAAGTCTGTTCTCTATTCGATGCCGTTTTTGTTGTTCTCGGATACAAAACCCAATAATACGGTGTTGTAAATTTATACGAGCAACTTTCGCCTTTACATACAATTACTCGGGGTAAGCTTCGGGCGTTTTTAAGAGAAATTTTCACTTTAAAATTAATTACAATAAATATCAACACGAACTCCTGAACCTCTGCTTTGTTTGAATTTACCGGTTAACGAGTACTGGAAAAACAATTTGATGACATAACGATAATATATTTATATATAAACGTTTTAATATTTCCTTAATAACAAGAAAAAGAACAACAAAAGTGTCTGTCTAAGTTCGCTTTTAATTCACGGTACGCGAGCAATTAGAGGTCGGACCCCCTCCTTTTCATCCGTAGTCAGACGCAACTGACCGAGCTAAGGTTCGGCCTTCTCGAGTCAGACGCTGAAACGTCAGAAAAAGAAAAAAAAACTGATGTCAGAGTTATAATGTAAGAAAAATATTTCCAGGATCCCGTCTTCGCAGTCGATCCAGAGTGGAGCCATGTCACTATGTACAATCATCCTGTCTAGAGAGGCTTCCTAGCAGTGGGATTTATATATAGGCTGTCATTTTATACTTCATTTTTATTAGAATATAAATCCATGACGTATTCTTAAGATCCATTAGGCCGTTGTGGTTTTTTTATATTACATTGAGAGTAACAAACGAGCACACAGTTCATCTGATGCTTAGTGATTCCTGTGGCCCGTGACATCTACATCCATTCATGGAATGGAACACAACATATGGAATTCCTTGTCCAATAACATCAGGGAGGTCAGTAATAAAAGCTGTTTTACAAGTTCATTACTACTTAACTAAGGTACCTGCTAGTTACTTCCATCCTCTATGGAATTAATTGGTAGCTATCGCTACATATATAATATTTATCTATAAACGTACTTATTATCTTTCATTTTTATATTCGCTATGCTTAGTCTTTTCTTTTTATTAATTAGTTTATTGCTACACCTGTCACATATCTCACCACACTTTAGGTTGACTGGTTGAGAATGCCTTTGGCATTAAGTCTGCCCTTTATGAATCTCTAATTTTGTTAAAGCAAAGGTAATAAGGAGTAAATAAATAAATTTAAATTCATCTCGTGTCCACCACGCAACTATTTGTACTGTGTTTTTTATTTATACGCAAAGTTTTACAGTGGTGAAGCCATGCTGTAGTTTTTCCTGGTGCTACAGCGTGAATGGATCTGCTCGATCGGTGAAGAGTACTAATGTGAAAAAGCAGTATCACCACTGTGTTTCGTCCGGTGAGTGGTGGAAGATCCTTATGCGACAAGGAATTCCACCTCAGTCCTCAGAAGAAACGCATCTGTACTATGATTAATGTTATCACTTACCATCAGGCGAACTGTGTGCTCGTTTGTCACCGTATCCAATGTAAAAAACATTATTAAGAAAATGCCATTTAGCAATTCCTTCAATTATACTAATACTTAAACGGTAGTCGACAGAAACGTTTCGATAAACGAAGAGAATTGATTCGATCGTTGTAGTAATTAATGGACAATTAAATAGTTACCGATTCAACTGTACCCCCGTCGTTCGTTTGCCGTTTCAATTTATGCACTCTTTTTGTCCATTCCAACGCCTCCGTAGCGTTGGTCCGGCGTGGCGATTAAAAAATTAACTTCAATGCAGTTATTTTTTAGTTATTCGTACCTACTGCCAACTATATGTACAAGCATTTATAATTACATTGTATTATAGTAATTCGTTATCACAGTAATTTTAGGGCGTGAGAATAGATAGAAGAGAAAATATTTATGTATCAAAAATGAATGAAAACACATCCTGTCCTGGGTGTATTTATTGTGTGCATGTTTCGTGTCCCTGCCACTGCAGCTGAAGCTTCCGATCTTATTGCACTGCAATACATCGGAATAGGGACGGGTACCGACGAATGAGTGTGTCTGTGTTTGCGCAAATGCTTTCACACCCTACCTTGCGGTTAATGCCCAACAGTGGGATTCATATGTATAGACTGTTATTTTATTTTTTATAATTAGCAACAACAAATTTATTGTTGTTTTGTTTTGTATTGTATCGGTGACAAACAAGCACACGGTTCATCTGATCTTCCGTGATTCATGCGGCCAATGACACGTACATTTTTTGCTGTGTCAGACACGGGACATACACAACACACCCAGACCGCCACCCGACAAACTACCACTGACAACTAGAAGCAACGTACTCCGAATGCACCACGCGGCAGTCAATGCCTTAATTAATATATAATATATATGTAAATGAAAATCCAGGTGCGAATTGATAATTCTAGAGCGAAGACAACGTGACACGGAGAAGCCAGTCCTTATCATAATGCCACTGAAAATGCGACGTCATCCCGTGCCTCGGTAACTGTCGGCTGGGGACCCATTCCAAGTATATTGCCCGCCTTCTTATTTCCAGCGCGAGGTTCAAATTCGAAATTACGGGCCGCCCTCTTTATTGCTGCGATGACGTATTTAGATCGCTCGTTTGATTTACGCGACGAGCTTTTTACGTAAAGCTCGTCGCCACGTGCGACTCCGAAGTTTTAGGTACACTCATCGCTTAATAAGCTCCTGCATTAAAAACTGTAGCAGCTGTTTTACTGGTAACAGTCAGGAGACACTGCTTAACAATGATTGATATTCGAAGTTCAAAGCTGTTTCGTATGGTATTAGCCAACTAGATAACAGTGCATTTCATCTCTGCTCTTAGGGATGACAACGGAACTGCATTATGATTTTTTATCGACCCTAAATATAGCTGTCATTGGTAGGAATCACTTACCATCAGGTGAACCGTGTTGTCATTCACAATATTATATGTAAATATAGTTTTGTAATTTTTAATTGTCTAAAATACAATAACACTAACTACTTGATACTATTTCTGCCATTTGTTGTGTATAACCTATGTATCTTTTTGTTATAATTAAAAAAAGTAGTGCTATCCCAGGTAGACTATTGAACTATATGAACAAAAACGTGAGTTTCAATTGTAGTAACCAATTTTAGTTTAATTATATTAAATGTCCGTTAAGAAGTGTACATACAAAAACAAACATGCTTACGTTTGTACTTTGTACCCGTTTATATTCGGAACAATAAGTTTCAGATGAAACGCGAATGGTTCTTGCTATCTCTATCTTGGAAATATAATTATTGTCTGTATTTCTAGACAAGTTAAACGGTATTACATAACTTATTTAATCGAAATTAATGAAGGTGGATCCAAGCCAAGTCTTGTTTCTAACTGAGACATGAATGGGATGACTCGGGAAGGATGTGCTCAGAATATCTGTTATATTTGGTAAATCCAATTAATTTTTATCAATAGAAGCTTTATTCGAGTAGTTTTATATAAAACAATTTTGAATTATAAAGATATCTAATAGGACCACCGCTTCCTAAGCTGTTACCGAAAAATGGCAGGAAACTCTACTAGTTGCTTATGTTTTTTTTAAATAAATAGTTACGAAATGTCCAGTATTGAATCGGGAGTACAAAGCTTAAAGCCAAGCGTATTTGTCAAAAAAATATCCTTAGTAGGTAATTATAAAGATCTGGAGAAACTTATGCAATATGCATCGACGACGAATAAAGGTGTCATGGGCAGGAATCACCGTCAGGTAAACTGTTCACCATGAACGTTAAAAAAATTGTATCAAGTTTTTTTTTCTTATATAATATAAAGAAAAGATCAAATACATATACATAATATTCTTATGTCGAATATATATACCTCTCAAAACCGAATCGTATCATCAAACATCCACCAGTCTCTAAAATAATATATAGCTGGAGTCAAAGAGCTCTTTATGAATGAAGTCGTTCTCTTGTAATTTATACACACTTTGGAGGCACAATGCATTCACAGATGCTATTGTGAACGGTGGACGAAAGTAAACCACACATGGCTGTCTATTTCCGAACTGATAAAACTAGTGACGTGCGTTATAAATTGAAAGCTAAATACCATAGAGTTATTTGAGAAACTATTATAGTGAAAATTTATTGTTTTAAATAGATTAAATTATATTTATTTTGATGTGTTATAATAGTGGTGGGTATAAGCCCTTTCAGGATATCAGCGTGACATGGCAGCTTATATATGGTTAGTGTAAGGGTCCGTGATGACAAGGCATGTCCATTTTGAATCTTTGCTGAGGAGGATTGCATACGTAATGGGGCCCCAGTGATCACCTCTCATCAGGTGAATTATTGGCTCGTTTGTCTCGCGATTATTTAAAAAAAATTGACAAGTTGTTTTATCAATGGATTATTTTGATTATATAAACATAAAATAAGTTACTTTTAAAATATAATCTTTTTATTTTATTTTAGTAATAATAGTTTTTTGTAAAACATTTAAAACACGATTAGTAAAATGACAACAGTAATATTACTCATACCGAACTATTTTACTTAAATTTGCCAAAACGTTAAACGAAATAAGCTATTAAATTATAGCATAACTCCAAAATAACATTATTAAGCCACCACTAGTCGGAATGGAGACATAAAGATAAGTTTACGTCCGTCTCTTAGTCCTGTCTGAGATATACGCCGGTTTATTGTTTAAAACGCGACAAAAGTTTTTTAAGTACGCTTTTAGGTGCTTGGCATACTCGCGTTCAATTCTGTATTTACGACTTCACGTAGATGGGCGGGAGATGGTTCCGAGTGAACTTTTAAACGACCCAAATCGGCTGTTGGAGTTGATATCTTCAGAAAGTTCTATATGCTAATACTAAGTTTTTATTTTTTCCATTTTTTTTTTTGAATTTAGAATATTGTTTTTATTTTTGCAGTATTATATGCCCATTTTATAATTCTAGTAAGATTAGTGCTGCCATGAACGGTGGTGAAGTCGGGCTGCAACTATAAGTTAACCACAGCACTGGTCATCCGCGAACTACGCATTTCAATGAAATTATCAAAAATAAAATAACTGAAGCATAAAAAAGCATACTGAGGTGATACAACCGTATCATATGGTGTTCTTGGGTTCGATTCCCAGCCGAAAAAGAATCTTATGGGTACGTTGACCTGTATCCTTTACATGGCGTCTGAACCTTCTAGCGATCTTGCTCCACGTGCGTTACATCCGATTAGAGAAGCGAGAAAGAAACGCCTAAGTTTGCGTAAATACTTCCGTACCTTCTACTACTACCGTCCTTTATACTAAATAAATGTCATCTAGCATCTCTATTCCGATTTTGTAATGCATGGTCATAGAGTTCTGAGGATATTCAGATGCTGTACTACAGTCTCGGGACAGGCATACTTCACACCTGCAACCGAAGAAAACAAACAACTTTTGATGCACAAATATTATTCTTCGGCTAGGAATCGAACCCAGGACTCGCGATCTAAAAGCCATTTACTCTAACCACTACATCAGTCAGCCGTCAAACCTAACGCAGATTTCAACGCTCTCGCTTTTGTTTAACCGTTCTGTTCGACCGTGACAAACTAGTCCCCACTAGAGCTGTATCAATACGGTCTAAGAATAAATGCCGGAATGTAAAAATACGAGATCGTCTCCAAAGTGCCTCCCGACCCGCCTACGAGTCCCCTTTCCAGCTGAAATAGACCTGTCTGAAGACCTTTGGCCTTAACATTTAATCGGAATTGAAGTATCCATTTATAACGGTCAATCGTAAGCCCTCTATTTTTATTTTTCTTTATCAGCGTTTTATCGCGCCACCAACGCTGCTTACCCCCCGTACGTATCGGCGTTATGATATTGATACTTAAGTGTGTCGTCCTGTGGGATGAATTCTTGATTTTATAGTGGCCCACGTCACTTATCGCTTTTTATGGGGATGCAGCGCATGGTCTGACATTTAGGACCGTTATCTTGGATCTGGGTTACATAATGAAACGACAAGAATGTTATGTATCATGTAACAAAAAGTAGTAAATATTAGGGAATGGAGTTTTGACTTCCTGAGGATCCATGCAACACTCAAAACATTTGCCGTATGATCGCGATGAAGGCTGCTAAGGGTGATATCTGCAAATAGTACAATATCCATGTCGAACACACTAAAGTGAAAGTATCCAGTGAAAGCAACCATAAGGCTACAAGGTGTCTTGTAGCCTTATGGTTGCGTGATCCTGCCATTTTCCACGTAAAGCTTGGCGATTCTGGAAATTACTCCTGACTCCGACTACTTGTTGAGGTTCTAGTATTTAAATCAGAAGATCATGCACATAGTACATATAAAACATCATCTCCATTTCGTTATCATTGGTTCGTAAAAGTACCCAAGACTTGAGAACAATCACCAGGAAAAACAGTCCTAACTCTTGGTACTCCAAGCTAAACGCGCAATTACTGAACACGTGGGCGCTTAAGTTATGTGTATACACCTATACAAATACATAAGTAATCATGTTTCACATAGCTTGAACTCGTTTTGTCCGTGATATGAGATCTTCATATAATAACATCGCTATTAATGACTTACAGTATATTCAAACATTAAAAACATCGCTTGAAGTAAACTTTGATAAAATTATCAACGATTGACAAAAGTTCACATAGATCTCTGATGAATATTTCCCGTAGTAACTAAGAAAGCGTAACTACCATTGCAAGTAATTTCTTCGTTTAGTAATTTGTTTGTATCCCACTTTTGTAGAAATCAGAAACCTATTTTCCGTTTCCTTTTATTCTTCCTTATATATAAATTCTATGCGGGTCCCAAGACATTTAGGTTTCTCTGCCCCGCTACATTGGACCTCAGCGTCCATTGTTTGCAATTTGTGTGCTGTCGATCCTTTTTTATTTTTACAGGATATCTGTCGGTATTAGTGGAGACTTATGTATAATGAACTTAAATAACACATTAAAATTTTGTTTCATTTTCTTAAATTCCGCAACAAAATTTGCATCCGTTTTAACTAAGCGGTCCACTACATCGCCTTTTACTAGGAAGCTTGATACAATTCCTACATAATTAACTGTGTGACCGCTAGCTGCGTGGTTGTTGAAAATTATAGCAAATTCGTGCAATGTTTAAAAGCTTTCCATGAATTTAAATGTTATTAAATACGGCCTCATTATTATTTCGAATGTGTGCAAACATTCGCTATCGAAATGTTTCTTTTATTAATTTATGTTGGTTTACGTAACAGAAATTTTACTATATGTTAAATATATGTTTTAATGTATCAACGTATTTTATAAATAATTCACCTGGTGCAGATGTGGCGACGATATATGCAACTCTGCAAGGAAGTCGATGGATGCAGGTAGCTTAGGATCGTGCTTTGTGGCAATTTAAAAAATTTGGCGTATAGGATGTGATGATAATAATTCGTTTATGCTTCAGTATTTGGTTTCTAATTATTACGCTAATTCAATTGGCCCTGAGTAGAGTGGATTCGAAACAGGCTGCTGTATTTTGGGCGGGACATAAATTTGTAACGCCGCTTCGGTCCGAAGCCAATGATTAATTGACCCGATCTGACCCCCACAATTACTTCAATTATTTACCTCCGGCTTACTGTTACTGTGTTATTCGATAGGTTCTCCTTTAATTTGAATTATGGCCGTAACATTCGGTCGGGAGTCGTCCTGTCTAATTATGACAAGCTTTTCATTAGCCCCTTTAAGTTTAATACGAATTCTGTATGCCGATTTGATGGTTTTCGGAAATATTATGCTGATGTTCCAGGAATCAAAATTTCTGAAACCATCTAATTTACTTGATTATTGTGTTATACTTACTAAAATTATAACCTTTTGTATATTGCCCGTATGGGCATATTACAAATTATATATGTCAATTTATAAATGACTAAATTCTATATCACGATTCCGATGTTCCATAGATGAAGAAGCATTTGTAAGGGATCGAAAGAGGTGGAAATCCACTTAAATGATCTCGAATAATAGAACAAAACGAAATTCCGGTAAAACAAAAGAACAATATTAAATATTATGCCAAAAACATTAAATGACATGCAGAATATGAAATAAAGAAAACAAATGGCCAACCTAATTATTAATTTGACTCTTGCTTGCGCAAATACCAAAATCCTTTTATATTTTTTTTGAAAAAGTAACTCTCATGAAGTGACTGTTAAAGTAACGTATAAGCGACTAGATATAACATAACTTGGACGCTTAAACTTCCATGTTTACTCCCATCGATACGGTGTAAGTTCTTCGGAAAGACTTTAAAACGACGAGAAAGATTTATTTAATTCACTTCAAGCATTTTGTCTCCTCGCATTTTAACTTATGTTGGCAATCTATATTTATCTTGTAATGAAACATTCATTTAGCGTATGTCTGTAAACATAAGGAATGGCGCTTATATTATCAGAACCCCGTGTCCTTATTTCCTCCACTCTGTGAAGCTCGAGCTTATAATTAACTCAATTAGATTTTGTTTGAGTTAATTGAAACGTTATTCAAATTTAAGGCATCATGTTTCAAGCGAGACGATCATACAAATATACGTACGGTTTATTTTTTACAAGAATAATGTCGTTTTGTGGAATAGCTCTGATTTAGAGCTGGTTTTGTCAAGTTATTGTTTGTATTTTCGCGTTCCCTATTAGCACACTACTTTTTTTATGTCCCAGAAAATTGCTCTGTTCCTCATTTATGATGCAGATTTTTTGTGATAATGTGCTTTTTTAATTCAATTTTCAAGCGAATTTTGTTAACGAATCGAAATCGTCACGCAATACATTCTAACATTTTGAAATAAAAATTCTATTGTATATATCATCTTCGCCTGAATGAGGGTGGCTGAATCTTAGAATCGATAACGGTAAGTTTGCAGCAAGTCGAAGGGTGTAAGTGGCTCATTCATCAGGCAACTAGGTGAACTATTGAAGAGACCTGTTGTTCAACAGTGGACTATTGATAGGCTGTCATGATGATTTTCAACTGTTACTAATCTATCAAATACATATAAAAAGCATCGAAAGCTTCAAAATAAGCTCGAGCTAAAACAAACATGAAGGCATGAAATACATAAAACGACATCAAAACCGTTCTATCCACTTGACCTCGATTTCAAGTGTGTTCCTCCATACAATGCGAACGTCATCGTGGGATCAATATTGAGCAAGTTAAACAAATTAACAAGATTGAGTTCGCAAACTCAGCGTTACGCCATATAAAGCTCTAAAACCATCTCACTTTGATGTTATATCATTAGAAACGTAAACAACTGGCGTCTAATTAGCGGCACATAAGCGGATCACAGTTTTCGGTTAGTTCTCATTAATCTATTGAGTTTATGATTGATATGACTGTACCAGATATAAATTGTTCACATAATTAGAATTAGTTTCGATGACAATGTTTTAGGAATTTTGGTTTATTATAGAACAACGTCTATTATTATCAAGACTCGCTATAGCTTAACTGATATACACAGACTAAGAGGAATGGGTGAACTTGATTGGGGAAGGAACACGCTCTCACAGAGTATCAGCGTAATGATGCTGTGTTTCGTATAGTGCGTGTAGGAATCCGATGATTGCGTTGTCGTTGTCGTGTCGTCACTCACACAGTCCTTAGGAGTGGCAACGTAGACATCATTGATGTACTGTTTAGTCCTTTCTTTAGTCTCCATATCATATTTAAAGAACACTGTGCTTTAGTAATTAAGGGATATAATAGGCAAAATAAGTATAATCATAATTTACCTTAGATGTCAATATGTAAATATGTTTCCTTTGATCTTTACAATTTATAGCACTCGTTTTACATCAGTCTAATTAAGGTCAGCCGACCGAAAAACCCAGAGGAACGGTAAATTAAAACTTCAGCCTCCCTCGGGAGCAAATCTTTAAAAGTCCAAGTTACCCACTGCAGTGATATGGTCGTCTAGTAGAGTAGCGGCCAATCCTACTCCCTCGAGTGGCACGGCCGTCACTCACTGCAGCCCGTTTGACGCCATATGTGTCCATCTCACCGTCACAATAGCATTAATCCAGAAATACGCTGATCAAAACGACGCCGTATCTCCATTGGATAAGGTGTACGTTCGAATGATATAAATGTCGGAGGGTCGCTGCGTCGGTATGGGGTAAAGTCCCAAAGGCGACGTACGGCGCGGCACTCATCATTTCCCCATTGTCTCGTTAGACAAAAATCAAAAACAAACGCAAGCAGTCGGGATTTTTGGATCTAAGTCTATGATTCGCAATGATTGTGCTGATCGGTCTGTACTGTTTATTTTGATGTGTTGTGGACGATTGCGCCTCGGGGATTAAAGGTTGTCGAAAGCTATTATCTTGTCATAAAGACAACTGTCTATATAGGGTTAAGCGCTTTGTATTACATTGATAACAAATTGCTTATTATTCTATAAATGTATTGTATTACCTTGTTTTTTTTTATATTATTTGTAAACGTTTTGAATGGGTCCATATATTGATTTTTAATTATTTTAACATGCTTTTATTAGCTTATATTTTGGTATGCATCAATATAATGGAGTTTTCAATTAAATTTTCAGCCACACCGTGACGTCTGAATAATCTGCAATTAAGCAAACGTATTATGAATCGATGACTAATCAATAATTTCATGAATGTCACGTCTTATTATTAGTATTTGAAAACTAAAACAATATTTTTTTTAATGTGCGAAACTTCATACTTTAATGACTTTCTTGTGCTTTAAATAATTAATAATATTCTCTTCTTCTTTAAGATCTGTTACATTTATTTACATTTCATCTGTTCAGTCATGTGACTTCTATAATTTTTGGTTATTTCAGATAACATCGACATTTAAATGAGTTGCTCTGTTGAGATTTTCTGATGGTTGTATTGTGATTCAATCTTACGAAGGTCTATTAAGTCTGTGTATGAGTATCTTAAAATATTTGAATATCTTATAATCTCTTACAATTTCTTAGTCATTAAGATCGTCCTCTTTAACTTAACAAAAGATATTTCAATGCGATGTAAACATAAAACAAGATTGATAAGAAAAGGTAAGTGTTTGATATATATTTATTATTAAACTTATTTATATTCAATTTATATTTTATATTTTTCTATTTAACATATAATAAAATCTAACAATAATATAAAAAGTTAATTAAGCATATGAAAAGGACGAGCTCAATATATGTATCGATATATAATGTAGTTATTGAAATTCTAAATAAAAATATTTGTAATATGAGGAAGCTTTACTGTTGACTATCGCGTATATTTTATGTATGGGTTTGAGCGACATCAAATAAATTACTTGAACTTGCACACTGATACCATTCACTTATACACTGTTTTGTATATGGTTAATAAATGTACGTTAAGTAACAAAAATGTATGATGGACATAGTTATTGAAAGTGCGGAATTTTCTAGTCCAAGTTTTATTACACTTACAAGTAAATCCCAGCCATATACATCTATGTAACCTGTAACTTTCATAAAGAATAAACATTAACAGAGGCTATGATAGGCTATGATAAAACTAAGATTAAGTTTCCCTTCATACAGAGCAGATATTGATGGCAGATCGATAGGCTCTATCGGCCTCGTCAATATTTGCATGAGCTTCATCGCTTTCATGCATTGAATTACCAGTGATTTCTCCGTCCCTTTGGATAAATGTAATTCCTTCGTCGAAGATTGCGTCTCCGCCGAGTCTCGCGTCTACCTACGTGATCACAATATCAAGCGGCCCGTTGTCTCCGGCCTCTCTTTTATGTCTATCATTTATTCTTTCGATACGCGAACGTAAGCATTTGACAACTACAGTTCATGCCGAATAAATTTTCGGTGAAATTGCGCGACTAAGATTGAGTTACGACTGTGGACGGGGCCTTTCGAGTCGGCTGTTGTTGCTTGGGCTGGATAGATTTATCGTTTCGTCTTATTTTTACTACGTCCCCGTTTCGCAAACACGCTGCCACTAAAAAAGAAACTTGGCCTGTGAATATTTCTTTCTTTGTTTTCCAAAAAGAATGCTAACAATGTTTTTTTTTATTATAGAATAGTTGGCAAACGAGCAAGTGATTCACCTGATGCTAAGTGATTACCGCTGCCCGTGAACATCCGCAACACCAGAGGAGTCGCAAATGTGACGCCTTTAAGAAAGGTGGAGGCTCTTTTCTTGAAGGTCCCTAAGTAGACAGGTCCGTTTGCCTACTACCTTCAAGACTGCCGAGGTGTCGAGAACAGATATCACCTCTGACGTATACACACTCTGGCCCGCGGCACAATCTAGTGTATCCCGGGTAGGAGTTGTATAAAGCGTTAGCCGTAGAAGATATCTGCGTTACTCCGTTTGACCCTGGCAGAATAGCTCTGAGAATACGCGGAACAACCTGAACATACACGTCCAGGCTGCATACAGTAGCCTGAGCGTGGACGCCCAGGGACGGATTCTCCAAAACTGAAGGTCCTGGGGTAGATTTTTACAAAATACCGCTAACATGTTGTTTAGGGAGGGGGAAGGGGGTGACCTCCCTCCGGCTACCTCACTCACCGGACGAAACGCAGAAGTGTTTGTAAACATATATACAACTTTACGCCGATTACATTACAACTCCTTCGATGGTGTTAAAGATTTATTTTATACTCTGTTTTGCCGCTGTAAAAAAAAATTGAATACAAGCGGTTTTCCACCTTAACCCTTTCCATTAATGTCACGATGGAACATTTTAATTTTAATAAAACTGTACATCGGCACGCCCGACCTATTTGTCAACCTTCTTTACTTTTGCTACCATAAAATCATACACCCTGCGAACTCCAAGTGCGTCCCAATCTACCAGAAAGGCAATCGGAAAACGTACTTTTTGCTATACGTCTAAGAGATAAATTCGATTGTTAATTCAGCGCCTGCATAGTATAAAATGTGAAATCCTTAAAGGCGGCCGTGTAGGATTTAAGCTTTTCTTCTAAAGTAATAAAGGTGTGTTTTATTTGCCCAACGACAGATTATATTCGGGATTTGGTTGGCGAAACACGTAGATACGCCATCGCTCATGTGACAAATTTCTACGTTTGCCTTAACGTGGGGCATCGTGTTTAGAATATTATATCAAAAATAGGTACATTGTAAATTCTCATTGATATTTACATATGGCTGATAAGAATTTAATGGAACCGTTTGTATAAAGATAAAAGAAATCACGAGAAATACTTTTTTTTTTCTAAAAATAATGCTAGTAGATCTATTAACATAACTAACATTCCTGTTAATCACTCCAATTAAGCTCGTGCTTGTGCTAGGAATTGGTTCACGACAGTCGAAGATCAAATTTGAACGTAAGAACTTTATCGCAAACCGTACCGCATGAGACAATCAAGGAAGATTCAGTTACTAGGTTAATAATCATTGTCCAAAAATTCGAACTGAATGAAGTGCCGCAAGAATCATTTGCTATCAGGGGAACTGTGTGCTCGTTTGTTACTATCCATATAATACAAAAAAAACCATATTGACTACAAAACTAAACGAATTCGAGGAGACTAATTACTGAAAATAGCTTCTAAAAATTACTATGGGAAAAGAAGTAATTGTAACAGTGTTATTTATTGCAGAATAGCCACAATGACATTGAATGCCAAAGAGATTATCACATTAAATATTCTAAAAATATAGTTATGAATAAATTGAAATGATATTTATTACAACATTAATTTAGTATCATAATAAAAGAACACGATAATTGCGTAGAACAAATAGTAATTTCAGAAATTGAATTAATATACAGCATCAAGTTGGTTAAAATTTGTAAATTTAGTATCACCAAAACTGATGAAAAGTTTGGCGACAGCATATGTAATCAACTACTTATGTATATTTTCTGAAAACAGAATAAAAACAAATTAGCATTAGTAACGTTGAAGGATGAAAAAACACATAGTTTCATCTCAAAATCAATTTCGTATTATTTGTTGCAGGATTTTTTTTAAATTATACCACAATATTATTCTTTGAAATATTTTTTTCACAGTCGTCTAAAGAATTGTGACAGGTTACTTCCCAGGAGACAGCGGGTTTACCGGTTCATTTATGTGGCTTTGTACAATTCAAATTGTAGTTTCTTTCTTGTAGTAACGAAGATCTAACAATACGTGCGTGAAGGGATTCGCGTTTATTGTCGAATGTTTTCGCGGATTCTTTTCGGGGGTTACCCCTTACTGTTGTAGACGTGATTTTGCTACGAAAGCGACTTGCCAATTGTATATTTATGAGTTCACTATTTTGTCGAATTGTATTCTGTAATTTCATTTGCTTGTAACCAAATTTTGTTTTAGCAGATTCCGCGATGTAGATTATGAGAATTATAAAGATTTTATGTTCTGTTGTACTCTATTTCACTAACAAGCTTTTTGCGCTCGCTTTTTATCCACTGGCACTGTAGAAATTATCGACTTCAAATTTAAATGCTATACATAACTTGCTTGGCGGAAAAAAACAACGTCGTGAGGAAAACTGCATGTCTAAGGAAAAAAAGTATGTCGAAGATATGTGAAGTCTAGTAGAGTTACCTGACTTAATTCTTAACGGACTATTATATGTAGTACTTCAATATTACAGGACATTTTCATACTAATCCTTAAGATATTTTGCATGAATATATTTTTAGAAACATAGTATTATGATAATTATATTATATAATTGTATAGGCTTAGTGTTAGTGAACTGCGTGGGTCGAATAAAAAACATGGGTGTCCGCAGAGGAACATAGATCTAAGGTTTAGTAAGCTGAAGTGGCAGTGAGGCGACCATTCACAGAGCTCGTAGAACAGATAACTGGTGGTGAAGAAATTTTCTCGAGTGGACCTTGTATTGGCCATCGCTGAGTGGGACGACCGCCCCACTAGATAGAGTCACGACCTACGCAAGTATGCGGGATGTCGATGGAAGCATCTATCTCAGGGTCGTATTCTTTTGTAAGGCGAACAGCGAAGCATTGAAATAATTGGTCCGCGGAATTCTTTCCGTCCGAATATAATGTGGGTGTCTACAAGAGGAGGGTGAATAGGTATTTGCTGAGCTGGTGCGTTCTACCATCAACTAACACGTGTTAGAATCCCACGATTGACGACATGCACTGGCTTGTGCCGACACAAAAAAAAGTGATTGGCTGTGTGGGAGGCCTATTTGCGGGAGTGGATTAGTGAAGGACGGAAATGATAATGCAAATCTTAGTATGTGGCTGAAATCATGGAAATGATAGGAAATAAAAAAAGCGACGAGTTTCCCGTTAAAAGTTTGAAATATAACTATTAAACAATTTACATTATAATAAACGTGTTTACCTCGCCCACAATTTTAAAAAAGAAACAACAGTTTAAAAGAATTTAAAAGAGGAATTTTAGAGGCGCGAGTAACGTAACAAGCCGCATAACTGCAATGCGGCGCTCTGCACTGTTATCATTACGAGAGGAGGCCTGCACTCTGCACCGGCGTACACAGACTGTTGCCATTATCAACAAGCAAACTTAAATACTGCACCACTTTATCATATTATATTATTAACTTTTTTAAACTGTACTTTGCTACGATTTTGTAGATTAAAATGACGTATTTATTAAACTATGAATGCGATGTATTCAAAAAAATATTTATTATCTAAAACATCATCGGTCAACCTTGCGTTTTTTATTAAAAGGGGTGGCAATCTTTTTCGTTTAATGAGACCTGTATACAAAATATACAAGAAGTTTATTAAAGGAATAAATTTTAATATAGTTATATAAAATAAAATTAATTATAACAATTTGAAAAAATTAACTTAAACCTTGCTTTGTATAAATAAACTATTCAATAAAATTATATTATAATTTTATAGGGAATTCGCAAGGCTTTTTAAATTTTTTCTTGGGTCGTTACATAAATATGGTTGAGAAGAAATGGTCTAGGAATTACCAGATGATATCAACTGCGCCGGATGTTTTATAGTGCCGTAAGCACTCGCTCGAGATTCCAGGGTAAGGAGATGTTGTGTCCTTGCACTGAAAACATGAATTTTGAGAAATAAATAAAACAAACAAATTTCGAAGACTGCCAATCCGCTATGGAGCTGCGGCCCATGGCGAGAAGTGGATGATCTCCGCCATGATCATGAAATATTAAAAGCTTAATCCTTTTAAATTTCTTTCATTAAATCTTACACTGAGTTTATATTTTGTATAAACACTAGAAATAAATAATAAGTGTATAAATAATTACTCTTATTACCATATTCTAGATTAACATAACTTCAAGATGTTAAAAAAGAGCATACTTGTAAGTATTTTTGAACACCTTGTATCAAACCGCATAGTGAAAATCATAGCATTGTGCACATTGTAATTCTTCATACACATTTTATAACCGATGGGGATGTAAGGTTCCTCAGTGGCAACTTCGAACTGACAATCGCGGAGTACGACGACCTCCCCACTAGATGGAGTGACGACCGATGCAAGTTTGCGGGAAGTCGAGTAAGGGGTCGAGTAGGTCTATGTCCAGTGGGCTTTATATAGTGATGATGATGTCTTTATAAGTGCAAGTTGATGTATATGTAATGAATTCATTTCACGCAAAACAATGTTATATTCATAAAAAAGACCGGTCAACCTTTATCATTGCGGACATCCTGCGTGCCAACCAACTATCTTGCCTTATCTTCGTTAGAGGAAACAGTCCATGTTTTTATTTATATTAGTCCCCCTTCGCCCACGCGTGATGATGTATTGGATTCTAGAATATCCAGTTTCAGGTTGCGAATATATTTTATTGCGTTCGCCGAGGTCGCGCGTGATGAGTATATTTTCGGTTGTCAAAAGAGTTGTTTTATCGTATTAGTTTTGTTCCGAGTGTGTATGTGTGCGTGTGTGTAACTGAACTTTGTGCGATTTTGAAGTGACTAAACTATTGGATTGTTTAACAAGGTAATTTTTTGAATTCTAACGTATGCAAATTAAAATGTATAAAAACAATTATATACATTTAACACAATTATTTTGTTTTTTTATTGTATGAATGGTGACACACGAGCACACAGATTAGCTTATACTAAAGTGTACCTGAGGCCCTTACTACCCAGTCATCTTCCATAAGGAATCACTGCCCTGTCGCTAGTAATAAAGTTCTCATACACCTTAACTTTTATATAACATCCTATTTGCAATACTTGAGAAGCTTTACAAATAAATTTCGCATGTATATTTTTTATGTAACCGTTGCGTAATTCTTGTGAAGTCGACGGCCGAGGTTCTGATGTGGTTCAAGGTGCGATTTCTGGGTGTTGATGATAGACAGAGATGGCAATAAGCATGGACAGTATTTAATAAATTTTTACACGGCATTTTGATAAACATTAAGTTTTTTTTTATAATATATATATATTTATATACGCTTATGTTTTATGTTTGCAGTGGGATTTATATATATTTAGGGTGTTAAATTACTTTGTTTTATCTTAATTGAACTGTAAGTTATGAGCTATTAAAACTATCCCATGCCCAAAGTATAAGAAACCTCTCAAATATCAATAGAGAAAGGAGGAAGCATTTATGATTTTTTTCAATTCATTGATTGTCTAATCTTATGGGATTATTAAGGAAAAGTATCAGAAACGAATAAACCGGCCTTGGCTGAGCACCCTTGAGACGGCGAATGAAAACTTTTTAATTTAAAGCTTCTCAAGAGGCCCAACTCAAAGGACCCGAAGAAAATAAAATTAGTTTCGACTGAACCTCATTACTGGAACTCGTAATTGAGAATGCAGATTGCATGTGTAAAAACTTTTTTTTTTCTAAGAAAGCAATGTCAAGTCGTCTAGTGCAGTCCGCTCGGAATGCCGGCAGAAAGGTGGAATTCCGAATGAGAACTTTAAAGGAAAACAGTTTTAAACGTTTTACCGTAAAGCATATTCAAGATTTTAAAAACTAAACAGATTAAAACGCATTACAGGTAAGTACCACTTCAGCAAGCGAGTAATAAACACCCGCATACAAAGATACTAAAGGAGAAGGAAAGAGGAATGAAACAGAAAGGATATTAATTTTCTGAGATTGTGAATTTATATTATTAACCGATTATAGGTGCTAATGGATACAGGTGATCAAGAGACGTACTCTATGGCAATGGGACAGTCCTGTGACCAGCAGTGGAATGGTTAGGCGTTACAATGTTAATAATGAATTTCTTATATTAGTAGCTCCTGTCTATAAAGAGTTTTCTGAGCAAATCTTCGTAACCTTTGCCTGAAACTTCTGCCATTTGTATGCGCTAAAAGCACGCTGGAGCTAAGCTGATTAGCACGAATAGATTGGCACGGCTGGAAAAGGTGCACATCAAAGTACCAAAATGCTAATCCCATGGTGACAATTCGGAAATACATTTACATTTTGTTTTTGAATGGGCTGCACTCTAAACATAAAAAAAATCATCAAAAGTTCCATAATATTATGTTTATAATAATAAATCACGACAAAATTAAATTCACAAGAATATTGTCTCAAAAACATTCTTAGGTAAATCTAATCAAATAGCCACAAAACTTATTCAATGCTACAATTAAGGACGCAGTCGGAGAAACCCTTCACAAAGGAGATCCAAACAAAAAGGACAATGAGCTCGTTAGAGGAGAATTTTTGCCAACCCTCCCCATTCTCTCCCTCAAGGAAGACTCTAGTTGGAGACGTCCGGATAAAGAATGCTAATTGTAAATAGATTGCATAAAGTCGAGATGAATAAAAAAAAACCTTTTTTTATCATTTATTACGCTACGGACAAATATCAAAAATTCTTTTTTCTAATAATCTATTCACTCATTTTGAATTTAATTTCGAAATTAAATTCTCTTCTATTATAAACATAGAATTAACACACATTTAAAATATTATTTTCACTGCTTTCTGTTTACAAAAGTACACTTCAAAACGGGGTGCATGAATTGTGAAAACGAGTCTATTTAGATGCCTTTTTACATTCGACTTATTTCTATTTGTGTACAAAAAAAAACCCTCGCTGAATAACACAGTTCAAGGAATTGAGGTCGTGGATCGCTTCGCTCGTAAAGAGCGTTTCCCTAAAACGTTAAAGTAACTTGTATACAGTCCATAATTATTACTTGTTCTTATCTAGGACAAGATACATGAAAAGTTTGTATGTATAACTTGTTCAAATTATAAACAGTTATAAATAATATAAACAGAGATATTAAATATAATATATACATTATGAGTTACATTTTAGGCCTGAAGCTTGAAAAAATATCATTTGCTATCTCAAAAGTAATGACATGTTAACGGCTGAAAACTTAAAATCACGTAACGTAACAGTAGTAGAGATACATAATAGTATACTGAATGGGTCGGTTGTACTGGAGAACGATCTCACCCTCACAGAATACTAGCTTTAAATAGCAGCATTACGCTGCTGTGGAGGGATCCCCAGATCTTTATTACTGGTGATGAAGCATTCCATATTAGTCTGGAGATGATCTGCAATATAATTCCTCATCGAGGATGTTGTGGTTAATCATAGGTGGCAGTTACCACCTATCGTCAGGTGAACTGTTTGCGACTCCTAATATTATACAAAAAAATAAAGTACCCTGAGACATGACCTTGAACCTCGGATGGTCTATAAGTCTATGACTCGTAAATCAGAGTCACTATGCTCACCAGTTGAAACGCAGTATTTATTATCTGTTATTTTACGCTGGTATTACGCACCCTCGCGTAATACCAGCGTAAAATGACATAGATAAAATAAAAATAAAATAAATTAAATATCCTAATCCTTCCCTAGTGGAGGAGACACGTTCATCTGTAACTAGTTAACATGCAGCATGACTCTTGTGTAACTCTGTGCTCTCTTTTATCTTTGATTGTACGACTTACATTAAATATAAAAATTAATAAATAAACCGTTTCGTTGGGCTAACGTTATCAAACAGGATATACAATTGGAACGTAGAACATCTCCATTCATATCCTATATTACGCGACCTTGTGTCACAAACAAGGAGCTGACGGAATATAATATACTACATTCCATTTAAATATTTCTACATTTCCATGACGGCAATCAAATAAAGGTGCTTACACAATGGTATACGTAAAATGGTACGCTGCAGTTTGTTTCTCGCTGCAGCGTGAATGGGTCGCCTCGACTGGTGAAGGCCTACGCCCTCCATGATACCAACGTATTGTATGGCATCGTATTTTATTGTATTTATATGTGTATTAAATATCTAAATATGTATGTATTATTCTTTATTTGTGCATTATATATTACTCTTTTCTTTTTATGAATTAGTTTATTACTAAATTAGTCACAATATCTCACCACACCTTGGGTTGACTGGCAGAGAAACACTTTGGCTTTAAAACCGCCCTTTGTTAACCGTAAACTTTGTTAAGGTTAATGCAATAAAGAGTAAATAAGTAAAGCATCATAACTTCATTACTGGTGACGAGACTAGAGAGCTAGGACAGAAAACAGAATATCTTAGTCGTCAGGGATGAATGTGAGTGTCATTGGCCACTTACCATTAGGTGAACTGTGTGCTCGTTTGTCACCCTTTATATAATAAAAAAACCCTAATATTTTATAGAAAATTGAATGAAATCTCAAAGGCAACTTGATAATAATTTCACGTATTTATAGTCATTCGTAAACGTAAAAATCTTGAAATACATGTATGGAAAATTCCCCGTCACAAAGTCGACAGTATTTCATTAAATACCGAGCTTTTTGATACAGAGTTAAGCTTCAAGTATTTATTTGCTTTTCGGGAGAAAGACGCAGTATTACTTAATAAAGGACTGCGTACATCAAAGCCACGTACGGTGATTACAGGTAAATGAACGTTCGGTCACACAGCCCCCGTATTTTTGTATTTTTGCTCTACGTGAGAGAAAATATATATTTGATTTTTCATTCGCCAGAGCCACGATGGCTCTATGGTGAATTATTATTATCAATATTAAAATCCAAAGGAGCTATATATTTTTTATTATTTTAAAAAAATATATATTATTTTAATTTATGTGCTGATTTTAATTATAGTTTAACTGTGTAATCGACTGTAACATTAGAACTTTATGATTGAGCGAATTCTTTTTTTATAATATTACTTGGTTTATTGCCGCTTGGTTCAATAAATTCTCTGCAAACGCGTTGTATCAACTACCGCAGCGAGCACTGTACCTAGTGATGGTGGTGTTGGTAGGTTGGTGGTGGTAGATGCATTATGTTGCTGTGTTTCGTATGGTCAGTGTTGGAATCCAAAGAACTCATCACACATAACACGTGTGCATCTTGACTCTGTTGCGGACAGCTGTTGGCGTGATGGGTTACAGTCATCCCTTACCATCACCTGAAGTGTGTTCTAGTTTGTCTCCGAATATTAAAAAAAAATGCTGCCTGTCTTATCGAACTTGATTATTTAGTAGACGAGATAATTTTCATCGTACTCTTTATCGTACTTGGAAGCTTTATTATTCCTAATTACGTCCGCGGTTCCTATTTGTGTTTCTTTTTGAGGCTTCCTCCCTTTTCTTATTTTGTTTTTGATCACGTTTCCCAGAAATTTTACTCCTAAATTAGTAATGTATGAAGAAAATGTTGTCTGAGCTTAAAAACATTTCGCTTTTATGCGGATTCATCGTTTGTTTAGTTGTTCTTTATTGTCATCTTATTTCTGTTTTCCCCAATTTTCTTATATCTGATGTGTTTTTGATTTGTCATTGATGTTGCTTTTTTAATTTTGTTTATTTTGGCTATTATGTGTTAAAAGTTGTAATACAATTTTTTCTTTTGTCTCAAACTTTTGGTAAAATTAAAAATGCCTAAATCTGGGAAATAATGATAAGACTAACATAAATATAAATCTTATTTGGTCTTTTGTTTTTTGGTCCATGCGTAAAGAAACTCTAGGTATATTTTTTTTAGATTAAAACTTCATAATATTATATAATTTTACTAGAAACAATATATGAAAATGTAATTTAATTTACTATCATATAAAAAATAACTAATTTTCTAGATAAAATAAAATAAATAAATAAACCCACCTTAGGCGCTGCATCGTTTACGTTATATAAATTAACACCACAATTATGCGATATGGACGTAGGTACGTATTTATTGGAACAAAGAAGATAATATCATACATATAGAGTTGATTAAGTGTTTGTCTGGTAAAAAATATTTTAAACTTTTCTCTTACTATTGCTCGTTCAATGCTAGACATATATTAACAAATGTACTTGTACGATGTCTCGATTTATTTTGTTCGCTTTTCGTTAGATGTGCAGTTTTCTCCTCTAGATCGTGATTTGTCACTTGAAATTGCAATTAACAATTTCATTGGTGTCAGCCGACCGGGGAATTAAAAGCGGGAATTAGACGCTCATCGACGGCTCCCCTGGTGGAAAATTTATTTTATGAATGTCTTGTTTTAGTTTCTTTCCTTTCATTGTATTGTGAGTGACAATAGAGCAAACAGTTCACATAGGACGGGCTATGACATACATATCATGCTCGTTGAGGAATCGGCGTTAACCTCAATAAAGCATTTAGATTTTATTTCTAATTCGACTGAGTTGTGAATTGCTTCGTAACATTATGTAATCACTAAATACAAATTGACTAAAATTACTCGTGTGTAATAGTATGAATAATGCATGGTTATTATAAACTGACATATTCCTATAAGTAGATGGCTCAGTTTGAATTATTTCAAAGTATCAAATGTTTGTAAAGTTAACCACAACATAAACCGCAAACCGGACCCTGGATGCACTACAAAGGAATCTTATACTAATGTTGAAACCTTAGTACGTCTGTAGTAATTAAACAGCATAGAGTAAAATATATTTGGTATCAATGTAACACTATAATAATATTTGCCGAATTATTTAATAATGATGGTTATTATAATGTAGGGTGAGAAACGAGCACAAAGTTTCCTTGATGGTAAGTGATAACTACATCTACACCAGTTCCAAACAAATATTCAAGATACGTTGTCAAAACCTGTGAGATAGAACTTCTCGTTACAATCGGGTCCTCGGATCTCTACACTCATCATACGAAACGCAGCTGCTATCATCCGATGATGATATTCTGTGATAACGTGGCCTTCGTAAAACTCCTGATCAATTACAGGATCTATTATTGTACCGTAAGCATTTATATACACACTGACGTCATAACCTTCCTCAGTCCGACGTAATGGATGTACGATAACATCGGAGGAAGGTTCAGATGCATTGTCTCAGCCACCGGACATGCATTCACAACACTCAGTCTCGAAAACCCAACAAAATATGATACAGATATATCGTTCTTCAACTAGAAAACGAACCTGGAAACCGCTACGCACCACGCTGCACTTAAAAAATTAATATAAATAACTTTTTTTTAACTTCCCCATACTAACAAAGCTCGTGGCAAAAAAAATATTAAGCTTATTTTTAAAATAAATATCATGTCGTATAAACTTCCGTCAGGTAAGCAGCCAGCTTTGTTGTACAAAAAGTAACAGCAATCTTCGTCTAAACTCGTAGCAAACCAATTAATATTTTAATAGAATAAGTTGGTAGAGTCTTCTCACACACTTTGTTTTTCTATGGCGAGCAAACAACAACTGAACTGTCATTCACGATACAACGTCTTTTATACTCGTTATGATTTAAGCATTAACCGTAGAAATATACTAATAGTATTCTTAGAAAAATTATAATAAGAAATACTTATTTTTATTTTTAGATGATTACCAACATTTAATTAAATAAATACTCAGTACGCCGGAAGTCGATATCCAAGGCGTTATAATGGTTTTCTGTTTGGAAACTTATAATAATCGAGAAAAAAAGGAAACTACCTAATTAAATAAAAATGGAACATATAAATATTCAAAAATAAATTATAAACTTAATTATTTGGTGAACTGCCATAAGTAGGACCGGAAGTTTATAACATATGTATGTGTGAATGTAATGGAATTTTTCAATACAATTTACACCATCTACGTCTGAAAAATCTGAAATTTTTCAGACGTATTTCGAACCGATGATGCAACAATACAATCATGATTATATGGGTTGCTTAATTTATTTTCAAAACTGTATAAATATATTAAAGTTACATTTTGCGTGGATTTTAACAAAATTATGTATAACAGGCCTGGGCCGACTGCATCCGTACGGCTCGGGCAGCGGTTCGAGCAGCGGCAGCGGACGCCGGAGGAATCGCGCCCGCGGCCTCTCCGAGTCGCCCACCGCGCCGACTACGCCCACCTCGGCCTCGGACAACGCATCCGACGCCACCCTCACCGACTCCGAGTTGCCGCTCGCCAGGGACTCTACTCTTCTGGTGCAAAACGGTTAGTGTCAAGAATGTTTTGATGAATGTATTCTCTCCTTGGTCGTTTCACTAACTCGCACTGAGGCAGTGAAAAAGGTGAAAGAATATTACAAAAACATTACGACAGAATTCAAAATGTCATCTTCATGGATGGCGATCCACGACAGTGAGCTTTACGCGTAATTTTTCGAAATTTCGTGGTCGGTGGTGATCACTTACCATTAGGTAAATTTCCAAACGATTGCCACCTATACTATAAAAAAGAATTAAGAACTATGTCTAGATTTTAAGTATTAGTAAAACTTGAGAACTGTGTATTGTCTGAAAAATAAATGAATGGAATTGAAATGGTACGATAACGTTTTAGAGTTTGACGTTTGGATTTGATAAGATTCCAATTACGCTTTAGAAAATATTTTATATTATCTGTTTGATTATTTTGAAGGGACAAAACACAATATTTACCTATCGATTCTATTCGATTCGAAATCATGCTAGTAAAAAATATTTTTAATTGATTTTTAAAATGCATCGTGCCTTAATTCAAGCCAAACTTACTTTCGTCACCATAACCATCTTACTGCTGTCTGTTCTTTTTTATTTTAATTTAGAAAAACCTTCAGAAGTAACAACACAAATGTATTTGTCCAAGCAATGTTTATGTTATTAAATTAATAGTTCTTCTAAATAAAGATTATCACAACACATCAATCGCATCAACGAAACTAAAATGGTAGCAAATAACGTTGAATATTTAATTATTTAAATTATTAATATTTACAATAAAGATGAAACATCAAGACATTATTAATTAACAATAAACGACGAAAATAAGTCAAATATGTATGAGTATTAACATATTAATAATTATTAAAACATAATATAAGTATAGATTATATATTTTAAATGTCAAATTATTATTAAATAAAATTATATTATCTGTGTTTAACGAGATAGCTTTGCTTCGCTTTTATTTGAATCTTTAATGTAGTTTTTTTTTTCCTTATAACAAAATCCATATGTAGTTCGAATATAAACATAGTCCACGCTTTTGTTACTTTAAAATTTTGCCGGAAAATATAGAAGTTGTTGCCAACTAACTTTTCTTACGTCACATCACATACATTCGCGTGTTCCAGTCTCGAGTATTCTTGTCCCTTTGTAAAATATAAAAGTATTTCGTGAAACGCAGCGTAACAGTTTCCTTTCCAGTCTCACATGTCAAACGCTATTTGTGTTTCATCGGAATTGGTCTTTATTTCGCTTTTGTTTTCGCCAATGATATGTATCAAATGTTCCCGCGTTGCCATTTCAATACTTTTTGTTTTTCCTTCTCTTGTTTCTTTATTAATAGAAGCAGATATAAAAACTTATACCTATATTTCAAATTTTTTATTTATAAATATATATTTCTCAACAGTGGCTTCTCAAAAGCCACTCTGCAGTTTATTTCTAATAGCGACGTGAATGGGTCGGCTCGACTGAGAAATTACCATGTCCCCACAGATTGCTAGCGTGGTATCCGGAGACCTTAATCACTTATCAAAGCCGTGAGGTGAACTGTGTTCTCTTTTGTCACCATCAACACCACCAATAAATAAATATTTATTTATTTGGTTTGTCATTTACAGACCATATAAGAAGGATTCTTTTTAGAAGATCTCTTCAGATTTAATTTAATAATTTGGTAATATAAAGACATTTTCCATTTTTAAATTCATTCCAACTTTAAGAAATAACATAGGCTGCTGCAAAACTCAGGAAGATAAAGGGTACGTAATGGATTTTTATCGTATCGTGCTCTGTGGAAATTGAATAGGAAATCCAGAGAGTCCACGCTTTTAATTTGCCAACTGATGAAATCTATAATCGCTCGAGATTTCATTGAATGCAATTAAATTGGAATCCTCAATGCGGTACGCTAGTCGAATGTATAAGTGGCGATGCGTTTTACTTAAGATATGCAATCCCAAGTGAGATGAGAAGTTGAGATATACGAAGTTTACACAATTCGATGGTGTAATGGGACTATCCCATCAAACTATGCAAACAAATAAGAGTTTAAAATGGTACAATGACAATTTAAACCTTATCCGCGTGTACGAGTGAGAAACGCCAGATCCATCTTAAACCTCACGGATGTACTTACTCAGGACTACGAGAACGCCCAGGCCTAGGATGTGAGTTGGCGATTATATACGGCTATGGATTGGGAGATAGGCTTCTCGCTTTCCCATTCACCACAGACTCTTTCTACCCTAGTTCAGGACCGTTGGACTAAATTTCTATAAAGTTATAGAATTCTATATAAATTTATTGTACAAACTACAGATTAAATGTTAATTGTATCTTGTTATACAAATGTTCGAACACGGACATTACCAATCCCACCGCATGTTTTCAATGTTCACGTTGATTCGGAAACTTTTCCACCGGATTTCGGGCCGTGTGTTTGTTTACATTTAGTTTTTGGGTCCCAATTTAAACTATCGTTGCTTTTATATGTCGTTTAGCGTTGCGTTCGCTGCTACGTGGTATATAGGATCGACCTTTTGTTTGCGGAATTTATTCCACCGATGTTTTGGTTGTAAATATTTCGAGATAATTTGTTGGGGTATAATGTAAGTGGCGTTTAATCTTTAATTTTGGGTCGTCTGACATTAGTATACTTCATTTTATGTAGCACCTTCATTAAAGTAAGTGCTTTAATCCTTAGACCCTTGTTTCTCGTATAGTTTATATGTTAATTTAGTACTATTTGGATTCATATACGAGTACATCTTCAGATTAATTAATTTCATTTCGATGCTTGCTTCCCACGTTACTGTCGTTCTTGACTCTAACTAATAAGTAATTTGTCTTTGTTTTTCTCAGTAGAAAAAAAATTTGGAAAATAGAAGGTGAGGACACAAGAGAGTTAGAGGAGGTATTGGAGCATAGTTCGCTGCACATGTCTTTAATTTTTTTTAATTTATTTCTTAGACATAAAGTTCATGATAAGACCTTATTAATTTTTTCGTTATTTATAAATGTTTCCACCGCAATTAATATTTTTCGCCACGCCACGGGTAGAGAATGCCTTAAGACATTCAGTCCGTTCTTCTTACACAGTTTTGTAAATTGAGAACAAAAGGTTTACAATAAATAAATAAAGTAAAAATATGAAAGAAATATCTTCGTGCCCGTCCCACCTACGAATATTATTCAAGAAAGCATGGAAACCTCTAAAGACTTTACCCCTTATTAATGTTGGAATTAACATAAATCGAAATGATCACAAATCTAACACATCACATCACACATCTAACTTTAATGGCGGCCATTCTCAAATGGATTTTAATTTTATAAACAAAACCGCCATATCACAGATCGGACCGGGAACCCGTTGTAAACGAGCGACAAGTCGTAAAATGGATGCTGGACGTCAAATGTGTTAAAGAGTTTGATATGCGATAAAAGCGACGTTTTTATATCACGATATTTCGGTAGGCGTACAAGTGTCGCCTTTAATTGCGGCCATTAAACGCATGTTTGTGACGAACGATAGATGGATAAAAATGCGTTCCTTTTTACCAAATATACCCTTCAGCCGTCCTTATTTACATAGTACGATAGAAAGAGATGGCATATCCAAAAAGTGTCTAACGACAATACATGCCGGAAATTCGTTAAGGGCTATAGCGACGCTTCGTTAATTTTTTATGTGTGTTTGTCTAATGAACGAATGTCTGTTTAAATTTCCATATGTCCTTGTGTGTTTAGGGCTCCGTTCTTAGGTTGGGAGTCTGTTAGTCTTTTTGTAGTCATATGTTTGTTACGCTAACTTGGCTTAATGAGTTACTGCGTGTAGAGGATAAAAAACAAAACCAAAAATGTAAAAGTGGCGTAGATTTTTTTATTACATCGGATGACAAACGAGCACACAGTTTACGTGATGGTAAGTTACTAATCATTTTCATAACTACTGAATAAGTAATTTCTTTTGAACAAGATTATAATATCGTAATGATTACGTCACCAGTTACACCATTAAGTTTACAGTATTATGCTTTTTTTATTTATTATATTAGCCTGTGTGTTCGTTTGTCACCCAAACGAGCACACAGGCTACCTGATGCTAAATGATGACGTCGGCCCATGACATCTATCGCCATCCTCAAGAACGATCGTGCTGCGCATGCGTCATCACCGAAGACAGATAGAATGTCTCACCGTCCGAGTCACAGCTGAGTTTTCTTACTTGCATGTCCTTCCCTGCTCGACACATTCATGTTGTAGCTAGATATAAGCTGTAACGTAAATACGAAAAAAATAAACGGATAATCGTCGTCGATTTAAGGCTGTGAAAATGTCATTAGCTCTCTCTCTCTCTTCTAGATCAATGTTTTGCACCCCGAAAATAGTAGAATTAAAGAAATTCCGTCTCCATCTATCAAGGGTGTGCCGTAAAATTTCGTACTCTCAAAGCGGCCCCTCTAATCCTTAAGACGAATATCTCGAAGTTGCGGACGGAGCGGAATAATCGAGGTTGCGACGACTAGAAAAAAAAAATACAATTCGTCTCATAATCCATGACGCCGTGTTGGGGCTTCGGCTATAACAAATATCCGACATTACCCGTGACTAATGTAGTACTGCGTTTTAGTATGCGGTTTTGAATTTTAAAGAGAAAAAAAATTGTACTTAAGTATAAAGTCTTTAAAAAGTTTTTGAAGAATAACTGCACACAAACACGAATATTACAATTAAGATTCAAGACGCTCATGCTTTCTTAACCCTAACGACGTAGACGGATTGTCTCATTGGCAGTTATATATGAAGTCAGTTAATACATTAAACTCTTAATTACGTACGTCCTTGGCGGTGAAAGAAAACACCGCGAGGAAACCTGCATGTCTAAGAAATAAAAAATGCATCTTCGAAGACATGTACTCTGTCAATGCGCAAAAGTGTATCGTGATGGGCCTTTTTTCTTTAATTGAATACTGGCATACTAACATTCCGCTTAACCACTCTTACTAAGATAGCGCTAGGAGATGGTTCACGACAATAATTGAATGGCGGATTCGAATATACGACCTTAAATTGTGCAGACCGTACCGTAAGCCATTAGGCTATTGACGATTCACACTATGCTGTAATGCTCTCTTTAGATGAAGTTTATGCCCAGCAATGGGATATATATGTAGGTCGTTATTTCATGTTAGTTTCATTAATAAGAAACAGAATAGGTAACATTTTTGTCACCTATTACTTTCTACTCCTCTGAAAAGAAATTAAAATATTTTTTTTTAAATAATGATAACAATGGTTTTATTAACATATCACTTAAAAATAAAAATAATAGATAAATTAGTTAAAAAAAATAATTATAATATATCATCAATAAATTATCAAGAATTTAAAAAAACAAAAAAAAACCTAATGTACTATACGCAAAGTGCTAAAGTATGCGGCATATATAGCAGGAGTTAATATATTTAAAAAGAAAAATTAAATCGTTTGGATTATTTAAATTGTTTAATTCAACTCGTTATACTTTCGTCTGGTATCACTGGTGAAATTGGAAAGTTATACCATTTTCGTGTTCACCCGGGAAAATCTTAAGTACTTGGATACTTGGATTTTGCTCAGTGCGCTCAAAAGCTTTGTATCAGTCGCGTTTGATGGACCTGAAAATATAAGAGCCCTTTGAAAGCGCAATCCTTTAATACTAATTGAATCATAATTCCGAATACGAGAGTTTCTTTTTATGTAAACCTTTTGGTCTGAGAGTGCTTAGAGGGCCGGGAAATAGGAGCATAAATAATCTTGAATTTTGAAATTCCGCGAACGAAGGAGTCCTCTGTAATCGGGATTAAAATTTATTGCGTTTTCTTTCGCTTTTTCATGTGGCTATTTGCCAAATTATTTCGATTCGTAATGGATTCCTCTGCTTTCGCCTCTGATTTGCCACGTGCTCGGTGGTGAAGGAAAAAATCGTGAGGAAACTTGCATGTCTAAGAAATAATATACTCGTATTTCAAAATATATCTGAAGACATGTAAAGTTTGCCAATACGCAGTAAAGCTGCGTGGTGGACTGTCTTCTCCCTAGAGAAGAGGCCAATGCCCAGCAGTGGGATTTATATAGACAGACTATTACTTTACTTTTATATCCTCTCCGATTATCTTATAATAAAGATACTAGATTGTGGTTTTACTTAAGTTTAAATTGACATTAGATAAGTTAAAGATATTCTGTTTGAAAACAATTTCTCTTACAAAATAGACGATATGATTTTCCCGGGCAAGATAGTAAGAATAATTATTTCGTCTTGTTTAAACTGAGTAATAGTAATAGTAAATTAATTAAACAATCTAATATAGAATGAAGCAACATGATTTAATTTAACACTAAGATGACAAACTAGCTCACAGTTAATTTTTTTTGTTGTCGTGTGGGAATAGCATCCATACATAAGCCTGCTTTCTGGGGAGAAGACAGGGTTATGTTGAATCTGTTGTCTTCAGGGAAAAGTTGTCAAAAGATGCCCTGCTCCCTGATGGGAATATAGGGTCATTTAAAATTCGTATCCACTCCCTCCACCATGCTATTTCACTTTTGTATTCTATGACAAACTAATAAGTAACTCTTAGTAATGTACAAATAACATGAACAACTTAAAAACCTTGTATTAGTAGTCAGTCAAGACAATAGTCTCATGGCGGATTGGAACCTAGGACGTCAAGTTCCGCAAGCCGTACCCTACCTAAAAAAACACTGTCGCTTCATGTTGTTTATTTGCAGTGTGTCGCTTTTCTATGTCAAAGTAAAATCAAAAAACAATTTCGCGAGGCACAGGCGGCGCTGTGATAAATCTCGCAGACAATTTCCGAAATTTTTCTATCTCCGAGATTTATACGGTGGCTCATCTAGCGTAAGAAAATCGCACCTACAATCCCATTATCGATCCCTATTCCAGTACAATTTGCGCGCTGCGCGTACAAGCGCAAGCAATTTTCAAACCTAAATGAAAATAACTGCGACAGTGTCGGCGAGTTGCTTCGGAAGCCTTTGGCCACCGTTTATAAAAATTATATAACTTTTAACGTCACATGTTGCAAGATAAGCGTTTGACATGGAAAAGTTCAAGTGAAATACATTTTAAAAGTAAAATAGTGGGGATACAAGATCAAAAATAAAAATATACTCTTTTTATTGACTAACTGACCCGATTGACGTGTCCAACTTTCAATAAATATTTTATCGTATTACGAATTTCAGAAAATTAAGCATAGAATGTATCGTGAGTTACGATTTTGAGTCCATACAAAATTCTAATAACTTTCGGTATTTCAGCAACTTGTCAAATTTTTCTTTCCATGAAAATCTAATTCGGTCTATGACTAACATTAAAAAAAATGACCAAATCGGTCCAGCCGTTCTGAAATGATGATGAACCACCATGATGAATCCGGCAAAGGGTCACGCACTTTATACTGGCATAACGCTTCTGTGTTTCGTATAGTCACGAGGTGAGGATCTCAAACGCATGTGAGATTTGAGGGTTTCATATGGTTGTCAACGATCATTACATACCATCAGGTGAACTGTGTCCTTGTATGCCTACATTACCCTATTATACCTACCCCTATTATTTTAAAAAAAAAATAATTATATTAATAGCCTAATGGGTTACGGTTTGCGAAACTTAAGAACGTAGGTTCGAATCCCTCATTCGACTATTGTCGTGATCCGTCTCTTAGCACCAGCATTTTCAGTTTATTTGGATTTGGTTAACCCGGAATATTAGTAAAGTTAATAGGTAATATTCTATAAAAAGCAAAACAATTGTGAAGAAGGTTCCCTTTTGTTATACTTTTTTTACTTATTTAGTATTAATAAAAAAAAATCTTAAATGGAAACACCTTGGATCATCACTAGCACCTGTCCCAGCCAACGGAAGTAGCAAGCGCCCCGCAGTAACGTCGTTAGAGCCTTATCGATAGTTTGAACCGCTATCCTGATCAAATTCTTAATATCCATCCCCTTGCCGTACTCCAATTCTCTTTATTTCCTATTATATATATATATATGTATATGTATATGTGTATATATATATATATATATATATGTATATATATATATATATATTTTATAATATTAAAAGGTTTACAAAATGGATATTAAATATAGGCACAGTATAACATTATACAGATTATATTATTATTTCGTATTAATATAACAAAGATAAATTCAATGTAAATCCAAATAAACCAAATCGTCGAACAAATACGTTACGAAATATTAATTTCGTAATCCCCGAAAAATGCCTTTGTTCAGCTTTCTACTAAAAAAAAAGTGGAGAGCGAACGACGTAATATATAATTTTTTTTTCTCAATAATCCCAACAGAAACATAAAGGCCGGTGTAACGAATGTTGAATGTATATTTTGATTTCAATCCTGGCCGCGTAAACGTGCGTCCTCGATATGATTCAGGGCCTAAGATTTATTTGTACAAAGAAATGATTGATTTCCGGATTTGGGTAACTGACACACACGCGAAATGTCTATAAAAAAACTTAAGGTAACAAGTACACATTTCACCAGGTAATTGATGCTTGCCGTTCATGACATCTAGATCCATTTTCAACGAAGTATCTGTATATAACACAAGCGTTATCATTTAGATACTTGAGAAGTGGAATGCTTACTTATCTGTCATTGGGTCCTAGGACTCTACATTCACGACACAAAACACTCTTTCAATAACTAGTTTAAAGCTTTTCCATATATTTAAATAATATACAACAACATATTAATCATACCACATATTTTATTAATACAAATTAAATATATTTTAACCTCAGGGCTGGCACCGCGGTTATGACAGTTTGAGTATAAATTAACCAACATTGGCATCATTGGTTTTCCATTTTCGCCTTAAAGCTATCAAGCATCGGCCATTGTTGTGGATTGAGCGAACGCACCGCCGGCTATTCGTTAACTGGTATATATTTTAATAAAAGACAAAGGCTTTCATTTAGGCTAACGGATAAAGAGTAAAATATTGGTCGTGAAACGACGTAACTACGGAAGCAGCTACGGAGTTTTATTACATGTTTTGAGTCTGAGTTTACGGCGTAGGCCAGTGAGTAGTAGCTCCTACGTCACAGTATTCCATTTCATGTTTGTCATGTCTTATATTTGTCATACGGAATCTAAATCTTCTTTTATACGTGAGGTACCTAATGGGTGCAATGACAGGATATGTCGGACTCTCGCAAACTAATGTGATCCTTTTCCTCGTCGCCCAAAATTTTATATGCTGTTGGCATATAAGAATACTTTAATACACATCCACGATTCCAAAAACGCAGCCCGCCCAACGGCAATGCAGTGGCCAGGTACAAGGAAGCACCTGCTGTCCAGATCCCCTGCTGTCGATCTATGGCTAGAGTAGAGAGAGGTGTATCGTAAAACTGACTCTTATCTACCTACAGAGAGTTGCACAACAAACACTCTTATCCCCTCACAAAGCAATCTTGGTTTCGGAAAACATGGTAAAGGACACACCTTCACTCCATCTACCTGCACGCGTCCAAGGTCTGGTCTAGTTCGTATATGGCCACCGCTTTACCTTGTGGGGGTGACCTAGCCCCGGCACCTTAGTCCCTCCCAACAAGGCGAGACTCCCTCCAGAGCGATCCACCTTCATATCTACCTCAAGTTTGATAAATTATTTAATTCATGTCCCATTCATAAACGTATTACGGCGCAAATGAAATTCATTCATAACATTCTTTTTTTTAACCCTCCCATTTTCCCCCTGAGGTCAAACTTTGTAATAAGTTACGACAACATAATGTAACAGATTCCAGCCGCACTGTACTCACAACAAAAGGAAAGGAAGATTTAAGGAAAAAAGCGCAATTCCTAGTGACGTAAGAAATTTCCTTGTCACGGGTAAAGTCATATTTGCTACTTCAGTGATCATTATGACGACGTTATTTAAGCCGACTGGCTCAGGTTTGGCCCGCAATAGTAAGTTTGTAATGTTATCACAAATGTTAAGATCCCCTTTTCTTCCCGTGTGGGGGAGGGGGAAAGTTTTTGAGTGTTATATATCGTTTAAGACTTGGCTATCTGGAGATGGGAATGTATCACATGTCGCTTCCATGTGTTAATGTATACATATATTACTAGAGTTATTGCGTATCCTGTCAGAGTATACTAGTCGTTTTATTCATTTGTAAATATTAGATATTAACCGCGTGGTCAGAGCAGTACGCAGCTATCTTAGCTTCGATTCTCAGCACAGGAGCAATGTTGATGTATCACAGATTGATGGTTCACGGATCTGTGTATATATCTCTTGTCCTTCATAACCTTTTGAGAACATCGAAATAAAGAAGGAGGGGTGGGGGGCGCTTGTACAAATATCGACAAACGAGCACACAGGTCAACTGTTGGTTAGTAATTGTGTGGCCCATGGTATGGCTCATATTCGTTTACAATAAGGAATCATAATGTAGATGCAGATACATATGCAATGTCGCCACTAAGATCTGAGATGGAATGCATCTTCACCAGTAAGGGTTTGCGGATCCCTACGCTCACCAGACGAAACACAGAAGCTTTATGTGGCTCTATAGTCTTATATCTTAGTCCTCTAAGCCCTCACAGAATACCAACATTCGGAAGGATCCCCGGCTACCTAGAAACAAACTCCAACGTTGATCATTTCCTTTCTTATTTAATAAATTTCTTAACATAACTAAAATTACATTATAACGAAGTTTTTCTTTAGGTAATGCACATAAAATACTATAAACTCGCTAAGTCTTGAAATATGAATGAGCCAGTTCAATAACCTAAGTTAGGACTGACAAAAAAAAAAACAAATTTAGCCCGAACAAAAGTACCGCCACTGAAAATTGTTTGAAAGAAGTTGTTAACAAAAATACGCTACAGCACCCCGCCTGCGGGTCCACGATAAGGCATAAGGATCTGTTGTAAACACCCAACCAAGAACTGCTTATGGCGCGAATTAAGCGATAAGATCATAGCGAGTTTGGTAAACAGACATCATTATGACTAACTTTAAAATTTCATCATCATCTTCTCGATGGTTGGGCTATCCACCGCTGGAATCTGCTGTCGTCAGCGGTATTTAAAAACTGACACGACGCATCGCATCTGCGACTCTGGTTTTGCGAATGGTCATGAGCATGAGCGGCTTGCCAATCAATGTCACCTTTAAACAAAGAAAAAAAATAAACAAACGAGCACAGTGTTCACATGTGAGTAAGTGATTACCACGGACATCTACTATTCTCAACGAAGGGTACGCACATACGACAGCACCCCTTAGGACTGAGATGTAACGCCTGTAACAAGATCCTCGGTTCCCTACACTCACCACACGAAACACAGTAAGCTCGCGACACATCTTCTAGTCAAATATACCTCAATATATAAAAAGCCTTTACAGTGCCCGTACGTGTTGCCGGTGACGACTTCCGGTACAAAGGCATGGTCCGTCACTGCTGGCCGTATGAAAAAGCTCAGAATCACACAAAGAGTTTTGGACCGGGCTACGTTCGGTGTTTCTCTGTGTGATAGAGTGCGCAACGTTGTAATCCGTAGTAGAACGACCGTGATCGACATAGCTCAAAAGATTAGGAAGCTCAAGTGGTAATGGGTGAACCATATAGCTCGTAAAACCGACTGATGGGAGAAAGAAGGGTTCTTCATCTGGCAACTTCGGGCTGGCAGTCTAGGATCCGTCGACTAGATGGAGTAATGACATATGCAACTCAAAAAGATGTAGGTGGCTCAGGATCGTGTTTTGTGGCAATCTATGGGGGTATGTCTTGGGAGTAGTATAAAAATATTATACTACTCCCAAGACACGACTTTTTTTAATTAAGTCAATAATTGTAAATCCACGGCATGCTATGAACTACCTGAAACTTTTATATATCAGCTTAATTGACAGTTTGACTAGGTAACTCATTACTGATAAAAATCGGCGATCTTATTTAGGCTTACTTGTACATAGGAAAGTATCTATATTAATTATTAGAAATAATTTTATTATGCTGAGATTGATAATTAGTCATTACCAATTATCAATCTCAGCATTTACCATTACTATTTGCGGTTTCTTTTCGTGCAAGTCCCGGAGAGTTTTCAACTGTAACTAGGAATTACATATATTTCATAACATTATTCGATAATATTAAAGTTTATTTATTTTTTAATTTTTTCAATATCGGCCGTATTCTTATTTATTGCACTACTTTTGTAAGCGGAAAACCCAAGATTGGCTAGCAGTTTACCATGTTTATAAGTGTGTATTGTTTATAGTAATCATAACAATTACCTAAATAAATAACACACACAGATAAAGCTCTTGTAAAGGCACCAAGAATTCTCTAAAATATTTATCCGCCTATTTTATTATTATCTATTAATGGTAGATCCAATAAAAGAAATCGAAATCGTTAGGGATACAAAACGCTCGCCGCTTATGACATATGCCAAACCTACATAAGTATTTGCAACCTGTAAGCGAAATACCTAAAGATTGCCAAGTCGGGCGGCGACGTTTCAAAGAAAACGTGTATTGATGAGCTTAATTAAGCCTCGTATTTTGTAAGCTCCGGCGAAATTCGCGCGCCCGGGAGCCCGCCGAGAACGGTGACGTCATGGCAATTCCAATTACTTGCAAAGTTATTATGTTTCTTTTTAACTTAAACTCCAACTAATACTGATAGTATTTGATTATTTTCTACTTACTTAACTTAATAATCAAAATTACTTAATTTTTTTAAGGAGATTGATTTTTTTATTGAATAAAAATCTTCGAAATATTATTTATATATTTTTAACACCCTGTCTTGAGAGGAGACTGCCCAGCGGTGAAATTTATGTATATAGGCACTTACAATTAATGAAACGTAGATTTAAAAAAAAGACCGCTAATACAAGTGCGGTTTATTTTTATACTACTCGAATCTGGACAAGCACTGTGTGTGACTTTTATTACAGCCTACTCGATATCCTTTAGTGTCCCGGGATTTATACTTACTCGTAGCACAATGTGAAAATGCTTTGACAATGTAAAGGAAAACTTAACTGTTACTTTATTTAAACGTTTTTGTAACAAATAATAGTTTACGACGTGATAAGAAGCAGTTCACTGTCTAGATAATAAACTAATGTTAAGTTGAATGATCATCTCCAGTGGTAGTCACGCTCCAACTTGTTTCCGGCTGCTGTAATGGGTCGGCTCTATAGGGGAAGAACCACACCCTTACAGAGACCCTTATTGCTCGTGATGATGCACTCCATCTAGTGCCTGATAATGTTGTCGGTGAAGGCACAATAGCATATATATATATATAAATATATATCTTTCAAATCCTATTATTTTTTTTAATTTAAAAGTCTTTACTATTATTTACAATACCTTGTAGCGCTAACAATAGTATAGATCACTTAGCATCAGGTGAACGGTGTGCTCGTTTGTAACTCTCAATGTAATAAAAAAAAGGCTAGTTTTAAGCTGAAACATGAATGGGTCTTCTCGGCTTGTTACGCTCCAACAGAATACCAATGTGGAATATCAACGAACTCCGCTGTTTCCTTTGGTGAGGGTAGAAATCCGAAAACCCACTGACTGGTAGTGAGGAACTTCATTCAGTCCTCAGGGATGTGCACCTTGAATCTTTGTTGAGGATAGATTTGAATGTTCCTGGTGTATGTATGCCTGTCATAATCATTAAAAATTACTTATTAATATAAGTGAATACATATATAGTTTGATGTTAAATAGTTGTCTATATACGTTTCCTTTATAATTGTTCACTTCTATTTTCTCCAACCCAGAAGTGCCTACACAAAAATAGTAAACCGACACCTCTCGGCACAAAGAGCCCCTTCTTCCCTCTTTACACTTTGGCGCATCGAAAATACATCCTTACTAGTGATGTGCGAAACATTTGCCGAAGTTAATTTATCTTTTATTTCATCACATTATAGCTGACATGAGTACATAGTTATTATATGGGTATATACTCACCAGCGCAGCATTGTTGTGCTATTTCACTTCAATATTCTGTGTGAACGTGGTTTTTGGCTGGTCGAGCCCACCCATGTGTGTGTCGCGAGATACTTTTAATTAGAATCTTTACCGCAACTTTTACTACACTATATCTTGCGTAGATAATGTATTAATAGCCAGGTATTAAGTTTTTTATTACAGATGCACAATGCATGGTTGACGAAGACAAAGTGGCGGCTAAGAGTGGTGAATTCTTTTTATATAGATACATAGTATTGCATATCACTCCTGGTAACCGGATTTACATCTATATATATTTTAATGTAAGTTAATTGCAGACCATGATATGAGGTTTATTTATAACTTTTTTTGGAAAGAATATTTGTCAGAATATTAATTCCTACCGTTCTTTAAAAATCAAGGTTTGGATATCATTTCGAAAACTTGTAGATTACTACGCGGTAGTAGGGTAAATATATATCGACGTTTGTTTATCTCGTACCTATCAGTGTCACATGCAATGCGCCCTCATGCCCCACAGTCTGCGTGTGACAAAACATTAGCAGCCAGTTGAGCGGATGAGGTAAATTCAATTTGACAATGGAAATTAGGAAAAATCATACAAAAGTTTGATTGACATCAGTCTATGATTTATCTTAAACCAACTGGGGTTTAGAAATTTATAAAATATAACATTTTTTTCTTTAAATATATGCTATATAAATATACAAACATTATAAAAGTTTCTTTTTAATGTACATATAATTACAAACTAATTTAGCTGTCCATATTTTGCAGATTATATTTTTAATTTGTAATATATTTTTTTCATCTTTTTTTGTTTTTGTATACGGTTCCCGACAATAGCCGGATCGCGGAATCTTACCAACTACCTTATTCGCAGACCGAAACCATTACGATATTGACGTTTTTAATACGTCGACATACAACAAAGCAGCATTGATTTATTTATAATAATATACACGCTTAAAATAATAGCAGAAATCTTTCGCTTTCACTTTTATTATTAAAAAACATTCATGTTTTTTGAGGTTTTGTGATCAAAAACGACAAGGGAGCCAAAGACATAGTGACGCCCGTACCAAACCCAACAAACGGCTGTCAATGTCAAATTCACACAAAATATTGAATGTTTCTTAGAGAAATTGTTTATTATAAATATAGTATTTTAAATCTGACTCTCTTGAAATGTTAAGTTGTCTGAATGTAGTTGTCAATTACAGTCAACTTCAAAAGTACTCGTAGGCCCAATAAAAACTTTATTTTTTCAAAAAAAACTAATGTAAGACATTTTTTAGTGAATAGGTGGTATATTAAATTGAATTAACTGTAGTTTAAATTTCGGATTCATGACGAGCTTTTTGCATTAGGTCTATATGAATAAGTTATATTTCGGTTTGATTTGAATAAAAAGTACAATATAATGACGCGAAATATGAAAATATTTTGAAGTACTTCAACTGTTTTTTTACTATCAAATCAATAATAAATAGGCCCAGCTCGGTATTTTGTTCAGGGCTAGTATTTTAAGACAGCTGTACTTGATATAAAAAGACAATTTTGTTTTTCTATATCTCACAGTTAGTAAGCATATACAAAGTATTTTTATATTGTACTTGAGGGTGAGAATAGATTATGCACTGCGCCTAGTGGTTCTATCACTGTTTACGTACTATGAATGCCTATAATCATATTCAAATATGTCATTTCGTTGAGAGCATTAAAGCTGAAAGGACTAACGTTATAAGGTGCGAAGGACCCGGAAATCCTTTTCGCAGTAATAACGCTATTGTACCGCACGTCAATGCGTCCCTGATCCCATCGTTATCCCATACAAATCTTTACTTACCCCGTGTAAATACACACCTTCGGGCGACACGTCGAGACAACTCGTATATAACTATGTTCCCTTTAGAGTTTTAAGATTAAGTTAGATTATTTAAGACGTGAATAATTAGTTTTGTAATATATATATGTATATATGTCATCGTAATTATCACCATCACAGCCACATAGGTCCTAGTCCACTACTGAACATAGGCCATAACACCATTTGCCATTGCCTGCCAAAACACGAACCTGGGCTACCTTCACCAATCGACTTCCTGCAAACTTGCACAGGTCGTCGCTCCATTTAGTGGGAACAATTAATTAAAACATAGATTTATGTATTTATAAATCTATGTTTTATGTATTTATTAAATAATAAGTACGTTTATTTTCGTGCATAAAATAGATTAATTTTATTTTTAGTTTCCTTTTTTATAATAGTTCACTTTCATATAATTAACTTTCATTTTTGTTGCACCTTCCATATGAATTTCATCACGCCATAGGTTTACTGGTAGAAAATGCCTATAAGCATTAGGTCAGCCTTTTGTGTCCTAATTATAAAGATTTACAATAAAGGTTAAATAAATAAATAAATTGTCAGTCTGAGGCTGCCACTCGAGAACCTTCATTCCTCATTGGTTTACGGATCTACGAGATATATGGCAGGCTCATTGCCTCTTCATCTCACTGAGCTAATTTGGTGTCTATTACTCATCAACGCTACCAGCTTAAAGGCTTCCTACCCCGGGTCCATTTAACCTATTAATTCTATAACTGGTTTTTGACGGTATCGTTATTTTTCCTATTACCCGTAACTTCTTCATATTTGTTTACTTACCAATACATCTCAGATTTCCGTTTTCATTCCACATTAATAATGGTAAAAGGAATCGATTGATAACCGTCGAACGTCGAATATGACGAGAATTCCCATTCGGTACGTCGGGAAAATCGGAATTTTCCCAAATTAGATAGGAGATAACGAGTACCTTCCACCGCGTCTGAAATAGGGTTCCGCACGCCACTCCGGTAAAAACCAATTTCGTTTGTAAAACATCGAAATATATGAATAGGGGATTATCTCGGTGAGTGTCTTATGGTATATATATATATATATACCATAAGACACTCACCGATATATATATATATATATACATATATACATATATATATATATATATATATATATATATATATATATGTATATATATATACTGATGTAAGTAATATAAAACTTTACTAAATAATAAATTCTAATATTTTTTATATTCAAACGTGTATTCGTTGTACGAACATTGAATAATTAAAAACCAAAGTAAAAAAAACTATAAATTGTAAAGCAAATTGTAATTACACACAGTGATAGAGCCATGGCTCAGCATGAATGGGTCGGCTCGGAGGACCGAGGAAGGACCACGGCCTCACAGAGTACCAGCGCGTAATAGCAACCTAACACTGCCGTGTTTCGTATGATGAGTGTAGGGATCACGAGAAACTTAGTGGTGACGAGGCGTTAAATCTTAATCCCTTACTTTCAGGTGAATTGTGTGCTCGTTTACCTTCAATAAAACAATCAAAACCCGTAAAAGAACATAAAACTTGATGCGTCGACGCTCTGAAAAGTTCAAGTGAAAAGAAATGTGTGACCATATCTAGGATACTATCTTAGAGAATACCAAGGATGACGCTGTTGAAATTAGAAAAAAACATCCTAGCATGAATTGAGAAGATGAAACGAAGGTGCTTCTGTCATCTTGAGATCCTGGTATATATGTATATACGTGTGTTTTAAAACATTATAAAACTGAACAAAGACGATTCATTTAACAAAACGTTAATAAAATAAGCAATAAAATTAAATTGTTGTAGCCATTTTAAAGAAGTGGCAATAAACGCTTTTTTAATAACAAAAATCTGTTGAGGTGGGGGCCGTAGAGCAGTTCGTGTAATGTAAGGACATTGTCACACGAACTGCATTGTCGCGCTTAAATAGTGTGTGCTAAAGTTTGGAAATATATACATAATGTATATTTTATATGTTATATATTTTGTTAAAAATATATGATAATCGTGTTCTCTTGGTCAATTTCGACCACGGCAATATCTTCTGGTTATTGCCAGATGATATCAACTGCGCAGATTATTTTATAGTGCTGTAAACATTTGCGTAAATAGATAGAGGCACTCACTCATCGTCCCCTCCCCTATGACGATGTTATGCATGTGCAATAGAATCGGAGGAAGGTTCTGGTGCAGTGTCAGGGGCACGAGACGTACATACAATACACCCTGACCCAAAAACCAAAAATTTGTGATGCAAAAATATTGTTCTTCTGCTGGGAATCGATTCCGAGCCCGCGTCGCAATTGCCAAGTACTCTAGCCACTACACCACAGTAGCAAGACTTATAGGGAAAACAGGATGACGGGCCACCTAACAGAAAAAAATGCCTTAAGTAAAAGTGTCACTATTTTCAAGATGAGATTGTTTTTTAAATACCTAGAAAAAGTAATCAGCGTTGAATAACTATCTGAAATCTTTATGAAACAGGTAATTTAGTTTTGCAATATGCAGCAGCAGCTCTGTTCATTTTTTTTACCGTCCACATTTTTCCAAGAAAATTGATCAAAATTGAAACACACACACCCATGTAAACACAATGAATGCTTTTGACTAATTGTGCAATTCTGAATAGGCCATATTTATTATAAATAGTTGTTTTATAAATTGTTTGTTAGTCGTTTTTGGACTGCCTAAAGTAAAAAAGTGAAGTAACAGCCTATATATATATAAGCTGTTACTTACCCTTCACCGCCGAGCACATGATAAAACAATTTTGTGTATGTACCGTGGTATTCAAATTAACAATTTCTTTGGTGACAACATGGATTGAACTCAGTTTCCTCGCATTCCGAATTCAAAGCGAGCGCTTAGACACTGAACTACCTCGCCTCCCCCTAATTAATATTCTTATCTAGGATAGATGTGGTTATCGCTGGCCATAGGGATAACTTACCTCCATGTGATCTGTACATTGTTTGTCTTGTATCAAGTCGAGCGATATTAAACCAAGCAAAAACTTCATTGTCGCCACACTGATACGACATTGCTGACATTCTAAATGTTAATTAATTTTGTGAAATTTATTTTATCTATTGTATTACACTATTTAAATATTATTTAGAAAGCACACACAATTTTATTACAGCTAGATATTAAATTCCCACAAAGGTGCTCGCGCCGATTTAAAATTGTCCTATCGTGGTTTGTAAAAATTTGTTGGAAGTAGGCCATATTAATAATTGTTCCGAATGAAAAGGGGTGGTAGTATATCGCTACACGCTTTCGGTTTATCGTTCAATAGGTATAAATGCTTGTTTATGATTACATTTTGCAACATCCAATAATTTTTATCGTTATTGTAATAATTTAATTATAAAATTATATATCTTACCGGCGCACAAAAGCGAATCATGTTCCGTTTTTAAATAGGTCAACGCAAAATTATTTCGTACATTCTGCCAGGCAATCGCTAAATTCATATCGTAATGCACTTCCTTTACAAGCTATTGACTTTTTGGTTAAATTGCATTTTAACGTGTTCGGTTAAACAGAAATGTGATATTGTTTTGTATTGTGAGAAATTTGTTTTGTTGTACACTTAACGTGCAATTTTGAAGGCACATACTCTGTTTAGTGTTCGTTCTATCTGTTAAACTGCTGGGGTCCTGGAATTTACAAGTTTCTGCTTTCCTTTTATATTACATAACTGGTAAACGAGCAAGCTCACCTGGTGGTAAGTTACCGGTACCGTCGCCCATGGACATCTTTAACACCAGAGGAGTCGCAGATGCGTTGCCGGTCTTTAACAAAGGTGTTGGCTCTTTTCTTAAAGGTAAGTTGTATCAGTTAGGAAATAGCTGATTCCTCAGATTAGGTGTTCGTGACAAAAAATTTCGCGAAACTCCGCAAAAACATATATGTATATATTTATCACAAAACCTTCTTTGTGGCCCATGACATCCACTTTCATCCTCTAAGGAGTCATAATGGGGTGCGTTGTCACCCCTGAGGGCTAAGATAGTGAAGCCATACAAGTAATTAGGGTCTTCACATCTCTACACTAGTCGAAACTCAACATCGTTTTGCTACTGTTTTATGCAGGTATTTTGTGAGGGCGCGATCCTTTCCCGACCATACCAACCCATACTGGAGTTAGAAGCAAACTGCAGTGTGGCTCTGCCGTTTTTAAAGCTGAGCTCGACACCCTTTCGGTGCTGAAATGTTCTCTCTTTCATTGTATCAATCGACAGTATTGAATAAATGATTTTCTTTCTTTCCTTCTAAAATACAAGTGTGAACGCTCCTTAAACGAAGACGAATTGAATTTGCTCACGTAGGCTATAACACAGGGTCCGATTTAAGGCCCTGACGACGTCTGCCTAAGAGAGGTAAATAAATTGAATACATTTTCCCAGCGATCGTAAACTTGTTGAAAGATACCTCTCTTTATATCGTACCGTTAAATCTTTTATTACATTTGAATGGATTTAAATCGACAAGTATTAGGAGAAATGGTTTTGATCTTAGACTAAAAAAATGCGAATTAAAAACTATTTCTCTACTGCCAATATCAACATAAATAATAAATTTATTCCTCGATATCAACTAATTTGTTTTCGCCAAGCATGTTGGGTTGTCGTTCTAAGATCCAAATGTTTAACTTTACCAATGAAACTATCTGTTTCTATTTCTCTACTGCCAAAAATCAACCTCTTATAAATTTACTCCTCCATATCAATTATCGTTTCACTATTGTCAATAATCAACATGTAATAAATCTACTCCTTTTGTCTGGGTGTCTTCATATATTTCACCAGTTTTCAAAGGGCACTTTATATTTCTGACTGACTTTTTTTTTTATTTTATCGATCGGTGACTATCGTGCACGAAGCTCACCTGATAATAAATGATGCCTGCGTCCCATTACATCCACATTCTTCCTCGATAAGGATTTATAATGCAGGAAATTAAGGAAGAAAAAAATAAAATAAAATAATAAAGGAACCTAAAGACTGAGATGCAATCAGGGTCTCAGAACCTTTACTGTCACAAATGCTGCTATGTTACGCTGATTTTCTTTGACCGGGTGGCAGGTGGGTGGTGTTCCCGGTGGAGAGATTCATGTCACCTCTAGTAGAAAAAAACTACAGCTACCACCGATAAAGATCTGTCATCCCCTATATATCATTCTATCATAAACAATGCTTTCCTTGATGTTTCTTTTTCGATTTGTGAACACATCTCGGTGAATTATTAAATATTAAAAGAACATTTGCCTTTGTGACTCTGGATCACAGGTATACAAGTATTGCTATAAGCATCGCAAATATAAACCCACATTTCGAAACGATTTTCCTACCCGCCCTAATCCTCTAATACAGAATAAAGTAAAAGAAAAACAAAACATATAAAAGTTGACCCAAATTTCTGAGTACATTTCATTTCCCCTTTTTTCCTTATTTAACGAAAGTGCTGTATGTTGGGGTTATATGTCACTGAAGCGCCAAAAAATGACGCACGATTATAATGTACGGTGACGAATGTAGTAGAACGTTCTTCAAGTTAGTTTAAATTATGTAACGTTAATGCTTTATATTCTGTAACAATGCATTCTTTGAAACTTTTTTCATACTATTAAAAATGACGCACGATTATAATGTACGGTGACGAATGTAGTAGAACGTTCTTCAAGTTAGTTTAAATTATGTAACGTTAATGCTTTATATTCTGTAACAATGCATTCTTTGAAACTTTTTTCATAATATTAAAAATAACACACGATTATAATGTACGATGACGAATGTAGTAATACGTTCTTCAAGTTAGTTTAAATTATGTAACGTTACTGCTTTATATTCTGTAACAATGCATTCTTTGAAACTTTTTTCATAATATTAAAAATGACGCACGATTATAATATACGGTGACGAATGTAGTAGAACGTTCTTCAAGTTAGTTTAAATTATGTAACGTTAATGCTTTATATTCTGTAACAATGCATTCTTTGAAACTTTTATCATAATATTAAAAATGACACACGATTATAATGTACGATGACGAATGTAGTAGAACGTTCTTCAAGTTAGTTTAAATTATGTAACGTTACTGCTTTATATTCTGTAACAATGCATTCTTTGAAACTTTTTTCATAATATTAAAAATAAACTTTAGCTGCCACGCAGTACTACTACTACTAATCTGTGGAATCAGCTGTCGCCAGTGGTATTTCCGAACTGATACAACTTAGGGTCCTTCAAGAAGACCTATACCATACAGCCTAATTTTTTGAAAGCTGACAGTTCATCTACGACTCGTCTGGTGTTGCGGATGTCCATGGGCGGCGGTGATCACTTACCATCAACTGAGCTGCTAACTCGTTTGCCAACTATTATATTAAATAAGAACTACACAATTATCTACATCAACAAAGTTTCAAGATGCACATGCGTTGTAATATCTGGACACTGATATGGAATTCCTAGTTTCCTCTCGCATCTTCCAATCCTTACACTCATCAAACGAAACAGTAGCTTCACCTTCAGCCTCGGTCGCTGCTGGGAACAAGCAGACTGCTACCATCTTCTTACAATAACAATGTCAAAGAAAAGTATCGTGTATATATAAAATATAAGAAGCAATATATCTATATATACAACAAAAAGATATGAGATTTCTTGGCTTCAAAGCTTCAAAGGTTTACTCATTATTATTTTTTCTGGAAATTATAACATTAAAGCTTAACGCATTATAAATACACATATGAATAAAACAACAATAGACAATCCGCCTTCTACGTAAATTACGCTGACGACGAGTACAGTGGCTGATTACACGAGGCTATAAAAACACAAACCCAAAACAAAAGGGGCTTACATCGTAAATTAAACCTTCAACACTTCACAACAAAGTTTATTTTACCTTCAAAACGTTCCTTAATAGCCCGTTAGCAGGTGAGCAGGGCATCTTTTGGCTTATATTGTTGAGATATAAAGTTTTTCCCAATAAATAATGCAGTGCAATGAGGATAAGCTCGTATCCACATTTCCTCACATTAATATCAGAGAACTTATGGTAAACGTTTCTTTAAATAATTTTCATACTGAGAAAATTTGTAAAGTTGGTAGTAATACATTCATACAGGATTTTCGCTATTTCGATAAATACACTTGCAATATAAACTTGATTTACTGGTTGTATTCAAAGCAAACTTTTACTTCTATTTATCGAATTCTTACATTAAAATAAAATATTGCGTGTAGCTATGTACACTTTGTTTAACTAGTATATAGCAGAAATAATAGTAAAGGAATAAAAGGCAGAGAGAGAAACATAGAGGAGAGATGGGAACAAAATCAAGTCGCAGTATAATTCTCTATTTTGTCTCTTAAGCCACGTATTTTTGCGATAGAACCGTTTCATGAAACGTTGAACTGAAATATGTCAGCATATAGCAGAATTATTAGTTACGGTTATAGAGATAAATCGAGAAAGAAAGAGGAGCGAGGAGAACTAATCCAACGTATAGAATAGTTCTCCCTTTCTGTCCTAACCAACTACCTACATTGCGTCCATTTGCGATACAAACGTTTCATGAAACGTTGAACATAAGTTCTTTAGCATATAGTAGAATTATTAGTTACAGGTATAACAGCAGAGACGGAAAGATAGAGGAAAGAAATTAACAAAAACGAGTCCAACGTACATAGCATAATTCTCTCTGTTTCTATATTTGTTTCTCCTCTAGCCAAGTACCTATTTTGCGTCCTTTTGTGGTAGAAACGTTTCATCAAACGTCGAACTTCAATTCTTAAGCATATGTAGACTTATTTATAACGGGTATAACGACAGACTAAGAAAAATAGAGGAAATAAGAGAACAATAACGACGTATATAGCAGCATTCTCCGCTTTTTTCTTTCTAACTAAGTACATCTTAGACCCACACAAACTCTTAAGTGACACATGTCACCTACTTTCTCTATCCCTTGGAAATACCACAGTTCTCTCCTGTGCGTCTCAATCTTAACAAAAGTACCAAATAATACATACAATGTACATTTATCAAACAGCCGATTTCATTATCCGTCATAACTGACTAATTGACAAGTAATTGAGTTAATTAAAATAATATAAAATAATTTTACGCACAACACGAGCTACCCCGGAGTTATTTAAACGAGTTACTGTGATTACGGCAAAAATAAACACTGAATACTTGATAATGTGATTGAATAATTTGAATGGATTAAAATGTTCATTTAATATGAGTAAAGGCTAATGATTTTATTTGGTCTCCACAATAAGAAGTAGTTAGGATACATATAATAGGTGGGAATCGTTCACACAGTTCATCTGAAGATAATTAGGTCGCAGGTTCAAGAAGCACGTCAAAGATGGTGTTTACTGGAATGAATAGGTATCGTAAAATAATTCCTAAAAATATATTGATCGATATTTATCATAGTTCCTAAGCCACTTGCATCCATAGAGATCCCGCAAATTTCGTTGGTATTACTTTTGATTTGTTTTTCTATACTTGCTACCTCTCTTCCGATATATTATTACATATTGTTTGTATTATATGTTGATACGTTTAAGTTGTATGACCGCTTGTCTTATTGAGTACGCTTTTTATTTATTTATTCTTAAGAACCAACAGCTTTTTCTAGGTATTTAAAATAGATGATATAAATAGAATACAAAACTGATAACAGGTTTCATCAAGTCCTTAATTATCATATAAGTGAAAACGTGATTGTAGAAATTTAATTTGTTAAAAATGATAATAATGTAACTCTCGAAAAGGCAGTAAATGAACAGCTACGAAATACAGAAATATACTTTCTTTAAAAGCAAATAGCATAACTCTGTTCTGTTTCGCCCTTACAGATAACGACATATTCCATCTCAGTCTTCAGGAGTAACAACGGACGTGATTTTGAGTCTTATTGAGAATCGATGTATATACTCGTATCGAGGCAGGGCCTCATTGATCAGTAGTTGGATTGTGTGCGCGTGTCAACCCCAATTATATAAAAATACAATTATTAACAATTAAAATTTATTTTAAAAAAGTACAAATACTTACAATTAAAACTTAACTAAAGTAGTCTTGGAAGGATAATTTAAGGTATTTTGATGTTTTGATTTTGACCTCTTAATAAGGCTATTGTAACCATGACCTTTCAGCTTCGTTCTGGTCATACACCAAATAACAGCTTTGCATATTTAATGGGCAAACTCTCATCTCAAAATTGACAGATTGCGGAAAAAAAGAAGAATGTATCACTCATGAATGAATGGTGGAATGTGTGCGATACGAGTTCTAAAGACTTCTAGAGATTCAAAAATGGATTTGATATTCATTTATACGAAGTTGGTGTATGTAATAACATTTTTGTCTCCAGTCAGATAAATAAAGATGTATTACATTATGAAAGCTGTATATTTACATAGATGATTTTATATTGTATCCAATGAGGGTAATATGATCTGACAAAATCCAAATTAAATAAATTAAAAAAAAAATCAACTCGCCACGCAAAATTGTTAAATTCGGACGGCACGTGTAAGCCGAAAAAGTCCTCACATGTTTATTTTCTAAACGGGAACCTTAACTAGGGCAGAGTCCGGCGTGAATAAATGAGAAGCTCGCAAACCCGTTAGCCCGTGTAAACACGGCCGCGGCGGTCACCGCTGGGGACGGTGCCCAATGCCGCTTTCGGATGCACGGAGTATGTCTAAACTCCTGCCGTGCTTGAAATCCTGATGCGGTTTCAGGATCAGCAGTCGTCGTACAATACGACGTAGATGGAATACGAATGGGCTAACATTAAGATTGGATGTTTTGAGTGCTTCATTTATTTATTTATTTTTAATAAACACCAATATAGTGTATACTGCACCTTAGATGAGAATGATTTGAACAACTAGTTGAAAATTATAATTCTCATCTAATCTGTTGTTCACAGTGTCACATGTTCAGTTATAATTTTAAAAAATTAAGTTTAAATTTGCAATTATTTCACACATAAAAATGATTGGGGTTTTTAGTCACAAGGCTACATTGCAGTTGGCTGCAACATGAATGGGTGGGCTCGGTTGGGGTGGGGCTAAGCCGAAATGCATCAAATAGCAACAAAGGTTACTGTGTTTCGTTCAGTGAGTGAAGGAATTTGGAGACCCTATAACAGGTAAAGAGTCCATCTGAGTCTTGAGTGGCGAACATTTTGCTTTACTGAGAATGGATTGAGAATGGATGTGATAAAAAAACCTACTCATAAAGAGCATAATCCACAATGACCTGGACTGGAATACTAAATTTAAATATGCAAAAAATATGCTCACAAAGAAGTTCGAGATTAAATTTATGATTTTCACAATCTTGCAAATGTACCGGAAATTCTTCTTTTATTAATCGTAACTCTTCCTAGCATTATATAATGCCGTGTTCAATTTATTCTAACGTAGGTTACTTCTTAGTTTTTTTACAATATATAATAGCCTATGACATTTACATTCATCCTAAAAATGCGTAAATGTAACCATCCTACATCTGTCGTAAAAGTACGTAAATCTATCCATCCTACATCTCTCGTAAAAATGCGTAAATCTGTCTATCCTATATCTGTAGTACAAGTGCGTAAATCTATCCATTCTACATCCGTCTTCAATTGTGTAAATCTATCCATCCTACATGCATCGTAAAATTGCGTTAATCTATCCATCCAATATCTGTTGTAAAAGTTTGTAAATCCATCCATCCATCCTACATCTATCGTAAAATTGCGTAAATCTGTCTATCCTACATCTGTTGTACAAGTGCGTAAATCTATCCATTCTACATCCGTCTTAAATTGTGTAAATCTATCCATCCTACATGCATCGTAAAAATTCAGTAGCCGTTTCGTTTCGTTTTAACCATGGGGACTATACTGCTATTTACGTTGATACTGTTTTACGGTGTGGTACTTCCGATAAATATATATAATACTATACTACAAATTAAATAAGTATTTTCTTGCACTCACTTAATATTCTTTGCTCAACCTAAATGTGGGCTGGTAGAGAATACCTTTTGGCATTAAGTCTTTTTGTACAATGTTTGTTTTAATTTTCTTATTCCATTGAGAGTAACAAAGGAGCATATTAGCAGGGAATTTCTCATTACCAGAATAAAGGATTCCGGATCCTTTGACTCACCAGACGAAACACAGCTGCATAATGCTGCAATTATGCGCTGGTATTCTGTGAGGGCGTGGTCCTACCCCGGTCGAGCTGACTCATTCATTCTGGAGCTAGAAACAAATGCAGTGTATGCAAATAAATTTTAAATAAATACTTCCCCGTCCAGCCTCCCTCTACTCATGATGTATGCTCTACATCTGTTAAAAATACATAATCAACATCACAGTAATAGTTCATCGTTGTTAAATATACCAGTAGACCTATAGCTACCGCGAAAAACGAACCTTTGCCTAGCATTTTGATAGATTGCGGAAGACTGTTTTTTATAAAAATACTATAAATGTTAATAGCATCACTAATAATACCAATAACCACTCAGCAAAGCGATGGAGGGGTTTTGGTTAAGTTCAAAACGAAAGTCCCGAGACTCCTGTGATGGCGATCACCGGGGGCTTTAGTTCTTTTTTTATGAAGTATGCTAGCAGGGCTAATAACATTCCGGTTAACCATTCCAACTCAGCAGAATTGCTTGTGCTGTGCGATGGTTCACGATTATAGTCACTTGGCGGATTCAAATCGACGATCTAAAGTTTTTCAGACCATACCCTAAATCATTAGGCTATTGACGCTTAGTTGGCTGAAGTCGGACCCGTCGTTCCCCCCAGGGCTGCTGGGTATCCATGAGGATTTCCCCTTGCAAATAAGGGGATATTTAACGAGTCTAATGATGGAATGGAATCTACGTAATTTATACTAGAACATTAAGCTATTGACGCATTCATTTATTGATCCTTATTAACGCTAAGTAAAATGAGTATATATTTTTTGACTTTAATAAACTTATTAGCGTGTTTCTCTTCGCGTGCCATCCACCAGTTTCCATTATAAGTCTGAAATAAGATAACATTTATGGGAATGACGTCAATATAAGGAAAGACCTCATGCTTTAAAATACTGTAATTTTAGTTAAATAAGCTATTCGATGTTTTCTTTTTAATTAAGGTCGACATACAAGCACACAATCCACACGCAAATTCATCCACTATAAGAAATCCTAATGCCGGGGGTTTTTATATCCACGATGACTGCAATAGAATACCTTGTTACCATTAATAAGCTGCGTTATGCTGGTGCCCTGTGTGGTCCTTCCCGGTTTGAGCCGACCTAGTCATGCTGTAATTAAATTACAACGTAACTCTACCTCTCTTAAAGGTAAGATGAAAACATAAAACCCTTACTATGTCAGTTCATTAAGTAAAGCTTGCAAATATTTAACTGATATTCCTTGTAACTTCTAATAGGTGAAGGTTTTTTTTATGTAATTAAAAGTGACAAACGAGCACACAGCTATCTAGCTGTCTGACTGATATCTGCGGTTGATAAGTACATACGTCTATCGTCAACAAAGGCGTGCTTTACTTTTTTAGACTAGATCGCAATACCAATGGTGCGTTGCCAGCCTTTAAGAGAGGAGTTGACCCTTTCCTTGAAGGTCCCTTAGTTGTATCAGTTCGAAAATAGCTGATTCCACAGAGAGTTATGCTTACTACGTGTAAACCGCACAGTAGTGGATTATAAGCAATCGAGATGGTGAAATTGAAATTTGTAATTCAGATCACATAATCAGAACACACCCAAAGCATAACAAGCAAAGCCAGGGAACTGTGTTGAACTAGGGTTACAAGTAACGAAACACAACAGCGTTATGATGCTATTTTATACTTGAATCCCGTGATATGGTGGTTCTCCCTGGTCGAATCGAACTATTTATGCTATTATAATACCGCGTGATTCTAACTGATAAAATTGTTAATTATATAGTGTACAAATATATCATCATTATCACAGACCTATCTATGTTCAGTGATCTCACCCGTAGATTGCCCTTAAGCATGATCCTGCGCCACCTGCATTCGTAGACTTCCGGAAAACTTGCATAGTTCGTCGCTCCATATAAGGAGGATCTATACTGCGACTGCCAGTCCGAGGTTCTCACTTGGGAAACTTCCTTCCTCATCGGCTATCGATTCTACGAGCTATACGGTAAGCCCATTGACACTTCAGCTCACTAATCTTTTGAGCTATGTTGGTCACCCTCGTTCTACTGCGGATCTCTACGTTGCGTATTTTATCTCAGTCAGCAGAGGGGAACCGTATAAACTATGTGTAGGTATGTATCTATGTATATATATATATATATATATATATATATATATATATATATATATATATGTGTGTGTAATTTGAATAAGTAGACAATAATATATTTATTTCTAAGTAAATGTAATTAATTATACTTATTATTATTGTTATAGGTACGTTAATATCTCCATAGCTGCAATTTACGATTGGAGTAAATAATTCTCAGGTAAATTACTAACTGAGCAATCAGTTTAATTTTTCTTAATTCTATTCCTATTTTTGTAATAATATTAGTGTGACAAAGCAGCACACAGTTTATCTGATAGTTATGACTGTGACTGATCTACATCTACCCGCCCAAAAATTGAATTTAAGGTGCTCATGCGTGGTCGACTTTGAGAACTGAGAACTGGATTTCCGGGTCCCAATACTAACCATAAGAAACACAACAGTGTCATGACGTTAAGCGCATCTGCATTATGATTCTTTATCGAGAATAAACGTGGATGTCATGTGCCACATCACTATGGACTTAACATCGCCAGAAATATAAAAAAAAAAAACAATTCTGCCGAGTTCATTAATTTTCTCTAATATTCGTTCAAATTCGTTCCATCGATAGAACCAATCTTTTAGACATTTCAAAAATTAAAAGCGTACAACGCACACACGCTCAATTACGCAGAATTGAATACCGACCGAACGTAATTTCGCGCGTTTACGTTCGAGCCGAATCCGTCCGCTATCTCGTCCAAGTAAGGCTTGTAAACCATTCGAAGCAATGCGATAATATAATATATTACAGATAGTTATATATTTTTTTTCGTTATTACACACCAGTTTTTACAAACTGTTAATTTAGATTTTTAGTGCAATTTCTTTAATTACAAGTGATGAGATATTCCATTTTATCCTTAAGTTCTTAGTACTATAACGTAGGTTGTTAAAGACCGAAGTTATCTTTTTGAACTAACTGTGTTACACACTCGAAGCGATGATTAATAAAACTACAATTGTGCATTGGTATAATTGAACTTTTTTTTTGTGTAGTGCTGTTAGTATTACAGTTTCAGCGGAAAAGACTCGCAAGCAGGGGCCCGCTGAGTAGTATAATTCAACTGAAAACAATCGATGATCTTATACTAAGACGCTTGGTCAAACCATAGCGTGTTCTAGGTGCACGGTACAATTTGACGTTTGTTACACATAGTATTTATTTAAAAATATTTGATTCACATCATCACGTAATAGCATCGCTATAGTGGGGTACAATGATAAAGAGAATTTTGAGAAAATAGAACCCCGTTCTCAAAGCGAGTATAACGTAAACGCGTAGGTCCCTCAAATTATATTCTAAGGACTCGCCCGTTGATTAAAATTCGAAATCGATCTCTTATATCAAAATTCGTTCGCGTTGAGCTTCTCTCGTTCGGTGAGAGAAATGTAAATAAGTGAAGTAAGAAGTAAAGTAACAGCCTATATATATATACCCCCTGCTGGGCATAGACCACCACGCGGGTGCACTGCGGATTAGAGGACTTACATGTATTCGTATTATATTTTTAAATCTTACATTAGGTTTCCTACGCTTGTGCTAGGAGATGATTCACGGCAATACTCGAATGGTGGATTCGAACATACGAACTGAATAACAGGGCTTTAATTCTGTTTTCGAGGATATAGGGATCCGTAGACCCAATAACAGGTAACGAGATATTCCATCTCGGTCCACCGACGTTGTAACGAATGTTCATCTTTATCGTAGATGGAGATAGATATCAGGGGCCACAGTACTCATTTACCATCCGATTAGCTGTGTGCTCATTTGTCACCCCCAATACTATAAAAGACACATATTATTATGTAAAAAAAAACCTGAAATCTAGCGTCAATAGCTTAATGGTGTAGGGTACAGTCTGCGAAACTTAAGGTCGTAGGTTTGATCCACCATTAGACTCGTCGAGAGTCGTGAATCATCTCCTAGCACGAGCATTTGAAGCTTAGTTGGAGTGGTTAACTGGAATGTTAGTAATGTTATGTTTTTAAAAATAGGTGCCAATGAAAATCGATGCGATCCAGGTTGATTTATCGATATTATAATAAAGAAATTAAAAAAGCCTAATCTCAACACGGATGATGGCAGGGTGCGACCACCGACATGGGAACCTGTAAATAATAAACTTAAATCCCAAACCAGACATAAAACTGCTAAAGCTCAGGATATTGTGAGCTAATTCTGCGTAGATCGGACAAAAAACAAATAATTGACGAGCTGTAGTTCGTGTTAACTATGACATCTGGACGTCAAACAGTTCAGTTCTCCCCGTGACCACGAGCACTGTAAAGCACTCGAAACATTGGCTTTTTTATTATAGATAATATCCGTTTATATTAGTTTCATCCCATGTTTAGTATTCGCGTAAATATAGGTAACAAGCTGTCGCCCGCAGCTTACGTATGCGTAGACATAGATATGCATATCAAAACAAGGCTCCTAATTTGAGTAGTCAAAAAGCTAAAAGCCGCGTTACGAAACCATAGAAAACAAAAGATTCAGTAACAGTGAACAACGCCATCTATCGAGCTTACAATTAAACTTAAATTCCTAAACTTAACTATAGCTAATAAAATGCTATATAACTTAATATGAGAAGCTTTAATTTTAATTTCATGCTTCTTCCTTCAAAAGTGACGAACTTCCGATATAAACTTTCAACTCTTAATTCACCATCTTAAGTGGAAAATTTTGATAAACGCTGAAATAGGTACGTATACATTTATTTCTAAACGGAAGCAGGTATATGTAATTTCCTGTTTCTTAGAAAATGACGAAATTCCATGCTACCCTTCATCCCCTATTTTACCCCCTTCCTTAGTGGATGTTTACAACATAAAAGGTATCAAGAAACATAATTTCAAGTTTGCAGCCCCAGTGGTTTAGACTCGGCGTTGATGAATCAGTCAGTCAGTCAGGGGCAAGTAATAATCTATCTATATAGATCTATATCGATGCGATCCAGGTTGATTTATCGATATTATAATAAAAAAATAGATCTATATCTAGCAATATAAATATTACAAAAATTCTTTGAAAACGTCAACTAAGTTTGTGTTGGGAGATAGTTAAGTACAAGAGTTGAATGGCGGATTCAAAGCTATGACCAACTAGGTTTCGAATACCCCACTTTAAATCGTGGTTAGTGGCTTTATTGACTTAAGCATGCGGAACATAAAATTACTAACCAAAACCATGTACATAGTTTAACCGCTATCATTTCTGTACTGGATTAGATATTTGTAAATATTTATACATTTTCCTTTAGAGACCTCTTCATAATTGGCTACCCTTATATAATAGTGAAAGAAGAATATATACAAGTGAAAGAAGTTTTTAAAATAATATACGCACGAGGGCACATTGAAAAGTTTTGAGCCCGACCTTAAAAAAATCGTTTTTTTTCTAAATTATTATTTTATTTCTGCATAGTCTCCAGAATGATCTAAACACTTTTGCTATCTTGTCTCTAGCTTTAGTATTCCTTCTAAAAAAAAAGAATCATCAATTTCATCAAAATATTCAGTCACAGCTTCTTACACCTCGATAATCGTCGAAATTTTTCGTCCTGCCATCTGTTTTTTTAGATTAGGGAAGAGATGGTAATCAGACGGGGCCTAGTCCAGCGAATAGGGTGGATGCGGCAACAATTCATAGCTACAATTGTGTATTTGTGCGATTGATTTCGCCGCAGTATGGACAGGAGCGTTATATTGGTGGAACAAAACTTTCTTAGACTACATACATACAGGCCTTTTTATTTTTATTTCTTAACGCAAACGTTGTAAGAGTGTGCAATAATAGTCCACATTTATGGTTTTACCTTGAAAACCATAAATGAAACCAAAAACTGAAGCCATTACCTTCTTGGTTGACAAAACGACCCGAACATTTTTAGGGGGCGGTGACCCTGCTCTTTTCCATTGCTTGGATTGTACTTTGGACTCTGGTATATTGTGGTGAACCCAAGTTTCGTCCATAGTTACGAAACGGCTAAGAAAATCTTTAGGATCACTTTGGAACAGATCCAAACAATCCTGTCATACTGTTTGGCGGGTGCGTTTGTTTTCGGCTGAAAGCAGTCTAGGCACCCATCTGGCAGAGACCTTAGAAAATCCAAGATCGTTGGAAATTATGTTCTGTGCTCATTCATAGGAAATGCCTATTGCTTCTGCTATCTCTGCAATCGTCAATCTCCTGTCATTCAAAATCAAGTCTAATATTTTATTGGTATTTTTGTCTGTGGTAGCCGTCGGCGGCCTACCACTCCTAGGTTCCTGTTTGCGCAAATGCTTAAGGCACAATATTATAAAATATTCTGCGTAGTTGAAGTAAGATTTGCAAGCCTTTGTTGTTGCATGAATGGGCCGGCTCGTACCGGGAAAGTACTAGCGCCTCATAGAATACTGGCGTTAACTAGATGTGTCGTACACTTCTCCCCCCTCTCTAAAATACCCAGAAATCGCGGTGGTAGTCGAAATCGACCAGGAGAACATTCCTAAGAAATTAGGATGAATTTATTGGCTGTAGGAATCACTTATCATCTATCAGGTGAAATGTACGCTCGTTTGTCAATGTAGAGAAATTAAACGAATATAACTTAATTCAACAATAAACCTTAACAATAAATCAACTCTCAAGTTTTTAATTGCACGATAAACATAACAAATAAATGCGTACAAAGCAACGGAGGGATTTCGTTGTTATTTCTCATTAATGAGTGAAACTTTGAAATATTGACTCTCAGTTAGGAGTTCCAGCATCGTCTAAAAGTGATTAGCTCGCCTTGAGGGACAGCCTGCGATGCGGTAATTGATGATGGAAAAGTAAGGTTTTGTTAAAATTAAGGGTAGTTTGATATTTAATTTTTTTTAAATATATTGAGCGTTAGAATCGTCTGATATTTATACATTTACTTTACTGATATTGTACAGAATTAATGGGTCTACTCGAACCGGATGGGACAACGCCCTCACAGGGTACTAGCGTAAAATAGCACCAAAATGCTCCTGTGTTTCGTCTGGTGAGGGTGTAGGGGTCCGGAGACCTTTATTACTGATGACAAGGCATTCTATCTCAGTCCTCAAGGGTAGCAATGCATTTGCATTATGATTCCTTGTCAAGCATGAATATATATGTCATGGGCCGCAGGAATCACTTGCCATCAAGTGAACTGTGTGCTCGTTAGTTATTCTCAATGTAATAATAATTTAAAAAAAACATCTGATTGCCATGACATCCACATTCATACTCCATAAGAAATCATAATGCAGATGCTTGGTACACCTGAGCAATATAATGGAATGCCTTATGACGAGTAGTAAGCCTTTTGTATTTAATAACTATATAATAATGTAGGATATACTTCTATTAGAAACATTCTAAAATGTATTCATATTAAAAAAAAACTTACATTAAAAAACATACAATTATATATCATTATTATACAATTATATAATTTTTATATAAGACATGACACTCAGTATACATCCTATATTATGCCCATCCTTAGTTTCAGTACATGTGTGATCCTGGAACATTGAGCTGAATACTGCAATACACTATTCCACTCTTTACTAACAAATTGTAAAGAACAAACCTAGGTCAACACTCCCTAATACCTTTATTTTTGTTATCGGGTTGCAAATCTTGCTACGTCAAAGTCATCCTGCCTCCTGGGGGGGAGACAGGGTTATGCGGGACTTGTAACCACTAAAATCCGCCCGGTCACCCTCAGTGCGTTTAGAGGGACTCCGGGATCTCCAGCGGTACGCAAAAAGGTCTTCACAGTGCCTGATCACGTCCCAGGGAAGGCCAAGCCTTCCCCAGCCCCTCGATCCGTCCATCCCAATCCCAGACGACTTCGAGCTGCCGTCCTCTCCGGATTCGCTTACATGTCCGAGCTCGCACCCTGATAACCCCTTTTTGGTGCTTTGTACGCCAACCAGGGGGTATGTTCGCCCTATTCTATAGACCTGCCTAATTTATTGTTAAGAATAAGTCTATTGGCCTGCTTAGTGGCAAATTAGAAACTTTTTAAGCTAAAATTATTAACAATCAAAACACTCCGGTCGAAAGAAGTAATGCGGTAGAATAACCTGCCATTAATAATTCACAATTGGTTAATTTAAATTATTAAGTTTTATTTAACAATGTCTAAATATACAAATACTAATATTAAAAAAAAATCTTATGTTATCGTATTACTAGTTTTAATTTGCAATATGTGTTTTAAAAACCTATAAGTGGAATAATGAGTATTTAACAACCTATGGCCATTTTATTGAAATGTCACATGTAATTCTGTGGTTCTAATAAAGTAAAATAAAAAATTAAAGAGCTTTGGTCCTCGGAAAGGTGAATGTAGGTATTCACTACACGAAATATATTATGCAAATTTCTTATAAATATACATACATACATACTTACAAACATATTAAATATATCTAAGTATGTATGTATACATAGATATATTTAAATATATACATATCATGATAATAAAATTATAAATCAAATATTTTAAGTACGATTTAAATTTAATAGGATGTACTTTCCCGAGTTATATAAGGACTCAAAATTACGTCGAATGCCGTCATTCTGTCTACCGGGCGGGAATTTTCCTTAACAAGGGATCGCAGAAAAAAGTCCATTCTAGTTTTAATTACTATGCCGTCGGACAGGACTCGCCGCTGTTAGAAGGACTGACCGGGGCTTTTTAATTTTACGCTGTAATTAGATTTTTCTAGAAAACGTCCGCGGTCCTGGGCGCTGTCGGTAAACGGTTCGTGATGAGCCTTTGATGTCATGACTTGCAAGCATCGATATTCTATGATTTATATAAAAAATGGAATTGACGACTTAAATTCTAATATTAAATTTATAAATTTTGATAGTTATAGTCACGCTGCTAGTTACTAGATTCATGAATGGATCGGCTCGACCGGGTGAAGATCACACCCTCACAGAATACTAGAATGAAATAGGAGCATAATGCTTCTGTGTTTCGTCTGATGAATATGGGTATTCGAGGACCCAATTATTATATCAGACAGTCCTCGAGGATCACGACGCTTGTACATGTGGCTGCTGGTATCGTGGCAACCTTGAGATGCTTTCGATATTGCTCCCTGAGAAAAAGGTGTGATAGAATAATGCTTCAGTTTGCTTGGGCATATCGAAGGACCAAGCCCTCACATAATACCAGAATAAAATAAAACTATAACGTTGGTGTGTTTCGTTTGGTGAGTATAGGAATCGGTCGGTTACTGTAGTTCTTCTGAAGATTTTTTATGTTGATGATGAAATATTTCATTTACCATGTCGTTCGAAATGCATCAAGACTGTGAAAAGAAATTCGCCAATTCTATTGGACTATGCTCAAACCTTCTCTAGAGATTCTTAGCAGTGATATATAAACATATACGTATATATTTTACATTTCTTTTCTAAATATTCCATTAATAATTTTACATATGAATAGTTTTTTAAAGAAATAAACGCAACGAATTATATCATAAAGCCACGGTGCTAAAGCAAAGGCGGACTGACAGCGCACAAGTTATTGCACTATCGTGTTTATTAATGCGTCTACAAATTAATCTTAAAATAACGACGGCGTATCTAAGGGAGCGATTCTCGGACCGCAACTGTATAATTTGTTCAACCGCGCACTCAGTTAAAACTAAACAACATCAACAGCCATTACCAGGCTATCATGGACCGAAAGAGGTCGGTGTGGTTCGTTTACATTTCCAATTGCGTCTCGGCTCGCACCATGACCGAGGGCGATGCATTAACATAATTGCAGCCACTATATTGATTGGCCGGTCGGCTTCGGGCTACGCTTTCGCAAGCCGCTACTGGGAGAACAGAAATTATTACATACTGTACAAGAATTTTATAAAATATTTCTTGTATTGTAACTGACATTTTTTGTTTATTTATTAATGCCAATTCGACTACAGCAAATACATTTTGAAAATGATAAAGCTACTGCGGTATGAATAGCGAACATAGGAATACAGACTGGGAATAGCGGCATAACGCTACTGTGTTTCGTTTGGTGAGTGTAATGATCTGGAGACCCTAACTGATGAGGAGCACATCGTCATTGCCAGAGGAGACGCATTTTGATTCCATATTGAGGATTGATGTGAGTTTCATAGAAAGCAGGGATCTATCACTCACCGTCAGGTGAACTATCGTTTGTCCTACTCAATACGAAAAAAAATAAGCTTTAAGGTATACATGATAATAAGACAACGATTTCTTACATTTACGCGAATACTGCACATTGAATTAAAATGGATCTGGACTAAAAATAAATACTTAAAAAGCTGATGGTAGTTCGGAATAACTATGAAATCAGCACGCCAAAAACACCACAGTCTCCTTGGTCTCGACTCGGGCAAAAACTTAGGCACATAAGAAATAAAAATGAAATAAAATGACACGATTCAATGCGTGCAATAATTATTTTATGTGATTCAATTCAAGTGTATCTATTTTTTCTGTGATATAGTTTCGGAAGAGGTGGTATTTTGTCGATTTTTTTATGTTTTACCTTGGACGTAAATTAACTGGTATTCCTTCATTGCCCCAAAAACATCAGTTGCCAACATTAATTGCCAAGATGCTATCACGACTTGCCGGGCTAACCTGACTATTTTCTAGTACAGAATTGAATGATTGTTGTAATTGCAATGTTTAACTTATCACGAATGTTGTACAAGTGAACTGAATAACATTTGACCTAAATTACTTGTAAGAAGCTGTTTGTAGCGGCAAGGTAGTGTTGGGTCTACGAAATTTCAGGTCGTCGGTTCTGATTAATTGGAATATTAGTAGAGGTTAGCATTTAATTAAGAAAAAGTGTTGTCTCCTTTCAGGATACAATTTCGCACAAGAAAACAACAAACACTCGTTTCACCAGCTGGTACGATTTATACTTTAAAATTAGAAAATTGTTTTATGAATGGAAATAGGCTTATTAAAGAAGTGCAATCTAATGTTATATTTATATATTAAAACTATCTATTTATCGAAAAGCAATTTTGTAAATATAATTAAAAGAACGACACGAGTTAAAAAGAAAAAGTATCTTTAACGCAAATCATTTACCGTGGACGCATAATCAGAGAACGTAATTTAAACACGCCGTTAATTTCCGCTCAATAGATTTTTATGAAACGTCCCGTCCTATCGGCGTCGTAAAAATAACAGCCAAACCGGCAACTTATCCGGAATGACAGGCGACGTCCACCTTAACAAGGTTCCCCAGGAATACAACGTCTAAATATTTCCCCACATTTTTACCGGAAAGCCGTGACCATGTCATTTTCAGAGTTTCTTGGGTGACTTTAAAATTGGACGGAGATTTGAAATAGCTTTGAATTGTATATTATGTGTAAGGATACAATTATTTTGAAAGATTTTTATTTTATTTGTTCTTTGTTACTGGTGACGATGCATTCTTAGGCCACAATGGTGACATCATGGCATCTGCATTATGATTCATCAAGGCTAACTATGTGTAACATGGACCGAGGGAATCACTATCATGTGTACTGTCTGATCGTTTGTTATTCTCAATACAAGAGTTTTAACCGTGTTCTTACAAGACCAAAACCATATTGTTTTATTTTTGACCATTCACAATGAACAGCCTAGTGGTTTGTTATGTTTAAAATATGTGCAATATATGTATATATATGTACTATTAAATAAACAATTAAGGAAGTAACGAAAATTCTTTTAGTTATTGTTATTTGTTATAGTTTTGCGTAAAACCGATGGATGCTGACTCGGGATCGGGGGCTCGATATGTTCAGCAGTGGATAAAGATTAAAGTTATTTGTTTGATATAAAAAAAAAACAATTGATATTCAAATGGTAACTTGATTTTGAAGTTTAGAATAATATTACAATAAAATAAACAAATTACTAATAAGATATTGATGCTATTTAAAGTAACAAAGGTTTTTTTTTTGAGTTAATAAACTAGCACATGCGTCCTCTATTAGAAAATCACAATGCTACTGCTTTGCTCACTTTGAGGGCTTAAAATGGAAGGCCTCATCATTGTAAAAGGTCTTTGAATCCCTGCAATCACCTGTCGAGAATTAGTAGTGTAAATGCTATTTTACACTTATTTTCTGTCGGCGTGTGTTCTTTCTCAAATAGAACTGACCTTTCAAGCAACTATAAACAAACTGCATCGTAACTTTAACACTATTGATTATTTAGGTTATTTCAATAATATAACGTAAAGAACATTATTTTCTAGTTTTATTTAACGGTACATACAGAATCCAGATCGTTGGCTCAGAAAACGATCAACCTAATCCCTCCGGTGCGGCACAAAAATAACAAAAGGAAAATCAACCAGTTTATTAGCTACTGAAAGCTGCACTGGACCTCCGCTTCCACCTCTTTCCATTAAGTTCAGACAATTTGCTGCCGAATCGCTGATTCCGAAAACCGTCTTTAGATTAGCTTTGTTTTAGTAGATTATTTTTATGTTGGTAAAATTTAAGAACTTTAGCAGCGCAGCAAATCAAGTCAAGATCTCACTTGAAATTCTCGGTACGCGAGCAAACTGATTTCGAACTTCGATGCCGCTACCAATGAACATTGTTAATAACAATTTTAAGTGCTGATTTACCACTCGCTCGGTGGTGAAGAAAAGACGTCGCGAGGAAACCTGCATGTCTAAGGAAATAATAAAAATTAAATATATCAAAGACATGTGAAGCACGCTAATCCGCAGTGAAGCCGCGCGGCGAACTATGCATCCAACACTCTAGGGAGACGGCCGCATGCCCAGCGGATGGGATTATATATAATATATAGCTTCTTATTTTACTTTTTATTTGGTAAAATTGAAACAGTATGTTGTTGAAGCTTGTATATATATTTATATATATATTTATATATATATTTATATATATATATATATATATACATATATATATATATATTGTAGATACTTATTATTTTCTTTTACCTTTTCCTTTATATCCCAATCCTGCTTTTTAATTTTTTAAATAAAAAATAATATATGTATAGAATATAGGAAGTTCAGAATATTTTGTATTCTATAATAATCTCAGAAAGCATTGCTACAATCTCATTCAAAGTATAAAGGAGCTAAGAAAAAGGCAAGCGGCGGAAGACAGCGCAATATGACATTTAATTTCACCTATAAACTTTCACGTCGCCATATTGTGTACGTCTAGGTGAACAGTTGCGACGCTATAGTTTCTTTCTATGTGCAGATGAATGGGTTGGCTTAACCTTGAAAGGTCCACTCCCCCACAGAATTTTTCGGATTTATAATGTCAATACATTGTGAGGTAGCGTAGCCGTTAAAATACCTCTTTTTAAAAAAAATCTCTATTTCTTCGCGATACTCTAGAATTTTAATAGCGGTAAAGCTACACTGCCGTTAGTTTCTAGCTGCAAAATAAATGAGTAAACTCGACCGGGGTAGGACCACGCCCTCACAAAATAGCAGCATAATACTGCTTATTTTTCATCTTGTGAGTGTAGAGATCCAAAGACCTTTATTACTGGTGACGTGGCATTCCATCTCAGTCCTCAAGGGTGACAACGCATCAGCATGATGATTTCTTGTCAAGTATGAATGTAAATGTCACGAGTCGCAGGAATCACTTACCATCAGATGAACTGTGTGCTCGTTTGTTACTCTCAATGTAATAAAAAAAATTACAACATATTGAATAGTGGGAATAGATCTTTTTTGCAAAATAAATATAATTTCAACATCACTTGCATCACACCACAGCATAATTCAATATAATTTTACAGAATAAATTGTTTAAAATTCTTAACAGGCGAAACAATAAAACAAATACGAAGGCGACGAAACTAGCGAAACCAAAACGAAATTACATATTCTAAACGCGTTAGTACGTAGCACGGGCTCAGGGGTACCGTTTCACCACGACATTGCATAATACGCCGACATTCCGGAATGACAAATAACTTTCAATCTCCTCATTGCACTGGGGCCATCCCTGTTTATTTTTCACGGTTCCCCGAGCTGGGGATGCGATACGATTAATTACTTTTAAGGAGAAAAAAGATAAAGCATTTACATAATTATTGATAACTTTCGTTTTTTATAGATTTGAGGGTGACAATAGAGCACAATCTGATTGTAATTGATCTTCTTAAGATTAAAACGTTACTTTTTTAATAACAATTAAGTTTTGTTACTGTATTAAATGTAAGGAAGTAAAACGTTTTTCTTTTGCTGTACTGAGAATGACAAATTAGCACACAGTTTACCTGATGAGAGAGATGGAATGCCTCGTCGCCATGAGTCGCTATGAGTGTGCGAATACCATTGCTCGGAACGTGGTCGTTCCCCGGCAGAACTAAACTGTAGTAGAGCAGATGGATCAACCTACCACCGTTCATGTTTATGTATACAAAAATTTAAGTTAAAATTTTCGTAGTAAATATGAATCACAAGGGATTTAGTCAATTTTCATAAATTACAATTTAACAATAGAAAAGAATATGTTTTTCTTTTTATTCCATTTAGAGTAACAAACGAACACACAGTTCACCTTATGGTAAGTGATTACGGCGGGCAATGATATCTACATTCATCCTTGAAACGGACATAATGCAGATGCGTTGTCCCTCTTGAGGACCTAAATGACACAAGTATAAAGGATTGCGGATTCCTGCACTCACCCGACAAAACACAGCAGAATTACGCTGTTATTTTGCGCTGGTGTTCTGTTATTACGTTGTCCTACCCCGGTCGAGCTGATCCATTTATTTCGCAGCTGGAAACAAACTGTAGTGTAGCTCCACCACTGTTAAAAGACCATGTGTATTATCCTTATCTGTCGTGAGACATAGAAGTAATACATATAATAAAAATCGGGTAGAAACCTGCATGTCTAAAAAATTATAAAAAAATAATTAAAGACATGTGGAGTCCACTAACCCGCTCTGGTTCCGTGGTGGACCATGCTCTGACACCTTCTCTAGAGAGGAGGCCTATTACATTATTTGAATAAAAATATATTACTTTACTTTATCTTTATCAACCAATTTGATGAAAAACATTTCAAGCCATTGAAATAGATAAAATTTAGAATATTTTCTTATGTCCACAAAGTTACGACAGTCCATTGTATTATTTGTACGGGTATTCTGCGGTAACATCACCGAAGATTGATTCCACAATTTGAAGGGGGAAATTAAGGTTTCCCTGCAATATTTTAAATTTATTTGCTTTTACGATGCAAATTATGAAATGGAGATGGGGAGGAAGCTGTATTTTTTTATTTCCTTCCCTTTAATCGAATAGGGGAGACTATTGTCGATTCCGTAGGGCTAAGAAGTATGTTTGCTCTTTACTGTTTGAAGTCTTATGAGTTGGGGTAAAAGTAATATAGATAAAATATTAGTGGGCATAACTGTAATTTTTAAATTTAAGAGAAAGAAGATATCAATTAAATTAGAATCAATAATTACCTGAATTGGTGCAAGACAAATTGACAATGGGCTGACCAAGTAGCTCGTAGAACCGATAACCTAAGACTGGCAGCCGGAATGTTCAACGCTCCAAACCAACACCCATGCAAGTGCAGGTGGCTCAAAATCTCTATGGAGGCCTACCATCGTCATTAAAGAATTAATACAGATACATTGTCACCTTAGAGGACTAAGATGGAATGCCTTGTCACCTGTTATAAAGGTCTCCGGACCCCTACACCGACCAGGTGAAACATAGCGTTGGTATCATGTGTGGTCTTTCTCCGGTAGACGACTCGTTTATATCCGGTTCTACTTCTCTTGTAAACTGACCGTCTTTAACCACAACCACACTAAATGAGTTGATAGATTCTTTCCAGTTGTTGCGACATCAACACTGGGTTTCATTTCCAGCCCAGGGACAAAATTTGTCCCGTTTTGCATCTGAAATTTCTTCCAATCTTATCAATCAAATCAACGACTGAGAGCCTGTGTTTGCGCAAATTCTAACAGTACTATAATATAATATATCCCGCAGAGTTGAAATAATCTGATACCAATCACAAGAAATCGAAATCTACTACAAAGATATCACTTACAAGTTGCGTCGTGAATACAAAATTAATTAAGTTGTCAATGAGATTTACTAATAAAACGTAAGGACGTTGCTGTTAGTTCACCTTCATAAACTATTCCAGACAATATCCTAAGAACTGCTGTCCAATACTTCCAATAATAAACGAAAACGGCAAAAACTAATCTAACTCAAACAGTCGTAAAGATAACGGGGACGCTTCTATAGGGAATTCTACTGTTTAGCCTCTTCTACAACTCTGTCGAAGTAGGCTTTCCCATAATTCACCGAGGCCCTGTCCGTTCGGGTCCGATTCCATTAGAGCGACAGGGTGCTATGTCTGAAATAGGTTTTACCCTGTACAATTAAAAGTAGTCGGATTAGAAATGCTTATTATTGACTTGGATTGAGATGTATTCTCATGGTTTTTTAATTGTCATATTAAACAATACGTAGTTTGTTTTGCTAAAATAAATAGAAAATGTAATTATTTAGTTGATGATGAGAGACTGAGATGGACTGCCTCGGCACCAGTAATAAAGATCTCCGTATCCCTGCACTCACCATTATGGTGATATTTTACGCTGGTATTCTGTGAGGGTGTGGTCTGGTCCTTCCCCGTTCTCGATTAATTCTGCAACAAGATACAAAATGCAGTGTAACTCTACCACTATTCCTTTCAATCATTATACGAAACTGATGATCATTCCCCGATCGAGCAAAACCTGTTTCGTGCGATTCTTTAACTACATCGGAGCTGTAATATGAGTACAAATGTGCATGATGGCTCAGGAGTAACAAATTAGTCACAACAAAACAGAGTGTCTTGCCGTTTTGGAGAAGTTCCTCCCCGAAACGCCCTGGATGCCTATACGTAAGTGCTTGTGCGGCTATGGGTGCGAGTGTTCCCGTTGTGGAGTTTGTTGGACGTCGAGACCTTGCGAGAGCATATGATTGCACATACATAACATAACCTTACATAACCATCGACAAGAGAACAATTATAAATTAATACTCGTATTTAAATAGCAATAACTTGGAAACATTAGCATCAGCTGGATTTGAAACCTAAAAAAAATCCAAGATTCAGTCGCCAAATTATCTCATGATCTAAATAGATTTTCATTTAAAACGGATTCTAACAAAATTTTAGTAATATTTATAAATTAAAAATAGCTTTTAGTAGGCCCTAATACCTTTATTTTCCACGTGCATCCACGACTACATAGTTAGAACAATGTATCTGATTAAAGTATATTCAGCATCTAAACAAATTGTACAACAAAAGAACTTAGAGTAAATGGTTTCTCAGATACAATCTCAATGCGAAGGAACAGCGGTTAAAGCTTATGCATTACTGCAGACAATGAGGAGTGAACTTGACCCTGTACTATCGATACACTGATCGCTTGCTTCGAATCTTCTGCAAAAGTGACCTAAGTAAAACCACGATGTCTACGAACTTGACCGAAATGCCCGTAATAGAAACACACAAAAAAATAAAAACCACAAAAAACCGTCTAGGAGATATAATACTACAAGTAAAGTTTTAGTTGTGGTAATAAGGTCACTTTACGCAAACTTTTCAGCCACGCACAACTCTGTGGAATCAGTTGTCGACAGCGGTATTTCCGAACCGATACAACTTAGGGACCTTCGAGAATAGAAAGGCAGCGGTGACCACTTGTCATTAGGTGAACCGCTTGTGACTGTGTGTGTGTTCTGTAAAAAAAAGTCATCATGGGCCGCAGTCATCACTTGCCATTAGAAGAATTGTTTCCTCACTTATCCTTTAAAATTATTATAAAATACTGAAAAATATTTGTATACCTATACAATAAATACTTTGTAAAATATAACTTCTATATGGTGAACGGGAAGCCCTTAATTCTCAAGTTTTCCTCATTACATCTCAGGCCAGTGCTGCACTATAATCCTGTTTCAGCAAAAGTTGAGTTACCTCCGTTTGCCAAAGTGTAGAATATTGTTTATGTAAATTTGTTTATTTTTTCTGTGGCAATAAACTGTTTTATTATTATTATATATATATTACAAAGGTTTATTCGTTGTATGCGTTGATAAATAAAATCAAAATCAAAAAAAGTGAAATATCACATTTCTATTTGAAACTTGCAAAGTCCGTGTTGTTCGTGGTTATTATCCCAACATAGATACCATGCCTTCCTCGTGTCGTGACGAGACATCGTGATGTTACCAGCAATTGGAGGTGCATTACCGTCTATGTATCAAGCGACGTCGGGTTCGCTGATAGACTCCGCAGTAATGGCCCTCGGTGCTTTCAAAAGTGTACCATTAACCTCCGTTCGAATTATTTGCATTTCATTGCCACTTTGAATCCGTTACCTTTAATGAGTTTACTAAGCGAAGAAATTAATGAATTTCTACAACTAAAAAGATTACATATATACGTACGATATTACGATACATATTCTTTATATATTTATATATATATAAATATATATATATAAATATATATATACACCCACACCATATTATATTATTTATTTGTTTAAGCTGTATATATGTATACGTATATATGTATAAAGATGGACTTATTTCCTCTCTACCAGTCAACCTAAGGATTATCCTAAGAAAGAGAATTAAAAGCTTTGTCGCGATTGAAATATTATTATATTATGTAATATAAATAAAATAAAAACAAATATCCATACCTATATATTTTATTTTTAGTCTATATTTTTCTGCGGTAGAGACACGCTACCGTGTTTCTCATTTTGAATGTGTGTGATCTGGGGACTCAAATATAGTAACATACTATCTTAGTTCAACGGAGGTAATAACGCTTGTGTATCTTGTTATTCAAGACGGATGTAAATGTCATTAATCTAATGAAAAATACTTGTAGCATATATTGAGAAATATCATAAAGATCAAGTACCACTTATCTCATTACCAGAGCAATCTCCAACAAGGCATTAAATGGACGGATCGTCTGTTAAACACCGATCGCATTAGTGTAATCACTGGCCGATGTTTTGCTCCGATGAACACACCGTGGCCTCTAGTATCCCATTTGATCGCCAGTTCATTGGTTAACTCTACCATATAATTACTTGTATTAATATCCGTTTTCTAACAGCCTCATTTTCTGATTGTTTTTTAGTATTGTTTTTGAGATATTCATTTCTATCATCACCTTGTTAATGATCAGGTACTTTCCAATCTGCTTACTCACTCGCATTGCGGCACGTGCTCTGAGGACTCGGATTCATTTCAGCCGCTAAGTTTAAACATCGTACATAACGACAGAATCCAAAAATTCATCCTCATCATCTTGATGGTTGTCAATCCACCACTGTGCGCTATACACGAAATTTTCTGCCACGCAAAACTACTCTGTGGAATCTGTCGCCAGCGGTATTTCCGAACCGATACGACTTGGATCTTTCAAGAAAAGAGCATACAACTTTCTTAAAGGCCGGCAGCGCATCTGCAACTCCTCTGGTATTGCGGATTTCCGTAGGCGGCGGAAATCACTTACTATCTGGTGTGCTGCTTACTCGATTCCTGTCTATTCTATAAAAAATATATTTATTTTATATAAAAATCAATAAAACTAATATATGTAGAGAACAACCGCACGGGAGTCCCCCGACTGGGGAGTCAAATGGTCGAGGATCAGGGAGTGAAGCCGACGGACGATAGGGGGTGTATCGAGGAGCACCTCATTCTGCATTTTGATTTGGCGATAATTCGAGAGTTGTTCGGGATTAACCCTCTCGCAGACGAGACTATTGGGATAATTCCGGTCGGCATATCAGTCCACATGTCACCATTATATTAGAAGTGATAAATGGGCAAACAGTTCACTAGATAAGACATTCTTATCAAAATACACTGTCGCTCCTAAGTACTAAGGAAGAATAGCTCGTTGCCTATAATAGTGTAGGAGACTGCGATTTTAATGAAACATTTGCACTAAACCGATATTCTGTAACTGCTGAGTCCTTTCTGCTTAGCATACCAATTCACTACACAACTAGTTTACAATACCAACTTAGCTTCTATCACATAAAAATATATGTTTTATTCAATATTACGTTTGAATATATATTTTAATTATAACGTCTTTTCGTGGCGTGTATAAGAAAATAACACGTAATCATGCCACCTTTCTAACCCCTCATGAAAATTATTTCTTCATAGAGGGGTCTCGGGGTTATTTATAAACCGAATTTCCATATAAAGAGTGTACAATTAACCCCAAACTCCTCTCTCCCTACAGACGGTGCAGACGTGTATATTTGCGCACTTCCCTATTTCCACACTCGAAACGAATAACAAATGGCTCCCTCCTGCGAATTTGCTGCGAAATTCCTGGATATAACAATAAAGCCTTTATACAAAGGTGATGGTGAAGAAATAAAATTTCACCTTATTTTCTTACGACAGGCCCTTTTGCCATGATAAAGTTGTTATTCGCTAATGTTTGAAGCTCATTATGTTAATATTTTTATTTCCTATTATACAAACATTGTTAATTCGGTTAAAACTAGTTTATATGGACTTTATCTTAGAGGCGTATGCCTCGTGTCCAGAAAGAGTTTTAGAGTATAGTCCGCCACGTAGCTCCACTGCGGATGCGCGGACTTCACATGTGTTCGATTTTTTTTAAGACTTGCAGGTTACCTCGCTAAGTTTTCCTTCACCGAGCACGTAATAAATGGGCACTTAAAATTGCGATTAACAATTCCATCGGTGCCGGCACCGGGGATCGAACTCGGTTTGTTCACGTACCGTGACATTAAAAGCGAGCACTTAAACACTGAGCCGCCAAGGCTTAACTCGGTTATTTTAACTTTTGAATGAGATGTTTAACGGGCCTTGCATACAAGCTTGATTTCATATGTCGTCTTGTATAGGTCAAACAAAGAAACTATTAAGTCTCATATAAAAGAACATATAGACTTGAAACATCGACGTTCTAGGAAGTCTAGAAGCAGTTTGTGACCATACCTTAAACTCGCATATATTAGATTCGACGAAATAAAAATCCTCGCTAAAGCAAAATGGGTGTACCATTCCTACCAATGATGATTCGCGAAGCTATTGAAATTAAAAAAAAACATCTTAATTTCAATAGATAAGGCTGGGCGCTACCATCGGCCAGGGATCGTATGATTAATAAATTTGGAACTTAATTACTTAAACCAGTACTAAACGATCACCCCAAGACTAGTAGATACTGTTAACTCCTGCGTAGATCCGACCAAAATTAGATAGTTAAAACCTGACGTTAGTACAGGTTAACTTAGATATCATGGCGTAAAACAACTCAGTGCTCCTCGTAACTATGAAATGCTGTAAAGCTCTTGAAACGTCTGGATGGATACAAAAGTTAAAAATAAACGCGATAAAATTCGAATAAAAATAGTTTCCACACACACTTAGAATTAAGATGCACATTCGTGTGAGTTGAGCTCTAAGTTTAGGAACCAAACACTCAACATACAAAACACAGAGACTACTAGAAACTTGAACCCTTTTTAAAACACCACACAATTTATTAATATTCAAATACAAGCTCACCATATACAGACATCGTTGCTTAGTCTTTTAGCTGAAATAAATAAAACGAAATTACATAACGAAATTAAATAATTTGATAAACCTATTATCAGATTCAACCTACGTGATAGAAGGAACATGTTTCCGACCACGGCACCAAAGCGGCCGTTATCCAATGTAATTAGTACACGCTAACAATAAAGAGGAACGTTCAGATCTTCCTGTGATGTATTGAGATGGATTGTGTGTTAGTCACGAAATTACTGGAAAATATTAATGTTAGCTAGAAAGATATAGACGATCTCCAAAAAAAAATCTATTTCATTCTGACATATAAATTTAAAACTGAAATGTTGCGTCTTACTTAAGAAATGAATTCCAGTTAATAAAGTACGCTCCAACTTTAGAAATAACTTTTCATAGAAAGTTTCTTTTTCTGGCAATAAAAAGTTTTACGAACAACAATCTTAAAAAAAAGCAATTTGAAATATTCATGAAATGGTAATAAAGTTAAATAAACAAATTCTGAATTGAATGAGATGAATATCTTAACTGTTGATAAAACACATTTACGAGGCGAGAAGAAAATTAGAAAAAATTGCGGATCTCGAATTGAAATATATATTGTTAGATTATTAATAAACAAAATTGGCAATATAGTGAAGTATTTACATATACATACATATGCTTCTTTATTTTCTTGCCGATTATGCAAATCTGGGGGTCTAAACCATAGGTTTCTTTTTTTTTTAAAGAAGACTGAAACAGATAGTAGTAGTACGAGAGAGATTTCGAGGTTCCATGTATTTTTTTCTTCCACTCCAGTTATATATTATTTAATAATATATAACTGGAGTATTTATAATATATAACAGGATAACAAAATTGCAGCATAAATCGATAGATGGGCTGCTTTGTTATGTTTGATGAGTGGTAAAATCCTGTCATGCTAATAACAGGTGACGAGGCATTCAAACTTAGCCCTCAAAGGAGAAATATAACTGTATTATGATTTGCTATCGAGGGAATCACTTACCGTCAAGTGAACTGTATGCTCGTTTATAAAAAAGAAAAGTAAATTTCCGTTCAAGATAGTGTTGAACTTCGAATGTCGAAGTTCACGCCACTGCCGTGTCTTGTCAAGAGTAGTTTGCATCATAACTCTGTTGTTGCGAACACTCGTGTATAAGCAAGCGATGGAATCTTAGTTGAACTCCAACAAATTAGACAAACAACGTAATCCGTGCGACGAACACCGGAGTCATGTTTGTCCGCCATATTTGTCCGCCATGTTCGTCCGCCATGTTGGACGCGATGCGCGGTAATTAGATAATTGCATGAGACCCTTGCCGTTTGCGCATCAAACTGTGTTCGAATGTTTGTCCGCCTCGATTGGAACGGATTTAACTGAATACCTATGGGTGTGTTGTAACATTAATTGCATTCGAATATATTTTGTTTGGTGTATCGACGCTCCTGTACAATTACTCATCGTTCGTGTTCATTTCAAGCTTTCTAAATAAATATATTATTTAAATCTGGCAACATATGCACAATTACCGTCTTTGTAGGTGAATATATTTTTTATTATTACAAAATATTTAAATGTCATTAGTGAAACGGTAAACCCTGTTCCTTTTTTTGTTTCAAGTTTTTTAAAAAAAATGTTTGTGTTTCTAATTGATTAATATATATTTTTTTGTCAAAACATTAAACTGTAATACGTGAAACGTTATCTTATATCTTTTCTCTTTTAATTTCAGGTAAGCTTGACAAATGTTCGAGGCAACATCGTTGTGGTATGGTGTGTATTTACTAAAAATTCAAGGTATCTTTTTCATAATTTATAATCACAATTTCTTTTCTCCATCACTCATTAAAATTGTCCTTCTGGTCGTTTTCAATAACTTCTGGTTATAAACATTTGACATCATCTCCGCAGTATATATTATAGTGCCTTAAATATTTGCCTAAACATGGAAACACTCATACGTGGTCCACTTTCCTAGTCCGATGTAATCCATATGTAATAATATCGGAGGAAACACGGCAGTGTCAAAAAAACACGGGAGATATATTAATCATACCCAGACCAGAAATACAAATTGTGATACATAAATATTGTTCCTTGACTGGGAATCGAACAGTAAAACCTGCGACGCAGGTTCTAACCAAATTCTAACAAATACGCCAAGCGGCCGTTCTTTAACAATTTATGTAAATATTTGTATTCTATGAACTTTTACATAATTTTATGTAAACATGTTGAAACAGTTATGAATGGGACCTTTTCAATATTGAGACCATTTATTATTAAACAAAAAAATCAGCCTATATAAATATATATTTTCCTGCTGGGCATAAGTCCTCTCATATATAGAGTGTTCGAGAATAGAGCATGTCATCGAATTTTTTTATTTATTTCTGAGACATGCAGATTTCCTCACGATGTTTAACGTCACCGCCGAGAAGTTAAAATTGTGATTTAAACATTTCATCGGTGTCGGATCGATTCGAAATACTTTTGCTCACTTACCATGAATTAAAACACTTAGAAGGCTTAGACGCCGACCTACCTGTGAACATTTATGACGAAGCAATATTTTCATAAGACCAAGCTAAAGGCCGCAACCCCCTCGTTTTAAAAGCGGAAATGGCGAACCGGTTAGGTGAAATTTATAACCCGCGGCGGGGTCGGAATCGGGGGTGTAAATTGGTAAATGTAGGGGTCGTACGTTGCGCCAGGTGAATTACACGGTGGACTTGTTAAACCATATGCTTTCTTTTTAATTTGGACCGTTAAGTGCACAGTGATAAGGGGGCGTAGGTGATTCTAAATGTATAGATATTATCACCAACATGATTGGGTCCGCTCGACAATGGAGGGATGATTTCTTCACAGAACCGCGTCCAGCGCTGTGAGTGATCGGAGACAATTCAACTGAGGTTAGTGATTCCCGCAGCCTATGACGTCTGCTTCCACCTTCAACAAAGTAGTTACCACTGAGAACCGAGATGGTATGTCCTCGGACGCTCACCGTATGAAACACAGTGGCATTATGCCACTCTTTCACACCAGTATTCTGTGAGGGTGTGGTCCTCGTCAAGCCAACCCATTGTTATTGCAGCTAAACTACCAGCAGCATCTTTCCCACTGTCAAAAAATCATCACTATCATCACGGCTCTTTAATAGTCCACTTCGGAACGTAGACCTTGCAAAATAAATGTTTTATCAAATAAAACTTTCAAAATATAACATAATTATATAGTTATATGTTAATAATATAATATATAGATAAAGATATGACTATGTATAGACACGTACAGTTCAAGCTAGTAGGCGTAAAACGATGAGTAGGGAGAAAAAAAAACTGATAAAGCACATACTGGGAAAGAGGAACGTCAGCGTATTGTTGTCTCGCCCCGAACGGAAGCGCTTTGTGCTGCTCCTGGATTTCGGGATAACTGTCCGGGGTTCGATTCAAAACATTCAATTGTCTGAATAGAACCTTGTTATGTTAAATTGACATGGAATAACTGGGGCTTTTAGGTGGAATTTGTTAGTTTAGTTTTTTCCATTGTATTACTTAGTGGTACTATTATTTTATAACATAGTACCTATATTATAGTATAGTGGTGAAAGGCTAATTAATAATTGTATTAGTGTACCCGTAAATGTATTAAAAGTTGAAATTATATTTCTTATATAAAAGAGCTTCACACTATTTATAATCCATAACCTACTCTAGATTAAGGATTATAAATATGGATATAATCGCTAAGAGCAAAATTTAAAGAAATAGGCAGATTGACAGCTACCGCATAGTTACGATAACATATTGTATTATACGTGAGTATTTAGAAATATATTTTACTAAAGCTGATGAGCGTCTACCTTTTTTTCTTTTAAAAAAGGTACAGAAATCGTTCGTGAGCAAAAGCATACGCTTATTTTATAAAATTCCACAAATAATAATTGATTTGCATATAAAACAGATTTAAATTTTTGGTTAAGAACTTGGAACTCTTTGTCAGAACATTTGTCTGACAAATATGCTTGGATTTAAGTTTTGAGCTCTGGGCTCAATACTGGACAACTCTTGGACATTTTGTAAATTATTATTTAAAAAAAGTAAAACAAGAGCAACTAGTTGAGTTTCTTGCCGTTCCTTTTCGCTAGCTAATAGGACCACCGCTTCGGAGCTGCCTTCCTAAGCGGTGGTCCTATTAGCCCATCTTGACGATTCAAGTGTATTGTATAAACCTACTTGAATAAAGCTTCTTTTGATTTTGATTTTTTAACATACGTCTTCACCCCTGAGGATTGAGATGGAATAGATTTCCAATAGATTCACCAAATTAAATACAACAGCGTTATGCTGGACGTTATAATTACCCGGTTGGGCAGACCCATTCAAGTCCTAGCCGGAGAGTAGCTACAGTAAGGCTCTAGAAATATATAATTGTTAATTTACCAGACTGAGCGTATAGCTCTGGTACTGGGAATAACATTATTCACTAACGGTTTTGTTATAGTTAATAGTAGTTAGCAGCATGAATGGGTCGGATTGACTGGAGAAAAACCCCGGTCCTGGTGTATTTCGTATGATGAGTGTAGATGTGACGCGGAGGAGGATGGAGGCGACAACCTATGCAAGTTTACGGGAAGCCGATGGATGCTTCTGGTGGCTTGGGATCGTGATTTATGTATCCCGAGTAATACAGTAGAGCTATTTGTTTCTATAGAGACTTTGCTTCTTCAGAATGAATGGGTCAGCTCGACCGGGGTAGCAACACGCATACCAGCGTGAAATAGCAACATAAAGTTACTGTGTTCCGTCTGGTGAGTGCAGGGATCCGGAGAACTTTATTACTATAGTGTCGAGACATTCTATCTCAATCCTTGACGGTGGCAACTCATGTGCATTGTCATTCCTTGTCAAGGATGAATGTAGATGTCATGGGCCGCAGGAATCACTTGTCATCAGGTGCACTGTATGCTCGTTTGTTATTCTCAATGTAATCAAAAAATATTTGCGGTATTTGTCCAGGAATGAACTATTCATATGCTGTGATGATGATGATAATTATCATAACTGTTTTAATACTCCATCTATCAATCTAATCCAGTACAGCCACGATCTTCAATCTATAACGCCTTAGTCGGTACAGGAATATAACGGTAGTTCCATATACTAACATAGCCATAGCATAACGGGTTCCATGATATTATGCCACTTTTTATTTTAAAACTCCTCGATATCGTAACCTATATATGGAAAGCTGATCCCTCGTAACAAGTCCAGTTAAGGGTACAGGTATCATATTGAGAAAAAACGTATCTACAAATGGTTAACTCTATAGAATTCAGTCAGAGGTCTTCTTGATAAGAGTTGGCGGTTGGCGTAAGCGATGCTGTAGTTGAAAATTGACACTAATTATCGTTTTTAAATGTTGTGTAATATTTTATAGACTTTAACAATTGTGGAATCAAACGACAGCTAGTCGGGGTCGACTCGGGGAAGGACCACACATTCACAGAGTGTCAGCTATATTTATCAGTAGTAGAGCTACCCTGCAGTTTTTTGTTGTAGCTGCATAATGAATTGGTCAGCACTACCGAGGTCCACGCCCTCGTAGAATTCCAGGGTATATAGCACCATAACGCTGCTGTGTTACGTGTGGAGGGAGTGTAGGGGTCCAGAGGCCCTTACTACTGTTGACGAGGCATTCCATATCAGTCCTCAAGGGTGACAATGCAACGGCATTATGTTTCCTCATCAAGAATGAATGAGGATGTTACGGGTTTTTGGGATTGATCACGATTACCAGATGAAGTATGATTTGTGCGTCAAAAGTTTTAAATTTTCGGATCTGCAGGATAATGCCTGACATCTGAAGTTACCTCCGATAAATGCCCTTTGCTGACGCAAATACTTACAGCACATAATATATCCTGTTTGGTTGATATTATCTTATAACTATAAGTATATATGTCATTTTAATTTAAGTTTTTTAGTTTAATTTTTTTTTTCTTTATTACATTTGAATATTATCACTGCCATTTAATTATTGTATGCTGTCTTCACCTTTAATTGCGATGGCATTAACCACGACACTATTCCAACGTTTTTGTATTTTCTGATTGTGAAAATGTTCATTGTGTTGGTGTTCAATAAATAAATAAAAAATAGCCGTGGTCGTAATCGATCAGACGACCATCGTTGTTAAAGAAGTGCTTTAACACGCTTTCGCTTATGACAATAGAAGCATAATTTCCCGTCACAGTGTCTTGAATGTCATGCTTGTCGGTTAAAAATAACCGGTAAATAAAATGTTACTTAGTTTTTAATTAATCGCTAACTGAAGCTTCCCGGAATTAATGCCTCGAGGGAGCCCATTCGATTCCAGAGTCGCGGCGAAATTGTCTTTCGAATTTATATGTTAATCTTGAAGATGAGGGAAGTCTGTTTATTACAATCTTCAAGTGGGAATACTCGGTGAAATTAAACATTCCGTTTTAGATTGAGATTTTAACGAGCAATCGCACGAATTGTTCTCTAAATATTTAGTGTATTTATTATATTTGTGCGTACAAAATACTACATAAACTTTGATATTAAACAAGAGAACGTAATAACTGGTCATGAAGTATTTTATATTGCAATATCACATCGCAGCCTTTATTCGTCATGTTTATTCCATCCTTATCCATAATTATCCTTAACGAGGATGATTGTCACAGTTACTTACAGACGTGCTGGTTTGTCACCGTTTTATGAATGAGAAAGCTCGACAGCTGTATCATGTTCCTGGAATGCAATGCCACTTCACTTAGTCCACAGATTTGACAGTATACCATCCTAATTCCTTAATGATGATGTACATAGGTGTTATGTCGCAGTTACTTACGGATGTACAGTGTGCTGATTTGTCACCGTTTTATATATGCGAAAGCCGGACAGCTATATTATGTATTATCTTTAATCCCACTCTGGTGTTAAATAATTATGTAGACGTTGATAGAGCGCTTTAGCTCTGAGAATTCCTATTCACTATTCAAGAAAGAAGAAAGTGATCAAGATCATCATATATCTAAGCACCAGTAGATAAATTATTACTAGGTATATATAGGCCTTAGTATCAAAATTTTGCTGATATCTTAAACCTTCTTATTGATATTGACACCTAAACAACTTTAAAGATACTTAAAGGTTTCAATTTAAACTTTTAACAGTTTCAAATTACTGTAGTCTATAAGTTCTGTATGTCTCTGGCGATGGAGGAGACACGCTATAGCTAGTTCCTATCGGCAACATGAAAAAAAGGTCGACTTAACTCGGGAATGACCATGCACTCACAGTATACCATCGTCTGAGTTTCGGCTGGTGATGTAGGGCTCCGGAGATTGTTATTACAAATTGTGATTTGTGGCAATCTTTGGTGGAGTTGTTTATTCAACAGTGGTTTATTCATATGCTGTTATGATGGTGGTATATTCTAACTTTTAAACCTGTATTAATTTCTCTGGTAACTACTACTCGCAATTATTATTAATGTAAAGAAATATGGAATGAAAATAAATATCCTATTAAATCTAACAGAATACTGGATGCTGCGATCTTTGACAGATCGTGTTTACCTGCGACATACCTCTGTTTGCACTGCTCCCCCCTTCACCCCTCTCAACCTTTACTCGGTTCAATCGTCGATTTTATGAGGAATCCAATATCTTTTGCCCTGTAACTCCATTTTCGTTTCTTCGACAAATGGAAGAATTTAACTTATACGTCGACATATCTCAAGGTTCCTCTTATTAATAAATTTTGTAAATTGCCTCCGGAATGAAATTCTTCTGTTTCAAAACAAAATCTATATGTAGTACTTTTTGTTTAGTCTGTTTGTTGATTTATTACGGTAGACTAGCAAGAGATAAAGATTTGAAAGCCGAAAACACACCGCTAATATCACTCTTCTTAAATTTCATTACGCTCTTAGATTTCTATTTTTTTGCTCACTCGTTAATATTAACAACATTTTTTATTGCGTATGAAGTCACCTCTTCAAAGCCAGTCAAAAAACCACTTTTCATGTGAAATGTGGTTTCTTGATGGCCGGCAGCACATTTGCGACTACTCTGGTGTTTTGCAGTGGTTTTCAGTGGGTGAGTGTATACGAATGCTTTGTTGGTTTAAAATTTTCGACGTCCATTTGTTAAAGTAGAAAAAAAAACAATTGTACAGTATTATATCATAAATAGGTTTACAAACGAAGATAATTGATGAGGAGAGTAATTTTCCCCTTGTGCACTACTAAACTGTCCATGATCTATTCGCTGACAATGTGACACAACTGCACACCTTGAAATCAATGTAGACGGATAGTCTTCTATTATCATTATGATCAACACAGCCTATCCACAGTTGATTATAGACCTCCCTCACCGGGTGACTCTTCTTAATCACCAGAAAATCGGGATTTACCCAGCTCAATTTCCTATAATTATATTGCACTTATATGGCCAAAAGGTACAGTAATATTAAAAGGACATTACAAGGAACAATTCTGACATCGTCATAATTTACTCTGACTATTATAACACTAGTTAAATGAGAAACATTTTTCTCGGCCAGTCGTTCTGTACGCGTGTGTGCAAGATATGTCTTGTAAAACTCAATATATAACTTTATTCTTTAAAGGTTCCATTTCTCATATATCTGAGGCAACAGTTTCGCACTAAGTTTAACATAAGATTATATTTTTAAACATGTGAAGATGATGATCGGAAAATAGCTGCCCTATACGTTTATATATATAAATATATATATATATATATATATATATATATACACATATATATATATATATATATATTTATAACTATTTAGTTTCAAGAACCAAATAATTTACCAGAACCAATGCTGCAAGAAGTGTGACAAAAGTGCACAGAATACAACTGATGCTAAGTGACGGCCCATCAGATTTAAATCTAATCTCAACAAAGACTGAAGGTGAACATCCGTTGTCACCCCTGTAGACTAAGGTGGAATGGCCTTTGGTACTAATACCTTCATTACTGGTGAAGAGGCATTCCATCTCAGTCCTCAAGGGTGACAACGTATATGCATTATGACTCCTTGTCAAGGATGAATGATGAATATAGTTGTCATCGGCCGCATGAATCACAATCAGGTGAACTGTGTCCTCGTTTGTTAATCACAATGGATTTAAATAAATGTTATCTAATATTATATAAAAACCTACACAAAATTCCAACCAACTTTCTGATGTTATCTGGCTAAGCTGGACTTAACAGCTGCGACCCCAACACCTGGTGCTGAACATCAAATGCCATGTGGCTGTAATAAGCGAAGCGAATTTCAACGTGTGTGTTTTCAAATTGTATTTGTCTTAAATAACACAATCGCTACAAAAATATAATTAGCGTCCTAATCGTGAACAAACTTTAACTTAATTGCTTGCGTGGTTATTAAGCATTAACTTATCAACTATGTTATCAAATTTGAGACATTTATTCATAAACAAGTTTTCTATTCTTCATAGAAATGTGTTCGTAAATACGAGTATAACGAGGATAAGGCTAGAAGAATACGTAAGTTATCTTGACATAAATTTCTTAGAACTGATAAAAAAAGTAAAGTAAATATAAATCTAACTGCTGGGCATGGGCGACCTCTCTACAAAGGGTGTATGATCATCATATATGGTATCCACAGGCGGACACATGTATTCGGTATTACAGAGCCACACAGATTGTTTCTAGTTATAGAATGAATCAGCTCGACCGGTATAAGACCACGCACCCATAGAATACCAGCATAAAATAGAAGCATAATGCTGCCGTGTTTCGTCTCGGGAGTGTAGGGATCTGGAGACCTATATCAATGGTGACGAGGTATTCCATCTCGGTCCTCAACGATGACTACGCATCTGCAATATGATACCGTGGCAAGGATGAATGCAGATGTCATAGGCCGCAGGAATCACTTGCCACTCACCAGTTAAACTGTGTGCTCGTTTGTTACTCTCAAAGCAATAAAACAAAAAATGGTTTTTTATTTCACACAGGTTTCCTCACGTTTTTTTCTTCACCGCTGAACACATGGTCGGCACTTAAAATTGCGATTAATTTCGTCAGTTTGCTTTTGTTCGTAGTAAAAGTAAGCAGTTAGACCGCATCTCTTCGCACAACTGATAAATATATTTTATTACGAATTTCCATTTCTTCTTTCTCCACGTAGGGGGGAACAAACACAATATCCTCGATTAGGGCCGAGGGGCTCTCCCGGTGTCTCTGACTAGGTAAACATCGTGTGCCATACGATTGAGTTGCGGACCTAAGCCAGTATGGATACAGTACAAACAAGTTGCGACTTGCCCCTTATTACTTACATTTGTGTTACTTACATTTATTGTTCGTTAGATGTGTTTCTTCTTGTAACAAAGTTTATATTTTTACTTTATATTTTGACAGTTTTATATCAACGCTTTTTAGGTATTTGCTGTGCCAATGTGCTTCAACAATAACTTCGTAACGATTGCCACCAGATAGGATTGTAGACAAACACAGGATAACATTATGATTCCTTATCGAGAATAAATGTGTCATGAACCACTTACCATCAGGTGAACTGCGTGCTCATTTGTCACAATCAACACAATAAAGAAAAACGTAAATGATTAAGTAATTATACATAAATTGAATTTCGAATAATTAATATATAATAACGTATAAAGTACAAACAAAATATTACTGCTAATTAAGGACTTTTAATTAATGAGTAATTACAAAGCATGGATAACAAGATAAGTGATTATTTCCAGAACTAATTACTTTAAGACCTTAATTATAACACATAGTTTATATTATATTTCTCTAAAGATCAGATTAACTCGAATCTTTGTTCTTTTTAATCTACCTATTATTTTAAGGAATTCGGTAATAAAAATAGCTCTTAAGATATTACATGATTTTATTATATCATACTAAATATTCTTACCCTTAATTATTGCTATAGAGTTGTGGACAAACATGTTTTTATACCTCATTTTTAGATTTGTTTTATAAAACTTATTTTTCACTTATTTTTTGTTACGAAACTGAAAAAAATCTCCAACAGTCGTAAACATCTAGGGTGATGCGGCTCGAAGGATCAACCGGTATATCGTTGTTCCTTATCGCGATTTTAACGAAGGCATTGGCTGCGTTCGACAGCCTTGAGAGGGGTCAACGGGGGGCCGGAAGATCCCCTGGGAGAAGGAGATGAAGGGGGCAGGTTGACGTCTTGCGTCCGACACACGGGCCGTTTGCCTAACGAGACACTCGCTTCCGTGAAAACGGCTGTAAAATTTCCCAACTTGATTTGTATCTTTCTAAAATCAAGTTCAAAGACGCTTTAAGGTAGTTAGTAGTAGATTTAATACTTATTTTAATAATTATATTCGAAGGATAAATTAAATCCTCTGAAAATATTAATAATTTATTAATTAATAAATCTTATTGCGTATTTTTCTTAGTCGCCACAATCTTTAAAATTATAAATCTGAAAGTTTTTATATCCTTGGCTTCAGAAGCGTTAGTTACGACTGGACGTTAAAAATTAAATCGCTTTTTACCAAGTTCAACAAAAACAAAAACCATTTCTCCAAGATAACGAAATGTATAAAATTATACAAATAAGTCATTTTGATAAAATCTCTCAGCGAAAGAAAGCGGGCCTACAAATGTTATCTAAGGTTAATTTTAAAGACAAAAGCAGCTCCACGCTGTGACTAAAAAAGAAAAACAATACAAACTTTGCCACTGAATAAAAATAACGAAATCACGAAGCCTAATTCGTTTCCAAAAGTGAACATAACTGGGAACTTTCTTTTTATACTCACGATTTTTATCCGATATTATATCGTAAAGGTGTCGTGGTTGTTCGAGACGGTTAACCACTCCGACTAAGGTGAATGCTTATGCTAGGAGAAGGGTTACGCCTATAGTCTAATGGTGGATTCGAACCTACGACCTTAAGTTTCGCAGACCGTACCCTAAGTCATTAGCTATTGACGCTTCTTTCCTCACGATGTTTTCTTCACCGACGGGCACGTGGCAATTCGGCTCTTACAATAAAATCACTAAACCTCACAATATCATCGGTGCTGGGTACCGGGGAACTAATGGAGAGCGGCTTAGACAGTCAGCGACTAAGGCTCGCCTGGTGGTAAACTTATTTTATTGGGGGTGACAAACGAGCACACCGTTCAAGTGAAGGCATAAGGTTCCTATGGTCTATGATAATCCTCGATAAGAAATCAAAAATTCGGATGCGTTGTCACCCTTAAGGACTAAAATGTCCTCGTCATCATTAATGACGGTCTCCGGATCCCTACACATACTGGACAAAACACAGCAGTGTTTTGCTGCTATTTTATGCTGGCTTCAGTACTCCGCTATCACCATTCAACTGATTTTTTAGGTATATACCACTCTTCAGCATACATTACGCTAAAGTAGTAAGCATTACATAATTAAATAAAAATATGGAGTTAAAAATACCAAAAATACAGTTTAAATATAGTCATGCCCGTTTCAATACATCTGCATGTAATATCGGTATTATGTTTTAGACTTTTAATCCGATTTCATATATGAGATATATTTCTAATAATATTTTGTCCATTATTGTTTATGTCAGATACTCCTCTAAGTGGGGTTGGAAATGAGTGAGAAATTGGTGGTATTAAGTCCCTACGACAATGTTGGCACTTTACAGTGGGGTGTGATGCCACGCGAAGGTTTTCTGCGATGCAGTCACTTCCGGGCATTGCGAGTCCCTCAAACCCGAACGAAGCGCTTTGATTATTCGTCTTTCATTATTCGTACAGCAAAGGACTGGAATAGTTTGCCCGCGTCTTCCCTCCGATTACAATGTGGGTGTTTTCAAGAATAGAGTAAATAGGTCTTTACTGAGCTAGTGCGACTTACCATCCAGGACTGCATTTCCACTAAACAACAGGTGGGATCGTGGTGAACCACTTACTTAGAAAGTTAAAAAAAAATATACGCGATTCGGTTATTGTCGTGAATTCAGCGCTCATATTTTAGTCATAATAAATAATATATAATCTTCATTAGCATTTAAAAAAACACTTGCAAAGAACATGAAGAACAATTGATGTATACTTCTCGTTTACAAGTTTTTTATATGCTGCCGTGTATTCTGGCTAAGAAAACAATTATTGATAGTGAAGTAAGAAGGTATCAATATCTGCAGTGACCACTCAGTATTACGTTAACTATATTTTCTTATATGCCCCCAACCTTAAGAAACAAAGAGATACGTATAGTTCACTTAAAAACCCACATAAAATGTCTAGTCTGTTTCTTAAGCCATAATAGTTGATCTCAACTATAAAAGAGCTCAAATCTCCGAAAGGACGCTGTCGTAGTCGTCCCGTGAATACTGCAAGGACATCTGATAATCCTTGGAGGCCGAAATAAAATTAAAGGAAAAAAAACTTACCAAAAGAAAAAAGTTCTCCGGCAACAATGGGCGGTCTCCGCGACAAAACACATTGCCAGGATTAAAGGAGTTGAAGAAAGTTTCCTCTCTTCGCTTTAAAGGAGACCAGTGATGCCGGAATTTCGTATAAACGTAACGGTGGATTATAAAAGGCTGATTCGTAAATGTGTAGGACTATTCCTATTTCAATCATTGTTGAACAAATTCAAATTTGTTATTTTCATTTCTGTTATGGCACTAAGTAAACAAAGGAAGTAATTATTTTTTTGTGTTACGTTTAAGTCTTTGTTAAGTATTTATTTTTACTTATCCATAGGATAATTATAATAATTAATATTTAATTTCCAGAAAGAATTTTTATTCATAACAGCCTTATAAACAGATGTATGGTTACGATTTAGCAAACAACGACAAAACGAAAGCAATTTCAATCTCTTATTCTTGACAACTAAAAGCAATTGCTTCAAAGTTTTCAAATTCTATTCAACAAATTTCATGTTAGCGTTAGCGATAAAATGAATTATTTACATCTGAATCATTTAAATGTTTATATGGCAGGTATCTTGATTTATTTTTAATATATAAACGCACTAGTAAGAAGATATAATGCTATTATTTTTATAGTATTGACAGTGACAAACGAGAAAACAGTTCACTTGATGATAAATCATTCCGACGGCTCATGATATCTCATGATGAGAATTCTCAATAAGGAAATATTATGACTAGACATTGGCAGAATTATCACACTATAGTTGCCATAAAACTAAAAAAAGGAAGGAAATATTACGCAGATGCCTCATCACCCGTCAGATCTGATATGGAAAGGTTCGTACCAGTTATAAAGTAAGCAATTGCACTTTCATTTTAAAGTGCAATCAATTAATCTATCCACACTGCAAAATTAAAATATATAGATAAAATAAAAAAGTTTTTATTAACATCAAATAGGTATACTTTCTTCTCTTCTCTCCTGACACGTCGATGAAAGAAAGATATCTATCCTAATTTCCTTGACGTGTTTATCTTGAAAGGCTAACCGGGCTTTGTTTTGTTGACAGTCACGCCTTGGTGTTTATCGCGTGCCTTTGGAATTGGAACGATTCGTAACAATTCTCTCATTCAGTTTTCATTTCTTGAATTGTATACACCACCAATTGGTTTGTAACAAAGGTCAACAGGGCAACTGAGATGAGGTCAATGAACGCAGGCGTTTGGTTCATTTAAAATGATTTGAGCACTTGTCTTTTGCTTAATATGATTTGATTTAATTGATTTTACACGATGATTCAGACAGTTTTTAAAAGGTCTGATACATCAACTAGCATCATATCTACTACTTCAGTCATTTGTAACATTTATTTGCCATAAGTGTCACTCTAAGAGGATATTTCCATGTTTTATTATTTACTTTGTCTCTCTTTAGGACGCCAATGGAACAAGGAATAGCGGTGGATTGTTTAACGTCAGTTCCTTCACTATTTAAATTTCATTGGAATGATTTGAAGTTGTAGCGTGTGATGTGTAAACTTAAAACTATACCTGAAAAAATATTTTTTCTTTTATAATATTATGAGTAATATAGCACATAGTTCACCTGATGATAAATTATGACTGCGGATGCATCCACGTCCATTCTCAACAGAGTCGCACATGCGTTGGCACAGTTGTTTTATGCTAGTATTCTGTCAGGGTGTGGTTCCCCGATCGATGTCGCTATATCGCTCGATCACGACTAACCCGCTGTTAAGCACTTGAAAAGAAACGCACGGCTACGACCTTGCTGCTGATTTTAAATAATAAGTTCCTTCTGTTACCGCTTTAAGACACTGAATTCCACTTACAACTTATACTTTTCATTTGTCTTATTCTTTTGAAGATTCGCTGTTTGCACGGGCCAAAGTTCCTTCGATACCGTGCCCGTAGTAAAGGAATTTTCCATCAGAAAAAAAGGACATCAGATCAAATTGCCTTTTGTAAACAATTCTGTCGTTTTAGTGTCTTATTGGTTTTATCGGGCCGCGTGGGTTGGATTCTTGTCGTTACTTAGAGATTGGTAATTTTTAGCAAGAAAACACCTATGTGATAAGGTGCCATCGTATTTTCAAAGTTCTGTTATAGGTAGAATAAAAGTTCGAGTTTATTTATTATATTGATTGTAAGTAATAATGACAAAAATTATGTGCACATCTTGGAAAAGATTTTCAAGCTATCTGACTACAGTAAAATTAAATCCTCATCCATCATCCATAAATTTATTTATAATAAATAAATAAATTTACAGACGTTTTTATATTCCTTAAGTAAGGTTTACAGGGGCGGACTTAATGCCCAGTGGCATTCTTTACTAGACAACTCTAGTACTCTAGTAGTTCCAGAGAAAATATTTAGATAAATATATCAAATTATAACAAATATATCTATATATATATATATATATAAATATATATATATATATATATATATATACACGCTGCAGGCAAAAAGTTTAAGTTTATGTATACATATTATATTTTAATATGTTTTGATATTTCTATATATATACAGGTATATATAGTAATAGTAATTGTTACTTACTGGAAGTGGGCTTTTACCTAGTTGCGAGAAGTTGATGTAAACTTCTTTCGTTTTTTTTGTCAGGGTACAATATTCGTGGATGATCCCCTCCACCTTGAAGGAGATGATCTTCCTCTCGATACCCTCAGTTGAGACTGCGAGAATGCATTCACACATATATGCAAACCTGTTTGGCGCTATTTTGTCTATAAGCGCAGGCTAAGCAAAATGCCTTCGGACTACTCCGCGTCCGCCGTCTTTGTTATGAGCGTTTATCCTGAAACTCGCCACTCTGGCTGCGAATCAGAAATTTAGTTCACCCCTCTTTCTCCCATTCTGCAGGTGCTTTCTGTGACATAACTTGTACTCCACAAGCTATCATATTTCTGGGACCTTGTCCATCTGACAGGACTAGACAGAACTTCACTTTCACTAGCATTTCGGTTCTCCCACCTAATTACTCAACTTATTCGTTAAATATTTTGTCATAGAATTACCAACCGCAAACAGTTTTCAATGAATGAATTTGCAACTGATTTGTAGGAATTTCCAAAACCTTTCTTTTATCTTCAAACGATAAATCTATAAACTTCCTGATACAGCACTCAATAAAAACATCGCCCTTGCCATGTAGATTCTAATAAAAAACGCAACAAACTTTGTCCTTCGTTACCCATTAATTCTGAGCATAAAAAATTGTGAAAAATCGAGTTCTTGATAAATAATGCTGAAAGCCTTTCATCATTAATACACTTTAGGGGAAATTGTAGGGAATCATCCATCGCGAATGTGAAAATTGAGGTTATAAGTTAAATAGAAAAAAAAAATAGAGAATAAATATACAAACTTATTTCGTATTATATAATTGGTTAATTATTCATCTACTCCTGCCCGCTAGAATTTAAGTTTACAAGTTTGTATAGTAATCAATATATTAATATTATATCATCAGAGAAGCATCTGTCAAATCCTAGTAAAATATATTGCCTAGTCATTAATTGCCTATTGGTGTTGTGTAAATAATCAAATAGATTAATACCTCGACCACGATGGATTTATATATAATAAAAACGTTCTTGACTGTTGATTACGCAGTCGTATTGATCATATGCTAGTCAGATGATGTTCCGTCTAGCCTAATATAGCATATAAGCAAGTGACCGCGCAATTGTCGAATCATATCTTTCACGTCACTTTCGTCATAAAAACTTAGAAATCAAAATAATTTCATGTATAAATTTTTCTTAGTATTCAAATTTAATAAAGTTAATTTAGTAATATTTTAGATTACATTTAGACAGAAATCGGGGGCCTTTAAGTCAAACACCATTTTTCTCTTATTCATATATCCCCAAATTTTTACCTCTCATGCCGGAGAGTTTTGATACGATTTTACCTACCCTTATAACTTGACCGAGATGACTTGCTCAAAGCTCCAGATTTATTAACAACGTTAGTGTTTTCTTTTAGTATATGGACAATACTTGAGTTACGTCGATTTAGGTCTTAAGTAGTTTCGGGTTACGTCAAAAAATAAAATTTACACTATTCCACAACAAACGTACGTCAATTATTTCGATTTACGTCATACGAAAGCTATAGGCCCACGTCCGCAACGGTTCTCATTTATTTTTTTCAGAACTTATTTTAACTTAAGTAAGTTACGACTTAATTCAAGTAATTTTTGGCTAAGGTTCTGCAAGGACAAGTATAAAAAAATTGCATTTATTACTACTTAGTAATAAATGCAATATTATTAAATTTAAAGTCGTTTCGATTTACTTCGGCGTATTTCGAGAACGTAACACGCCGTAAGTACGAGCACTGTCTGTTTATACTACCGATATCTTACACGTATTTTTGTTATTTAACGTACAGGAAATACCGCCTTAGTTAGAAATAGAACGTTAAACCAGTAAACCCGGATATAATTTAAAATTTGTTTACTTTGATTAAAATTTAAACCGCTTGCGACGTAACAAACTCATTAACACGTATTTCAGTTTTGTAATGTATTGTATAACCGCTTTACATTGACCCGTGAAACCTCAACAACGCGATGTATAACGGCCCTTATAATTTTCGCTTAACGTACTATTACACTCTAACTAGGAAGTCCCTTAATTTGAGCGTGCAGTTTTACAGGAGTCGGTGGTAAAGTTATAATTAACGAGTGTCCAATTTTGCCCCGAGTTAATTTAGGGTTTGACGGCGTTTAGAAAGGCTTCGGGGCAAAAATGACCGAACGCTTGGGCAGGGTTTATCTACCGACTTGGTCTTACAGACCATGCCGATTGGTTAACTGTTAGTAAGAGTTGACATGACAAATTATACAATATATATTTATTTATGTATAAGTACACAAACAGCAGTGTATATTAGGGAAAGAAAAACAAAGTTCAAGGGATAAACATACATATATGCCAATAACATGGGTACACAAGTTAATTGTTATAATAAGGATGTGTGGAAAAAAAAATATTAAAGGCAAATGAATAGATAAAAAATTCAAAAAGGTAAAAACAGAAAAATTTATGTTTAAGTAGGGTTGGAAATGACGAGATCTCGATAGAGTATTTGAGAAAATCTATGTTAGTACTGCAATGAACTATTTACTTATTTTCTTTATTGAACTACAACCTGTACGGTTGTATAACGATATACTATTAATAGGGACATTATAAGTTGTTTTGAATCTAGTATTATGGGTATAGAAAGTCATTACTACTACCTGCCTACTTTTATTGATAATGAAGCTGTGACTTTTCCAAAATTTATAATCATACTTGAATAATCGAAAGCTTTATAGAGCGTTTAAAAATAAAATTCATCCTAAATTTCTTAAGTCCCTTTTGTGTATTTTTAATCTAAGGATTCAGATATTGTGACATTTTAGTACACATCCGTAAGTTTTTTAAATCTATATTTATTATTTACTGAGTATATTCTTGAGTTGGAACGTAACGCTATTTGTTTAACCTTTTAGATGTCGTTCGACATCGAAAAAGGAAACTGTCAAATGTAAGTAAAATTGTCGTCTATAAGTTAAAAAAAACTTGAGCATATTTTATTCTAATCTTTCATTTTATAATCCAAGAATAAGTTGTTCTTGGAACTAAACTTTAAAAGATTATTTTTTTATTATGTCACAATGATAAAGCTGACACGTCATGGGTACTTAAGTCACCGGTTTTATTTCACTCAGCAGATTTGTGCTGATAATCCGTTAAAGCCCCGATCAATCTAATCTATTTGTGTAACAGCTAGTTTATCTATGCTATAGCTTGGATTTACAAAGGTTTATCTGCTGTTGTAGTTTTCTTTTAAATGGTTAATTATTTTCAGAAATATTATGAACTAGAATAATGGAAATGTCTACCTAGGGAAATAGAAAATGAATAGCTGTCAAATGTGCAAGCAGCTTACCTGATCTGATTGTAAGTGATTGCCGCCACCCATGGACGTTTGTTACACCAGAGGAATCGCAGACGGCCTTTGAAAATCATGTTTTAAACTATTTCAGGAAAAGACTTTCTGATCAGAATATCAAATAAGGACACAGGTAATCTGATCATAAATGATTCTTGGTAAGCACGATGTCTACATCACCAAGGATGCACTGAAACGTGCCACGAGTTTCTTTCATTTATCATATTAAACACAGCTGGTAAATAGATATTATGCGTAGCTCTTTACCGATCGAGTTGACCCGTTCGTGATTCAGTTCGTTTATATTTCTAACGTGGCCCTATTTTATTTAGATCACCTGATCCACATTCATCCTCGAGGAACCTTACAATATTTCAGATGCGTTATCACCCCTCGTGACTAAGATGGAACCACCAGTAATAAGATTCTTCGGATACTTGAACTCACCATAAGAAACAGACTTAAGCTGTTATTTCACATTGGGATTCTGAGTGGCCGAAACGACCCATTCAACCAACAGTCAAAAACTACAGCGTAGTTTTATCACTGTTAACTGACCCAACAAAGAAGACGTCTTAACCTTACATATATGATATTAATTAACGTATTGGATTGGATAAACTTCGAACCGTCACAAGTGTAAATTGAACTGTAATGAACTCTGATTCCGTTTCACAAACGGATACTAATTGTCCAATACTAACTCGCTAACATTTATTAAACCCATCAAAGGGAGCGGCGTAAGTGGAAAACGTCATTAGTCAAGTCTAAATCGTCAAGACTTCAACCCAATCCTCCCCGGGGGCCAGTTACACTGGACATGCAAATCGCACCACAATTCTTTCGGACCCGAAGGGCCAGTCCCATAAAACGGCTTAAATTAACCACTAGTAAATTACCTACCGCCCTAACACCTCAGGGACGGTGTGAAGCGAATGCGGTTACTTACTATCAATAAAAGTTATACCTAAATATTTAGGTCATAGAAGTTATGGCCATACTTGTTACATAATTAAAAAATTAGTGTAATAATAATAAAAGTAATGTGTAATATTGTACTAAGAGATTAATTAATAACGATCCTTTTCCATGTTTTGTCGCGGACAAGGGCTTTTAATTCCACCAGATTACACTTAGATTTGCTAAGGATTTTGTGCTATCTTCAATGGGAATTTTTTTATTGTATTGAATCCTCAAACAAACTGGGAAGGGCAGTCGAAGTTGAAGGACGACCTTCCACTAGAGGTCATCAACCTATGCAAGTTACCGTGCTTTGTGGGAATCTATGGGGGAGGTCTATGGACAGGCTATGACGATAAAGATCATAGAGGTCACAAATCAGATCGCCGGACATTCATCATCGATAAGTAATCATAATGTAGATGTGGAACTTAGCTGTTTAAGGTGGAATATCTCGTCCCAATTATAAGATTATTCGTATACTCACCAGACAAAACACAACAGGTATTGTATTTATGTCTTGCCAACGCTTCCTGAGAGACTCATTTTCGTAACGTTTTGAGCTGGCCAATCCCGTAAACAATTCGCAGCCTAGCAGATTTGCTTGCACATTTGGCTTCTAATCAAAAAAATATTGAGCTGATTTGACTGCTCCTGCAAAATGTATTACTTAATTTCAGAGACTAACTCTAAAGTTACACAATACACACCTAAATCCTTCAGCAAGACCAGTTCTGTAAACAATTCGCAGCCTAGCAGATTTAGATCCATTTGGCTTCTAAACTAAAACAAAAATACTTCGTTTTGACTGTTCCTGCAAAATGTATTACTTCATTTCAGAGACTAACTCTAAAGTTACACAATACACACCTAAATCCTTCTGCTAGACCAGTTCTGTAAACAATTCGCAGCCTAGCAGATTCAGATACATTAGGCTTCTAAATTTAAAATAATTAAATTTGTTTTTACTGTTCCTGCAAAATGTATTACTTAATTTCAGAGACTAACTCTAAAGTTACACAATACACACCTAAATCCTTCAGCATACATAATCGCTTGTAAGATCGCGCTGAAAGCGCTTTTAAAAGTAACAAAGTGGTGTTGTTATGTTCCCGCTTGAAAATTTATAAACCGAAAACTTTAACACCTTGACTAGGATACTTTCTAATGCATAATGTATTATGATAGAACTTTATTCAGCTTCGTAAGCGCTTTTGTACTTTGTCGCATGTCACTTGCGGATTTGCTGGTTTATTTTCTTTAATGCTACTTAATTGTTTTTTTACGATGGTTGTTTTTTTGTCTTTCATTTTGTTTATTGTATCGAAGTATCAATATTCTAATGGTTATGAACTTAAGCTTGCATATGCCATTCGACTATTGATATGTTCACACGTTCAAGCGTTCTCAGCTATAATGTTAAAAAATATTTGACTCTACTCCTTGTTCTGTTTGACACAATTGGCAGAGAGTGTCTGATAAAATACGAATTTAAGAACAGTTTTTTTTATATCACAAATAAGCACAGGTCATCGAATGGTGAGCTATAAGTGCTGTCTCATATATATATTTTTTTTAAATAGGAATTTTTTTTAGTAGCCTATGGAATTTTCTTCGTTCGGACGCGAGAAAGGAGAAATTATTTTATTTATTTATTACTATTATTATTTTGTTACATTAATAGTAACAAACGAGCACACAGTTCACCTGATGGCAAATGATTCCTGCGGCCCATGACATCATAATGCAAACGCGTTGTCACTCTCGAGGACTGAGAAGAAATGCCTCGTCACCAGTAATATAGGTCTCCGGATCCCTACACTCGCCATACGAAACACAGAAAAGCAATATTCTGCTATTTCACGCATTCTGTGAGGGCGTGGTCCTACCCCGGTCGAGCAGACCCAGTCATTATGCAGCTAGATACCAACTATGGTGTAGCTCTACCACTGTAAATGACTGAAAATAATAATGTTCGAATAACTGAAATGTAAAGAAAAAAGGTTACAACCCCCCACTAGATGGAATAACGACTTATGCAAGTCTGCGATAAGTCGAGTGGATGGATGCAGGTGGCTCAGAACTGTACTCTATAGCAGTATGTAGGGGAAGCCTATGTTCAACAGAGGACTAGTTGTTGCCTGAAATGATGATGAGAAACAAAGACAGAGATAGTATACACGTTTCTTAAATGAGGAGACGGTGCTACAGTTTCTAAAATCAGTCGGAAGAGAATTCCACGACCTGACAGTAAAGGAATGGAAGTAAAATTTATGTGATAGGAAATCAAGGAGGCATTTTGTGTTTATATATTAGCTAATAAATTCCCGCTCCCGACAACGTGTCCACACCAACAGTCCGAGGGTCCACATGCCGTAACATCTGAACCCTCACATTGTAAACCGCATGCCCATTACAATTGTTAATGAACCAATCTGATAAGGAGCTAGGAAATTTTAGTACAGTCTCGCTAATTGTGTGGACGCCATGTACAAATGACAAGGCCTGGGAAAAGTGTTCGTCAAATTTTAAGCGAACATACCGTGAAGACTAACATATACAGATTGTTAAATTACCGAGTTTGTTGTGAATGTGTTATCTCGAGATTCAAGTAACATTCTGTTGTTGTTTCGATTTCAAATTAATTAAGCAATCTGTATGGTTATAAACACTCTTGTGATAGATAGTTCATATAAAAGCTCTTTATAATGGTCATTGTATTAGGCTTATTTTTATCAGTCGTAAAGCCACTGATTTCAATAGCCGATTGCCACTGTTAGCCAGAAGGCTTTTATAGCTTTTCCGGGTTAAATGTGGTCGGGCTCTCAGGATACTCAGCTCAGTCATTTATTTATGGGTAACCTGCACAAAGGCGCTCGTTACCTCTCTAGGATTCTTGCGACGGCCGAACTTTGCTCCGTCATTTGCCTCCATCTTATTAAATTCGTATCAGTTCAAAAAAAAACGTTCAAAAAAGAATTCATAACTAAGCTCCGCGGATTCTGGATCGATTTACATCCAAGGAACAGTATTTGTGCATCACATTCATTTTCAAATCTACCTGTTGGTGTGTACGTCCCTCTGCAACTGCTTTTGGAATTTTCTCCGATTTTATCGCACGCTTCCAATTAGGGGACACCGTGATTGCACAAAAGCTTACGACACTGTAATATGTCCTGCCCGTTTGACATCATTCCATGGTCGTCAACAACTTGGATATTAAACGTATATTCCGCACAGTGTTGTGCATGCAAAACACAAAGTTAAAAATAAACAACAAACAACTATATTGTATTTAGTTTAAGTAATTGACATTTTTCGTCTAGCTCGTATTGAAATGAGAACTAAATAAATTAGTATTTTATTACAATCGGGGGGAAACCGGGCGGATGAACTGTAATAATATTAATACTTAGATAACATAATCGGGTGTCAGGAATGGAGGTGGCGCTTCTATTGACGTGATTGCTATTAGCTTACGTTTAAGATGGATAATCATTTATCATCTATTCTTTTTTTCAAAGTTCAAGCGCCATGTAACATTTGGGTACGGTCTAGTAATCTTAAGGTCGTAAGTTTCGAATCCGCGTTTAGACTATCGTCGTGAACTCCGTCTCCTAGAACAAATATTTAACATTTAATAATGGCGTCACCAAACCTATGCAGGGAACTACTCCTCTAAGCATAAACATTTGCTGCAAATCACAACCCCCGATTAAGGAATGGCCTTCCATTAAAGTACACCTCTATCACTTACACTGAGTACGCTTGTCAAAGTATGTATGTATGTCCGGGGAAGAAGCTCGGCCATATATATCGCAAGCCATTCCCTTTGCGGCCTGCCTTCCAAGTTGGGAGCATTTCACCTACAGCAATATTGTGTGGTACAAGTTATAGGATTATAGTATTCTAATAAAATCTATTCTTTTAATAATTATTAAATTGTAAATGAGAATTTGAAAATAGTCGCTGTCGTGAAACGTCTTCGTGTTGCAGACAAGCATTATATTTCTTTTTTTTAAAAAAGTAGTCGGGAGTTTAAAGAGTTTTATTATTTATTGTATTCTTAAATACTGGACAACTTGTTTTTTTTTTATTCATTAATTTTGTTAATTTCATTAATTAAGTTAAAAATAATTAATAAAAAGACTTCTTATAATTAAAATAAACTAATCCCATACAAGAGCAAGCCTATTTCATCTCAAAAACTTTTTGTTTATTCTATTTATTTTTCGTAATTTTTACTCAACATAAACCTTTAAATAGTTTTGTACCAGCCTTGCACATTGTAAAAAAAAAATAATAGTGACAGAGTGAATGCCGCATTCCATCTCAGTCAGTGACATGTAGGTATGTACTGATGCTATGTTGGGGATGGATGGGATAGTATGTCATCACTTACCATCAGGTGAACTATTTATTTTTAAATCGGCAAAAATTACGTTTATATGTTAATGCCCTGCAATCTTATGCCTTGTACCAATCGACGACGGAAAGTAGGGTGTTGCACGGGACATCTTGTGGTGTGCGCCCTCTTGATTTATCTGACCGAAGCAGGCCACAAACTAGGCGCCTCTGTATTTATTGCCACAATAACCCGATTAATTCTCTCCTACAGACTTTGAAGTCGCCGGGACAGCCCGCTGTGGGTTCATTTCGACCGCACTCCGCCGCTTGTGCGTTGGCCAGGATCACTTTAGTGTCCACGCCGTAAAGGAATTATCTTAGTACGGTTGAGCGTAGTTTTATTGCGGGCAATAGTAATGTTAATATTTGGTACGAGTGAACGCGATTATTGTCGCTCTGTGTGAAATAACAGTTTAGTGTCGGTACGGTTTATTATATTAACGGGTACAACAAAGCAACTTATATATATAATATAAGTGTAAATTTTAGGTTGGCAACTAGGTTCTTTCCGTATTTGGTTTTTTTATTCCGCATGTCACTAAATGTTTTTGATATAATGCTTGAATGGGTTAAGTAAGGTTGAATGGGAATGTTTTGTTCATTGTACGAGTTCAGTTATGTGCATTTCTATTACATATATCGATCTTTTTCAAATGCTATGCGTAGAGTTTTGTTGAAAATCGTGTTGAACTGTGGAACGAGAAAGTTGTAAACGACAAGTTAGAATACATTTTCGATTAAAAAATTGTTAATTATTTTTTAAAAATCAAAGTTTAAAAAAACGAAAAAAACTTAGTAGTAAAATATTAATATAATACATCATTATCAATTAACCTCTTACGCCCTTTTCGTACGGAGCCCTTCCCACTAAGCACTGAGTTACACGTAAAAATTTAAAGAACGATTAATCAAGCACAGTCCAAGGTCGCTGACCTATTTGGCTAGTTAGTCGAGATTATTTATTAGGCCACCGACGACCGTTTCCTCCAGTCGTGAATTCAATTCCATTCATCGGCCTAATGCGGTGCGGTCACGCGAGTGCCGAGGTACGCACCTGATGACGTCATTTGCGCCGCCGGAATCTATCGCGGTTGGCATTTGAAAGTAATGTAAATCCAGGGGATTTTTTGTATTATATGTGATTTTAATATATGTGTAAAACGTTTACACTGATAGAGTATTTATCTATTGTCTATACATATATAATTACTAGTCCAGACTGACTGACAGATTCATCAACGCAGGGCCTAAATCGCTGGGGCTACAAACACGAAATATTATATACCTTGTCTGTTTTGAAATAAATATATATATATATCGTTGTTTTTCAAAACGTCAAGAGGGTGAATTAGGGGTTGAAAGTTTATATGGGAAGTTCGTCACTTTTGAAGGAAGAAGCATAAAATTCAATATAAATATTTCTTGAATATAAAGTTTAGAAAAAAATATTATAAATAAGTTTACATACGAGCGCGATAGATGGCGTTGTGCACTGTTTCTGAATCGCGCTATGGTTTCATTACGCGACTTTTAGCTTTTCTGACTACTCAAACTACGAGCCATATATTAATATACATATATCTACCCATGCGAAGCTGCGGCAACAGCTAGTTTATTTTATATATTTAAAAAGGCAATCAAAACAATAAAATTAAAAGTTGAATGTTTGTTCACATTTTGATATAAACACCAATGTCAGCTGTGTACAGCACTTGCTAATTTCAGAAAAAATCTTTCAAATATTTCATTTAAATGTGCACACCGGTGAATAAAACATAAAGAGGAAACCTTTATGAGAGATAAATTAACAAATTATAATAGAAAACAAATATATATATAGGATGTTACTTTACATTTTACTCGCCGCATTTGCATTTCCCTCAACGAACGAGAGAAGCTCCTACGCAAACGAATTTTGATATAAGAGATCGATTTAGAATTTTGATCAACGGGCGAGTCGTTAGAACATAATTTGAGGGACCGTACGTATTTACGTAACCCTATGCCCAGCAGTGGGATTTATATATAGTGTGTAGAATATAGTATAGTTACATTACTTTACCTAACATTTTATAATCATCTCAACAATTGTTGCTTTACCGTTTTCATTCTACTATTAGGCTAGCTATTTACATTTGAAAGTGGATTACAGGATGTTCTGAAATCCTTTTTGAAAAGTAAATATGATAGTTCAGAACATAATCCCCAGCGTTCTCACACAAAAACTACCGTTGTAATGAAATCAAGTGGAATTAAATGGCGTACGGGGTCCGAGCCCCACCGTCCATTGTTTCAACCTAATACGCCTAATGTAGGTCACTCTCTGATAAGAACATTTATTTTATGTCCCTTTTATAGGCGGACCCAATTTCTGTTAGTTTGTGTATGGAAATACTACCATGATATTACAGCAATTGGTTAAGATTTAGTAGTCGTTCGAAGCTATAAAAGTTGTGGTGTCATTTCTTCGATAGCGTGTAGTGCCGTGCTAGTGTCTAGTTAGGAAGTGAATTTGTCGGTTAGTCAGTTGTGAATAGTGGAAAGTTGTGATAACCTGTATATATATATATATATATATATATATATATATATATATACGTATATATATAGACATATATATACGTCAATAAATAATATACCTAACATTTAGTTCTCGATTTTATATAAATACTTAACTAATAATTCCCTAAGACATCAACGTCTACAAGTCTTTAGCTCTCTAAACAGTAGGGCACACAAAAGGCGAGCTTGTAATCTCGCAACGAATCGAAATCCACAACCGACAGCGTTCTATTAAGTAGACACCAAGTCGTCGAAACAAACACTGCCTCGCAAGGGTCCAAAGTTTCATTTCGACGCTCCAATTGTAACGGGACCTTTGCCTATCGCCTTTATTGCTTTCGTAATAAAGACTTAAGTGTCGTTACAAGCCGCGTTTTCCAACAACGGGGGCTTTAATCAGTTGGTTATTACGTCGGTGACACGGAGGCGCCGTAGGTCGCTGGCGGGGAACGTTGGACAGGATATTACGAAGCCGCAACGTCAGCGCCACCCGTGTTTAGTCAAAAGCCAAATGAGAAATAGTAGAATAACAGCGACCGTCGCCTTTTTGCTTTCGACTGCTCTCGACGGCAGTATTCGTCGAAAATTGTCGCTTTCAACGCGCATTTCAGCGCTTACCGCTGTTTCGTTTCTGTAGGGCTGAATTGAACGGTCGGATTCATATCTTGCAGCGAATGAAGCTCTAGCTATTGTTGCGGCCTGTTGAAACTTTAGCGTTTGATATTCAATTTTATTTAACTAGCAGTGTAACCCGGCTTCCTTTAATCCGTGGTAGCTGGTATCTATTTTGTCGAGTTTGTTTCTAACTGCGGAATGAATGGGTCAGCTCGACCGGGATAGGACCACGCCCTCACAGTACGGTACGTACCAGCATAGGTGAGAGGGATCCGGAGACCTTTATAACTGTATACGAAGTATTCCATCTCAGTCCTCAAGGGTGACAACGCATCTGTATTATGATTTCTTGTCAAGGATGAATTTAAATGCCCGCAGGAATCACTTACCATCTGAACTGTGTGCTCGTTTGTTACACACAATGTAAAAAAAAATAATAACTTAATTTACTAGTTTTGTATTTTATTACTAGTGATAGTGAACAGTTTAGTTATATGCGAATGCTGTGCATATCTACAAAGATTTCATACAACGCAATGTCCTGATAGTCATTCATATTATGTTTTAATGTTTCCATTGATAAATTAAATAAATTAACAAATTTGTGTGTACAGACAGATAGATGCAGTAAGTAGATATTTTTTTACGCTAAGAAATGATGGGTTTTTTAATGGATGGGGATGGAAAAGATAGGTTTTCGCCACAGTAGTTACAGTGTTGGACCACCCCTAACAGGATGGAGCGACGACCTATGCAAGATTTCTTGACTAAGGTTCATGCTTTATGCTAATTAATGAGGGTCTCTTAAGTTCCGTAGTAAACTATTGAAGTGCTATATTCTAATATCATACATATGATGATATTGGAAAATATTTTACAAGAATCACCTAAAAAAAGTTTGTATAGACTATCATCTTCAAACTCTTTTATACTCTCAATTTTTTATTACGTGGTAGAGTTAAATTGAGGCTTCAATCTAGCTTTAGAAGTTGAAGGTGAGTTGTTGGTATCCTGTGAGTGAGCTCGACCTCTCAGAATGCCATTCAACTTCTAAAATGTGGAATATGTATGCCGTGGAATATGTATGCCGTGTATATGTAGTATATGAATATTAGCATTACAATTAGGTGAACTGTGTTCTAATTCGTCACCATTAATATCACATAAAATAGCTCCGTTACCCTTGCTTTATCCTTATTCAAACTAAACCTATTTACGTTCACTTTGTTTACCTAACCTATCTCACACGAACGCATAGACAATAACCAAAGAGATCTCTCATTTTTACAAGTACCCGCATCGATCATGAAGTACAATCGATCACTACAATCCATTAACAATCATTATTTATTATCCACAGATATAAACGTTACTTGTAAAACTTTCTCTCGCTAAAGTACATTAAACTACGTGTCCAACTCGTGTAAATCATACAAACGTAAGAGAGCAAGCAATCGGTGTACACTGAACCCGAGTAATCGACAAAACTTGCGTTGATAACGGTACCTACCCCTAACGGGCCGCCCCTCTGTGGGCCATTAAGACAATTTATATACACATGTTGTTTAGAATTTACTTTAATGCGAATCCACACCGCAGCCTGATTAATCTCTCTACGCACAGGACGTACGCACTAAAGCCAGTGATAGACTCTCGCGTAGAGGATAAGGATTTAACTTAAAAGATATTTCAGTTAAATCCTTCAAGTTTATAGCGCTCGGTACGAGCAAATCTATTATATTTCTATATACTGAAATCCACTGCACTGTGGATCCGCGTGTGGGCTATCCTCTATCACCCTCTATAGTGGGCACACCTATGCCCAGCATTTTAATTTGTTAAACAAACTTTCCCAGAGCAATTTGTGATCATCAGGACAGCCTAGTCCACTGCTGAAAGCCTCCCCCGTAGATTGCCACAATACACGATCCCGAGCATCCTGACGAACCTGCGTCCATAATTTTCCAAAGGTGCATAGCATAGATCGTCGCTCCATCTAGTGGGGAGTCGGCCTTCACTGCGATTGTTATATATAATATATACTATAAAGGTGGCAATAAAGCTATGCTATGTCACAAATGCATTCCCGGCCTTTAAGAAAGGTGTAGGCTCTTTCCTTGAAGGTCCCTAAGTCGTTACGGTTCGGAAACACCGCTGGCGACAGCTGATTTCACAGAGTAGTTGTGCGTGGCAAGAAATTTCGCGTAAAGCGCACAGTTTTGGATTGCCAACCCAAACCAAATGTTTAAACTCAGCGGATGGAATTAATCCGAACAACTCCTCGGAACACTCCCTATGGTAAATTCGGTAAAAATGCAAAGATATACAAGATCTGTTCGCAACGCCAGTGAATCGAGCCGATCGGAAAGTACCTGGTCAATAATGATCCGAGCCGCTCTCCGTATTATATAATATTAAAACCATAAAAATTACGACAGCATTCTAACAGTATACAATAATCTTAACGAACGAACGTTAACGAAAAAAATCATTTCACAGCTCAAGAAAAAACATTAAAGTGAAATTGAAACGTGCCTGAATTTGAACAGTAATTTATTAAATATAGCAACACCGTCCAACGGCCCGTGTATTACCGCCCTTAGAGCAAGCTAACATTATTTGCCCCGTGTTATCCCCTCTTGCCCTGATTAGCAAACGAGAAGAGCCGGGGCAAACATCTTAGTCCCCCACGTAATCTATACAATACTTTTCGCTTGAGCCAAAGATTAATGTCTCACCATTTTGCCCCAGTTTACTTGTATATACGTCCAAGTCAATAGCGAAACTGTACTCATATTTCATTTTTAAAGTATCTCCGATAACAGTTTTTATAATTGTTTTATTGCGTGATTCGTGTTTATAATTAAAATAAAAGTACCTGTTATAATTTATGAATTACTATTTGAAGCATTTAACTTTTTTATAAATTGGAGTAAAATATACATTTTAGAAACGCAAATCTTAGGTTTTCTAATAAAACGTTCACAAATACTTCTGACATTTTTTAAAACTGCTCGATACTTTACGCTTGTACCACACAACTAGACCAAGAGACGCTCACGAAATTAATTGTTGCGTTTATGTCGCTCGCACACCCTACGGTTTCGCTATGAAAAATCATCTCTCATTGTACACGAACTGCGAGATTTATAGCTCTTGGACTACTTGCATGAATCGACGCTGCGTTTCAATATCGCGGTGTGAGAAAGCATCGGTTTTCCTTTGAATTATGCCGCTTCTAAAAAATATTAAAGGACTTTTTCAAAAGCCGCTGAAGATATAAGTTACAAACAAATTGTAGGTGACGATATTTTTTTTTAGTTACACGGATATAAATCTTAATTTATTCATATATATTGCAGCATTTTCAATGAATTGTAGACTATTCAACCGTAATTCTCATATATTTCTATCAATCCTGTATTTCAAATATATCCTTACTTGCCTGTAACTCCTCAGGGACATCAAACAGCGAAATATTCTGTCTCATAAGATATTCCCATCTGTAGACTTATCATTTATGCTGATAATAACTTTTGAAAACTATAGTTAAAAATAACGCAAAAGTAAAATTTACATTTCACTGTCAAACACATTCGCACCTGGATGGGGCTCTATACGCAAAAGGGTCGGCAATAAAGAAGATTAAAACTATAGAGGGAAAATTAGTCCCGGTCCGTATGGATTCGGAAGAACAGTATATCAAGTACAATTACTCCCGCCCGGGCTAAGGCTTTCGCGCCATACATGACCTGAAAGTTCAGTACTTCATTACAGAGCTATCGGTAACCCAATTTTGTCGGCGGCAAAAGTAAGCTCATAATTTTTGTCCGCTACGCGACGGTGTGATGTGTGGCCATACAAGGAGCGAGTTTGTTATATAATTTTTCATCGTTACACATATAATTTTAGTAACATATAAAAATTTATATTATTATTCTTAAATGTTGAAGTCATCTTCATTAAAATAATACGAAATAAAACTTTGCGTGAGTTATGTATTTGGGAAAAAATAAGAACAACGTTTTAAATAAATAAACGAAATATAGTGTTAATAATAATTTTAGCGGAAAAGAAAACTTGCAAGGAACTATCATAAAAGAATGTAACTTTTCCAAACACAGAAAAGTCGCAGTTTGTGCAAAGCCGCTTCCCGGTTATAACCACTGCTTTTCAAATTAAAAGTAAAACCTACGGGCAATAAAGGACAATAATTGCGTTCTTGGCAAATAGCCAGTGTAGTTACGAACATGTGGCCAACCTTTTAAAATCCTATTGTGCATTCAAATCTAGATTTATTTAAATGGGTGAACCTTTGATTGCGATGCGGGGAAAACTTGCTTTATGGCGTAGCTTAAGTTTGCGGTTAATATATTCTTTAACAACTATAGCGTAAAGTTTATAATCGCGTAACGAATTGCTTGTTGGAATATGTTTCTAACCCCTTCAGTAATAAAGAGGATGAAAGGTTTTGAATGATTGTTTCTTTTTTACGCCGGATGCCTCGAACACGTTTGATATGATAATTCCTTTAATAGGATGAGAGCATTATAAGTGTGTGGTCGTGGGTTCGCATTTAGAAACTGAATACTTTATGTTGATTCAGCCAAAAACTCTAACCCTGTTAGTGCGTCTGGCTACATTCCCGATTTAAAACAGTATCCATTAAAGACATCAAAGAAGGTAGATTTGCTTCCAAGTTATTATGGTTTTTCGTTATAAATTCGTAAGTATTATTCATAATTGGTACAAAGGAGAAGCATCAATTGCCTAATGGTTTAGATTACGGTCCACGAAATTTAAGGTCGTATGTTCGGACCCGCCCTTCGACTGTTCTCGTGAATCACCTCCCAGTACAATCATTTAAAGTGTAGCTGGACTGCTTAGCGGGAATGTTAGTAATGCTAATAAAAATTCAAGCATTCTTTATACTTAATAGTAGGGGTAACGAACCAACACACTGCTTACCTGTTGGTATCTGATGATTGTAGCCCGTGCTAAATCCATCTTCCACTAAGATTAAAGATGTACATGCGTCACCCCTGAGGCCTGGATTATAAATGGCTCGTCATTTCTAATACGATCTTCGAATCATTTCACTAACCATTCGTAACACAGCAGAGTTATGCTGCTGTTTTACTAGTATTGTTTCAGGCTGTAGTCATACCTCGATAGATCGAGTTTATACCATGTTTGTTTATTTAAAATTGGATGTTTAGAAAAACCTGCATGCAGTCGTAATCTATATTACACTGCAATATTTAGTTAATTTAATAAAAAATATTTGATTTTGAACTACAAGAAAATACTCGAACTCAAAAATAATTTATTCCATTAATAAAAATACAATCTGCATCTTCAAATTTGACAGAGTAGAATTCTGGAGAAGAAATTGGCCAAAAAAAAACTAATTACGTCTGTATGTTCGCTACTAATTCGAGTAGCAATCTCAAACCAAATAATCAACTTAACAAACTAAATAAACAAAGTAAACCAACAAAACACAACACCTTATAAAAATTCCAGTCATACGTCTCCGACAACTAAAAACACGACAACGATGAAAAAAAAAATAAGAAAACAATCGTCGGAACTCATTGGCCAAATTAGGAGCCGACCCTAAAAAATAAACAGAGAGCGTTTTAATTGTAAATTGAATTAAATTCGACTGAAATCAACTTCTGTAGGCGCAATTTCGGCGTTCGCTAATGATGCGGGGTCGGGGTGGAAACCCTCAAAAGTCGGACAGGTTTTTGATTAACCGAAAAAAAAAATTATGAATGTAATTAATGGAGGTGTGCAGCAGCTTTTTTGTTTACGCTGAAAGAGTATATAGACTCGGATCTTTCTGTACAACGGTATTTGATTAAGGCGTCAATTTACAGTAATGAGCTTTGCGGATTTAGGATTAAGGTTATAACGAGGGTGTATAAAGAACCCTCCGCTCCTCCTCACTGTATCTCCTGCTAACCAGGATCGAACGCGATGCAAATTGAAAACAGTGGACGGTGAGGTCCACCGCGGACCGACCAACGTCACCGACGACGTGCACACACACCAGCATTACACAATCCATACACGTAAACACAGACATGCTGCACCGCGCTCGCCCGCGACGTCGTCTTCCTCGCACAGCGGTTTACACGCGATTTACTGTGTGTGTTCTTGGCCTCTTTTAAAAATCGACCTGTCCTCCCTTTAGATAGCGATCCGAGCGGAGGTTTCCTTCCTCCTTATGAAGGGCCCTCGAATCGTATTATCGCTCCCTCTGTTGTCGTCGACGTTTTTCGTCCACAGGGGTCGGAACGCTGCGGTGGTGCAGCAGCAGTCTTCGCGTCCCTATTTAGCGGGCCTCCCGCTCGCGAGTCTATCGCTGAACCAACAGCAATAGTAACACACAAAAAAAGGACGGTGAGGTCCAATATAGTAGAATCTTCAAAAAGTGTTAAATGTGATAAAGCCATGGTGCAGGTAGTTTATAGCAACATGAAGCATTCAGCTTGACTTGGAACCACGCCCTTACAAATAGCAAATTAAAACTATTTCTTAAGTAAAGTATTTCGTATCTATATATATACGAAGACCCGTTTACAAGACAATAACGACACATTCCATCTCAGTCCGCAGGAGGACAATCCATATGCATCTTGAATTCGCTAATGATTGTTTAAGATGAATTTAGATGTCATGGGTCGTGTCTTCACTCACCCGACGTCAACTGTGTGCTTATTTAACTACACTGTATTTTCACGAGTATATATTCGACGGTTCTTTTGAACTTAAATAATATTTTTTTGCTCCATTAACATATATCGAGAAGGGTTCTAAGTAGGCAGATGTTAAGTGTATTATATATTTTTTTCTAATCCAATATACTGAGAATTTTGAAATTTAACAGTAAATAATATTTCACTTGATTCCCAATACAACTTTAGTAAATACGTCATATAATGATAATATATTTCTACATTAAATTATACATTCTCTTAGTTTATATTTTAGAAGATTATATTTCATTGTATTGAGGTTGATAAACCAGCGCACAGTTCACCTGATGATAATTGATTTCTGCGTGCCACGACATCCATTTCATCTTTGATAGGCCTCTTCACCAAATAATAAAGGTCTCCGAATCAGCAGCGTTACGCAGCTAGTTTTCGCTGGTTTGATATGAGGGCGATGCCTCGCCCGGTCGAGCCGACCCATTCATACACATGTTCTCGTCTGACGATGGCACCCCCATCAACTTTAAAAAAAATTATAATAGTAGGTTATTAGCAATTTTGTTTGCATATCGCAATTGAATTTTTTAAAAAAAAGTTTTCAAAATATATATAAATACTTTGGAGATATTAAATTTATTTTTCACATAAATCATAGTAATTTAAGATTATTTAAAAATCCTTAACACTAACGAATCTACTTTGATTTCCTCACGCTACATTGCTCTCTTGAACTGACTATGCAATTTCCAATTCCGTTTGCTAAAGAAATCGAATTCTAGACCTCGTACACTGAACAAATAATTAAAGTAAATTCGCATTTGAAAGAAATCCTAATCAAGGACTAACGACTCCTCGCTAGCGGGAAGCTCTCGGGAACTCCAGCATCGATATCGCGCATAATTGCACCTCTAAAGTTGGACTATATTAAAATCATCCTGCGGAATTGAAGAAATTTCGTTTCTCATCTTAATAAGTACGCCCGAATATTTTGGATATCAGCGAACTGTTCGAATCGCCAGACTTCTTAATGAAATTTTTGGATTACGACTTGCCGCGTCGCACCTCCCTGTCCGATGGTCGTGGTGCTGCGTAAGTCCATCTCTCTCATCTTGCAAAGGTGCAGTTTTATGTGAAATTTATTCATAACGTTGTAATTTATCCGCGCCCAGTAAAACGCTGGGTAATGGGAATGGGGGATGATATTTTCGTGTATTATTATTACCGTTTCGTAATTCTAAGTTATCGTTTGTATAAATACGTGCGGAATTATAATTTGCTTTTCAACACTGGTCTTTCTTAAATTAGATCTGGTTGATTTATTTTTAATGGGTATTTAAAACTTCCACAGTGATTACTTTATGTTACCTTAACAATAATAACATTGTATAATATTTAGACAAAATTTAGGCAGTCATTGACCCACGCCACAGGTTCTCAGCTACGGTATGGATGGGTTCAGGTTCAGGATGGAGATCACCGAAAGCCCACGCCCTCAGAGACCTTTTTTTTATAGAATAAGTGGCAAACGAGCAAGCAGCTTGCCTGATGGTAAGTGATTACCGCTGCCCGTGAACATTCTCAACACCAGAGAAGTGGCAGATGCGCTGCGGGCTTATAAAAAAGGCGTGGAATCTTTTCTTGAAGGTCCCAAAGACATATCGATTCGGAAATACCGCTGGCGATAGCTGACTCCAAAGAGTGGATTTTTTTAATTTTTTTTATAATAAGAGTACATAACACTTTAATTTCAAATAATAACTTTCAGACAGTATTAACACATAGGCAGAGGAAGAATGTTACTTGACAATTATACTGACAATAAAAATGTTGAACAATACATGCAAGTAACTACATTAACAACTAAAAATATAATATGAACTACTATGAAGTTCTTAATTTACACACTCAGAAATAAAGGTAGGTAGAAAGAGCACCGATGGATTCAATGCATCCACAGGCAATGAGATTTCGCTTTATGTTTTTAACTGTGATGCATTGAATGAAAGATGCATCCATATCATTAAGACTGCGTGGACGGAAAGCACTTGGTCGTCTACGATTCGATTCGCCTTATTTCTTATGTATAGGGATCCTTAGATAGTAATTAATGGTGACGAAGCATAAAATCTCTGTGAAGATGCATGATCGACATTAGGATTCCTTAACATGGATGAATGGAGTTTCATGTCGCAAGAATAACTTTACTTTAAGTGAACCTTGATTGTCACCCTCAATAAAATAAAAAGAAATTTGCTTATATTTAGATAGATTTCGTAATATCCAATTTTACGTTTGCAGCTCACATTATATATAATGCACAGACTATAGTAGAGTTAAAATACTGTTTTTACCGACATACTGAATTCTAACTACCTATATGATGGAGCTATGAAGAGGGCTGTGCTTTGTGTATCTTTGCGTAATCGAATATAAAGTGTACATATCTGCAGAGCTAACCTAGATAGCTCAAGAAGTGGCAAAGGGCTGATCATATTGCTCGTAGAGCTGACGGAGATGAAAGAGGCTGTAGAGTAGCAACATCGTATTATCCATTGCAATCTAGGACGACCCTCCAGTAGATTGCGAAGCTCCGCGGGAAGACAACGGATGATGGTGGCTGAGGAATGTTCTCAGTGGCAGTCTGTGGGGAGGCCTGAGGATGCATTAAGATGGTGATAATGGACCTAAACAGAATACTTAACCGTAATGACGCTGAGAATTATCAAATTTATTTCATATTGAAATTTGAGAAACGTACCGATATTTACTTTCGAAACTAATTTGTAATTCTAATTTTAATCAAGTCTTTCACTCAACATACAACAAAACAAAGGTCGTGCCGTGAAAACTTTGCCGATAGGTTTAAAAATTCCTTTCAGTTCAGAGTCAAAGAGTTGTCTTCTTTAACTGCGGAAAACCGTGGTTTTCCACTAGGGTTAAGATGCGGACCATTATTTTATTACGCTGCGGTAGACTCCCAAAGCGTGAACACTTGAAAATTATCCGAGAAAGTATGCGAATGCCGAAAGAATCTTTCACAGTCAGTCGTCTATGAATGTATAATGATCACTGCACCTCACTTTGTGACTGGGATTCAAAGCGACTGCTTTTGTTCCACAGTGTACATTTTGTGCGGATGTAAATTTTTTTGGTTGCTTATTTTTTTTATTTCTTGTATATATTTAATGTTACCTGGGTTGTATGTTTGTGTTGCTTGCCCTAGATCTGTTAGATATTATGTAATTTAATATTCTCTGTATTAAATAAAAATGCGAGATGCGTCTACAGTCTAATGGTTTAGGTTACGGTCAGCAAAATTTTCCATTCCATCATTCGAGTATTGTCGTGAACCATCTCTTGGTCCAAGCATTTTAAGCTTAGTTGGAGTGGTTAACTGGAATTTGCATATAGGTTCTGATATTTTCCTTCACCGCCGAGCATGTTATAAATCAGCCCTAAAAATTGCAATCAACAATTCCATTGATATCGGGCAGCGGGGATCAAACTAGGCTGCCCACTTACCGAGCATTAAAAGCCAGAACATACATATTGAGCTACCACGGCTCCTTATCAGTTTATATTTTAATGAATAATATTCGTAACTATAAAATCCTTATTTAACATATTATATTAAATAAGGTTTTCACGAATTAAAAATGAAGAGCTTTTGTACAAGATAAGCTCTATTAAATTTCTAAAACTGAAGAAATAATCATAAAAAGCAATAAATTATTTTTATTTGGCCAAAGCCGGCCAAAAAATCTCGCAGGTCTGTCATTTCGTAAATCACTAGTTAAGGGCTTGTGCCTATCTGTTTAGGTATTTAGCATATTATTCAGTACCTTATCACATTCTATCACGGCAGTCTGTGCCCGATACACTTTGTAATTACGTCCACTGAAAAGTTTATTGAGGAAATAAAGCCATTAAAGTGTTCCTTGTTAAAAAATATTGCCAGATTTATATCAGAACGGACCACCCTAACTATGCAATGACTCCAAGGCTCGCATGTTACATGTTGTTTGGGTAAACAACATATACCATGTTATATGGTCAAAGATAAACTAGGCACTCCTTAATAAAAAGCCGATGGTGGCTCTAGTTTCATCGTTTGCTGGTTAACCAGATTATCATGGTTTTTATAAGCATCATTTTACCGTTCATCTTTGTAGTTACACAAATTATTCCAGTTGAACACAAAAAGTGGATACATGTATGTACTTGCGTACGCGCATCATAATAGATCATGCATTATAGATCTTACAGATTTAGCGTAATCTATAAGTGCAACTTAAAAAAACCGTAGCCAAAACCATTTGAGGCTAATGACGCTTTTAATATTGGTAGTGAAATATATAAATAATTACTAAATATATATTTTTAATAAAAATGGACTGTTTAGCCGTGTTCAAAAAAAAAAGACTAATTAGGTAACTTATAACGATTTCCTCTTAGCGCGCGATTAAACATCCAAAATTATCAGAAGATGATAGGCCCTATTAAAATTCACCCTAGCACCTGAGCTGAAGCTTCAGGTACCGAGGAAGGTCGACACGAAACATTTTAAAGAGTGTTTCGCACAAATTGGCTTACTTGAGTCGAACTGTATTAAATGCCTAAATTAAGAGATCACAGTTAAAGTTCTCTCGTTAAGTATTCGTCTTACAGGATAACCTTTTGTAATGTATTTTTAAGCAAATTTCAACATATTAATGAATTTCACAAACAAACTGTAAGTTTCTACACTGTTTAATTGTTTCTTGAGAAAAACAATTTTAATAAAACGTAGCGAATTTGCATTGCATAGAATAATTCATTTATTAAATAATTGGGGAGAAATTTTAGTGACTGTTGAGTGAATTATTAATATATGAAATATTAATATACTAACAAATGTAAGTATATGTAATAGTTATTATATACTGACATTTCTGTGACTTATGTTTGGTTATTTAAATTGAATTATTAAAACAATTCATAAAACGGCCGGCTCAAGTCTAATTGACATTGAGGAAAATTAACTCTAAAACAAATATTTATTCATTTCTGTCACAAACTAACACTTATCAATGTCAACAGTTACATCTGCCGAAAATAAACTACGCCGAGCTTTGCGTTGACTTGGATACTGAAGTATTCAATAAATACTCATTCAAAGTCTAAACTTTCCCGCGAGTGGTGGTGGCGATTAGTTAAGCTATTTTAACTAATCTTTTACTTAATTATAGTTAAAATCGATTTGATTTTTCCTTTACGTAACCCGTGAACCATGATTTTACTGAATTTTGAGCCGCTGGACCATTTCAACATTATTAAAGGTTTTTTTTTTGCAATACAAGAAGAGTCGCAAATGCATTGACCGGCCTTTAAGTGGTATCGGTTCGGAAATACCTCTGGCGACAGCTGATTCAATGGAGTATATATTCCTGGCAGAAAATTTGAATTCAGTCGTGATGTAAACCATTAATGTATATAATTAGCTTTTACACGTTTCCAATAAATACAAAGCAAATTGAAAGTTCATTTTAATTTAAATATCAGTGTTATATTTATAGTTGTAATTGTTAACAAGGAAAAACCGCCACATATCGGCGCCTACAGTTCGCTTAATCCGCGAACGCCTCAGGCGGAGCACGTGTTCTACAGCTCTAGTGGGGTGCATTTGTAAGCGTTTAATACGATATAGGTTTTTTTAGTATGTCTATTGCTGTTGGCTCCTACAGCTTCACTGACGAAACGATAGGGTGACAATAGAGTAATTATTTACATTTGACAATGTAGTAATTATACTATAAAAATTAGTTATGCACGGATTTGTGATGATGGGCGATTCATTTATTTTCATTTGAACTCGTGCACTATAGTTTTTAAACTTACGGATTTTAACGGAACTAAAGAGAGCAAACATTATGAGATGATGAGGTATGAACTATTCGTCATGATGTTACAATTGAAATTTCGTGGCGTTTACATTACATGACAAGTACAATGAACTATGAAATACAATAAGTCCCTTTGTTTATCCTATAATGTGCATTCATTTTGTAATTAATAGTCAGTTAACAGTTCAGCTTAACATATTTGTAAGTTGAGTCTGAATATGCAACAATATACCTTGTCATGTACGAGAAATGTGATCAGAGTATCGAATATATTCACAAAGACATGGGACGCATTCACACGTCATCACCCTCCCTGTTTTATTTTTTAGTTCATAAATCGGAGTAAGGTACAAATTAAACGTCAATGATAAATAAAATACTATAATAATAATACAAACACACCCGAAAAAGCAATAAACAAGTATTTTTTTGAAATTTGAATGAATTGACGGGACGCCGTAGCCAAATATTCTAACCAGTACGCCACGCGATCGTACTTGCTTACACCTACCAAATATTGTTTAAAAAGCCTGCAAAGTCTCAAAACCGCCCCGCTGATCTTACCGCTATCGCTTATGCGCCCCGCTGTCAGTCGAGCCACACTGTTCGCTAGCCGACCACGTACCAGGCATGTATTCTCCGCGCGTGGTGTGCTAACAAGCTGCAATTCCATTACAAAATTAGTGGACGTCTTCGCTTTGCGCGATGTTTCATATTTTCATGTCCTGAGACTTGTTTCATTTAACGTTTCAGTTTACGTTTTGGGTCTGAGTAAGGTTACATAGTACGGGCTAATGGTGAAAAATATCTTGCTTGGTTACGTGAACAAAGTAGATTTAAAAATGAGAAACATGTCGGATATAGAATATTTTATTATATTTTAATTATGAATTTTAAAAAAGATATAAGAGCCGGAATCCAAATTGTCTAGCAGCGTTCCATATTAGTCAGTGATGTTTTTTATTACCAAAAAAAAAAAATAACATCCTGTACATCAAAATGCCCACTGCTGGGCACATGTCTATTAAAAACTTCATTGGTACCGAGAAAAGAACTCGGTTTGCTCGCATACCGGAAATTAAAAGCGGGCTTAGACACTGAACTATCACATAAAACACATATAATATACGTATAATGTAAAATAACATATAAAACGTAGTAACACATCTTTTTACGAACTCTAAGCTTTCACAGAAATATCTTCCCTTACAGAAGTACTAGCAAAATTTCCGATTGACTTTGGCCCTCGTCGCCTACGTTCATAAGTGTTTTCTTTGTGGATTGCTAGCAGTCAACAGGACCCTTTAACGTGTTTATCCTTTTTAGCCGAACCTCCCCTCACGGGAAACCTTCGGCCTTGTACTTTTAAATTTTTTCTTTTTATCGTTCGAGCGCGCCTCAAACGTTGTACATATATATTCCGAGCATCAGTAGCCTAATGGCTTAGGGTACGGCCTGCGAAACGTAAGGTCGTAAGTTCGAACCACCATTCGATTATTCTCGTGAAACATCTAACATGTTTAATTTTAATTGGTTTGGTTAACGAGAATGTTAGTAAGCATTTAATATTGTTCTTAGAAGATTATTTGTAGCCAATAATATAACACCGATCTCGCATTTATTTGGATAAGTTAATTTTAGTAGCATTTATATATACCAGCTTAGTTCCCAAACCTATAGGTTCTCGACCTGGGGGTCGCTAGCTGTTCAATAAATAAGACCTGTACAAATTATTTGTTTATTAAATAATGTATTTAAATGTATTTTCATATAAACTCTTAGCGGTGTATCAGGACGCATAAACATCCCACTGCTGCAATTAATATGGCCTTCCTGGGTTAGCCTTGAAATATGAACGTATACGTACGTCCCCTTCAATCACCAGACGACACACAGCATCATTATTTTGTTATTCTGTGAGGGCGTGGTCCTACCCCGGTGGAGCTGACCCATTCACGCATATACATATATGTCATTGCGTACGTGTCATTAATCCATTAAATCAATAATCTCATAGAAATTACCCGAGTGCGCCTACGTTTCTATAAAACCCATTGCCTTGTACCCGCTCTCTCTAGCTCGTTTCTCCACCACGCACTCCCATTGCGTATTGGCGGTCATGTCATGTCATGTCTACGAAATTTATTTTTGCCATATTTATTAAACATGCAGGTTTTCCCACAGCTTGTTTTCCTTCACTGCGTAGGACGTGAAAATTCAGCATATAAAATTGCAATTAACAATTTTATTGACTCGTGTACCTTGTAACGCTTACGCACTAAGCTATCACGGCCCAATAATCTAGTATAATTACTAATTTACCGTATTGATTATATATACGGGAACCAAAGAGTACGAAAAAAACATCAATGATTTTATTTATTATACGTAATAAACAACATATAACGTAAAAGTTAATTTCATTGTTAATTTCATGCATCCTTTTACAATTTAATAGTCGTTATTTATCGTGTAACGAATGTTATAATTCCTTATTTCTGATATAACATCTGCAATCCTGGACGTACAGGAAACTAATTAAAAAAACATCACCCATCCGTCCGATAATTACGTCATATTTTAAGGAGCCCCGCACACTGAAACCCGTTACAAAATAATCCGTTGAATTTATAACAAGAATTTTACAATTAACAAAATTAAAGAGCTACGACGCTCGTTGGTATGACATAATATTGGCTCCGTCCGGGTTTTTATTAATGAATTTTTAATAAATTAATTTATTGCTTAATTAAAACTCGATTAGTAGTCATTGGATGCCGAATTAATTTGCATTCGTTATATGTCGGTATTTCGGTTATGCAGTGTAACCCAATGAGATGGGATGAGATACACCTCATCATTTAATATTTATTAAATCACCAATCGAAGATACATTTTAATTATTTATTTATTGTGTACCACCGCAGGGTGGCTTAGTTGTAAGAGTACTTGCCTATTTGGGGTCTTGGTTTCGATTCTCAGCCAAGGCAATACATGTGGACGAGTTGTAGGTTTTCTACTCTGGGTACGTTGTATATGTCCTTGACACATTCTTTTATTTTATTGAGGATGTTAATGATAAAGGAGCACACAGTTTACCTGACTTAAGTGATTATGACACATATGAAGTGTTAGTATTCATTTTGTCTAGAACCTTTTACCTCCCATATTTGGAAGTTCGGTAATTCAAAAGTTTTTATTTACGTTACTGTAGATCCTTCGATGGAAGTAACTTGGCGAGCGTCAGGCAAGGGGAGACGTAAGAGACGTGTTTATAGTTTAACTAAAGTGAAAATGTGTCGGGTTACCGGTATAGAAGTATCAGTGAGTTGTCATAAACTGAGACAATATATACTGATGGGAGCCGTGGTAGCTCAATATCGAAGCGCTCGTGTTTTTTTAATTTTTTTTAATTTCACCAACATGTTAATTTTTTTTTATCGACAACCGCTAAGTTGAAGAACAAATTAAATTTAATTGTAAAGAATGTAACGAATGTATGTAGGTATGTTTATATATCGAACACAAAAATATATATATATATATATATATATATTTGAGACGAAAAGGTTACCGCTATTTAAAATATAGTATTAACATGGTTAAAGATTCGTTTTAGACTGATAAATGACAAAAAAATTCTGATTATACCGTATTGATGTTGAGGTAGCAGTTAAATTGATACGTGTTTAAAGGTTACGTGTAATACGTGTTAATTTGAAGGTACGAGAGCAAACCGAGTTCGATCCTTGGTGCTGGCACCAATGAACATTGTTAAGTGCAATTTTTAGTACTGATTTACCATGTGCTCGGCGGTGAAGGAAAACCTCGTGAAGGAGTCTGCATATCTTAGATGAAATATAAAAAATCAAGACAGTGCAGTCTCACAACTGAAAGCTGTTTGGCGTATCTGCTCTGTCTCTATAGAAGAAGGTTTAACCCAGCAGTTAATCAATATAATTTTACCGTTTACTTTTTTACCGTTTACTTTGCTCTTTTTAACCATAGTTCCTCAATTTCGTTTGAAATATTGAATCATATATAATTGGTGTAGCCGTCAATTGGTAAATACTCATTGTAATTATTTATAAAAAGCCATTATTTTATTTTATTGACGATATAAATATTCACTATATAAAACACACACCGTCTTAAAAGCACGATCTCTCTCCAATAAAATTACCATACACCGACTGATCGAATGTAAACAGTGCAGTGTACGATGCGCCTTAAAAAAACACGAGGAACAGGACCTTAGAAGGCTTTTGGCGACGCCTTAAAAAACAAGTTGTAACGGGTCCATCGACGGGTTGGAACAGTGCAAATGTTTGTGCTTGCACACTCGATGATATCGGCTCATCGGGGACAAATTTACATACCCGCTACTTAGGGATTTAGTTAGGAAAGAGCTACTAAATAAAACTTCTCAAGGAATTCTTCAAGTTTACAACATAGCTAAACTGTTTATGTTTACATATTTTTGCATTTTAGAGCCACCTTGCACTTGGGTTAGTTACAGCGCGAATTGATCGACCGTCCGGGGGAGGACACGCCCTCACAGGTTACCAGTCCGTCTTAAACCCCAGTGGTGACCGTCATGTATTATATGATGTTCTTGAGAACTGTGATGAGATGCATCACCTGATTTTTCTGTCAACTTTACTATGAATCTATGAAGATAATTTCTATAATTATAGTATAAAATGGATTTATTTATTAATGTTCATTTCTTTTTATTTTCAGGTACAACTCCCTTGAATGTTTATAGGTGCATGCATACTTCTATATAAGGTATTTATTTTTGAAGACAATTGTCCATTAACGTACTTTATAGAAATTTACATTATTCTAGGGAAAAAAAGGGTCTGTACAAAATATTTTACTGAATAATACTCTTAAAATAAATACCCTCCAGTGATCTCTTATAACATAGATCAGGGATTCCCAAATTGCTCAATCGGTTCGGCATCGGTTTTGACAGGGGTCGACATAAAGAAAAATGATTTTGGAGGTCGACAAGGTCTAAAAATCGACCCCTATTAATTAACACATGTTCTCATTTGAAATTTTCATGATACTGTATAAGTTGTATTACGCGTACCAACTTTTTATAAGAATGACTAATATTTTAGTTGAAAGTATCATTGTTGTACTTTTAGAAAACTCAACGAGTCGATAAGCGTGCATTAATTCGTACAAGATGATAAACTCGGAAAGCGTGGCCAAGTTCGTTCAAGTTAATGTGTGCGAGCGTACAAGTCTTTCGGGCATTTTTTATAATGCTCTGTACTTGACGCATATACACGATTTAACACGAATGAAATCATGATGAAGTTCAAGTCCAACCATGCTCCTCATATTTTACTATATAAAGCCTTATGGTATATTTTACTATATAAAGCCTTATGATATATCTTACTATATAAAGTTTAATGGGAGTCGATGAATGCTGGTGACTCAGGGATGGGCTTTGTGGCGATTTAGGAGGGTCTATATTCAGTAGTGAACTTTGAATAGGCTGTGATAATGATCTCATCTCCACATAAAACTCAAAAAAAATCGTATAAACCTAGAATGCGTAACAATTAATTTAAAATATACATCAGAACATAATATTTTCCACGAAAAACATGCCGTCTCTACCTACAGTCTAATGAAGCTAATGAACCTTATATCGCGCTACATAAATGTACGTCTAAAATATAATTCCCGTACGAGCATGACATGCGAAATTATTTGGACCGATATTTACCAGGGTCGGGTATGGGATGCCTTATACAGCCTCTTAATGGCGGAAGGTTAAGGCTGGGGTTCAAATTAATAACTTCACATACATTAAACTGCTTTAGGGTAACTTTATTAGGATGATTGGTTTTTATTTTAATATACTGTTCGTGGAAATTGTTAGATGATTATAACTTTATTACTGGTGATGAGTCTTCTTAGTCCTCAAGGGTGACAATGCATATACATTATGAGTCCTAACGTCCCTGAATGTGGATTATCATCCAAGAATCCACTCACACCAGTTGAACATTTGTCACCCAATACAATGAAAATAAAACTTATGGCATTTACTGTGGAGGATTTGTTTGCATTAATTCCACCCAAAGAATCTAACTATCGTATATCGCGACGGAATGTTAAATTTCATTCATCTTGATATTTACGCAATCTACCACTGTTAACTTTTTACTTATCTTTTTTACCAGACACGACTACTTTGTGCCATTTATACCAAGCAGCTGTCGCTATCCGAAATGATATGAGTTAACGATTTTTAAGAAAAGAGCCTTTCCTAAACTTACCATTCTTCAGGTATTGCGGACGTTAGTGGGCGTGATTATATATAAATAATCAATTTGTTTATAAATCTCACTGCTTGGTATAAATGGCTCCCACTCCAGAGTAGATGCTGGAGTACAGTCCGTCGGGTGATTTAACTGTGGATTTGGTAGATTTCACATGTCTTGTATTTTTTAATTTAATCCTCAGACATGCATGTTTCCTCATCATGGTCTCGTTTTATTGAATTCGTAGACAACCAGGAAACCTGTTCCCCACGATGATGTCCGTCGCCGCCGAGCACGTGCAAATAATAATTTCATTGGTCGACACCGGGTATCAAACTCTGTTTGATCCCGTAACGTGAATTCAAAGAGAGCTCTGAATTGAAAACACTAAAACCTAACTAGAAATTTATTCAAACAAACACAAACGCCGTCATGTTTACAACGTCAAGGTACATGCGGTTAAAGTTTCTCAGCAAATGTTTAGCTGATGGTCTAATTTTGTCACAGAGCAAATTCCTCGAGTGCCAATCAAGGGGCTCAGGCTCCGCCCGAGAGGTAATGCTCGAAGTTTTCAACTCAATCAGTCCTTTAATATTTGCACAAAACGAGGGTAATTTCGTTGAATGGGGTTTCGTTGGGACTCGTTTAAGCGTAACGCTAAGTGGAGATCTAAAAATTTTACTAGGAACTTCCCTACAGGAAGCTTTTTTTAATTTTCTGATAAAGTTCAATTATTTAACTGTCGGTGCTTTAAAAAGGTGAAGAGTTAGTTTAAAAATCTATTACGGTTATATACCGTAATTGAGCACAGAGTTCACCTGATGGTGATTCACATTCGATAATCTTTCAAGATGCCTATCATTGAGGACTGAGATGGAACCGACACATTTATGTTGTAGCAAGAAATTAGGTCTCGTGACGAATAGTTTATTTTTCAGTTTCATTCCTTATAGGTTGCCGTTCATCTTGCAGCTAGAAGCTTCCTCTACCACTGAAATAATGCTGTTTGACTAATCCCAAGTTCCGAGGAGTTGTTCGGATTAATCACAGCCGATGAGTTTAAACCACGACAGAATTCACAATTTCATCCTCATCATCTCGATGGTTGGCAATCCACCACTGTGCGCTTTGCGCGTAATTTTCTGCCACGCACAACTACTCTGTGTAATCAGCTATAGCCAGCGGTATTTTCGAACCGATACGGCTTAGGGACCTTCAAGAAAAGTACCTAATCTTTCTTAAACTGAGACTCCTCTGATGTTGCAAAAGTCAATGGGTGACGTGATCACTTACCTAGCTGAGCTGCTTGCTCGTATGTCCATAGTCCGCTGCTCAACGCCTACGCATTCCGAAGTGGTGTTACAGATAGTTAATAATAATACTGATATTAAATTAAATAATCCGTAGTCAGAAGCAACTGACCGCGCCGAGATTCGGCCCTCTCGAGCACTCTCGATTCAGTCACTCTCGCGCAACAGGGCGACGGTCCAAGCCGAGGCTTCCTGTTGGGAGCCCTTGTGCGGGTTACCCACTAATAGAAGTCTCGACTGAGCGCCATAAGCACTCGGTCACCTCTCAACCCGGTGAAACTGTAAAATCCCTCGGGCAAACAGCGGCCAACAGCCCCAAAGAAAAAAAAGAATATTGTTTCTCGACCATTTTTATATCATGACTCACGTAAAAGCTAAAAAGTAATGAAAAACGCTGTGCGACCCCTTCTCTATAAAATTATAAAATCATTTTATTTTATAATTTATTTACACAATGCAAGCTGTAAGTTTATTTCTTCATCTTGTTATAACTTGGTAATATTTAATCTTATATAACTACATTAAAAATCATTCCTTTAATAAACGAATCTTTGGTATACAGGGTCCTATTTATTGATCAGATTGCGAACCCCTTTAATTAGAATCGCTACCCCCAGCTTTAGAAACGATTATCTAGTACATTAATGATTAATATTTAACTATATACCAGTTCAAAATATCATCCAATTACCGACAAATATTTCAACGTATTCCTCAGAGATATAGATAGATAGATCTTGATTTTTCATAAAAGATTAATAAATCGAAAAAGCATTTTGTAACTTCTTTTAACGTCATTAAGTAATATTGTCCACTTCAAAACTAACTGTCTCCTAATAGATACTGTTTTATACTAAAGTTCCTCAAATACAGTTTGAAATTACTGGAACAAAATTCATAAACGCTGCGGTCCCGCATCGAACACGCCACGTGTTCTTACCCATGGGTTATTAACGGGCTGGCGTATTAATCCGCCAATTAAAACTTTGCCTATGCAAAAACGTTTTCCAAACAACTTGTTAGGGATTTCAATGTGAGAAACAATCTTTACAATTCAGTTGGGTTACCTTTGATTTTAATATGCTACACTGAATGGAGTTCGAGGGCGTTTATTGAAAAATTTAAATATATATTGGCCGTTTCAAATCGCTATTCATTGTGTAAAAAGTAAAGTAAAAGCCTATATTTCTAAATCCCACTGCTGAATGTAGGCCTCCTCTGTAGAGAGGGTATTAGGCTCCACTGCAGATTGTGGGACTTCACATATCTTCAATAAATTTATATATATATATATATATATATAGACCTGTAGGTAGATTTGCTCACCGCCGACGAAGTAGTAAATCAACACTTAAAATTGCAATTTTTTTGGTCCCTGTACTGGGGATCGAAGCCCGTTTGCTCGCGTACGGTGAATAAGCAAGCACGTAAACACTGAATTACCACGACCCATTGTGTGCTGGTCATAAATGATTTAAATTTACATGTTACAGATTACACAGTTAAACTTAATATAACCACATCCATTGTCAATTACTGATTATAATTACAATATAAATATAATATTAATTTCTAATAAATTTATATTTAAAACCAACCATAGATATGCCAAAGAATATCTAATTTAATATTAATTCAATTCAATATAATAATAATAATTTTGAAGCTTCAATAGCTAGAAACTTATGGTAAGCTCGAATTCGCCATTCCACTATTGTCTTGAACCATCTGCTAAAGCACTTTAAGCTTAGTTGGGGTGGTTAACCGTAATGTTAGTAACGTAATTAGCACTGTGTGGCATTATTTATATAAATAACGGTGTTTTGATTTTTTTTTGTATACAAACCAAAACTCTATCTGTTTATTTTAATCATATAAACACGAAAACAAGACGTAATGATAAGGAACCACGGGATCGATACGTTTAAAATGTACAAAAATATTTCGGTAACATTCGTGTAAATTAAAAAGGCCGATGTTTAATCTTTCACACTCATACTGAAGGAAGGAATTTCATGAAAAGCTGCCTTAACATTTTTCAGCGGCTCGTCGACTTCGCGCTTCGGCTTTCATTTGCTAAAACATCCCCTTGCACAGGCCTATTACATAGACCTTCAACTGGATAGACAAGACAGTTAAAAAAGGAAACTGATTGACACGAGCTCTTTTTTAATTAGGATGTTTAAATTACAAGCCTTTCAAACGCTTTTTTTACATGTTCTCTTCATTAAGACGCTTTACTTAAACCACATATCTCTTAAAATACTAGTGGTTATTTTTTTTTCAATTCCTTCTTATTTTATTTTTTTATTTTTATTACATTGAGAGTAACAAACGAGCACGCATGTCACCTGATGGTAAGTGATTCCTGGGGCTCATGACATCTACATTCATCCTTGACAAAGAATCATAATGCAGATCCGCATCTGTTGTTACTCTTGAGGACCGAGATGGAATGCCTCGTCACCAGTAATAAAGTTCTCCGAATCCCTACATCCACTAGACGAAACACAGCAGTATTATGTTGCTGTTTTGCGCTGATATTCTGTGAGGTCGTGGTCCTTACCCAGTCGAGCTGACCCTTTCATTCTGCAGCTAGAAACAAACTGCAGTGCAGCTCTACCACTGTGTGTTCAAACTATTACTAAGTCTGCGTAAATATTTCTTACTTGATTTTTAAATATACGAGTTGTATGTGACCCAATTCCAGATAATGAAGCATTCCACGAGGCCTCCACCACGATGGTTACAATTATTACTCATCATCAGATTCTCCGCCTCAAAGTTCACAAGTGAACTTGCCAGTACCCCCCCAATTATGAAACAAAAAGTCAAGATGAACACACCTAAGTAATATAAGCGAATAAATAACTATAATAAATGCTATTTTTGAACTGATAATACCTGTTATAAGTTACCATTTTTTTCATAACGCAATCTACGTCTAATAATGAAATATATAAACAAAGAAGCCATTAAATTTCTTTTATTTTATAAAAATTCAATTACATTCTTTGAAAAAAATCAATTGTAAGTTAAAATAAACACATATTTATTTCTTCTGTGTGTGATTATTTAGATATTTAAAAAAAAATAATCAACACACTCTACACGTTTGCAGCTCTACACATTCGTAGTGATGAATGCACCAAGTTAGTCCGTGTCAAGACGCGAACACAAAAAAGAAATCGCGAACGTTGCCGCGCACCGGAAATAGCGTGGAGAGAGGACCCCACCCCGATTGGCAGTTGGGCGCAAATCGCGCCTGGAAATAGTACGTCACACGCATACTCTATAGAAATTCTTGAGTTTCGTTTCTGCACGTTTCCACATTTATTTCCCTATCATAAACCGAGGCCGTCGGTTCGCTGATATATGCCGTGATATTTTTGCGCGTCGTAAAACGGAATGGGGTTTTAGTATTGGACTATCGAGCTCCGCACCATCCCTCTGAGTTCTGTTCTACTAATATTACATAGCTTAAGGTGTTTTTTTTATGACATTAAGAGAAACAAACGATCACGCAGTTCACCTGATGGCAAGTGATTCAGCCCATGACATCTACATTCATCGTTGAAAAGGAATCATAGTGCAAATACTTTGTCACCCTTGTGGACTGAGATGGAATGTCTTTGTCACCAGTAGTAAAGGTCTCTGGATACCTACACTTAACATACAATCGTGGTGCTACCTCGGTCGAACTGACCCGTTCATTATGCAGCTATAAACAAACTGCAAATTGAGTTACTACCACTGTTAATGCGGTGCGCCAGAAGTATGGCATAGGTGTTAATCTACTATCATGTTAACTATCTTTTTTCATTACTCTTTTGGTAATGCTTTGTATTTGCCCGCCCAAGCAGACCCATCTTTAATGGGTTATGTGGGACTCACACCGACAAAACCCTACAATCATTTAACCCACCTTATAAAAGAGCAGATCAAAGTAATACTACCTGGACCGACCATGAGCTTGTCCAGTTCTAATTTTCATAGTTTGGCTTTCGAGTTCCCTCTTCACCTTGCGTAACCAAGACCTAGGCTACTCTAACAAGACAAGGCGGGAAACTGTTCCCTAGGTTCACAAGCGTATAAGTTGGTCTAGGTATGGTTAAATCGATATTAATCATACTGTTCCTGCTGTTCTTTCCCAACCATGCCAGAAATTATACATGAATCTACAAATCGAAATAATTCTCAACTAGTACATCATACCTATATCTTTTTTAAAGTTTATTGTATATATATATATATATATATATATATATGTAAACCATTTAAACAGTTACATAAGCCTGCGTATATAATACTGTTTCTAGCTCTAACACTCTTGTTACATATATGCACACTTTGTATTAATATAACCGTATACATTTTCTTACCTCAAAAATATTTTTACTTAATTTTTAAAGAAAAAGCAACAAATTAAAGGTGGTGAAACAGATTTTTATTATATTAAAATTAAGAAAAGTCCTTCGCCCCAATCAAATGATTCCTGTTAAACAAATGCATCGACACTAATATAAAGTACGAAAAAGGTGGCGAATATCCCATTGATAGCGCTTGTTATGAGTACGGATCAAAAACGAAGCAATAAACAAATAGGTGTCTTAAAAGTTTTTATGCTCGATTCTACATCGTCACATCTGGCAATAAATCCAAAATGACAATTCTGTGCGACATAAAATTGGATCGGTCGGCTTTAAGCAATCCAAGGGCCGTATTTACGAGGGCCCACTTTAAGGCCTACTAGGTATTTACAGCGTGATGGGACTATAAAAGGGCACATAACGCCGGTAAACGTTTAACGCGTGATCTTTGCGCTATTATTAGCTAAAATCGATTTGAAATCGATTCCGTCAGAACCACCTCATTTAATGAAACGTTTTATCGAACACAACAATGTTTACGGTTAAGTTAAGTAAATGTGTAGGTTAAAGCAACCTTCTATTGTTTAGAGAACAATTTTTTTATGGAATGCCAAACGAGCAAACAGCTCTCTAATGATAGGTGCACCTCTGCCCATGAACATCCGCAACACCAGAGGAGTTTCAGATGAGCTGTCGGCCTTTAAGAAATACTCTTTTCTTGAAGGACCTTGAATCGTATCGGTTCGGAATACCGCTGGCCACAGCTGATTCCATAGAGTAGTTGTGCGTGCCAGGAAATTCCGTGTAAACCGCACAGAGGCGGATTGCCATCCATCCTTATGGTGAGGATGAAATTTTGAATTCCGTCTTCATGTACGATGTTTATACTCTACATAAATACTAAACGTATTCAGAGTTCAATGCTGAGGGCAATATTTATTAACTATATGGTTTCTATGTGGTAGAGCTACGTTGCAAATCGTTTTGTTTCTAGTAACAGCTGAAATGGGTCACCTTGATCCAACAATACTGCGTCCATATAGACTAGCAGCATAAAGCTGCTGTTTCGTATGGTGAGCTATGCAGACAGATATTAATTATACTAAAATAAACGTATATACCAACTATTGTCTTTATTTAAATTATTTTGTATCTGGATAATATATTTAACAACATTCCAATTCTGAAAATGACCGCATTAACTCAAAGCAAAATATTCATTTTATTAATTCAACAAGCATCAATATTAAATCATTCTTCATCTTTTTACTTGTTAGAGCCACGCCACAACTGGATCCTGGCTGCAACACGAATGGTGAGTGTAGGGAACCGGGGATCCTTAATACTGATTACATCTTTATCTTGATCTTAGTCTTTAAGGTTGACCTACGTATTATGATTACTTATCGAGAATGTATGTGAATGCATCACAGTATGGCCGTAGGAATCAGTCATCGTTTGGAGAACTGTGTAGTCTTTTGTCATCCAAAATATAATTTAAAAGCTACGTCGCTTCAGTAGTAATTTTGACAGTGGTAGAGCTACACTGAAGTTTGTTTCTAGCTGCAGTACGAATGGATCAGCTCGTCCAGGGTAGGACTCACGCCCTCACAGAGTACCAGCGTAAAATAGCAGCATAACGTTGCTGTGTTTCGTCTGGTGAGTGTAAGGATCCGGAGACCTTTATTACTGATGACGAAGCATTCCATCTCAGTCCTCAAGGGTGTTAGCGCGTCTACATTATGATTCCTTGTCAAGGATGAATGTAGATGTCATGGGCCGCAGGAATCACTTATTAACAGGTGAACCGTTGTGCTTTCATTACTCTAAATATAAAAAAAAAGTAAACACAGGTCTGGTTCATTTGACTATATTCGGATAAGGATTGGTTGTAAAAATATGACTAGATGACAGTGTTGACATACACGGACAACTGCATAAATATATGATGGAATCTTGATGGGTGGCAGATGACAGGCGCGCCAAAAGATTCGATATATCGAAAAAAATGGAATATTTTAATTTACAAATATGGAAACATCTACATCGATCATTGCCGCCTCCCAGTGCGCCAGTAAATAAAAGAAAAATCCTTACAATGTTGACCACTTTTTTCTATAATACGATAAATATTTTTACATGGTACAACACTCACATTTATTTTATTTCGTTAAATTCTAAACGAACGTAAGTAGTAGTAATTTAAATTCATAAAACTTACACTAAAACCGCCAACGAAATCCCTTAAAAATTCAACCGCAAAATTTACAGCGCAAAATATATCGAACAATTTGACATGATTAATAGTCCCGCAACTTCCCCCGTTCACGTCCAAAAGATTACTCAATTCGTGTAACATAAAAAAAAGCGAACAACCGAAAAAAAAAAAGGCTGGCGTGTATTTTTCAAACGAATCTGAGGCGAAACTTGTAGAGCAGCACCGCCTGCCATTTCCCATCTGAATTGCAAATGGCCGCGATGACGAGTTTATATAAAACTAAAAGTGTCCGCCAAACTTCGTTTCAAACTTCCCCGCAGGTGGAGAAACAAAAACCACACTTTATAATTATGATAATTCCGGACGCATCCCGTCGGATTGAATTTGCATGGACCGTATCCATGGCTGTGTCAACCGAGCAAGGTGGCTCGATGAATAATGCATACTTCATGCCACTTACCTAAGACATTAACATATTTATTAATAAAATAAATATCACTCGCCCGGCTCTATTTCCCAGCGACGGATCTTACACATTTCCACTGTTGACACTGCGGAACCCGCCGTTAACTTTGCGGATTGTAGTGAATTGTTAACAGAAACGAGGTAATGTATGGCATGCATTAAATAAATTGAGTTAGGACTGTAAAAGCGACGATGTTCATTTGTCTAATGTGTACAGAATTAAAGACAAATATCGCCGGCAAACGGGAGTTTCCACTCGGGCTTACTTTAAATTCATAAGTGTGGGGAAATTGTGATTTTGTATAAGTAAATAAGGGTAGAGATTGTAATCTTATATTTATTTAATATCCATTAATTATCAAGCTAATTTGAGAATTCAAGACGTTGCTTAACTACAAATTACATAGTATTAGAGTTAATCATATCGTAGAAAATACGCACCCGCTTATACATACGTATTAACTCTTTAAACATAATAACAGTAATTCGTGTGTTTGCTGCGTTTGTAAAATTGAAATTAAATTACTGACAATCTAGTATTTATTCCTTCAAGCGAAACCAGGTTTTCGTATGTCATTCTGTGCTATCTCTCTAAGCAAAGTACTGATAATTATATAATACTTTACAGGCCAAAAGGTAGTCGAAACCTTAGAAAAAATTGGCATAACATGGTTACACTTATAGATCAACTTTTTCCTTTTTCTTTATACTATTAGGAGTAAAAAACAACTACTCAGTTTGACGGTAAGTAAGTACTGCCTGCGGCCTATGACATCTATATCCTCGATGTAGATTAAAGATGTCTCATCGGGTCTCCGGATACCTTTTTTTTCTACTTTGAGAGTAATGAACACACAGTTCACCTGAAGGTAAGTGATTCCTGCGGCCTATGACATCTACATTCATCCTTGACAATAAATCTTAATGTAGATGCTTTGTCACCCTTGAGGACTGAGATGGAATGCCTCGTCACCAGTAATAAAGGTCTCCGGATCCTTTCACTCACCAGACGAAACACAACAGCGTTATGCTGCTATTTCACGCTGGTATTCTATGACGGCGTGGTCCAACCCCGGTTGAGCTGATCCATTTATTTATAGAACTTAAACATATATTTTATTCAATCAACAAATACATTATAGACCTTGTCACGGCGTCACTCATATGCAAGGGAACATAAATCACTAAGTATACATCAGTATGTTTGCAGTTTACTGCCGACCTATTTCGCAATATTATAAACGTTGTAAAATTGCGAAAAACATCGTGATATGAAAGCGTGGAAAGTTAGTCGCAGTGACGTTAGACGGGGCGGCCCGAGGCAGCTCGACTTTTGCCTCGAAGTTCCGGAAGCAAGTTCATTTGTTACCGCCGTAAATATTTCGTTGTGTAACAATGAACGTTAGGTGCTTCTGAGCGTTGACAAATTAAGACTTGCTTGTGACTTGGGTTAATGTCTGTAATGTGTGTTGAGTAATGTTCGAAACGTTTTAGATTTCATATATACCTGTTACCGGATCTTGGTGCTACAACCAGTAATGAATTTGTCAAATGCGTTCTATGGATAGAGTATAGAGTTTCTAGCTGTTGTATTTTGTGTGGTGAGTGTAGGGATCTAAAGATTCAATTTCAGGTAGACAACAGGCACATTCCATCTCAATCTTTAGGGTTTGGAACACTTCCTAGCAGTGTGGGTTTGTCACGCATATTATTGTTTTTCGAGCTGTCCTAAATCTCCTTACTTTACACTTTGTCATGTACTCACGAACACTTAACGAATACAATTAATTATCTCTCAAGAACGTACACCTAAAGTTATTTAATGTCGTTAAACGGTAATTATTGTGCATTGTCAAATTATTTCATCCTTAGAGTGCACATACTTCAACTTTTTCTACATGGTCTGAGGTATATAAAGCAGTTTCATGACATCGTAATCAACGAGCATTTGTTTTATAGTGAGCGAGGCCTGAATCACGCTATTAAAGTTTACTAACAAATTCAAATAAATACTAAAGATGTTTTTTTCTATATATAAGAGTAGTGGCAATGTTATTAACATTACTAACGTTCCTGTTAACTATTCAAGTGACATAATAATGCTAATACTAGGTGACGGTTCACAAACGGCGCATTCGAAGCTACGAACTTAGTATCGCAGACCTTACCCTTAGGCTATTGATGTAGCTTGGAAGTATATATATCGACTGCTTCATATATGTTTATATGCTATATCAATAAAATTTCTAGGTTCATAACGGTTACAATCACCATAAATTCCCCCTCGTAACGAACGTACTACAAATGACCAAAGCGAACTCAGGGGAGATGAGGGGAGATGTAATACATATAGTAAATTTATTAAATGGCTAAATTAAATACGTGGATTGCAACTGAATCGGTAGCTAAAAAACGGATCGTCGCTCCCGCTTGACCATAATTTATATACCATTGGGGATAACGATTTGGCCGGATTGGGGAAATTCATGAAATATTCAAAATCTCTCTAGCTGATCTTGAATGTTAGTAATTTCTTCCAAAAATAGACTTTTTCTAAATCACAGACTGTCTCATTTGGTGGGAAGAATCTTTTTATATATACAAATGGCACAAGTGCGTTAAAAGTAAACAACCCACATTCACCGGCAATTAATCACGATGTAAGTCATATTAAAAATAACTAATTTATAGTTTCTTTAAGGTCTTTATAACTAAGTAAGTACAGTACAAGATATACTCAAAATTTATAACTCAAAGGACACCAGGAATAGCTCAATTGTAGATGACGACGCCACTCAATGGATACCCGGGTTACATATTTAAATAGCAAGTTAGAATTTGAAATTACACATATTTTTTAAAAGAAGTCTAAGAAATGTATATTAGGTACTGTTTGAAAGAATAGGGGAAAATGTGCTTATTAAAAATTATAATTTATTATTGAATTAAAATGAGTAATATAATATTCGAGTCTTTAGACTCTATGCTTACTAAATAGTTTTTTAATTTAATTTTGCATTCTTTTCTGTTTAATGTAAATATTTGTAGAATTATATTTACTTTATTATACAGCATAAGTGACTCGTGATAACTAAGATGGAAGTTGGAATGGACATTTTGTGCTGGTGACAAACACTCTACGTCACATCCATTCTCTTCATGACAATGTCCAGATGGACAATCGTTGTCACCCCTGAATACTCAGTTGGCATGCCTTATTTTTTTATTACCATTATTTAATAATTGGGTCCTCTGATTCTTACACTCACCATACGAAACAGCAGCATTCATATATTCATATCCTTGACAAAGAATCGTAATGCAGATGCGTTGTCTACCTTAAGGAGATGGAATGCCTAGTAACCAGTAAATAAAAGTCTTCGGATCCCTACAATCATTAAACGAAACACAGCAGCGTTATGCTGCTATTTTACATTGGTATTCTGTTGGGGCGTGGTCCTACCCCGGTGGAACTAACCCATTCATTCTAAAATTACTTAAAACTAATCACTAGTAAATTAAACATAAAATTACTCTTCTAATTCTTAGAGCCATAATGGCGTTATTTTTTAGATATTACAACGATCATCATAAAGAATGGGTCGGCTTGATCCGGGTAGGACTACTTCCTCACAGAATATCAGCGTAACACTGCTGTGTTTCGTATGGTAAGTACCGAGGTCAGGTAACGAGGATCTTGACCACAATCCGTAGGGGCCAAAGTGCATCACTTGCTTCCCGTTATATTAAAAAAAGTCTAAACTTTTCAGGGAAAAACATTTAAATAAAATTCATACATCCATCACTCTACATAGATAATTATTATTTTTATTTTAAACGAATTTTCTTACGAAAGTTTTTTTGTAATAAAAATACAGTAGTTAGGTTTATATGCGTGTTTCGAACCTTAAATAGATAACTAAGCATTTCGAATGACAAGACAACTGTCATTAAACTGTCACTGTCATTTTTAGTTCATGTAGACGTCCCATGCGCGGAGAGTCCCGAGTTTGTATTATGCGCACCCGGAGCACTGCGCCAAGTTCCCGTGTCCTGAATTATTCATGCACACCCCAGTACATTAAACCGATACCACCGCTCGCTCATTAAATATGGACACCCTATTTAGTCATTCTGTCGCGCTAACTACGAGGTGAGAATGCAGTGTTGATGTTTCTTAAGTCGGGACGTTGCTAAAGGATTGCGTTAACGTAGCATGTTTTTTTTTTTTATTGTATCGTATGCTGCTGTTTGTAGTTACTGCAATTATATATTAGCACGACCGGCGAAGGAAGAGAATACCAGCTTAAAATAACAGCATAACGACCTAGTGTTTTCTCTGGTATGGTGTGAGGATTCGAAGACGTGATTACGAGTAACAAGGCATTCCATCACAGTCCTGATCGATGAGAGCTCATCAGTGTGGTGCACATAAAACTTACTATTTTTAGATTTTAATCTTCGCAGACCATACTCCCATAGACCATTATGTTATTAACGTTGATATATATATATATATATATATATATAATTCACAATGACAATGTCCAGATGGACAATCGTTGTCACCCTGAATACTCAGTTGGCATGCCTTATTTTTTATTACCATTATTTAATAATTGGGTCCTCTGATTCTTACACTCACCATACGAAACAGCAGCATTCATATCTTCATATCCTTGACAAAGAATCGTAATGCAGATGCGTTGTCTACCTTAAGGAGATGGAATGCCTAGTAACCAGTAAATAAAGGTCTTCGGATCCCTACAATCATTAAACGAAACACAGCAGCGTTATGCTGCTATTTTACATTGGTATTCTGTTGGGGCGTGGTCCTACCCCGGTGGAACTAACCCATTCATTCTAAAATTACTTAAAACTAATCACTAGTAAATTAAACATAAAATTACTCTTCTAATTCTTAGAGCCATAATGGCGTTATTTTTTAGATATTACAACGATCATCATAAAGAATGGGTCGGCTTGACCCGGGTAGGACTACTTCCTCACAGAATATCAGCGTAACACTGGTGTGTTTCGTATGGTAAGTACCGAGGTCAGGTAACGAGGATCTTGACCACAATCCGTAGCGGCCAAAGTGCATCACTTGCTTCCCGTTATATTAAAAAAAGTCTAAACTTTTCAGGGAAAAACATTTAAATAAAATTCATACATCCATCTCTCTACATAGATAATTATTATTTTTATTTTAAACGAATTTTCATACGAAAGTTTTTTTGTAATAAAAATACAGTAGTTAGGTTTATATGCGTGTTTCGAATCTTAAATAGATAACTAAGCATTTCGAATGACAAGACAACTGTCATTAAACTGTCACTGTCATTTTTAGTTCATGTAGACGTCCCATGCGCGGAGAGTCCCGAGTTTGTATTATGCGCACCCGGAGCACTGCGCCAAGTTCCCGTGTCCTGAATTATTCATGCACACCCCAGTACATTAAACCGATACCACCGCTCGCTCATTAAATATGGACACCCTATTTAGTCATTCTGTCGCGCTAACTACGAGGTGAGAATGCAGTGTTGATGTTTCTTAAGTCGGGACGTTGCTAAAGGATTGCGTTAACGTAGCATGTTTTTTTTTATTGTATCGTATGCTGCTGTTTGTAGTTACTGCAATTATATATTAGCACGACCGGCGAAGGAAGAGAATACCAGCTTAAAATAACAGCATAACGACCTAGTGTTTTCTCTGGTATGGTGTGAGGATTCGAAGACGTGATTACGAGTAACAAGGCATTCCATCACAGTCCTGATCGATGAGAGCTCATCAGTGTGGTGCACATAAAACTTACTATTTTTAGATTTTAATCTTCGCAGACCATACTCCCATAGACCATTATGTTATTAACGTTGATATATATATATATATATATATATATAATTTGTAAACGACTATTTCAATTTAAATCAAACTAATTGTTAAGTATTTTATTTAAATTATCGACTCGTAGCTCTGTTGGATGCAGCGTAGCAGGTCCGATATGGTCGACACATATTTCCTTATATACAGTTACGTCACGTATTTCTGACAAGGCAACCAAACTATTTTTATTCCAAGTGCACTAGCACTAGGCAACAACGAGTGAATGTAAAGCTGAAAGTCAATTTTCCTACTGGATCTTGAAATATACTCATTATCATAACTCGCTATTCGAAAAATTGATAATTTTCACAAATTCACAAAACGAACACAAACACGTCTGTAGAGTCAGCAAGTTTAATTTCTACATACTTTATCAAATAAATTAAATAACTAAATAAAAGTTTGTGTTCCTTATAGCAAAACTAAATTGGCCATTCAATCCGACGAATAGGTTTGAAGTTCTAACTTGTTGTTGTAGTCCAACTCAGAACTTTAAGAACACGTGTATACCTAGAATTTGTTGAGAGTAAACATTGAAAACTCCTCCATTTATTACGCAAAATCCCAAACATTAAATAAACCATTAAACAAGTGAATAGCTCCGCTGCCGGAGACAGAACAAATCTGTTTCTTTTTTTTTTAATATAGAAAGTTGGATATAAGAATGTGGGCATATTGTTAACGGAAAGCGAAAAATTTATAAAAAAAACTGTTTACTTTAACTTTTGTTCTTTAAAAAAAAATGTAGAGTCACGGCACAGTTTAAAACTGCCACAACGATCTATTCATGCCACAGGTAGTTTAATAGACCGGGTTAGGAGCACGCTTTACCAGTATAAAAATAGAAACTGGTTTTATTTGGTGAATCGTACAAATTATTACTGGAAAAAAGGAATTCCACCTTAGTTTTAAGAGTGACAACGCTTTTTGCCTCTTGAAATTTTGGATCTTGGTTGATGATGAATGTAGATGTGATATAGTTATCAGTTAAAATGTTCACTTATTGTTACCAATATATCATCAAATGAAACACAGCTCTGTTATGCTGCTATTTCGCGCTATCGTTCTGTGCTATAGCTCGTTGCCTCCACTTGGTTTACCTTCACAGGGTTTGCCAGTATAATGTTGATATTCAATAAACTTTAAAATGTATAACCAGCTTTATATTTTACCATAAAACTTGCCATACAAACGTTAACTGCCATCAACATTCCACAATAGGACAACACCGAGCAAGGTTCAGCCCATGTAAGGTTGGTCGACGTATCCCCGATTTAGATAAAACAGATAAGAGCACCTTGTTTCTGGTCAGTCAACTAAAAAGCGGTGCTTTCTATTAACCCTATTTCAGATTTTCTTTGATGCAATTCTAGAAAATTTTAAAGTTTTAAAACCATGCGGTTTGACACTTGTTAGAATTCCGCTTAAGTTCGATAATGGGTAAATTTTTATTATTTTTGGTAATAAATTTCTAAGTCTCTATTATACAATTATTATAATACGCCACTAGAATCAAGTTGAAAAACGAAATTAAATATGTCCTTATAGATATTAGGGATTCACTCAACCTTTCCACCCGCTCCCGCTAATTCTCAACACAGTAACATCAACCAGTTACATTCGTTATTTTTCTTTCGTCTACTCGCCCTAGTCCCGAAAGCTGGGGCTGGTTGTACGAATTTTCTTAAACTTAGATTAGAAACTTCGCAAATAGTTCGCACGTGATTCGAGAACTGAATATAACATCGCAATCACCAAATGTTTCTTAAAGTTTTAAATTCTCTTTAGTAATAATGTTCTGAATTTAAAATTTAATATGTTCTAATAATTTGCTGCAAATTTTAAGTAAATTAATTATATTCAGCAATGACTATCCGCCTTTATCGCTACTTAGTGTCTTGTATGTCTAAATAAACTGAAATGATAATAAATGAACTGTCACACTTGTAATGCACATATACATATATGCAGGACATACAAACAAAATCGTAAATAGATATTTTATTTGTATGTATGTTTGTGTACCCTACGCTCCACAATTGTTCAATCCATTTGAATGTGGTTTTCACTGACATGTTACGATTAGCTTAGGCTAACGTAAAAGGCTCAGTGTTTGTTTAACTCAAATCAGTTATCAAATTAAAAATATATGCCAATATTAAAAACCGCATTCCGCGTGTAGATGATTCATGTTTGCGCGTATGATCGCACATTAAGTGTGTGTATGTGTTCAAATAAATAAATACTTGGTAGTCAACCCCAAATAGAACGCTTAATTTTCATGGACATGGGTGACGAATTGGTAGTTCCCGCACTGATCCCAAAAGCCCAGGACCCCAAGTTTCATATTTTTTTTATTTATTATTCTCTATTTTTTTGACAAACGAGCACACGGTACCAGGCAAGTGATGACCGTCGTCCATGGTATTCCTATAAATGTTCAACAAACATTCTAGTTGGTAAACTAAATGGACAGGTCAACGGGAGTATTGCTTGGAAGAAGTTGTTCAGATTAATTCCAGTCACTGAATTTAGGGCCTGCAGCGCATCTGTGAACCCTCTGGTGATGTTGAGGTAATCATTTACCATCAGGTGAGATGCTGACTTTTTCCCCTTCTTCCCTCTTCTGTAAATATTAAATAATTTTGCTCGTTTTTACTATAAAGGAAGTTACGATTTCGAATATAATAAAAATTTACTGAAACATCGATAAAGCCATACAATCCTGCACCAATGTTTAAATGAGAAAATCACCAATCTTCGCAACATGTCGTCACCCTAATCGCACTTTATTCAAACCTAACGGCATGTCTCCAGCAGACTCCTCAATGTTTCCTCCCCTTAGACAGGCCCCGCTTTTATTTTCACAGCAGAACTTTTATAATTTGATGCCGTCGCGTTTCGTCGAGTGCTCGTTAAGCCACTGCTTGCGTTCCGAAGGTAAATAGTCTAGGATTCAACGCGATGGCTCCTGATTATGTGTATTGTCACTAATACGGTGTGAGTGGAGGAAAAAATTGCGATCAAATTGAGGCTATTCGTCGAAAATATTTCAGTAAGTGACGTATTCTGTTTGAGGTGGATGGATTATTGCAGTATTTTCATATCTTTAGTTGTTTTAAATGTTAATGTATATGTGTAGCGTTATATTACGTGGTTCTTTCGTCACCGGTCTTAGGTTCGATACCCAGTGTGTAGTATTTGTGTAGCAAATAGTTGTATGAATGTCTTGTGTCTTTGACACTGCATGTGAATCTTCCACCTTTATTGCAAATATATTACATCGAACTAGGTAAGGGAACAACAAGTGAGTGCCTCTGTGTTTGCACAAATGCTTACGGCACTATGATGATCTGACAATAACTAGAAAATATCGCCGTGGTCGACGACCAATATATCACATATGTAAATTTAACAATACTCTTTCCAATTAAAACATTTATTGAGTAAAAAAAATATTTCTGTGTAAATTGCAAAATTAATAATGTTTTTAATTGAAAAATAAATATGGTTTATTGAAACTGTTTATTAAAATAAAAAAGTCTTCTATTTAAAATATCAAACATAAAAAGATAAAAGATGTATCCTTAAAACTCGCCGAGAGAATAGAGGTATGCAAGGCGGTACGAGGCACAATTGCAGAAATCACAAAGAGGCCAGTTGCTCGTGGTCGGTAATTGCAACCGCGGCTGACTGGCCCACTTCCACAAAAGGCCCGTAATGCATTCGCGAAATTTCGCGTTCACTAGTGACGTGACTAGTCCGTGTCGATAAATTACGTCAGATTTATTGTTTAAATTTTATAAGGGTTTTCATAAAATTAATTTTATTTCATTGTACTTATTTAAAAAAAATCTTGACGTTTCGAGTGTGTAAAACACAAAATAAAAAAATATATATAAATCCTCCACACGACTCATATGCAGATTGGCGGACTTCACTTGTCTTTGAAATATTTTATTATTTCGATTTATTTTTGTATTTGTAGATTTCGTCACGTCATTTCCGTTTCCCACCGAGCATTTAGTTAAAATTACAATTAACAATTTCATTGGTGACGGCACCGTGGATCGAACTCAGTTTGCCCGCGTGACTTTAAAAACTTAGACACAGAGCTACCATAGTTCGATACTATACGACTGTTTAGTTATAACTAAACAGTCATCCTAGAACATCTAACGCACACGTTTAACTAGTGAAGTTATATTTTTGAAATAGATTTGAACAAAGTTATAAAAACTCCACAGAGCTCTGCAGGTGCATGTCGGTATAAAATAAATTATTATGGGAACTTACGAGCCGAGGCCGTCGCGAGCGGTCAAGCCAGCGAAAAGTTTTTCATGCATGCGACTTGGAAATTCAATTGTATATTTGTAATGCAAACGGAGTTCAGCGCAGTTACTATTTACTTTTTAGGTTACTACTGTATATGGGGTGCATGCAGTACTTAGAACTAGGAGTACAACTCTCCATTACCAGATATGAAATTACCACGTATTTTATTATTAACTTTTTTATCACCGTGATTAATAAAACAAAATCACATACCAGAGACCATGGCTATACATGTCAAGATATTATTTATTACAATGAGTTCAGTATCTCTTGATGGTAAGTAATTACTGCGGCCCATGAAATCTTCATTCATCCTTGACTAGGAATAATAATTAGGATGCGTTGTTACCCTTGAGGACTGAGATGAAATGCCTTGTCAACTGTAGTATGGGGCTCCGGGTCCCTACGCCAGACGTAACGTTATGCTGCTATTTCATACTGGTATTCTGTGAAGGAGTGGTCCTTACCACAGTCGAGCTGACCCATTCATTCTGCAGATAAAATCAAACTGCAGCATAGCTCTACCACTGTGTGTTTGATGTGATAGGATCATAAATGAATAATTAAAAGTAGCTCTGATAGTAAAATCAGCCCTCCCCGTGACCATAAGTGTAAAGTTTTGTTTTATTCAATGAAAATTATATTTATATTATATTACTAATATTCCGGTTCACCACTCCAACTAAGCTGAAAATGCTTGTGCTAGGAGAAGGGTTACGACTATAGTCTAATGGTGGATTCGAACCTACGACCTTGAGTTTCGCAGGCCGTCCCCTAAACCATTAGGCTATCGACGCTTCGATAATTGTATATAATTAAATATTTTTAGACAGTGTTAAACAGTGTCTAAACTCGGTTTTAATTCACGGTACCCAAACTAACCGAATTAAACCGATACCCGGTGCCGACCATCAATTGCCTAATGCTATTGATAAATGTTGTTATATTTAATTTCTTATTGTATGAGTAACAGCAACAAATACAGTAATAACAGAAACAGTTACGATAACGAAACGATAAATAACATGGTCTACACAAATAAGAAAATTCTAACGAACATGTATGTTTATAATGATAAACATTAATAAAATATCTGATATCAATAAAGTATTATGATGTCGTTAAAATGTTTTTTTTTTAATTGGCGGATTCATTCAGTACAGTTGGCTCAAGAACGTACTTTGTCATAATGTATGGTTGACTAGTGATGTTGGGGTGATAATAATCATCGTTATCGATATCCAAAAAGACACCAATCATATTAATTTACCAACAATTTTAATTTTCTAATTTAATTTATCACACAAAAAATTAAAAATTAAGTAACAGTCTATATATAAATGCCATTATTGGATATAGGCCTCGTCTCTGAACCCGTTAGAGAATTGACCGCCACGCGGATTGGCGGAATTCACACGTCTTAAAAAATTAGACATTTCATTTTCCTCGCAGTTAAATGTTTTCCTTCACCGTGGAACACGTGCTATTTTATCCTAATAGGTATACCTTAAATTGCGATTAACAATTTCATTGGTAGGATAGAACACGGTTTGCTCGCGTCCCGTAAATTAAAAGCTAACGACACCGATGATATATATAAATATATAACTGTATTATTTCATTGATTAAACTGAATAATATAAAGCAATAGATTAAATTAAACCGACTAAAAACTCCTCAGAAATATTTCACTAAAATTGTCGTCTAGAGAGGAGAACGAATATAAAATTCGCTTAAGTCACCCGCTATCTCCTCAGGCGTAAATAAAACAAAAAGCAATTTAACCCCGTTATATTAATAAGTCGGAACGAGAGTAAGTCGTTGATTAAATTTGGTCCACCGCATTGTTATGCTCCATTATTCAAGAATGTAATAACTGTCTACGACTGTATTGGAGACGTCACTTTTGTTATATGCCTTTGTTAAGCATCGACGGTATATTAAGGTTGTTGTATCTCTTATCATAGGGCTACATATTACACAATATATGCGTGTTTTCGCAAAGTGTATAGTATATATAGTTAATATAGTAGTGGTTCTGTTTATGATATTAAAGAAAATGAGAGGCCGTAGAGCGCCAGTGTCGCCTTCTGTCAACAAGCTATGTTTCAGAAGGAGGCTGCGGAAAGGGAGAGAGAGTCCACTGAACTTTCAATCCATAGCTAGAGACTGGACGCCGGTGGAGGGTATATTATGCCCTCCTTCAAACTCCCTAACCGATGCCAAGGCGACGGAGGGGTATACATGGGGATAACCCCATGAAAAAAAAAAGATTTAGGTAACATACCGGCACAGCGACAGTCCATGACGTCCACGTTCATACTCGACAGAGAACCATATTGCATATCATAACTCCTGAGAACTAAGATGGAATATAATTCGTTATCAGTAATACAGTATCCTGTTTATTTTGCTAATGAGGGCGTGCAATGTGCTAATGTACAAATGCCTCGTATCCTTGCCACATAACTATATTGGATTATCGACATTTGCTCTTTCGGGGTCGATCCTGCTTGGCAACTGAATTGCCTTTTTGGCAACTTACTAAATAATTTTTGGCTCTAAAATACAAAATTTGTGTTCAATTCTACTACCCCATACACCTAACAAACTAAAGATGACACATGGTGACGTGGATACTAGGACTTTTTTGTTTTTTTATGACAATGTCATATCTTTGGGCAATATACAAAATCCATTCAAGTATACGAGTACTCGTATATACAGAAAGATATTTATATATTAACAATATATAAATATGATACGTGAAATCCATAATTTTTTTGGTAAATACAAAGTGTTGAACTTTTAATGATTGAATTTAAAAAAAATCATTATTTTGCTAACTTTTCAAAAGCGCTCTTGTAAATGCAATAAAACCCCGACCGAACACACGTCACGCAAATGTGTCTCGTAATCGGTCATCATTTTGCAAATAGATTCGAAGGAATATTACACTACGTCTAATAAATTTTATAATACGCCAATTGTCCACCGCGAAATGTCACTCGCCTTAGGCTCTTTCACACTGGCTTTCAGAGAATTTTTGAAAAAAACATTTCTAAATCACGTACTTGAATTGAATAATGTAGTGCTACATTAAATAACACTAATCTTTAAGTTCACATTTACACTTGTACCTTGTCTATGGATTATGGTCCGAAATAAAGTCTTATTATTATTATTATTATTAAAGGAAGCAAATATACACGTTTTCACAGATATATTTATGTACTTATAACATGTGTTAAAAAAGCTGTTATTAATATTATTGATAAAATACGCCAAGGGGGCAAGAACGCTGAAGTAACAATTGGCCTGGCCATATAGCTCGTGAAAGCGATAACCGATGTGGAAGAATGTTTCATGAGTGGCTAGCTCGCTCGCCTCTCAATCAGCACTCATAGTGTAGGACGTCACCCTACTAGATAAAGCAACGACCCACGCCTGTTTGTGGAAAGTCAATGGATGCACATGGCTTAGGATCGCGCTTTGTAGCAATCTATATGAGAGACCTAGGTTCAGCAGTGAACATTGATAGGCTGTGATGATGATAATTATTATTATTATCAATTTTCATAGAGATATTTTTACGTGATAGAGCAACACTGCAGTTGGTTTCTAAATGCAGAACGAATGGATCAGCTCGATCGGGCTAAGACAGGACGACGCCCTCAAGAAATATTAGCGTGAAATAGCTGCATAATGCTATTGTGTTTCGTCTGGTGAGGGCTGGGATCCGGTGACGTTGATGACTGGTAACGAGGCATTCCATCTTTGTCCTCAAGGGGTGCATTATGTTTCCTTGTCAAAGATGAATGTAGATTTCATGGGCCGCAAGAATCACTTACCTTTAGGTGAACTGTAAATATAATTTAAAAAAAAGATAGACGTCCACATTTGAATTGGTAGAGCCACGTTGCAGTTCGTTTCTATCTACAATATACCTCAATGTTACGCCCCCACGGAATCCCGTCGTAGTCCTCAGAGTTAGCAATGCATCCACACGATGTTTCCTCATCGAGGATGAATGCGGACTCTGATTGTCTTAAACTACACCGAAAAATATACGCGAAAATTTCAGTTTACAAATTCACATAGTAATAAAAACCATAGTCCACACGGAATAAAATGTATTTTACAACCAGAGTATTCTTTTTTCATAAAATGGATTATTTTTTTTTTTAATGTGTTTAAAGTGAGTGGTGCCAGCGGCATACAGCACAGCCCGCGAACGTGTGCAACGATATTCGTAAAACAGACTAGTGTGCAGTTGCCCTTACATTGCATTAAAGATTCCATAAACAATGTTCGAGTTCTGAAATAGCATGGCTCCAGGTAAATAGCCGGAGTTGTCCGTTGTATCATAAGTCGATACAGTTCCAGCTCGCCTGCTCAATAATGCAACACCGGATCGATAAGTTACAATATGAACTATTGCGCAACACTATTTCTTGCCTTTGCTTTTTTAGCTTCAAATATTACGATATAAAATATTTAAGTAAGTTCATATTAAAAATATGCGTGATTGTTCAATTTGATATAGTTTAAAATACTTTTAGAAAATCGTAATGTTTTGCACTTTGATCAATTAGGCAGAAAACATATTTACAACTAATTGACGACCAAAAGTAAAGGTTTTTTTTAAATTCGATGGGTTCATATTATTTAGGGTCAATCTTCATGCCAATTATGATGTGCTAGGAATATGACACCATTCGATCTTTCATAAGTGTTTAGCGTAATATCTTATAATAATATTGTTTAAATTAAATTAAAGTATAGATTAAAATTTACTTGAAATATTTATAGCCTAATGGTTTAAGGTACGTCGAAATATACTGTAGTAGGTTTTTGTTCGGTTATCGTCGTGAATAACCGACTGACGCAAGCATTTAAGCTTTGTTGGAGTAGTTGATGTCAGTTATGGTAATGCCATTCTTAGAAAAATATTTACAAATATTGACTTGATATTGGTTTCAAACGTTGGAATTTTTCAAAAGTTTTTTTGTCACCAACAACTATTCCGTGTAATCAGCTGTCGCCGGTTGTATTTCCGTGCCGATATGATTTACCATAACCTTCAAGAAAAGAGCGTACACGTTTCTCAAAGACCGGCAACGTACCTGCAATTCCTCAGATGTTATGTTCATGGGCGGAGGTGATCAAATAGGTGGGCTGGCTGGCATACTCATTTGCCCCCTATAATAATAATATAAAAAAAAATTACTGCCTGTTCTATAAAAGGAAGTTACTGATCACTTAAACAACATCATATGTTACGTAAACCACCGTTACTTTAAGTAGCCGACGTATTATTAATTTGCGTACATCAGTTTAATCGCTTACGAAATACTCCTTTTACAGCTTTGCTGACCCACTGACCCTTGGCCATAATTGTAAGCCGATAATAACATGGAAGATGCTTACACCTGATTACATGGTTAACCAAAATGAAAGAGTAGCAAAACTTATTTTTATTGTTCCAAGATTACTGGGTGGTCAGGGAAATGGATCCTTTTTTATGTAATATTATGGGTGCCAAAAAACACACTGCTTACCTGAGATAAGCCATCTTCACCTATTCTCAAGTAAGATTCAAAATGTCGTTATATAGCTCAGACAAAGATTATCCTAATACAATGTTTAATAATATAATTTGACGCAATTCATATTCCAGACACATCAAAAGCTTGGTATCAGCCGTATGTTCGTATATTGTACTATCAAGAGATACAACACCACTTCCTGTGTTGAAGACCAGAAAAGATCGGAGCGGCCGCGTGCTGCTAGAACTACAAATTTTAATTGTTAATGCTGTTAAAGCCAGAATTACCCCATTTGGAAGCAAAAAATCTTATCGCGAGAAATGAAGATTCCCGCTAGGACTCGCGTATTATAAAACAAGCCTGAGCCTGAAGCTCGGTGCTCATCGTCGATATACAGTATATGCCCTACATCAATCTTTACAATTAAAGAGAGTGGATCGATCAAAACGCCTTCTGTCGCGATACGCAGGTGAAAGGCACAGAAATATCCTCTTTACCGATGAAAAAAAATTCACGATTGTAGAACACTACGATAAGCAAAATGATAAAGTGTACGCTCATACGTGGTAATCATCCTTCGTCAGTGATGGTTTGGTGGGGCGCGTCTATCAAGGAGTCACAAAACTACATTTTTGTGAAAAAGGAGTGAAAACTTCAGTCAATCAAGACAGTCTTGGATAATGTTGTGAAACCTCTCAGCAATACACTTTTTAAAAATATACCGTGGACTTTCCAGCAGGACTCTGCACCTGGTCACAAGGCACGAACTATCCAAGCCTGACTTGAAATCAACGTTCCGGACTTTATAAGAGCTCAAGACTGGTCCTCATCTAGCCCAGACCTCAACCCTTTACACTTCAAATTATGGTCAGTTTTAGAGGACATGGCCTGCTCTAAACGACACGGTGACATTGAGGGCCTTTAATAAAACTTTGAAGCAAGCAGTGGCGAAATTTCCCTTGGAAACAGTGCATAAATCCATAGATTCATGGCCAAACAGTTTTAAAGGCCTGTATAGGTGGCCCAAAGGTGGCCATTACGAATAGAATATTTTTTTATTTTTTGCTAAGACTAATAAATATGTAGGTATAAATTTTAATAATATTACATTACTTCATTAAAAAAAAATGCATTTTCATTTCATTCATGCACATTCTTTTGCTATCGGGACGAAGAGTTCATGCTTTAATTATATACACGCTCCAGCCTGGCTCATTATTACTATTCGTCATATTTTTTCGTTACCACTTCATCCAAAGAACCAAAGTATATTGTATATACAGTCAGAACGACCCATTCATGCCTCAGCTATAAACACGCTGCAACATGCCTATACCATTCTTGAAATATACGCGTCTTATATATAATTATAACCATTCGATATATCTTTTCGTTACCGCTATATCCATACATACAAAGCATTGTACATACGATCAGGACGACCCATTGCTGCAGCTATAAAGACCCAATAACGTGACTCGACTACTGTTAAAATACATCTTATATCTTATCATTATGGTTCGATATACATATTTTCGTTACCGCTATATCCAAAGAGCCAAATTTAATTAGATATAACGGTAACAAACTGGAGTATTAACAATAAAAACAAGCTTCATTAAATGGAAGCTGGGAAGCGATCCTCGCAGACAATTAGTGGATTGTCCATTGTTCAATTTGACTTATTAGCGATGCGGCCGATGCATCGTAATTGGAATTATTGGCCGGCGCTGCCCTGTTCGCCTCCAAGAGCCTTGTAATCTCTTCCCGTAATCGAATAATGCTTTTAGAACAATACTAGTTTACCTGAAAGGGATTCTAGCTTGACATTGTGTGGTCAGTGTTGTACTTTATATGGGCATGCTAGATAGTGTTGTGCATTTACAACGAATTATATAATGATTATATATTTCTTTTTGCAATGGGATATTATAAAGACATACAAAGAAAAATCGTAAATACAGATTTTTTATGATTATAAATAGACTTTTTCCCTGATGACGTAAAATAATTTAATTTCTATTAAAGTTATCAACGCTTTTTATGCTTATTTTATTTTCTTAAATATTAACCTTTTGTTTTATATTAGTAGAGGTGACACGCGAGCACGCTGCTCTACTAATATTAAGACAAATTCCTTGAAGTAAAAATAAGAATAACTCAAACCTCGAACACAAGATAACCTGGTCATAATTTTGTTTTAGTTCACAGTTGCCAACTATTAAAAAAAAGCATGTGAACAATCTACTATGATAACTAACATGGGCAAGTTAGTAATCCACTAAAATAGTATATATATATAATAATCCAGTAAAATTATCCACTGCAACAAAGTTGACATGCTCATGATGCGGTTGAAAACAATTGGCGGATTCGAATCTATGACTCGAATGTTTGTATTGTTTATATGTTTTGCAGACCGTACCATAAAACATTATTCACGCATAATTATCATTGGCAGGTATAACCAAAACTAGGGCACTATACCAAGCAAACAGACCTGTGATTTTTTTTTTTATTTAAACTTTTTTTAAAATAAAACTCGACATACATAGGTCCGCTCCCACATAACTGCACTGTCAAAACACCGGTAGAGCTAGTAACACATCTCTCATTATAAAAATAGCCGTATAGGCGTAAAACTGTTGCCGGCTGTCGGAAAAAAAAAACAAAACATTTTTTTTCCGAACATTTTTAAATACGCATTCAATGTTCACTGTATTCTTTCCACTGTTGTTTTTTTTTTCTTTTCCACGTGTAAGTGTTTATTGGTTTTTTGCGTTCACACCGTAACTAGAGCGAGGTTTTTTTTTTCATTTCTATTAGGTTATTGCTTTGTTAGTTTTTTTTTTTACACTAAATACGCATTAAAAAAGTTAGTCTGATTTTTTGATGGAAATATTTTTTTATATTTTGTATCTTGCGCAATGCTCACGTGTTTTCCTTCATTGCAGAGTCCGTGATTAATCAGTACTTAATATGCAATTACCAATTTCATTGTCACCGGCACCGGAATTGAACTCGGTTTGCTGCCGTACAGTGAATTAAAAGCTAGTGCTTAGACACTGAGCTCTACATATACTACTGTGTTTCGTATGGTGAGTGGAGCCCCTCCCTCCACTGGGGGAGAATCCTGGATTTGATTGAGCCCACTGGCCATATCGTCTCAGACCTCAGGAGTGACAAAGCATGTCCTTACTGAATTCTTATTAAGGATGGATGTAAATATCCTGAGCCGCAGTCACACCACTTACCATCAGATGATGGTCAATTTCAAACATGACGATATCCTCTGGCTATTGCCAGATGACATCAACTGTGCAGTATATTTTATAGTGCATTTGCGCAAACACGGAGCCACTCACTCGTCTTCCTCTTCCCTAATTCGATTTAATGCATATTCAATATGATCACGTAACCTGAAATCCAACAGTTTCTGATACGCAAATATTGTTCCTCGGTGGAAAATCGGACCCTGGACCCGCGACTCAACAGCCAAATACTCTAACCACTACACCATGAGGCCATCATCTAAATTATTGTGTGCTCGTTTGCCGACTCTAAAATTTTTTTTGAAAAAAAAGAACAATACAATCCCCTAAAAATAACCGGATAAAACTTCTAAATTTAGATTCTAAAGCGTCCATTACCACGAACAGTCAACTCACCTGCCTACAATCGATAACTCAAATTGGTTTCCTTATCTCACTCGGCTGCCAATGTTTCGAATGAGCTTTCGAAAGCTCGCAACGTTCATATCAATCGACGAACGGAGTTATTAGATGGGTGCCTCCTGAGGGCACATGGGGTGTGGCGCGCAGTGCCAGGCACTGAAAAACGCCGGTAATAACCTTTTGTTATTTAAAACGAGGAATTAAGAGGCATCAGGGCGGGATTCTATTCATGTGCCCGCAGTCAGAACAGTAATTGGTACGTTTACCTTTCACGCCAACGCGGCTAGATACTTCAATCACTTGCTTTTGAGTTGGCTCTTCATTTTTATATTACCCTATTACTTGTTATTTGTGTTTCGTTGTTTATTTTATGTCTGGTTCAATTTGATCTATGGTATCGTATATCTGGAAACGAAAAGCTATGGTAGCTCAGTGTCTAAAAGTTTTAAATTCACGTTACGCGAGCAAATCGAGATCGTTCCCCGGTGCGGACACCAAAGATTGTTGGTTGAAGTTTAAATGCTGATTTATAAGTGTTCAGATGAAGAAAAATATAGTGAGGTTACCTGCATGTCTAACAAATAAAAAATATTTTGAAGACATGAGAAGTCGGGTGTTGCCACTCCGCAGTGAAGCCGCGTGATAGACGAGAGAGGTAAGAGTGTTAAGCCCAACATTGAGATATATACTGTATATATACGAATATCAATATATTATATAGAGTATTATATAAAGTAACAGCCAATGCCGTTACTTTATTTTTAACTTATATATAGAAAGTATGGGTAGGAGAATTCCTTTACAGTATATTTCAAATTCTTTTATTGCAGTTAGGGTGACAAATGATGTTGGGGTGAGAAGTGATTAATATATGTGATAAGTGAAAAAGCCCATGACATCCTCACTCAATAAAAAATGATAATGCAGATGCGTCACCCCGTAGGACTATGATGGAATACATTAGGTACTACTGGGTACCCAGTCAGTAGTAATTAGGGTCTCAGGATCCCTACATTCACATGGTGTCATGTGAGGGTGAGGACCCTCCCCGGTCGAGCCGACCCATTCATACTGCAATCTGATGATGAAATGTCACAGCTATGATGATGAAGTATTTCCGCATATAATTTAATAATCCTAAGATACTTATTAAAAGACCTTAATTTCACTAAAACCATTACCGGAAGCGGATAACAACAGCGAACCTAACAATTTGAAACGTTCAGAATGTCTCGAGGCATTGTGTCGACGTCCAACAATAAAGCCGTAAGCTGTAAAATTATAAAAATGAGGTTTTTAAGTTTTTGTTATATTTTTTGGACTGTGGGAATTTTAGAGGGAAAGCGTATGAACAATTTGCAACCCTTTGTACACGGGACGAGCTGTTTTTAATTTAAATTTATATAACAATGTGCATGGGGAAGATTTGGAAAAGTGTCTGAATTCTATTAGAACTTATTTTAGAGTTTTCATAATCTCAAATAAATTCTGGTTAGTAATCACGATGAGAAAATGAGAAAGAGGTAATAAAATAAAGCTATAAAAGATCTTTGTCTTTCTTAAAAATTAGGAAAAATTATTTAGTATCTGGAACCTTCACCGGCTTAATTTCATCCGCTTTCAACATCGTATGTGATGAAAGAATTCAAAGTTACATGCTCATCATCACAATGTCTAGCAATCCACCTCTGTGCGCTTTTTTGGTATTTCTACACCTTTTTTAAAGGCTGGCAGCACATGTGCGACTCCTTTGGTGTTTGATGTTTATGGGCACCGGTGATCACTTACCGTCAGGAGCTGATTTCTCGTTTACCATCTAATCTTTAAAAAAATCACGACAGCGGACTCCAGCCAGAACACTCGACTATTTTTAATCAAAAATCGTATCTGTCTTCTCTTATAGTGTGACCTATTCCCCTGACCCTGTGTTTTTTACCTCTTTCCCGCTATTTAAGATAACGCAAGAAAATAAGATAAATTTGAAATTTCTGAGATGTTCAAAGGAAAATGCTTAATGGTATTTTTCAAGTGGTCTAGGCGAATGATAAAGTGTATACGTGATCGATACCTGCAACAAAGAATAAATGTTATAATTTTTGGCAAGAGATTTGTATAACAAACGAAAGAAACCATGGTAAAATGAACAATCTAAATACCTTATCACTTGTTACGAAGCATTCAATTTCAGTCCTCAAGAGAGACAACGTATCATATAGTAATAAATATATCATATAGATTAAATATAGAAATAATAGAGAATCGCTAAACAACTGAATTATGTATTCGTTGATCACCCCTTTTATCATAGAAAAACTTCAATCCTATTTTTAATTTCCTCGTAGAACTGGTACTTCTAATTCAACGTGAATTCTATAGACATCTCACAGTCGCGTTAAGTCTTCCGCATGTTCTAACTATTCCATGTAAGGCCAGTGGTTTATTTCAAATGGGCTTATGGACAATGTAATAGGTAACAAACAACATGAGGCTAACCACACAGTTTATACATATATATCCACAAATGCTATTTTATGCTGTTTTTAACTAGCATAATACTAGATAAAATGGAATTATTTTATTGGTTTTAGTAGCAAAATTAATTTTAATTACTTGGTCTATTAAGAAGGGAAAGATCAAGCTTTCATAGAGTTACGTAATAAGAAGCAGGTGTCGAGTTACTGGAACCGCTTTTGCTCATGTGAGTATCATATATTTAGGTCAGTAAATTTCATTCGAAAACGGACACTAACGAACACCGTATCGAAACTCTTGGAATAGCTTCCGGTCTATCAAAGCTCACATCTTGGTAACTTTCATCATGTGTATTTTGGACTAACCTGCGGATCACAGTACGTTAAGTTAGGCTCGTAAGTCCTACAAAGCTTGTCAAAGAGCGATTGGGAACAGAATAATAAGACTCAAGACCGCCGTGCCGAGCTCAAGTTGCCATGTCCATGGAATGAACCAAGAACGGAGGGAGGGCAACGATCGTAACGACGTGGGTGCAGTAAAAGGGCAGGAGAGCATTAAAGAGAGAAATGTATGGAAGAAAATGGGAAAGACCTTTGCGAAAAGTGGGATCTTATAGATTACTAGTAAATTTATGAATAAACACATCATTCACTGATATGTCTTTCAGTACATCAATCTTTGAACGGAGCTTTAAAAGCAATCCCTCATTCCGACTGCACGGGTGTCATTATTGGGGCGTGTCGGAACGCTCTTTTCGATTTAATGAATCGAATGATCAATGTAAATAATGTAATGACAATAGCCCCTTTTAAATTCGAAAATTACAGACTGGGCCCCATGTGCCCATGACTCAACGAAAAACTATCATTTCGCGTTGGCCTAGCGCACTATGTACACCGGCTCTATTAAATTGTCCGCCACAATGGTTTCGGGAACTGGAAGTGGTGGGAGTTTTTAATAGGGTGGTATTAAAAAAATATATAATAATAAGACTGTTACAATATTGTTTTGGAATTAAAATATTCTATTTGGTGATTTTTAACAATTGTAGAGTCACAGAACTACCTTCTCACAGAATATCGGGATGAAATGGCAGTATAACACATCAGTACTTCGTTCGGTGAGTGTAGGGATCCGGGGACCCAATTATGCGATCTGGGGATCCGATTATGGGATCTAGGGACTCAATGAAACCTTGTTGAGGATGAATATTGATCCTACATAAAAAAGAGGGCCGCAGTCAACTCCTACTATAAGATGAACTGTGTCCTCTTTGTCATCCTCAATATAATAGAAAAGGAAGAAAATAAAAAATGTGAAAAAGGCATTATACACATGTTATAATTAATTTATATATATATATATATATATTTATATATATATATATATATATATATATATAAAAAGTTACGTGGTTACATTCAACCACCCCATCTTTTGATGAATGATGATAGAAGCATTCTCCAAGTGAACGTACTTCACGTATTGAAAAGCTTTCCCAAATTCCTTCTGATAATGCGGCCAATGTTAATAGGTGTATATTGACAGCATTTTTCCATTTATCTTTCCACGCCCTTAATTTAACTTCGCCCTCATGGAAGAAGAGCAAGTCAGGGCCGTGATGTGTCTTGACAAGTTAATGCCCGAAGAGTCGATGGAAGAATGTTGGATGGGCTCAATTGAGTGTGGTGCTACGGGCGATCGAATGAGTCAGTGTATGCGGGTGCAGGTGTACTCAAAATAGTGTTGTGACATTAACCATCGACAGTTGTAAATTATTTCATTTTCTTATAGTTCCTTTAGTTTTATTGTGTTAGTGTGTTTGTGTTTAGTGTTCTTATACTCCTGAATATGCTGTTAACATTGCAAATAATCTTAAATGCCATGCAATAGGCGAAAGGCGTCTTCGAACCAGCGAATTTATTTTTCGCAGATCGTTCCCTATACCATTAGGCTTTCGACGCTTCCCCAATCTAATGCCATGAAAATTATTTAACATACGTTGTTCAGGACGTTTCGCGAAATTGTAACGTATTATGAAGATCGTAAGATTTCAACTAAAGAGTTATGACTCGATGATACGTAACAACTGCCACGCACTTGTCTTCCGTCATTTAACGTTCTTATTCAATATATATTTACCGCTACGCAATAAAAACATCGCCAATGAAATAAACATCGAGCGGGCTCATGCAACATTCATCGCCTTATTTTGTAACAACTGTCGATATCGATAAATCAATCACACGAATCGTACAACACTACTCACGTGCCAGGCGCGAATGGGGTAGATTTTGTGCAAATTCCGCGGGCAGATCGCATCGAGTAGGCTCATATATTAGCATGCCAAACGCGAGTAACGCCGGGGGCGGGCTACGTGAACTTTTAACAATGCATGCTTGTTGTCCAGTATGGGAATTCTACTTGGGTACTTATTAAACCGTCTGTTGTCTATTTATTAGCTTAAGAATAATTACGCATTTTCTAATCTTATCCTCTAGGTATGGCTTACAATTTTCGATCTCGATTTTGATCGACATCTAATCAATAACAAAATTATTTTATGTCAAGTTTATGAAAATTTATACTTTTAAACTTTTTTATAATATAGGGGTGACAATCGAGCACACAGTTCACCGTCAAAGTGTCGGTAAGTGATGACTGCGTCCTTCTGTATACCTTGATCCATAAACAAGGATTCTAGATGGACATGCGTTGTCACCCCTAAGGACTAAGATGGAATGTCCCATCATCTGTTAATTGGACCTCCGGATCCCTGCCATACGAAAAACAGCGGCTTAATGCTGCATTTTCACGCTGATCTTGTGTAATTTCTTTCGCTATTTTTATTTATGTTTAGAGATATAGAATGATACTAAAGTTAGATATAAGTTGCCAACCTACAAATCATAATTAATTTTCTAACGTACATGAATAATATTTGTAAAATAAATTCAACGATAACAAAATAGAATATCGCTTAAAGTTGAATTAGTAACAAGTACAAAAGCCATGATACGTATGTATTTGTCAATCCAAAAAATAGAGAATTTAAGACAATTTCTGAACTAAGCCTAATTAACAATTCAACGACGAAAAATAACTGACACCCAATGAGAAAAAAAACCTCGAAATCTTTTCTTACGCAAATTTAAAGACGGCGGTACATCGGCTCATGTTTCTATTAAATCCAATGAAATTCCGCAATAATTACACCTTCAAAGGTACGGAAGACGCACCCTGTGAAGAAACCATTACGAGGTTTCGTTGAAAAAAGAATTCAACCACGTACAATTTGGGTACAATTCAGATTGCATCCAATCGTGGTTAGATAAAGCTTAGGAGACGATAAGCGGATTTCAAAAGGAACACGTGATCAGATGCTGATTGCGTCGGGCCCCCTTCGCCATTGAAGTCATATTTTAATATTGCGAACAGGGTAAAGGACTGCTAGATTAAATTTATATTGTAACTTGCGAGGGGTTTGCCGGTTCAATCGAACCGGGTGTGTTCATATACTGTCGCACGTGTGAATGTTACCATAGTGAAAAAGGTGATGTTTGGATCTTGGTTATTTTTTTAGTTCTTGAATAATCACTGTTCGGACGTTAAGGCAGTATTTATTTATCATTTACCCACAATTATGAAAAAAAAAATAACATATTATGACCGTTTACAACAAGCACACAATTTACCTTATGCGAAGCGATGCATACGGCCCAAGATACCCACATTCATTCTCGATAGAGAAATATATCTATGATTAACCTTCTCTAGTTTATTAGTAAATAGCCTACATAAACTACATTGTTTGAACAATATAGACGGCCATTTTCATATTTCTTCTGAATAATCGCTTAATCTCGCAGTGAAATTTTCCATTAAGACGCTTTATAAGAACTAACGACTTAATATCGAGTACAAGTGTACCTTGACTCCCCTCACGGTGGTGCTTTTATAAATCCTCATTACCCGGCAAATATCTAATTTAACCTACCTCGCCTCGGTTACTATGAAAAATCCAAGAAAAACTGTTCGCATTCGTGTTGTACTTTATAATTCGTTGCAAGACATAAGAATAAGCGATTGATTTATTTACTTTAAATATAGTATTTAATTCAGTTTAGGATGATTTCTAGATTGAGTTATGACTTATAAAAGTCTGCGGACAGTCGATGGAAGTATCGAATTAAATTGCTGAAAAAATTGTATTTATTTTATATTTAAAATTTTGAGCAAAACCAGAATCGTTTTACCATCTCGGATTAAAAGATTAAAGTAAAAAAATTGTGGACTTATAAAATTCTATTATTTTTCCCTCTATCTATTCAATCTTAATTGAATAAATTCGCAATAAAACTTGTATGTGAAATAAAAACGTGAATCCTGATTATCTTTTTTTGCTCTATTCGCTCCGCTATGTCCTTACATTTAGAACAATCCTATACCGGTGTGATTAAGGCGCTCGGAAGCCCCGTGCTCATATTCGAGGGCCTTAAGATTTGTTAATTACAGGCAACATTAAAATTAACTACCGTCAGCGCCTTAATAAAAAAACTTACCTCCGCTCGGCGTGAAATTCAAAAGAAAGCCCGAATAGAATTCCGTCCCATTGAATCTTTTCATTTTGGCAATTTGTTGAGTCGTTCGTTTTCACGGGGAAATTCAAGAATATTTTAATCAAACATTTCTTTGCTAACACTAATTTATATTATTAGGTCTCCAAATTTTTTTATAATTAAAAAACTTGTTCTTTTTAAAATGCATAAATTCAATAGACAACCAACACAGCTAAATATTTTTTTATTTATTTATTTAAACCCCATTGGTCATACCTTACAAAAAGGGGTACAAAGGACGGACTTAATGCCGTAAAAGCATTCTCTACCATTCAACCCGTGGCGTGGAGAGATATTGTGGTAGGTGTAGTAAAACGTAAAATTAAAAATATATACACAAATTTGAGAAATTACAATTTACATGTGGTCTCATTTAACTCATCTGTCATTGTGAGTGAGACATATTTATTACTTTTTTTAATCTAATTCCAAAAACGTCAAGAACGAGTCGTTCACGTTTAAAATCGACATATGTCAGATGAAGGAATTCGTTCGTGCCGGGTGGACGTCTCACTTAACCTCGCGTTATCAGCGCCTAATGTAAGGCAGGGTCACACAGACGACAGAGATGAATTGCGGCGGTCCGGTCGTACTTACACGTTAGTGTACATTCTGCTTTAGTAACGCGCCGTACTTTAGAGAAACGGCGTGAAAGTTGGTTCACTTAGTTTTTTGGTATTCTTTTATTTTCTGATTCAGATTTGAGTTCATAGTCATTTTTCCTCGCTTTAGTGTAGTGTTTGTTTATTTAATTAAAGGTGCCAATCTAGCACACAGTTCACTAGATGGTGATTCCTGCAGCTCATGATACCCACATATATATGGAATTATAGTGAGATTCGGTGACACCCCTGACGACTCAAATGGAATACCACAACACCAATAGTAAGACTATCCGGCTTCCTGCACCCACGAGACAAAACGGCTGGTTATGCTATGAGGGCCTCATACAAGGTCGATCATACTCCACCTAGAATCAAACTATAGCGTGATCCTGTTACGCTTAAAAGTCCTCAGTAGTTGCCAGTAATTTAAAATGATTCATTTAAAAGACATAATTGGGTATTTTGGATTAAAAAAAAATACGGAGTATCTATATTATCTATGGTTATATACTAATCAGATATACTAACATTATTTATAAAAAAATGTTTTCTTATTTTATTTTAAGAAATTACCAACAAATATCAAATATGCACTGAAAATGTTTATATCATATCATATACACTTCACTATTAATATTCCTAAAAAAGTATCCCAAATTCCGGCAGAAGAGAATCTGTATCTTAATGATGATTATTATTAGACCCTTGAGGACTGAGATGAAATTCCTCGTTACCCGTAATCAGGTGTCCCTCATCATACGAAACCCAACAGCGTTATTGTTCTAGCAATATGTGTCAACTCGTCCCGGAATGGACTACACCCTCGCAGAATACCAACGTCAAATAGCAGCATAACGCTGCCGTGTTTCGTCCGGTGTATGTTCCCTACATACCCGGAGATCCTTATTACTGGTGATGAGGCATTCAATCTGTTCTCAAGGGTGACAACGCATCTGCATTATGATTCAACACTTTATATCATATCCTCTTATAGTTCTTTTAGAAAAGAGTTCTTATGATCTTCTATATATAAAAAAATACATCAAAATATATAATATTTTATGTAAATTACAAAAATGTGTTCGTTGGTGGAACGCATTACTTGAACCAAAGAGCCGATTTGGTTAATTTTTTTTTCAAATGAAGAAAAAATTTCATGGTCTAAATTAGGATTTTAATAATAGAAAAAAAATTATAAGTTGCCCGGGAAATTGGCGAATTCTGGAAAAACTAAATGTTTTTTTTGTATGGGATTTTGTATGAACTCAACATCACAACTCACGGTTCGAACGTTGTATAATTTTTACAATATCACATAATCATTAAAAATTATTGTAATGGACAATGTACATATGTCGAGTAGAATAGTAAATAAATAATTTTGAATACCCTATAATTTACATTAATACAAAAGTATCTCGTATAAAGCTTCGCTCAGTGAACTAACCCCAACAATAAATAAACAACTCATCCATAAATATATTATAGTACACTGAAACCACATACAAAAACATTTCAACATATCATGCACCCGCATATCGAACAGCTTTGAGGCCAAATAAAGAACGAAATACGCCATTGCATTGCGAAATACGCATACGTCAGTGGACGAAGTCCTGGCTGCTTATTTGGAATCCGCCGCACCGACCGCCTGTGTAAGGGAGCCGGTAAGATCCTTAAAAGGCGCGGTTCGTCCATTCCACCACTGTGTGCCACAATTGTCGGAGTTTCACATTAAAATTGAATCGTACGACTTGTAAGCACGGTATGGTTTGAAGATACGCGTACAATAGGCCATTAGTGAATACGAAAGGGAAAAGGCTATTATGCTGTTAATTTTACGTTATTTATTTACTTTCTTTGTGCTATTAACGTTACGAACATTCCGGTTAACCAATCAATCTAAGTTAAATGCTTGAATTTTTTTTTTTTATTCCATTAAGAGTAACAAACGAGCACACATTTCACACGATGTCGACTGATTCCTGCGGCCCATGACATCTACATTCATCCTTGACAAGGAATCATAATGCAGATGCGTTGTTACTCTTGAGGCAGAGATGGAATGCCTATAATATACTGTTAAAGCTAACATAATACTGGACACCTGTTTTTACTTGTTACTGCCGCGATATTTGTTTCTTTTTCGAAAGTAAGAGTGACAACAAACGGCAGTTCATTTGCACCTGAACGACCTTAGATTTTTTACTAGCTAAACAAAACAAGCACACTAACGTATATCTTATGAATAGAAGCTTAGAATGTACCTTGACGCTTTAAGCTGTATGATTTCGCGTGTAAATAGTTAACGGACTTTTGCTAAGGCTAATTTGAATCTGCGGTGTGATTCAACCATGTAAAAAGTTATATAAGTAGTTATAATATCCAGAATCTGTCTCATTTCAAAACGACTAAGATCTTAATCTTCAAATGCAATATCCACCTTTGAACGTATAAATCCAATTTTTTAGTCTTAGTGATGCAAAAATAGTCATGTCCGAATAGATCGTATATCATTCCGGCACGTTTCTATCTAGATTCAGATCTAAGTTTAACTAGAACGGTGACGAGGCAATGTGAACGAGAATAAGAAGAGAAGAAATATAGGTAGCGATGCATTGCATCTCAGTTCCCAGGGATGAGAGACCTTATGCGCTTAGTAAGCACTAATATTATAAATTTGAATGTTTGTTACACAATTACGCAAAAACCGCTGTACAGTATTCAATGAAATTTAACACAAAAATAGTTTATAGCCTGGTTTAAAACATAGAATATTTTTATAACGGTAAAAATCTTTTTAACGACTATTACCAATATATTTATATTTTTTGTTTAAAATCAATTAATCAAAATATCTTACTACTCTTTGCAGAATATTTGTCTTTGACAATTTTTTGTATTTGATCTTTGAGCTCTAGGCTCAATCCTGGACAACCCTTGGATATTTTATAAATTATTATTATATATATCCATCAACTTCACGCAGCTTCCATACGTGGTTGCAAAAAAACTGATAGAAAAATTCATAAAAATAACCAAAAGTTACGTTTTGCAGTAACGATACTACCTAACCCTTCAACTCGAGCGATATGAACGAAACAATACACCCGTCGACCAATAACACGACAAAGAGACCGCCGTCGGTCGTGACGCCCGACTTCCGACTGACACGTGCGTCGGACCACGACGCCGGATCACGACGCGTATTGTCGTCGGATAGTCGTTTGTCGTCGGAGTTTGGGCCGGTCACGCGCATTGTGGAGTTGACATGTTCCTAACCGACCATGTCTTTCTGATAGCATTTAATTTATTGAATGTTTAGATTCCAACAAAAAAAACCAACATAAAAACAATTTTTAAAACAACTGGTTATAAATAATATATAAGGCAAATTCACGATAACACGATTGTGTGTGATGCATGTACTCGTATGGGTGTGATTGTGTGTTTTTGAGAGTTGTAACTTAGTATTTTTGCATGAATAAGTGTTAAATCATAATGTGAATTTTTACCCTTACATAATACCAGCGTGAAATAGCAGCTTAATGCTGCTATGTTTCGTCTGGTGAGTGTAGGGATTCGGAGACCTTTATTACTGGTGACGAAGCATTCCATCTCAGTCTTCAAGAGTGATTCCTTGTCAAGGATGAATGTAGATGTCATGGGCCGCAGGAATCACTCACCATTGAGAGTAACAAATGAGCACACATTTTACCTGATATATATATATATATATATATAAATATATATATATATAACGAATAATAATATGTTAACGAAGTAATAAAAACTACGACAATGATATAAGCAAACAAGACACAAATCCATAATTAATATCCATAAAATATACATCCAATCTATATTTCAATATATTTCCAAGCCATATTTCAATATACATCCAACTTACATTTTAATATTCACGGGTCATATTTTCCATACGCCAATTTCCGCGAATAAAAAAAACATTAAGCCGCAAACACACTAGAGCAGGCAAACATGAAAATAACGAACTTGTAGTGACACAAAACCCTAAGGGCATATTCGCGCGGGCATGCGGAAAATTTACTTTGCAAATAATAAAGGAAAATATACCATACCAATGCGGGCTGGGTGGGGGGCGACCGTTTATTATATCATTGTGCACGCTCGATGGACGCTTCCTTTAATATCCGAGGGCGCGAACGTAGGCAGAAAAACATTTTTTTTGTTGAATTGTATTTTTATTATATTCATGTCTTTGAACGTGACGTCAATAGCTTCTCGAATAATAAGTTTTCACTTTAATAATGTTGGATTATTTTGTGTTATTATTACATTAAATTGAAGCGTCAATAGCCTAATGGATTATGGTACAGCGAAAAATAAGGTCGTAGGTAATAATCCAGAATTCAACTAGTGTCTTGAACCATCACCTAGCACAAGCGTTAGCTTAGTTGGAGTGGTTAACCGGAAGGTTAGTAGCATTCTTTAAAAAAAATGTTGGGATCCGGAAACACTGTGAAGTGACGAGGCATTCAATTTTAGTCCTCGCAGTGGTGACAACGCAACTTCTGATATTATGTGTCACAGAAATAACCTATCATCAGGTTGAACTATGTCCTTGTTAGTCACCTAAAGAATAAAAAAAATTAAACTTTTAAATTCATGATTCGCTACAAAAATTTCTACGTTCACTAAAATTATATTCCATCATTATTAATTTCGTAGCAATCCGCGTACAAAGGAATTACAACGTTTTTTTGTCGACGTAGAAAATACGCCAATTAGGGATTTTCATTTTACAATTATATAATTGTCTTTCAGCGGTGAACACAACCGGGGATCGAGGAAGTGACTTGAAGTGGTTTAATTATAATACCTAAGTACTGAAATTGATATTTACTTCGTAAACACAAGTTTAAAACAACGAGCTGTTTGGAGTAGTGCATTTGGGGGTTGCTCCCATCCCCCTTGATGGGAGAAACCCCCACGCCCTTTGAATTTCGTAAAGTATTACAAATATATATAGGTGATATGATGATAAGATATGTATAATATATTATTTATTTCATTATTATTTTATTTATTTCGTTATTATATTATTTATTTCGTTATTATATTATTTATTTCGTTATTATATTATTTATTTCGTTATTATATTATTTATTTAGTTATTATAATATTTATTTCGTTATTATATTATTTATTACGCTTATCCACAACAATAGTCGAATACCGTAAAGCATTAGACTACATTTCCTAACGACACTCACTAAACGATATATAGCAGGTTAATGCTGGTTTGTGAGGTTTTTTTCCCGTTTACCCTAACCAATCATGCTCTAGCTAGAAACAAACTGCAATGGTACTCCACCACTAGAAAAAACATTAAAATATTGTCTTGTTATAATTTTAAACTTTATTTATATATGTACAACTGATCTCTAAGCACAAGGCTCGAATGTTACACGATATTAGTTATGAGCGAGGAGACGAACCTACGGATAAAGATTAGTTTACCGCTAACCATAAAGCTATTGAAGTTGTTTATTGTATAAAAACGGGTCAACAATTAACCTAATGTTAAGTGATGATTGAGACCCATGATATCAACATCCTTCCTAAGGACTGGGTTACTGCTTACCTTGTAATTCGATCCCCGGACCCAGACTCGCCATAAAAATGTGTCTTCCTCAATCTTTATTATCCGGAGGGAATAAGCAGAAACTCATGAAGTAGTAGTCGACCGTCATGAGTACGTTCGACCACTACCTTTATTTTTATGGACATTTATATGGTCCGAATTATAAAAGAAACTTTTAGTAAGAATAATTACTAACAAACATAATTACGTCCTAATTATAATTACCCTTATTAAGTTTGTTTCTTTGAGTCAATTGTGCTTTATAATTAGTGTGACTAACAGGACGCCATGTTTCATTCAAAAACATTTTGTTTGTTAGTTACGTTGTGTTTATTAACAATTTTTGGCAGTTGTACAGTCGTTCACAAAATACTGTTGCACATTTCGGAACAAGTAATATAGGTGGTAGCAATAATAGTATGCTTGCCAATGACTTGCCACGGAACGGACGATGAAGGTTCTAAGAGTGTGGCAACACCATTACATAATTACTTTTGCTTTTTTTGAAAATTCTACCTATTATAATTACATTGTGAGTAACAAACGAGCTCACAGTTCACCTGATGGTAAGTGGTTCCAGCGGTCCATGTCATCTACATCCATACTTGACAAGGAATCATAATACAGATACGCTGTCACCCTCGAGGACTGAGATAGAATGCCTCGTCACCAGTAATAAAGGGCTATTTTACACTGATATTCTGTGTGGGCGTGGTTCTACCCCACTCTAGATGACCCATTCATTCTGCAGCTAGAAATAAACAGTGTATCTAGAATCCAGCTCAAAGTAGATAATCTGGATAGCCCGGTACCTAGATAACTAGGGCACAAGTTGGGTAACAAAAGTAAAGTAACAGCCAATATATATAAATGTATATATATATATGTATATATATATATATATATATATATATATATATGTATATATATATATATATTAACAATTCAACAGGTAACATTCTAACATCTGTTCGGAACAAGTTTTCCAAATAAAACGTTAAGTAATGCTCGCTCCGCACTCTGCTCACTTCGATTTACGTCCGACGGCACTGACGGTTCCAAAACTCGAGGCACAATCAAATTTCTAACATCTCTCGGCAACAGTACCCGAGCTACGAGGTGCTAAACGGTCCAGAATGTCCACTCGTACGGACGTACCGACCAATTTACACATGCACGTAAGGGTCACCAGGATATTGACAAATTTTCGGACAGGAGTGCAGTTTAATTTAAAAATAAAATTGAGGATTTTTTTTTATTGTATTGAGGTTAATAAACGAGCATGCAGCATATCTAGCAGATATACATATATCTGGTGGTAAATTATTCACATTAATTCTTGATGAGATATCATCTTCACTCAAATCTTCACTGCTACACAAGCCAAAGCTGGCTGTTAATATCACAGTACGCGAGCAAACCAAATTCGATCCCAGATTTCAGCATCATGTTAAATGTAATTTTCAGTGCTGATTCACAGCGTTTTTGTCGACGAAGGAATACATCTTGAGGAAATGTACATGTATAAGAAATAAATGTGAAAATACATATATATTTCGTAACAACATCGTGTCCGTTAACACCCAGACGAGTCTTATACCCATATTATTATTTCATAGGGTATGTAGCCAGCATTCGTACATACAGAGGCACTCACTCGTGCCATTCCCTATTCCTATTTAATGCATGTATGTTAACAGCGAAGTAAGATGCAATAGAACAGATGCGGTCTCATAAGCAAAGTAATTATAATAAAATTGCTTCAAAATATTAAAAAACGTATTCACTAATATATCTTTTTATTGTTTTTATTATTTTATTTATCTTTATCCAGACATTCCGTCATGTCTCCCTCGTCGTTGCCACCCTATGTCCACCTCGACCCGGTCGCAGACGACGCCTCGATTTCCACTCGCCATGTTAAACTTACTAATTGCTCAATGTTTTTATGAATGGACGACTGTAGTAGTGATTCAAGAGCAGATGCATCACCTGCTTCTTATTTATAACGGTACTTGATGATAAGGATGGTTCTAGTCGATTTTGACCATGTCGATATTTTCGAATTACCTCTCGATTAGGAATCGAACCCAGAAATTCACGCTGCCGCCACAAAAATATTCGATAAAGATAATGTTCTCCTGATCGATTTCACATCAGCTGCGCAGAATATTATTGTAGTGCCGTAAGCATTTGCGCAAACATTGAGGCGCTCACTCGTCTCCTTCCCTATTCCGATGCGTTTGCAATAAACACGGGACATACACACAATACACCCAGACCCGAAAACCAACAATTTGTTACACACAAATATTGGCTGGTATTCCAACCCTGTACCCGCGACGCAGCAACAAGGTTCTATGCACTATACCACGTGGCCGGAACAAAAACATATATATATATATATATATATATATCACTTGCAATAAGAAGCGATAATAGTGTCAGCGAGTAGTTACTTTTTCAAATTAAACAATTGTTTTCTACATTGCAATAACAGTAATTTCCGTTAAGAACTGAACTCAAGAATCTCGTGACCCAGTCGCCAGGTACTGCGACAAAGCCGCTGTAATTAGCCTTTTGTTTTAACTACCCTATAAACTGTACAACCATCGTTCAATGACCTTACAAATGAAACTTTATTCCCTCAAAAGGTCACCGTCTAGACATGAAGCTTCCGCTTTATATAACATTATTAACGATCGACTTTACTGCAACTACGCTGTGAATATGAGAGGTTGTAAAAGCACCAAAGTACGAAACCGTCAGGGAAGTAGTTCAAATATTAATAAGCTTATTATGAACTGGACTACAAAACTTTTATTGAAGCAAAAGTGAAAAATAAAGATCAAGAAGCTCTTGATTTGTAATTAAGGCATATGATGCAAATACAAAATTGCTTGTAAAGTTCCAACGTGAATGCATCGGTTCTACTAGAATGACTCACAGAATAAATCCATGAACCCTTTTGGGTTAGTATTAGGTAATTACTTATTTTTGGGAAAATATTTGTTAACATTACATGTATTCTCGTGTCCATTCTTCATAACTATTGCAATGTAGGAATTTTACATCTTACAGAGATAGTATTAACAGGGTGTTAACAATTTTTCTAAATCAACAGTAGTAGAAATAAGTACACGTGTTGGCGAACAAAAAATGCTTTGTCAGTGAAATACCTATGTACACCATATTTTCTAAACTAGGGAACAATAAAAAAGTTCCGCCTTTTGTGTGGTGGGTGAAGTGGTTTTTTTATTACATTGAGAGTTACAAACTCGCACACAGTTCACCTGATGTTAAGTGATTGCTGCGGCTCATGACATCTACATTCATCCTTGACAAGGAATCATAATGCAGATGCGTTGTCTCACTTGAGGACCGAGATGGAATGCCTCGTCACCAGTAATAAAGGTCTCCGGATCCCTTCACTCACCAGACGAAACAGCGTTATGCAGCTATTTCACGCCGGTATTCTGTGAGGGCGTTGTCCTACCCCGGCCGAACTGACCCATTAATTCTGCAGTTATAAACAAATTGCAGTATAGCTTTACCACAGTTAAAATGTGAATGGTATGATGGATGTGGGGCAATCCCAAACCTCTAAGCTGACGAAGAATGTACATCTACAATCATTGTTGAGAATGGATGCCCTGTTCGCAGTCATTACTCACCGTGAACTTTATGATTGTTTGTCAGCACGCTCTAACAGAATAGAAGCCTAAAATGCAGTTCACCATCGCTGTAATTCCTATCAAACTATTCAAATGGATCAGGTGATATAGACAACATGTATCACTACCATCAGATGTTTTTTCTGCTCGTTTATTGTCTGTTTGTCGTCTGGTTTCCATTAACAGACAACTCGTGACAGAAGTGAACCTTCTTAGGCAATCTATGCGTAAATTTGTAATAAAAAATTGTTTACGTTTTGACAGAGAGAGAGTGAGAAAATATAGAGGAATGCAAAAACGAGCTCAGTAACGTACATATTATGGTTAACTTTTTCATTTTCTTACCAAACACCTATTTCCGTCCTTTTTGCAGAAACGTATCATTGTACGTTACATGTTGAAACGTTGCATTGAAACTTTACACTCATAGCTTCCAACGATGTTTCGTTTATTTTTCTATTCTGTATCTAAGAACAATCTTCTTTACAGGCATGCTCAGATCCACTTTCGACCGGCCAGACCACGAACGTGAGTACAATATTCTATCGTCTTTTTAGTCATTTCAAATATATCAATCAGTATTGATCTTCCAAAGAAATTCCTACCAAAAGCTACCATTCAACAAATTTGTTATTTTTTATTTTTTCATTTTTTCGTCTAGTTCCAATAATCGGTACTGTACACGATAATCATTCGTACAGTTAAATAAATCTTCCATGAACCCTTTTGGGTTAATATTAGGAAATTGTGAATTATTGGGAAAATATTTGTTATTATTACGTCTATTCTCATGTTCATCATGTTCTTCATTACTATTGCAATGTAGACATTTTAATATCTCACAGAGATAGTTTTGAGGTGGGAACAATTTTTATAAATCGACATAAGCTTAAATTAGTACACGTGTTATCCAAAAAATTATTTGTCAATGACATATGTCATACAATAAAACATATTTTTCTAAACTAGGGAACAATAAAACAACAAATCGTACAGTACACATTTAGTACAATACGTTAGTTTCCTTTCGAGCGCCATTCAGTTATTTGTCAAATAAATCAAGCGCACTTTTCCGATGTTTTGTCGAAACCGCGCCGACAAAAATCTGCCTTCATAAAACTGCCAACCACAAACATCGGTGGAACTATTAAACAATTACTATTATCGGAAACTCAAAGTTTTGATGTTAATTTGTATTTTATGGAAAACAAGAAATTACCGGGATTTTTTAGTTACTTCGTATCGAGTTGTTTCTAGTTAGTTACTACTAAAACTACGACCAATTAATTTTGATTTCAAGTGAAAAGATCAATTATAATTATTACCAAGTCTAATTTGATCGATGAATTTGATCTAAGTCGACTTTCTTTTCTGATAATTTATTTGTAAGTAATAGATACACGTCGCAGCTACTTCCGCTAGCAGTTACACGTCGACTGGTGAAAGGTCACGCTCCTTCTCATTTCTTTCATCTTCTCGATGGTTAGCATTCCACCACTGTGTGCTTTACGCAAAATTTCCTACCACACACAATTACTGTGTGCAATCAGCTGTCGCCAGCGGTGTTACTGAACCGATACGAATTAGGGACCTTCAAGAAAAGATTCTGCACCTTTATTAAAGGCCGGCAACGTATTTGCGACCCCTGTAGTCTTGCCTACATGTCCACGGGCAGTGGTAATCATTTACCATCAGGTGAGCTTGCTCGTTTGCTTCCTATTCTATAAAGAAAAACCTGCTGTATCGTATTAGGAGTTTAAAAAAAAGTATCATTATCCCCAGGGACCAAATTATGAGTTACGAGGCATTTAATTTCATTCCTCAAGCATCAAGATTGAGGACTAAAATTGATTGCCCATGTTTCTTGAAACTGTTAAGAACGGACGTAGATATTACGGCCGCAGTCGTGACTTAACGGAACTGTGTGCTATCTTGTCCCCTCTAACATTTTCTAACAACAAGAGCTTGACGTTTCTGATAGCTTCATATATGCCTTTGTATCTTATGAGTTCACTAATCAATTTTCAATATATTTGGAATTTCATACAAAAACAATCTATTACTAGGAGACATTATTAGGAGACAACTTTCTAAACTCTCCCTCTTATGATGATCATATTATCATCCTGGATTTCTTTCGTCTTTTGATCGGGAATTGTGAATAACTTTTTTAAGTACTAATATTTACCCGTATCCGATGCTCCTGCGAAACCTGCACATCCAAAACGTTGATAAAACAATTCGAAGACATGAAGTCCACAAATCGACAATAGACTATACTTTAATACTGTCTCTTAAGGTCCCAGCGGGGAGATTTATATATATGTAGACTGATTTAGTTTATTTAGTTATAGTATATTATGTATGTAGTATTGCTTGTATCTACAATAAAAAGATTCTGAAGCGAACATGTCGGTTCGAGTTTCTCTGTAGAATATAAAAATGACAACTGTACATATGCGAACAAAGTTCGGCGGCGCGTTCACACGTTAAATCTCTCAGGTACTGCGAAAATTAATTCATAACACGTTTACTTGTAGAATATTTAATATTTTCATAACACTAGTAAATATCGTGCGAGCAACTTAGTACGTTCCGTTTCGAAATACGTACATTATTATTTAGTGAATTTAAATTTCAAAAACATATTTCTCTGTAACGTTGTCTACGTTTTTGTGTCCTTAATTTTACTCGTAGTTATTTATTTATTTAAACCTTATTTGCATAAATTGTATAAATACATGGAATTAATGCCAAAAGACTTTCTTTTCCTGTCTACCTTCGAGTTGAGAAAAAGAAAAAAACACAATTATAAATATGTACATATAGTGTATCTATATGTACTTTGACTTTTGTGTGTATTATATATTAAACATAAAAAAGGTATTTAAGAGAGGTAAGGGAGATTGATGAAAAATCAACAAACATTATTTAACATTAAGTAATGCAAAACAAACGTTTGAAGGAAGTTCCACTGCTAACAGAACTGACGTTGATAACGCATTCCAGAGCCTTATGATGTGGAGTAAATAATTATACAAGTCTATATAGTTATCTATTGACTGAACAGGCTGACTGTCATCTTATTCTACCCAAGTGATCAAGTCTTGAAAATCAAAATAAAACTTTAGGAAACCTTAATCATATCAAACTAAAAGGTACCAACCGAAACGGACACAAGTCTGAGTTATTGTGTCCCGTTATATGGTGTCTTTAGTTACTTTTTCAGTTATCTTTTTAAAGGCTATGATGCGTTTATATAACTCATATAACCACTAGTAAATAACTGTCATTTTAGAGGGTATTTTTTTTATTTATGTTTGATCCCTGGAATATTCCACCGTCTTACGATTTGATTCGTAGAGACTGCCAGTTTTTTTATTCCAATCCAATGAATTCAATGCTGTCTCTTTTAGTGCTCGATAATAATAAAAATACTATATAAAACACAACATCCAATTATGATTGGCATCGATTATTTGATAGACTTTTTAAATATAAAAATAGTAAACAAATTTATTTCCGAACTCCTTAACAAGTGTTCCAATTTCCTGTGACAATAACCAGTGCTTGACGTCTCGAAATCCTAGATGATTAATTGCTTTAATATTACCAACATAAATACAGTCTACATTATCGCATATTTGTTTAGGTCCCCGCAACCTAGTAACAACAAGTGTTTTGATATAGTGTTGCTGTTTGTCCTTGGGTTTAAGCTAATATTGTGTATGTATGCGAAAAAACAGCATCAGAATTATCATATTTCACAGTGTGTTTTAGTGTTGTTTGTGCTTTATGTTAGATTGTTTTAGAATATTTTAGGTAAATTGTAAAATGAGCATTAAAAGATAAAATTGATTAAATTAATTTATATTATAAAATTATTTACACGGATTTCATAGCGTTTATTTTTTTTATCCCGACATTTCGTGGTAATCGTGATCACGGTCACATTTTTGACATTTTGATTTTAAAACTAACCTATAATATCATTTATAAATTATTTATTTTTCGTCCGATCTACGCAGCAGGAGCTAACATTATCCTGAGGTTTGGGATTTCATTTTATTAATCAAGGAATCCTTGGGCGATGGTAGCCGCCAGCCATCCTCTCTACTGATATCAGGATGTTTTTTTAATTTCCATAGGCTTGCGAATCTTTCTTGATAGGAATATGTGTTCCTTTTTGCGGATTCGCGGCTTATCGTATTGATGTAACGGTGGGATCGATCTAAGGTATCGTCTTAGTCGGCAAACTTCCTATAGCATCGTTGTATCAAATCAGCTATATGTTTTCAATGAGAATAGGTGGCAACTGAGCAAGCAGCTCAGCCGATGGTAAGGGATCACCGCCGCCCGTGAACATCCGCAACACCGGAGGAGTCGCAAATGCGTTGCCGGCCTTTAAGAAAAGTGTACTCTTTTGACCCTTGCACGCAAACATAGACCTCGCCCTTAGGTTGCCATAAAGCACGATCCTGAGCCACCTTCGTACATGACTTCCCGCAAACTTGCATGGGTCGGCGCTCCATCTAGCGAGGGGTCATCCTGTGACTGAGAATACGAGGTTGACACTCAAGATCCTTTTTTTATTTTACAAAAACTTATAATAACTATCAATTTGAAAAGAAACGTTTGATTATGAATCCACTGAAAAGCTTTTGGAATAAGTTGAATAGAGACTTTCTTACACACATACCATACACACAAACACACACACACACATTGTAGTTTTCAATTTTGTTTTTCATTTTCCTCTTTTTCTTTTTTAATTAGTTTAAGTTATTAAAATATATATACTTTTTGTAACTAGTAATATTAATTGGGAAGACACTGAAGCTAGTAACACAGTTCACACTAGCACAAGCTTCAGAGTTACTACAAACTTGTACTTATGTCATGTTACAAATGAAGATTATTATTATAATTCTAGTCATTAAAAGATTATCTAAATTAAAATAGAATAACACTTTAAGCATAACAGTGAACAATTTATTCAATAATTTATAGATTATAAGTTGTTCTTATGTTTAGCCTTTAATTTTAATGAAGTTAGTTTAATTAGTTTCATTTAAAAGGATCTCATTTCATATATTTACGTAGGCTTGTAGAGCAAATAATGGGAAAAGATCATACAGCTCTAATTAAGTTATTAATATTAAGTGAAGTTTTTAGCTATACTGTTTTAGCATTTATGTTTATAAAGACTTTTTAATGTGTAATAATTTGACTAGTAGTTTTGTTGATTTGATTCTGGGATTACGAACCATTCCATGTAAGTACTCAGAATGAATAAGACACACAGAATCTTTGATTAGCATCGATATTAACGCCATACTCTGCAATCATCACTTGTCATCAGGTGAACTGTGTACTCGCACTCTCTAAAGGGTAGAAATAAAAATCAAAGTAAATTATTAATCGCATCCTGATTACAAAATTTCCGTCATGCTGTCAATAATAACCTAATCAGTGAAAAATTTAAACATCTAAGTATATCTGATCAGTGTTAAGCATAAAGAGAAGTGTGGAAGCTTCTAGCTTCACGAACTATACTCCGTGGAAGAGTTTTGAAGTGCTTCTAAAGGTCTCACTGCTGGCACCTAAACTTTAACTGGAAACAATATCAGTATAAATTTCTTACTCAGGACACACTTATAGCGCTCCAACAAATGAAAAAAGACACTCAACGTAAACGACTACCTGAATCACTTTGTCGTTTAACGAAGGACAATGTCGTTAAGAACGGAAGAGGCTCGATTTAACGGAAAAACTGTCTTATCTATATAACGATCGGGCATTATTTCACGGGATGGGGACTCGGAAGTGAATTTGCATTATTTTTTATCGTTTAAACGGGTGACACTTGATGTTCTGGATATTCTTTGTCGAGTAACAATGGACGATGAGTTAGCATCTCAGTGTAAAGGTTCCTAAGGAATATTTTCTATTAGCTGCAACGTTCAAGAAAAATTACTTTGTTATTCACGTCGTTCAGCATTATCCGTTTCTACACAATACCTTGTGATTCTTGTGTAAATATTGACGGAATTTATTGAGGGTTGTTTTAAATTTGTATAGTAGATGACTAGATGGAGTCGAGTTATATATATATATATATATTTATTCTTTAGTACGAATATATAAATACATACATATATATATATATATATATATATATATATATATCCGGTCTTTCTCCGTCCGTCAATCAATTCTAGCTACTTTCAGAACTTGCTGGTAGCACAATGGACATAAAAAATAGTTTACCCCTCAACTCTAAAGGTACCTACCAACACCGAAACGAACTTGTTTGCTGATGTATATACATATATTCTGATAACCATCGTCCATTGATATGACAATGTTTTAAGCAAATTTATAGAAATAAATAAATATATGGTACTATACCGCTTCCAACGACGTACATATCCAAAAGGAGCAGTCAGAACGTAGCGACAGTTCGTTGTATGCCCACGCATTTTCCATTGTAATGTCACTTACCATTTTTCAGTTCCCTACCCGTTCGAATGCAACGGTGTATTTCAGGCGCTTTTAGCTTTTAGATATTACTACGATCGTCTGAGGGGCCATTTTCTCGCAGGCGACGTATATTTCGACGTTATTTCGTATCGGATATTTGCAATGGAGCTTCCTAATCGACGTCGGTACAGTTATTGGTGTTCGATGCAGCGTTTCCGCTAACGTGCGGTGCAACCTTAATCGTCCGCTCTGGAAAATTGTGGATACGCAAATGGAAAAGTTCGATTGTTGTATAGTCTTTATGTATATATTTTTATTTTTATTATTTGGTCACATTTTTGACATTTTGATTTTAAAACTAACCTATAATATCATTTATAAATTATTTATTTTTCGTCCGATCTACGCAGCAGGAGCTAACATTATCCTGAGGTTTGGGATTTCATTTTATTAATCAAAGGAATCCTTGGGCGATGGTAGCCGCCAGCCATCCTCTCTACTGATATCAGGATGTTTTTAATTTCCATAGGCTTGCGAATCTTTCTTGATAGGAATATGTGTTCCTTTTTGCGGATTCGCGGCTTATCGTATTGATGTAACGGTGGGATCGATCTAAGGTATCGTCTTAGTCGGCAAACTTCCTATAGCATCGTTGTATCAAATCAGCTATATGTTTTCAATGAGAATAGGTGGCAACTGAGCAAGCAGCTCAGCCGATGGTAAGGGATCACCGCCGCCCGTGAACATCCGCAACACCGGAGGAGTCGCAAATGCGTTGCCGGCCTTTAAGAAACGTGTAGACAAGGAAAGTTGTACTCTTTTGACCCTTGCACGCAAACATAGGCTTAGGTTGCCATAAATCACGATCCTGAGCCACCTTCGTACATGACTTCCCGCAAACTTGCATGGGTCGGCGCTCCATCTAGCGAAGGGTCATCCTGTGACTGAGAATACGAGGTTGACACTCAAGATCCTTTTTTTATTTTACAAAAACTTATAATAACTATCAATTTGAAAAGAAACGTTTGATTATGAATCCACTGAAAAGCTTTTGGAATAAGTTGAATAGAGACTTTCTTACACACATACCATACACATAAACACACACACACACACATTGTAGTTTTCAATTTTGTTTTTCATTTTCCTCTTTTTCTTTTTTAATTAGTTTAAGTTATTAAAATATATATACTTTTTGTAACTAGTAATATTAATTGGGAAGACACTGAAGCTAGTAACACAGTTCACACTAGCACAAGCTTCAGAGTTACTACAAACTTGTACTTATGTCATGTTACAAATAAAGATTATTATTATAATTCTAGTCATTAAAAGATTATCTAAAATAAAATAGAATAACACTTTAAGCATAACAGTGAACAATTTATTCAATAATTTATAGATTATAAGTTGTTCTCATGTTTAGCCTTTAATTTTAATGAAGTTAGTTTAATTAGTTTAATTTAAAAGGATCTCATTTCATATATTTACGTAGGCTTGTAGAGCAAATAATGGGAAAAGATCGTACAGCTCTAATTAAGTTATTAATATTAAGTGAAGTTTTTAGCTATACTGTTTTAGCATTTATGTTTATAAAGACTTTTTAATGTCTAATAATTTGACTGGTAGTTTTGTTGATTTGATTCTGGGATTACGAACCATTCCATGTAAGTACTCAGAATGAATAAGACACACAGAATCTTTGATTAGCATCGATATTAACGCCATACTCTGCAATCATCACTTGTCATCAGGTGAACTGTGTACTCGCACTCTCTAAAGGGTAGAAATAAAAATCAAAGTAAATTATTAATCGCATCGTGATTACAAAATTTCCGTCATGCTGTCAATAATAACCTAATCAGTGAAAAATTTAAACATCTAAGTATATCTGATCAGTGTTAAGCATAAAGAGAAGTGTGGAAGCTTCTAGCTTCACGAACTGTACTCCGTGGAAGAGTTTTGAAGTGCTTCTAAGTGTCTCATTGCTGGCACCTAAACTTTAACTGGAAACAATATCAGTATAAATTTCTTACTCAGGACACACTTATAGCGCTCCAACAAATGAAAAAAGACACTCAACGTAAACGACTACCTGAATCACTTTGTCGTTTAACGAAGGACAATGTCGTTAAGAACGGAAGAGGCTCGATTTAACGGAAAAACTGTCTTATCTATATAACGATCGGGCATTATTTCACGGGATGGGGACTCGGAAGTGAATTTGCATTATTTTTTATCGTTTAAACGGGTGACACTTGATGTTCTGGATATTCTTTGTCGAGTAACAATGGACGATGAGTTAGCATCTCAGTGTAAAGGTTCCTAAGGAATATTTTCTATTAGCTGCAACGTTCAAGAAAAATTACTTTGTTATTCACGTCGTTCAGCATTATCCGTTTCTACACAATACCTTGTGATTCTTGTGTAAATATTGACGGAATTTATTGAGGGTTGTTTTTAAATTTGTATAGTAGATGACTAGATGGAGTCGAGTTATATATATATATATATATTTATTCTTTAGTACGAATATATAAATACATACATATATATATATATATATATATATATATATATATCCGGTCTTTCTCCGTCCGTCAATCAATTCTAGCTACTTTCAGAACTTGCTGGTAGCACAATGGACATAAAAAATAGTTTACCCCTCATCTCTAAAGGTACCTACCAACACCGAAACGAACTTGGTTGCTGATGTATATACATATATTCTGAGAACCATCGTCCATTGATATGACAATGTTTTAAGCAAATTTATAGAAATAAATAAATATATGGTACTATACCGCTTCCAACGACGTACATATCCAAAAGGAGCAGTCAGAACGTAGCGACAGTTCGTTGTATGCCCACGCATTTTCCATTGTAATGTCACTTACCATTTTTCAGTTCCCTACCCGTTCGAATGCAACGGTGTATTTCAGGCGCTTTTAGCTTTTAGATATTACTACGATCGTCTGAGGGGCCATTTTCTCGCCGGCGACGTATATTTCGACGTTATTTCGTATCGGATATTTGCAATGGAGCTTCCTAATCGACGTCGGTACAGTTATTGGTGTTCGATGCAGCGTTTCCGCTAACGTGCGGTGCAACCTTAATCGTTTGCTCTGGAAAATTGTGGATACGCAAATGTAAAAGTTCGATTGTTGTATAGTCTTTATGTATATATTTTTATTTTTATTATTTGGTCACATTTATATTGCATTACGTTTGACAACTATCAGATCGTATAACTTGTTTCTCTTCTCTTTATTGTATTGAGGGTGACAAATAAACACACAATTCATTAGGAATTATTATGCAGATGTTTTTAATCCTCGGATGAATGATTAAGAATGCCTCGTCACGAATAATGATCTCTGGACCTTTCTCTATCTGTCATGAAAATAAAGATAAAATGAAATGTTTTCAAATATGTATATTAAGATTTTGTTTACACATATATATGATAATATTACTATGAGCTATTGAGCAATTTTATTCGTCTCTTTTGTAAATAAACGTATAACATAAATTTTATTTTTATTTGATTTGAAAATACATAAAGGACTTCTTAACATTCATCGCACAGCAATCGCAGCGATAATTATGTAAAAGAAACCTCAATTACAAACTCCGTCGCAAAATCCGAATGTAAACACAACTCCAAATATTCCCTCGGTTTGGTTGAAAAAAAAAGTAGAAAAAAAAACTCGCTAAGTTTTCTGTATCGGTAAGAGAGTTGCCAGTTTGTCTTCGGTCTCAATGCCCGAGGTCGCGACGTAACTTCGTTCTGAAACTTGGATGAAATAATATTATCATTCGAGTTCCACTCGCCGTAAATACATACAATTAAAAACACAACTCCGCTGTGGAGTTCTCGTAGCTCTCCCCCAGCCCAATTTTGGGCCTCTTCTTAATAAATGAAATTAGAAGCAGTTAAATATTTTATTATTCAACTTACTCTACTCCGCTGCGGAATTTGGGACGCGTGCTTGACAGTGAAGCGTTTTCCTTTGATGTTCATCCTTAATGTTTTTTTGTTTGTTTGTTTTTAGTTTAACGTGAGATGAATATATTTGGGTATATATAAAATATATAATACACATTGAATAGATCTACTTTTGGTTAAGCAGTGGACTAGGAATAGGCTTTTATGAAGTTGTTGGTAACAATCATTTTACCCACCTGGCCTCCCCTGTCAAGTGACTGCGGTCGGACATAACAGATCTATAAATTGATAGTATTTTTTTTCTTACTGGCTGCGTAAATCATATACATGAATACACAATACTCACATATATTCATTAAACATACATCCACTATCTATTTTTTTCCACGGCAAATACTTTTGCAAATTTCAACCATTTTATTTATTAGCAATAGATTTCACCGTCGAATATTGTGTGCCTTATAAAATTACATACTCGCGTTCAAAGCCATTAAGTAAATGAAAGTCTTTGGACAATGGAAGAAATAATAATAGAGTAGCGGCCACTACTACCCCTTACATTTCCTATTCTTGACATTCAAGAAAATTGTTACCTTTACGGTGTTCACATATAAAATTGTAAAGATAGTAAATCCACTCTGCAGCTAGTTACTAGTTGCATATACCATGAATGGGTTGGCTCGAGCGGGGAGTGAACACGCCGTCACAAAACATCAGGTCGGAATAGAGAGTGTTCCAATAATTTATAACTAAATTGGGCACGGAGGTTTATCATTTCAATCCTCACGCGCCTCTGCCATCACTAACCATCAGACAACCTATGTGCTCGTTTGTCAATTAAACAAAATAAAAAAAAAAAATAGTTTTTAATTCGTAATTTAAGTTGTAATTAAATTACGAAAGTTGAGAAACATATTTTTTATTTGATATCAATTCCAATGCCTTAAGGTTTTTCCTACTTCACCAGTAATATGGTTTCTTTCAACCAAACACATAACTAAGCTCTTTCCGAAATCCGAAAGAACGGAAGTGCTGTTCTGTTCTATTCCCAGATAGATTTAGCCATTGGTGCTACTCCTGTCATACTCTTCTGCCAATTAAATTATGTCAAATTCAAAAGAATCCATTATAGTTCACATTTTAATCCGTAAATTCAATAAGCAACGCTAATTGAACATAATAACGCAACTTTGTACGGCTTGCTAATTTGAACTGTACCCTGTTACATTTTATAGTTCTGCATCACCAGTATGCCTGTCCTATTCTGACATAAAGCCAATTTCACTCCGTCCCTATCCCGTCCGTATATATTTTCGTCTCGACACTAAACGTAAGAATATTGTACAAAGTTTTTATTGTTACTAAAAAACGAGCTAAGTTTGATCGCTCTATAAACGACGTAGTGTTCCGTACAATGTTAATATTGTATTCATGTTTGTCCTGTTAATAATAATGTTTATTTTAAATTTTCGATCGATTTTATTAATTATAATTCCACTTGTCGTGTTTTAATGAAATAACAATAACGTTGAATGCCAAAAATTTTTAAGTGTTTTTTTTTTAAATAGTTATTCTGTATCGTAAAATGTATTAAAGCTAAACGCCAGTTTCCTGGGTAGAACTCATGAGAAAAATATAGCGAAACACTAGAGAACTCTTTTCAATCGCCACATTATTAGTAAATGAATTCTTCAATTAATATAATGACCTAAAAATAAAATTTCGAGGACATCTAAATTGCAGCAATCTGCAATGGAGTCTAGTTGAGGACTAAGCTCTAAAACCCTCTTTAACGAGTTGGCTTATGCCAAGCAGTGGGACTTGTATATATGTACATGATACTTCACTTTTTATTATATTAACTTATTATAAATTATTTTTTATAGAAACATTTCGGAAAGCTAGTGTGAGCAGATCAATACCCAATAAACTGCAACTAAACAGTTTCCATGTGTAGAGGGTTTTCCCTTATCACCGCTTGGCACATTGGCAATACCCGCTTGGCAATACTAGACGCCTTGCTTCTAAGATTCTTCTTCCTTTGTCATTTTTTTTGACATAACAAGATTTTCATCACTGTGTTCAAAAATTCCTGATTAATTAATAAAAAAACGAACATTTACACAATCAAAAATTAATAATGGATATTTATCCAAACCGACTGACCGGAAGGTGCTAATACTCACAGACCTGTTAAATTTACCAAGGTTACTAAGGTTAGTTACGAGCATTTCATCTTATTCATATTTATGGTTAAATATTTATTGATTTGTTAATTTTAAGGTAAACGTTTGAATATTTCGATTACGGAACTCTAAAAGGACGACCAACACTTTTGTACGAACTAAAAGCCGGAAGCTTTTTACGCGTCTTAGTTTCCTTTATTACGTGAGCCCCGGTTAATTGTTTCAATTAACTAAGTAAGGCAGTAAAACTTTTTGCTATGCAGCGCTCTCAATGACAGTTATTTTTACGAGACACTTATATGGTTTACGCTTTTTCAAAAATTATTCAGCATACTTTAAGTAGTCTTTAAGTTTAATGATGTAATAATGAAACAAATTCTGTCCCATTCGCATTAAGGTCTCTTCCATACTTTACTACGAAGTGTGATGGTTAGCTACCCGTAGCCATCTTCCTGTAGTGTAGCACAGGCAACCCGCACTCTCACCATAAGAAAAACAGTTGCGTTACGCTAGTATTTTGTGGACGGCGTCATCATTCCCCGGTCTAGTCGACAAATTCACGGTGCAGCTACTGTATTTACCGTGTATTTTATCAATACTCATATTTAAATTTTGTACAAATATCTCTTATTTATTTATTAATTAATATACATACGTTTGCTTTGGTTTATTAAAACTAACAGAGTAAGGATCACAATTAAATAAATGAAAGTATAGGGAACCCTTATTACTGGTGACAGGCATTCAATGTTATTCCTTATGATTGACATCATGATTCCTTATCGAAGATGACTATATGCTCTTCAACGTCCTTAAAAAGAAAATACTGGTGAACAGGCATTCTACCTTAGTCCTCAGGGGTGACAACCCATTTGCATTATGATTCCTTATCAAGGATGTGGAGGTCATGAGCCGCAGGAATCATTACCATCAGGTGGACTGTGTACTTGTTTATCATTATACAATAAAAGCACGTGGTAATTTGCTTATCCAATTCATCTATTCACATTTTTTTTATTACATGAGAGTAACAAACGAGCGCTCAGATCACCCAATGGCAAGTAGTTCCCACGGTATATGACATCTACATTCATCCTTGACAAGGAATCATAATACAGATGCGTTGTCGCCCTTGAGGTCTGAGGTGAAAAGCCTCGTCACCAGTAATAAAGGTCTCTGGATCGGTACACTCACAAGACGAAACAGCAGCATTTTGCAGCTATTTTACGCTGGTATTCTGTGAGGGCGTGATCCTACCCCAATCGAGCCCAATCTATTCTGCAGCTAAAAACACACTGCAATGTAGCTCTACCACTGCAGAAATGCCTTCGTAGCAAGCCACTTGACATTTAGAAGTCCACAAACTTGTCATAGAGTAATAGATACCGCGTCGTTCCTTCTCCCCAAAGACCTCTAGTTTCAAATAAATGTACATATTTATGCGTCTAGACAGCTAAAAGAGGTGTTTGTGTTGAAAAAAAAGCGATGGAGCCACAAAAAGTAACGTTTAACAACGGTAGGATAAATTGGCATAACGGTGTTACTTCATGAATATATGTGTCTGTTGTCCGTGTTAGGCATAGTCTAGTATTTTAATAAATTTATATTTACAGCTGGTTCTTTTATTTATATGATGGTTATAAACGAGCACACATATAATGATAAATGATTGCTGCATGAAACCAACATTTCACCTGTGTGATATGAAATCATCAATGCGTTGTCAGTAATTATTAATGAATCCTACACTCATACGAAACATAGGAACGTCACCTTTCCCGGTCGAGCCGACCCATTTATGCTGCACTCAAACAAACTGTAACTTATCTCTTCCATTATTAACACCATGACGAAAGGTTTCTTTTAATTTGACTAAAGCAAAGTAAAAACGATATCACAATTTATATACAGTCCTTTCTTGTCAGCTAGTTTCAGTAACAACTCGAGATCAATAATCGACAGAAATCTCCCCCCTCCCCCCACACTCCGGACCCTCAACTCCCGTATCGACTCCACCTGATGACTAAAAACTTTTCTACTAATTAAGTGACAGTATAGCGTCCAAAGCTAACAGAACATTGGAGAAGGCTGTGTAATAATTACATCTTATCTAATACTCTGTATTGACTAAAGACAAAACGGAAATTAATTAAAATGGCGAATCTGTTGTAACTTTTTTTTAATTAAACGATAATAACTCTACATTGAATATCGCCTTCAGATTGTCCCTTAGTAATAAAAAAAACCAGGTAAATAACTTTTCAAACTGTACAATGAGTTTTAAAATCATTTTCTTAGTTATTTTAGACAACAATACTTGTAATGTATTTTTATTTCGGTATTTGACGGGTGCTAAGTTCGTCTGATAGTTGGAGATCTTTTTTAACAGTGGTAAGGTAATGCTGGTGTAATGGTGGCAACGCATGTGTAACCTGAAACTTACTATGGTAACATAGAGATCATGTCACGGGTGGCAATAGTCACTTACCACTTTGACCACTAATATTAGAAAAAGAATATTGTTAAAAAACCTATACCCTTCGCTTATAGATAATTACATTGTATTGTCACTGTTACGGATTAAGATAGACTATCTCGTCACTAGTAATTGGGTCTCCGTTCTTTTCACCGTGCGAAATATAACAGCACTAAGCTTATGTTTAACTACGGCATTCATTCATTCTCTCAGACGACCTTCGACTTCGACCTTTAAGTGATATTTATACCAATACGATAATAAGAACATTTCTCGACGATTTGCAGTAAACCAACGTAACATATCAACGTCCTTTGCTTTTGGTATGAATTATTTAACGTAGAAGTAGTCTTCATTTTTTAACAATCTTTTATTAGTTTGACACTGAAATTATTTTGTATAAGGGCCAAAACTACAATCTCTATAAAAGCAACGATTCGCATAAATAATCATCATTATTTCAGCCCGCTGCTGAACATAGACCTTCCCAACATACCGCCATTGAGTACAATTCTGAGCCACTTGCATTCATCGACTTCGCGCGGATTTGCATAGTTCGTCACTCTATATAGTGGGGGTCGACGTCCTAAGCTGCGATGGACCACGCGAGGTTGCCAATCGAGAATCATTCTTCCCCGCAATAATAATACAATCAATTAAATCAAAATTTCTCCACGTTGTAGTATCGCGCAACAAAAAGCACCAATCCAATTATTGTTTCGTGAAACTGATCGCTCTCACTCCGCACCCGGTGAAATGTTTCGCGTGAAACGAATTCGCCATTTAAGCACCAATTAAAGGCTCGTCGGGCGTCAGATAGCGAAATTCGCAACTCAATCGCAATTATTTTCCGCTTGCAAGAAAACTTGGAAGCGAACGTTAATTGTGGCCTAGGTAGGGCGACACGGCGCCCGAGCAATTTACGCGTCCCGATACGGGGATACGACGATCGGTATCAACGGGTGATATTACTGGTTATTCGCACGAGTATTTGTAATTTTAACTGTATAATAATTGATATATCTAAACTAGTAAAGTTTCTTTTTCTTTCTTTTTCTAAACTGTTACACTCACATATTTGATTTTCATATTAATATTTAATAATTTAATAATTCACTTGGAATTACAACTTAGGGAAATATAATTATAAAGCATAGATAACCATAAATACGAAAGATAATTGATAGTACACAATGAACAGCTCTTAACATAACGCAAAGCCCTGAGCAATTGTACAAGACCAATATATGCTAGAACTAGTCCCACTCTACAACGTTATATTGAAAACATAATTGCTATTTCCATACTCTTTATACTTAATAAATAACATATTAAGAGCCTATTTATGTCTAATTCTCACTGCTAAGCCGGGACCCCGTCTCCCTAGAGAGGAGCATGGTCGAACGCAGCTTCAATGCGGATTGACGGACTTTATATATTTTCGAAATATTTTTTTATATTTCTTAGTCATGCATGTTTCTTCACCGCCGTACATGTGGTAATTCAGCACTTAAACTTCCAATCAATAATTTAATTAAATGCGGGATTCACGGGGTATCTAACTCGCTTCGTCCGTGTACTGTAAATTGAACGCGAGTGCTTAGAGGCTGTGCTTCCATTCACAGCAGGTGTCCCGCTCTCGAGTCTAATTAGATAAGCTGTTGAAATCTCAGGACCAACAGCAAAGCACAAATAAAAGAGACTGAGCTGGCCACGGCTACGTAATTGTACATATATTACTAAATTGTACATATAGTTACAAATGTCGTAAGCTTGTCCTGTCTGTCTCAACTTGTCGTAGGGTGTAAAGTGGCTTCAGCGCGGACAAATAGTAGGTGTGTCGTCATTAGCAATCTTCCAACGCCCGGCTGTCGGGGGCAAATTGTAGCAATTACAACGCATACTTGTTTTGTTTAACCTCTGCCCACGCTTGCCTCTGACAACGTCATAATTTCTCCGATAACATCAAACGCCTGCTTATTAAAAATAAAAAGACCACGGTATCTTAGAAAATCTTGTAATATTGGAAGGTTGTAAAGAAGGCTGAAAAATACCTTATTAAAGAATAGTGGCAGATGTTTTTTGTATTTCCGATATTCATCAACAACTTTTCTACTTCCTGTTGGATCAAAAACTTGTCTCTAGATCTCTCACTAGTCATCCCCTATCCTTGGCTGATTTAATGAAGTACCAATAAGATCCAGATATTTTATAGTGCCATCGACATTTGGACAAATACGGAGGCCCTCGCTCTCCCCATCCGATGTTATACACATACTTGTGTACGTGTTATGCGAGCCGTGACCTACCTCCGTGTTTCAAGTGAACGGCACGTCACGGCTGTCTATGGGACATTTTACATACGTTCACTCGGGCTAGGAATCCAACTGGTCACAATACTGCCACCGTTACATCCGTCTAGCAGCAGAGTCCAACATCTAATGAAAACTAACCTAAATAGGTAAGAATGTAATATATATATATTTTTATAGAATAGGTGGCAAACAGCAAGCAGCTCACCCGATGGTAAGTGATTACCGCCGCCCGTGGACGTCAGCAACACCAAAGGACGCGCAAATGCGTTGACGGCCAAATATATATATCATAAAAAATGTTATTAAAACACAAGAAACAGTTTATTATAAATAACCGGAGAGAGAATTCGTATACTTTACAAATGACATTCCGCGAAGTACCTTTCACAATTTACACTTTACTGTCGGTGGAAATAAAATAAAATAGTACAAAAGAAACTGGTGCACAGATGCCACCACGTGAAATATTAACTAAATTTAAAAAAAAAGAAGAGGGAATTTTCGAACGCCCCGGGGGTGTAATGGCGCGTGGGAAATTTACTATTGCGATCCCGCGGATGGAATCGAGTGGTGTGAAATAGCGTGCGTGTTCATAATAGTCACCTTCGGGTTGCGAGATGTGGGAATTGCGCTTGCACGTATGCGTGCTGGTTTTTTTTAATGAGTAAACTTGGCTGTAATTTGGAGTAAAATAATTTTCGTTTATTATAATGTAACTGACTTTTATACTTCTTCCCTTTCCGTTATCATATTGGAATTGTTAACAAGAAGTGATATGTGTAAAGTTTTAAATCTAATAGGTTTGTAACTAAGTTCTTTTTTAATTTTTAATAGTTTATTTTTCAAAATTGTATCAATTTCTATTAATCGATAATAACCAACCAAGCTCTCAAACGCAAAGAACTTAGAATTAGTTGCCAACCTGATACACGTTGATGTGATTGTGTGATTCCGGTTAACAATTTCAACTTAGCTAAAATGCTTATGATAGAATGTTCACGACAATAGACGAATGGAGGATTCGATTCTATGACCTACAGTTCCGCAGACCGTACCTTAACCCTTAAGCTATTGACATAAATTGTGATGTCGCTTAGATGATATTAGAAGGTAATAAACAAGCACACTGTTCACTCAATGCTAAAGACTCTAGTAGACATCGTCAATCATAATGTAGATACGTAGAGTAACCCTGAGTACTAAAATGGAATGACTCGTTGCAGTGGTTACTCATCAGTTGAAGTACAGCAGCGCCAAGTAAACTATTTATGCTAACAACAGTCGTAGAGCTACGCTGTTGTTTGTTTCTAGCTGCAGAATGAATAGGTCAGCTCGACTGGGGTAGGACCAAGCCCTCACAGAATAGCCCTCATAGAAAGCCCTTCCAGTGTAAATTTATGCTATGCTGCTATGTTTTATGTGGCGAGTGAAGGGATACGGAGACCTTTATTACAAGTGATGAGGCATTCTATCTCAGTCCTCAAGGGTGCCAATGCATCTGCATTATGATTCCTTGTCAAGAATTAATGGAGATGTCATGGGCCGCAGGAATCACCTACCATCAGGTGAACTGTGTGTGAGTTTGTTACTCGCAATGAACGGTTCGCCCAAAAAGGTTGCTTATTATTGTTTATATATACGTACATATTTTAAATGAATACTAGAATTGCTACTGACATTTCTAGCATTCCATCGTAAACCACTGCAACTAAGCTTGAATGCTTATGCTAGGAGATTCACGACAATAGTGGAATGGTGGATACGAACTTACGACCTTAAGTTTCGCAGACCGTACCCTTAACTATTGGGCTATTCACGCTCCAGGTAACAGTCACAGGTCGATAATAATCAACCAAGTTATGTTAATATTAATAATATCCCATCATATATATTATATAATTACTACTGTTATATTCACTGGTAATAATTATGTTTTGAACATGTTCACAGGTCAAAGATACAATTCCACATATCAAAAAAAAAATACTCTACAGTTATTAAGTTGCATTTAGTAACACCGCTAGTAACTTACAACGTCAATAACAATCATACGTAAGCGATAAATGAACTGTATTACTGGCGATGTCTAGAGCGCCATTAAGTGTTAAATTTATAAGGCAGCTCACTTAGTAAATGTGCGGTAGCGTTTCGAAATGAACCTACGTAACCTACCTGACATTTTTTTACAGCGTAGGACATGGAGTGTCGACTTATGCAAGTCTGTGGGAAGTCGATGGTTGCAGGTGGACTTATGACGATGAATATTTATTTTATATCGTTTAACCAAATTGAAATGTTCGCTAATTTTTCAAAGCGTTCTTTATAGATCTACCAGGTTACACAATATTCAGCCTGGCGTCTGTTTCGGGGGGTGACCGATTGACATTAACGAATTATTTTTTGCATGCTTCCGAGAATTCGTCAAACTATCTCTGGGCATTTGTTTGTATAAGAAAGCGAATGAAACTATTTAATATAAATATTTGTTCTACAGCATACTAGGCATACTACAGCAATGCCTGCACATTATTTAGGTATTTATATATCTGTTAGAAATATAACGGAAGTAAATTTTTAAATTTAAAATATTAATAATAAAAAAATTATTATTAAACATAACTTGCAAAATAAAAAGCATGATCAAAGTAATAACATAAATGCTTAAGCACGAATAGCTTGACCGAGGAAGAAAGAAACCGGAAATGTACACCAGGGACAACGAAAGAGCATCATGATTCCTTATCCAGGATGTATTTGATTCTCGTAGGCCACAAGAATCATTCACCATCATGTGAACCGTATGCCTATTTGTCACCGATGATATCAGTGAAATTCGTAAACTGTTAATTATGTAAAATATTTTAGAGTTGTTAAATTTTAAAAATAATCGTGCATTTTTTCACATCTTTTCTACGAGTTCAAGTAAAAAAACTTACTTGAACAAGATTCATGCGCAGTCGCTTCCCGTTCCGTCCTTCAGTGTCAGCCGCTGCCTCTCATCACTGAGCCATCGGCTTGTGCACTAACAAGGTCCTTGAAGAGAATGTTTGCGGTCAGCTGTGTACGGCATTGCATCGATCATATTTCATTACAAGTGACTTTTGGACTGAAGCTAAGATCTCTGTTTAAAGATGTTGTCTATATTAAGAACTACTTACTCTATTTACGTATTAACGATTGACTTATTGATTATTATAAGTAACAGTAGTAGAGCTACACTGCAGTTTGTTGCTAGCTGCAGAATGAATGGTTCTGCTCGACCGGGGTAGGACCACGCCCTCACAGAATAGCAGCATAATGCTACTGTGTTTTTCGGTCTGGTGAGTGTAGGGATCCGGAGACCTTTTCGACGGATTACTGGTGATGAGTCATTCCATCTCATTCCACAAGGGTGACAATGCATCTGCATTATGATTCCTTGTCAAGGATGAATGTTGATGACATGGGCCGCTGGAATCACTTGCCATTGGGTGAACTGTGTACGTCGTTGTGGGTCGTTTATTACTCTCAATGTAATAAAACAAAATCCAAAATACGATATTCGACTAGTATTCAATATTTTTAGCGACTTTTAGCATAAGTAAAATATCAAAATACAAAATAATAAAACCAAAACCTTTAATACCCTTAAAAGTACGCTCCTATGTAATATTGTTACTTTATTATTATTTGTACATACAAGAAAACCAGAAATGGGTTTATTATAAGATATCTTTATTGATGATTTTCAACAAACATGTATTCAACACACATAAAAAAACATACTACTATAACGAAGGATAAAAATAATATTAATGAAAATAAAACATCAGTGCAACTTATGATAAAATTACATTCTCTTAAATTGTGATTATACTCTAAAGTTTTAATGGCAGTTCTAGAATATCTAGTAGAGGTAGGTCATATTTCGTAAACGTTATCATCATTTTTTTCTTTCATATTATTATAATTCAAATGTAAACTTTTAATATGACGGCAAAAGCGATATTTCGACATAAAATCTTATGTATGACCACTTTCAAAATTTAGCTGGTTCTGGTGGACCCCTGCAGGTATGTACATTTCTACCACATTCCCAAAACTCGATAAAAACTTGCGAATATGCATATTCAGTACAGTGTACTGAATATGGAATATGTTTTTTCAAGTAACAGTCGCTGAGCGTCTTAAAATATTATCTGCCTACATTGATAGGTCAAGCCAACATTTTAGTTCTTCACTATCGAAAGCAAATAAATTTACGATCTTTCGAATTGTGAGCCTCCATTTTTTTTTGTCACGCCAACGTAGACCTCCGTCGAGTCTCCCCTGGACCGCTGGGGGTCCACCTGGATCATTTTTGGAAACTAAGGATAGCTGTAGATCATCATAAACAATTTACACGTTCGCAACTCAGTCTCGAAGCAACAAATCATGTTTCATTTGGACAAACATTCCATTAAATCCCTGATCAACACAATTCGCAGTCGCATGTACGTAGCCGGTGATATAATTAACACACTACATAACCCGGCGATAATGGGCCGAACGTATCGCTTGGCAGTGTACCAACGGGCAGGCCGCACCATGAATGTCATAATTTCGTTTAAAAATACAGCACGATCTTGCAACTGCAGTGAACGTATATTTTGGAGGCTTGTTTCTTTTTATATATACCTATATTATTATGTTGAGGAAATTGAAATTTGTTTTAAAATGTTTGTGGATAAATTTCAAGTTATAGTACACATATTTAATATAGTATATATTTTCATATATACGTACGGTTTTAGTTTATATACTTGTATATACCGTGAGGAATGTTTTCACAAATTTGAATAATAGGTCTTCACTTATCTTTTATTAGTTTCCTTAAAATACAAGGGTTAATCGGCACTAAAATTTTCAATTCATAAAGCAATTAATCTCAGGCTTTTTTATAATGTTTGGAGTAACATTGGACACACAGTTTAGCCCATAATAAGTGACCAATAACATCTAGATCCACTCTGAATAAAGATCAATATGCGTTGCTACCTAAGGATTGACCTAGGATCTCTCGTTACCAGTAATTGGGTATGCGGAAAAAGCAGAGAGATGCAGTCCTAACGCGGTAGAGCTGACCCATTAATATCAGAAATTTATTTTAAATATATCCTGATTCTTTTCCTAGCTTTATGGCAAAGCGGAAACACATTCGGAAGGGACGTGACATCCTACTCACTATTTTTCATGATCAGTTTTTTTTATATACAGTTATGTATAAAGACGGACTTAATGTCGTAAGCATTCTCTACCAGTCAACCTTAGGATAATGCAGAGATGAAATAAGGTAGGTGTATTCTTAAAAACTATGTCGCGATTAAAATACTATCACATTAATTATATTATATAAATATACAACATAAATACATATACAATTACATATATATTAGAAATACAAATATACATACTTATATATGGTATATGTACAAATATATATAATTACAAAATTATATAATTTTGAGATGATTCTGCCAATCTGTAGAGAAATAGCTCCCGAACATTCACATTAAACACGTAACGATTTTTAGCCCTCCTGACTTCGGAAGGTAAAGTAGTCCAGAGAAGAACGGGTCTTTACTTCAACTTAATTTATAAGTAAAATTATTACTACTTATCTTAAATTATTTTTATTACACCCCTTATCCGTATTTGTATGCAATCTCTTTATAGCATTTACTATCAAGCCAATGTATTCCGCCCAATTAACCTTTACTGCTCAGTTTTTCCGTAGCCCCCTACGTCACAGCCCTACTGCGTAGCGTTATCATGGCATTACCGTAGCTCGTGAATTCATTGCTTTGCACCTCGACCGTTACCGTTTCAGAGCTAACTTTACTGCGTAAGTTAGACACGCTGTAGTTTTACGATGATGTTCTCCATCGTCGGCAGATGTGTCATGAAATGAGATAGTAAAATAAAATGTAGTTTAGTGTATCGTGATTGGTTTAAAATAACGCAATGGCATTAATGAGGTTGAAGCAAGGTTATGATACGATATTATTGTTATTAGATTTTTGTGGTATTACGAGTTTTATGTTATGTTATTCTTAATTATTCTTATTTTTACTATTTTATCTCGTTCATATAATTTTTTTATCAACAAATTTCGAGTGCTTTACATCGCTTGACCAACATATAGAATAGGATAAAATCCAATCCAAAACAATACCACTACAAGACTCGAGCAGAAGGAGCTCACAGTACGAGCTTCTTTTGCGTAGATTGGATAAATAATTAACAACTGATGGAAGTTCGGGTTAAATATGGCACTAAGATAACACACACCAGGGGCGTTCTTTACGTAACCATCAATGATGTAAAGCACTCGAAACAAATCAAAAGCTAAAATAACAGCTTTAAAACCCGAATTAGTTTTATTTGATATTCTTAATACATTTGATTGTAAAATCTATTGACATTACTTAATATAATTACTTACATTATATTACATATATTACATTTCTATTTCAATTTATTTAAGTTAGCATTCCAAGTGATTATCATAACAGGCTTTTGTATTGATATTGTTATTAAATAAACATGCAAGTTAGGGTAACGTATAATTGAAAGATCAATTAACTTAATGTAAGAAATGTATCAAGCAATATTGCTCTTATATACCCGGTCCTACAATTTCTTTAAAGATAGGTATATCGTATCACTAATACCTACAGTATAATAATACAGTTTTAATGAAGTAGACGTGGTAGAGTGCATATAATCTATCTATTGGTGAATGTAATATAATAAGACTCCGATCGGAGGATCACTCTCTCACAGAATATTAGCGTGGTCAATAGCAGCATATCGCTGCTGTGTTTCATGTGGTGAGTATAGGGACCTGGGGTCCCAATTACAGATAACGTGTGCATCTTGATTTTTTGTTTATGAATGTAGATATCATGGGACCAGCCATCACTTACCATATATGAACTGCACATTTGTTTGCCATTGTTGTTATTATAAAAAAATCAAATGCTACCCGTAAAATTAATTTAAAGATTTGTGAAAAGAAACTCATAAAAATTAAGATATACGATATATATATATAAGATACTAAAACTTTACACTGTACTAATAATTTATAAACGTTTCAATAAAGTACCAATTACATTTTAACGCATATTTAAGTAATAACAAGTAATTTTTAGTTAACACTAAATTAATAAAGAACAGCGGTGCCGCCTTTAAATGCGAAATTCTTTTCATCTATAAAACAGCTTGCGCTAATTATCAAAGGAGAATTCAAGTACTAACACAAAACTGCAAACACATAAAACATTCAGCCCCTTGCAGGCAACGCTCTCCAAATGCAGATGCAGGAAGTGAGTCGCTCAAAAGCACTGAATTTATGAAAATGTAGTGATTTCGAAATGAAACTCTGTTATGTATTAAATTGAAACGAAATGAACTAAATGAGCGAGTAGTCTTATTGTGAGCATTATGTTTCATTTTATGAGAAATATATTCAAAAGATTTTTGTATATTATTATTTTATAAGGTAAAATGGTCAAAATACAAACGAGGCTTGTAAGAAAATTTTTTTCTTCTAGCTCCATTAAAACAAGCTCTACAATATTACTGTATGTTCATCGTTATATATTTACATATATATACTTGTAACAGCATGATTTTAATTGTTTGCTTGTATAAATTATTCATAGCGTCAGATAACCTACATTTTACAAAAAAGCTATATTTACACCTATTTCAAGAAAAAATAAAAAAAGTATACAAAATCTATATGATTACACTTGATCCTTAACATTTACCACGTATCTGCAATTAATTCTCATATCCTCCAGCAGATATGCGCCTTATGTTTTCGCAATAAGGCCTATGGTAACGCAACCAGTTTGAAGAACGATCCTGATATTGTGTAACTGGAGTGAGCGCATAATTTTCAACGGCAAGATGCACTTCCCACATCAGCACTTCCTCACCATTAACCTATCGACGTCATTATTAGCATAAAGGACTAAACAGATTCTCAAACACTTCATGTATAACGCATCAACAAACAATACAATAGATATCGTTTCTCAACCTGGGGGTCGCATTTGTTATTAAAGGGGTTCGCAATCAATTCAATAAATAATATATCTGTATACAAAATCTACGTTTATTAAAGAAATTAATTTTAATGTAGTTTTTATAAAATTAAATATCATGTCATAAGAACATGAAATACTTAACATGTAAGCTATATGTAAATAAGCTATTAATTAAAATGTTATTATAATTGTCAGTGAAGGAGTCGCTTTTTACTTATATTTTTGACTTTTTCGTGGGTCGCGACATAAAAATATTATTTATTATTGTATATAATTGCTTAAATAATTTGTTAGCGTAATTCTAATTTGTGTTATATAAATTAATCTTTGAAAGGTCAGTAGTACTTCGACCATGGTAATGTCAACTTTTAGTTAGTTTCAAGCTAAACTATAAATGAGTCAATTCGATCAAGGCAGGATCACACCTTGATAGAATGCAAACTTGCCACGAAGTCGAATTCTTCATGGTCAAATCTCAAGGATTATAATGCACCTATAAATCTTGAATCATAGAGGCTATCGAGGCAAAGAAAGTATCTCACAAGCTAAATTTCAACTTTCTATAATAAAAAAGCTTTCTAAATGATCATTTCTTTATTATGGGGGAGATCCATTTCTAACTCTACCTCGTTGGTCGATGAAATGAATGAATAAAATATAATGCAACAAATATATACAATACAACAAAATATATATGTTTATATAAGGTAAGGTCTATACGAGCGGTGTCGTGGGGCACCGCTTCTGCATTTAAACCTGGAGCTGCCACTCCCAAAGTTTCCAACCGCCTCAGGTGATACAAGGGGCTGGTTGAGATTAATGCGTTACTATTATTATTACTATTTTTCTCTTCCTCGTTATATTGTAAAATTGTAGATTAGATCAATCGAGCTACTATTAAACGACGGAAGACATCACTAAATCCCGATTGTCTTGATTTAAGCGTTCACGTCCATCTCAGCTGTAAACTCCGCAATTGTTTTCTCCATCGGCGCTGGCGAGCTCCCAGACTGGCTACGTGGACCGAGTGCTGATTTGGGACCGGAGGCCGAGCTCGGCCGCGTTCCGATTTGGACGACAACCAAATTCTAAAATGGAATTCTGTCTCTGCTAAGTAGATAAAGAATAGATTGCTTTTTATCAGGTTTAGGTCTGTGATGTTTTAATAATGAATAATGTTATAGATGTAAGACCATCGCTTGCGATATAGATGAGGAAAATGTTTTGTAACAAAACAAATAAGCTGAAGAAAAAACTAATTCAATTTAAGTTATAAAATTTGATACAGCAAGTCACTGTGGTCGCTCAGTGTTTAAAGGTGCGCTTTTTATTCACGGCAAGTGAACAAACCGAGTTCGATCCCCGGTGCCGGCACCAATGAAATTGTTATTTGCCATTTTGACAGTGGTAGAGCTACACTGCAGTTTATTTCTACCTACAGAATGAATGGGTCAGCTCTGCAGCGGTAGATTCATGCCCTGACAGATTACCAACGTAAAATAGCAGCTTAATTCTGCTGTGTTTCTTCTGATGAGTGTAGGGATACGGAGACCTTTATTACTGGTGACGAGGCATTCCATCTCAGTCCTCAAAGGTGACAACGAATCTGCATTATGATTCCTTGTCTATGAATGTAGATATCATGGGCCGCAGTAATCACTTACCATCAGCTGAATTATGTGCTCGTTTGTTAGTGTCAATTTTTTTTTAAAAAATCATTCCAATTTACTACGTGCTCGACGATGAGATACATGTCTAAAAGATATTATTAAAAAAACATTTCGAAGCCATCAGAAATCAGCCAAAGACTTTCCTCTAACAGCCATTGTATTTACATACAAGCACAAGTGAAGCAAATTGGAGTGTGTTGTTTTCTATAGAATAGGTGGCAAACAACCACATCACCTGATGTTAAGTGACCATGATAGATGTCATGGGCCCACAGTGACCACCTACAATCAGGTTAACTGTATGGATTGTAAGAAAAGTAAAGTAACAACCTATATATATAAATCCCACTAGAGACTACTTCTCTCAAGAGGGGGTGTTAGAGCATAGTTCGCTACGCGGCAACATTGCGGTGTATGTCTTTGAAAAAAATAAAATATTTATTAGACATGCAGGTTTCCTCACAAAATTATTTTTCTTCATTGCGAAGCACATGTTACATCTTAAGCACCGGGGATCGAGCTTGACTTACTGCTGTACCTTGAATTAAAAGCGGGCGCTTCTACACTTATACACTATGTACATTATAATAAGTCAAATAGAACATTTTCCAAATGCAATTAACCGTTAACATCTTCATAGGATTATAAAACTAGCTCTCACTCTGAATTTTCATCCGGATAACCCGGTTAAAAATACAGTAATGCAAGTCGTAGCTAGACGCTATCGACGTGAACCCACGTCTTAGCTTCGGCCGCTTGCCAAAACCTCTACGGGTCACGTTCAGTTGCATAACCGGGCACGGCGGTAATTTTAAGAAGTATATTGGTTTAGTTTTTATCCGGGCAGTGTTGCCAGAACTGCGGAATTAAGCTCCGGCTTGTTTTATTGCTGGTGGAGCCCGATGCGGTCTCTCTGTTAAACATTTAAGAAGTAAAGCTTTCAGTACCTCATTATCCGTGAGAAAAATAGTACGTTTTATGGACGAGTAGGTTTTATGAAAGTGAAATTAATTTTTTTCTAAATCAAAGGATCTCCTATATCTTCAAATGCTAACAAAAGACGTATACAAGTCGAAAGATTTTTTGTTTTCCCATACAAGATTTTTATTCTATTGAGGGTTACAAAGAGGCTCAGTTCACCAGATGGTTATTCCTGCGGATGACAGACACACATATTCATTCATCATAGGATCATAATGTGTGGTCATCACTGAGAATTAAGATGTAATGTTTCCTCACCAGAAATAATGGTCTCTGTATATAATCCGTACACAAATCTCACAAAACACAGTATCGTTATTTTGCTTTTTTACCTCTATAACCTCGGTATAGCCGACCTATGCACGGTTAGAAACAATCTTGCAGAGTAGGTAATACACGAAGATATTATTTAGCAAACTTACTTGAGATAAAAAACTGAATATAAAATATAAATTTACAGAGTTAATGCGTAAAGGCATTCTTCATAAGACATATTCATACTTTGCATACATTGTAAAAAAAACTTAAATAAAAACACTTATATAACCAGAAATAATTCTGCTAATAAAAATATAACATACCATATATATCAAATTAAATATAGATATTCTATGTAATACAAAAGGAATTGGGTGTACTTAAATTCATTGTCGGAGTCTAGGACGAACCCCCGCTAGATGAACTACCTATGCAAGTCTGCGGGAAGACGACGGATGGCACAGGGTCGTACTCCGTGGCTGGCTGTGGTCTATATTCAGGAATGGACTAGTGCTGAGCTGAAATGATAATGATGATGAAAATCATTATACCATAAACCTTGAGCTCAATACACGGTCATAATGTTTCCAAGACACAAGGCACGAATAGACGCGCCCTAGATTCCTATTGAAGGGCATTACCTCTATCCGTGAGAAAAGGACCCTTTACAAATTTACCTACCGAAGTCAGAAACAAAGCGGTTCTTATTCGATTTAGCGACGAGCGAACTGGATCTTCTTTGATGTGACGAATCAAAGGCACCGATCCGACTGTAATACACTTAGCTGGGCCATTTCAGTCCCCCTAACTCGCCCGGCGGGGGCTGGACCGGCCCCCAGATGCACTCGCGAATACAACAGGGTTCAATAAGGTTTTCATTAAGCGTTTTTAATGAATAGGGATTTAATTCAATACCCTTTCAGCGTTACGTAGAGAATGGTTTTGTGTTGATAACATGTTGAGATGAATGTGTGGTGTTACTAGGATGGACAATATGAAGAATTAATAGATAAGAGAATATTTGCATAAGTGAAGAATTCGCATGTTGAAGGAAGACCTAAGAAGTGGGGAAACAGGTGCATCCTAATACTTGTTTCTTTTAACACCATCAGGTGACTATGTCCACTTTTCTCACCCATAATATAATAAAAGTATAGTCACAGTATAGCCTTCCGAATTGGATGTCCTCAGTTATAATTTCAAATGAAAGCGACGCCAACCCGATTCTGCAACCGATGATGAATGAGTGAGTGAGATCTTCTGTGCACAAATACATATAGCACACCTATACACACATATAGATATATCACCCTGCACGCTACTAAAAGATATGGCCTTAGTAAATGCTGACCAGGCAATCATCAATATCGTTATCATGTTTCACTGAAACTCTTGAGAAAACTGAGCTTGGCTGGCAAACAAACTCTAAATCTACCCTAACTCTACATCACACAACCTCACATCATCTCAAATTGAAATTCTCCCCCGTTCTGTCTAAGTTGAGAAAAGCTGATTTATATAATGTTACAAACAAGAACATCGATTACAGGACACGATGCACAGACGCAACACAAGTTCTGAACACACAGAAACTATTTTGCATATTAAGAAGTGTACTAGCCTAGATAAACTTTTAACAATGATAGAGCAAAATAATAATAAATAGCTACAAAATAAATAGATCTGCTTAATTGGGGAAGGCCCTCACAGAAAACGAGGGTTAAATGCTGCTGTGTTTTCGTATGGTGGGTCCCAAGGTATCTGAAGATTTAATTACAGGCTTAGAGGCATTCTCAGTTTTAAGGGGTGTCAGTAAAAATGTAGATACTGAGCTAACTGCAAACAAAATACAATCTTTATAAAATAGTAGTCTAAAGTAAATAGCCACTCGTGAACCTTTCTTCCTTAACGCTTAGCTGATCTACTCGCTTCTCGCATATGGCCGGCCCAGTGCCACTTCAGCTTACTAGAAAATACAAACTATCACGTCATAAGTAAACGAACTTTTACGAGTAATGATATCTATGATATAGCGATATCTGAGATACAACTAGTAATATTTTCCACACCGCACCCCCAGTGTAAAAGCGTCCGTCGCAAAGAAACAAATCGATCGTCCGGAAATTACTTATAAGTAGGCGAGCAAATAAGGGCAGCCTGATAAGCGGTGGCTTTCCTCGCGCCACGCGAACTGATTGATGCCTTCATTGTGGCCGACATAGCGAGCGTTCTAGGGTTGGCTCTAGTGAGTGTTTAAAGATTTGAACTAGTCTCAATAATTCCAACGGGATTCCTATCGACCTATTTTATGTAGATGAATTCAGCTGCGCAGGACGAAGGACACTACGGTAAGTATACCATGATAAGAACACGTTACGGCAACTCGTTGATGGGTAAAATTGAAAGATAAGGCGCGCTGGACTTGAGAAAAAAATAGGGATATCTAAAAGATTATCGAAAGCACCTTCGTAGAACAACTGTTTCATCTGGCAATAAATTAAAAGTCCTTCAAAATGCTAACGGCAAACCTTTAGGAGTAAAGAGACTTAAAGTACAAGAATAATGCAAAATGGTTATATTCGTGCATATACTTCGCACGAATATTGTAATTTTTTTTGTCCGATGTAGCTAAAGGCAATAAAATTGGAGAAAGGTTCAGATGCCGTGTCGTCAGAGTACAGATGTTTTCCTCAGCTGGGAATAAATATGGCCGGTACGCAACAACCAGGGCTTATGACTTCTACGCCCCACGGCAGATTCTACGATGCAAACGTGTCATTTTCACTGATCACCGCCACTCATGAACATCCGTAACACCATTGTAAATGTGTTGGCCAAGCTTTTATAAACGCGTAAGTTCTATTCTTGCAGGAGCTCTTTACTTTAATGGAATACTATCTAAAGATAACAGCGAGATGCTGTGGTGTTTCACCACATTCCGTGAATGGAGCACAAACCCTGATCAAGATGCATTCTCATATAATATCATCGATTGAATTCTGTGATCCTTGCCATACCATCAAAACAAATGCGGGTTTAAGTTCAACGTTTCGAAGTCTCAGGTACGGTTGTTTAAAACCTACCTTTCATTTAGTTAAATATTTCATGTGTCAATGTTGGTTGGACTAATATTTAATTTTGTTATAAAGAACTACCAACTTTACTCGCGTTACTTTTATATTTATAATCCGATCATAAGAATAGCGCTTATTTACGTGTATTATATTACGTGTACAGAGCTCCAACCTCTATTTACTTGAACACAATGACACCGTTTCAAAAGGTTATGCAAATTGAGTTCTCACTCGTGTTTCCTTTCAGGGCCTTCCACTGAAGAAAATTGAAAGCTTCTAGGCGTTTGTATTTGGTCCACTGGTCGAATATATTGACAGTACACATACTCCCAATATATTGTTATAATTTTTTCATTAACTCCTGATGACGATGGTCAAGGTAAGAGTTGTATGTACCTTAGTACAAATTGGCAACCCTACACCGGCAAAATGGCGGGAAATAACTAGAACATTTTAAAATGGAAATAAACTTTCACATACGATAAACGTCCGTGAGGCGGATTTTTTAGACGTGGACACTATTTTAAATACCTTTCCGTATCGCATGCCTATATACTATGTAGCTAAAACGTCGACCGCGTCGCTTGGTGTTCAGAATATGTAAAGCCTATGCGCATCGGTGAGGTTTATATAGGCTGTTACTTAACACCATGTACAACTCTCTTAATAAAACCTACAAAAAATATATGATAAGTGTTAAAAAACAATTGAAAAATAAATACTATAATTTCAAATATGTCAGCGAACCATTTTAATATTTCTACGGAAACCGTGATTGAAAGAGATGTTCAAATATAGAGATCACAGACACGCAATCCTCGGAGGGTAGCAGACTGAAATGGGGGTGGCATTGGCCGGCCGTGGGAGATGTAGGGTGGGGGGTGGGGGCGTTCAACTCGCAATAGGTCCGATGTTTCCTTCAGTAGCGGATATCTGATGTGTGACGGTTAATGCGCTAGTCCAGCTGAATAGTGTTCACATGGTTTGCTTGGATATCTAGACATTTTAATCGATGATACAAAGATCCAATATAAATTCAATATTAGCTTTTGTATTTTTTTTTAAACAAATTGCAGTGTAGCTCTACCACTGCATAGTAATTTCATTATATGTATAAAATCTACCTTTATATATAATTATACAATCTACCATTGGTAATAATAATGATGCTTTTTTTTTATTACATTGAGAGTTACAAACGAGCACTGATGGTGAGAAGTGATTTCCTAACATCTACATTCATCCCTGAAAAAGAATCATAATACAGATGCGTTGATACCCTTGAGGACTGAGATGGTAACCGTCGTCACCAGTAATAAAGGTCTCCGGATGCCTTCACTCACCAGACGAAACACGGCAAAGTAATGACTACGACCCATCCACATCCGTTCTAATTAAACATATAAAATGAACATGCGTCGCCACCCTTGCGCACCAAGATGGAATGGTTAACAGTAATGAATTAACTGCCCGAGTCTGAGTCGAACTGTTCGTGTTGCAGCTGATAACGAGCTTTAGTGGCTGGCATGGCTCTGCGTCACCTTTTTTTTTAATAATAACTTTTTTTTATCTATTAGTTGTTTAAATTTGATATTATATTTACCAAGATTTAAAAATAGTTAGGGTAATAACTGATTGTTGAAGATAGGTGTCATGGGACGTGCTAAAGCTCAGTGGAGAGGGGCTCCGGTGCGTTCCGTAGGGGATGCCGGAGTCGCTCCCAGTGCTCATTGCATTTGCTGGTCACCGAAGGGGTTTTAGTGGGTGCAAATCCCTGTTATAAAGGTACCCAGGAGGCAGGATATCATTTGAACATTCCCTCTCCCCCAACCCCCCGACATGTATCATCTTTGCCTGAAGTAGTTGAGCTGTGTGCTCATTCATCGCCCTAATATTATTAAAAAAAGACGAGATCTAAACTTCCGTAAATATTCATTAACCTCGAACTCCCTTATCCGATACAAGACGGCCAGATGCGGCTTCAGATCAACGAAGCGGATTAATTAACTAAATAAATTACTACTCTTCACAATTCGTTATGCGATCAATTATTGAATTAGTGCCTCTGTGTTTGCGCAAATGCTTACGGCACTATAAAATATTCGGCGCAGTTGTTAATTACCAGAAGATATCGCCGTGGTCATCACTTGGCCATCGCAGCCTCACTAGATGGAGTGACGACCTATGCAAGTCTGCGGGAAGTCGGTGGATGCAGGTTTCTCAGGATCGTAATCTATCGTAGTGGGCTTAAATGATGATGACTTGGTCCTATCATGACCTACATTAAAGCAATGTCAATAAAAAATTATTTTCTCTGAACGCTCACACAAAAAGGATTTAGAATAAACAGAGTAAAGTACTAAGCTAATTCAAGAGTACGTTTTCATTTCAGAACAATTTCCTCGAAACTATTTCTATATTCTCTTAATAATAACGTCGGCAACGTTTGCCGACTCAACTTTTCAAAGCCGCAAGATCTCCCATTAATTATTTAGTATTACGCTCTAGTACAACCAGTACTACGGCTTTAGGGCGAACGTTGGGCCCAACGTTGGGTAGTGGATTATGTTGGACAGATAAATTTATAATTAAATGCAGTTAAGGAAGTGCGAAAAGTGTTTTATGTTTAGTTACTCATTTTACTTAAAAAAAAATCAATTAAAAAGAAATGGGTAATAAATAATACAATAGATTTAGATATTAAAAATGTCTAATAATTGACTGAATTTTTATTATAATTTTATCGTTATAATAATCAGTTAACAAATTCGAAATCAATAAACAGAAAAGGTTACTTTTAATGCCTTCTTTTCATATAGAATAAGTGGCAAAATATCAAGCAGCTCACTGATGGTAAGTGGTTACCGTCGCCCATGAACATTCGCAACACCAGAGGAGACACAAAAGCCCTGCCGGCCTTTAAAAATAATGTAGGCTCTTTTCTTAAAGGTCCCTAAGTTGTATTGGCTTTCATTGCACCTTTTTTAAAAAAAACAAACTTATCGGTAAATGGATCAAATTATATTAAGACACTTAAGTTGCTACGTTTTACACGTACTTTGTACATCAGTACATATTTGGTAATGATAAAGTTACCGCCCTCTTAGAAGACTTCAGCGGCCAGTGGGACTTAGTTGGCGAATAGTTAGCTAAGTTTTTAGTAGCAGAAAGGAAGAAGATAGGTATATTATATCAGTCAAAGATTTAAAATGTATTTGCTAAATCATATTTTAAATTATTCAAGCAATCAATAGTAACAATTGAAATGTAGTAAAAGGTAAATACAATAACGAACATTTGATCTAACTGTGATCGTAGTCGCTAAGAATCTCACAGTACTGTTCAAAGCTTTGTCCAACGCGGTCACTTTATACGCTTGATTGCGAACTTTACGATATTACATAGACTATGTAATAGATATACCTATCGTATAGTAATGTAATTAAATATTACATTACTATACAATACAATTCCTTATCCCTCAGTATTCAAAGACAAAAGATGAATGTTGCTAATATTGACCTACGGAACTGAGATTTGGCCCTACACTGCTAGCAGTACGAAGCTCGTTTTAAAAGTCATTCAGCGAGCTATGGAGAGGTATCCCCACGTGATCGAATTCGAAACATGACACAAAAGTGGTAGACAGTTTCTAGCTGCAGAATGAATGGGTCAGCTCGACCGGGGCAGGACCAAGCCCTCACAGAATATCAGCATAAAATGTCAACTTAATGCTGCTGTCTTTCGTCTCGTGAGTGCAGGAATCCGGAGACCTATATTATTGGAGACGTGGCGTTCCATCTCAGCCCTCAAGTGTGACAACGCATCTGCATTATGATTCCTTGTCAAGGATGAATATAGATGTCATGGGCCGCAGGAGTCACTTACCATCAGGTGGTGTGCTCGTTTGTTACTGCCGTAATAAAAAAAGACTATAGAACTAACGTAACCGATATAGCTAAGGTACAGTAAGCTGAAGTCGCAACGGGTCATATAAGTGTAGAGTCAATAACAGATGGGGAAGAAAGGTTCTCGAGTGGCAACTGCTTACATCGCAGTGCATGAAGGCCCCCTCCACTGAAAGGAGTAATAACCAATGCAAGACTGCGGGAAATCGATGGATGAATGTGCTTCAAGATCGTCCTTTGCAGCGGCAGTCTGTGAGTTATACGTACATGCCTCGTGCTACCTACTTTTTACATCTCACTAGTTTTATAGCTGACTTATTTAATCGCCACGAAAGATAAATAGGAAAGGTAATGAATGATAATACGTGTATATTTTAGCTATATATACACGTATTTAATAATAATCCATTTGCCATTAAAGAGATTTAAATTTTTGATTGAAAACCAAGTAATCAAATAATCTTACTACACTCTGTCAGAATATTTGTCTGACAAATATGCTTGGATTTAAGCTTTGAGCTCCGGGTTCAATACTGGACAACTCTCGGACATTTTGTTAATTAAAATTTAAAAAAAAGAGCAACTAGTAGAGTTCGCTGCTGTTTCTTCTCGCTAGCAGCTGCCTTCCGAATCGGTGATCATATTAGTTATCGTAATGATTCAAAAGTGTTTTGTATAAACCTACTTGATTAAAGCTTATTTTGATTTTGAGTTATATTTGAATAAGTATTCATTATTTCAGATCATATTTATTTTACTACCATTTAGATGAATATTTATCTTTCACAAAAGATTGCCTCGGGAGACGATCCCGAAATAACTGCATACATAAACCTTTTATGTAGTGAAACTTCTTTAGGCGTTACTTGTAACTTAATTTTTTTCGGACGGAAGTTACGTTTAGTTAATTATGTCATCCAGTTTCGCAGATTCGGCATTCATAAACGTATTTATAGCTGAATAACATTATTTCTTTTCTTCTTGTTATATACCCTTATATATATATATATATATATATATATATATATATTAAAACTATATACTTAAATTTATACACATTGAAGTGAAGCTAAGGATAATTGTTATTAAAATGATAAATAGTTTATGGTCAACTGTCTGGTTACTTAATTTTAAGAAAGAGATTAAACATAAAAGGATACTGAATATATAAATCATATAAATAGAACACTTATCCAAAGATGGCATATCACAATCAATACTCAAACGCAATAAAATAAAATATTATATATATACAAAAAATAAGAATACAGCGCGACTTTAGTTGGATAAAATAAACGAACGATTGAATGACCAAGCGACACTGCGAGTTGACTTAATAATAAATTGACAATACGGCTTAAATTCCCGTTTCAATTATTGTCTGAACTGTCTAGTGTCCGTTGAGACTAAAGCTTCGGAATTGCAAGCGACATCGACCCCAACCGACCGCTCCTGTATCTCTAAGGCACTAATTCATTTCCCCTCTTCAAATTACACATAGACCGATCCGATAGTAAATAACTCGCTTTTCTAATTAAATGTTTTGAAAGTGATTTTTTCTGTATTTAATTAGTTAAGGTGTTTAAAAAATAGGGATAGACACCCTATTTTTTGACATTTTGATAACACATTTTTAATTCTCTTGATAATTATAATAATTTTATAGTGTAGTGATAAAATGCACAAAGGGAAGAATTGAACGGGATAGAAATGACAGATGACAAAAAAAATAGGGGCAGTTCAAGAATACCCAGTTTAACAACAAACAAGTCACATAATGATGCTTTAAGAGATGTACATTGTTTAAGGGAAATTTCCTACGCATTCCTTCTGCCTATCGACGTCGTTAGTACCGTTCACACCATTACGTCCTTTGTTAATTATGAAATTAAATTCCAGCCGGTGGGGGACAACTTATGTATCCCCACGACTTTTCTTATTATAATTAAAATATTTTTCCATTTGCAAGCGATATGAGATTTAATTAAAATTCGCAATCCAGTCCTATGTTAGTTGGACCAGCTCTATGTTACGTAACGGATAAATACGGCTGTGTTTCGTATGGTGAAAACGAAAATCTCACTTAAGATAACCGGTATCGTAATATCATTCTTTAGTTCTCAAGGATTAACAGCGGTAGAGCTACACTGCAGTTTGTTTCTAGCTGCAGAACTCGACCAGGGTAGGACCACACTCACAGAAAACCCTCGTAAAATAGCAGCATAATGCTACTGTGTTTAGTCTGGTGAGTGTAGGGGATCCGGAGACCTGTACTACTGGTAGCCATTCCATCTCAGTCCTCAAGGGTAACAACTCATCTGCATTATGATTTTTTTCAAGGATTAATGTAGACGTCATGGGCCTCAGGAATCACTGGTCATCAAGTGAACTGTGTGCTCGTCTGAAGCAGACATACCACTGCAAAACCTCAAAATATTATGAGCACCTTCCCAAAAACTGTACCAAACATAAATAATTAAGTGACGGTAGTTAGGCTTAACTATGACATCACGACGTCAAACACCTTAGTCTCCCCGTGAGTATTTTAGCACTAGGTGACGTCGCGATATAAAATAAAAAAATAAACGCCATAAAATCCGTAAAGCATAGTTTTATTGAATGTTCAAAACGGTTAATCAGCGAAATTCTTCCAAAAAGGGTACAATTTGGCGGATGCTTTATTGAATAGTGCTATTTCCTGCAGCTGAAATAAACTGAATAAGTAAAAGTACTTTCCTCTCTATGTATTATTTATGCAGCTCAAGGACCGTTATTTATTGTCAGAGTTTAATATAAAAGGAGTGATCCTTGCCCGATTGCTGCCGGATGAATGAACTACATCATGGCTCCTTACTGTAAAAAGTAAACTTCTCGAGATTAACTCACACACATAGACATACATTGCATTCCTTGCGACTTGAAAGTATATTAATTGGTTAAAAAAAAGATATAAATACAGGCTTAGGTTAAACTTTTCATTATATTCAAGCGGTGATTTGTATTTGTTTTGAGATTATAAAATCTTCGCAGTATTCCATTTTTCCCCGATTGCCCCTCCTAAGTACAGTCGGACGCGCTCTGTATAAACACAGCGATGGTGCAATATTAACCACGAGGCTTAATCGCGGGTGGAAGGGAATTAGCGAGGGTGAGGGAGATCGAGGTGAAATGCAGCACTCGCTGCTACGTTTGCTTTGTAAAAAGCCGCTATGTAACACTTTCCTTGTTTACCTACATTTTATTAAAAAATACTAATAATAAAATACTTTAAAAATGTTCCAAATATATTCATAACAATTATTGTTAACTAAAAAAACTTAAAAGAGCAACTTAAAGTTAAATTTTTTGTTAAAAGCAAAATTACGCAAATAAAAGAAATTTTAGGAATAATGCAAATAAAATATTATTTGCAATGTATTATTTTTAATTTGTATATTTTATTTTATCTATTCTTAGTCTTTTCTTATTATTGCTTATTGTTTTTATTTGTTTTTTGTTTGTATTACAATACCACACACATTGGGTTTACTGGTAGAAAATTACTTTGGCATTAAATGAACCGCCATTTGTGAACCTTTTGTTAAGTTTAATGCAATAAAGATTAAATAGATAAAAAGATAAAATGAAATATTGTTTTCTAAAAAAATATTTACGTACAGACTATTTTTTTAGATTAACTATGTAATATACGCTAAATGTTGCACTCACTAACTAGTCTGACCATAAATACTGTTACATAAAAAATTTCTTTTTTTCAACTTTTTAATTATTTTGAATTTTGAACACGTACATTATTTTAATTCTTTCGATTTGGCGCCATTTCACATATTTTTTGTGTTCATTATCAAATTACAATATGGAATGGGGTGTTAAAGAAAATAGAGATTGCAGTGATTGCCTTACACAAAGTGTTTATGGAGCCGTCAGTCATATTCCAGACACTTCAAAAGCTTGGTATCAGACGTATGTTCGTATATCGTACTATCAATAGTTACAACAACACTTCCTCTGTCGAAGACCAGAAAAGATCGGGGCGGCCGCGAGCTGTTAGAACTACAAAGGTTGTGCTAATGCTGTTAAAGTGAAGCAGAATTCGTCGAAACCCCATTAGGAAGCAAAAATCTTATCGCGAGAAATGAAGATTCCCGCGTAGGACTCTATCGCGTATTATAAAACAAGACCTGAAGCTCAGCACTTATCGTCGATATACAGGGCATGCCCTAAATCAATCTTTACAATAAAAGAGAGTGGATCGATCAAAACGCCTTCAGTCGCGATACGCAGGTGAAAGGCACAGAAATATCCTCTTTACCGATGAATAAATTTTCACGATTGAAGAACACTACAATAAGCAAAATGATAAAGTATACGCACACAGTTCTAAGGAAACTGCTCAAGTGGTCGGAAAAGTACAACGTGGATATCATCCTGTGTCAGTGATGGTTTGGTGGGGCGTGACTTATCAAGGAGTCACAAAACTACATTTTTGTGAAAAAGGAGTGAAAACTTCAGCCAAAGTGTATCAAGATACAGTCTTGGATCATGTGAAACCTCACAGCAATACACTTTTAAAAATATACCGTGGACTTTCCAGCAGGACTCTGCATCTGATCATAAGGCACGAACGACCCAAGCCTAGCTTGAAACCAACGTTCCAGACTTTATAAGAGCTTAAGACTGGCCCTCATCTAGCCCAGACCTCAACCTTTTAGACTTCAAATTATGGTCAGTCTTAGAGGACATGGCCCGCTCTAAACGACACGGAGACATTGAGTCTCTTAAAAAATCTTTGGAGCAAGCAGTGGCGAAATTTCCCTTGGAAACAGTGCGTAAATCATGGAATCTATGGAGATTCGTGACCAAACAGATTAAAGCCCTGTATAAAAGCCAAATACCCACCCATTTCGAATAGAATATTTTTTATTATTTTTGCTGAGACTAATAAATATGTAGGTATAAATTTTATTAATATTACATTTCTTCATTAAAAATAATGCATTTTAATTTGTAACAGAACTTATGGTCGGACTAGGTATATATAAGATACTTTAAATTTTAGTTTTTTACATTTTTGTTAACTACGCGGGTAAACGTCCAATATATTTTAAAGGAACTTTACTTACATACACCAATTAAGGGACAAACACAAATAGCTTTCAAAGGAGTTATATAGCTAAGTGTAATGCGCTAGAGCGGCGCGGTTGGTAGCAAAATGAGTAAAGTTTACGCCATCATTATTGGCGCTGCCTGACAAAGGGCAGCCGCTGTCTTTGTCAACGCGCAATTACCCCGCCGCGGAGAACAGATAAATATTACCGCCCCGATTGTCTGCCGTAGCGCTTTGAAAATCTAAAATTGTTATAAGAAAATGACGCAGTTGCTACGAGTTAACTCCTTTGGGTCGCTAAACTTGCTCGTAGAGGCGTAGCAATCTCGTAGTTTAATGTGTAGCTCTTTTTCGATTATTATGATTGTTTTGCCATGATAAGAATTATGTCTGTATAATAACTAATCGAAATAATCTATTTTAGCACAGCATCCCTGTATTTAGAATTTCAGCTTACATTTTTTGCCGGCATCGGGAATAGAACCAGCACAGTGATGTGAAAAAACAAGCGTTCAGACACTGCGGCTCACTGAGTCACTGCTATATTTTGTAATACTGCATTTTAATTACAAAGTCTACTATAACTTAAAGTTAGCGCGCTGACGAAGTCGTGAACGAGCCATCGTCTACAATTTTCGTAGCCGCAAATTGCACATCTTTGACCGCGTCCGAAGCACAAGCGGAAATGGACGAAGTCGCTTCGTTAGAGGTCAGATTGAGACCATTGTAGTCGACGCTTAATGGCCGTTGGACAATGGCCGATGACGTGACGTAATTGTGCCTAAATAGTAGTAGTTAAAGCGCTTGCGAGCGCTGAAATCCGCTTGATTTTAATTGCGCTAACGTAGAGCGTTTGCATGCAGCTTAATTTTTTAATCGACTTCCGGGAGCACTCGGTTTAATGGATTCGAATCATTGTTTCTGTAACGATGTCGTTGTTCGTGATCAAGTGCGCGATTCTGCCGCACCCCGGTCAGATCCGGTCTTGATGTAACGTTTTTAAAAAAATATATGTATTCTTAATTGAATTTGCTAGAATTATACAAATACATATATAAATACAAATATTTATTGGAAATAGTTATAAATAACTACGATTGATATTACAAATAAAAGTTAAAATATTCGGTAGTAATATCTGTTAAAGTTATTTTTTAGAGAAGCAACCAATGGTTATTTTTATAAAAGGCAATCTAATTTAATTTTATGAAATGTCACCTGGACATTACAGTTCGCAAATTTTACTCATTCAATTCCAGCCTGATGTATCAATTAATACCAATGACTATACAGTACACATATTAGAATCGAACCCCAAACCTGCAGGTTAGTAAGTAATTCCGTTATAAAAGATTTTGAGGGATTATCATTGTTAATTACTTTAAATTGTATGAACTGATAGAAATTTATGTTTTTTTTTCTAGCATATCCATTAACCAATCAAACTAAGCTTAAATATTTTGTGCTATGGATAGAATTTCAACCTACAGCCTTAAGTTTCGCAGACCTGTACTTTAAACCATTAGACTATTGAAGCGATTGTAAAAGAGTGATTCTAAATTTGAGATTTATGCACGAATCGCATTAATTAAATCGTAAAGAAACCATTATCAAACATAATCCTTATCATTTAAGTATTCACATTAAAACGGTTTACCGGGCGATTACTGCGCCACAAATGGCCACTTCGCCTGCAAGTGACGATTTAATTTCATTGACGAGCAAGTGACGCCATCAGAGTGGATTTAATACAGATTATACTGGCGTAACATATTATATGTAATATATACTACTCAAAACAAAATAGGGCCCTATTGTACCATGTTTTATAAATGAATTTTACAGATTATTTTTCTTTTTTCAGTTTTTATGATTAGGAATGAATAAATAAAGGTTTTTGAAAGTGTGTGAACATTAACAAGAGTAAGTTTTGCCAATTTTATGGAATTTAGTCAAAATTTTTAGGAAAGTTTACAGAAATTATTGATTTAAGTAAAGTTTGATTTTCCCATAAATATTCAATGGCGTTAAGATCGTGACTCATTGCCGGCCACGGTAAAACCGTAATATTGGCTTCAGAGAGAGCTTTCCGGGTTGTTCGCGCTGTATGTGGGCGAGCATTGTCTTGCATAAACACGAAGTTTTCACCCACTCTTTGTGGAAATGGGATGACATAGAGCCGAATTATTCGATCGACATACCAGGCAGTTATGGAGCCTTCTTTCAGAATCACCAGCTCAGTTTTACCGAGCAAGCTTATTCCAGCCCACACCATAACATTTGGACCTCCAAAACGATCCATTCCATTGTATGCAAGGTTCTGAAAAACGTTCTCTTTCTCTTCTCCACACACACACTCGACGATCGTTGCTGAAAAACTTCACTTTACTTTCTTCCGTAAAGAGTACATTTCTCCAGTTGTCCATTGTCCACTCCGAATGCGAGCAAACCTCAAACGTGCTGCACGATGAACTCTTATCAATTTTAGACGAATAACACGAGATCTGGAACGTTGTCCGTCTTCATGGAGCCGATTTCGAATGGTTTGATCACTAATTCGTGTGCCAGTCGATTGCCGCAGTCGATTTTGTAAGACGCGGATGGGAATCGTACGCTCTCGTCGTGCAGTCAATCTGATATACCGGTCTTCCTGGACGGTTGTAGCTCGCGCTCTTCCTGATCCAGATCTCCTCGCGACACTACCTGTCTCTAGAAAGCGATCCCACGCGTTTCGAATAGCTCGTCGCAACACACCAAGACGTCTTGCCACTGATCTCTGAGATTCTCCCGCCTGAAGCATAAACACTGCTATTGTTGCTGCTATGTAAACGCGTTTTCAAAACCCTTTGAACGCTATTGATAGAGATGTTTCAGTGTTTTTAAAGATTTTTTTTACTCTTTTGTGTTGACAATAATCAATAAAATAAAAAAATGTCCATGTTATATGTATGTATGTTATATGAACTTGTATAATATAGGGTCAAAATTGAATGATTGATTGATTAATGTACTCGTTTGTAAAAAAAATAATACTGGTATGTAAAATACCAAACAACTCTATTGTAATAAATAAAAATGATACACCGTCTTACTAGCGCATACAAAGTCCGTAATTGAAACTATAAAATACAAGGCTGCAATTCGCGTAGCGCGATATTTGCGAGGTGGTATTGCCAAATGAAAAAAACATCAACTATGAAAACTTATTTTTAAACTTCACGGGTTCTCTGTGACTTACTTGCTGTGCTATTCTCAATTAGAGTCGTTTTAGCTCCCACGATATTTTTTTAAATTTATACGTTGTTTTTTTTATCCCGATAGAAACTCGAAAGAGCTTTCGATGTTCAGCCTGTGTTTATTGTGGCCAATTTATACGTTTTTTTTATATTTCTTTTATTTATTCACTAATTAAATAGTCATCAAATGAGAACTAGTGTTTATTGTACCAAATGAATAATATTGAAATAAATTACAAAAAGAAAATGCCGTTATTGCGTTACAAAGACTTTCTAAAACATTGGTAATAAATTTAAAATAATATTATAGGGAAATTGGGTGTGAAATTCTGTCAGATATACCGTTTAATTTCTATTCATAAAAATACAGGGCAAAGCCGTTTAAAAATGATAGGTTTAATCGTCAAAATTTCCCAAAAGCCCTGTGGGGTTAAAAAAATAATTTGAGACAATTTCAACAAAGCCACAATTTCACGGGCGCGTTGGCGCGAACCCGCGACTGTTAGAATTTAATAGAACTTCAAAAGGGCTGCTGATTCCGCCACAATTCTATCAGCTTAGCGCGATATCCCGGGCATTACGCGTATAAAATGCGGTTATCACGAACCTCCGCGTGTGGGGTGGACTACAAAGGGAGGATAGGGGAATCATTGCAGGCCCGCTACTATAAAACCCTAGTCGGACTATTGCTTAAACAAGATATCCTATTTTGTAGTACATTGGTTGTTTGCTTACTTTAAAAAACAAAAACTCTATTCGGAAAGCGTAATGTAAAACGTTTGTAACGAAAAGTCTATTTCTTATACATGCAAGTATTATATGAACTGAAAAACGCCCCTCTGTCGTCTGTATTGAGTTCTTAAACGATACTTGTCGAAATGTTTTAAAAAAAGGCTGCATTTTTCCAGTCAACGCAGTTAAGGACACATGCTTATACTAGTTTGGCAGTTGCACGGAAATAAAATATCATTCTCCCACGACAACAAAGTTACTTTTGTTATTTTCGATTCGTAAGTACAGTCGCACACTTGAGGGGGACGATTTTGTTTCTAAAAAAATCCATTATTGTGCATTTGAAAAGTAATCAGTGTTCCGGACACTTGCTTTTAATTTCACAGTACACAAGCAAAGTAAGTTCGATCCCCGGATCCGGCTGCGATGAAACTGTTAATTGAAATTTTAAGTACTTATTTACTGCCTGATAGACGGGAAAGTACGACATCGCATAGAATATGTCTACAAGAAAAAATACTGTACAGATACTTTAAGACCGCCAATCCGCAAGCGAGCTGTCTGGTAGTATAAACTTTAATACCCTCTCTAAAGAGGAGATCATGCCCAGCAACCGAGCTGTTCTTTACTTTTTTAATAGTACAAGATCTTACTATTAGCATATTCGAGCGATTTATTAAATTTAAACTATATAAATTATTATTTTAGAGTCTAACATAGACGATAATAATAATAACATTTTATTGGGGGTTTCTAGGATCCAAATCTCAAAACGAAACAGTAAAATTAAAAATATAGACAGTAAATATAACAATAAAAGCTACATAACACGTATAAACGTTTGACTTATCATATTAGTATGTAGATCTAATAATCATAAGAAGATGTCATAGATAATAAGATGTCATAGATAAGACTGATAACCCTACATCTGTATTTTTGTATATTTTATTTCACACAGTCGAATGGCGGAATGCAACCTACGTTACCTTAAGTTTCGCAGAAGCATTCGTACCCTAAACCGTTAGGCTATTGACGCTTTTATAATTAACATCTGTTATTTTAATATCTAGTGGGTGTGTCTAAAATAAATAAATAAGTCCATCTCTTCCTTCATCTTTAGTCCGCGGAAGAGACAGGCTGGAGCTTGTATCTACCTGAAGCTTAAATCGATCGGCTCAGAATAGCAGGATAACGCTGTTGTGTTTCGTCTGGTGAGGTGTAGGAATCCGGTGACCTTTATTACTGGCGACGAGCTATTCTATCTTAGTCTTAGGGAGTGACAACCCATCTGCACTATGATTCCTCATCGAGAATGAATGTGGATGTCATGGGAGGCAGGATCACTTACTATCAGGTGAACTGATGTGCTCGTTTAATTTAATCAATACAAAAAAATCAGTTTATCGCTAGTCAAAAGCCATCCCCGTAGGTTGCCATGAAGCAGTATCCTCCACTCGTAAACTTGTAAATGTATTACGATGTAGGTCGATGGTCATAATTAGACGGAGAGTAGATATGTCCTATGTCCTTCTCATCGTACTGATATCATTCACTCATCATTCTTTGTTCAATCTATTCTCCTGTGGAATGCGCTACCTTCCCAAATCAGAATGGCTAAAAGTCGCTTAGAGTTTAAACGAAAAATTCGAAAGCATTTGTTGGAAGTAGTGTCAGCAGATTCACTACATCGATAATAATTATGTATATATTTATATATATATTCACTTTTAGATATGTTTGTATTTATAATATGTATATTTTTTTGTTTTATAGTTAATGTAACTGTGTATAAATATCTATTATTTTACTTAGTATTATAAATTCCTAAGATAATATATAATGATATGTATATATAATTGTATAAGCATTTAGATGTACCGTATGTCTCTTTTTTCTTTATTATTATTCTTCTGTCCCTACCTTGATTTCTCTGAACCCCCCAAGGTTGACTGGTAGATAATGCCTTAGGCATTAAGTCCGCCTTTGTGCATATGTTAGTTGTACAAAAGTTTATAAATAAATAAATATTTACTAGCTCGTATCATAATTACGTAAATCACAATATACCTTCAACTTCTGCATATTAATAAAGCTCGAATCTAAGGCTACATTTTAATTAAATCAGAAGTCCAAAAAATGAATATGTTATTTTATATCGCGCGAACTAATGAAGGCCCTTAATTAAAAAAGCTCCGAGTACGTCTTACAATTTCATCCAGACTAATTTACAATCCATAGAGAGATCAAGGCGAGGATTATATCGGATTAACGACCGTTGACCTTTTTAATAAGTATACGTAGCTTTAATTGTATTAATAAAAGCTAACAAATATAATAATTTATGATTTCCTTCTAATATAAATAATATGAAATAGACAGTAATTATTTTTTTACAACATGAGGTAAATGAGCACACTCACGCACACAGTTCATCTGGTGGATGGTAGCTGGTGACTGCGGCCATGAGATCTAGACCCCTCCTCAAGATTCAAGATGCGAGAGATGTTGCATGATCTATGCATTTTTTACCGAATTTACCATGGGAAGTGTTCTGAGGGCTTGTTCGGATTAATTTCTACCGTTGATTTTAAACTTACATAATGGCAGAATTAAAAATTTCCTGCCATACACAACTACTCATTTTTAGTGGAATCGGGAGACCTCGACGGTATTTCCGATTTTATACGACTTAGACCTTCAAGAAAAGAGCCTACACCTTTATTAAAGGCTGGCAGCGCATTTTCGACTCCTCTGGTGTTGCGGTTGTCCACGGGCAGCGGTGACCACTTACCTGAGCTACTGACTCGGTTGCCACATATTCTATAAAACATAAAGAAAGTACTACAAAACTATTGGCAATTGGAATATTATTAGAAATTATCATTAAAAAAATGATTAATAACAAAAACAACCTATCACTGTATTATCACGTGTTCATCAAACAAATATTAAAACCGTTAACATTTAAGTAACCTTTCGTGACCTTTTAAGTTCTTAGCAATCTAAACATTGGCCCCAGCACACATCCGAAGGTCAGGAGGCGTAACAGGCACACAAATATTGATCGATCGCTCGCAGAGACACGTCGTGTGTCCAAACAGCGCGGAGTGTGGCCCGGCAATCGAACCGCCACCTCGGATCGCCTTACGTTGACCGAGTGCTTCCTCAAGTACTTGTTCAAACATGCCACTGTTCGAGCTTTTTATTGGGTACATTTTTTATTCATGGGAAAATATTCGTCGTTAAATGTTCGATTGTAAATATTACTATTTACTTTGTGACAGATTTCCATCAGACGGAAAGGATAGATTTTTTTTTGTAATATTAAGGGTTACAAACGAGCACATAGTTCGTCAGATAATACAGAGGACTGACATAAAATCCATCGTCTCCTGTATGTCTCTGGATACTAAACTATATCAGGTTATATAGTGCTTTGAAGCTCTGGGTATAAAGCTCTGAATACTGTAATAAGATCGTACTTTTTTTTAATTCTTATTATTTTATATATTTATTCCTTAATGTACATGACCTACATAGTACACTAAAGTTAGATTGTTAAACTTGATCTGTATGCAACTGACAGAGGCGAGGTTCGACCCTTTCGGGCACCCTCAAGTCAGTCGCTTTTGCGCGCAGTGTACAAGCAGAGGCTCCCTCTCGAACACTTGCGTTGGTTACTGGTTACTTATAAAAAAGGTTTAGTCTGAGTGCCCTACGCGCTCGGCCACCTTTCAACCCGGTTACGCTGTGAAAGCCCTCGGGCTAACGGTGCCCGTCAGCCATAAATTTATTTAGGACCTCCTATAAAAATAACTTTTAATTTCTAAATACAGAAATAACTTTTGCATAAATTTATTTACTCACTATCTAAATCCTTACCTTTTAATAATATATATATATATATATATATATATATATATATATATATATATATATATATAAGATAAGTAGATAAGTAGCGTTATCATTTGACACCTACCGCAATACGAAACAACAGCAGCGTTATATATAATACATATATATTTAACGAGCCGTCTCATGCATGCTAGTAAAAGAAACGAGTTACAGCGTGGATCAACCATTGGAAAAAAGATTATGTCTTAAGTAATCACAAAAATAAGGACATTAATTTTGCCATATATTTAAAAACATAAATACAGTTGTAATATATACTCAAGGATGACAAATAATTTCTCTATTGTATAAATATATACTTTAGTACTACGATTTTTTTTGTTTAAAAATAATGCGCGCGGTGCTATTACTAAAATTCCGGTTAACCACTCCAACTAAATGATTCAAGTTAAGTTGGAGAATCATATTTTTATACTTTATAAAAAAAATCTACAGAAATAAAATAATTTAAAAATTAATCCAGATCATCGTTAAACTTAAAAAGTAAATCTTAGTTCGCATAATCGAAGTTATACGTACATAAGTTACGTTTTTAAATAGTTAGCGCAGTACTAAAACGCGGATGGTAGCAGAGGTTCGCGTCCCCGAGACGTCTTAAATCCAATCACCGCCGCCGAGAGCCGGCGTCGGACCCTGATTGCTGCTGACACTTTATTACCTCAGCCGACTCAGTTTTCCCTTGCCCGGGCTAATGCCGCCAAACATCCCAGATATCCCGGACATTTACATATCGATTTTTTTTTAATACAATGAGTAACAAACGAGCACATAGTTCACCTGAAGAATGGTAAGTGATTCCTGCGGCCCATGACATCTACATTCATCCTTGACAAGTAATCATAATGCAGATGCGTTGTCACACTTATGGACTGAGATGGAATGCCTCGTCACCAGTAATACAGGTCTCTGGATCCCTGCACCAGACGAAACACAGCAGCATATGCTATTTTACGCTGGTATATTGTGACCTTTGTAAATACCCCCTTTTGGTATGGAAGTATCTTGAAAATAATACCTCAAGAGCCTGAAAATATTCAGACTAGGAGAAGTGAACTATTGTTATGGACATTCCATTGGCGGCGGTATTCAATTACCATCAGGTGAGTTGCTTATTATATAAAATAGAAAAAAAATGAAATTTAAAGTCGTCTATAGTTCAAGTGATCGTAAGTGAAGATTTAGTCCCATAAAACATCCATTCTCAACAAAATTTAAGATGCACATTCGTTGAATATCCCGTTACCAATAACGGGGTTTCTTAATTCCCGCGAATCAACATTCCCCGATTTTTCTACGCCGGTATTCTGAGAGAAATGTGGATTTATAATTGACTTGTTTTTTTTTATTTAAAATTAATTTTATTTTTATAATAAAAAATAATCAGTCAAACAGTACGATCCCTTTCTACCTCGTTGTCACCCTAGTCCAAACCAGGAGGATTTACGTGATAAGTATTTTTATTTGTCTCCACGATCGGTGGAAGGATTTACTTACAACGGTAACACAATCTGTGTGCTTTTATGGCACCTGTCACGTCTACCGCCTTGTACGTTTTTGTTTTCCGACATCACGCGCGTTTACGGTAAAACCCAGTTTTGGTTCAGGTTTCGTTATATCGAATTGGATAAAAGGTCCCCGGACTATTTTACGAAAGAATTATAATTCGCTCGTAATTTACGAGCTTTTTTTATTACGAATGAAAATATGCACATATCAAAACGCTTGTAACTAAGTGCGGTACGCGCTTTTTTATGGTTAATAATAACTACGGGCCCATAAACAGCCACATCTAGCTTCAACAAAAACTTAAGATGCACTTGGGTTTTTGTCCCTTAGGTCTGAGAAGAACTACGAGATCCTTCTCAGACCTACCCGTGACGGGGTATCCAAATACTCTACCAATTACTGGATATCCGAATCCCTACACTCGGCAGACGAAATAGCAGTATTACGCTAGGATTCTGTGGGGAAGTGATACTTCCTCGATCGACCTGAACCATCCACGTTACAACTACCAACTTGCTGAAGCGTATACTTCGGTGCTGCTTTTGCATAAGTTATTCCCATTACACTATTTCAAAAGATAAATAAAAAGTGTTATTAATTGAATAATTATTCCAGTAGAGCGTCGTTTCTCACCCTGAGGTTTTAGGTCGTTTATTATTAAAGGTCGCGATCTGTACAATAAATAAGAGCTGTATACAAAAGATTTTCGTTTATTAAAAGAATAATTTTTAATATATAGATTTTTGAAATTTAATATTACCACGTAATAACAAAACTGTAGTTAAAAGTACAGTAATTAAAAAATAATCTTACAGCTTTCTTTGTGTAAATAAACTATTAATTAAAATGTTATAATAATTTTATATTGAGGGGGATCGCAATCTGTCCGATAAATAGGACCTGCATACAAAAGATTCGTTTATAAAAGGAATGAATTTTAATGTGGTTATATAAAATTTAATATTATACCACGTAATAAATACATAAGTAAATAAATTTACTGCTTTCTTTGTGTAAATAAGCTATTCATTATATAGTGATGAGGTCGCAAAGCTTTTTACTTACAGTAACATTGTCCTGGGTCGCGACATAAAAATGGTTGGGAAACAATGCTCTAGACTAGAGCGCGAAGGCTAAAGTTTGTGACCATACCTCAGATCGACCCTTACATTACATCAGCTTCGACAAATCAAATCCTCGCAAAGGAATACCGATTTTTACCAAGATGAATTTTAGAGTTTATTGAAATTTAAAAATGTACCCTAATTTCTAGAGAAGATATCTGAATGCTACCATCGGCTTGGGATCCTGTGATTAATAAAAATAAATCCCAAAAAAGACATACCACTCCAAGCACTCGAAACATTGAGAATTTCAAAAAAATAAACGATCCGTAAAATTTAATTATATTCAATGTGCATTGTCCGTATGAAAATAATAAATAATTAAGTGATATATATATTGCTATAAATTTCACCTATTTCCTTGCACTGAGATCCAATTTATCAAACTTCGAAAAAACGGATACTAACACAAAGATGTACACGAGAATACCATCAGGGCGTTGTTCGCACCTCCGCATTTTTACTTTTTCATAAATTTCCGCTGAGATCAATATTTTATATTCGCACCCGCGAGGCGAACGGGGCTTTTTGCAAGTTCGCGTTCCTCCCTATCTTTATTTATTGGGTTGCGACCCTCTCGAGGTCTTGCTTCAATCTATACTTTGCTCTAATATCTGTTGCCGCTGCCTGTAGCATGGGGTACGCATTTTTATTTATTTACAAGAAATATCATAATCATTTTATCTAACCGTTACCTTTTTTTTTAAACTACTAAAAATAATTGCATAATCCGGATCTATAATTTCTATATAAATAAATCTGATGCACATGCATGGAATCCAATAATATATTATTATTTTTTTAAAACCAACTAAAGGTATCAAGTATTAATTGAGTTAATTATATTCTTTGTGTGTTATTCATTTGTAACTCTGGTTGGTCAATAAAATTAATAAAATAAAAATATAATATTTTAATTATATATTATTATTTTATTATTCTGCCATGGACTACTAGAATTTTATTTAAATGTTACTATCATTACTACATAAGGTGACCACTTGTAATTATAAACTAGATAGTTTAACAACGCACTATCTAGAAAAATAGAAATTGTAAATAAATTGTATATTTTTCAACCCTTTTAAAAAAAAAATTATTTGGTGGGTGATTATACGGAGGTGATAACGCTTGGGCCATCATCATTAATCATCAGTTGAAATGTGTGCTCGATTGTCACCCGTAACATTATAAATAAACAAACAAACAAAAAACCTATACATATGTAACGTGTTTTTGTTTAACTAGATTATCTTGTATTACATTATTTATAACCACAAGTCTTACGAAAAAACTGATAAGAAGCATCAATCTTTTTATTAATTAGAAGCTTTATTCAAAAACAAGGGATACCTTTTTTCTAAAAAATGACAATACGATACTCGAAATAATCGTCCACTTTCGAAACCCAACACTGAGATTCAATATAAAATGACGCAGCAAATTTATTTGCCCGGGACACGTCCATAAACTACGGATCGGAACACCTATCCTGGCCGGGTGACAAATCCTCGGGCCGGGGTCTAGATAGTTGGATGTCCATACGCATTATCAGTTGTCATTGGATATAATTTATTTGCCGGAGTAAATAGGATTACTGGCGGGCAGGCTCTCTAAGGGTCATTTTTTGCGGACAATGCGAGGGCGAGTGAGGCTTTTTCAACTACGAACCCGACCTATGTGCCGTATTGATTCGGTTCTTTCAATATTTGCGTGGGGAAAATAAATGTTCTTTATATTTCATTGGACACCGTTGATCTTATTTTCCTTAGATAATAATGCTGAAGTTTCATATGTTGCTTAGTGTCATTTATTTATCATATCTAATATTAAAATTAATAACATGTGATATATTAAAAATAATATTAGTAATGTGATGGAACCATGCTGTAACTATAAAATGTAGTAATCGATCGGCTTAACAATTTCACAATTTAATTGAATACTTTACAATCTCTATCGCCTTTGGTCAGTTCTTCACGGATGAAACAACTGTATCAATAAGTATGTATATCACGTAGATCAAATTTTCAACATCATCATCACAGACTATCAATAATAAACTGCTGTACTGCTCGTTGTAGTTGCTCCACCGTCTCACATCGATTTCCCACAAACTTGTATATATTGTTACGATCTTCTGAGGAACCTTTCTTCCCCATTGGTTATCGATTTACAGAACCGGTCTATTGCCACCTCATTTTACATTAATGTAAATAAAACGAAATAAATCCTCATCCAAATTATACATCCAATCCAATCCAATCACTTATGCGTCATAAACGATACAAAACAGCCAATGCAAATCCGTGAAGTCGGGGCGCTTATCGAAAAATTTGCAACTGGATTTCCGAGCGGGGGTCCCCGGAGACTCGCGCGAAATTTCCGTCCGTCTTAATAAGAAATGGTCCATTTTTTTATTACACACCGAGGCGACTATAACTTAGATATTTGTTTAGCCACTGGATTAAAGGAAACATCGAGTGTTTTTTTAATTGTGTCCACTCCAAAGCGTCCAAGATTTTAGTGGTGGTATTGAATAATGATTTATTTTTCCTATGTTCTGTCCTTAATTTTTCTTTATCATAGATTTATTATATCAATGCAAACTTTTTTTATCAATTTCTGAAACTCTTGTAAATTTATGCATTTATATTTTTTTGGTTTTATTCATATTTATAAGCTCGCTTTTAAAAGGCTGGTACGGGAAGACTATTATACTAAGGGAGAGACGTCTGATTATGTACTGCTATTTATATGTAAATATATTTATATGGTAGTGTATATTTATGTGTAGGTATATATATATATTAAATTTTAAGTTTTAAGTCCTTCCACGCCACGGGTTTACTGGTTGAGAATGCCTTACGGCATTAAGTCCGCCCCTTTGTATCCCTTTTTGTAAGGTGTGCCCAATTAAATGTAATAAATAAAAAATATATATATTTAGGTCCGAGTAAGCCAGACGTGAAGATAGAAGTATGAAGGTCTTTTACTTCTATCCGTACTGTTTATTTCGCATTTCGTATGTTGTAACCAAAGACCAGATTGCTATTAACAACACACATCTTTAACTGTGCAAACACACAAACACATCTTAGTCGGCCCATAAACAGTCTCATGGATGAGGATGTTTATGGGCCGCAGGCGATAGGCCATCAGGTGAACTGTGTCGGCACACAGATTTGTTTTTAATATAATAGATGCTATGGAACATACATATGCAGTTTCGTAGTTGTATTTGAAATATTTATTTATTTATTTATTATTTATTGCACACCTTAAAATAAATAAGGGATTACAATGGACGGATTCAACCATTGATGGTAGAGAAATATTTACCCAGGTGAATAAGCATTATTAGGGAATTTAATTCACATTTCACACTCGGAATATCAACAGACATAGCTTGTGATAAGCAAGCTGGATTAAGCTGCATTTATCGCTTAAATTTAGATCTCTATCTCTAGTTCTGTTAGTTATTCGGGAAATCTAACGTATGGTACTAAAAATAACTGTGCTGTTGTGTGCATGTTAATCCAGCCATTCTATTCCAAACTACTTAAGGCGTTCACTTTAAATTCCATTTATCTATGCAACGGTATATGAGTTTAAAATAAGCTAGTGATGAGAAGTGGAACAGTATTCTTCATAGTGATAGAGCCACGCTGCCATCTAGTTTTAAAATACAAACGGAAAATAGCAGCACAATTCTGCTGTGTTTCATAAGACGAGGGAACTTGCAGGCAACGAGGGAAGCATTCCATCTCTGTCCTCTAGGGTAACAGACGCATCTTAAATCATTGTTTAAATAGATCATGGACCGCAGGTGAACTGTGTGCTCATTTGCCGCCTAATATTTAAAAAAAAAGCAAAGAATATAATGATCTTTTATAATGGACTGAGAGAGAATGAAAATATGAATGTGCCATCCTTCTTTTCTTGGATAAACGGAGTCAATAGAGGAACTTGAGGATTTATTTTGATTTAGTTTGACTAACAGTCCGCCGTTACAAGGTAATATAGTTCATATTTAACCATTTAAATGTTGTTCACCGTAACGTAGCTTAAGCCGTAACTCAATAGGTATTAGATCCTCTGCACGGTAACACGAGGTACTTGTATTTATTGACAAATGAAAATAGTTCACCTGGCAGATAGTTATCACAGCGGCCCTGACGCCCGCTTTCATTCTTGATTAGGTATATATGCGGGAACTCAGGAGTGATTTCTGAATACTAAGATGGATTAACTTCCTTTCCCCTTTTACATAACATAACTCTCTACCGTGTAATTATATATCCCAACATACATAGCAAGACCCATACCTCTTCTGTGGAGAGCATCTTGCAGCATATCATCGTGGCTCTAATACGGATTACAACAGACGAGTTCAGATTAATAGTAGAACCATGTAGAACTCCGACGCTTGGGAATTATATTTCACAGTGGAAATTGAGCAGAAATAGCTAGTAATTGAAGCTGGCAGCTGGATTAAACTGTGCTGTGTTAGTGCAACATTTCTATTCTGAGCAGGCGAAGGTTTGACTTGTAAATTCCATTTGTCTATGAATGTATGTTGGTCCGTTGTGTTATTGAATAATTATACTATGGAATATTTATTTTAGATTATGGTAAATCATATCATAATCAGCACATAAAATTTCAATTAACAATTTCACTGTCGCCGACATTGGGGATCGATCAAAGATACTGGGACCCGAATGATATATATAATATATATATATAATATATGGATATATATATATATATATATATCCATATATATATATATATCCATATATAAATCCCACTGATGGGTGTGGACTTCCTCATTGGTGAGGTTATTAAAGTCCATATGGAGGCTCAACTGTGGATTGGTGGAAATATATATATATATATATATATATAGGCTGTTATTTTACTTTTAAAAATATTTAGATACCTATGTTATCCACCGATATATTTGTTTAAAGTTATATAAATGGGTCGTAATAATATACAATAAGCTTCATATTGGACGGGGAACGAAACAAAATGCGCCAACTGGTTTTCTTCCCAGACAAAGAAAATCTCGACGGTTTACGTATTTTCTAAAAAGTTCATTACTATTTATTAAATTAAAGTAGATCTACTTTTACAGGCTTGCTTATTGTAACCTTTTACCATCGACGACACTGGTAGAGCCATGCTGCAGTTTCTTTCTACCTACATCATGGATGGGTGGGCTCGCAGCAGTATAATGCTGCTGTGTTTCATCTGGTGAGTGTAGAGATCCGGAGACGCTTATTTCTTATGACGAATCATTACATCTTAGCCCTCGTGGGTGACAAAGCATCTGCACTGTGATTCCTGATCTAGGATTTATGTGGTTATCACGGACTGCAGGAATCACTTACCATCAGAACTGTGTGCTCGTTAGTCATCTTAAAAAGGATAAAAAAAAGTAGACGTATTAACGCGAACACTGTATTTAATAAAACTAGTTTTACAGATTTTATCGCATCTATTTGAAACTTTTTTATACTCTAGTACTGGCTTGCTTGACGTCCCCATGTCATTGTTAACCCAAATTACCGCCACCTTTAAACTTATCACCGTCATATCATCCCATCACTAGTCCACTCCTGCAGATAAGCCACAGAGTATGATTCTTCTTCATCAATAAATTTCCCGCAGACTTGCATAGGTTATTTATTTAATTTAACATAAATAAAAAAAATCACTATTTATTATATAAATCGTCGTATTTTATCTCAAACGGATCATTTCCTGAACGTATCAACATAATATGTTGACGCTGCAACACTTCAACTTGTGTTGATGGATGACGTCATTAAATCCGTGACGTAATCGGCGTCGGCAAAATGGCCGACATCGATAGCTTTGACTACGTAAACTGTTAAAGCTTTTGAATATGACGCCTATAATTATCTTCAAAATTTTACGGGACATTATTGCTTCTGGCGTATATAATAAATAATGAACAACATATTTATATATGAAAAATGAATATTTTTCATACTTCCTTGATGGTCGATTTACGATATTTGTGTCTGTAAGTTCGTATTAATTAACGTTACATATACTGTATTAATAGCAAACTATATATATGCATGTTTAGGTTTCTTTATAGGGATTGTTAGATTTAGTTTTCCAAAGTTAAACTCATAAAAGTTTGAAAATGTTATAATTTATTAATATTAACATTACCCTTTTCAGATTTACGTCTAACACGACTCACAACACAAATACATAGTTGTTACAAAACTTACAGAACACATATAAATTATTCAGTTAGACACAATACCCAGCAGTTTATTCATTAAACCATGCAAGTGTACATTTTATAGAAAAACGTCAAAAGTTTTTCGCAATTTTTTTTTTATAAATCGTGACACAGGCCGCATCTAAATCCAGTTTTGTTTAACACTTATATATTTTAGAATTTAACATATTTCTTTTTTATATGTTATTTGTATTAACGATATGATAAAAAAAACCTATTGGGAAGAAAGGTTCTTGAGTGGCAAACAACCCCTGGCTGGCTATCGCAGTACACTGCATGCTACAGCATGGCCCACCACTAGATGGAACGACTATCTATGGATGTTTGCTGGAAGGCGATGGGTACAGATGGGTCAGGATCGTGTTTTATGGCAAACTATGGACGAGGTTTGGTCAGTAGTAGACTGTAGATAAGTTGTCATAATGATGATGTGTTAGATTAAATTATTTACATGTTAAAATATATTACATAGTTTAGTATTTATATATAGCCTAGTAATAAAGTAATATAAAAAAATTACGTACTTAAAAATACTCCCTTTTTAATAGGATTCTATTACCATGACCTATATATGTAATTGAATCTTTCAATTCAATTCTCACCATCATATATATAACGGCCCATGTTTCTGAGCAGTAAAATACTTTAAGAATTATTTTTTTATAAGATTTTTTTGACATTCCATTTTTATTAATTTATTCAGTAAGGAATATATTTATAATACCATTTATTTTATTATATTTGACATTGAAAAATATTAAAGTAGAAAAATATTTTATTGGAATTTCTAACAATACCCAAACCGATCTATTTATTGTAACTATTAAGGTATCATTAGATTCATCGTAGTCCAAGAGACATAAAATAAGTGAGTTTCAAATAAAGGAAAAAAATTCAATTCCCGAGAGGCAGTACAAAATGCCTTTGAAGAGTTTGTTGCCTCCCGGCCAGCTGATATTAACAACAAGGGAATCAATAATCTACCACTGCGGCAAAGATGCATCGATTACATGTGTGATTACTTTGAATAACAGAAATAAAAAATACTTTAACTATTATATATTTCATACAAAACGGCAATTTCATGGGTAATAATTAATAATTATTGATAATAATGTACTCCTGGTGGAATCCTATCACTGCTATTACGTTCTGGGTGTTACGAGCTGACATTAACTGCCCAGAATATACTATAGTGCCGTAACCATTTGCGCAAACATAGAAGCACTAGCTCGTACCCTTTGCTATTCCGATATAATGCATGTGCGAGAAGATCGAGAGGAAGGTGCAGTGTCTATGACACGGGAAATACATACAACACACACAGACCCGCGCTAGCTACATAGTCTAACAACTACACCGCACGACCGTTATTTAAAAATAATATAAATAATGATTATTATTTATTTATGTATACATCTACAATATTGAACAGTATTTACTACGTTTCTGAAAATAAATATCTCTCTCAAAAAAAAATTATAGTATAAGTGGCAAACAGCAAGCAGCTGACCTAATGGTAAGTGATCACCGCCGCCAATGAACATCAACAACACCAGAGGAGTCGCAGACTGACTTTTGAAGGTTTTCTTGAAGGTATAAGTCGTTCGTCGTACGGAAATCGTATTTATAAATACTATTAGTGTCTAAATACGTCGATCATAGGAAGTTCAACGGTTTGTTTTTCAAACCCTTTCTTCAAATTCTCATATTCTCTTACTATCAATAAATGTGGCGTGTCGGAGACCCAACGGTGACAAGGATTTCAATGCGCTACACTAGTGAGCCAGATAATAAATGGTTTTCGGAGTCTAACCCGAAAAAAATGGGACGAGCACCATCAATCCTTAACGCGCTTGCATCAAATATGTACACTGGACCGCGGTTGGACACCTAAGGCTGTTATACACTAGAGCTGTACGATAACTAAAGTATTTTTTTTTGTTTTCAACAGCCGTCCGGTTGTTACCGAAAAATTATTTAATATATTTTTTATTGAATTGAGGGTCAAATGTACACAGCGCATCTGGATAATAAGTGATTCCTGTAACCCAGGCCACATTAATCCACGATAAGATATACCCCCCGAGGACTGAGATGGAATACCTCGTCACCAGTCATTACCATGAGGATCTAGTAATCTAATAGTAAAATTCATGCTTCCCGATGAGCCTACTTTATCGATTTTTTTTAATAAATCAATGAAATAATTGGCACAAACGTCATTGTTTGACAAAAATCGCAACAAACCATTTCAAGATTGTTCGTATGAGAAATAATTTAAACATTTAATCTAAAACACAATTATCGTTTTGAACTTTAACTTGAAGGATAGTGTTTTCAGACGGTTCACACTCCATTCGTTCGGTGCTCTGTTCCATCGTCGCAGTGTGTTACAGGGCTAATCCGATCCGTTACCGATATAACGCTCATAAAAAAACCGGCGGTCCGGTAAAATATGGAGAGCGGATAGGGTTGGACAACCTCGCCCCACACTTTTATTTCCTTCAACATAGTGGAAATACATTTTTTAACATACAAAAAGTATTGTATCAATACTTAAAGCTGAACACAAAATATGTCAATCTGATAATTATCAAGGAATCTTTATTGGCAAAAACTTATGATCCCATGCACAAGTCAAGAAGTTAATTTATTTATATACTCTTTATTGCATTAACCTGAACAAAATTAGAAATTAACAAAAGGTGGACTGGATGGGGGCCAATAGCATTCTCTGCTAGTAGACCCTAAATTTATACATATTTTATTTATATATATATATATATATATATATATATATATATATATATATATATATATATATATATATATACATTCCATCAGCAGTCATGATGTAAGCTCGATCCTACAAACATCGAGACCTCAAAACACGACTTGTAGGTCAATCGTCACTTCGAGTTAGGATTAGTCTACGTAAAGTTGTTTCTGGCTGTCAGTTCGACCGGAGTAAGACCACGCCCTCACAAAATACTAGCGTTTAATAGCAGCATAATGCTGCTGTGTTTCGTCTGGTGAGTGTAGGGATCCGGAGACCTTTATTACTGGTGACGAGGCATTCCATCTCAGTCCTCAGCAGTGACATCGTATCTGCATTATGATTCCTTGTCAAGGATGAATGTAGATGGTAGTGGGCCGCAGGAATCGCTGACCATCAGATGAACTGTGTGCTCGTTCGTTACTCAGAATTTAATAAAAAAAATGTAAAATAAATTAATAGTTGTAGAACATTTACTTGTCAGGTTATTTGAGTCCTCTCTTGAAATGGTTCTTCCAATCGGCAAACAGATTTCTCAGGGCTTCTTTTATTTATCTATATAATTTAATCACACAGAAATCTTTAAATGTCTTGGGATCGATGTGTCTGGACCTCACCATTGTTTTCAATTTACGTGATGCTCTCGATCTCGATCCTGGTAAGAAACTAAATAAGAACACAAACAAGCGATGGTTTTAAAAATAATATGAGCAGGTCATCGTTGTCTATAATTCTGAGTTTCATAAACGGATTTTCTCGGGGCATCAATGGACGAATTTACTACGATATTCCACCATCTGATTTCCCAAAAGCAATACTGAATATCCCGTAAAACCAGATTAACTGGCGGTGTCCGAGCAATTCATAAAATATTTTAACGTAAAATCCACAATGACATAGAAAAGCATCGTTACGTAAACCTTTTCGATATTGCAAGAGCAAAATTTATGTATGATATTTTCGTATGGAGCATACAAAAAAGACTCGAATATTCCTAAATTTTATAAAAGTCTATAGAAAATAAATATATTGCTTTGCCGTCAACGAAAACTTTGCCCAAGTGTAATATGGACTTTTGTGGTAATCACAAGTTAATTGCGTTTGTTTTCAGTTCATAAATTATTCAACTTTTTATCGAAATAACGGTGACAAACGAGCACACAAGTCACTTGATAGTAAGCGAACACTCATCGTCAAAAAGATCTAAGATACACATGGGTTGTAGACTAGATATTTAGAAGACCTTGTTACAGTTTTGGTTGATTAATTGATTCTATGAATTGAATGGGTCTACCATTAGCTGAATTGTGTTTATTTGTCAGTATTTTGACAAAAAAAAACACAGCAGAACTGCACTACTATTTTACCCTAGTATTCTGCGAAAACGTCGTTGTTTTCTGATCTAACCGCTTCGTGCCGTAGTTTGTTTACAACTACAGAGTGACTCTAATAAAGATAAGCGTATTTGAAATATCTATTTTTCTATCAAATATGCCAGATTTAGTATATTTTTTTAAAGTAAAATTATGGCTAGTCGGCTGGTAATAAATTGTGACGGTTTATTCTATCCACGATAAAAAATACTTATTATTTACGTTACACAAATGAATATTTTATATGAATAAAAATAATGTTATTCCTTTAAAAATAAATACTTCACGATATTAACCCAGCAATACTAAATCATTCAATTCCACGCATCAGCCCTATTCCGTGCGTCGAAAGAATGAACTATTACCGGAGACCCAAGAAATGGATTCGGGGTCATCGCATTGTGTCATCTCAAATATCGAGGGGCCACCGTCCGTCGGCGGCCACCTCGTTCCGGACAGATGGATGAGGTCGGCCCCCGACCCTAACTCGAGCCCTCCCGTACCGGTATCCGGGACCGATCCGTTTGCATTTGTAAATGATTTTTAAAACTCTCTCGCTTTGACCGTATTAAGCCAGTTCTTAACAGAGCTCTTAAGCAGCAATCTATCTGACAACTATAAGAATGGGTTAACGTTATTGGTGTTATGGAATTTACATATCCATCAAACTGTCATTCGGGACCGGGTTATTAAAATTTCTAAATATATGAAGATATTTTTGAAACGAATCACCCCTTGCATTAATAACAAATGTGGTCATAAAATAACATTAATAAAAACATAGACAAACAAAAATGTGCTAGGCTCACAATAAAATATATGTTAGGCTTAAACTAGACTTATTGTAATTAATATCATGCCACTTTACCTCGTGGTTAAGACCCTTGCTTGTTGTTGGTGACCCTTGCGTAATCAATTTATAAAAGTTCCCTGTAAACTCTGTTTTTTTTTATTTGAACAGCTGGGTTCTAACAACTTATATATTTATTAAATTAATCAAATAGGATGAGTTACTTGATAATGCTAATTAATCTAGTAGTGAATAAAATAAAAGTATATATCGATTATAATATTGCTAGAGCCAAGTTGAAGCTATATATTTTTTTAGCTACAGCATGAATTATATGGATTGCAATGCCACTCCATTATATAAGGACATAGACGTTTTCTGGTCGAGCTACTCGTGATACAGCTAGAACTTGTTGCATTTAGGAAGGCGAAGATGAAGGCTTATATAAGCACGTACGCTTTCAACACTAAAATATATCCTAGTCCTTTGCTGTCATCTGGTAAGAGCCAAAAAACATGGGCAAGGTAAAGAAACAGAGACATTTTTTTATAGAATAGGTGTAAAACAAAGCTCACTTGGTAAGAGATTTCCGCCCATGAAAATCCGCAACACCAAAAGAGTCGCAGGTACGTTGCTGGCCATTAAGTATCTTTTCTCGAAGGTCCCTAAATAGTTCCGGTTCGGAAATAATTCTGGTGACAGCAGATTCTATAGAATATTTGTGAGTGGCAGAAAAATTCGTGCTGAGCGCAGTGGTAGATTGCCAACCATCGAGATTATAAGGACGATATTTTCAATTCAATCATCGCCACTGTAATTGAGTACCATTTATGAGTGACCGGGATTCAATTCTCAACTAAAATTTGTGCCCTGCATCAGTTTTTAAAACCTTATCAGAGCATCTCATACTCAAACGAACATCTATTAAAGGCTTCGTACTAAAGTTCGTAAGCTTAGCTATAGATAGATAAGACTCGTATAAAATTACCTTCTTAATCTTGGTACATAATCTTACAAATGCATGTGTAGCGTGGGCGAGGGGCGAGATGTGTAATAATAGTGGATATAAATCAAAATGACGCTCCTGTAATCTGCGATCTTCGCGAACTGCCGCCAACTGGATAGTTTTTTATAGTGATGTACGCGCGACAAGCACCGAAAATATACCGATTTTTTTTTTATTTAAAATTTATTACGTGCTGGAGCTACGCCTATGTAGGATAAATAAGACAACGCTTTTCCTGATAGGGTAAAATAGTAAAGCCTAAGGCTACATTTTGTGACGTCAAATCTTATACCAAAATATGCATCGAGCATGCATATGAGTGTCATGGGCCGCAGGAACTACAATCAGATGAACGATGTGCTATTTTGTCACCAATAATTTCATAAAAAGTTTCGAAACGAAGTACGTGTTATAATTTATATGGACAAATCATCGGTCAATAATCATATCAACAATGAATTTGTATAACAAAAGGAATTAAGGGTTATTTTGTAACTTATTTTAAAATTATTAAACGTGGTGTGGCTTGAACATCAATCAGATTGGAGGAACATTTCTAGAAAAACAGTTCGAAACCATGGGATTCATGAAGGGGTCTGTATATCAACAACGCATGAGTATCTTGAATCTTTGTTTATTATAAAGTGCGTCGACCACAAGTGTGCTCAACTGTGTGCTCCTTTGTCACCCTTATATAAAATAAACATAAAAATAATATATATCCATTTGGGTACAAAGTGCCCAAAAACATTGACCCTCGATATATTCTATCCGGGTCTCACAGGTTGTTTACTGAAATCTTCAGACAGATCTTTTTATAATTCAAAGAGAAATCGGGTCAAACAGTCTTAAGTAACGCAATTTTTAACATAATAGATACATTAGATTTTCAAGAAATCGTGGAAAACATGTCAATTTGCGATTATCGCTTGAACAATTTGCAGATTTTGGATTTAACAAAGTTTGGCAAGAGAATTGTAAAGTAGATCGAATTCGAACAAACAAGTCTACGATGTTTGTTCTCTTTGGTTTTTTTTTATAAAAATACGCAAAAGTTATTATTATAAAATTATTTGAAAAACTGGAAGTACAATTATTTATATTTATATTTATATAAATAATTATAAAAATATATGATAATACCAAAAATCTTGGAACCAAATTATAAGAATCTGAATGTGGAATACACGATTCAAATCAATATTTTCTTATTATATCATCATCACAGCCAATCTACCTTCGATGATCCAGCGCTGGACACAAGCCTCTCCCATTTGTTTGATTGTCACCAGTGCATGATCCCAAACCACCTGCATCCATCGATGCCTACAAAACTTCAACTCAAAACTCAGGTCGCTCCATCTATGTGGTAGTCGCAGTGTTTGAGAGGTCGTTGTGATACACTGCGACTGCCAATACGTGGTTGCCACTCAAGAACCTTTCTACCCCATCGATTAGCTCTGAGGTTCACAGACTTTTTTTCTCATAGACCACCTTCAAAATTTAGCTGGTTCCGGTGGACCCTCTGCACCTACATTTCTACCATATTCCCAAAACTGGACAAAATATATGGAATATGCAAGTTTTTACAAGTAACAGTAACAAGTAACAAGTAAATTCTCAACATTGACATAAAGTCTTAATATTATAATCTAATAGTGCGCAATGTAAAATAAAAACGAAACAATCAACTGTCAAAGTTGCCACTGTCCATACATTGCACGGCCCACTAAACGAAGTTCAAGGACAATAATGAAATTAAGTTTAAATAATAGACTATATATCCTTTTAATTATAAACAAATTAAAATCAATATTGTTCATAGGGATGCAGAGATATATATATATAAGATAAGAATTTTAGGTATATACCATATGATTTTGCTGTCAATACACTGACACTTTAACATCATCATCAGCTTAAATATTATTTATATTACTATATTTTATGACACAGACCTAATTCAATTAACGCCAAGACTTGCACGCAGATGACAAATTTTATATATAATAAGTATGTAAAAATGAAATGTTTTTTTCTATAGATATTTCATTAATATCCTTGAGAGCACGAGTAGCTGGGCCGAAAATGGCCCATGTCCTTGGTGGCAACCATTTTGTTACGCAATGAAATTGGAAATTAGTAACAGTTTTTTTTTTGTTTTTTATTACTCACGTAATATTCACGTAACACTTATTGAAAATCACTTCACCTACAACCGATTAAAAAAATATTAAAAAGTGACTAATGTAACCGTCTGTATAGAATCCCACTGCTGGGCAATAGGCTCCACTGCGTATTGCTATATTGCTCATGTTTTTGAAATATATTTTTTTCTTAGACATACCGGTTTCCTCACGATGTTTACCTTCAACGCGCACGCGTCGTTAATATCAGCATATATAAATGCGATTCACAATTTGACCGGTCCCGGTACCGAGGAATGAACTCGGTTTGCCCGCATACAGTAAATTAAAAAAAAACCTTTACTGACCAGGGAACTACATATCTTTGGAGCATAAGCGCCTAAACTAGGTCGATATTTATTATAGGAATCAGTCTTTTGTCTTACCATCAGTTGATACATTTTTGTACCAATCAATGCTTTTAACAAACCAAAAATACATAGAAAATACCGCAAGCAAGAACATAAATGAAAAGAGCACAAATTTGCAACCCCTATGTAACGCGACCCGTCCCAGGGCGACGGGGAACCTGCTGATTTATTTCACAAACGATATGATTTCACCACGATGAGTGCTCACACCCCCTATTACGAACAATATAATACTTAATTATATTCCTTTAATTTTGAATGATTATATAAATATACATACATACAGACGAACGAGCACAAAGTACGGCACGTGACTTCTACGTCAATCCTCAGCGAAAATTCAGAAGGTACTTGCATTATCATCTCCTGGTTGAGATGCAAATTCCTATGTTAACACTTGCTTGGCCAGTGTAAAAAATAAATACGTGTTAAATCTTATAAGCTGAATTCCTAAGGCCATAGAAGAGATCTCTAAAGAAGACTGTGCCAACAATATCTACATTGGCAGAGCTACGCTGCAGCTTGTTTCTAGCTGCAGAATTAATGGGTCAGCTCGACCGGGTAGGAGGACCACGCGTTCATAGAATACCACCGTAAAAGCATAATGCTGCTGTGTATCGTCTGGTGAGTGTAGGGATCCGGAGACCTGTATTACTGGTATTAGGGCATTCCATCTCAGTCCTCAAAGGTGACAACGCATATGTAGATGCCATTGGCCGCAGTCATGAATTGTGTGCTCGTTTATTACTCTCGAAATAATTAAAAAAAAAGTTTTTATGCAAAGGTTTCAATTAATTCAAAAGCGTGTAACTTCTCAGAGAAACATGTCTACCTCTTTTATAATCCAGGAACTTTGTATAAACTGAGTATATATATATAATGCACTTTAATATATTACCCTAAAAAAAAGTATAACAATAACTCGCTATTTTAATTTTGTATTCATAAATTTGCCTTACCTGTGCAATGTACTGTAGAGAAACGACTGAATTTTAAAAATGTAGTGTTAGTGGGCGCGTATTATTTGCACAGTAGAGTACAGATATGCACGCAGTTAGGTATAGACAACTTGCTTTTTACGCACTCTGTGGTATGAAGGGCTTTGTCTACGACGCGCGCGAATGAGCCACTCAGTCGGTGTCGAATGCACTCGAAACTCAAGATGGCGGCGGTGCATTGACAAATGCGCATCGAATGTTTTTTTCCCCCATTAATTTATAAAAGAATATATATAAAATGTAACGGATTTCGAAACCGACTGGGCAATTTGATCCGATGCACAAATTGCTCCAATTTGACAGTTCATTCTATTGAGCAAACATCGTAAAAAAACGGTAAAATTGCGCGCCCCGACAAATTGACTTTTAGGAGATAAATTATGGCCAATAAAAGGATCTAGCACGTTGCATAGTATTTTATAATGATCGTAAAATATTTTAACACATTTGTTACTGATTTATGCTTCTATATTTTAATGTCAAACGAAATATAAGATGTTTAAATAATGATTCTTATATCAGGGTTTTTTCCAGTAGTAGAGCCACGCTGCAGTTCGTTTCTGGCTACAGCATGAACAACACAGAACGTCGACCTAAAATATCTGCATAACACTTCAGTACGAGGCACTTATTATTATATGTCTTAGTCCTAAGGGGTAAACGTATCTGCATTATAATTATTTATCGAGGTTGAATGTGGGTGTGGAATCAGTTACTTTAAATTTTAAAAAATAAAAAATCTTGGTATATAGATATTTTTGGTATTACCAGTGCTTGTGACAGGTGTTAAGAAAATAACTAACTGAATTACTTTATTACTATTGGCAACTTTATACTTAACGGTGTGATCTAAAGAATTCTACGCCATAGTTTTTAATGTGACAAATTTTATTGACCTTTTTCAACATTCTAAACATAACATATATGTATACATAAATAATTAGAAAGCTATCAATTTTAATATCAGGCAACTCTTGACTGCGTCGTTAATGCGGGGCGGTTTGTCTCGTATTGATTATTCAAGCCGTTTACTTTCAATCCTCTGGGGATTATTATGGATAGTTGTCCGTAAGAAACGTCCATCATGAGCGTAATTTGGATATATGCGAAACCCCTCTGCGATGTTAGGGTTGCCAGGTATTCTATATTATCCTGGATATTATATTTAAATTATGGACAGATATTTTCTTTATATCTAAATATAATAACATAGAGAAACTTAGTTAATAAGTTGTGTGAACACCTTCAATAAAACGTAAACGGGTTTTTTTAAATGCTAGTAGCGCTATTAATTATTTACATTCTCGTTAACCACTCCAACTAAACTTCAATGCAGGAATGGCGGATTCGATCCTACGACCCTAAGTTTCGGAGACCTAGTTTATTAATAAAAAAAAATGAATATAATGGTTTAGCTAGACTATGCGAGGAACGCTCCTTCACAGACTACCAGCGTGAAATAGTGCATAACACCACTGTGTTTCGTAACACACTATACGTGTAGGGTGTACGGCCCCAATTATAGATAACTAATGAAGCCTTCCATCCCAGTGTCCAGGAGTCACAACGCATGTCCTAGTTGAAACCTGATTGACGATGTATGTAGATGCTATGGGCTACAGTAATCAATTACTCTCAGGTGAACTGTGTGCTCGTTTGTCACCCCAAATGTATAAAAAAAAAGATAGGATATGAATCACATATATATGGCCATCACCCTAATTTCATATTAAATAGTTACCAAGACATCGAATGCACGAAACGTAATACCAGCGTAAAATAGGAGTATAACGCTGTTGTGTTTTGTCTGGTGAGTCTTTACTACAGGTGACAAAGAAGTTTTTTTTATTATAATATCAGGTGTGACAAATGAGCACAGTTCACATGCTAGCTCCAATGACAGATACACACTTTAAAAAAAAGAACATAATATTCGCATCTACTGACTTACCATTAAGTGAATTGTAACATAAAAAAACATAACAACAATAAATTTTATAACTTATCTATGCCCACTACAAAGGTATAAAAAACTGGATTTAGAATTGATACATTCCATTTTAGTACTCAAGGGTACTTACCATCTGAATTATGATTCATTATCGAAGACGAATGCGGCCTATAACACTGCAGGAATCATTTAGCATCAGGAGAACTGTGTGCTCGATGTCCATCTCAATACAATAAACATAAACGATCTAATGGTGTGGAGTTTGAATCCTTACTAGTTACCGAATACAATTTACGTTTCTGAATTCTTACATATAAAAAAGAGATACTTAAATATTCGTCTACTGTACGGTCAATAGACTCTCCCCATCCAGTTTCAAACCTGATAAAAAATACCTATATATAGCCTTTTATTATCCCTACTTACCCGAATATATAAATGCCGTGACTTACATATTTATATAAAAACAAAAAATATTGATTCATAAAATAAGTCCGCATTCCTAATATTGAATTGTGGTAACCCTATTTATAATCGCGTAAGCTCAGTAACCCGTGAGGCTAGGCCAGGGGCGGCATGATCATCAATCTCCATCAAGCATCGTAACGGCCGCAAAAAACCTATGGAAATATGACCGCTTCCGTGCGGATGCCCTCGGGCCTGTGGACCGGTGAATATCCGGGACATTACAGCTTCAGATCATATGTTAGTGTCATAGATGTTCTTCTAAACGACTGACAGGCTAAGACAGGCAGGCTTAAAGGTTTTATCGTTTTTTTTTATTACATTGAGAGTAATAATCGAGCTCTCATTTCTCCTGATGGTAAGTGATTCTTGCAGCCCATAAAATCTGCATTCGTCCTTAACAAGAAAGCATAATCAGATGCGTTGTCACCCTTGACGACAGAGATGGAATGCCTTATGACCAGTAATAAATGTCTCCGGATCCCTACACTCAAAAGACGAAACACAGCAGTATAATGGTACTATTGCACGCCGGTATTCTGTGAGGGCGTGGTCCTTCCCCGGTCGAGATGACCTATTCATTCTGCAGCCAGAAGCAAACTGCAACGTAGCTGTACTACTTTCGATATGGACCGAGACTTCTTCATACCATATTATGGAAACCGGGTGTAAATTATTATCTTTTTAATTTTTTTTTTCTATTCCGTTGCTTTGAATACTTGGCGGCTTAAAACTGGAAACTTAACCGTTAATTGAAGATACTGTCTTTTAATAGTGCATTTAATTTCTAGTATTATTATTTAACAAACTATCGTTCACCAGAAGCAAAATATCGTTGACTCTATTTAAGTGAGTGATTAATTTGGAGATCCAATTGATAATAATAATTTAATATTTTTAAGTTCTTTATTTTATTGACTTACTAGAAGGAGATAGAAATAATTATCTATTTTATAATAATAATAATATTTTTATTGGTCTAAACAAAATACTGAAATACCTATGTACTGAAGTACATCGCAGGGTTGGTCTTGCCTCTCTCGCTGTGCAACTCGGGACCACCCTATGTCCTTCCTACCCGGGTTCTCTATCCTGGACGATCAGGACCCCCATTCTTATCGTCGGCGAACCCGAAGTCTCCTTTTCCCCTTCATCGAAGTCGCCTTATACGGCAGGCAGCATTTATGAAAGTAGGGGTGACAGATAAGCACAGTACACACTCACATACCTCCGCGGTTGATGAATCATAATGCAGAACAATTGTCTCGAATATTAAGGTTAAATGTCTTGTCGCCAATAATAAACTCATCTGTTCTTTTCACTAACCTTCAAACATACATATATTATATTATACGAGACATGCACCATCAAACATATATTTTATATCGGTATTATTTGAAACAGTGGCCCTGCCTGACCAGATCAGGCCAACAGACCAATCGTGCTACACTTTTTTAAATGTGTACTCGTCTATCTCCCTTAATACGGCCAAAAAAAATACACTTCATACGTTTTCAGGTGATATTTAAAATGTATTAAAAAATACATTGCTTTTGCTACTGTAAAAAAAAAACAGAAAAACACCATTCGTATTCGTTACAAATCTCTAACGGCATAAACATTTGACAGCCAATTAAAATAACAGATTAAAAACGTTTTGAATTCTATAAAGGCTTCCCTTTGTCTGTGCTCATTCTACCAATTTTATGAAGCGATCCGTAACACTTCTCTGATAGTCGATTCGTGTTTATTGTTAGCTCCGAATAACAATTATAACGAATTCATTATACGAAACATTTGCGAAACTCACGTTATTCTTGAATTGTTCATTAACAGAAGAAAGGCTTGATGGGTGAAGGAAGTTTTTGACTAAAGTTGTTTAATATTAAGACATCTTCACAATGACGTTTGCAGGGAACGTCCTAAAACGCTAAACGCGTACTAATTATAGTTTCAGTGGTACGACAGTGGATTAACTAACCACTATGATCAATTTAAGTATTTTTTTCTAAATTATAAAACAGATTAGAAAAAGAATTACGGGTTAAATATCTAGGTTTATGTTAAGTTAATTTTTTTTTATATTTGGGGTGAGAAACGAGCACACAGTTCAATTGATGGTAAGTGATTCCTGCGGCACATGACAACCAGATTTATACTCAGATGAGTTGACACCCCTGAAAACTAAACTTGAATGACCCAGTAATAACCGGATCTCTATAACAAACAACAGAGCTATGTTGCTATATTACGCTGGTATTCAATAAGAGCGTGGTCCTTTCCAGATCGAGCCAACCGCATTCATGCCGCGTATAATAACAAACGTGATTCTACCTCTGTTAAACTGCCATTTCGAGAAGTTACGTAATTGGTGAAAATCAGAATCTTGTGTAATCTTATTATTTTGGTGCATTTTTACGGAAGTACATGGTGACTTTATCGGTAAGAACTCTTGACTTAAGATACGGCTAAGGCAAAATCAAATGTCTAGAACATCGAGGGATATCTCTAGGAAGCGAAAACTGTTGTCATCAGATACCAATTCTGATTCCGAATCGAAAAATAACCGTATACCCACAACCATTACGTAGATTGACAACAGGCGTCTATCTTTAACCTTAGGCTATTTATGGGTTCGTGATAAAATCTATAGGAATGAATTTTACTAATTATACCTTGCATTTACTTGCATTAACAGACAGATAAAAATTAACGACATCAGATAGTATATCATGTCGTTTATATCACAGACCCAAGTGTGGATACGCCTTTAGGATGTAAACGACGAGCAAATCTCGTATTCACAGCCATTTACAACTCAACGTGACGGATACGTGACGATTCAATGAATTAATTTGAAGGAGCAGGCGTTGCATGCAAATTATACTAACCGGCATATCCAGGAAGCGAAGGAAGTTCTTAATATAAATAATAATAATGTAATATTTGTATTACAAATTATACCATTATAGATTAACATCGAGGCTTTTATTTTATGTTGTTTGTTTTTTTAACGTCATTATTATTATGTCAAAGCTTTAGTGCACTACTGATAATGGCCTCCAGAATATTATCTCGTACCTCGTGCTATGTCTTGTATGTAATAAAAGACTACAAACGTACATGTTTACAAATTTGCTATAATATATGTACAATTATTTTTGTATAGTTTTTTATATAGAACAGGTGGCAAACAAGGCGGGTGGTGAGTGAACACCAGCGCCCACGTACATCTGTATTACAGCGGAGTCGCAAACGCGCTGCCTACTTTTAAGAAATGTGTAAACTCTTTTCTTGACGGACTCCTAAACCGTATTGGTTCGGAAGTACCTCCTGGCGATGGGTATATAAATAGTTAAGTTATGTTCATATTTTTTTATTACATTGAGAGTAACAAACGAGCCCGGAACATGGTAAGCGGTTCCTGCGGACCATGACATCACCAGTAACGAAGGTCTACGGATCCCTACACACACCAGACGAAACACAGCAGTGTTATGTTATATGTGTATATATATATATATATATGTATATATATATCAGGACATCAAGGAACAGAGATAAAATATACATAATTACATAAACAGTTACACTGCAATACTACGATAGGACAGTCTGAAAGGTAAGTTAAAAATATACCATCCATCCGCTTCTTGAGCGGCTCACTTATATTAGGTCTTTACCTATGAAATTGTCGTTCTTCAGTATTTTGGCCATTTCAAACCAAAAGAAAGTTAAAAGTTTTTGAATTCTGAATTCAAATGAATTTTCTTTTAAAAACAGGACATGCATTTTACAAAGTCAGTCTTTTGTTTAATGATTTGAGTTTTGTATTTTCATTATGTTTGAATATTTTTCGTCATAATGGATACTTTAAAAATTCGTGTAATTATGGAATATGAGTTCCATCGTGACATCAACGCGGCACAAACGGCACGTAACATCAACAACGTTTACGGAGGGAACTTTACAAACGAACGCACAACCTGTTATTGGTTTGCCCGGTTCCGTTCTGGAAATTTTGATTTTAAAAATGAACCTCGTGGTCGTCCGGACTCTTTGGTTAACAGTGATGAATTAAAGGCGATTGTGGAAGCTAATGATACTCAATCGACAGCCGAGCTAGCAGCAGCTTTTGATGTTAACATCAAAACAATTTTAGTCTATTTGCGACAAATTAGCAAGGTAAAAAAGCTTGATAGATGGGTGCCCCACGGACTTTACGATCGCCAGCGCAATGTTCGCATTGAGACCTGCCTCGCCCTGCTCAAAAGGCAACAGAAATCAAAGAATCTTAAATCGAATTGTTACGTGCGACGAAAAGTGGATTCTGTTCGACAATTGAAAGCCCTCAGCAAGTTGGTTAGATCCTGGTTCAGCACCAAAGCAATCTACTCATCAGACCTTGCACCCACAGACTACGGACGAAATTTTTAGCGGGGTAAAATTCCATTCCCGAGAGGCAGTACAAAATGCCTTTGAAGAGTTTGTTGCCTCCCGTCCAGCTGAATTTTACAAGAAGGGCATCAATAAACTACCACTGCGTTGGCAAAGATGCATCACTTACACGGGTGATTACTTTCAATAACAGAAATAAAAAAGTTTGAATAAAAAATACTTTAACTTATTTTATACAAAACGGCAATTTCATAGGTAAAGACCTATTATTACCCCAGCGTCACAGCCGCATGGTTGTTGAGTCGCGGGTCCTGATTTTGATGGTCAGAACGATATTTGCGTATCGTAAATTATTGATTTTCGGATCCGGGTGTGTTGTGTGTATGTCCCGTGTTCTTGACACTGCATCTGGACCTTCCTTCAATCTTATTGCACATGCATTATATCGGAATAGTGAAGGGGATAACGAGTTTTTGTGTAGTTCCGAGTAGATGATGTTATCTGGCAATCACCAGAAGATATCGCCGTTCTCGTAATCGACTAAGACATCAACATCATTACCGCAGTGTAGATATATCCCACTAAATGGACCATGTTTTCTATTAGGTTTAAAAAAGAAACTTCAAAACCGTTCGAAAGTAAATAGGTTGGAAACTCCGCTACCTTTCGATTGAGCGGTCTTCATTCGACCGGAGCCAAGATGGCTGATAACGAAGAGTTTGCCTTAATTAACCTTATCCGGCGCATTAATTATAGCCAGCTAAAACAAAACTTTTACCAAGATAGTCTACCTTCAGATATTTATTTCATTGTCTTAGGCTTTATACGGGGTCCTATCGCGATAATGCTGAGGGATCACTCGATACTAATCAATTGACTATTTTAGGTGACAATTCATTGATTTGTCAATTTAATTCTATTTAATTTCTTAAAAAAATAGAAAAAAAAAATCATCAATGTTAAAGTCTAGTTATTGAATGAGCATATTGAAGCGAAAAAAATCACTTGAGGTTAAATGACCCTTGGTCTATGAGACGTATCTTCACGTATCCTTGGTAAGGAATCAAGATGCATATGGGTAAATCTTAATACTCAATACTTGAGAACGCAATTAACATACAAAAACATGAGACTCGACAATTATACCAATCTTTTTGATACCCATTTTAAAATTATATTTTTCATTTTAATAAAAATTATGAATATATTTGTTTATAATTGTAATGAATAACATAATACCAACACTTAAATTATATTAAAATACATTTAAAAAATCATATTAAATACGCTTTCATAAGTAACATCTAACAATATAATAAAACAGATGAGTAAAATCAAAAATTATTTGTAGTTGCTTTCGTTCATGGGATTAGTTTATTTTAAAATGTAAATACTTGGTAAGATTTTTTTTTCGGTCAATATAAGCTTGTGTTTTTCTCAGTAATTAATCAATTAAGTATTGTATCTTTGTTTGTTTTTAATGTATTCATTATTGGAAAACCGAATAATAAAATTAATAAATAGAGCTTATTTTATCTTTAGATTACGATCTTTGCGTTAAATTTTTCACTGTACCCCAGGGTTTGATGGAATTCTTTAAATAAAGAGGGTGCTTATGTGCTTGTTTCTTTTACCACCCGATTTGCACCTTAATATCGAAAAGAATTTCCCAATTTCCACACCCTAGTGACGACCCCACGACACCTATGCGTCCTTGTCACGCGGGAATAGGGCTGCGTACTTCTAGCTATAATTAAATTGGATATGAAGATATTTTTTTTTTATTTTGGCTAAACGTACCTCTGATTTTTGTACTAATGTAATTCTCAATAATGATACATGCATTTCTATTATTATATATAACTGATATTAGTGAGTAAAGATAAACTTTAAGATGGTTTCAATTAATTCTTTTTCTTTTTTCAAAAAAAAGCCAAAGGTTTTTATCGATTTATTGCTTTTCATTAAAATTTAATATTAAGCGAACAATAGTTTAACTAATTTGGCACAAAACCAGGACATTTTATTATCTGATATAAATGGTCTATTGCATATTGACGGTAATTCCTTCACCACCGACCATATGGTAGGTCGGCACTTAAAATTTCCATTCCATTTTCATAGGTGCTTCACACGCGTGATCGAAATAGGTTTTAGCTATCATGACTTTATCTACATCTACTTCGGTTAATTTTGATCTATATCATATAACTTTTATCACCACTTATCAATCAAGTTATGAGTAAACTTCCATTACGTTTAAATTATTCCCTAAAATGTCTTACAGTTATCGGTTAGAAACGCTTAACGATCTTTAAGTTCCCAAAGTCTCATACCCAAAACAATAGAGGCACACCATTAATCTCACTATCTCACTCTACATATTTCTTTGTCCAAATCCATTAAATTAATTACAACAATTCCGGGAGCGACTCCGTATTTATTAGTCTCGTTATCATTCATTGAATCTTTCGATAGTAGATTGTGCATTGGAGGCCGACGTGATAGATGCCGGTGTTACACGTAAAACGGTGAGGGGGAGGGGGAGGGTAGAGCAAAATTAGCTGTCTGGGGAAGAATGCAGTTACTCCTGTGACTGATTTCTGGATGGATCGCAATGCGGATGAGCTGTCAGGGTTATCAGTAACGCGCGTGTTCAGTTTTAGAATACTATCATTGTATTTGTTGATAAATTGAATCGGAAAGTAGACAATGAATATTATGTATTAAAAATTAACATTATTGGTTACATACAACAAAAACATTTGTAAAGTTCAAAGCTGTTGAAAAATTCTGCTAATATGTTTTAAGTAAGTAATGAATAATTGTTTAGGGTCTTGCAATGTGGTTAACAGGTTCACTGTCTTTGAAATTGTGAAACGTCCATTATATTAAATAATAATATATTTTTTTCGGAATATTTACTGCGCTTCAAAGGAAATAACATAAATATGAAAAGAGATAAGACAAATATCATATTTCATACACATTAATTATTCGTTGCAAATTACATACTTAAAAAATATTTTTACCGTCAATATGCAATAGACCATTTATATCAGATAATAAAATGTCCTGGTTTTGTGCCAAATTAGTTTAACTATTGTTCGCTTAATATTAAATTTTAATGAAAAGCAATAAATCGATAAAAACCTTTGGCTTTTTTTTTGAAAAAAGAAAAAGAATTAAGCGAAACCATCTTAAAGTTTATCTTTACTCACTAATATCAGTTATATATAATAATAGAAATGCATGTATCATTATTGAGAATTACATTAGTACAAAAATCAGAGGTACGTTTAGCCAAAATAAAAAAAAAATATCTTCATATCCAATTTAATTATAGCTAGAAGTACGCAGCCCTATTCCCGCGTGACAAGGACGCATAGGTGTCGTGGGGTCGTCACTAGGGTGTGGAAATTGGGAAATTCTTTTCGATATTAAGGTGCAAATCGGGTGGTAAAAGAAACGAGCACATAAGCACCCTCTTTATTTAAAGAATTCCATCAAACCCTGGGGTACAGTGAAAAATTTAACGCAAAGATCGCAATCTAAAGATAAAATAAGCTCTATTTATTAATTTTATTATTCGGTTTTCCAATAATAAATACATTAAAAATAAACAAAGATACAATACATAATTGATTCATTACTAAGAAAAACACAAGCTTATATTACCCGGAAAAAAAATCTTATCAAGTATTTACATTATAATAAACTAATAAATATAATAAATAAACTGATAAATATAAAAAATATAATAAACTAATCCCAGGAACGAAAATAATTAAAATAACTACAAATAATTTTGGATTTTGCTCATCTGTTTTATTATATTGTTAGATGTTACTTATGAAAGCGTATTTAATATGATTTTTTAAATGTATTTTAATATAATTTAAGTGTTGGTATTATGTTATTCATTAATTTTTTTTTAAATTATGTTATTACAATTATAAACAAATATATTTATAATTTTTATTAAAATGAAAAATATAATTGTAAAATGGGTATCAAAAAGATTGGTATAATTGTCGAGTCTCATGTTTTAGTATGTTAATTGCGTTCTCAAGTATTGAGTATTAAGATTGACCCATATGCATCTTGATTCCTTACCAAGGATACGTGAAGATACGTCTCATAGACCAAGGGTCATTTAACCTCAAGTGATTTTTTTTGCTTCAATATGCTCATTCAATAACTAGACTTTAACATTGATGATTTTTTTAAGAAATTAAATAGAATTAAATTCACAAATCAATGAATTGTCACCTAAAATAGTCAACTGACTAGTATTGAGTGATCCCTCAGCATTATCGCGATAGGACCCCGTATAAAGCCTAAGACACAATGAAATAAATATCTGAAGATGACTATCTTGGTAATAGTTTTGTTTTAGCTGGCTGTAATTAATGCGCCGGATAAGGTTAATTAAGGCAAACTCTTCGTTATCAGCCATCTTGGCTCCGGTCGAATGAAGACCGCTCAATCGAAAGGTAGCGGAGTTTCCAACCTATTTACTTTCGAACGGTTTTGAAGTTTTATTAACTTTATTATTAACTATCTATAAAAATTAAAGTAAACCCAATCAGAGTATGTAACTTTTAGTTACGGATCCTGAGTTCGGATTCCAGTCTATGAGCAATATTTGTGTACAAATTGTTTTGTTGTTTAGATCTTGGTTTTTGGATCTGGCCCAATTGTGTCACGTGTTTTATTTCCTGTAATCCTTTCTTGATTTTATTGAGTATGGATCCGTTGGACTAGTGACTACGTAACCCATCCTTGCCCCCGTAGGGGTTGGTATGCATAGGTAATTCCCATTTTTAAAAAAAGAAATAAGAATTGTTGCAAGTGACTTTGTATTTGTACGATACAATATCCTGCGCAGTTGATGACATAACTAAAATATATCGCCAAAGTTTCAAATGATCAGAAAAACGTCATTGTAAAAACGAAAATTATTTTCAATTCGCTCATGCGTATCCGTTTCGCGTTACATTCCAGTGGGTCATCACCCTTACATCATTTGCGATATAAATTTGATAGTCATGTAGGGCTTACAGTTCGTCGGCCACGAGCACAGTTGCAATTGAAATGTGGAGCAAATCGATAAACAGACTGCATTACAAAGCGCCTGGTGACGAATAAATCATTATTGTACCACATTTCCCGGGAAGTTCGTGGATTCGATAATGTCCGAGTAATGTGAAGTCAAGCCAACATTTTAGTTCTTCACTAACGAAAAAAAAATTTTTCGTGGACCTCCGCTAACGAATTGTGAACCATCATTTTTTAGTCGCTCCAACGTAGACCCCCGTCGAGTCTCCCGTGGACCCCAGGGGTCCACCTGGACCTTTAGAAATTGTTGTGAGTAGAGTTCCATGCGTAGGTCATGTTGATATTTGGCAGTCCCTGCCAACCTAGATAGTCGATTAACATAACTGCCCATAAAAAGTCAAACCGGTACCCCCCGACCGGTATCTCGGATCGCCGCAACATAAATTAGCTCAGGTCGCGTGTCGCACCGACTTAGGCCACATCGACTTCTTATCGTGTCCGGAAACCACCCAGTAGATTGCTCTAGTCTACTTTAAAAATACACTCTAAAACTACACTACAAAATGCTTTAATTCCATCGCTGCTTCACTGCAATGAGCTCAAGTTACAATCCAATTTAAACTCTATTACATATAACAAATGTCGCAAATCACTTCTTACACAATAGAAATCGCAACAACAAATACGGTAACGTTGCCAGTATGTCGACATAAATAAAGCTGAGTGTCCTTTAACGAACTAGACGTTGACGTTACAACACTAAAGTACAACGTTAGATGTAAAATGAACTCTATTAATGAGGATTTAAATTGAAAATGGTTTCGTTTTAAACGCGGGTGGTAAATGAAGGCTCGCATTTAGCGGTCTTGGTGGCAGTGATATGGGTGGACTTCCTTTGTCTAGTAATCTTATCGGCGTGGCGAGCGGTCTCTACATGACATGATACATTGCTGCCTCTATAGATTTATATGCACCACATAATAGTATGTTTATGCATTGTACACGATACTGCGGAAACGTCCAATATCACCCTTTACATAGTTATAGTAATTTTCAGGGTATATAATTTGATTTTTAGATAACTTCTGATACTTAACGAATTAAAGTCAAATATATACTTAAGTGAAACGTTATTTGACATTCCTATATTAAAAATCTTTCTACAAACTAACCTTAAAGTACTATTAAAATTTACTCTTGACTGAGGCAAAACTTTATAAAAGCTTTTTCGTGAAAATTTATGTAAAGTAATGATCAATATTTATTTATCTTTGCCTATAATATCTAATTATCGAGGTTATATATAAAAAATAAATAACCTAACCACCAATTAAATTAACAAAGATAATAACATCCACGGAATCTTTACCAAAAGCCTGCTATAATTTCTTACAAGTTTGCGGATTCGGAGAATATTATCGAGGAATTGGGAGGACATTAAAGGTAGTCGTTGCGCAACCGCGCCTTATCTCCAGCCGCGGGCAAGACGGGTCTGCATAATGATAATGACACTACGAATTTTAATCGATGGTCCTTCGAGCCAGGACTGATGTCCCACCTTATCTGTTAATGCCTTGCGGTGATTGATGAGCCGTCTGTATTGAAATACACGTTTGTGGAAACTGTGAATCAAATGAAGCTTTTGATTCTTTGGATCAAGGTAAATCGGATCAACGTTAAGCCTCTATCAATACAGCTGAAGCAACGTTTTGTATACCGTTACCTTCTATTTGCAGCACCTCAAAGGGACAATTTTAATTTTGAGATATAACTGTTTATCAAATTCCGTTCTATTGAATTTGGAATACCGTTCAAACAGTTATACTTCGATGTATTACTTAAAATATAACTAATATTAATAATAATAATTATATATAATATAATGTATTAATTAAAATTAAAATTATATTGTAATGTGAACAAATTGATGATCGAAATGTTTTAATTCACTAAACTAGTTCGTTCGATCACTTTATAAAAATTCCGTAAAATGATCCCTAAGTGATTATTTTACGGAATAAATTATAATCTCTATAAATTAAAATCTCTGTATATTGCTTACACCATTAGCACTGCTTATATCCTCTCTGGATATTTATAACATAATATATAAAAGAAAAAAATACTTATCTATTTTATCCTGCTTCCCCATAATACTCTCTAATGTATCTTACATTTTATATTATGCGAGATACACTTTTTTCTTCACTCATTTCCTTTAGTTTCTCCAGAGAGCATAGTTCCATGAAGAATATATATCGCAATCATTATCTAATAATGAAAGACTGTAAGAACGACAGTTCCTAAGACTTAAATCGAAAAAAAACAAAGAGATTTCCCGCCCGGGGAGCTTCACAATCGGGAACTCAGAGCGCGCTATTTTCGATCATCGAAAAGTTTCCATAATAGATTCATCCACGACTCGATTGTTCCACGATGAATGGGCACTAATTAAAATGGAGTCACAAGGAAGGACCAAGTTCTGGATTGTTCTCGAACTATAAATCGCCGTTCTCCTCTCTCATATAAATATTGCTCGAATTTCACGGAGCAAGTTTGGTGCTAAATTTAAAATCGAAATTTCGTGAAACGGTTAGGAATATGTGAGTTAAATTTAATGTCTTCGCACATTGCTTCGCTAGAGTTATTAATTCCAACCTATTATAGCACAATATTCTAATGTAGCTCGTAAGTGAAAAATAAAATAAAATTTTGAGATTCTCAAACACAACATTGATGAAAATGTCTTGCATTCTTAATAGTTTTCTTGATCTGAAGGCAAATGATTAATGAACACTGACACACAAACATTGATGAACACCTACATTCATCCATGAAAAAGAATCTGTAAAAAGGTTGTCACCCCTGAGGACTAAGATGGAATATCTCGTCACCACATTAGTCTCCAAAACCCTAACAAAAACATTAACTAAATCAAAAAAGCAGCTTTTTTCTGCTATTTTACGTTGATATTCTGTGAGGGCGTGGATATCCTTGGTCGAGCCGACCCATTCATCAGAAACAAATTGCAGCGTAGCTCTACCACTTTCAGTGTAGCCTGTAACTAAACTGTGATAGTCTTTGTAAGTTTTGTCTTTTCAAGTTCTTATATAATCGGAATTAACAATTTTATTAAAGAAGGGACGGGACTTTTGAGGTTTACATAAGATTCTGTTTATGAAAATCCGACTCTGAGTTCACTTCATATTCTCCTAATAAAGATTCTTGAACTATCATATATAGATATTGACCTGTCCTATAAGATTATACATAAAAAAGATTTAAAAAATATTTTTGTTTAGACATATGTAGCAGATGCCGCAAAATTCTTCTCTACCTTAAACTAAATGAAATACTCTTCGATACATTAATCACCAAAACGGTTTTGCTCCTAAACATTTTTACAGCTTCACCAAGCAACAACGTTGCAAAATTCCCGCCCGTCACCCGCCGTGGAAAAGTTATAAACACCTGATGAAGATAAATTAACGCCCGTATTTCCCTTTAAAGGGGTAAATTTGAAATTGCCATTGGTATATATCGTGTAACGAGTTTGAGATTGGGCGTCACCTTGAGATCTCGCCCAAATGTCTCCATTCGGTGCCATCTATGTAGAAACTGTGGCTCGTACATCAACGTCGCAAGTTATGAAACAAACAGAAAAGAGATATATGGTTTGACAGTTTCATTGTAAATCTGGTCACATTTGCTCACATGTACTTAGTGCGTGTCGTTATGTGTTAAATGGATAAAAGATGTCATGAAAGATGGTTCAGCTTTATTGAAAAAAAATCTTAAACATCCAAAGTGGGTTAATAAATTGACGTTTTTAAAAAATCAACAAGGCAGCACACCTCTCCTATACAGTTTTGCAGTAAGATCGGAATAAGGTTCTAATGTCATGTTCGTGACACGGAACAACTACAATGGACTTCAAAATCTGTTACAGCGGCTTATAGGATTCCTTAATTTCGAATAGCGATTGAAACCAAAACCCGACGAAAAATCATCTCACAAAAGTATGACCCCGCAAGTTAGTCCAAGCTCATTTCAATACATTAATAAAAACTACATCCTAATTGGCTCAGCCATTGTGGACATCAGCGTCCACAAAAGGACAGAAAAAAAGTTTTTGTAAATTCGTAAACACACTTTTTTGGTCTACTGAATTCCAAATCCGACAGTGTATGTTATTCTTTCTATATTACAATTTTAATAAAGCTAATGTAATACTGCCAATAAATTGTACGGATCATTTGATTTTTATCTCGCTGTATAAATCTCTTTTAGCAGTGAACTGGTTATTTATCTTTATGGTAAAAGCTCGATGAAAACAACGAATTAAATTCAGAAACCAACCCCCTAAAGCAAGTTACTTTAACAATATATAAAGAAAAAATATAGTAATTAGTATAACGTTATATACATAGATCAAAGGTAACGTAAGCTTACAGTAAAACTTAACACATATATGACAGCCGCATGTAAACATTTTCATCATAATGAAATGTACATTCGCTGTCTGTCCTATGTTCATTTCCAAAAGAAATCATGTCGTCGATCGTGCAGTAAGTAAACTCCGGTTTCTTTGAACAGATATATAACTACGTCCAACGCATGACTAGAAAAATATAAAAACCAATGGAGCAGAACCCATTGTGAATCCTTGAATTTTACTCGCTTTCGTACCTACAGTATGCAATCTGTAAGAGTATAAATAAAAATTAAATGCTGTTCTTTGATAAACGCATCAGTTGAGAACGGCAGGACCGATTTGGTAATTTTTTAAATGTTCTTTACACTTCTAGTATAATATAAAATATACTAATTAGGTTTTTATGGAAAGTAAACTTGGAAAAGTTGCAAATTCGGGAGAATCTAAAATTTCTTTGTTCTATCGGATTTTATATGAACTAAAGACTTTAGCCAAGAGTTATGACTAACGTAATCGTTCATTTTTGAAATTATATATAGGATAATAATTTTTACAAATTAACAAAACGATCACAAATTTATTGAAATTTAGGCATTACAACGTCTGTTAAGTAGAAGCAAAAAGATTTATCTAATTATCTGAAGCACCAACGTAGCACGCCTCGCAAGAGAGACAAGTCGGTTCCATTCGCGGAACGAGACCCACAAACGAGCTACCTATCTACAAATCCCAGGGCGACGTTCAAAATCGTGTGCCCTTTTTAAAGTTGAGACGATTCGGTTAACGAGTGTCGAATTCTCTGCCCCTGGACCCCTCCGGCGAGACGTATCGCGCCCCGGAGGTGGCCCCAGTAATTACCAGCCATTACAGACAAAGGACACGATTCGCCCGATTACCATAATTCCCACTCCCGGAGACGAGATATAAATGAGGAGCATTTTGTAGCAACAAGAGGACTGACGTGTGTATTAATGACTAAGCTTGTCCTATTAAATTAGGTGAGGGGGATGATTTAGTTTTTCATTGGCGTCAACTAACGGAGATGTATTGGTTGTTTTGTTCAAGCTTCGTAACAAATCGACGTGTTTAAGTCAAGTTTAACAACTATCCACGGATACAGGTTGTTCGGGATCGAGATTTGTTGCTGTCTGTGGGGGAAGCCTGCGATCAGCAATGAAATGATGTTGATTAACAACTGTTTAAGGTGTCTTAATGATGCCTTTTACTTTTTGAATTGACGTGATTATTTTTAGTTGCTCAATGTTTAAGCGCTCGCTTATAATTGACTATCCCAGTCGCTGCCACTAATTAAGTTAATAATTGCAATTTTAAATGCTGACTTACAACCTGCGTGACAGTAAAGAACATAGCAAGGAAATCATCATGTCTAAGATATAAATAGATAAATATCTCCAAGACTTGTGAAATCCGCCAATCCGCAGTAGAGCTGCGTGATGGAGTATGCTCGAACACCGTCTCCAGAGGGTTATGCCCAACAGTGGGATTTATGTATAGACCGTTTATGTTACGTTACTTTACTTTTACTTTTTTTTACCCCACTTTAAACTCTATATTATATAGTAATACCAAACATTTCGCTACGATAATGTTATTTTGCCCTGTTTGGTCTCCAATTGTTTCGCTATTAACACAAGAGCTTTGTAAGTCTCAACGTTTTCTATTTTCACTTGAGAAACGTTAAAGCAAATTCATTAATCTCTAATTACTAGAACGGGTCGCTTCAAAGGCGGCTACAAAGGCACCCGCGATATTATTCCGAACCCCCGTACTCTTTCTTTTCGTTGAACCGAAAAAAAAAACAACACAAAAACCCTTTTACAATTAATTGAGTTTTCTTGCGGTTACATTGCCCCCTACAATAAATTAATTAACGCTTGAAGGAATCCTTAAAATTTTTCGGCGATCAAAAGTTCGATCGGGGAGTGTGGGGGTAAGATTGGCGGGGGGGGGGATAATACTTCGATTTTCCATTAGCTTATATTAGCGATGGGAGAGGCCTCGCCACGACTATATATTTCCTTTATTAACTAACTACCGGAACACGCGATCTTTGATCCATTTTCACGGGCCGATGTTTGTTTGAGAGCCAACGGCTGGCAACATTTGGCCCTAATTGAATTTGAGCGATTTTCGTGGTCGAAATTAATTAAACGGGATTTGAGATATAACACGTTTTGCCCACGTTCAGGTGCAAGCTGGCTGGATACTGAAATAGTTCGACTTAAAAATACTTCCTTGACATGTGTAATGATAATGATTTCTCTTTTTTTATTCTATTAAGGACAAACGAACACTCAGTTCACCTGATGGTAAATAATTCCTGTCGCCCAGGGGCAAGACAAATATCTTCGATAAGGAATCATGATGCAGACCGATGGACTAGAATAGGCTTAGTCTAAGGGGGAAGAAGGGGTGTGAAATGCATACTATGTTTAAGCGCTGTGCATCAGCATAAGGTGCATTCCAGCGAGGTATGGGCAGATAGACCGGTAGAACGCGATCGACTTGATGGCCACCCCTGGTGTATAGAACACAATCGAATAAATTAGTTTGCAAGACAAGCTTACGTAGCGTTGAGAAACTTTTTTATAATATGCAGTGATGCTTACGGTTAATTTCTCGACAATCTGCTGAGGTCATCTTACAACAAGACATTTCGTCTACTACATTTTTGTTACGCCCTATTGGTTTTTTATAGTTGCGTATATAAAAATTGCGGTGCTCTTCATTACTAAGATGTACGAGCCAGCCATACATTCTGAGTTCTTACAAAGCCCGGTGGGACAGTCGAATGCTGAGCCCCTGAACTTCCATCGAATAATCATATATAAATATATAAAAACAGGACAACACATATATAAAAAATCAGGGGTCGTCACCCCACACGCATCCGTATTGAGATTGTTTGCTCTGTCTGTGCGTTCGTTCTTCACCCCAAAAATGCAATAAAATAAGCAATTACAGTTTCAACTTAACTAGCAAAAGTTTCTTTTTAAAATTCGTAAATTAAAAGCTAAGTATCTTAATATCTTTTAAATTTCAAAGATACTTAAGTCGTCTTAAGGACTTGAACTTCGCTTACTTTAAAAATTCATCAAAGCAGGCAATTTTTTAAAAGCATACTATGTAATTGAGGTTTAACTTTTAAATGATCCTTCAAACTTTGGTATTAATTATGATTCACTTCGTTACGTAATATTAAAATAAATCATCAACAAAATACGAAATGTAGATAAAATCAGATCACATTACCTTTTTACCCGACTGTTTAATTTAGTTGGGTTATATCTAATTTGGAGTGAAAATCGATAATAGATAGCTAGATCCCAGAATTCTCATATCATTTCACCAAAAAGTAAAGATACTTAAAAAGGACCGGGTTTTTTTAGTAAGACTACATATATTATTATAAATATTTTAAAAATTCTAATGCATGTGAACGGTGTTTTAAAGTTCTTCGTGTGTACATTTGGCGGTTTTTTCTGTTTGTTAATAAAGCGTTTCACAACATCAAAAAAAATGGTAGGTGAATTTTTATTTCAACAAAAAAAATCATATAAATAGCATAACGTAATATATATAGGTACATATGTAGGTAAACATATAACCGTAGCAAATAACGACAATGTTGCGATATGTGACGTACTACACTGGTCAATTTATGGAAAATAAAAACTTATCTCCTTTTCCGTCTTCGACAGGTTGTCTGCTCGAGGGACCCCGGCCCCCACCCGATGTGCCGCCGCGCAACCCCACCATGTCTCGTTTGAACGGCCGCATCACCGGTAACCCAGCTGACCTGGCTGACTTCGAACCCTCCTGTCTCGTTCGCACACCTTCCGGGAACTTCTACGTGCCTTCTGGTAAGAATGAGACAACGATATACAAAAATCAAATCAAAATACACAAATCAAATCAATCAAAAGAAGATTGATGACTAATATAAAAATTTGTCAGACAAATAGAAATATTTTACGATTAATTGGATTTTAACCAAAATATTAAATAATAATGCGGATGCAACGATATTTATATGTATGTATGTATACATGTATGTATGTATATGTATTGTTATATTTAGGGTGACAACCGAGCACAGACATTTGTATCCATCCTCGATTAGGAACGACAAAATACAGGGTGCCACGAATTAGTTAACATTTGAAAAAAATCGTATAAAAAACTATTTGAGATATTTTAAAAATTGTTTATCTACAAGAAAGCTAATTAATTGGAATTTTTTTTTAAATAATATCATCTAAATGACCCACGTTTCGGTTTTTGCACTCTTCTAATCGGATACTGAAATTTTCGATTGTTTGCGTAGGGTGTTAGATTTAAATGTTAAGGAATTCTAGACCCAGCCTGTAGATGCGTTGCCACCTTGTGGACTAAGATGGAATACCTCGTCACCAGTATTATTATCCGGATCCCTACACTCACAAGACCAAACGCAACAGCGTTATGCAAATCAAAGACACCAAAATGTGACCCATAATAGAAAGGTGTTAACCCTGTAAAACTATTATGGCATTCTCCTTACCAGCTTGTGTTTTTTCGTTGTTGTTTTGCGCTGAGTTTTATTTCATGTAGACATCAGTCTGACCGACTTACACATACTTTAGCTGGATTTTAGCAGCAAAGTGGTTCTACCTGTAAAAATATTCTTCGCTGGAAATGTGGGAATTAGAATCGAACCAAATTATATAATATGGAAATTATCGCTTTTTGTGTGTAAACATTGTCCGTGTATGGTATAGAATTTGAATCTTTATTTCTTAATCTTGGTAGTTTTAATCGGACAATATAGGAATTAACTCTACTACCGGTAATTGACGGTAAAAATTATTTTATCTATTTACTAGCTGATCCGACAAATTTACTTTCCTAACTTGAATAAATTTGTGTATACTTCAATAAGTTTGCGATTTTCGAATCGAGAATAATGGTCTTGAGTTCATACAAAAATTCCATAGAAAAGTGAATGTTCAAATTTAACCAAACTTTCCGAATTTCCGGACAACTTTTCCAATTTTGCTTTCCATAAAAACCTATATTACGAACATTTAAAAAAAAATATAATCATATTGGTCCAGCCGTTCTCAAGTGATACATTTTATTTATATATATATATATATACATACTGGAAAAACCAAAGCATTACGACATTTTTTTCTATTAAAATAGAAATACTTCTTACAGGAGACATTCAAAAGAATCCGTCTATGGACTACAAATCGAATTCGTCGTGCAGTAGTCCAGGCAAGCAAGAGAAGAGTACGTTAGAAAGAATGGACAGGAATGATCGGCACCCCGCTTTCGGAGCTCCTGTGCCGGTGCTCCCAGTGAGGAATAATTTAAGAGCCTCGCACTTCACGCCTGCCGCTTCCAGATTTCATTTCAGAAAGGGCCTCTCATCTAGATGCTCCTGGAAATGTACTGCTATAGTGTTTATAGTACTGTTCGTTTTACTCTTAGCCATTGCCTCTTATATGTCAGGTAAACATAATTCTCATCTAATTTTATTCCTTTATTGTTTTCTTACAAATGTTTAACTATTACAATTTACCACTAAGTATAATTATAATATTTAAAACACCTAATTCGTGTCTTTGTTCACAGCTTCCTATTTTGTCAACTGGTCATACCAGAATTCCAAAGCATGTACAGTACTAGTTGGTGAGTCAACAGAGATGTTTCCAGCGTCGAAAGCAACGACGCTTGAATCGAATAATAAATCTCTGTCTAAACCGCAACAGAGCTCGACATCCACCAGCTCAGGTAAAAAGGATAGTCACGTGCGCCCTCGTAGAAGTGTAGATGGGCATGCTTCTTTATCTTCTGTTTCTTCCACGGATTCTTCCACTACTGTAGATATGCATGAGCTAATTACCACGCCTTCTTTAAGCACTGTTAGCTTAGAGCATGGTGTTACATCGGTCGTAAATACATCGGCTGTTATTCCTAATGAAGACCAAAAGGAGGGTGCTGTAAAAGCTTCGGTGTCCAGCAGTGTTGGTTTGTCTGCTAACAAAGGTGATCTAACAACTAATAACACTACGCTTGATACTCCGCGTAACATTGATTCTACTGTAAAAACAACAACTGTATTACAAGAAAATTTGAATTCACATATTATATCTACAAGCTTATTTAATAAAAATAAAAAAAAGCTTGAACTTCCACCTGAACCTGAGAACATTGAAAAAAAAGCAAAACCTGAAATTGCATATGACCCGGATTCAATGCAGGGTGATTCGTTTCCCTCTATATATTCATATGGCGTACAAAAACTTCAATATTTAAAACTATTGACTAGATTGAACGAAGTCAATGAAGAATTACATATATTTTCAAATGATACTGCCGAAATGGACAATAAACTCGAAAAGTTCCATTATGACAGTGAGCCCAGTTCGACTGTGACCATTCCAACCACCGTTGCTCCAAAAATAATAACATCAGATCCATCAACCACTACTGATGTACCTATAACAATAAAACCTATTGATGAAACTGTTGCCCCTTTCACAACAACCAAACAAATAACCACTGCACATACCGAGCATGTTGTGTCAACACAAAATATGGCTATTACTAATTCTGTTTTAAATGTAACTATAACTGAACCAACAACCGTATCTAATGAACCTTCCACCGCTAATATCGCTGTTGACTCAAAGACACCAGATATTATGTCTAATACCAAACACGTTTTGATTAACTTGACTATTTCCGCTGATGATGCTGAAAATTCCTCTTATAAGCCTCTATATTCATTAGCAGTAACCGTTCCTACAATGGGTGACACAAATGAGATACCCACGGTTAAAATCACGCCATTGGACCTGGAACCTACGATGCCGACAAATTTCAACAAGCCGATTGCCGTACAGAGTACAACTAAAACTAACAAAGATATGAATGAGGAAAATTTTTCCGGTGGCAGCTGCGAATGCTCCTGTCCAGTATGTGAAAGCAACTCCTTAGATGATTTCTATGAAGATTCAGATTCAGAGAGAAGTACTACTGTGTCGTGGGCAAATACAGAATCAAGTACTATTCCAAGTCCCGTATCTGGTGATAATGATTATACTAGTAAAACGGAACATTCTAGTGGATCTCAGACAGCTGACATAAGCGCAGAAATAACTACGGAATCAGATGTCGATCAATCGTCAATTGTTAGTGAAATGAGCATAACTACAGATTCAACTAAAATGGCAACCGATTTAACAACTGAACAAGAAATGATTTCCACAACTGAACAGGATGTGATATCCACAACTGAAGGCCCAAAGTGTGTGTGTCCGAAAGTTAAACCTCCACCCATCCTTATATTGGAAGGTGAGGTCTTAAAGCCTGAATTAAAACAACGATAACTACTACCTACTAACGACCACCTAAATACATTGCAAATTCAAATAGCAAATAAAATTATAATCATTACTTTGTATCTAACCAACTAAATCGCATGTTTATGGGTGAAGATGGGGCAAGCTGCAGGGAATTCCATTAGTGCTTTTATAATTTGCATGTGCTATGTAAACATGATCTAGCAAAAGTTCAAGTATAAATATTTTATTTTGGGCATGGGCTTTACATTTTCAAAGTCACCATTCATTTTCAAACACGCATGTGTCAGTTAATTAAAAACAATATTTTAAATAACTTATACCTAACCTAACTTTTCAACACTTTATAGGTGCGCGAACATTTCCAGCGCAGTCCTTTCCCCCGGACGGGACTACTTTCAAACAAATTACTTTAGGTGAAAAATTATCAAAACAAATCCCTCCATATAGTTATTGGAACATGCAATTCTATCAGTCAGAAGCCTCGTATGTTAAGTTTGACTATTTGATACCCCGCGGAGCTTCTATAGGTGTATACGCAAGAAGGAATGCTTTACCAACCCATACACAATATCATTTCTTGGAAGTTCTAAGTGGATTTAAAGCAAGAACAACTCGATCGTCACACGTAAGTAATTTGACATACAAATGTATATTAGATTATTAGATAAATCACAAGTTAATTTCAAATGTTTTCACAGCCATCTGTGAAGAAAGAGGTCACGCATTATATGGAGCAAGGTCATTGGTTCTTATCGCTTTACAATGACGACGGTGATCCACAAGAAATTTCATTCATAGCCATTGTCGCCGAAGATATGACACACAACTGCCCTAATGGGTGTTCGGGCAAAGGGGAGTGCCTCATGGGTCACTGTCAATGTCAACCTGGTTTTGGTGGTGACGACTGCAGCGAAAGTAAGTTTAAAAAACAAACAAATCTTTCTTCTCTTCATTTTTAAAGATTGCCAGCGATGCTGTTAACATCGCTAACATTCCAGTTAACCACTGCAAATGATTAAAAAATGTTTGTGCTATCAGATGCGAGATGAGTCACGCCATCAATTGAATTGCGGAATCCAATCTACGAACTTAAGTTTCGCAGACCGTTAAGCTATTGACGTTTCTATTAATGTTGTATGTTTAATATCTTAAAGATTGTATAGTAATAGTTAATCACATTAATATATACCAGTATTGTAAAACTCCAATAACTATTAGCGCAGATGCATCTAATTATTCATTTAACTTTTATATGCACGCAGTAATTGTATAGGAAAACTATAATAGAAAATTATCTAGGTGCTTATAAAAAAATCTCTCCCTGAAGGCCTAGTATTGGAGATTACATTGAAAATAAAAGCATAGTGGATAAAAAAATAAAAATTAAATACAACATTATATTTATTTATACAGATATAAACACAAAAACATTTACTTCTATTATTATTGTAGGAGTATTTATTTTTAATTTAAATTATTGTTTACAGCAACCTATTATAGTATTTAAATATTTATAAACTTACGAAAGTTTGACAGTAATTATTTATCTATTTACGTTGAGTTGGATAATTTGATTACTTTTAAATACCTTATCTTATTCTGTCGCTCTTTCGAGCCATAGTAGCTCAGTGTATAGCGTACTGTACTCAATTCACGGTACTGTACAAACTGAGTCCGATCCCCGGTGTAAGGAAGGCATCTCTAAGAAATAACAATAATAAAACAAATATTTTGAAGTCATGTGAAGTCCGTAAACACGCATTAGAGCCGGTGGACTATGCTCTAACATCTTCTCTGGAGACGAGTCTAGCCTTGGGATTTATATGTATATATATGCTGTTATTTATATGTATATATATGCTGTTATTTTACTTCACTTTTTACAACCATTAAAATTCGATGGCCCGGTAATAAAAAAATAGAACACCCCCATCCTAATTTATGTTTGTTTGAGGGTTATATTTTTTTCATCATACCGTAAAGCAAAAACAGACCGTCGTTTCGTAATAAGTGATAACTTTGTTGAACAAGTGATTTTACTTGTTACTTAGTGATCTTCAACTTTTTTTTGTATTAACCATTATTATTTATTTGATAAATTATAATATAATTAATATTATATTATATTTCAAAGTGGACAATAATATATAAATATATATTATTTTAGGTGTATGTCCGGTACTGTGCAGTCAACGAGGTGAATACATAAACGGTGAATGTCAATGCAATCCTGGATGGAAGGGCAAAGAGTGTTCCTTGCGGCACGACGAATGCGAGGTTCCTGACTGCAATGGTCACGGGCACTGCGTTAACGGAAAGTGTTCTTGCGTTCGAGGATACAAAGGCAAATTTTGCGAAGATGTTGACTGTCCACATCCAACTTGTTCCGGGCATGGCTTCTGCATCGAAGGCGCTTGCGTATGCAAGAAAGGATGGAAGGGTTTGGATTGTGCGACAATGGATAAGGATGCTTTGCAGTGTTTGCCAGATTGTTCCGGTCATGGAACATTCGACGTAGATACTCAAACCTGTACGTGTCACGCACGGTGGTCCGGAGATGATTGTTCGAAAGGTTAGCCAAAAATTTAACCAAGTCTTATTTTACGAACAATAACGACATTTTGCAATATTGTACTACATGAATATACTCGTTACATTACAGAGGTGTGCGATCTTGATTGCGGACCCCACGGTCGATGCGTTGGAGAGGCCTGCGTTTGCGACCAAGGATGGACTGGAGAGTATTGCACTTCAAAACTTTGCGATGCTCGATGCAGCGATCATGGTCAATGCAAAAACGGAACGTGCCTCTGTGTTTCTGGTTGGAATGGTCGTCATTGTACTCTCGAAGGTTGCCCGAGAGGGTGCGCCGGTCATGGTCAGTGTAGGGTGGCTAACGATGGCCACTGGGAGTGCAAATGCTTCGACGGCTGGGACGGACCTGACTGCACTACGCTCAAGGAGCAGATTTGCGACGACTCTAAGGACAACGACAAAGGTAAAAACAAACAGGATTACACTTCTCACCTGCTGCTGAAAGCCAAGGAAGAGTATTGTTTATTTCCTCGTAACAAATAAAACGTTGACGGCTTTCTCCGCAGTGGGGTTTTTTAACTTTTAATAAAATACACCTTTATATATACGACTCGATGAATAAATTATTTTATGATAGGAGTATAAAAATATACGCAAAATTTCAGGCAAAAATTAATTATGATAAAGAAGATTTTGAAATGTATTATCTAGGTTTTTGTTTTTGAAGTCCCCGCTATGTTTTCACTTCAGATGGTCTAGTGGACTGCGAAGATCCAGAATGCTGCCAAAACCCTGCCTGTAAGGGCAGTCAACTCTGCGTGTCCTCCCCAAAGCCTACGGATATCTTGCTCAGGAAACAACCGCCCGCCATCACTGCTTCCTTTTTCGAAAGGATGAAATTCCTTATAGATGAAGGTAGTCTCCAAAATTACGCAAAGCAGGAGACCTTCAACGAAAGGTGAGGATTTAGCTGTTTGATGTTATTTTTTATGTTAACTGGCATATACAAAGATCGTTTGACATGACGAACGCGAAAATCGTATAAATCAAATATTTAAATCCTATATTTATAAAATGCATTACAAATATGATAAATACATGTTAAACGATCTTCCGGTGCTTAAACACAAATATACCAGGAAACTTTATAAAGTTGTCTGAGAGTTTTTCGTAAATTCACCTCAAACAAAAGGTAATGACTAAACTAAAACATGCTTGTGGGTTGACCTTATTTAACAATTTAATATACTTCAATCTTAATAGCTTCTTATTTGTCAGTTGATCGTTCTCTTTTCTGTACATAATTCCTTTCTTTATACCATCTATTGATGCTACTTGTTTTCTCTTTCCGTTGGTATATGTAGCGTCGTGATCATCCTTTTATTCCTTCAATTTTCACTTCAAATGTAGTTCTTTTGTGGTAATCGTCTCATGTGACTGACCATATCTTTGTTCGATCTGTTTTCTAATGTCCTGGGCAAGAATATGCTCTCTTTAACAAGCTCCAAAGTTTTTATATCGAACGATTTATCTACAGTTGAACACTTTCCTATATTACATAAAATCTACACAACATCAGTAATTTTCCTTTACAATTTTTACATTAGTTTTGCAGCATAATTTGATATATTTTTTATATATTTATTTAAAATGAACATATTAATAACTATAACATATATGAAAAATAATTGTCAAACATATTAATAACTATAACATATATGAAAAATAATTGTCAAACATATTAATAACTATAACATATATGAAAAATAATTGTCAAACATATTAATAACTATAACATATATGAAAAATAATTGTCAAACATATTAATAACTATAACATATATGAAAAATAATTGTCAAACATATTAATAACTATAACATATATGAAAAATAATTGTCAAACATATTAATAACTATAACATATATGAAAAATAATTGTCAAACATATTAATAACTATAACATATATGAAAAATAATTGTCAAACATATTAATAACTATAACATATATGAAAAATAATTGTCAAACATATTAATAACTATAACATATATGAAAAATAATTGTCAAACATATTAATAACTATAACATATATGAAAAATAATTGTCAAACATATTAATAACTATAACATATATGAAAAATAATTGTCAAACATATTAATAACTATAACATATATGAAAAATAATTGTCAAACATATTAATAACTATAACATATATGAAAAATAATTGTCAAACATATTAATAACTATAACATATATGAAAAATAATTGTCAAACATATTAATAACTATAACATATATGAAAAATAATTGTCAAACATATTAATAACTATAACATATATGAAAAATAATTGTCAAACATATTAATAACTATAACATATATGAAAAATAATTGTCAAACATATTAATAACTATAACATATATGAAAAATAATTGTCAAACATATTAATAACTATAACATATATGAAAAATAATTGTCAAACATATTAATAACTATAACATATATGAAAAATAATTGTCAAACATATTAATAACTATAACATATATGAAAAATAATTGTCAAACATATTAATAACTATAACATATATGAAAAATAATTGTCAAACATATTAATAACTATAACATATATGAAAAATAATTGTCAAACATATTAATAACTATAACATATATGAAAAATAATTGTCAAACATATTAATAACTATAACATATATGAAAAATAATTGTCAAACATATTAATAACTATAACATATATGAAAAATAATTGTCAAACATATTAATAACTATAACATATATGAAAAATAATTGTCAAACATATTAATAACTATAACATATATGAAAAATAATTGTCAAACATATTAATAACTATAACATATATGAAAAATAATTGTCAAACATATTAATAACTATAACATATATGAAAAATAATTGTCAAACATATTAATAACTATAACATATATGAAAAATAATTGTCAAACATATTAATAACTATAACATATATGAAAAATAATTGTCAAACATATTAATAACTATAACATATATGAAAAATAATTGTCAAACATATTAATAACTATAACATATATGAAAAATAATTGTCAAACATATTAATAACTATAACATATATGAAAAATAATTGTCAAACATATTAATAACTATAACATATATGAAAAATAATTGTCAAACATATTAATAACTATAACATATATGAAAAATAATTGTCAAACATATTAATAACTATAACATATATGAAAAATAATTGTCAAACATATTAATAACTATAACATATATGAAAAATAATTGTCAAACATATTAATAACTATAACATATATGAAAAATAATTGTCAAACATATTAATAACTATAACATATATGAAAAATAATTGTCAAACATATTAATAACTATAACATATATGAAAAATAATTGTCAAACATATTAATAACTATAACATATATGAAAAATAATTGTCAAACATATTAATAACTATAACATATATGAAAAATAATTGTCAAACATATTAATAACTATAACATATATGAAAAATAATTGTCAAACATATTAATAACTATAACATATATGAAAAATAATTGTCAAACATATTAATAACTATAACATATATGAAAAATAATTGTCAAACATATTAATAACTATAACATATATGAAAAATAATTGTCAAACATATTAATAACTATAACATATATGAAAAATAATTGTCAAACATATTAATAACTATAACATATATGAAAAATACCATTGCAATATATACTACCCTTTATCACTTTAAATCGTAAAATAAATTTAACCTGTTTCTAGATTAGGACGATCCCTCAAGCCCTTAAGTAATATTTAGTAAACAGAAATCTTATTTATCTCCACTTTGACATAACCTTAGAATTTAAAGCACAGATTTCTTATCTTAATTGTCCACAAAACATTTTTAAACTTTTGTAATAACTCAAATTGTGACATTCAATCAACATATTTCCAGTCGTTCGGCGGTAATCAGAGGTAGAGTAGTGACGTCATTAGGATCAGGCTTGGTTGGCGTAAGGGTGTCCACATCTACGCCTTTAGAAGGATTCACACTGACCCGAGAAGATGGTTGGTTTGATTTATTGGTGAACGGAGGTGGAGCCGTCACGTTGCACTTTGGAAGAGCACCTTTCAAGAGATCTACACAAGTTGTATTCGTGCCTTGGAATGAGGTTTGTATAGTTATACTCGTACATAATTATCATTACATTACATTAGTTAAATTATGACTGATTATTTATTGATAACTTTTATTATTACTTTGGTCAATTGGTATGAATATTAACGTATCATTTTCTAATACAAAAATATCTTTGTCTGTGTTTTAAGTCTTGAAGCTTGGAGAACTTGATATGGTTCATATATGGTATATGGTAGGTACATGCATTAAAAATGAAATGTGAGAGATCACATAATGTTTTTGGCCAGGAAAACTCTTTATTGCTAATTTTTTTTCTTCCCAATTTCCTTTCTTTTATTTCCATTATGCGGTCTTTTTTCTAACGTTGGTAGTATTTAGTTTGAAAAAAAAATTGACCTCTGAAAAACCTTTCCTGTGGTTGAACTACTGTAATAAATTTCACATATTGTTTATCAATAAAATTTTAATTTAATAGCATAATCTGAACTTTAACAGACTGCGTCGGGCAACGTTGAAATCACTCGCTTATGTAGACTCAAAAATATATTTAATTTCCACAAATTCTGTCCGTTTCATTAGGGATTACTGTAAACTTAAAAGAAGGTAAAATTAATAAAGCACTTGAACACTCGCTTATCCAATCTCCAAGGCCCGTTGACGTTAATAACTGGGCCAACTTCCACCAAAGTTCGTATGAAGCAATTTAATTTTTTTCCGCTCACGAAACATGCGAAGCAGCTATCAAAGAGGCATTAGGATTTTTCAACTCTCAATTTAACTTGAAACTTTATAAAGTTGTCTGAGAGTTTTTCGTAAATTCACCTCAAACAAAAGGTAATGACTAAACTAAAACATGCTTGTGGGTTGACCTTATTTAACAATTTAATATACTTCAATCTTAATAGCTTCTTATTTGTCAGTTGATCGTTCTCTTTCCTGTACATAATTCCTTTCTTTATACCATCTATTGATGCTACTTGTTTTCTCTTTCCGTTGGTATATATAGCGTCGTGATCATCCTTTTATTCCTTCAATTTTCACTTCAAATGTAGTTCTTTTGTGGTAATCGTCTCATGTGACTGACCATATCTTTGTTCGATCGATATAGCGGGTAGATGGTTTTCTAATGTCCTGGGCAAGAATATGCTCTCTTTAACAAGCTCCAAAGTTTTTATATTGAACGATTTATCTACAGTTGAACACTTTCCTATATTACATAAAATCTACACAACATCAGTAATTTTCCTTTACAATTTTTACATTAGTTTTGCAGCATAATTTGATATATTTTTTATATATTTATTTAAAATGAACATATTAATAACTATAACATATATGAAAAATAATTGTCAAACATATTAATAATTTTTTAAAATGTTATAGAATAAAACCAATAAATTATTTCCTATTAATTAGATAATAATATAAGAATTAAGGATTTTTTAAATAAAAAAAAATCGAGAAATCGACACATACTATGTCAACATTCATTCATTGTTTTAGACATCAGAAACTGCTATTAGGAATAGTTTCGTAACACAGGTTAGTACCAACCGACAACTACGAAAATATGAATTGCAATTTTAAGTATTGATATAACTGCGCATTGGAAAAATTAATTAAAATATATTTTCATTGATCCTCCATTGACTGACCGGTCTACAAAAATATTTGGACGTATACGGTGTCAACCGTAAAATACACCGTGTTTGATTGAAGAACAGGATTTACAAAACGACTATCTCCTTTCCAGGTTGTGATTATCGATGAGGTGGCGATGACGACATCCGACGAGAAAGGAGGCATGGGTCCGCCGCAAGCTTGCCTCGCCCACGATTACGACGCAATGAAACCAGTTGTATTGGCGACATGGAAACATGGCTTCCAAGGAGCATGTCCTGACAAAAGTGCTATTTTAGCTGAATCTCAGGTAACTAAAAAGAGTTTTTTAGAGACAACTTATACCAGAGACCAGAACGCAACAATAAAATTATCGTAGCCCAACAATTTTTTTAGCATAACTCCTTTTATCCACAATCATTATATATTCAGGTTGTACAAGAAAGTCTACAGATCCCAGGCACTGGCTTGAATCTTGTCTACCATAGCTCAAGAGCCGCTGGATACCTCTCGACGATCCAACTCCAACTGACACCAGAAAAAGTACCACCAACCTTAGCACTAATACATTTAAGGATCACAATAGAGGGCATACTTTTTGAGAAGACTTTCGAAGCAGACCCGGTCATCAAATTCACGTACCCTTGGAACAGGCTCAATGTGTACAGGCAGAGGGTGTATGGGGTGACCACAGCTTTAGTAAAAGTAGGATATCAGTACACCGACTGTAAGGATATTATTTGGAATGTACAGACAACCAAACTTAGCGGTCATGACATGAGTATATCTGATGTTGGAGGATGGAATTTGGATATTCATCACAGATATAACTTTCACGAAGGTAAGCAGTCTTGATTTTTTATTACATATGGGTCTACTTGACCAGGGATGAAATACTAGTAAACTCGGGCAGCACAAGAATTGTTACAATTCCCGTTTGGATGGAGAGAAAACGAAAGCAAAAGAGCTTGCTTCTCTATCGGGACTAAATGAAAAATCTCATTTGTCCAAGTCTGGCTTTGATACAGGCTTAATCTCTTTGGTCACGAACCTATAGACTTACATAATATCCCCATAGGATATTTGTTAGCTCTAACGATTTCTTGAGCGGCTTAATGTAACATTAAAATAAAATGTAACTTCATGCCCTGTAATTTAAATATATTTATATAATATGTAAAATGGCAGAAAATCGATTAAAGTTTGTTACATTACACCACATATCACTACTTTCCAGGAATCCTGCAAAAAGGCGACGGTACCAATATCTACCTAAAGCACAAGCCCCGCCTCATCATCACGACCCTGGGTGACGGTCGACAGCGCGCGCTGGAGTGCGGTTCCGCTTGCATGGGCTCTGCTGCACGCCAACGGCTGCTGGCTCCAGTAGCCCTGGCTGCAGCACCCGATGGCTCGCTCTATGTTGGTGACTTTAACCTTGTGCGGAAGATCAGCACTGACGGCACTGTGAAGACTATAGTTAAGCTAAAGTTAGTTGTTAACATTCATTAACTTTATACACTTAACAATGGTTTATTTTTATAGTGTGAATTGGTCTACTTACCCGAGGAAGGAATATGCCTTCACAAATACCAGGGTGAAATAGCAGTCTAACACTGCTGTGTTTCCATCCTGAACAGCCATTGCCAGTGCAGTTATTACTTCTTCTTGAGTAGTCAAGAACCATTAATCAATTACGAAAATATTTTTTCATTCAATAAAAATCTAAAAATCTAGAACTTTAATATTATTTTTCTTTTCAGCGCTACTCGAGTTTCGTACCGCTACCATATGGCACTTTCTCCGTTAGACGGTACACTTTACATCTCCGACCCTGAATCCCATCAAATCATCAAAGTGCGTGACACAGATGACTACAATGACCCACAACATAACTGGGAAACCGTCGTCGGCTCTGGAGAGAGATGTCTTCCTGGAGACGAAGCCCACTGTGGTGATGGTGCTTTAGCGAGAGACGCAAAACTGGCATATCCCAAAGGGGTTGCAGTTTCTATTGATAATGTTCTATATTTCGCTGATGGTACTAACATCCGAATGGTTGACAGAGATGGCATTATAACCACCGTCATTGGTAACCACATGCATAGAGCGCATTGGAAACCCATACCATGTGAAGGAACCCTTAGCGTCGAAGAAGTTCATTTACGGTGGCCTACAGAACTGGCTATAAATCCACTTGACAATAGCCTTCATATTATCGATGACCACATGATCCTGCAAATGGCTCCAGATGGAAGAGTCAAAGTTATAGCGGGTAGACCTCTTCATTGTCCTTCACCTCTAACAGGATACGACATTGAGCTCGCAACTTACGCTACCCTTGTTATGCCACAAAGTATAGCATTCGGTGCAGCTGGAGATTTGTACGTTGCTGAAAGTGATTCCCAAAGAATAAATCGAGTCCGTCTCATCACTACTGATGGTAAGATCACTTTGTACGCTGGGGCCGAATCTAAATGTAACTGTTTGGAACGCGAATGTGATTGTTTTGAAGCTGATCACTTCCTAGCCTCTAATTCCAAATTTAATACAATCTCTGCAGTAATCGTGAGCCCTGACGGCATTGTTCACATCGCAGATCAAGCTAATTATAGAATTCGTTCAGTAATGGCAAGCATTCCCGATGCAAGTGGTGCTAGAGAATACGAAATTTACTCACCAGATACACAAGAGGTTTACATTTTCAACAGATTCGGTCAACACATAATGACCAAAAATATACTGACAGGAGAAAACAACTACGTATTTACTTACACGGTGAATACGAGTAACGGAAAGCTTAGTACCGTAACGGACGCAGCTGGTAATAAGGTGTTCCTTTTGCGCGACTATTCCAGTCTTGTGAACTCGATCGAGAATACGAAAGGGCAGAAATGCAGGCTCAAAATGTCCAGGATGAAAATGCTGCAAGAACTGCGAACCCCTGACAACTTCAATGTCACATTTGACTATCACGGCACGACGGGATTATTAAAAGCTAAATATGATAGCACTGGTAGAAGTTACATTTACAAATACGACGAATTTGGAAGACTTACATCAGCCGTTACTCCAACTGGCAGAATCATCAATCTAACCTTCGATCTGAGTCTTAAAGGTGCTACTGTAGTTGTTAGCCAGAACAATAGGAAACCAGTATCAATTCTCATTAAGGGTTCATCGGTTAATACAAAGGTTGGAGAATCAGAAAAGAAAACTACTATATCGACCGATGGAAGCATTTCATCAAGCTTACCATGGGGCCATGTCATATCAACAGATACGGTGCCGTACACTATTTTATCGGAAATTGATCCAATTCTTGGTGAAAGCTACCCAGTACCAGCTAAACAAAGGACTGAAGTCGGCGGTGACTTAGCAAATCGATTCGAGTGGCGTTATTTCTTAAGGAGACTACAATCTAACAAAGGTAAAAGCAATAAAGCGGTCGCTCAGATTGGCCGAAAGTTACGTGTAAATGGCGAGAACCTCCTCACTCTTGAATATGATAGAGACAGTTCTACGGTAGCTGTGTTTATGGACGATAAAGTGGAGCTTCTTAATGTTACTTACGATAGAACAGCCAGACCAGTGAAATGGGGTCCCAGGAGCGGAATCTTTGCAGAAGTGGAACTTGATTACGATAGATTTAACAGACTTATAAGTTGGCGATGGGGAGATCTCAATGAAACATATGGATATGACAGAGCCGGCAGGTTGCATGAAATACGCTACGGCGATGGTTCCTCTTTGGCTTATTCATTCAGAGACATGTTTACAAGCCTGCCACTAAAAGTAACAACACCAAGAGGAAGTGATTATCTTCTAGACTACGATGATTCCGGTGCTTTGCAGAATTTAACGACACCCAGAGGACATATCCATACCTTTGCTTTGATGACTTCATTAGGATATTTCAAGTATCAATACTTCTCACCAATGAATCGTCATCCATATGAAATTCTCTATAATGATGATGGTCATATCTTAGCTAAAATCTTCCCGCATCAGTCCGGCAAGATTCTATACGTTTACGATAGCACTGGTAAACTTGAAACGATATTAGCTGGGGCATCCGCTATCCGATATGTCTACCACGAAAACACTCATCTCGTAAAGAACGTTGAGATCACTGATCCCGATTACGAACTCAAGCAAGATTACAAATATCATGCCGGCATTCTTAAGGACGAAAAAATGAAATTCAACTCGAAGAGCGGCCTAAACAACGCACATTTCAAATATCAATACGATGGTAACGCTCGGCTTTCCATGATTGACGCCAATATCAACAGTAAAGAAATGCCGCAGTTAAAACTGAAGTATAACCAGAATCTCGGCATGTTGGAGGCAGTCAGCGATCTTAGGATATACAGAAACACTTTCAATCGTTCTGTCATGCAAGATACAAGCAAGCAATATTTCACAATAACAGATTACGATGACCACGGCAGAATCAAAACGGTATTAATGAACATAAAATCCTTCGACGTCTTCCGTTTAGAGTTGGAATATGACGTAAGGAATCGCATTAAAACGAAGAAGTTAATGATTGGTGATACATCATCGAGCGAACGGATTAGTTACAATTACGACGGTCACTTAATGGAAGTGGTCGGTTCCGAAGACGACTGGAAATATGTGTACGATGAAAATGGCAACGTAATTGGTGTCATTGAGCATGGTGAGAAACGCTACCTCGGCTACGACATTGGGGACAGAGTTGTACAGTACGGCGACTTGGAATTCAGCAGCTACGATGGACGTGGTTTTGTCATAAGGCGCGGTGAGCAAAAATACAGATACAATTCGAGGGGTCAATTCGTCCACGCTTTCGAAAGGGACAAGTTCCAAATGTGGTATTACTACGACGATAGGAACAGATTGGTGGCTTGGAAAGATGACAAGAACAATATAACTCAGTTCTTTTACACGAATCCGCAAACTCCTAACCTAATCACGCACATGCATTATCCCAAAACTGAGAAGACTGTTAGATTCCTTTACGATCAAAGGGATTTTCTAACCTGTATTGAAACTGAAGAGCAAAGGTTCTATGTCGCTACTGATCACAATGGATCGCCTCTCGTTGTATTCGATGTAAATGGAGAAATAGTGAAAGAGGTCAAACGCAGTCCTTTCGGTAAGATAGTCAAGGACACCAATGCAGGTTTCTACGTGCCCGTTGACTTCCATGGCGGCATACTTGACTGCAATACCAATTTAGTGTACTTGGATAATAGGTTGTATGATCCAGTGGTAGGGCAATGGATGACGCCAAGTTGGGAACATCTCGCAACCAAGCTGAGTTTGCCGACCGATATCTTTATTTATCGATTTAAGAACAACGATCCAATAAATAAAAATCAGAATGTCCCTTACATGACGAATTTGGCTAGCTGGTTACAAGTCTTTGGATATGATCTGACTAAGATGATGGGATCGAAATATATTACTGATATGGTCTTCCAACCCATGTCATCGGTAACAGCGCCCCAATTGGCACCGGACTTTGGCGTGATGTCTGGTCTTCAATGCATTATTGAAAAGGTATATATCATTACTACCAGTTATTAGTTCTGTCACATTCTCTTACCATCTCATATTGCTAATAAGTTTTTTATTGTTTCTAGGTGAATGATAAATTATCAGATATAGACTTCGTGCCTACTCCTCTTCTCAAAATGGAACCTATAACAAGGAATCTTCTTCCGAGAGTTTCGTACAAACGTGGCGTATTTGGAGAAGGAGTTCTGATATCGAGAGTTGACGGCAAAGCCTACATTAGCGTCGCTGATGGAGCGAACAGCGTGGTTGAAGATGTAATTACGACCGTCTTTAACAACTCCTACTTCCTTGACGTTCACTTCAGTATCCACGACCAGGACGTGTTCTACTTCGTGAAGGATAATTCATTGAAGATCCGGGATGATATGGAGGAACTGCGAAGGCTTTCTGGAAAGTTTAATGTTTCGCAAGATGAGACAAACGACCAAGGATCAGAGGTATAAGACATTTCTATATTTAGAAACATAGACGATTAACCATTGCCAAAGAGATGGTCTCACTTTTGCATATAAAACTATATTTAAACAAAATTATGAGATTCTTTCCAGAATTGTAGGTAACATTTATTTTAAATTATTTTTATTTATTCATTCATCTTTAAAAATGGCCGGGCGTAAAATATAGATTTAACCTAGGCCATTTTCAGCGTACCTTTGCACTTCTTGGTAGAGGTCAATTTACTGAGCTGAATTTATAGTACTCAATACGTTGGTTTTATTTCCAGGTTCGTGTTCATGCGGTCGGCAAAGGTTCTGCACAAGCGGTTATAGTTCTACGTTACGGTGTTGACCCAGCTCAAGAAAGGATCAAATTACTGAAGCATGCCCACAAACGCGCTGCGGCTAGAGCTTGGGAAAGGGAGAAGGCACTGGTGGCCGCTGGATGGGAAGGCAGGGGCTCCTGGACAGAAGAAGAAAAGGAAGAACTCATCTCGCATGGAATCGTCGACGGATGGGCAGCGAAAGATGTCCATTCGGTATCGAAGTTTCCCCAATTAGCGGATGACCCCGCTAATATTGTATTCGTACGCGATAGTAGGAGGAAAAGGAGAAAGAGCGGTCGCGCACGTCATCGTTCGTGATTTCTCTTAACGTGCCATAATATGCCGCCATGTTGAGTTCCACTTGACGTCCTATAAAGTTTCACAGTAGACGTCATGTTCGGATACTCGGTAGAGTTTATTTCTTACTCCTTTCACAGACTGAAGTGTTTTTCTATCTTGTAAGCGTCTCTGAAAGTGAGTTCTTGTGATTTTCATGTAGATGTGTGTTTTTGGACTGATAAAGAAACTTTTCATACGATCGAGCAATGGATATTTTAGGATTAGCTATGGAAGGGGATGTTTTATTATTACGTTAAATACGTACTTAGGCTTTAACATTTTACTTTCAATTCTCTTATTCAATCATACATATTATTTCAATAAATCATGAAATTACTCACAGGGTAACGAATTATAACCAATTTGGAAATAAATAAAATAATTAAACGCATAATATACTCAACCAAAATACTCAAATACGATCACAATTTATTAATGAACTTTTTGATATTATTTTACAATTTTTTATATTAATTTTATCCTAAACACTCTAATCGCTTACATTACTTTCCCTAATCTCATATATTCCTATTGTATTTTAGCCAAATATTTTGTTCTATCCATACCTATAAGTATTTGTAAATAGCATTTAATTATTGTAATTACTCATTTAGTAACGTTAAACCTAAGTCCTTTTATTACTTCGCAATACTATTTAAGCAATAATTTTATATTTTATTCTATGATGCTCGGTTTCAAATTGACCCCTATTCCTGTCGACGAGTCCTGTTTAATACATAAAAGATAGTTACGAAAATATTAATCTTCCATTATACATACAAGACAGTTCCATATCTTTCTCATAAATTAAACCCGATTGTAGATTTTAAAGTCATAATATGAGTTTTTTCATATTTAATCGTATACAGTTATCATTACCTTTCTCCTTCATCGCAAGCATTAAAAAAATTGAGGGCCTATTACATTAGTCAACTATAAATTATCTTACGTATGAATTACAATTAATTTATTTTTTTATAAGCGATCTATATATTAACTAATTAATGTAGTAGGTACCTCGTGACACCAAATACCAACCTATGGCCTAAGAATATAATTCTTTCAAAGCATTATATAAAAACAAATAAATCTCTTAGCAAACAAATGTCGTTAATTTTAACTTTTTCATTCAGTAAATATTTAAGAATAGTATTCTTTACCATAGGACGACTACCCGGATTCGAAAGCCCCAAAAGTCTTTCCTAATAGGAATTTTGTTAAAATTAATCTAAGGGAACGTTAATACGTACACTCTGCATGTGTTGTGCAATAATCGAACAGTAGGTTTTACAGTAAAACTTTAGGGTCATACCTTCTTGCTGACTTATCCTAGACTGCATAATTTCTTAGAGACTGATGGTGAAATACTCCTTATTTACTTGTATATTTTAGCTGTGGTCATTGCGTAACATTTTCCCTCTTAAAACTTACCTGTCAATGTAGTTATTGACAGGTGCTATTGTTGTAGGTTATGAAATCTCGAAAGTAAGAAGTTTAGATGCTTGACATAGTAAAATGCCTATAAGTAATATAATTATGAAAATGTAAGTATCGCAGTAACTCTGCAGTAACTTTCAATCCATTTTTTAACAATACTCGTTCCCAAAATATTTTCTGTGTTAGATTTGCTAGTAAGTAAAACGCATTGACCTCAGTTAATGTTAATTGTTAAGATTGTATCCTGCGAGCGTTTTCTTAATAGTAAGTCAGTAAGAAGCTAAAATAATGTAATTAATTGAAAGTAGATTTATAGTTTATGTCCATAAATGTGTCTCATTTAAATTGTGGTGTCTATTTCATGTTAGAGTTACTAATTTAATGCTAGTTGACTGAGTGGTCGGTGATAGGGCGTCGATGATATTTTTTACGAAAAGATATTATATAATAAACAATGGGAATAAATTGTAAAACTATGGATCCCCGGGTCCGCTGCAAAAGGCCCACGCGATGGTGATATTTTTGCAAAATGTGACTAAACAAAGCAATACATTGTAATGTAATACGTCTTATCGTTTTTGTAATAACTATAAGGTGTATTTTTATTTAAATTAATATAACAATTATATATAATATATCTATTGTGAATGTAGTTATTCGTTTCGCGGTGATATTTAGTAGAGCGTATCTTTTTTATGGTGTATAAAGAATTCTAATTTGTAAATAGGTACTTAAAATTGTATCGTGTAAAAATATTGTACATATCCGTACGCTTGAATTATTTATAACGTATTGTTTGTAAGGTTTTAGATTATGAAGTGTGTTGTAAAATAGTGGGCGAACCACGGACGGCCACTTGAGGCTGTAGTGTGAAAATTTAATGAGCTATCGAATTGGCAACCGCTTCGCCTATTTTCCTAGTATCATTAAATCAAAAAAAAATCTCTTGCTTATAAACTATTTTTCGGTGATCAAGTATTGCGTGGATTCTTTTTATTAGGTACATTGTCGGTTGCCAAAACGAGGGATAAAAATTTCATGAGTATACCATCAACTAACTTACCATAGACAATTTAAGCTTCTAGACTTTTTAGAGAGCTTCACAGTATGAACACGTCATTTAAGGTAGATCTGAATTTCTCGTGCTGAATCTAACTAACATTTTAATTTGTATTATTGTAGATACAATGCGTAGGTTCCAGGATAATCTGTGTATAGTTAGTCGGCAACATATTCATGCGGGTGAAAACTAGGGCTACCGATGCGAGCGTGCTATGAAAGACGATGTAAGCATGTACAATAATAAACATAGAAAGTATTCTAATGGAATATGTAATAAAAAAACAATTAAAACTTATTTACTGTTTTATTTAATAGCTCGTCCCTGTGTCCTATTATTAATAAAAAGAAATTTTAAAGATCCTAGATCTAAGTAAAACCCCAGAAAAGCATTGCCCATTACGTACATTTGAACGCCTGACTCCATCTAACCTTATCCTAGTTAATTTCAAATAGTAAAAGGTTTTTCAAGAATTCGGAGATAACCAAACTGACATGTATCTCCAAGAGATGATACATCTTAGAACCAGTTTGCTGCTGAAGCTATACAATGTATAAACCGCACGACGACGTCTAGGATCGAAGTCGAGTTTACCAACTGAACTCTCACCTAAGCTACGATTACAGAAGTATATGTTATGGAAAATCTTTCAATGTTGGCCTACGCATGGTCATGATCCGGAAAATTCTGTCAACAAGCGTAGAACCTAAGACCCAAAGATATATAAAATATAAGAATATACAAAATACTTACTTGCTTCTATTGCCCTTCAAACCAAGGTTCAGATCGTGTCGGTGCAAATGTATGTATAATGTGAGATATGAGTGAAGGCTGAGACCTGGTCATAAACCGCCAGGGCACTCGGTTCGCGCCCACTTCGCCCGTCACAACTTCAATTCCAGTTTCAAATTTAAAAAGGTTCAGCGGGTAAAATAAAACAAAGCATTCAAATTATAAAAATAATTTCTTTAGTAAAGTGCCGCAAACAACTAGTGATATGTGTTAATATATTATACTTCGTATTCTAGAACTTCCCTTGGACATTATCAATATATATATATACAAAAAAGAAACTTATAGATACATGACACTACATCAAATTGTTTGATCAAAGAATAAAATCAAGAAAGAAGTCGATCTTAAAAACAGTCACATTTTTTATATTATCTTTTATAAATCTAATCACCGCATGTAAGGACTAAGACAGAATACCACGTTACCCGTAATTAACTCCCCGGATCACAGCACTCACCATACGAAACACGGCAACGTCATGCTTCTTCTTCAGACTGGTATTCCATAAGGGTGCTGTCCCCGGTCAAAGCGACCCATTCATGTGCCACTGTATTAATACAGGAAATCTTCTCGATTTATAAATATTTGCATCGAACTATAGTCGACGCATTTTAAACTAAGTCGTCGCGCAATAAATATCACTGACAGTAGGAATGTGCACGCAATGCAACCCGTTATCGATATGTACCTCTACAATTCTTACGCACATCACTACACTTCTCCACAAGACCTGTAAGTGCGAGCAAGACAGACAGATAAATATGATTTATGACCCGACGAACCAGTTCATAATGCGTCGACTATAGTCGCTTCATATTTTCTTTAAATAATTTTATTTAATCTCTTTAGTTTCCATACTAAATTTAGGTCAGAATTTATATTTCTTAAACAAAAAAATATAGATCTCCTGGCCATAATTTTGTATAAATAAATATAGTATCAATTACAGATCAGCGTTATTCATTCCGAAAAATAAAATTAAACCACATATATATTATAACGAAGTTTATATATAATGTCTTTTATCCATCTACAAGCCTCTAATTTCGTTATACAAATTTAAAAAAGTATAAACTTTTATCATCTACATACATTCATAGACATTAATTACTTGTTGTTTTTTTTTTATCATCAATATCTAACAATTATCCGTTTTGTTATATCAACCATTGACATATATAGCTAAACTTGATTCAATAACACAAAAAGCAGGCTTGATTAAATCAACAATTTTTTGTATTTAACTTAGGGTGATAAAGGAGCACAGTTAAGCAAAGGGGTGTGTGGGTCTTCCCCGACCGTAGACCAATGACGCAGCTAGATAAAAAAATTGCTTTCAACGCTGCAGTTTTTTTTATTAATATTATTTTTTACAATGGATAGAGATCCATTGTAAAAATATTTATAATTTGAATTACCCTTACGCATTGAATACAGTCGGTTTTTATTTTGTTTCAACAATTTTATTCATCATTTTTGAGTGGAGTATTTAGAAATATTATAGTAAAAAAATAGACATCAAATGGAAAACTTCTTCCTTTTTCATCTTTTGGGGTCGGTTGAAAAAAATAATCTAGTATAATCAGCTGATTAAAAATTTGCCAAAAAAACGCACATAACGTGCACTCTTTTTTTTTAAATTTCGTAAAACTCAAAACTATTAAAGTTGATTGTGCGTTCAGCCAATTAAAGACAAATGTAATGCATGTATGTTATTTTAAAAAAAAAACTCGACGTCTCGACTGTATCTACAAGTTTTTGTATCCAATAAACAACAATATTATTAAATAACAATATACAAAAATATGAAACCCCGAACGCGTGCCAACAATTAATAATTACATACATTTTAACAATTTTTTTTAACATTTACTATTATATCAATAATGTATATATGGCTTTATTACTACAATATAAATACATTCTAATAGTAATAGTCTAACTCGAAAACTATCGAACATTTTGTCTTTTTTAACGAAAATACAATACTAATTATAGCATTTAAATGAATAATTTATTTAGTTTAGTTATTACATAGTAATGTTTAAATAAAAATTACATTAGAACTCGTTTAATTAATCTTTTGTATGCAGGGCTTATTTAGTGAACAAATTGCGATCCCGGGTTGATAAACGAAGCTCTAGCGAAGGTTTAGATGTGGTCTGATAGTGTTGTAGGTTCTTGGATGGTTCATTATTTCCTTTGTGTTATAATTATTTTTTCCAAAACACTTATCTTATAATCTCCGCGTTTATTTCAATTTCAACTAAAACTTTCGACTGGATCTTGTAATGACTATATGGTATATGACAGTTAATGCAACATATTATCGATAGACCATTTAATTTCGATAACAGTTATTATTATTAACTGGTATAATTTCTATCAGGTTGTAATTAACACAGTTTGCTCACAAAAGTAGGTTCTAACCATTTTTCTCTCTTTCTCTTCTTCTAATGAGTCTTCATATATATTTCAAAAGTTTCGAAAACTCAAAATAAATATTTCTACAGGATAATCATTCGAAATAAATATTTAATTGAAACCAATTAAAAAAGTAAGAAAATAAGATTTAAATTATATATTATATTCTATATATATATAGCTTCTACTTATGTACCTTGAGTAATTATTAGTTTAAAAAAATATACAAACTTTTTACATTTTTATAATTGTGTTCAAAAAAGTTATTTCAGTGAAAAGAAAAACGAAATGTTATGTAAGTTTTTAGTAATATTTTAAAAGTTTTTCAATGATGTTAAAAGGTTTCACATGGTAAACTTATCGTGACAGGTTAAACTTACTACGTACAATTCTATTGTCAAAACTTAATACCAGTATTTGCGCACCAAAAAGGTATCATCATAAAAATTTTATATGGCTGAATATTTACGTTACGATCACAAAACGAGAAGCAGTCTATGGTGCAGGGTATAGGATAGGGTACGTGCTACTGGAAGTCATCGCTTCGAATCCGTTATATGTCCATCATATTAATTACTATAAATAATTATTTTACTGTATCATTCCTGTGACATACGACGCCCACGTGTATCCTCGATAAGAATTATACTATATATGCTTTGTCACCAAACATTTAAGATATAATATATATATGAATAACAAATAAAATTAAAAAAAATAAATATTAATTATTATTAATATATATTGTACCTACATCACACAAATGTTATTGGTATTTTTTTACGTAATAATTCGAATAGGGCAACTTTACTACGAATCCTCGACCGTTAGTTTACCGTCGGGTTAGGTAACATGTACACCCTAGTCACAATCTCACACCTTTGTATTTCAGTAGTCCTCGATAGGGCCGGTGACCTTTAGTAGTGTTTTATCCCACTTGTCCATAGCGTGCTCGTCGACCCTGTCGATGTCCCAGCGCTGAGACTCTACCTTGCTGCACCGGTTGATGAATATTTTACGCGTGGACTTTTCCCAGTCCAGACAATTCTCATTGCCACCGTGTTTTAGTTGTTTCGTGTCCTGTAAATTATGTTAATGATATCGTTATCAAACATTATATTATATAAATAAAAATTAAATGCTGTTCGTTGGTGAGCGCATACTTGGGAACCGATTTGGTTTTTTTTTTACTATTTTCATTAGGTTTTTATGATTCGGGAAAAACTGAAAGTATATTTTTCTATAACATTTTGTATGAACTCTAGACCAATAAATTACGATAATCGTAAAAACATTTTTAAGGAAAAAAACTAGAAAAATTACCTGAGAAATTGGGCAATTTCGGGAAAAACTGAAAGTATTTTTTTTCTATAACATTTTGTGTGAACTCTAGACCAATAAGTCACGATAATAGTAATATCGTAATTACGTTTTTATGGAAAGAAAAATAAGAAATATACCTGAGAAATTGGGCATGTGCGGGAAAAACTGAAAGTATATTTTTCTATGACACATTTTTATGAACTCAAGACCATTAATAACAAGTATAATAATCAAGATTCTAACTTTGGATAATTTAATCAGAATCACAAACTAACTTGTTGAAAAAAAACTTGCAGTACAATGTCTGTCGGGTCAGCTAATACATAGCATAAGATAATTTTTACCGTCAATTCCCGCTTGTAAAGTTAATTCTCCCATAAGTTATATTGTCCGATTAAAACTAGCAAATTTAAGAAATAAAGATTGAAATTCCGTACCAGCGATAATTTCCATATTATATAATTTGGTTCGATTCTAATTCCCACATAGCAAAGAATATTTTTACAGGTAGAAACACATTGCTGCTAAAGTCCAGCTAAAGCATGAGTAAGTCGGTCCGACCGATGTCTACGTGATATAAAAATTCGGCACAAAACAACAACGCAAAAACACAAACTGACCTCAGCACTATCCGAAGCAACTTCTTAATCAGACCCCACAAAATTAATCAGGTCATCACTCCCTCCAGTGGAAGTCACTGCGTGTGTCAATGCCAGGCACTGCCACTCGAGATTCTCTCTCCATTCTCACATCTCACAGTTCACCTGATGGTAACTGATGGCTCTTTTCTTGAAGGTCCCCAAGTCCTATCGGTTTGGAAACACCGCTGGCGACAGCTGAACGAGAGCTGAGCGTGAAGCGCACAGTGGTAGATTGCCAACCATCGAGATGATGAGGATGAAGTTCTAAATGGCTGATATTTTCTAAAGGCGTGCTCTTTTCCCAGTAGAGCCGATCCATTTGTATTTCACTTACCATATGATACCTCCACAATTGGTTCCCTCCTCCGAGATGGCAGCTGTACAAGACTACGGGCCGTTTCGGGGTCGAATCTGGGACGTCCCAGCACATATTCCTGTCCTTGGACCTGAGGATATATTGATAATTTCATTAATTATTAAAACAGTATTAAACATTGAAGTTTCGATGAAATATAGAACAATCGAAACATGTATTAGGTCTACCGGAAAGTTCTGTCCTAATTGCTGACAGTACCTCTCCGAATTTAGCCTTTCGTTTGGTTTCAACAGCTCAAAATGTATTGGTCCTCGAATCAACTTTACTCTTTTACTCGGTTTAGAGGTAGAAGGGGCAGGTTTTCCGGGTTCACAATATGCCCTTTTTCTTATGATGTTTTCATAGGTAATCCACTTTTGATCCCTAGTTATGATCCGGTCCAAGAAGGGTTCGATTTTGTTGCGTGCAAGCAGAGATGTGCATATGATGATTCGATCATTCAAATACTTCTCACTTAACTTGTGTGGCACCCACCTCGAATACTTCCACACAAACCCTAGTTTCCGAATATGGTCGGAAATGGTTTGTTGAGCTGAATCAAGCCTTTCTGCAATCTCCGATGTTGCCAAAAAAGGATCTTGCTCTAACATGATCTTGACAGTATCGTCGTCGATCAAAGATGGTCGCCCAGAGCGTCGTTTATCAGAAAGGTCGAAATCACCCACATGAAATTGAAAAATTTTTGAACCATCTTCTGCATGTTCTATCAGAAACTGTACCTTCACCAAACACTTTCAATAAATCTCTATACGCTTCTGTAGCATTTCTTCCTTGTTGGAATTGGTACAAAATACAGTGGCGTAAATGAACTTTGTCGGTAGCCATGGGTCACACGATCGCGTCTCACTTAATACTAACAAGAATGAACTTCGTTTTAGTTCATCTGCGACGAAAATGTGTGTACATTGTTAGCGATCAAAAGAGAAAGTCAAATATATGTCACAGGAATATGCGCATACTTGTTGAAACTGATTGTAACCGGAGCGAACAGAACTTGCCGGTAGACCTATTATTTAAAAATATATATATATATATATATATATAAGATTTCCGCAAACGCGACAACACATCCCCCGTGAAGACTCTAGTCGAGTAGATCTATTAGTATCAGCGTTACTAACTAACAACCTGCAATGATTAGATTTTAAAATAAAATGAAACTTAATTAATTAAAAGAGATGTGGTATCGGCTAGACCCAGCGATATTCCAGAACCATTACGACTTAGGGACCTTCAAGAAAAGAGCCTACACATTTATTAAGAGCCGGCAGCGTATCTGCGACTTCTCGAGGTGTTACGGATCTTCAGGTGAGCTGCTTGCTCAAATAGACGGGATAAGTTTAAGGACTAAAAAAAAAGAAAACAGGCGGGTATATGGAGACAAAAGGCATAGTTTGAAATGACAGCCGCGGCTAGAGTTAAAGTAAGTGTGAGGCGGATACGTAGTGGTATTTAAAATAGTTTTGGCATAATTAGCTGGATTTCTAGTATCGTTCAATCACCAGTTTCATTTTATATGCTGGCAGGAGAGACCATGTGAAATCGGTTAAAATACAAGCTCGTGATCCTCACTTGATGTCCTTGTGCCAGGAGAGCACAAGCTGCTGCTCGGTGGCGGCGGACTGCACGCACGACTTGATCTCCAGCGTCTCTCCCTGCTCGCCGCGGTGCATATCCGCGCACAGCTGTCCGTGTGACGAGGGCCTTATCTGGAACAGGTTGTATGAAAGCTTAAGACAGCGATAGAGCGCACGTTGTCACTCGATCCTAGCTGAGTCAATGAGAAGTTCGACTCTGTTGGGGGGGAACGCTACGAAATACCGCTACTCTTATTCCAAACCCCCTCCCCTCTTACACGCATTTCATCTCTGTCTTCACGGCTGACAATACATGTACTTCTTGGATCTTTGTTCAGGCTCTTTACACTCTTTAACAATCATGAATGACATGAATGGCCACGAAGGAGGAACAGGTGACGAGGCGAAATGGATGTATTGCGGACGGATGTCAGTGTTTATGTGCTGTAGTCGTCACTTATTATCACGTGTGCTTGTTTGTCACCCTTATTATTATAGGAAAAAGAGTCACTTGCACATCTGCGCATGAAAACTGAACTGATGAATGATTGTTGAGGAAGGTTTGTGTATTTTATGGTATTATATGCGACATACAGTTCACCTCATGGTAAGTGATTCCTGCAGCCCATGGCACCCACATCCTTGATAAAGAATCATAATACAGCTCACATCACCCTCGGGGACTAACATGGAAAGCCTCATCACCAATAATAAGCTCTCCGCTCTTTCTTTCACTACAAACACAATAGCACCAAATTACTCCAGCTCTGTCGACCTATTCATTGCTATAACTGCGTCGTAATTCTTTTTTTTTTGTGTAGTATGTAAACTAAAAACGAAACAATAAAAGTGGAGAGGGAACAGGACCGTCATGTGTCGGTCCGGTCCTCGTGCCAGCATTGCCAGCATCGTCGTTGTCTCACTACTCAGCGGGCCTCTCGTATCGTGAGTCTTCTTAAATAAAGCTCTGGACCAACAGCATCATGGATACAAAAAAAATGTCGGTCCTGTTTCGCCCTTGATTTTTGGGCCTTTTTTTTAATTTACTTATCATAGTAAACTCCTTTTAAAATTGCTAATAGCAATAAATTAAAAGAAAAAATTGTTTTCATATCACGTCACTTACCCTTCCTTCGGCAAAAGGCTCCGGCTCGATGGGCGGGTACTTTGGAATCAGATCGAACGCTATCTGAAAAACATATTATAGTATCATATCAGGTGAACAGTGTGCTCATTTGACACCTTTAATATAATAAAATAAATTTATACGTTAAATTAAATTATTATGTTTATTTTCGATTTACGTTTCTTGATGTTTCTGTTATTATTTATTTTTTAAATTATACAAATACTACTAATAAAACAAAGTTTACAATAGAAAAACATATGCGATAAATTCCGTAATTATTTAAAATATATATATATATATATATATATAAGATTTCCGCAAACGCGACAACACATCCCCGTGAAGACTCTAGTCGAGTAGATCTATTAGTATCAGCGTTACTAACTAACAACCTGCAATGATTAGATTTTAAAATAAAATGAAACTTAATTAATTAAAAGAGATGTGGTATCGGCTAGACCCAGCGATATTCCAGAACCATTACGACTTAGGGACCTTCAAGAAAAGAGCCTACACATTTATTTATTAAGAGCCGGCAGCGCATCTGCGACTTCTCTGGTGTTACGGATCTTCAGGTGAGCTGCTTGCTCAAATAGACGGGATAAGTTTAAGAACTAAAAAAAAAAAAAAACAGGCGGGTATATGGAGACAAAAGGCATAGTTTGAAATGACAGCCGCGGCTAGAGTTAAAGTAAGTGTGAGGCGGATACGTAGTGGTATTTAAAATAGTTTTGGCATAATTAGCTGGAATTCTAGTATCATTCAATCACCAGTTTCGTTTTATATGCTGGCAGGGGAGACCATGTGAAATCGGTTAAAATACAAGCTCGTGATCCTCACTTGATGTCCTTGTGCCAGGAGAGCACAAGCTGCTGCTCGGTGGCGGCGGACTGCACGCACGACTTGATCTCCAGCGTCTCTCCTGCTCGCCGCGGTGCATATCCGCGCACAGCTGTCCGTGTGACGAGGGCCTTATCTGGAACAGGTTGTATGAGACAGCTTAAGACAGCGATAGAGCGCACGTTGTCACTCGATCCTAGCTGAGTCAATGAGACGTTCGACTCTGTTGGGGGGGAACGCTACGAAATACCACTACTCTTATTCCAAACCCCCCCCCCCTCCCCCTCTTACACGCATTTCATCTCTGTCTTCACGGCTGACAATACATGTACTTCTTGGATCTTTGTTCAGGCTCTTTACACTCTTTAACAATCATGAATGACATGAATGGGTCGCCCACGAAGGAGGAACAGGTGACGAGGCGAAATGGATGTATTGCGGACGGATGTTAGTGTTTATGTGCTGTAGTCGTCACTTATTATCACGTGTGCATGTTTGTCACCCTTATTATTATAGGAAAAAGAGTCACTTGCACATCTGCGCATGAAAACTGAACTGATGAATGATTGTTGAGGAAGGTTTGTGTATTTTATGGTATGATATGCGACATACAGTTCACCTCATGGTAAGTGATTCCTGCAGCCCATGGCACCCACACCCTTGATAAAGAATCATAATACAGCTCACATCACCCTCGGGGACTAACATGGAAAGCCTCATCACCAATAATAAGCTCTCCGCTCTTTCTTTCACTACAAACACAATAGCACCAAATTACTCCAGCTCTGTCGACCTATTCATTGCTATAACTGCGTCGTAATTCTTTTTTTTTTGTGTAGTATGTAAACTAAAAACGAAACAATAAAATTGAAGAGGAAACAGGACCGTCATGTGTTGGTCCGGTCCTCGTGCCAGCATTGCCAGCATCGTCGTTGTCTCACTACTCAGCGGGCCTCTCGTATCGTGAGTCTTCTTAAATAAAGCTCTGGACCAACAGGTTCACGAATACAAAAAAATGTCGGTCCTGTTTCGCCTTTGATTTTAGGGCCTTTTTTTTAATTTACTTATCATAGTAAACTCCTTTTTAATTTGCTAATAGCAATAAATTAAAAGAAAAAATTGTTTTCATATCACGTCACTTACCCTTCCTTCGGCAAAAGGCTCCGGCTCGATGGGCGGGTACTTTGGAATCAGATCGAACGCTATCTGAAAAACAATTGACACCTTTAATATAATAAAATAAATTTATACGTTAAATTAAATTATTATGTTTATTTTCGATTTACATTTCTTAATATTTCTGTTATTATTTATTTTTTAAATTATACAAATACTACTAATAAAACAAAGTTTACAGTAGAAAAACATATGCGATAAATTCCGTAATTATTTAAAATATATTTTTTTTAAATATAACCAAATGCTTGACTGGGGAAGGACCTCGCCCTTGTGTGTAGAATGCCAGCGTGAAATATCTCTACGCAGCCGTGTTTGATGGGATGCAAAATTTTTCTAACTAAAATTTTGCCTACATACAAAAAGTACAGTCAATGTTTCTCCATCTCAAGGGCTGATTGGTAGAGAACGTCAAAAGGCATATATTCCGCCCATTGCACCTTTTTTTTATAAAAATAAGGTTTGCAATTGAAGATTAAATAAATAAATAAAAAGTTAGTGATCGGAAAATGATCAATTAGAGTAAAAGGCATGAAAGTTTATTGTGTTTTGCTATCGCTATCCACTTTCATTGGAGTAAAAGAGATGACAATTTATTGTGTTTTTACTATAACTGTCAATTCAATTGGAGTAAAAGAGATGGAAGCCTATGGTGTTCTTGTTATCGCTACGAATTCAATTGGAGTAAGAGAGATGAAAGCTTATTATTCTTGGTATTGCGGCCAATACAATCGAAATAAAAGAAATGGAATTTAATTGTGTTCTTGCTATCGCTACCAATTCAATGAGAGATGAAAGCTTATTGTTTTCGCTATTGCTGCCAATACAATTGGGAGTAAGAGAGATGAAAGCTTATTGTTCTTGCTATCGCTCGCAATTCGTACGCTTGTTGTTTAAGACTCACCTGTGTCATGAACCAGCGGAAGGATTTGCAACTGAGCTTTTGCCTCAGAGCCTTCTGCTCCGAGATGTCCCCGGTGTCGATTTCCAGATAGTGTGGCCGTCGCTTGTAAAGATATTGAGCATATTCGTCCATCCACACTTCTGCCACGCGCCTGTAGTTCTGTAAAGATGACACAAAAAGAAATCTCTATTAGTTAATACCCCAAGAACATCTACAATGCACAATATATAGCGCTGTCTTCGAACACACATAAGCACCACCCGCCTCGACGACCCCTGGTCAAGTGTGGCAACGTGGGATGAATCTTCAGATGTCAAATACTCCGAACGCATATACAAGTCACGCGGACCCGAAAAGTATTGTTCCTTAATAACAGAAACCAGGAACCGCGACACAGTAGTCCGGTATTACCACTATGCCATGCGGTCGATCATTCATTTTGTTTAAGCCAGCTATAAGGCCACGCATTTTAAACTGACTCATCGGGCAATAAATGTCACTGACAGTACTCTGACTCCTGATTGGTCGTTACGAGTAAGGGTTATTGTTTTTCTATAAATATAAGATGTTTTGTTATGACACTCATTACATTACTTATGCTTCGTTACGCAATACGCACAATGGAGAATTTATTTTCTAACGTGGTTTTCATCCTCGGCAAAGATCAAAGGTCACTACGACCTGCATTGTCACCCCTGAGGGCTGAAATGGAACGCCTCGTTGCGTGCAATTGGATCTCCGTAACACACGTACGAAAAGAATGCACAGTACATTCCATGAAGTCATTCAGTGAAGGCGTGGTCAATCACCAGTCAAGGGGACCCATTCTTGTTTTGCGTAGTGACGTGCACGTCGAAAGAGCGTTATCGATAAAAATCTCGGGGTGAATGTATCACGCTCGCGCACTTAAGCACCAAGTTTTTCTGTAACGGGAAGCGGCGGTTTTTTAAACTAGTTCGCCTTACTCTATTACTACTTAGTTGAGAGCAAATTGTACATTTATAGGAAGATAATGTTAATTATAAGAAATGTGAATACATACGCGACCAACGAAGTCGCCGTGTCCAGGATTGGGGAAGGGAGCGAACTTGCGGTAGATGTGCCCGACCCGGGAACACGGCGCGTCCAGCATACGTCCGCCACACTGCCATATCTGGAATACAATGGGAGTAACAAACTCACACACAGTTCACCTGATGGCAAGTGATTCCTGCGTCCCATGACATCTACATTCATCCTTGACAAGGATTCATAATTCAGATGCTTTGTCACCCTTGAGGACTAAGAGAGAATGCCTCGTCACCAGTAATAAAGGTCTACGGATCCCTACACTTACCAGACGAAACACAGCAGCTTTATGCTGCTATTTTACGGTGGTATTCTGTGAACGTGGTCCTACCCCGGTCGAGCTGACCCATTCATTCTGCAGCTAGAAACGAGCTGCAGTGTAGCTTTACCACTGTAAAGATTATCCATAATTCAGGTGGATTAACAGGAATCTGAGAAATGTCCCATACCTGGAAAGAATACTAAAGGAAAGACAAATAAGCATATAGTTCACCTGAAGGTAAGAGATGATGCGTTGTCACCCTTGAAGACTAAGATGGAATGCCTCGTCACTTGTAATGGGTCTCTCAATCCCTACAACCCCCAGACTAATTGTGGTGGGACTTATGCCCAAAAACAAACTACAATCTTAACTCGGAACTGTATCCGCCAAGCGTCACTTTATAAATGGAAAAATACAATAAAATAGGACATGAAAAATTAAAAAAAAATAGGAATAAATGGGGAGACTGGGAATTCCGACGGCGCCGCAAATATGCATGATGTTTGTAAGAGGTTTGCCCTCGAGCAGCACATATGCCGTTGACGCTGATCTTTTTCAGGGTCATTAATTTATTTCAGTACGTCAAATGAACACGACCAACCCTCGTCTCGTCAAGCATTAAGCAATAACCTTAAAGCTAAGCTCATACTGCTCGCCGCCCCAGATGTCCAGCCCTGGGTCGTACCCGCCCAACTCCCAGAAGAACTTGCGCGAGATCGCGAACAACCCGCCCGCCATCACCGGACTCCTGCCAATTGAAAAGTTTCGATCCAATAAAGCTCATGTAAATTCTTGGTGTAAAAATGTCATTAATAATTAAGTTATATTTTTTAAATGGTCGATGAAACAGGAAGGAACATAAAACTAATTTATACGGATTTCATCGCATTTTAAACATTTTTCTTATAAATTGATAAATTAAATTAAAAAATTAAAAAAAAGCAATAAAAAATTAAAAACATGATTATATTAACTTCGACATCGTGACGTCAAACACCTCAGCACTCCCCGTGACCATGAATGACTCAAAACATCAGGATAAAAAAGTATATAATTAAAGTGGTAGAAGATAATTATTATAAAACAAACTACAAGAGTTACGGTGCGTTTCCTATCTCAATTGCAAATGCATGCGGAATTGAAAATCATGTTTTGCGTAGTGATGTGCACATCAAGCGCGCTTTATCGATAAAAATCTCGGGGTTAGTGTATCACGATCGCGCATTTAAATATTAAGGTAGCAATTAACTCAAGTAAACAATTAAATTATATTTTTTTAAATAACAAACGGTAGACACGTTCCCCAAACAAAACGCCACGACTCTGCCGTTATGTATTTGGTGTGTTAAATGTTGTATATGTAAATGACCCGTGTAAATAATTAAATAGTGCATGAGTGACGGTGTTTTATGGTACGTTGAATAACAAACGATACAGTAGACACGTTCCCCAAACAAAACATACGACTCTGCCGTTATGTATTTGGTGTGTTAAATGTTGTATATGTAAATGACCCGTGTAAATAATTAAATAGTGCATGAGTGACGGTGTTTTATGGTACGTTGAATAACAAACGATACGGTAGACACGTTCCCCAACCAAAACGCCACGACTCTGCCGTTATGTATTTGGTGTGTTAAATGTTGTATATGTAAATGACCCGTGTAAATAATTAAATAGTGCATGGTGACGGTGTTTTATGGTACGTTGAATAACAAACGATACGGTAGACACGTTCCCCAAACAAAACGCCACGACTCTGCCGTTATGTATTTGGTGTGTTAAATGTTGTATATTTAAATGACCCGTGTAAATAATTAAATAGTGCATGAGTGTCGGTGTTTTATGGTACGTTGAATAACAAACGATACGGTATACACGTTCCCCAACCAAAACGCCACGACTCTGCCGTTATGTATTTGGTGTGTTAAATGTTGTATATGTAAATGACCCGTGTAAATAATTAAATAGTGCATGAGTGTCGGTGTTTTATGGTACGTTGAATAACAAACGATACGGTAGACACGTTCCCCAAACAAAACGCCACGAATCTGCCGTTATGTATTTGGTGTGTTAAATGTTGTATATGTAAATGACTCGTGCAAGCAATTAAATAGTGCATAAGTGGGACAGTGTTTTATGGTACTTTGAATAACAAACGATACGATACGGTAGCCACGTTCTCCAAACAAAACGCCACGACTCTGCGGTTGTGCATTTGGTGTGTTAAATGTTGTATATGTAAATGACCCGTGTAAATAATTAAATAGTGCATGAGTGACGGTGTTTTATGGTACGTTGAATAACAAACGATACGGTAGACACGTTCCCCAACCAAAACGCCACGACTCTGCCGTTATGTATTTGGTGTGTTAAATGTTGTATATGTAAATGACCCGTGTAAATAATTAAATAGTGCATGAGTGACGGTGTTTTATGGTACGTTGAATAACAAACGATACGGTAGACACGTTCCCCAAACAAAACGCCACGACTCTGCCGTTATGTATTTGGTTGTTAAATGTTGTATATGTAAATGACTCGTGCAAACAATTAAATAGTGCATGAGTGGCGGTGTTTTATAATATTTTAAATAACAAACGATACGATACGGTAGCCACGACTCTGCCGTTGTGAATTTGGTGTGGTTAATTTTGTATATGATAAGGTAAACCTCACTTGAATGGTTCCGGCATATTTGCCTCGTCCCGTGGCAGCACTGGCAGCCGCTTGTAGAACAGCTCCCAGTCGAAGGCCCCCCTGGCGCCCTCGTCCTGGGCGCGATACTCGAACGTGTCGTACGCGATCACGTCTATGTAGGGACATACCGCCGTGCGGTAGTTCAACGCTATCGGCTCTGTTGGCGGAGAGTTGCATACTTTGATATTTTATTTATTTATTTATTTACACATAAATAACCTTAACAATATTAAAGATTCATAAACGGGACCTTAATGGCAAAGGCATACCAATCAACCCAATGTTAGGTAACAAATTGTAATAGGTGTTTTGTAGCAATAAATTAATTTATATATATATATATATATATATAATGATATGTATATATAATATATATATACATATATATATATATAATAATAAATTTATCTGATAAGTACTATCTACAGGTCTATTTAAGGTCTAAGTAGGTATAATACAAGATGTGCTTAAAATTACTTATAAATAACATATATATGTGGATACATAATACAATACAATAGCGTCTACCAATAAATTCTATGTGGATGACGAACTTATCTGACTACAGGTAACTTAAGTAGTTATGAAACAAAATTTTAACTGCTTTTATTAGTGACCTTCCTGATGTCATCGGGCAAGGAATTTCAGAGCTCGAATATAAAATGAATTAACAACAAAACCGGTACAGTAAGCCGGAATACAGATATTATTATTATACGAAGATCGAAGAAGTCTGTCATGAGATAAAGAGAGATATTGGTATTTATCTTTAAGATAACATAAGGGACCATTTCAAATGAAGAAGCGAACAAGCGAGCAAAATTCTGGAATAACGCCTTTGTTGTATGGAAAGCCAATTACGATGTATTATTATATAGTTATATTGGGAGATATGGTCATATTTACGCAAACTAAAAATGAATCCAATGTAACAGTTATTCAACAGGCGTCCAGCGTTGTTAAGAAGATAATGGGAGAGATCCTGGTAACACACATTTGAAGAATCAATAACAGGCAATATTAATGCACGTCTCACTAAATGACAGATCCACGCCGTAGCTATAATATAGATGTATCACTCGGGTGAGCAATGTTCACGCTTCCGAAAAACACCAAGACTTATAAACATGGTAGTATCACGACGCATTTATAGAATAGTTTTAGTAAGTCGATTCGACCAGGATAAGACTACTCTTTCCGGAATAAGAGATTAAAAAGTAGTTAAGTAAAGGCGAGTTACCGAATGGAATATGTACCAGAATTAATGATGTCGAGGTATTCCATCTTGGTTGGTTAGAAATGACAACGCATCTGCATTATGATTCCATATGGGCTGCAGGAATCGCTTCCGATGGTAAGCAATTCCTGCAGCCCATACGCACTAACTGTAACCGGATAAACTGTGTGCTTATTTGCACCTTTAGTGTCTTAAAAAAAGTTTGATAAGGGTGAATACTTCTTAAAGCAAGTTGCCGGATCAGACCGCTCCATCTCTGATAATGTACTCAGGAACTCTGATACCATCCGGGAAAGCGGCTGCAAAACCTGCTACATCCATAAGTGTATTTTGTCAGTGGTAAAGTCACAATGCAGATTTTTTCTATAGCTCCAGGACGCACCACACGCTCTCAGAACAGCATTGGTTCCTTATCGAGGACGAATGCGTCATGGGACGCAGGATACAATTACCAACAGGTGAACCGTGTGCCCGTTTGTCACCCTTAATACAACAAAAGTTACAAACCCAGTAGAGGTGGCAGCCAGTTGACGCTGGCCTCCGTGTGAGAGTCAAGGAAGAGCAGCACGTCGGCCTTCGCCCGCCGGGCGCCGGCCAGCCTCGCCGCAATCAGGCCGCTTCTTTGTGCCAACCTGATCACTTTAACCTTGGGCAGGTGCTGTGCGAGGTAATCTTCTAGCTTCTCCTTCAGGAAATCTGGTATGAGTGAACGCTTAATTTTATTTTAAAAAAAAGCTTTAGGCGCACATTCGGGATATTCGGGAATTATGACAAGAAACTATATCTTAGTCCACAAAGGTAACAACGCATAATCCATTAAGAGACGGATCCATTAAGCCTCGAAACTAGCTGAAGCGTTAATGGATTACTCTTCAGATAATACCAGTAGAGATAGCAGTATAACGCAGATGTGTTTCGTATAGTGAGGTTAAGGATCCGGTAACCTAATTAAAACAAATAAAAACATTCCATCACCGCCACAAGGGATGACAACGGATATGCACCTTAAATCATCATCGAGGATGGATTTTGGTCTTTTTGTACATAGCTATCACTTGTCATCAGAACCGTGCGTACTAAGGAACGTAACTATTTAATAAAATTTTAAAAAGTAACTACATCCTTTCTGTTTTTTAATATCAACGCTCCAATGTTGAAAATCCTATAGAGTATTGATACCAGGGCATTGAAATATGAAATTTCAATCAAATAACACAAATGTCGTATTGTTTCATAACAAAATGTTTTCCCACGTATCGTACGATATACACTAATCATTTACTTAACGAGTGAGACACTTCCATTTATCACTATTTTGGAATGCGTTGAAGCTGGAGAAGAAGTAACGCAAGAAAATCCAGCGTCATGTTTATTTAAACCGATCTGAGGTATGGCGGTATCCAGATATCATTGGGTCGCAATGAGATACCTATTTCCTACCTATATTGGTACCTGTATAAATGGGTCCGTTCGACCGGAACACGAGCACTAACAGAATACCAAAAAAAAATTGGTTTTGTAAGTCTTTCAACAGTCATTTCTTCATGACTTTCGAGAACCCGCAAGTCATGACGCTCTCGCAAAACAGGGTGGCGGTCCAAACTGAGGCTCCCTCTCGGGAGCCCTTGCGCTGGTTACCCACTAATATAGATCTCGACTGAGCACCATAAGCGCTCGGCACAGCAGCACTAAATAAAAAAAGTATACGAATGCGATCGGCTGGAATCGCACCGTCGCGGAACGGTGCGGACGAATGCGGTTGGTGTGTGTCGTACATACGGAATGTATAGTGAGATTTTTTTATAATCGCGACGCCTTACAAATCAGGCCCGATGTATGTACGTCGCACCAGTTTCATGTATTTTTAGATAAAGCATATATTGTGTTCCGGTTGTTAATAGATAATAACGCCAATGCACAAATAAATATCCTTTATAGATTTAAATAACATTTTTTGTGTTTGAATATTTTTTTTTATGAAAAAGGTGGCAAACGAGCAAGCGGCGCACCTAATGGTAAGCTTAGGCTCACTCCTCATGGGTGAATGGAGAGGGCATTATCATCGCTTATCCAGGCTAAATTTGGGTGTCATAACAGGAACCACTTACTACACGAGCTGTGTGCTCATCTGTCACCTATATCTTAGATAAGTTCAGCTCAGAACTGTTACGGAATAGTCAAGAGTAGAGAAGAGTGTTGTCCTTTTGCCGGGAGGCCAAGATCTCTACGGATACCTGAACAGAGAATGAGTACTGCACAACGATGAAGAGTATTTTACGCCACAGCTACACCCCAGCTGCAGTGTACATTGGTCGGCTCGATCAAGTATCCATTATTCCTTCCATGATCTCACAGAATACCAGATTGAAATAGCAACATAACCTTGCAGTGATTCGTATTACTATTGGAACCAATTAACTAGGAATTGCATTTGGCAATCCACTGGGATGACTGGTGGACTGGTGGTGGGGTGATTTTTTAATATTAGGGGTGAGAAACGAGCACACTGTTTACCCCTCATGGAACGTGATGAGTGCGGTCCATCTTCATCTAGATATCAATGATTCAAGATGCACAATTGTCGCACCGGAGGACTGAAATGTATTACCTCGTTACCAGTACGGTCTTCCAATCCTATTCCGTGACGGAATGCTCGTACCCCGATCGAGGATCGATGTGGAGGTCATGGGACGCTGTCGTCACTCACCGTCGGGTGAACTGTGCGTCAGTCGAATATAAAAAAATAAGGTATTTTATCCATCTATATGGAAATAAATGAAATAAATAGCAAAACAACTACTAGTCACACTTGAATGGGAACAATGGTATTGCACGCTGTGTCAATTAAATTGCTTCGATCACAATAGTTGACACGTGGTGCAGTGGTGGGAGTACCTGGCCGTTGCGCCGCTTGTCCTGGGTTCGATTCCCAGGCGAGGAAAAATAGTTGTTCATCACAAATTAATGATTGTTAGGATGTTTTGTGTGTATGCCACGTATTCATGACACTGTATCTGAACCTTCTTGCAATCTTAACGCATGCATGCATAACATGGAATAGGGAAGCGGGGACGTCGAGTGAGTGCCACTGTGTCTGTACAAACACTTACGGAACTATAATAACGAAGATGGCGCGGTCGAAATCGACCAGGAGCACATCAATTCTAAATTATCCAATCGTATATATTGTGTTAAGTGTGACAAACTAGCACACAGTCCACCTGATGATATGCGATGACTGCTGTCCATAAACATCTATAGTCTATCCTCAACAAAGATGTACATGCGTAAGTCATGGAGATGGAATGTTACCTCGTTACCAGCAATTGATCGACCGACTCGGAACACTCACCAATCATGAATGACTAGAATGGATCCCCTCGATCGTAGAAGGGACACATCCACATAGAACATCAGCGTAGAATAGCAGCACAACGCTGTGTTTCGTGTGTTGACTGTAGGGCGAAGAAGTTTTTAACAGTGGTAGAGCTACACTGCAGTTTGTTTCTAACTGCAGAATGAATGGGTCAGCTCGAGCGGGGTAGGACCACGCCCACACAGAATGCCGGCGTGAAATAGCAGCATAACGCTGCAATGTTTCGTCTGGTGAGTGAAAGGATCCGGAGACCTTTATTACTGGTGACGAAGTATTCCATCTCAGTCCTCAAAGGTGAGAACGCATCTGCATTACGATTCCTTGTCATGTAAGGATGAATATAGATGTCATAGGCCGTAAGAATCACTTGCATTCTGGTAAAAAAAAAATGACGCAAACTTACGCAGACATTAAGGCAGAAACTAAGACATTAGGGCATTGACGCCCTAAGGCGAAGAAAAGAGCATATGTCATGTTTACTTAGTTTCAATAGTGCGGCGGAGGTGATGTTACAGTACAAATAAACAATAACGTTCTATACACAAGTTGAACGTAAAACAAATGTCATAAAACATTTAGAGCCAAACTGTTTAAATATAATTAATTGTATATTTATATTATTCATAGAAATAAAGCCAATACTCAAAGGGGTCGTCATCTTAAGGCTAAGACGAAAGACTACAATGTCACCTTCTATTTTTTTTTCGATATCTTACAGTGGACGTAGCAACTTGCGACCGGGGAACTCGTGGAATACCAGCGTGATATGAATAATCAACCAGTGATGTGCCAACAATTTCTACATTGGTAGCTACATTTGGTAGAGCTACGCTGCAGCTTGTTTCTAGCTGCATAATTAATTGGTCAGCTCGACCGAAGTAGGACCACGCCCTCATAGAATACCACCGTAAAATAGCAGCATAACGCTGCTGTGTTTCCTCTGGTAAGTGTAGAGATCCGGTGACCCTGATTAGTCGTCACAATGCATTACATCTCAGTCCTCAGGGTTGACAACCTTGTAGTTATCGATAAGCATTTCTTAATTGTCAGAAACACAAAAGTACGTAAACATGATTATTCCGTTGGAGAACCAAACCAAGGTCCGCAAGTACAGATGCCAGTTGTAATCCTGACCACGGGACTATTAATAAAATACTCACTCAGGGTGACTCAAGTGCATCTTGGGTCTTTGTTGATGATCGATGAACCGTGTGCTAAACTGTCACAATTAGTATGATAAAAAAAAACATTAACTACTCACCCTTCGTACTAGCATCGTCAACCAGAAACACCTCCTTGATCAGGAACTCGGGAGATCTAATGAGGACGCTATATGCGGTTCTGAGGAGGGTGCTCCAATGTTCATTGTGGAACGGCACAACCACGCTGACCGTGGGCAGGGACTCTATGTACAGCCTCGTTTTACACCCCGGGTGCCTTATATCCGGGAGGGAGCGGTTCAGGGGGATCCTATCGCTCAACGCTCCGTTGAAACCGTTCACTGAATATAATTTTTCTTCCAATGCTGCATCAGATTTGGGAAGATTCGCCGGTTTGCCTTGCTCGCCGATACCTGAAAGGTAAATTAACACCCTGTCTATATAGACGGCTGCGTGGTTTGTACCATGCTGCTGTTCCTGGTTAAGGGGCAATATTTGTGTATGATAAATTGTTGGTTTTTTTTTCGGTTTATTTTATATTTTTATGCGAGTTATACTGTTTGTCCTGAAACAGCTTTATCTAATTAGAATAGCGAGCGGCAGGCGCACTGAGTAGAGAGACAACGAAGATGCTGCGAAGGTGGCACGGAGACTGCTGCTGCACCACCGCTGCTCTCCAACCCATGTGGACGAAGAACGTCGACGACAACAGAGCGGGGGCGATAATACGATCCGGGGGCCCCTCATAAGGAGGTACGAAATCTCGGCTCGGATCCCTATCTATAGGGAGGGTTGATTTTTGGATCTGAGTTGTTTTTTTTTTAAACTGAACCTTTCACCGATCTTGATGCAAATTTATTATTACATCCGGCCACACGGAACTCGGTTTTCTAGCGTTGCGTGAAATTAAAATCGAGCTCTTGTACCCTGGGATAGCTCTGTGTACAACACGCTCGATATAGGCGCGCTTTGATAAATAATTGAATTAATTATTACCGTGACCATCATATCAGGCATTATTAAGAAGTCCGGAAGTTGAAATTTGAATTGAAAGATTCTATTACATTAATTCATACATATAGGTAAATAAAAGATGTTCAAAAAATATACAGCAAACTCACCTTGACGTGTCCTCTCGTACTTAATTTGTTTGTAATCGTGCCAATCTATTTTCTAGAACAAAAAAAATAACTTAATATATACATATAACTCGGCGCCTGAGCAGATTTATTATTACACAGATTTAATAAGTTCAAAACACTGGCCGGGACTTTATAGTGCCGTAAGTATAAGACCTTTAAAAAGTTTAGAAAGTTGTTTAGGGAGAGGCATTATTATTTTTTATAGTATTAGGGGTGACAAGGACAACTATCGCCGGATCGTAAAAGGCTATTGCAGCCCATGGCATCTACGTCTATCCTCAACAAAGTTCAGGATGCATTGTCACCCCTAAAGACTGTGGTATGGTATCCTCAATAAGATTCAAGTACTACATTGATTTCCTGTAAGTACCGCGTTGATTTCCCTGAGGGCTCTCAACGCTCGTAAAAACAGCAACGTCATACTATTTTACGGTGATACTATCTGTGGGTACAGTTCTTCCAGCTAGGGACATTAGCTGCAGTGCACTGCTCTCTTCTCTAACCCGATAGATGGATCATACGATAAAACCGGAGGACGAATGCTGTAAGAAGTATAGAACAACGAAAGGGATAGGTTACAAGAATTTATTTATTTATTTATACCTTATTGTCACACCTTACAAATTGCATCCTCTACCTGTCGACCTGAATTTGATCGAGAAATTGTATATAATTACCTATTAATAACAGACAGCATTGCATGTATACAAAGTACACATGACAAAAAATATATTCCCTGAATATTTTTTTACCTAAAAAATAAAATGGCGGGAAACAATTTTGAACGCATTTTTTTTTGGGATAACTTTTTGATGGGGACTTTTTTTATTTCATCCATAGATGCGTTCAATAACGGTAACATTATTTTTATTTTGATATATTTGATTTATTAAAAATTGAGGTGCAATACTAAATGATAGATAATTATGGATATTTAGAATTATTTTGGTTTATTTAATATTATATATTATTAAAAAATATACGAGACCTCTTCGCCGGGTTGAAAGCAGACCTTTATTTATTAGGAACCAGCACAAGGGTTTCCGAGGGGGAGCCTCGGCTTGAACCGTCACTATGCGCGCGAAAGCCCAGAGGGTGCCCGAGAGGGCAGAACCTCGACTCGGTCACTTGCTTATAAGAGAATTTTGTTACTTCTTGTTAAATATTCAATGAAAAACTTACTTAAGGATTCGTAAGTACTGTCCTATACTGACCTATTACATTTAATATCACACAATATTTATTGTATTACTTTATCCTTCAATTAAAAACCCGAAAATCTTGTCGATTATTACTATCTCAGGCAGTTTTAATTGATAAAAGGCGGAACTTTGTTACACCAAAATGATTCATGAACCAAGAATAGTACAAGATTGATAACAACATGTTTCAAACAAGATACCAATCTAAAATTAGTGTAAGGCCATAAGTTCAAACTTTGGATGAAGCTAATGAGTGGTCTTGGTCAATTTCCAGCATGCGAACATATCTTGTTTATACAAAAATCAAACAGATTTTGTACAAATATTTTGTGATTTTAAACATTAATGATAATTAATAAGGTGGATTAAAAACTATAATGTCAAAGTCAAAGTAAAAAAAAATGTTTGTCTATGTTTTTACTGCATACACATTTATATCATAATAATACTTTGGACTGAAATGAGCTGCTCCTCAACATCACTTGTATGGTCCGTTGTATTGCATTATTATATTCTTATTTTATAGAATTTCATTTATTTTATATTTTTTACATTTCATTTATATTTTATTGATTAACAAGGTGGGGTTAGAAATGAATCCCAACATAATAATACTAAAACAGTTGATTGCCACATAAAAAAATCAAGTTGCTTTTTTTTCTTTTTTAATTAAAAATAATTCTTCATGTGTGTTGTTTAAGTATATATTTGGTTGAAGGTAAAAGTTTTCATTGTAAAACCTGCAGTATAACAAAACTTTTATTTAACTTACCAGTAGGGGAATTAGGAAAATGGAGAAGCGATTGATTTCTATGTTTCTCTCTCCACTGAACTAAAAACAATGTAATTTACCTTAAGGCTTTTTGGAACAAAATAATCCTTCTCTACATCTTGAAGAGCTCCCTTTTCTGTTAGATTATTTTTTATCCTATTTATATCACTAAATGTCTTCACTACATATAGCAGAATCACCAATATGGTTATAGTGAGGAGGTTTCGTAGTCTGAACAACCTCAAAAAGTGTCGCCGCATTACAAGCATGAAGCTGCAAACAAAAGACAGATATTGACTATAGAGTGACATCAATAGATTTTTATATAGTATTTTATCATTATTAGCTACACTAAAGTATTTTTTAATGTAGGTCTACCAATTCAAATAGGCCGGCTTAACCAGGACCACACCAGTCTGTGAGGGTGTAAAAGAGTATAAAGTAAGAGTATAAAATAGCAGCATAATGGTGCCGTGTTTAGTCCGGTGAGTATAGGTATCAAAAGACCCTTATTACTGGAGATGAGGCATTCTATCTTAATCCTCAGGGGTGACAATCCATAACCATTATGATGCCTTATTGGAAATGAATATGGGTGTCATGGGGAGTATTCACTCACCATAAGGTGAACTGTTTATCACCCTCAATACTATAAAAGAAAAAGTTGTCAATATCTTATATTCGTAAGTTAAGTCTCCCCATGTGTGATTAAGTTGACAACAGAGGCATCCATATTGTTACTGTACTAAAACAAACTGGGTTCAACAAAAAATCTAACCGTGTGACTGAGGATTACTGTCATTCTGTTATGTGATGGATGGATTGGTCAATTATGCAACAAATTTTATGTGTTTGTATCCTCTTTAAAAGCCTGCTGCACATCTGCAACTCCTCAGATGTAGCAAATGTTTGTGGTCGCAAGTAAAATGGCCAAAAGGATAGGCTGAGGCATGGTTAGAATATATACCTTTAGATGTATATCTTTTAGTATAAACAGAATAGATTACCAAACCTCTTATATTTAGTTCATACAATATATTTCAAAGCTGAAATTTTAATGTGTTTTAAATGTGTGTAACAAAAGTGTCTATGAGTGGACACTTTTGTTACACACATTTTGTAATTGCCAAATTATATTTAAATTTTAAAAACTCACAATTACATTTAATAATATTAAAAAGAAATAAAGGTGGTTTACATATACTGTCTATTTTTAACATTGCAACACTTTTCATTTTTTTATATGCAAATATATTCTACCCATTAAATTTATTTGTGACCAGTGTTAATGAAACATCTACATAAAATCTCACACTAAAATTACTAGTATCAGTGAATTCTATCTTAGAAATTATGAATTGCATCTGCACCTTTGGTTAAATAGAAAAAAATTATTGACAGATTTAGGCATTGATGGGCTGCAAATTAGACTTGATGAACTGTGTATTAGTTGCCACCCTATCGGCTAAATAAATCATTTAGTATGGCAACAAATTTTATATTTTCTACAATTTTATAATAATCAATAAAAATGCCTGATATATACATATATATTAATATAAATTTACATAATAATAAACCTGATATTTATTATTATATATCAGAGTTAACTCGGTGACACTAAACAAAAATGTTGTATAGGACTATTTTGAAGGAACTATGTTATCAACGAGGATATCTATAAAAAAAATTGTTGTGTAACCTGATAAAAATCAAATTAAATTAGTATGACAATTCTTCAGATAAAAATTATATCTTACCTACAAATTGCTAATTGATATTATTTCATTTTTGAATAATAAATTTAATATTATTTGCGTAATTTAATTAAAACTATAAACTAATTAACGAAAATATTAAACTAACATACATTGAGCAAATCTTAACAAGTCTTATATTTAAAGTTTATAAACCTTTCTAATACGCACCGGGTAAACAGATAAATTTTAAAAGTAACTACTAATTTAACGTAATGAACTAATAACTAACAATAATAAGCTCAAACCAGTTTTTCACTTAGAATTTAAATACATGATCAGTACGAACTAGAATTTGTTTATTTTCTAACAGACTTCTAGTACAATATTTTTATATATATAGCTAACGTCAAGACTATGACACTGACACAGTGACACTGTGTTGTCTGTATGTGACTTTTAATCTATCTGCCTACAGTGTTCCCCGCTTCTATCTCGAGTTTCTTTCAAATAATAAAGGTAAAATCTACCGTTTTAAATTCTATTAAAATTATATCACATGCAAGTGTTATGAAACAATAATCACATTGTAGTGGAAATAAAAAGTGCCAAATTCATTTTAAAAGACTTAGTTTTTGTTTAGAAAGATTTGTGTTGTAACCAGTAAAATAAAGAGTTTGTCCACCTAAATGATTCCACATAAAAAATTGGATCTAATCCGAAAAACATATAGTTCGGATAATAATTTGCTTCCTGATCCTTACAATGAAAAGAAGCACGATTTTATTATTAATAATCATCAGTAGGCACTAGTATGTGCTGAGGATGGCTCATTGTTTCTTGAAAGGAAAACTGATGGCAAAGTCATAAAATACAGTTTTCTAAAAGTTTGACCATGATGAACTGGCATAAAATATGAAAAAATGGAAAAAAAATAATTAGTTTTTAAACTAAGACATACATCTTAAACATATTTCAATCAGGAAAATGCGTAAACGTTTTAATTTTGAGAATAAAAATATATTCAAAATGTATAACATAACACCGTAAGAAAATTTAGCAAGGCTAAACGATACACTGTCTAATAATCTCACTATTATATTTCTTTCATGAAAGTGTCCTCGTTTAAATTTTATAAAAAGAAAGGATTTTGTTATTGAAAAAATAAAACCTAACGATGAACCGAAAGGCGATCCCTCAGCCACACAATTTTGTGTTATTCAATTTCATTTTAAAATTTTATTATTCTAAATTACTATTTATGCATAAATTATTATAATTAAGTATATTTTTTCTCAATAGTGGATTGTTTTCGAATATTTTGAGAGGTGCATAAAAGCCTCGAAGTCGAAATCAATTATTCCCCTGATGAATCTTTTCTGATAGATGTTTTTATTATATGTAGGATAAAAAAGAAGCCACAGTTCACCTGATGGTTAGTAATACACTCCCAGTCGTCTTCAATATGGAATCATAATGCAGTTGTGTTGTCACCCATACTAAGCAGGATAAGATCCGATGCCTCATCAACAATAATTGGATCTTCGGATCCCTAAAATCACCAAACGAAATATTTTACTCAGCTACAATTTTACTTCGGTATTATGTGAGAGCGTGGTACTTCAACTGCAATTAACACTCCATGTGTTAGTATTTTATTTATAAAAGTCGTTTTATTTGTTTTAAAATCAGTCAGAAGTTTTTATTAATATTATTTTTCTAATCCCATAAATCAGATACTTCGATAAAATTGATAAGATTATTATAATAATATCAATGCTCAAATTGAGGAGATCTGATGATCACAGTCTGATTACCTAGACACAAAACATTATCTTGGTGCTTCTGAAAGTTTTTATACTAATGAATCAAATTCAATAAAAATTTAACTTTATTATTTTAATTTATTATATGTAACATAATTTTAGTACAAAAAATATCTTAATCTGTAAACATGTTTAACATTTTATTTCTTTAACCAAATGTTTCCTTTTCAGGGGATTTTTTGTAAAACTGTAGCTTGTTATGAAAAACAATCTTTAATGAACTGGTTTCATAATATTAATTATTTTTTTATATTGTAAGGTTCAATTTGTTTTTTAATTTAACAGTCCTTAACGAACGCAACTTTACATTAAATGTTTGATAACCTGATAACCGGTGACAACTGTTTAGTTTTGATTGGTCGGTTATAAAATAAGGACCAATTACATTCTACCATAGACTATATCTAAAACCTCCACAAGAATTCGGAATTCATATAGCATATTTCTTTTCGCTTTTCAGTTTTCGCTTGTCACTCTCCGGCATTTCAGAACAACAAATAGATTTATGAATTACTGAGCATTATTACGAATAATTGAAGAGCACGGTAAGGGCCGAAAGCAAAAGAGGCGCAAGTCTTAAATACTTTCGTTTTTATTTATTATTATTGAGGATATCCGTTATCCGGTAATTTATACCCGCATTTCGATTTCAACCTCGCCTTTAGTTGCCGTGGTCTTTTGTTTTAATTCAATTAACTCGAATAAAAGGATCATAGTTGCCGATTTGCGATTTCGTCTTTCCATGTTTAGATTTAGTTTAAATATTTCAGATGGCTCTGTTCAGTCGAAAAGTATATTTATGTGTGGTGCTGGTGTTATTCGGGAGTGCGTTCGTAAGCTGCGACGACGAAGATGAAGGAGTTACAGTTGAGGTTAGTTGCGGCATTCTCATGACCTAGTTAAGTATAACGTGTTTGATAGCAATGTGTAAATATTAAAACTGATATTTGTCTTGCTAATACTTAAGATATAAATTGTATAGTGTACATAACAGTATGGTTGTATATTATACAAACATATACTACACTTTTAAAAATTACTTACATTTTTTCACAAAAATATTCACAATATGACTACACTTTTTATTTTATTTTATTAGAAAAAACGAACAGTTTTACATTTCGATTTTAAATATAAAGACTTCACAAAACCAACAAAGTTTTCCACTGATTTATTATTATTATTAAATCCGAATTTTGTACTTCATCGCTCACATTTACAAGGTAACCAACAAATGATTCTTTAGTCTCTTTATTTTTTTATCATATTAAGGGTGACAAAAAAGCACACAGTTCACCTGATGGTAAGTTATTCCTGCAGCCAATGATATCCACATTCATCCTCAATTAACAATCATAATGTATTGTCACCCTTGAGAACAATGATGGAATGCTTAGTTATTGTGCTAATTTATGCTGGTATCCTGTGAGGGTGTAGTAGCAAACAATCTCCAGTGTGGCCCTTACCACCTACACTTATATTTTTGTACAATGTATAAACATGACCACTATTGATAACCACTTTGTTCCTATTCAGCTATCTAACTATGGCAATCAGATAAGAGTAATATTCTATTTCAAATGCTTTATCTTTCTGCACATTATCTATTTGTTTTGTTGTACATTTTATTGTATCTGCTTATTATGTTTTAATTGTTGTATATTTGTAATTTATATTTGTATTTTCTATGTAATATAATTTTGTCTCCACACAAAAACCAGTTTTTATTGGATCTTCTTAAAAGTGTTTTTGTATATTTGTTGTCTCATTATTTAAATTTGTAATTGTTGATATATTCAACAATATATTGAAGCATCAATAGCCTAATGATTTAGGTTAAGGCGTGCAAAACTTAAGGTTCTTCTGCCATTCAACTATTATTGTGAATCATCTCCTACCACAAGCATTCTATCTTAGTCGCAGTATTGAAACTGAATGTTAGTAAAATAGTTAATTGCAATGCTAACATTCTCTAAACAGAAAAATATTAATGTAAGTTAATATTCATTGTTAACAGTTTTTTTTAATAAATTTACCAATGTTACCCCCAAAATTTATATGTCTATTCTTATCTTAATGAATATTTAAAGAACATACCTATAAAAATATACTAATTTTTAAATATAATAGAAAAATTTTACATGATTATTCTATCTTAGGGTTGAAATGATGATGAATGATCATCATGATATAAAATCAAACTGATTCAAAATGTAGAACTAGCTTAGATGTTTTCATCAGTTTACTTGTGAAAAACCTATATTAACACATCTATTATAGTTATTTGGTGTAACACCTTAGTAGTAGTTTGTAACTAAAAAATTAAATCAAATTATATTACTTTATTTCTATATATAAAAAATGGTGTGTCTTACCTACTTATAAAAATGACCCTACCTTTCCATCAGTATATGCATGTACACTATAGCCAACTCTAGAACTACCAATCCTTAGCACTACTCCAACTCTGTAACACATACTATAAAGACTTTATTTGCATTGACTTAACAAGCAGTTATAAAAAAAATTGTAGCTATGCTATGACTTTCTTTCTGTTAACCTCTCTAACTAAGCTTAAATACTTGTGCTAGATGATGGTACATGAGAATAGTCAAATGGTAGTCTAGAACTCAACATTCAAACTTCAATTGTACCCTCTCCAATTACCTTATTTTTGCTTATCCTCTATTGTATTCATATAACAGAAATTAATGCACTTCAGTAGTATGATGTACATAAATGCTATATATCCAACTAATATTTACTTGATATATTATGTTTATAGTAAAAATATATATATTGTAATTTTGTTTTAACTTGGCCCACTATATAATCAGATATACACAACATACAATCTTGACAGTTTATCTATTCATTCATAGATTGTTGAAGAAGAGGAACCACAGTACCGCAGCCCACAGATTAACTCCAAGAATATCTATTTGGCAGAGCATTTCGATGATGAGACAGCATTCAAGAAGAAGTGGATCAAGTCGGAAGCTAAGAAACAAGGTGTTGATGAAAATATTGCCAAATATGATGGCAAATGGGAGGTGAGTATTTTTACTCTCTTATTTCAGTGGTGGAAAACAAGAGCATAGTTCTCCTGATTGTAAGGCACGACTGCGGCCCATGACATGTCCACCCATTTCCTCTAAAATGTGTATTCTACACATGCATTGTCATCCCTGAGGACTGAGGTGGAATCTCCAACACTCTCCATGAAAGGCCTACGCCCAACAATGGGATTTATATATATAGGCTGTTACTTTTTTTTCGTATATATGTAGCCACATAACAATCTTTCCATTACTACCGAGCATATGGTAATCAGTACTGAAAATTGCATTAACCATTTTGTTGGTGATGGCAGTGGGAAATGAACTTGGTTTGGTTGGTTACCATGAATTAAAAGTGAGAGCTAGATATAAATGTACTTTAATTATTTTAGATCCAAGCACCATCCAGACGAATCCTCAAGGATGATCTTGGGCTGGTCCTGACTACTGAAGCCAAGCATGCTGCCATCTCTGCTCTCTTGGACAAGCCATTTGAGTTTAAGGACAAGCCTTTAGTTATTCAGTATGAAGTCACAATGCAGGTAAGGTTCCTTGGTGGTAGGGTAATGAGATTATGTGGAAAAAAAATCATGCAATACAATAATTGAAAAGGCAACTGCTAAGTTTCTCGCCATCTCTTCTTAGCGTCTCTGTATTCCAAGCTGTAGCGTTATCTAAAAAGGTCTAATTGAAAGAAATTAGTTTAATTTAGTATAACTATATATTATATATTTTGATTATAACCTAACTTTTCTATATCTTTATAATATAACTTTTAATTCTACCTTTGACAATAATATATATTTATTTAATCTTGAATTGTAAACACCTTATTTTATTTAAAAAAGCAATGGGCAGACTTAATACCTTTTAGCATTCTCTACCAGTCAACCCATCAGATGGGGAAACATTGACTATAGGTAATAAAATAATCCTAAATATTAACAAATTATATGTAACATACTTAATATACATAATAATAAATAAAATACATTAAACAATAATTTACATAATAAACATATAATATAGACCTTAAATATATAATAAGAATTGATAATATCAATAAATTAAATTTTTCAATAGCAATTTCAGATGACTCACAAATCAGTGTTTTAAAATTATTTCTATTAGGAGCTCACTAAATATGCTCATGTTATTAAAAGCACTTTAAGATAATTTTCACCCATGTCCATTTTTAATTTAAAAAAATACATATACCTAGGTATATGTATATTTTTTTTATGTATAGCTTTATATATATAGTTACCTTTTACAATAACATATGTCAATAGAAAAAGATCGGTAAATTATCAATTTTAAACATTCTAAATTACAATGAAAATATCAGATGTAACAAACAAAAAAAACTTAATATGCCTAAAAATCTCTTAAGCTAGCGCATTTTATATCTTCGTTAGGTTTTTTAGATAGAAATCTATATCCTCTAATAATAATTATACTATACATTTTTAAGTTTCCTCAACATGTTTTTCATAGGATGGCGGGCATTTTCTACAAATCTTTTTTAAAACAATTTAAACGTGTTTTTGGTAACATATACATATAATATAATAATTACAAGCATAGACCCTTCATACAAGGTTACAAATGTTTTTTTTTAAATTAGTCTGCCGTACATTTCTGTGTATTCGTAAATATAAACAGTTTAAATTTATTTTTGTGCGCTCAAGCTTTTCGGACGTTTTTGAGTTGCCGAATGTATTTAAAATCTTAAATTTGCATATCATTGTTTGTTCAACAAACTATTGTAAATATAATGTCCTTGTACTAGAAATGTAATTTAACTTAGTTTATCGATACTTCGCACGTGCAACTCTAATGAGCTTATCGGATCGCTACAGAAACATGGTCCTAATTTCAAAACCGTAGCGGGGAATGCGTCACTTTTTATTGGATTTGCGCACCCGACTAGGACGTTCTGTCTTTGACTTACTTTTTAATCTGTCTCTAATGAGTCTCTAGAATATACGTAATAAGTCTTCTTGCATTCTTCATGTCACAGATTATAGTTTTCTTTTTAAATGGATGAATGGACAAGCCAGTGCTTGTCTACAATCCCACCTGGTGTTAAATGGTTAGGTTACGAGGCGTCGTAAGTCCTCAGAGGTAACAAGGCATCTATGCATTATGTTTCCTTACCGTATGTGGATGTTTTTGTCTTCAAGAATCACTTGCAGGGCACTATATGCTAGTTATTCGATTTCAGTTAATAGATGGCGCTAGCAGTATTTTAAAACGTGATATGGTTTGACAAGTCAGCGATAAATACAGTCACCGAGTCGATTGAATTAGATATATCGTCGAAAACTGCACAGGAAATATTATAGTTTTTTTTGGATAAGCTGTTCATGCTTACATGGTATGAACGGTATTAAAAACGCGTGTTATTCCACAATCTAAGTTCTCGGATGTGCTATGGAGCAATTGCATCTTATTTCTTATTATTGAATGGATGATTCATTCAACGTTAGGTAAACTATATTGTGGAAAGAGCATTTCGAATTTTAAATAATTTAAAATGGCTTATGGACACTGTTTAACAGCATTCATGGTCACGGGGAGGATTGAGGTGATTGGATGTGCAGATGTCATACTTTTTTTTTTATAGCTGATGGCCAGTGTTAGCCCGAGGGGTTTTACAGCTTCACCGGGTTTGCACTCCGCCGAGACTTTTTTTAATTGGTAAACACAAGGATCCCTTAGAGGGAGCCTCGGCTTGGACCGTTATCCTGCTTGTTTCTGTTCACATAGTACAGTCCGTACATTAGACCTCTCGGTATCCATTTTTTTCAAAATTTATAAGTGGAGGGTTCTTTAAAAAGTTCTTTTTGAAAGTTACGCGTTTAACGCATGTTTGGAAGTCGGGCTGGAGTGATTGTAAGACCTCTATATACATACTTTCGTCTCTTTCCCACAGAATATGACGATTTTTGAAATACATGAAGAAGGATAATGTTTTAAATTAGTCTGCCGTACTTTTCTGTGTATTCGTAAATATAAACAGTTTAAATTTATTTTTGTGCGCTCAAGCTTTTCGGACGTTTTTGAGTTGCCGAATGTATTTAAAATCTTAAATTTGCATATCATTGTTTGTTCAACAAACTATTGTAAATATAATGTCCTTGTACTAGAAATGTAATTTAACTTAGTTTATCGATACTTCGCACGTGCAACTCTAATGAGCTTATCGGATCGCTACAGAAACATGGTCCTAATTTCAAAACCGTAGCGGGGAATGCGTCACTTTTTTATTGGATTTGCGCACCCGACTAGGACGTTCTGTCTTTGACTTACTTTTTAATCTGTCTCTAATGAGTCTCTAGAATATACGTAATAAGTCTTCTTGCATTCTTCATGTCACAGATTATAGTTTTCTTTTTAAATGGATGAATGGACAAGCCAGTGCTTGTCTACAATCCCACCTGGTGTTAAATGGTTAGGTTACGAGGCGTCGTAAGTCCTCAGAGGTAACAAGGCATCTATGCATTATGTTTCCTTACCGTATGTGGATGTTTTTGTCTTCAAGAATCACTTGCAGGGCACTATATGCTAGTTATTCGATTTCAGTTAATAGATGGCGCTAGCAGTATTTTAAAACGTGATATGGTTTGACAAGTCAGCGATAAATACAGTCACCGAGTCGATTGAATTAGATATATCGTCGAAAACTGCACAGGAAATATTATAGTTTTTTTTGGATAAGCTGTTCATGCTTACATGGTATGAACGGTATTAAAAACGCGTGTTATTCCACAATCTAAGTTCTCGGATGTGCTATGGAGCAATTGCATCTTATTTCTTATTATTGAATGGATGATTCATTCAATGTTAGGTAAACTATATTGTGGAAAGAGCATTTCGAATTTTAAATAATTTAAAATGGCTTATGGACACTGTTTTACAGCATTCGTGGTCACGGGGAGGATTGAGGTGATTGGATGTGCAGATGTCATACTTTTTTTTTTATAGCTGATGGCCAGTGTTAGCCCAAGGGCTTTTACAGCTTCACCGGGTTTGCACTCCGCCGAGACTTTTTTTAATTGGTAAACACAAGGATCCCTTAGAGGGAGCCTCGGCTTGGACCGTTATCCTGCTTGTTCTCTGTTCATATAGTACAGTCCGTACATTAGACCTCTCGGTATCCATTTTTTTCAAAATTTATAAGTGGAGGGTTCTTTAAAAAGTTCTTTTTGAGAGTTACGCGTTTAACGCATGTTTGGAAGTCGGGCTGGAGTGGGTTTGTAAGACCCCTATATACATACTTTCGTCTCTTTCCCCACAGAATATGACGATTTTTGAAATACATGAAGATGGATAATATTTTAAGAAGCTCAGTGACTGGAACTTGTAAAAGCTTGCATATTCCACATTTTTTGTCGAGTTTTGGGAATATGGTAGTAATGTAGCTGCAGGGGGTCCACCGGAATATGCTAAATTTTGAAATTGGTCTATGAGAAATGAAGTCTGGGAACCTTTGGTTTAACGTGTTAGTTTGAATATGCGTTGATCAGTAAATGAAAAACCGAACTTTTTTAATCACTATTTATTTCTGAAGTATCACTAACGGGATCGCAGTCTGTTACAATTATTATAAACCTTTCTGTCACATCATGAATAAGGTGATCGCGTTGCATAATTTTGTTCTCTTCCTCTATAACATGATCGATACAACACGATCACCGTTGCGGTGTTACCAACGTTAACGCATCACTAAACAATTGTTATTTCTTGCGACATGTCCCCTTTCCACCCTTTAGATAGCGATCTGAGTCTAGGTTTCGTACCTCCTTATGGGGCCCTCGGATCATATTATCGCTCCCCCCTTTTGTCTTCGACGTTCTTCGTCTACAGGGGCCGGAGTGCATCGGTCAGTTTCGCAGCATCGTCGTTGTCGCCCTACTCAGTGGTCTCCCGCTCGCTAGTCTAATTAGATAAAGATATATAGATAAAGATATATAGATAAAGATATATAGATAAAGATATAATTAGGTAGAGATCTCTGGACCAACAGCAATACTCACACATAAAAAAAGCGTCATGCCCCTTTACCTACTACTCATACCACAGGCAATAGAACCTACACATACCTACTAACGAAAAGAGTGAAAACAACTAAATTCTATCGATCGCATTTATTTTATTTATTACAAGAAAAATATGTATTACGTTTATTAATTTTGATATATTTTTTATTACGTTTATATTTACTAAACATTTATTTACACTAATGAGTAAACTACAACACTATTCTCTAAGCTTGCAAAATTAAAACAATATTAAAAAACAAAAAGGTCGATCGCAGCTGTCATTTTAGAGTTCTATCTAATTAAAAATTGGAGCATGGCTCAATTTAGTCACGGACATATCCTGTTGTTAATTATTATATTAGGGGTGCCAAAGAATCTGGGAGAATGAGATGGAATGTCTCGTTACTTGTAATGCCCGCATGCCCGATGTCCGCTTTACGTGTATTTCCTGCCACGCACGACTCTGTAGAATCAGCTGTCGCCAGTGGTATTTCCGGATCGATACGACTAGGGGACCTTCGAGAAAAGAGCGTCACCTCTGGTGTTGCGGATGCTCATGGGCGGTGTTTATCACTTACCATCGGGTGAGCTGCTTGCTCGGTTGCCTCATATTCTTACGAAACACGTGCGTTTTGATGGTACATTGTCCTCCATATCTTTAGATATGCAACGTAGCTCTAGCACACCAAAATATAGGTCACAATCATAAAAAATAACAATTCTCGTCGACCTTCGTAGTTTTCGTCGTATGTGGTAAATCTACACTGCAGTTCGTTTATAGGCGGCAGAATATCTTGATCAGGATAGTACCACGCCCTCACAGAATACCAGCATAATGCTGCAGCGTTTCATTTTGTGAGTGTTAGGTTCCGGAGACCTTTATTACTGGTGACGAGGCGTTTCATCTCGCATCTGCATTATTATTCCTTCTAGAGGATGAATGCAGATACGACATCTGCCGCCGCAGGAATCTCTTGCCATTTTAACGGGTGAGCTGTGAGCTCGTTTGTTACTCTATGTAGTAATAAACTTCGTAGACCTTTCCCTAAACTATTGTTGATTTTTTTTGTCTGTTTAGTTTAGGTTTAGGTGATATCCTCATCGTTCACCAAGAAACATCATGATTTTCTGTCCACAGGAAGGTCAGAACTGCGGCGGTGCTTACATCAAGCTCCTCTCGCGTGCCACCAACACGAAGGCCGATCTCCGCAAGTTCCACGACCAGACCGCCTACACCATCATGTTTGGTCCCGACAAGTGTGGTAATGACAATAAACTACACTTCATCTTCAGACACCAGAATCCCAAGAACGGCACAATCGAAGAGAAGCACAGTAAGAAACCGAGGTATGCTGGACTCGATATTATCTCTATCTAGTTTTTCTTCTTAAGCCGCGTAACCACTGCGCGGGTTAGAGTAGCAATCTACTGGCTGTCAGCCAGAGTTCGGTTCGCCGAGGAACAAAAATTGTTGGTGTCGTATATGTCCCATGTCTACGGACCTTCCTCTGATCTCGTTGCACGAGATTAGAGAAGGGGACGACGAGCGAGTGCCCCAATACTTACGGCACTATAATATATCCTGCTAAGATATGACTGGTTATAAAGCAAGGGGAGTCAATTTTTTTTTTAGAAAATAAAAGTTTTTATAATTTTTTTATAATTATTTGCTCATCAGAATATCAGTACATCACTTCAGGTGTTGATGGCAAGCTTCACAACACGCCTCCACTCGTCTCTGATGACCGCCTTCATCGTTCATACATGTAGTGATGATGAGCCATAAAGTCTATAGATGTCCACAAAACTCCATATCGACTTTTGCCTTCAAAGCACTTTGACTCTGCATCAAAGTAATTGAAATAGACCCTAATCTGCCCCGGTGTCGTGTTTTGTTCGGCAGACACGATTACCCAACAGTGACGACAACCTTTTAAACTGTTATGCCTTATTCTACTTATTTTGTAAACTTAACTGACCCTACTTAATCCATTCTTTAAAGTTTAATAAACTTTAACAATTTATTTTCCATCGATGTCTAAGATGACAATTTGATTGCTTTTGTTGTAATAGCAATATTTAATTACCACGTTATCCCAAAACGCCAGTGTTTTACTTTGTTGCTGGTCCATAAACACGAAGCAATACATCAAGCTGACGTAAATATGACCTATTTTAGTCCAATCATAAATTAATTCCGAGAACTTCTGGACGTAAGCCAAAACTCACTGTAGGGTTATCGTTCTCTTGTCTTGTATTATACTGATCTAACGAACTTTATGACTTCCTTTGTCTCGAATGTCCAGAGACTTTGCCAAGGTTGTTACCCTAGCATAATTTACGACCTACGTTTTACAATACGATCGATAACTACTTTAACTTTGATTTTTAATTAGATAAAGATATATAGATAAAGATATATAGATAAAGATATATAGATAAAGATATATAGATAAAGATATATAGATAAAGATATATAGATAAAGATATATAGATAAAGATATATAGATAAAGATATATAGATAAAGATATATAGATAAAGATATATAGATAAAGATATATAGATAAAGATATATAGATAAAGATATATAGATAAAGATATATAGATAAAGATATATAGATAAAGATATATAGATAAAGATATATAGATAAAGATATATAGATAAAGATAAATCTGTGTATTTCGATCGAGATTCGAACATTGAGATAAATTTTCTTTTATAATAAATTGTTTAACGCCTTAGTTCTCAAAGTCCCCGGGGGTTCGCGGGAGACTCGACGGGGGTCTACGTTGCCGTGACAAAAAAATGGGTCAAAGACAATTTATTTGCTTTTCGATAGTGAAGAACTAAATTACCTGTCAATGTAGGCAGATAATATTTTAAGAAGCTCAGCGACTGGAACTTGTAAAAGCTTGCATATTCCACATTTTTTGTCGAGTTTTAGGAATATGGTAGTAATTTAACTGCAGGGGGTCCACCGGAACATGCTAAATTTTGAAATTGGTCTATGAGAAATGAAGTCTGGGAACCTTTGGTTTAACGTGTTAGTTTGAATATGCGTTGATCAGTAAATGAAAAACCGAACTTTTTTACTATTTATTTCTGAAGTATCACTAACGAGATCGCAGTCTGTTACAATTATTATAAACCTTATTGTCACATCATGATAAGGTGATCGAGTTGCATCATTTTGTTCTCTTCCTCTATAACATGATCGATACAACTCGATCACCGTTGCGGTGTTACCAACGTTAACGCATCACTAAACAATTGTTATTTCTTGCGACATGTCCCCTTTCCACCCTTTAGATAGCGATCCGAGTCGAGGTTTCGTACCTCGGATCGTATTATCGCTCCCTCCTGTTGACGTTCTTCGTCCCCCCTGTCGTCGACGTTCTTCGTCTACAGGGGCAGGAGTGCATCGGTGGTGCAGCAGCAGTCTTCGCGTCAGCTTCGCAGCATCGTCGTTGTCTCCCTACTCAGTGGTCTCCCGCTCGCGAGTCTAATTAGATAAAGATGTAGAGGTCTCTGGACCAACAGAAATACTCACACGTAAAAAAAGCGTCATGCCCCTTTACCTACTACTCATACCACAGGCAATAGAACCTACACATACCTACTAACGAAAAGAGTGAAAACAACTAAATTCTATCGATCGCATTTATTTTATTTATTACAAGAAAAAAATATGTATTACGTTTATTAATTTTGATATATTTTTTTTATTACGTTTATATTTACTAAACATTTATTTACACTAATGAGTAAACTACAACACTATTCTCTAAGCTTGCAAAATTAAAACAATATTAAAAAACAAAAAGGTCGATCGCAGCTGTCATTTTAGAGTTCTATCTAATTAAAAATTGGAGCATGGCTCAATTTAGTCACGGACATATCCTGTTGTTAATTATTATATTAGGGGTGCCAAAGAATCTGGGAGAATGAGATGGAATGTCTCGTTACTTGTAATGCCCGCATGCCCGATGTCCGCTTTACGTGTATTTCCTGCCACGCACGACTCTGTAGAATCAGCTGTCGCCAGTGGTATTTCCGGATCGATACGACTTGGGGACCTTCGAGAAAAGAGGGTCACCTCTGGTGTTGCGGATGCTCATGGGCGGTGTTTATCACTTACCATCGGGTGAGCTGCTTGCTCGGTTGCCTCATATTCTTACGAAACACGTGCGTTTTGATGGTACATTGTCCTCCATATCTTTAGATATGCAACGTAGCTCTAGCACACCAAAATATAGGTCACAATCATAAAAAATAACAATTCTCGTCGACCTTCGTAGTTTTCGTCGTATGTGGTAAATCTACACTGCAGTTCGTTTATAGGCGGCAGAATATCTTGATCAGGATAGTACCACGCCCTCACAGAATACCAGCATAATGCTGCAGCGTTTCATTTTGTGAGTGTTAGGTTCCGGAGACCTTTATTACTGGTGACGAGGCGTTTCATCTCGCATCTGCATTATTATTCCTTCTAGAGGATGAATGCAGATACGACATCTGCCGCCGCAGGAATCTCTTGCCATTTTAACGGGTGAGCTGTGAGCTCGTTTGTTACTCTATGTAGTAATAAACTTCGTAGACCTTTCCTAAACTATTGTTGATTTTTTTGTCTGTTTAGTTTAGGTTTAGGTGATATCCTCATCGTTCACCAAGAAACATCATGATTTTCTGTCCACAGGAAGGTCAGAACTGCGGCGGTGCTTACATCAAGCTCCTCTCGCGTGCCACCAACACGAAGGCCGATCTCCGCAAGTTCCACGACCAGACCGCCTACACCATCATGTTTGGTCCCGACAAGTGTGGTAATGACAATAAACTACACTTCATCTTCAGACACCAGAATCCCAAGAACGGCACAATCGAAGAGAAGCACAGTAAGAAACCGAGGTATGCTGGACTCGATATTATCTCTATCTAGTTTTTCTTCTTAAGCCGCGTAACCACTGCGCGGGTTAGAGTAGCAATCTACTGGCTGTCAGCCAGAGTTCGGTTCGCCGAGGAACAAAATTGTTGGTGTCGTATATGTCCCATGTCTACGGACCTTCCTCTGATCTCGTTGCACGAGATTAGAGAAGGGGACGACGAGCGAGTGCCCCAATACTTACGGCACTATAATATATCCTGCTAAGATATGACTGGTTATAAAGCAAGGGGAGTCAATTTTTTTTTTAGAAAATAAAAGTTTTTATAATTTTTTTATAATTATTTGCTCATCAGAATATCAGTACATCACTTCAGGTGTTGATGGCAAGCTTCACAACACGCCTCCACTCGTCTCTGATGACCGCCTTCATCGTTCATACATGTAGTGATGATGAGCCATAAAGTCTATAGATGTCCACAAAAACTCCATATCGACTTTGCCTTCAAAGCACTTTGACTCTGCATCAAAGTAATTGAAATAGACCCTAATCTGCCCCGGTGTCGTGTTTTGTTCGGCAGGACACGATTACCCAACAGTGACGACAACCTTTTAAACTGTTATGCCTTATTCTACTTATTTTGTAAACTTAACTGACCCTACTTAACTTACTTTACTTAAAGTTAATAAACTTTAACAATTTATTTTCCATCGATGTCTAAGATGACAATTTGATTGCTTTGCTAAGCACGGTGATTCCGGCTAATTATTCCATACGAAGTTTGGAACTCCAACCCCATTTACGGTTATCTCAATGTCACGTTATTGCCGAATGAATAAATAGTAACGAAAAATTAAAAATGAAATTTTGAAGTTTCAATAAAACAAAAAAATAATCGCGTTTTTCGAATGCCTTTGCAGGATCGGGAAAGAAAATTTCTTCCCTGACTAGACTCACAGTAGATCTGGCAAGGTGTTGGTGTGTTTAATAAAATATTCTTCGTGTGAAAAAATAAAATATTTTTTAATTTTATTAGTTTCTTCTCCTCTTAGCACATAAATGAAGATCCAATTCTAGGGTAGCAACCCACCCTATTTATGACAATGTCTTTTTCCAGCCAACGCTTGGACGACATCTACAAAGACAAAGAGCCTCATCTATACACCCTACTGGTGCGTCCAGATAATACTTTCACAATCCTCGTGGACAACAAGGAGGTGAACGGTGGTTCCCTGTTGGAGGACTTCACGCCGCCCGTCAACCCGCCAGAGGAGATCGATGACCCCGAGGACAAGAAACCTGAGGATTGGGATGAGAGGGAAAAGGTATAAAATAAATGCCTCATTGTTACCTGGAATGAAATATTGTTGTGGGTCAAGGAGACATAAGCGTAAAACAAATATTGTTTGAACAAAATGAGTTTTACAAAATCGATTTGATCTATTATTATTACATATAAAAATCGATATTATAAACAATTGATAAAATTATACAAATATAAATAATATAAGGTTGGCCACACAACCTTCTTTCCGGTTATTTAATTTTATAATTTGCACATCATTAAATATTTTTGGCGTAATGTTTAAGATCGTTGGAAAGAGGGATGTTTTGTTCTATGAAAATCTATATATAATATAGATTTCCATAGAACACTGATACTAAGGACGGAATTTAGACTTTCAGGATGCCTAGGTGAAGTACTGTAGCAAATCTAGGTAATAGGAAACACAACTTTATTCTTTCTCACGACCTTCTCGTCCAACAGCTCTAGTCAGAATGTTAAACCTACCTTTCTACCTCTCAGCTTTTCTATAATTTTAACGACCAACTGACAAACTAAAGTGCTGCCAGTCCAAAATGTTCTAATCAAATAGTTATTGGCCTGACCTTGCGTTTGAATTTAATTAAATAAAAATGTAAATTAGCAACCCTAACATTCAACCATCCTGATATCGTGTCCGTCCCTACACATGGGTGGAATCCGAACAATATTTTTTTTTTTTTGTTCAATTTCTTTTATTTGCATTTTCACCACTTTCGATCTCTTTCAATACAATGCTCGGATTTTTGTTTAACGCTGATGCAGAAAGGAGATCTTTTAATTTTAAACATGATTTTTAACAACGTGGTATTGAAAAATGGTGAGAGAAAGTTGCAAACAAGGGAGAATAATTGATTAAAAATTGATAATTTTATTAAACTTAAAAGTATAGATAACATAAAGAACTTTGTTGTCAACCTAATATATTGTCAATGATAATTATATGTTTAAATATTATCACTGCAGCATCATATATTTAAGAATATAACATATATTCACAAAATATGACAAATAAAAAGTTGTACATGCATTTCCTGAATCCCATCATAAGTCATCACTTACCATCAGGTGAACTGTGTATATGCATTCACCCTCCATATTATATAAAGATTTTAAAACCACAATCTGACGTAAGTTTTTTAGAGAATGATTGATTCTTGAGCCATCAAAATCTCACAGCTGTTTATGTATGAGCTTAGATGCAGTTGGTTTTTAGTGTTTAACATGAATAGGTCAACTCAACCAGGGAAAGATGACATCATCAAAGAATACCAGCCATAAAATAGTAACATCACATGGCAGTATTTCATATTGTGAGTGTAGGTGAACGAGGACGCAATAAATGGTTAATAGGGTAATCTTTGTCCACATATGCATTTTGAATCTTTGTCAAGATTTTACTATAGAATAGTTGGCAAACGAGCAAGCATATCAACTGATGGATGGTAAGTGATTACCGTATCCCATGGATATCCGCAACTCCGGAGGAGTCGCAGATCCACTACCAGCCTTTAAGAATGAGGGTCTTTCCTTGAAGTCTGTAAGTCGTATCGTTTCGGATATACCGCTAGTGACATCCGATTACGCAGAGTATTATGTGGCGTGGTAGTTATTTTCGTGTTCGCACAGTGATGGAGTGCCAACCGTCGAGATGATGAGGATGAAATTTCATTCAATTCTGTTGTGATGGCTGGAATTAATCTGAACCACTCCCTAACAACACTTCCCATTAAAAAAAATGCATACAGATGCAACGACTGTCCGCAAACATACACATGCTAGCAAAACTTTTTTTCAACAATCATCAATCGGGTTAAAATTACCCACCAGTCCACATATTCCTTCCCTACAGACTGAGCACAATCCTAAGACTTCTGCAAACAGGCACAGGTCCATAGCAATATGGTTTATAATAGTTATGCTAATGCTAATCGAGCACCAATGATATTTTAATCCATCCTGCCTGTAAGGACTTTTCCATAGCAAGCAATCGGTTGTCAGAGACTTACAATTATCCAGTAAGATACACCACTAGCAAGTGTATGCCATATTTCCTTTCACTACTCGCACACATATAAATAAGCAACCTTTCTTTTTAATTTAATGTGTAATCTGGAACATTTATTATATTCTATCATTAATCTCTCATCAGGTTGTAGACCCAAGCGCGACCAAACCAGACGACTGGGATGAGGAGGCGCCTGCCCAGATTGTTGACCCCAATGCTGTCAAGCCTGATGGCTGGCTGGATGACGAAGCCGAGATGATACCAGGTTGCTATTCTATCTTTTTTTTTTATTACATTGAGAGTAACAAACGAGCACACAGTTCACCTGATGGCAAGTGATTCCTGCGGCCCATGACATCTACATTCATGCTTGACGAGGAATCGTAATACTGGTGCATTGTCGCCCTTGAGGTCTGAGAATTCTTCATTTATTAATTTTAGAAAAAGATCTTGGAATGCCTCAGTGATAAAGGTCGGATCCCTGCACTCACTACATCACGAAACAACAGCGTTATGTTGCTATTTCACGCCGGTATTCTGTGGGGGCGTGGTCCTATCCCGGTCGAGCTGACCGATTCATTCTGCAGTTAGAAACAAACTGCAGTGTAGCTCTACCACTGCCAAAATATTGCTATGTTAATGGACAGCTTTAGAAATGAATTTCAGCACAAATGCATCACCCCAATTATGGTAGATGTGGTGTCAATATGTTGAAATTAAGTTCTTAATGCTATATACTCCACGACACTTACCAAGTTTTTACTGTATAATGCAAATTATTATATTACCAATTATCTTTTTCCTATAAACACAGTAATACTTACTGCCACTAATAACTGGAATCTCTTTATCTATATATTATAAATATATATATATATATATAATAGATAGTATATAAGAGGTATAATATATACAATATTATAATGATGCCTGTGCCAGTAGACTCCTCTCTTCTATTTATATTAAATGTATAACGTGTGCGTGCGTGCGAATGTGAGTGTGTGCGTGCGTGTGTGCTTATATATAATTATAGAATATGTCATATTCTATAATATTCTTAGTTCCAACATCTTCATTTTTCTTATCAACTTTATTTCATATTTGCAAACTCAAATTTTAGGATATATTTCAATTTCTTTATTTATTTTATTATATAAATATCGTAAACGTTTCTATATTTATTTAAAGAAAACTAGTGCGCTGCATTATCATCTACCTTTGTTTGGTATATTTTACTGTTACAATTTTTTTTATAATATTTTCACTGTTCCTACATTGCTTTATTTTAAATTGATAAATAATGTTTTAGAGTCTTTGGTTTGAATTGTTAACCTTTTATGTAAAATTGTTATTCAGTTTGTATAATAGTGTTGTCCCACTCTTTAGTAAATCAATTTGAGAGCACAGACTCAGTCCCATGGACCAGAATCCTTGCAATGAAATAAACATTGGCCTGCACATTGGCGATACTTTTATAGAATAGAAGCAACTAATTTCTTTATGTAATAAATAAATAAAAATATAATTATTACATAATATTAATGTTATAATTAAACAATATTTCAGATCCGGAAGCCAAGAAGCCAGCTGACTGGGACGAGGATATGGATGGAGAGTGGGAGGCTCCTTTGATTGACAACCCAGCCTGCGCATCTGCTCCAGGATGTGGATCCTGGAGCCCTCCGCTCATACCCAACCCAAGCTATAAGGTAATAATTATATCAGATGATCCAACAGTGACTTACAAAGCATATTATATAGCAACGGGTTACAATAAATAAGGCCAAATTCAGAATTACACGATTGGTTAGAAGGTATTTTTGAACAGTATTTAACTAGCAATTTTGATAGTTTTATTATTAAGTGGGTGCTTATGTGTTTATTGGTGTATTATACTGTTCGTATATCATTGATTTTCCCGCTTGGCAATGGAGGGAAGTCAGAAAATTATTATGATCAAATTGTACTCACATCACTTTGTATATATTTATAACTAACACAATCTGATACTTGGCAGGGTATATGGCGAGCTCCGTTAATCCCGAATCCAAATTACAAAGGCAAGTGGAGTCCGCGCAGGATCCCCAACCCGCACTACTTCAAGGACGACAACCCATTCAAGATGACGCCGATTGTGAGTAACCACAGTAATCGAATAATACCTCTTAGATTTTTTTAACCGAGGAAGGACCCCTTAGTGCTCTTAAATGTTGTCCTTCAATCCGGATGAAAACTATTATTACTTTATAGATTAGCTAGATGACCTAAACAAATGAAATATAAAAAGTAGACAGGTTGTGTAACAATGAGACACGAAATTATTTATTATAAAAAATAAATTACAACAGCAGTACAGTAAACAACATCTTTGACCAACAATAGATAAAATATAACACGGTGGATGCGTTCATATTTCAACAAATCCCCTTTCCAGGCAGATATGTAAAAGTTGGGAAATTATTTATTTATTGTCATATATTTTATATTTACAATTATAATGGAAAAAATAACAATTGCTAAATGCATTGTACTTTATATTCACTTTTTTTTATATAATGTCAAACAGGCACAAAATTAATTCACATAATGGTAAGTTCTAATGGTGGGTCCCCAGATCCCCTACACTCACTTATTTGACGAAAAAAAATTTTTTTATCCCGACTTATATAAACATCGACACTAAGCAATGCTGTATATTTCTTGTGTCTGTGATCATATTTCAATTATTAAAAAAAAATATATTTTGAATTTTGAAACCTAATAAGACAACGTTTCATTGAAAATAAAAATACTATTTACGGTAGACACCATAATTTACGTTGTAGTAATTTGTGTGTAGTTAGTAATTTTTACTGAACCGATTGTTTTTATTCTTATATGGCGTGCTTGCCTTGCCGCATACTCGTTTGCCATCTTCTCCTCTATATGTATAAAAAAAAAACGTCAATTTGACAAGTAGGTCGCGAAATAAAATGAATCCCTTTTGAAATGGTAGAATGATGAAAAAAATTACCGTTTGATTACCGTGACGATAATCAATGGCTGCAATTTTTTATCTGACTACTAAATCGTTAATCAAATCTGTCTTTTGTTTAAAAAAAATAAAACTAACTGCTTTTTTTTTCGGGCCACTGTTGGCCGAAGGGCTTTTTTTTGTAAAGTATTGTATATTTATAGATTAGCCAGACGCTAAACTGATGAAATATAAAAAATAAACAGAACGATCTTACGAGACACTTAATTAATTAAAAAAAGTGTACAAAGCAGAACAGAGTAAACAACATCTATGACCAACCCATAGATAAAATATAACACGGTGGATGCGTACATATTTTAATAAAAGGTGACCGAGCGCATAGGACACTCGGCCGAGACTTTTATTAATCATTCATAAATGTTATTGACGTCAATATGATTATGATCATGTCCTGGTTGATTGATTGACGATGGTGATATCTTCTGGTCATCTGGCAATACCAGATCCAGATGACAGACGCAGAATATTTTTTTTTTAGCGTTTACGCAAACGTAGAGTAAAGAGTAGTAATAAGATGGGGAGGAAGGTTGAGATACAGCGTTAGAACCCAAGAACCCACGCCGCAGCGCTAGATACTGCAACGGCCGTCCATATACAAAGATACAAAATACAAAACGAAAGATACAAAATACAAAACGGATAACAAAGATTGGAGAATCGAAGATTTAAAAAATAGTTTGAATAGTAAATGTTTATTCTATGTGGATTCCCAGCATGCCGTGGGATTCGAACTGTGGTCCATGTCACCGATGCTGCTGTTCGACAACCTCATCATAACCGATGACCCGAACGTTGCGGAGGAGTGGGCACAGCAGACGTATGCGTTGAAACGCTCCAAGATATCCAGCGATTCTGTAAGTAATGTTAACATAACAATATATAGACTATTTACATGTTAATTTATTTCTTAACAATCTCTATTTAGTGACATTCAAATTGATATCAATAAAATGAGATTAAAAATCATCAACTATATAGGTCTGCAAAAAAAGTCACAATAGCCTAATTGTGAACGGGAATGTTGCTAATATTATTATTAAACTTAAAAAATATATATATTCCCAGACAACACGTCCCCTTCCCTACTCCGATGTAATGCAATAAGATCGAAGGAGGGTACATGTGCGCAGTGTCAGGTACATAAGACGAACACAATACACCAACACCCGGAAACAAACAATATGGGATTTAAGAAAAAAAAAATCTTTGATTCGAAATTGAACACAGGCCTCAGTCGGCAGTGGGGTATTTATTTATATACCGGGTTATTGGTAATTCGACGTATTCCCGTTAGGAGGTGATAGGGTTGACTATTTGCGATTTTAACCCCCATATGCATTATGCAAGAGTGAAGAGTTATCATGTTTTTTTTAGCTTTTATCAAAATATGGTTATTTATCAATATTAAAACAACAATTATCGGTCCAAATTGAAAAGTTCGAGACGAATAGCGATTTCCACTAAAAGACGTTAAAAACAAAGAACCGTTATGAATCTTGGCTTGCAGATTATTTAAACCGTTTTCTTAGCTCAACAATGCATAACGAGGAACTTATTTCAAAGACTGAATGATGGTGAAATGATCACAAAGGAAGCAGGCGGAAATTCGTATTCGAACTAAACTATAAAACAAAAATAGCTGTTTGAATATCTTGCAAATAGGTTTAATGCGTACCTAAACCTTAGGCTGTAGTAATATTTTAGGATGCTCTAAAACTAATTGAAAAGAAAGTTTTAAAGATTTCAAATGCAAAACGTGAGCAAAGTTCAAGTACGCTTTATAAATTTCAGCCTTACGTTTGACCATAAGTTTATTGTTGTTGCATTTTTGACTTATTTATTATTTATTTAAAAAATATTTATTATTTTAAAAAAGCTAAAATCATGATAACCTAAATATGGTTTTGTGTTTTCCATTTGTGAATATTGCTGTTGGTCCAGAGTACTCTACAGATTTATCTAATTAAACTCGCGAGCGGGAGGCCCGCTGAGTAAGGGAGCAAAAATGGTTCACTTCTGCTTAATGCATATGGGGGTTAAAATTATCGTAAATAGTCACCCCTATCACCTCCTAACGGGAATACGTCGAATAACCAATAACCCTGTGTTCATTGTTATTATTATTAAGATTTGTGGTATTAGCAAACGCTATGGGGCCGTCTGCTGCGAGCCACCAACTACAAGCCTGGCCTGTGGGCGGTCTATGCTGTGTACTGCTCTATACCAGTCACTATATACATCGCGTATCTCGTGCGAAGGGCCAGAGAGGTACAGGCATATATGTACTACCGTAGTACCACTGCAGTACTACCGTAGTACAAGTTTAGTACTACCGTAGTACCACTGCAGTACTACCGTAGTACAACTTTAGTACTACCGTAGTACCACTGTAGTACTATTGTAGTCTATATGTATCACTGTAGTACTACTTTAGTAGTGCTAAATGCTAAGTGCACCGGATATGTACCATTGGATACGTTAGTTGCTATACGTTCGCGTGTGTTGATGATTGATGACGCGATCATGTGTGCTATAGTATGAAGCTAGTGATATACTAACGATTTTACAAAGATAAATGTGTATCTAATGTTAGTAGTTCTATTTTAGTGACGCTATGTCTTTAATTATTGTTAGGGCCACTCGATCCAGTTGCTTTCATGCGAGGTACCGGTCCAACTCGTGGCTCCCGTGTACCCTTGTGCTGGTTACTCATAAATATAGGTCTCGCCTGAATGCCCTAAGCACCCCGTCACGTTACAACCCGGTGAAGCTGTCTAGAGTCTTCGGGCTAAATAATTTGTGGTAGTACACTTTTTATCAAATCAATACAATGGTGATATGATGTGTACCATATATTAAACTCGTACAGTGTCCACGGGTAATGTATTTTTATTTGTGAAATACTAGTAAGCTTTGGGAAATGAAACATTTATCATCAAACATACTTCGAAAATACTGTTATTACGTTTTCATACTTGAATATCTCTTTATTTCTTTTATGTTCACTATTATTAAATTACGTGTAAAAAAAGTAGCGCGATCTGCTTCCATTATTGGTGCGAATCTATTGCGAAAAAATACTAAAAATATCACTCATGTCAAAAAGTTATCACCGACGAAACAACAAAACAAAATACTCTAATTATTGTTTTTTTTATGGTAATAATTATAAAGCTGACAGAAGTTCGTGTTAACTATGACATCGGCACGTTTACCTTCATAGTATTTTACAATGGAAACATAAAAAGTGAAGTGTCAATAGTTTGGGGCCTTAGTTCCCAAAGTGATCCAGGGGTTCACGGGAGGCTCGACGGGGGTCTGTGTTGGCGTGACAAAAAAATGTAGGTCCACGAAAATTTATTTGCTTTCGATAGTGAAGAACTAAAATGTTGGCTTGACTTCACCTGTCAATGTAGGCAGATAGTATTTTAAGAAGCTCAGCGACTGTTACTTGTAAAAACTTACATATTCCACATTTTTTTGTCGAGTTTAGGGAATATGGTAGAAATGTAGCTGCAGGGGGTCCACCGGAACCAGATAAATTTTGATAGTGGTCTATCGACCTAACCATCTCCTAGCACAAGCATTTAAGTTTAGTTGGAGTGATTAACCGGGATGTTCATAGCAATTCTAGCATTAAAAAAAACTGTGTAAAATACAAACAAAATACGATTTTAAAAAAACTACACTACTAAAGTTAATAAACTTTTTATAAAGATTTTTTTAGTGATTTCATTTGATTCAACTTCAGATTATTTACTATCTGTTTATCTGCTAGAGGTACTTCCATGTTTCGTTGCAACTATGTATTCGTCTGTGTGAATTAATTCGGCTGATAATCTTTTTATAAAGGTAAGGTTTCCACCGACCCATAAACTTCCATCAAATAATCGAGTAAGGTGTTTCCTGTGAGAACGAAGGTGGGGTCAATTCAGTGCTAGTGGTAGTCTTTAATTAGTAGTATGCCAGGCCTTGGCGGTATTTGCAACACGCTAGTGTGTTTAGGACAGTCTGGCAGAGCGCGTGCTGCGCTTGGCTAGCGAGCAGCCGTGGTTGGCGGGCGCCGTCTCTTTAGTCGGCTTCGCGTTGCTGGCGGGATTGGGGTATATGTGCTGTGGACCTTCCGCGGTAAGTGCTGCACAATATTTTTTCTTTTTAGATTTGATGGTGACACCAGCACACACAGTTCTTGTCCAGGAGATTCGTGCGGTGACGCACACATTGAACATTGATAAACTGTCATTCCGCAGATGCTTCGCCTTTAAGAACTAATATGGAATGTCCAATCATCAACAGCACAAACTTTAATAATAGTTTGTATCTTGGATTCTAAACTTTTTCTTGTCCTTTACAATATAAAAAAAAATCAAAACATCATTCTAAAGACAAACAGTTCAAATTTAATTAACTGAAAAAGTTTTTTAGTACGATATATAACATAATTTATTCTCGGAAAAAATACAAATGTCCCATGGTATTACTCTATGAACACTGTTAGGATATACGATACTAAAGTAATCAGTATGCACTGAATATAACCTTAGTTACGACCTAAACACACAGGACCCAGACGTAGAGTACAAGAAGACTGACGCGGTAACCGAGGACGACCCGCAAGGCGAACAGGAGGAGGAGCCCGCCGTGGAGGCACCGCAGAAACCCGGCAAGGCGGACCTCGAGGAACCGCAGGACTCCCAGAGCCAGTCGGACGCAGAGCCCGACACCACTGAGTAATTTGAACTTGCCTCTTTAGCGAGATGTTGCCTCAGTAGTAGATATAGAAACAACAGTAGCATTGAATAGTTAAACAGTAAAATTGAATGAAAAGAACAGACAGGGAAGTATTGTAGACGGACACTCACTAATAATTAGAAGGGTGGACATAAGAAAAATTTCAATACGAATGATACGGAGGAACTACAAGTTTTATTTATAATGGTGATGTTAATATAGATAATTCTTAGTCGGGAGCAAGTGACCGAGCCGAGGTTCGGCACCCTCGAGTCGAACACTCCCTCGGAACAGGGTGACTAATAGAGGTCTCGACTGAGCGCCATAAGCGCTCGGTCACCTCTCAACCAAGTGACACTGTAAAAGCCTTCGGGCCATCAGCCTGCAAAAAAAAGTTTCTAATAAATATAAGTAAACGCACGCGCGTTCAACTTGTAGGTTACCGCTGACTTATTGCAACATTTTTACAGGCTTATATATTAGTTATGTTTATATAATTAATATATAAGCTAATTAAGCTATATAATTTAAATAAAGTTAGGGTAGGAATGGCACTTTACGAAAGTTCTCTCACATTCTTGTGAGCACTTCAACCAGCACACGAGAAGGGGAGACGACTCTAATTGGCCATCTTTAAATCTCTCTCATCTCTCGCCTTGGAATTGGAGGTCGAATGTTCAGACGCAAATTGCTAATGCAAAATATTTTTAGTATTGTAAATTCGATTCGGATTAAGAAAATGTATGTTCCGTTTTATTTTTCTACATGACGTCCTCGTCAATTTCGATTATTGACTAGGTGACATGAGCTACGGAAAATGGGAGTAAGGTTTAGATGCAGTGTCAGGGACACGATATGCGACACACTCAGACCTGAAAATCAATAATCCTAAATATTGTTTCTCTGTTGTCGCAACCAGCCTAATCACACCGCCACGCGGCCCTCAAGTGGTCACGACGTTTTTAATATAGAGCCTTAGTTCCCAAAGTGGTCTCTTAGGGGTCCACGGGAGACTCGACGGGGGACTGACCGGGGGGACATTGGCATGACAAAAAAATGGGGGTTCGCAAAGAAAATCCCCGAAAATTTATTTGCTTTCGATAGTGAAGAACTAAAATGTTGGCTTGACTTCACCTGTTAATGTAGACAGATAATATTTTAAGAAGCTCAGCGGACTGTTACCTGTAAAAACTTGCATATTCAATATTGCATATACCACGTACAACGTGTGCGACGGGAATATGGTGGAAATGTAGCTGTAGGGGGCCCACCGGAAACAGCTCAATTTTGAAAGTGGTCTATGAGAAATATAGTCTGGGAACCTCTGGTATAGAGCACAATACTCTGTGACTTTTTACAGCTCCAAAATTTATACTATTATTATTTACAGGGCAACCCCCGCGGACACGGAGGGCGCCGGCGACGGTCACCGGAAACGGAAAGTACGCAAGGAGTGAACTTGGAAACATCTCTCCACTAGAAACTCCTAATTTATTGAGTAGGAAACACTTAAACTACAAATATATAACTACATTTAAACTAGCGAATTGTTTGGTACAGTTAACATAAATTATATATTCCAGAAGGTGCCACATATGGCATTAACCTGCTTTAAACACATATTTAAAGTAATATGAAACTATTTTTACACAAATGACAATGTTTTGAATTGAGCAATGGCCTTCGCTACAATCTGTCAAATGAATGCCACAAAACTCACTCCTGCGCATATGAAAATCAAATATGTATATGTTGTCAAATTCTAATAAACACCTCTTCCTTTCTATATGCTATACTTAAATAACTTATGGTGACATATTTGATATTATTATTAGTTATCAATATTAAAAACGATGATATTGTAGAATTTATCTTTGTAATATCTATTTATTATCTGTGTATCTTCCGTGGGATATACATTAAATAGAAATTTGACATTGAAATTACAAGTATGAAGGTTTTGTCTGACTCCGTTAACTGTAATATGAAGAAATATTAAAGCGAAACGTCGTTATATGTATATGTTTGTAAGTTTTAAAATATAACTCAATAAATTAGGATTTATTTATAATATATTCAACGTCGAAATCAATTGAGTCCTCATACAAGAGGTGACATTGGGCAATATACAATAATTACTTATGCTAATATCGTGATATCGATATATTCAATTATATACACATAACTAGTACCATTTCATAAGGCCAGTAAGTGCGAAAGAGAAATCAGCTCGGAGCTCTCGCTCGCACTTACTGTTCATTCAAGAATTAGTGAGGGCCCAATTGATATCGACGCACTTTAGTTAATGTCGACGTCTCGGTCGAGGGCAGTTTTCAGAGGAACCGCCCTCTGTCGCTGTGTGTGGAATGTGCATTTTCGTTCGCTATTACAGCGAAATTTGTGTTGTTAGATAATTTTATTTAATTTGGTTTGCTGATTTGCGATATAAGACTAGGTACCTGGGTATTTGACACTTTTTATTTTTAAATTTCGCTAAATACACACCTGTTCAAACGGGTACAGAGTAAATAATTTTAAATTAGGGAAACGTCAGACAACTTTTTAAAAATAAACATTTTCATCATAATGGATTTAAAATTTTTATTATATTTGCTACATGAATTATAATGCGTTTATGGTTTTATTGCGAACTTCGATATTAATTGTAATTAATTTCATTTCTATCTATATATCTCTCTCTCTTTCTCACCTACCAAAGAAGCGAATTCAAGGTGTCCTCGTTCTATATTGAGTAGCGAACAAAAGTTGATCCGGAACTATGCAATTGTTTTATTATTTATTATTAAGAACTAATATAATGGTTTAGCAAATGTAAGATATTATTGTATGTCTTAACTTTAGTTGTGGAGTCTCTAGCACGGCTTTTTGTTTTGGCTGTTTACATGCAAATCTTTGTTTCATGGCAGAGTCACGTTGCAGCTAATTTGTAGTTGTAACATGTAAGGGTTGGCTCGACCGGGTATCACGCCATCACTGTGTGCCCGTTTGTCATACTTCTTATAATAAAATAATGCATTATCAAAATAATTTTAGACTCTAGTGATTCTAATAACCAACCCTATATTCTGTGTTATTCTTAGAGTAATATATTCATACATATAGTTGTAATTTAGTTTGTAAAATGTTTGTTTACCATACATAACGCAAATGTATTTACATTTTAAATACACAATGTAAAGATAATTAAAAGTACCAAAAGCATACATTTGGAAGCACTTTTATATCAAAAGCCCGGGTAAAAGCTTACCGGACTTTGCTTTAACTTGACTTTTATTGCACCTGGCTTAAAATATTTTATATTCACTGAAGCGTGACAGTAACAGGGTTACCGAATAAGCAACAATTCTGTTTGTCGTATTTGTTTTTAAATTACAAAAAGCTAAATGTAGTATTGTTTAACACTTAAATAAAGCATGATAATAATTTCACTGTCATGTGTTTTGTGCAAAAATTAAGTGACAAGAAATGTATTGTACTTTAATATATTTTTAAAATATTAGTAATATTTCAATGTTTTGTGTAAAATTAAAGTAACTACAGTAATATATATACTATTATAGTAAATACATATTTCCTTAAACAGTTCTACCATCTTACATAGTATTATCTCTTAATGTTACGTGCAAAATTATAAATGACAAGAAATGTGTATTTACTACAATACGGTACTCTAACATCTTACATAAAATATCTCATACTGTTATTTCCTCCTTTATCTCGTGTAGTGAAATTATCGAGTCTATATATATATGGGTAGTTAGCGTAATGTCTCGACGTATTTGACTGTCCGTGTGTAAAATTCTGTGTGTGATTAGATACAGCTCAGTGTACTGGCATTTATGTTAAATAAATAAAATATTTCTAAATTGTTGTTTTCTTTGATTATATCTCTACAATTACTGCAATTGTGATTTCGTCTACAAGGGCATCTTTAATGGTATATTTTAAAAGGAATTTAATTATGACACAGTCCAGAATCCTGTTCAATATGATAATGAATGGCGCAGTCTATAGATGTTTTTTTAATATTATAATCATCAATACTTCACATATATCTACGACTAATTCTAAGATGGTGTTGCCGCTGGAGAACTCCCGGAAGCCGTGCACGTGTTTCCTCGCCATTGACTCTTGCGTAATATCTAAATATCTGATAACTTATTTTAAGTAGTTTATACAACTAGAGGTGTATCGAAATCTCGCAATCTTCGTGAAAATTACTAATCGTGCACTAAGAAAGTTCACCTACGTAATGGATGAAAACTACATATAACAAAAATTTTTTTCTAACGCCATCTAGCGGTTGTTGCCCAATAAACATTAAAAGGTGGGAAATTCAAATAAAGAATTATTTGTATTTATTATTACGAACTATTACAATATTGTAGCTGATGTGAAATTTAATTGTCTTAACTTCAGTTGTGGAGTGTATGATTTTTAGATTACTATACCGCAGTGGCTATAGTCGACGCATTTTAAACTGAGTCATCAGGCAATAAATATCACTGACAGTGAGAATGTGCACGCGGGGTCGATGCGTCATCGTGACCTTCATTAGCACTCTGACTCCTGATTGGTCGATACGAGTAAGGGTTGTTGTTTTTCTATAAATAACAGATTTTTTGTTATGACACTCATTACATTACTTACGCTTCGTTACGCAATAAGCACAATGGAGAATTTATTTTCTAACGTGGTTTTGAAGAAATTAAATGGTGACCTCAACGCTCAGTGTCGGGCTGTAATTCACAACGTGTTCCTGTTTTTTGATTTGATAATGATTGAGATTGATAATGCTACTCAAAAAGACTGGGCCAAATGTGTGAGGCATGCCGAAGAGCTCCAGGATAAGGACTTAAGGAAAACTATTTTAAGAGATCAAGCACCATATTACGATCTATTCACAGATTCACTATGATTACGTCGAAACAAAAATTTTATCTTACAAATTAAAAACTTTTATTTTCAGATTGCGAAAAATTATTTCTATTAATACTTAACGTAATTTAGTATATCGATGGTACCTATCCCGTTATCGATATGCACCTCTACAATTCGCACATCACTACACCTCTCCATAAGACCTGTAAGTGCGAGCGAGACAGACATATAAATTTGATTTATTATCTGAAGCCTCAGTTCATAATGCGTCGACTATATTTACATGGAAATGTTCATTACGTGTGTACTGTTAAATGAAGGGCTTGGGCCCTGGTGGTCGCGTGGTAGGGGTCGTCGACGGCGTGCCTCGGTCTTCTTCGGACGCGGACGAATCTATGATTCGCGATGGGATTGTAAGTGGTGGCACTTACAATTAAGGGGTTTGGGTGTGTGAAGGCAGAGTTGAAATATGGGCGGGAAGCCTGTTTCAGGAACTGAGCTATGGTCGGCAGCTCAAGACCTATGTGTAGATTTTCGTTACGCAAGAACCACGGCGCACCGGTGGCCTTGCGCATGAAATGATTTTGTATTACCTGAAGTCGGTGAAAGTGACGCGGGGAGGTATGCGCTAAGACGGGGCTTGCGTATAGCTCAAGTGTAGCTCTTAAACACATGTATCCCCACGAAACGAAACACAGAAGAGTTATGGTTATTTCACTCCGATATTGTTTCCCCGTTAGAGACGACCTTTAGTTATTTTATCTTCAATTATAAAGACATTATTTTTATAAAAATAATGGTTATATAAAATAATTATTAATAATGAATAAAATAATGATTCTATATTTAATAAGAACATTACAACTTCAAACGTTGTTTGTTAAAACCATTTTTTTTTATGAAATCTAGCAGTGCAATTAATATTAATAACATTTCGGTTAACCACTCCAACTAAGCGTTAATGCTTGTGCTAGGAGATGGTTCACGGCAATAACCAGAACGAAGAACGCACAAAAATATACAAAGTAAAATAGATTATCTTTTTAATATTACTACTATTTTCTCAAAATCTGTAATCTGCTTGGATTGTATGACATCGTTTTCCTGTTACATAGAAGGTCACCGCATTTAGTCCACAGCTACGATACCAATAGTTAATAAAACGTTTATATTAATAATAGCTTTGATTTTTCTTTTTAATTTTTTAATTTATTTAATTAATTTTTTTTTTTTATTAATCAAGTAATATTTTCAGATAGCGAAAAATTATTCCTATTAATACTTAACATAATTTAGCATAACGATCGTACCTATCCCGTTATTGATATGCACCTCTACAATTCTTACGCACATCACTACACCTCTCCATAAGACCTGTAAGTGCGAGCGAGACAGACAGATAACTATGATTTATGACCCGAAGCCTCAGTTCATACTGCGTCGACTATATTTACATGGAAATGTTCATTACGTGTGTAGTGTTAAATGAAGGGCTTGGGCCCTGGTGGTCGCGTGGTAGGGGTCGTCGACGGCGTGCCTCGGTCTTCTTCGGACGCGGACGAATCTATGATTCGCTGATGGGATTGTAAGTGGTGGCACTTACAATTAAGGGGTTTGGGTGTGTGACGGCAGAGTTGAAATATGGGCGGGAAGCCTGCTTCAGGAACTGAGCTATGGTCGGCAGCTCAAGACCTATGTGTAGATTTTCGTTACGCAAGAACCACGGCGCACCGGTGGCCTTGCGCATGAAACGATTTTGTATTACCTGAAGTCTGTGAAAGTGACGCGGGGAGGCATGCGCTAAGACGGGGCTTGCGTATAGCTCAAGTGTAGCTCTTAAACACATGTATCCCCACGAAACGAAACACAGAAGAGTTATGGTTATTTCACTCCGATATTGTTTCCCCGTTAGAGACGACCTTTAGTTATTTTATCTTAAATTATAAAGACATTATTTTTATAAAAATAATGGGTATATAAAATTTATTAATTATAAATAATGAATAAAATAATGATTCTATATTTAATAAGAACATTAACACTTCAAACGTTGTTTGTTAAAACCATTTTTTTTAAGAAATCTAGCAGTGCAATTAATATTAATAACATTTCGGTTAACCACTCCAACTAAGCGTTAATGCTTGTGCTAGGAGATGGTTCACGGCAATAACCAGAACGAAGAACGCACAAAATATACAAAGTAAAATAGATTATCTTTTTAATATTACTGCTATTTTCTCAATATCTGTAATTTGCTTGGATTGTATGACATCGTTTTCCTGTTATATAGAAGGTCACCGCATTTAGTCCACAGCTACGATACCAATAGTTTATATTAATAATAGTTTTGATTTTTCTCATCGAGACGAGACTCCAACGGGAAGCAATATCCCTCATGAACTTGTATAATATTCGAAACCCATCTATATGTTTGTCCCCGTGTGAAAACCTGGCATATTAACTATAGTCAACGCATTTTAAACTGAGTCGTCAGGCAATAAATGTCACTGACAGTAGGAATGTGCACGCAATTAAACCCGTTATTGATATGCACCTCTACAATTCTTACGCACATCACTATACCTCTCCATAAGACCTGTAAGTGCGAGCGAGACAGACATATAACTATGATTTATGACCCGAAGCCTCAGTTCATAATGCGTCGACTATAGCTAATACATATATTCCATTCCAAGTAGCGGCAAACTGGAATCAAACGGGTAATAAAATTGTACCAAATGCGGTCGCAATTATTGGCCCTTGGGTTTCTCGGGCGTTTTAAAGAAGTAAAGCCACAACCTATCATTGTGCAGATTCTTTTCTTACTCAAATGTTGTGTGTAACAATTGACAGAGAAACAAAATCAGTATCCCTTACGATAATACTATCTACAAGATATACATGATGAAAACGCAGCCTTGCAGATACTTCACGGTACAATGACCTATGTAATATAAGGTTATTGTTTTTACATTAAACATATTTTATAAGTTTTAATAGAATTACGTTAACCTTAAAGAAGGTACTTTTGATTACTTAAAAACCGTGGATTTGCTCATTTGTGATTTGAAACGTGGTTTAAGAAAATAAAGAATATTAGTTTCTTTTTTATCTAATAAACTTAAAGCGGAGAGCGTCGTTGTACGCGGACCCTAAATTGTTAATCTTGGAATAGAGTATTAAAAGAAAAACAATGTATATGAAACATACATTGATGTTGTTCGGTGTCATTGTTTTTCAAGTCTGGGTGTGTTATTAACAACCAAAACCTCAGATTTTTATTCCATTTTTTAAATGTCACAGGTATCAGCATGATGACGTTTGCGTCTAATTTATCATTATATTGTAAATATTTATTCGTTTAAAAAGGCAACAATAACTGCATCACGGCTCCTTGGTACGATTTCCGACCGAGGAACAATATTAGTGCATCGTAAATTGTTAGTTTTCGCGTCTGTGTTGTGTATCTCCTGACACCGCATCTGAATTATCCTCCTTAGTACACATGCATTACGTCAAAACAGGGAAGGTGGGGACGGAGGCACTTCTCCGTGTTTGCGCAAATGCTCACGGCACTATAAAACATTCTGCGCATTTGATGTCGTCTGGCAAACAACCAGAAAGAAGATATCGCCGTGGTCGAAATTGACCAGGAAGATAGTATCTTAATACCTAGGTATTAAGATGCTATCCGGCCATAAATTCTGTTACAAATGAAAATGCATTTTTTTTTAACGAAGAAATATAATATTATTAAAATTTATACCTACATATTTATTTGTCTCAGCAAAAAATATTCTTTTCGAAATGGCCAGACCTTTGGCTTTTATACAGGTCCTTAATCTGTTTGGCCACGAATCTATGAATTTACGCACTGTTCCAAGGGAAATTTCGCCACTTCTGCTCCAAAGATTTTTTAAGAGAGTCTCTTACTCATTGTCAGCGAGCAGGCCATATCCTCTAAAACTGATCATAATTTGAAGTAAAGGGTTGAGGTCTGGTCTAGATGAGGGTCAGTCTTCAGCTCTTATAAAGTCCGGAACGTGGGTTTCAAGCCTGGCTTGGATAGTTCGTGCCTTGAGACCAGGTGCCGCAAAGTGTGGTGCTGAGTCCTACTGGAAAGTCCAAGGTATATTTTTAAAAAGTGTATTGCTAAGAGGTTTCACAACATGATCCAAGACTGTATCTTGATACACTTTGGCTGAAGTTTTCACTCCTTTTTCACAAAAATGTAGTTTTGTGACTCCTTGATAAGACACGCCCCACCAAACCATCACTGACGCAGGACGATGACCACGTTGTACCTTTCCGACCACTTGAGCAGCTTCTTTAGAACTGTGAGCGTACACTTTATCATTTTGCTTATTGTAGTGTTCTTCTATCGTGAAATCTTTTTCATCGGTAAAGAGGATATTTTGTGCCTTTCACCTGCGTATCGCGACAGAAGGCGTTTTGATCGATTCACTCTCTTTAATTGTAAAGATTGATTTAGGGCATGTCCTGTATATCGACGATAAGTACCGAACTTCAGGTCTTGTTGTATAATACGCGATAGAGTCCTACGCGGGAATCTTCATTTCTCGCGATAAGATTTTTGCTTCCTAATGGGGTTTCGACGAATTCTGGCTTTAACAGCATTAACAGCCTTTGTAGTTCTGACAGCACGCGGCCACCCCGATCTTTTCTGGTCTTCGGCAGGGGAAGTGTTGTTGTATCTATTGATAGTACGATATACGAACATACGGCTGATACGAAGCTTTTAAAGTGTCTGGAATATGACCGACGGCTCCATACCCACTTTGTGCACTCATGTACGATCACTGATTCCTATTTACTTTAACACCCCATTCCATATTGTAATTTGATAATGAACACGATAAAATATGTGAAAATCGAAAGAAGTTTCTAAAATAATATACGTGTTCCAAATTCAAAATAATTAAAAAGTTGAAAAAATAAAAGTTTTTATGTAACAGTATTTATGGCCAGACTAGTTATAGGTATGTTGTAAATGATTAAGTGCGTGGATTGGCTGGTCTTTCCCCATACATTGTTGCCAGGTAGAGAATGTTGTAGGCAAGACCGCCTATCGTTACTATTTAATTTATTATTTTTTATTTATTTTGGTACAAGAATAAATAGTAAAATAAATAATAAAAGAGGTTGTGTAATTAAACATTATTTCAACTAAAAAAATAACAATTATTCCAGTAGAAACTGTTATATTGATATATTTGCATTAGAAATACTTGACCATTCATTTATCCCTTAATATGGTAACTGGCACAATTACCAAGATATGGGATTTTTATTTTTATTTTAAGATAAAAAATAATTCATTGAGCGCATGGAAGATGAACTATTACTAATCTAGTTTAAGGACACCATGCTTTATGCAATATTAGGATATGTTCTTTATTTCAAAAAAAATAACTGAAAAAAAACTTAGCCCTCTAGTCTTTTATTTAGGGGTGAACTTAGATACTAGCCGCCAACTTCCTTCCGTTTAAATCTTCTTTAGTCCTAAACGTGACATCCAGATTATAGTTCAAGAACTGAAGATCGGTAATTTAATTAACACAAACTAGAAACCAAACTCAACGCTGCTAAGCCGCAACTTATTGTTCTCACAGACAAGATACTAAATTAAATTAAAAAACCTTATTTTACGAAATAAATATAATTTCCTGGACAGATCTGGAGCACGGATATGATGCGCTTTTTTTCTAGTTCCAGCATGAATGGATCGGACCGAGCGACAATAGCAATATAACACAGTAGTGTTTTGACCGGGACCCGTTCAAATGATTCCATTGTAGTCTTCAGGGGTTACAACGCATTTCTATTATGTCTCCTATTTGAGTATGTCCGTGGCTGCAGGAATCACTTACTATCAGGTTGAATGTGTGCTTCTTTGTCACCTTCAACACAAAAACAAACAAAATTTGCACATGTCGTTAATGACAAATTCATGAAATTATGCCAGTTTTTGACATAGACGGAATAACTAATCAAAATGTTTCAAAAAGCGTTCAGAGGTATCACAATAATACACGTGATGACCAAATCGCGTAATTCCAACGCTCTTTTGCCTTAATGCAAATTCGCTCAAAAATCAAAATGTGCTCGCGTTAATGACAACGCTTAAGATCAGTGCCAAAAGGCACACGATCGGGTGATAAAAGAAAGTCAAATATTATCAATTGCTGTCTTTTGTCTGACGGCCGTACAACGGACGGAGTATTTTTTAACGCAATTAGACACTATGTCAAGGTTTACTAGGTGAATAGCCAAGTTTCACTCGTAGATAAAAATATTTTGTTACATGTTATTAACCAAATAATTAAATTTAATTAAGAAGCATTGCAAAACAAGCAACTTTTTGGTTGCTTAGATATTCTGATTTTTTTAAATTAATACGTAAATATATTCATATGACGAATTGTTTGTTAAGTTACTTGAATGTTAAACGCAACCACATTTTTTTTTATAAAATCACTGGCACCGAAACTTCAATGAGTACTTCATTACTCAATAAAATTTTTAGGGACCTAATTATCCAAACTCCTCGTCATGATTGTACTTAAACCTTGAATTGTGTTTTGAAATTTCTGAATTGATTATGTAATATAATTTAAAAGACTTTTCAAAAATTTCATACAACATCCTCCGATCTGCACGAACTATATCATACTAGGGAATGATTATCTTTATGCTTGAACGAATGCTATTGACACTATGATATTAACAATCCTACATAATTATCAATTCGTATTGAAGAATTCAATACCGAGCGGTACATAATTATTATAAATTGTAATACTACACTATCTATTCAGGAAATATCCATAACAAAACTTAAAGATGGAAAGCTTAGTGCGCCTAGTGGCGCCGTGCGGCTTGCGACTTTAGATATTCTTGATAACCTATTTTGTTTTGTTCAATCGTTGTCCGCACACAGCGCTGGCATGTCGCGCTTAGTATTGACCCTAGCGCTTCTCTCAGTGTGTCAGGCCGAGTTGTCCAAGCCAAACATTGTGTTAATTATCGCCGACGATTTGGTATGTACTTAGAAATAATCTTGGAAATATGTAACTAAAGGTTAATTCGGACTTTAGTATAATTAAAAAGCAACTATCCTGGCTGTTTTTAAATTTGAAATGAAAAAATTAAATAAAGGTAAAGGTCCACAAACCCACGCTAGGCCAACGTTTTCGACCAAGGCCTTAACCTCCCACGGGAGAGATTCTTGTTCCAGTAGTTCAGATTTGTGTGTTGCCACTGACTAATATTGGTGATCGATGACAAAATCAATCCCCAGAATCAATATATACTATTATAGTGTTTGTGAATGAAAAGAAATTCTCAATGGAATAATTCTCGTAAAAGAAAATAATATTAGGATAATATGAAAGTCTATGACATGTTGCATTTTAATTTTACCAAATTACTGCAATATAGTAGATATAGCGTATAATAAAAATAAACGACAAATATACAGTGAACTTTTTCCTGATACTTTTGGTATAAATTTTAACTTTGAAGTAGAGAAGAACATCATTTTCCTGGTATACTAAGCAGGAAAATCGTGTTCTTAATCGTAATCACTATTTTTTAATTATTTTAAACAAAATGGACTCTAAGGTATAAATTACAAAATATTGACCCAAACATGTCTTATATTAGTAAAATGAAATAAAAAAAATAGTTGGGAAAAAAAGCAGCCCTTTAGGAGGTTTTTGGAACATTATTAATTATGCAGTACTCTCTATTATTTATTCTAGAATTCACATAATTTGCCATTTGTGTAATTTCCGTGGTGGTTCTTGCAATACAATTGTTTAATGTACATTTATGTTTTATAAAATGTGGAAACGGGGTCATTAATTTATTAGAATTGATTCTAATACGAAAGAAAATGTAACAATCGCAATCTATTTAAAATGAATTAAAACAACAATCTATGATAGGAATTATTAAAGGCAATCTTACAACCTGGTCCGAGGGCTTTACAGTTTCACTTTACTTTTACAGCTACAGGTCGAACAGTGGCCGAGCGCTTAGGGCACTCAGCCGAGACCTTTATTAATGGATCCCAAGAGATCCCGAGAGGGAGCCTCCACAAGCACCATTACCCTGGGCGCGAAATCAACTAACTCGATAATCAACTGATTGTATTGCTTGGTACCTCAGGCTCTCTTGAAAACGGAAACCTCAATTAAAAAAAAGGAAGCGGTGCAACAAACTCATTCAAGTTATTTTCTTTAAAGAGTACCAGAATATTCTTTATTGAGGATAGATGTAGGTAGATACCGACGAAACTGTTTAGTTTGAGGGTCTAATTCAGAATATGCAACTAAAAATTGTCTGCAAGATAAATATTACGTTGACTCCTTCTTATTGTAAAAAGTAACGGCACAACATTTTATTTATCATCCAAATGCCGTAGCTTGACGATTATTCATAAAGTATATCGAATCGTGTTTGTTTAATTCCGCATAAAAAAGGAGAGTATTTTTTTCATGCGTGTCACGCGTGATGCGTGACACTGTGATCACTGTCCCGCCACCTGATTGTAAGTGATCCCGACGGCACATGACAGTTGCCTCTATCCGCAATGATTCAAGATCCACTGACATTGAATACCTCGGTATCTATAATTGGGCCCTTAATCTTTTTAAAAAAATATATATATATATATATTATTATTAATTATAAGTAGAGATATACAACAAAGCATATAATTTGAACAATACATTTATAAATAAATTCTGATCTTACTTGCATATTAAGATCAATAAGAATCTGACAATCGGAATATCCCTTCCAATATGCGAACCAAATTTGATAGCGTAATAATTAGGAAAACTTGATGTCCATACTTTAGATGAAAAATTGTAAATTTATTATTGTTTGATGAACAAGTATTGAAGCTCGATTTGTAATCGAACCCAGAACCAGAACGAAGCAACTGGGTGCTCTAACCACTAAACCACGCATACGTATAATACATATGTATATACATTATAACAGTGGTAGAGCTACACTGCGGTTTGTTTCTTGCTCGACTGGGATAGGACCACGCCCTCACAGACTACCATCGTAAATGTAGTCATAGTGTATGTCTCGTCTGATGAGTGCAGGGATCCGGAGACTTTTATTACTGGTGACGAGGCATTCCATCTCAGACCTCAAGGGTGACAACGCATCTGCATAATGATTCCTTGTCAAGGATGAATGTAGATATCATGGGGCGCAGGAATCACTTACCATCAGGTGAACTGTGTGTTTTTTTTGTTATTCTCAATGTAATAAAAAAAACGTACTTAAACAATAAAATAGTAAACTTACATAAATATTACGTAAAAATAATAAATTTTTAACGTAATAATAAGTAAAAGTTTTTAAACTTACTAGATGCTTTCCTGATTGTGACATGAATTATGTGGATACTATTTGCAGAACTTGTCACTCTAACATGCTCTGCGTCGGTAACCGGTGACAAGTAATGGCGTCGTGGTTGGACACATTCGGGGGAATACCGTTATCATAATTACGGTTAAAGTGTAATTTAGTTATTTAGCACAGTGTTTTTTATGCTTGCCAAAGGCGTCTACAGCTTCAACGGGTTGAAAGGTGATCGAGTGCCTAGCATCCAGCTGAGGTTTTTATTTTTGGGTAATTAGCACAAGACTGTCCTAAAGTCGTAGCATCGGTTTGGACCGTTGCCCTGCGCGCGAAAGCAATTGAACCGAAAGTGCCCAAGAGGACCGAACCTCAGCTCAGTTCCTTCTGTCGTATTAATTAGCACAGTATTTTTTGTTTATATAATATGTAGCAATGAAGCAAGCCTCTCACCTGATGATAAGTGATCACCGCTGTCCATGAACATCTGTAATATCAAATAACCAAAGAAACACCAACGTCATATTGATATGATTGCACTTTATTACTGATTAGAAGGTATTCCATTTTATTTATCCTTATGTAGGGTGACTATAAAGATGAACTCAGATCTGTGTGCAGATTTATCATCGCCTAATATCATAGACAATACTACTGTTCTCATTTATAAAAGTTTGTTTGAGGCACAAAGTTCACATGAAATGAAATATTTTAAAAAAGTGATGCTAGCTTAAGCTTAGTGAAGCAATACTACATTAATAACATTCCCGTTATCCAGCTAAGCTCAAACGCTAAAGCTACGTATTCCTTAGTAATTATGCGTAAAACAAATTGTCTGTTTAACCCAAAATTGTGCGGAACCAATGCATATCCCATAACTATTTCACTAATATTTGATTAATTTGCCTTGTCAGCACAATTTAAAAATATTTCTAACAGAGAAATTGTTGCTTTTTATACAAATATTAATTTAAAAAATATATTGTTTTGTGAATAAATAATGCATCCATCGTGAATCCATCTTTATAGGTGGGTTCATGCTATGTATTTCATGTTCTGAATAAGATAAAAAAAAATGAGGCCCTATTAAAATACTACTGCCACGACCGTTTACATTTTACTTTTGCCTCTCTCTCTAAAATAAAACACATTTCAAATTAATATCGGTATCGGTATCTGTTGTATGTGGTATCTATTCATATAATAAAATCATAAACAGACCTTTTGTTTGTTTGTGTTCGATTGTGCACATAAATCTAGACAATGGCCGAATCAATTGATATGTAATTTCTAGTGTTGTATTGAGATAAGCTTGGGCTAACATTAATAATAATTAAATAAGTGATTGTTTGATTTAAATCGATGGACAAATATAAAAATATATGTCAATATTAAACTGCGACTCGAGCACGTAGATGGTACATATTGATAGGTATAAAATCACACGCCCAACTTAAAAAAATCGGTCTTAAAAAAACTACCAAATAATAACGCAGTGCTGTTGTGTCTATGTATGTCTAGAATGGAGAAACGAAACCCTTGTTTACAAGTTCATTCAAAATTATTCGTATCATAATTTTGTAAAAATTAGTCAATAAACGGTTGTCAGATATAATATCTAGTGGAAATCATAAAAAAAACCTCACTGTGTTGTGATTTTATAATGCAGTTACATATTCCTTTAACATAGTATTAATCTATACTAACATTATAAAACGAAAGAGTTTGTTTGGTTGAACGCGCTAATCTCGGGAACTACAGGTTCAAATTGAAATATTTTTGTGTTGGATAGTCTACTTATCGAGGAAGGCTATATAACATCTCGTTATGACCAATAGGTGCGGAGTATCAATGAATAATGAATCAAAAACTGGGAAAATTATTCCTTTGAGAGTTTTCGTTGCGTTAGCTGCGTTAAAAATCAAAAATAAATAAAGTTTAAAATTCATGTATGAATTGCATCCCTTTAAAGTTCCCAAGCATCTTGTTTTGTTTTGAGTTTGTGACGAAGTCGCGGGCACAGATTGTTAAATATAAATATAAGAAGGCAAACGTTTTTTATTTTATTTACACTTTTTTTTATAACGAGTCTGAAGCGAGGTTTTACCCGTCATAGTATTCTCTATGGGTGCATTGGCAGGCAATGTTAACATGATTCGAATTATATTTAATAATATAATTCGAATCATGTTTGAATTTTGAAATTTAAATATCTTGCCCGTGAGTGGCAGCCGCCAATTTAGCCACATAAATGTCCGTCACTTATATCGATAGAAAAGTGCGGTAACCCGTAGTGATCTAAAATTATTGTTAATTTATAAAATGATGTCAGTTACAATATTTATTGAAACACACCTTCTGTGTTACATTGTTTATTCTTATACAATTGTGACGAATACTGAACTTTTTAGTATACAAGATGTAACAAAATCAAAACCGGCTCAGAATATAAAAATTTAGAAACATTGACTTGGATTATCTATAACGGAATCGTAAACAATCTTGTGAGAGAGAATTTATCCGTAGCCGCTTATGGTGACGAGGCATTCTGCATTGTGAATTTTTGTCATGGATGAATTTGGTTATTATAGGCCGCAGGAATCACTGACTATCAGGTGGATTGTATCCTCATAGATACAATTAAAAAAAAAAGAATTACGCGAATAACATTTAGCATGTTTCTAAGACATTCTCTATTTATGTTCAAAATATGTATGTATACCATAAAACTTACGTCGAATTTTCATTTAAATTTGACTCTACAAGCCAAAAATATATTTAGAATTATATTTCTAAGTCGAAATTTTAACAGTTAAATCCTTTGTATCTCGAAATTCTCAGTCGAAAATTCATTAACTCGATTTTTATTGCATTTCTCGTAACGTTCGATTTATAGAGATTCCACTGTACTTATATATCGTTGTTTTCCAGGGCTGGAACGATGTGGGTTTCCACGGCTCCAATCAGATCCCGACACCGAACATAGACGCGATGGCCTGCTCGGGGCTGGTGCTGCAGAACTACTACGTCACGCCCATCTGCACACCCTCGAGGGCGGCGCTGATGACGGGCAAATATCCGATCCATAACGGTAAGTAATATTATTCTATATTAATGAAATAAGCATCTGAATGTTTGTGCATTTTTAAAAGTCGGTGGAAGCTGGTAATAAGATCGAGCGTTGTAACAATGGACACCGTCGTTCAGCAAGGAGTGGATTTAGAGCATCATAATGATAATACAGGGATGTTTAAGTTTAATATAAGATTGTAACAGGTTCAGTGTGCATTGTTAGAGTAAGTAGTCAAGTTGTTAAACGCTTTTCAAAATTAATAAATCCTCCACGGATTGGGTCAACAATAAATGAGCCACCATAGCGAGCATTAATCTAATCTAATGTAAGTTTACCACCCTCTCGTGCACTGATATCTGTCAGACAGTATACTTATATAGCTTTTCCACACAACTAATTCTATATAGCGGGGGCTATGAAATATTAGAAAACTCAGAATATGATTTCTACACAATATTAATTATAAGACTAATTTAATTTTAACGTTTATTTTTAACTATTTTATATGGGTTTTTCGAGAGATTTACAGCATTCATGGTCACGGAGAGGACTGTTTCACGTCCTGATGCCATAGTTAATCCGAACTAACGTCAGCTTTTTAATTTATTATTTTTGATAACATCTACGCAGAAGTAACTGTGCTGTCTGGTTTGGGATTTAATTTTATAATCACAAGATCCCAGGATCCAGCCACCTTCTCTATTGAAATTAGGATGTATTTTTTTTTAATTTCAATAACCTTCCGAATCCTTGGTAGAAATTGTTGTACATTTACGAATATTTTTGGTTAGAGCATTGAAATATTAGGAGAAAAAAAGTTATATATATATAAAAATAATATATTAAATATTATAATTATATAATTAAATATATTATATATATAAATATATAAGTTTATATGAATGTAGAGTATTCGCGTAAATATAAGAAATCATTGTAACGTTTAAACAAACAGCTATTGTATTAAGACTAGAAAAATATGTCTTACTTTAAACAGGGAAATAATTTGAAATATTTTACATTTCTCAACTCACTCCTCTTTTAAACAAAACATCGGATAATATAGCGCAGTGGCACACGATTATAATTTATTTGATTTAATTATAACCACGACGTTTCTTATTTTTAATAAACCAATATTGCGAAATCGTATGGATATACATATATAATAAAGGTTAAACATATATATTTAACCTTTATCACCACGAAAATTATCTTTTTTAGGAAAACAATCGATTGAAGAACAAAAATAATAATAATAAAAATAATAATAATAATAATAATAATTTTCAAAAATGTTTACTTTACAAATTACGATCGGTTACATCAATCAGTGCTTTAACATTCCCTAGAAAGTGAGAATTTGCTCGTGTTAGTAAATCAAAGAGAGCTTTGATCGCCATTCATAACATAATAAAAATAAAAAATAATAATAATAATTAACATATTGTAAGTTAGATATAGAAATAATATATTATTAAACTATGAAATTTCATATTTAACTGTGCGCTTGTTTATGTATTGGATTGACAGCTATGTCCTTTCCCATTTTTAAACTTTTATAAAGTTAAATTTAATACATTTTTTAACACTGTTGCAACTAACAGATAATATATTGTAAATAAGTAATCGGTGCCATCACAAACAAACGTTGCGCTGTATAACACATGACATGTTAGGCGACGATCGTTAAACATAACGGTAAACTACCATAACATTCTTACCCGTAAGGCCGCGGACACACTGATGCAAAGAATAATGTAAAGTAACATCCTATATATATTATTTATATCCTATATATAAATTGCACTATTGAGCATACGCCTTTCAAGAGAGGGTAAGAGAACATTTTTGTTTTTATTATATTAAGTCTTGCAAACAAGCACACCGGTCACCCGATGTTAAGTGATTCCTGCGGCCCACGACATCTACATTCATCCTTGACAAGGAATCATAATGCAGATGCGTTGTCACCCATGAGGACTGAGATAGAATGCCTCGTCACCAGTAATAAAGGTCTCCGGATCCCTTCTCTCACCAGACGAAACACAGCAACGTTATGCTGCTATTTCACGCCGGTATTCTGTGAGGGCGTGGTCCTACCCCGGTCAAGCTGATCTATTCATTCTGCAGTTAAAAACAAACTGCAGTGTAGCTCTACCAGTGTTTTTATACGTTTTTAAAATATTCTTTTTGTTTATCTCTTAGACATGCCGGTTTCCTCACGGTGTATTCTTCGTCGCCGGGTACGAGGTAAATCAGCACTTGAAATTGCAATTAACAATTTCTTTGATGCTGGCACCGGGTGATCGAATACGGTTTGATAGTATTGTGAATTAAAAGCGAGATCTTAGAACACTGAGCTACGGCGGCTCTAACTTTACTCTGGTGTTCTTTCAACATACACAAATCTTTCGCATTTTATTGATATAAATGTAATACTTTTATTATTTTAGATTGAAGCACCTACGAGACATATACTAAACTTCGAGTAATATAATATATATGATATCTTTTGTTTATTATCAGATAGAGATATATGTCCATTATATCATATATAGATCGAGCGACGAACTATGCATGCATTAAGACGCGAACACACTCAGGCTCGAAAATCATAAATTCATTTTATGTTCTCGTCTGGAAATCGAACGCAGGACCTACGACAAAAACTAACTACAATAGTCAGTTATATATAGACCGCACTTTTGTTTATGTAGGTAAATCAAAACGTAAATGTAGACATACCCTTATTCATGTATTTTTATGAATAATTTATAACAAGTGTTCCATTTCGACTTCATTATTTCAATTTTTGAAATAGAGAATAGAATTGAAATTATTTATCGTATTACTAAGTAGGGTTGTGCAACGTTTATCGATGTATTGTTTTGTTGACATATAACAGACTACATCCGACTATTTTCACACTAATCTTAGTCAACCGCTGAGTATATTCCAATTTAGCAGGGATGGTCACATCCCTTCGACTCAGGTATGTGGAAGGAAAACGGAATCGACCGACGTCAGCTGATAAGATCCTAAGCACCTATTTCTTAAATACTTGTAAAAAAAGAACAATGCAGACGTAGAGGTTGCATTATAAAATTATTTTAATAATGAACATATATTTACAAATATCAATTAATTATAGAAACAGAGTGTCTAGAAATCCTGCATAAAATTATGGTCATAATTCTTCTTACGAACATAATCTATAATCTGTTGATATTGACGCCTATGCTGCTACTACAGCTTCATCGGACACGGAGCTAAGGGGTCCGTGAGCTGGTAAGAACATAAAAGCGCTGTTTTCTTTATTACTGAAAGCGGGTTCATGTAGTGTAGGGTTGGAAGAGAGGCGAGCCAATGAACGATTTATGAATGAAATATCGCAAAATTGTTTGAGCGTCTTTACTCGTCATTACGATTCACCAATAGAGAAGGATTTTAGTTTATATTTTCATATATGTGTATAAGTGACGGCAGTAAATTCTGGTCATCAAAAAATAGTGGTCGAGCCGACCTATTCACGGTAAAGGTAGTTCGTAACTGACACTAACTTTTATAAACTTTTAATTATGTTTTAGCTAATTACGTGATGATTATCCATCACGTAATTACGCGTTACACTCGTATTTTTTCCAAACAGAATAACGGAATATAATAATTCTACAATATTTTCTTATATTTACGCGAATACTGAAAATGTTATAGCTTAACTTTCTTAACTTTCTTAACCTGAAGTTTAAGAGTGCTTTACAGTACCCACCTTTAATTATTTATTTTTGATCTACGCAGTGGGAGCTCACGGTTTCACACAACTTAAAGTTTTGCGGTGGTATGATTTTATTTTATATGACATGGGATCGCAATCCGATGGTAGCAACCAGCTATCTCCTGTATTGAATAAAGGATTATATAGGTCCGGATAAATACGTTAAAAATATGCGTGATAAATTCCGATATAATTAGTTTTATTCATTATAAAGAATATTAAAAAAAAAAACAATTAACATACTACGTTCCGCAATTATGTAAAACCAAAATGAATGACTTCAGCTATTTGTCAATGGCCAAACATATTGTTGCCAAGCCTGTTGTTTGTTAATTTAGAAGAATAAAATTTGAATTTTTATTCTGTACAGAGAACTGTGTATTGTATAGTCTGTTTTGTATGTACAGACGATAGCAACCGCGAAGTAAATGCTAATTTTTAATTGTATTTAGTGATCAGTGTGACAATATAGCTCCATTGTTGATCCCCTCACGAGTTGTAAGTATCTATTTAAAGACATCAAAATTCTCGCGCTGCCTTCATTTTTCTTATATAAATGTATATTTTGTACCTAAGCGCCTATATTTGTTCAAACGTAATAGTGATATATATTTTGTACATCCAAGTTAAAACAGATACAAGTATAGATTATATGTACGTATCAGTATAATTAAATGTTGCTATAACAATGTCTGTTATTACAATAAAAAGTAATAATAAATTACCTTGCACTCTTAAAAACAAAACTGACAACATTCAACAATTTGGAATTAAAATGTTTAACATTTTAATTTCAATTTTTTTCTTTTTTTTTTCGGGCTTATAGCCGCTGTTTTCTGAGAGATTTTCGAGTTTCACCGGGTTAAGAGGTGACCGAGTTCTTATGGCGCTCAGTCGATACCTCTAATAGTGTGTAACCAGCACAAGGGCTCCCGAGAGAGAGCCTCGGCTTGGACTGTTACCCTGTTGTGCGAGAGCGTCTGACTCGACGATGCCCGAAAGGGCCGAGCCTCGATTAGTTGCTTCTGACTACAGATTATCTAAATTAATATCTTTATTATATTATTATTGAGTAACTGTACCACCAGTTCGGAATGCGTGGGCGCTGGAGAAGAAGTGGCGCAAGAAACTCCAGGGACGCTTCTATTGATGTTCATGGTGAGAACCGGCCTGGTACATGGCGGTATCGCGAATAATTGTTGTTTGCGACGCCCACGCGGTCGGCGGGGGCAGTATGAAGTTGCAGTATACGTATGTTTAGTCTTTTACGGAGGGCTTGGGCCCTAGTGGTCGCGTCATCGGGGTCGTCGAGGTCGTGATTTGTGAGACGCGATGGGATTGTAAGTGACGGCACTTGCACAATCAGCGGGTTTGGGTGTGTGACGGCAGAATCGAAATATCGGCGGGAAGCCTGCTTTAGCTATACAGACACACTTACACAATGTATGACAACTCATGACTAATATAGGTGTAGTATATATTATTTATATAAATAGAATTTTAATGAACCACCGTTATTAGAAAAATGATAATGTTTGGAAGTATTTACGTTGTGTTGTATACTAAGTTAATCTAGAACACCTTTGTACCACGCATATTCCTATCTAGATATATGATATGAAAATAAAATAGAAACCGACCCACAGCCGAGGAGCAGGCGTCGAGGAGTTTTACTTTATCGTATTTTTCCGATCCCCTATGAACTGAGTTCTATCCCCGGTGCTGTCACCAATGGAACACATGCTATGGAAACGTCATGAAGAAAACTTCAGAAGTCTAAGAAATAATTATAACAATACAAAAAATTATTGCCAACACATGTGAGTCCGGCAATCCGCAGTGTGGCCCCAGGACTGCGAGCCGCCTTCACAGAGTGGTGGACTATGTTCTAACACCCTCTCAAGAGACTTCTCCCTGCCCATGTCCAGAAGCTGCTTTTATAAATAGGCTGTAGCTTTTTTATTATTATATGATTAACAAAATAAAAACACATGTCGGTTGTGTACCAAAAAATATTAAATATCTATTATCTTCATTAGGCATGCAACACTCAGTTATATACGGGAACGAGCCTCGCGGTCTGCCTTTGTCGGAGAAGCTGTTGCCGCAGTATCTGAAGGAGCTGGGCTACAGCACCCACCTCGTGGGCAAGTGGCATCTCGGCAACTACAAGAAGGACTACCTGCCGTTAAATCGAGGGTTCGAAGATTTTTTAACTTTGTTAAGGGTGACAAAAAACACCTACATTCATCCTCAATAAGGAAACGTAATTCAAATGTGCATCTCTAAGGATTAAGATAGAACGCCTTGTCAACGAAAGCGTATCCGAATCTCTACATTTACAAGACGAAATACATCAGAGTAATGTTGCTATTTTCCGCTGAGATACTGCGAGGGCGTAGTCCTTCCCTGACGAAGCCGACCCATTCATGCCGCAGAAATGGAGAGCGTGGTTCTACCTCTGTTAAAAAGTTACAACAAGGTGATTTTTTGAAGCATCGGAAACCAGGGAGAGGTTCTAGTACCAAGGTTAATAGGCATTCCATTTTAAATCTGTGTTCAAAATGTATGTAGGTGTTTATGAGTCGACAATTCCATACCATCACTTGAACTGTGTGCTTATTAGTCACCCCATATTATTAAAAAAATTCCTACAAATTAAACACACGTATATAACATATTAAGTGTCGCTTTTTTAATTTATTAAATATTATTTCGATTTCGTCGTCTTCCACTCGAGTGGGCTGCTTGTTCCTCGTTAGTCACTTCTTAACTTCACGAAAAAGGTTTTAATTGTTTTGTTGACTACGGATGGTTACGTCAAGAACAATAATTATGACAAGTTGTTTTTTTTTTCTTTTTTTTATAAACAACTTTGGCAGTGGCAGTAGCATTACTAACATTTCCGTTAAGCACTCCAACTAATCTTAAACGCCTATGCTAGGAGATGTTTATATTTAATATTAAATTAATGTTTACTTTTTGTGTTAAAGATTCGATACCCACCTCGGCTTCTGGACGGGCAGGATCGACTTGTACGATCACACGTCTTTTGAAGCCGGCTCGTGGGGTTTCGACTTCCGGCGTGGTGAGTAACTGGACATGCATGTTTTTGACAATTTACATGTAGTATAACCATGCTCGATCTGGGAAGGATCAGACTCTCCCTCCCAGCGCGAAATAGCAACATACCACGTACTGTACGTTTGGTCTGGTGAGTGTAGGGTTCCAGAGACCCTTATACATTACTGGCGACAAGACATTCGATTTTAGTCCTCAGGCCTGACTGTATCTGCACAACGATTCCTTATCGAGGAAGAACGTGGGTGTCAAGGAATATAGAAATTTTCCAAAACGTGCACAAAAGAAAAACAAAAATACCCAAAATAAACATACCAAGCTTACACTTATTTCGTCCGAGTTAATCCAATAGTCACAAAAGATGCTGCATAAACCACATCACCAAGACTGTCGCGACTCCTCAAAAGGTCATTAAATGCTCATCACTATATGCTCGTTTATCACCATATATAGAATAAAGAAAAATCCTTCTCTATACCTCGATTTTAAGTTTTAACTTGTAATAATGTTTTACGACAAATCGTGATTCTACTATTGTTACTTTACATGACGTATTGGGTCGGGGTGAAAGTTTTTTAGTATTTTTTATACGAATTCAAGATATTTTTATCATAGTTAATTTACATTTGATTATTATATGTACGTGCCATTATGTAGGAAGTAATGTTGCTGTAGAAATTATGGGGCGTCTGATCAAACAAACTACGACAAGTATTTTTGACAGTCCTTTCTTGATGTTAACCTAACAATATCTAAAAGATTCTGATGAAACAGAATCAGGTGAAAAATCTGAGGGTGCAAGATTAGGGCTATATGGTGGATGGATTATTATTGTGGGGATATTTATTTCATTCTCCACCTGGTTGGTCAATAAAATAAGTAAATAAAAAAAAAATTATAATAAAACAAATATATATAATAGAATATAATACATATACTCATTTAGCAACTACCAACCAGACGAGAATCGCAAATGTGTACACGATTGATTTCTTTTTTTTTCTTCTAGGTTTCTTTCAGTGAGCTGGTATGACACCCAAATAACGAACTTTTTTGTATATAAACTCTTTTTCAAATGGGTGAAAACTGTTTTCTGGTCAACCCCTAGCTCTTTAACAATGTTGTTACTACTAATATACCGATCTTGCACCACTTTTTAAAAAATGCCATGAACTTTATCTGTAACAGATCGACCAGAGCGAGCTACATCTTTGCCATCAAAATTCCCGATCTGCAAACGCTTGAACCAATTTTGTGCCACTCTTACTGACAATATAAGTCTATAAATGTCAGAATTTTGTTTCGCGACTTGTGTCGCATTTTTCCCGTTTTTTGTGATAAAACTTCAAACTGTATCAAATTTCTCCTGCAATATATACTGCAACTTTCATGCCATTCGGTTTGCTCCCGTCCGTGATGGTAAATGATTCCTGAAGTCCATTTTTTCTGGATAACAAATCATTTAGCAGATGTCACTCCTGAGGACTAAGAATGGCTCGTCGCCACTAACAAGACTTCCTCACGAAGATGCCTAGAACTATTTTTTTTTATTACATTGAGAGTAACTAAACGAGCGCACACAGTTCACTTGATGGTAAGTGATTCCTGCGTCCCATGACAAGCATCCTTCACAAGGACTCATAATGCAGATGCATTGTCACCCTTGAGGACTGGATGGAATGCCTCGTCAACAGTACTAAAGTACTAAACTCTCCGGATCCCTACACTCACCGAACGAAACACAGCAGCATTATGCTGCTATTTCACGCTGCTATTGTGTAAGGGCGTGGTGCGACACATTCATCCTGCAGTCAGAAACAAACTGCAGCGTAGCTCTACCATTGTTGAGCTAGGATATCTGATAACTTTCTTAAATTATTCTTCTTTCGTTGTAGGTTTTGAAGTAGCTCATGATTTGTTCGGCGCGTACGCAACCGATGTGTATACGAATGAGGCTGTGAAAGTAAGTTATAAGATTTATTCAAGTGATTCAAGTTATTATATAAAGTTGTCGGATTTTCAGACGTGTGTTTCACGATACGAGCTCGTGATAACACACGATATTATCGTCCTCAAAAGCCTTTTTATCGCAGCGTAATATCTGAACATCCACAAGGATAAAAATTTGCTCATGTGAACTTGTCAGCCGAGTTCCGCTCTGACTCTTGGCTCATTAATTATTAAATTTAGTGATATATTATACATAGTTCACTAAATTTAATCAATAATTCATCGATCACCTAATTATCACACGATTTAAAATGTGTAGGGGAAGATAATATAAAAGAATGTTTTCCCTTCTCCCTTTATTTCAGCAATGAATGATCTTGTTGACGCATGATCTCTCCCATAAGGAGAATCTAAATGTCAGCATTAACGACATCTCGCGGAAAAGATTGACCCGATCCAAATTAGCTAGAACAATGATGAGTTTACCAAGCGCCTTGTCCCCAGTTGATCCATGCACACAACACCAGCACGCCCATGTTCCTGGTGGTAGCCCATTCGGCAGTACACAGTGGCAACCCGTACGAGTTTCTGCGCGCGCCCGACTCAATCGTCGCCAACTTCCTCCATATTCCCGATCTTCAGCGCCGCAAGTACGCCGGTAGGTACGTTGCTTTCATCATCATTTCAGTTCGTCATTAGTTAGACCTCTGAAACAACTTCTTCGACAAACTGCTATATTGATGCCCGAGTCACCTCTAGCCAACGCATTCCCTCTTGTGTTGCTTGTGACCAATTGACCCATTTTTTTTCATCTGTTATCTGTAGAAGAAAAAACAAAACTGCTGGACAAGTGTCTACTGGATATTAAGTTTTTTTTTTAATTTGACGTGGTCCATAGGAAAGGAATTCCCACATCCCTTTGTGTAAATTAGCCTATTTATTATACATACATAATCCTTCTGATCTCCTCTCTGATGATTTCAGATGATGATAATTGTAATGTAAAAAAGGGACAATTTGTATTTATAAAAATCCCATGATTGGGCATAGCATATGTCGAGCTCGTGGTAAATAAAATAATATTGTTAATTGCAACTTTAAGTGCCGATTTAACATGTGCTCGACGGTGAAAGAAAATCATCGAGGATACCTGCGTATCTAAGAAATAAATGAAAAAATATATATATTTCAAGACATGAGATAAGTCCGTCAATTCGCAGGAGCGGCGCGTGGCGGTCTATGCTCTAATACCCTCTCTAAAGAGTAGACCTATGCCCACAATTGGGATATATATACCAGAAGATATTGTAGGAGTCGATATCAAAGTATCGTTATCAACAGAACAACGCTGGATGCCATGAGTCGCCGTCGTCACTTACCATCAGGTGAACAGTGTGCTCTTTCTTCACCCTTAATATAGTAATTATAAAAATCTCGCACAAAACTTTCAAGCTATGGTGACCAAACTGGACGAGTCGGTGGGCGAGGTCGTTAAAGCGCTGCAGCAGAACTCCATGTTGGAGAACTCCATTATCTTGTTCACGACGGACAACGGGGGTGCGGCGGCTGGTTTCAACAACAACGCAGGCTCTAACTACCCTTTGAAAGGGGTGAGTTTGTTGGTTTAATTGTTTTTAATACCATCAGCGCTAATAACATTACAAACATTCCCGTCAGCCACTCGAAGTAAGCTAGGAGCTAGCACAGGCATTTAAGGTGGTAAAAACCAGAAGGTGTCATGAGATCCTCATCTGATGATATCTTTTGGCCGTTACATAAAATGGAAATATTACGAGTATAATACCATAGGCGTTCGCGCATACTTAGAGGTATACGATTGTTTCCTTCCCTGGTCTAGGGTAAGGTATTAAGATCGTAAGGTGGTTCTAATTAAGTGCAATGTGAACTACGTCACCTAAAAAAACACACGGGGAATAGATTTCAGACTAGAAAATTAATAGCTTGTGTGTGCCCTCAGCCGCGATTTAAACCAGGCCCTGACCTGAGGACCTTGACGTCAGGTTTGTTTTTTTAAAGATATGCTAGCGATGCTATGAACATTACTAACAGTCCAGTTAACCACGTCCAACTAAGCTGACAATGAAAGCTTGTCCTGCCAGATGGTTCAGCAAAACTCTTATAGTGGATTCAAATCTACGACCTTAAGTTTCGCAGACCGTACCCTAAACTATTAGGCACTTAAGGACCTCTGACTCCTAAGAGACGTGGCAGTCAATAAAAAATACTCACAAAAGGTAAAGAACACGCTGTGGGAGGGTGGAGTTCGTGGTGCGGCGGTGCTGTGGAGCCCATTGCTGGGAAACACGCCACGTGTGGCCACCCAGAGGATGCACATTACCGACTGGCTGCCCACACTCCTCGCCGCTGCTCAGGGGAATGTCAGGTAAATTCGTCTCCTTTCAGCTCTTGTCTCCTTTAAGCGTCACATACTCTCGGACTATGCGTGCAATCCATCGACTAGGACAAGTTGACGTCAACGTTATATAATACAAATATATATATATATATTAACCTTCTTTTGTACAACTCAATTACGATATAACAAGAACGTTAATTCAATAGAATAGTTAAAATATGTGTGTACGAAGTTAAACTAAGGTAAGATAACTTACTACTATCTCCCTTATTGGGATATTCTTCTTTTTTCTTTAATTAAATTATAGTTTTAATGTAACAATAATTTTAAGTTTATTATAAATTACACTTCATCTGGAGGAGGGGTCAGCAGCTGTGACTCAGGCCTAGGACCTAGCGCGGCTGCTAAAGAAAATATAAAAAGATAATCATGACAAAATTATGTTGCGTGTGTGCAAGTCTGTATGCGTTTAGAGTGCGTATATCACGTGTTGTATGTCAATCCCACGAACCCAGACACTGCATCTTTCGATAGTTTGGCACAAACACTACATAGCTAGACCAATCTAGGTTGTGTGTGATGTGTACCAAGTTTCTGGACTCGATTCGAATTTCGACCATTTAAAATGTTATGGGTTACTGTGTGTTAGTCAAAGTATTACAGTAAAAGATATTTATGAAAAGAACGATTCTCTAAGTTGTTTGGTTTGTGTCAAGAGTTTCCAGCTTGTTATTGTAAGAGCAACACTCTGTGTTTAAAATATATATTAACAACATATTTATGAGCGAATGTGCAAACATAAATATATATGGATTCTGACCTATGTGTGAATTTTATATATATTATTACTAAATCACGGTAACGAAATCCAAGCGCGATCTAAATCGACGTCAACTCCATCCAGTGAGAAAATTAGTACTTAAACTTTAATGTAACAAATAACTCACCAATGAAACGGCACCTAACAATAAACGTAGCAATAGACCAAAAACATCTGTATATATGTAATATACAGGATGTTACTTTAATTAGGTTCATATCCACAGCGACTACATAGACGGCGAGAATCAATGGATAGCACTGTCTGAAGACCTGAAGTCGGTGAGGACCTCCATCGTCCACAACATTGACGACATCTACGGGAGTGCTTCCATCACCGTGGACCAGTGGAAATTGCACAAGGGTATGTTATTTTGACAAAGATACTCTCCTGATTAGAACGCGGTGATATTTATGATATTCGTTATGATAAATAACCAGGGTTTACGTGATTCTTGTGGGACATATTGACGGCCGCGTGGTGCGTCGCAGGTCCTGGGTTCGATTCCCAACTGAAGAACATTATTTGTGTATCATAAATTGTTAGTTTTCGTGTCCCTGACATTGCATATGAACCTTTCGTCGATCTCATTGCGCATGCGTTCAACAGAATAGGGAAGGGAACGACGAGTGAGGTTCCTCTGTGATTGCGCAAATGCCAACGGCACTATAAAATATTGTGCGCAGTTGATGGCATCTGGTCATTGACAAGAAGATAACCCCGTGGTCGAAATCAACCAGAAGGACGTCATCATCTCATTAGCCCCATAACATTATTACATTCACTTTAATTAGTCGTATCACACCTGAGGATTTATATGCAATGCCACGGTCCTGCGGTTTAATTTTACATATTTCTTACGGCACTATAATATCTTGCACAGTTTACATATTTTGTACGGCTCTATAATTTCTTTGCACAGTTTACATATTTTGTACAGCTCTATATCTTGCACAGTTTACATATTTTGTACGGCTCTATAATATCTTGCACAGTTTACATATTTTGTACGGCTCTATAATATCTTGCACAGTTTACATATTTTGTACGGCTCTATAATATCTTGCACAGTTTACATATTTTGCTATTATATGTATTATATTTTTACTACCCGTAATGAGTTTATTATCATGACTTCAAAAGAACATCATATTATACACTAAGTTCTACATAAGTTATAACTTCTGACATAAATACGAGACTAGAAAGTACGTTATTCTAAAAGGTACCAACTACAACGGTATATGGGACAACTGGTACGGTCCAAGTGGACGCGAAGGATCGTACAATGAGAACCTGGTCCGCACAAGCGACGCCGGTCGGGCCATAGACAAGCTGGGACTTTTGCCCACCAACGACAAGATCCTGGCGCTCAGGTACCGAGTTCTTTGATTACCTATCTACGTTTTTACGAGTCTGTAACTGAATGATGTCTCTACTAATCTAGAATTTTTGTATCCCATTAGTGGTGACAAACGAGCACACATTTTACCTGGTGGTAAGTGATACTGCTGCCCATAACATTTACATCCTTCCTCAACATTAAATCAAGTTGCACATGGTATTGTGACCCTTAAGAACTGAAATGGAATACCTCACTGGGCCTCCAAATCCCTACACTAAAAATGTTTACAAACTGAAATGGCAGCGTACTGACCAAGTATATCGCCTAACTGATAACTTCCGGCGTAAGGGAGTTCTGTAGGATGCCCCCAGGTCAGATGGAGCGAAGATCTGCGCAAATTAGTTGGCAGCAATTGGATGTTTGTAACCGTAATCGTGCCAAGTGGCGCCCAATGGTGGCCTATATGTAACGTTGGATCACTGCGGTCGGATGATGATGATAATTGGCTGCGTCATTCAATCCTTACAATCGCTGATGAGCATGTCTTCCAGGCAAGAACGTGTCATATAAAAAGCCAGGTGATATAACAATGTTGGGATGGATTTGTAGAGTTACTAGAATGGACATAATATACAGAATATATACGAGATGAATGAATAAGAATGTGGAATGATGCCATAGACCCCCGAACCCAATCAGTATTGTGCCCTGGCTAATAATGTTTTCCAGGGAAGAAGCGACATTAAAATGCAACTCGAGCGTCGAGCCGATACGATGTGAGCCGCTGCTGACACCTTGTCTCTTCAATATAGAAGAAGATCCGTGCGAAACGAGAAATTTAGCCGAGCTGTGAGTATAGCAACATTTCTTTTCTTTTTCTGACAACACTGACTGATCCGACATCGCTTATAATGACGTATTGATGTGATGTAATTGCGAAATTGACCATTACACATAATGACATTAATATTTACTTTTCTTTTTCTCTTCTTCCTTTTAGAGAGCCAGCGATATTGGAAAGAATGCTCAATGAATTGGCCGCAATAAATGAAACAGTGATGCCGCCGAACAACCAGCCGGGAGACCCACGCGCGGACCCAAAGTACTGGGGCCGGGTCTACACCAACTTTGGAGATTATGAACCGATCCTCAAAGAAAATTGGTTGTAGCTCTTTCATATTTTTAATGATTTGTTAAAGCACCTACACATCTGCCGATTTTGTCTACTGCTACGAGGATGGAAGTACCTAAAGGTCGACGAGTGAAATGTATAATTCATTATATTGCGCTAAACTTATTTACTATACGTAATAGAACCCTATACTAATTGTTAGTATGTTGTATGTTGTATAACATTAATGGGTCGGCTCAACCGGAGATGGTCCACGCCCTCATAGAATACCAGAGTGGAACAGGGTATCAGTGTAAGAGTCAGGGCTCCAGGTTACAGCTCAAAAACGTGACGTGTCAAAACATGTATAGTACATCCAAAATATATCTCTCTATAAAAATAAAGAAATAAGACAATCGACCTCGATTACACAGGTTTTCTAACGATGTATTCTTTCACCGCTATGCCCGTCGCAAATCATCACTTAAAACTGCAATAAACAATTTTTAGCAATTCAGTTGATACAGGTACCCCGAAATTTAAAAAAAACGAACGCTGTTTGTACCTACCTCACTACGTTTTTATGTACCCATAAATTTTTATTTTATATCATTATTCAATTATTATAGTTTATTTTTCTTTATTCATAATTTCACTTTAAAGATAATAACGTGATTCTGCCTAAGGAAGATCTAATTGTAAAAACTAATTTAAATTAAGCTTTCAATACATACAGGCATTGATTTTGTGTATTTTGTTTCGTGTTATTTAACATTTTTATTTTACAATTATCAAAGGTCGTGTCGAATATTATAATTTGTCGCGTAGAATGTCACGTTCGAAAACTATTTGGACTCCGGCTTCCTAGATACAACCTTTGACTATGTATTTTTTTTTTTTCGGCGTAATAAACCTTTTTGTTTCTTTTATTGCACATTTATCAATGCTTACGATATAAAGCGTAGGTAGGATGCCAGATGTGTGTTCTTTTTGAACTGTGGCTCCTAGGTTTTCTTTGGTGTTTTTTTCCCTGATAATAAATTACATGTTTTTTTTTAATTTACATAATATATAGATTGTGAAAATAATGCGTATTTAATAAACAAATCATGTAATTTATTCTTGGCTATTTCATATTGACTTATTTTGTATGAATAATGCATTAAGTTTTAATTGATTGTCATAAATATATTAATAAGTGTTTTACGATATATTAGAAATTGTTAATAATATAAAGGATTGTATTTAAATATTTGTTGTTTCTTTAGAATTTTCCTAGTTTAACCATTGGTACTATTTTATCCAACAAATAAAATTATTTAAATAAATGAAAAAAATACTGTCGTTAAAGAAAATATCTTGCTGTCCCGATATAATCCAAGAGCAATAAAGTCGAAAGGGTTCCAGAGATGCAATGTCATAGAATCTATGTTGAAAGAAGGAAATAATTTATGTATTTGTAGGAAAACTAACATAATTGCGTAGAATTAGATGATTATATTATATATATATGCTAGTAAGCACGACTCAGTCCCAACTCAGCATATGCTGCCTGATGAAAGTTTATGCTTGCCGGTGAATCGAAGTTACACGGACCCCAACCAATTTATTCATTTATTTTGGAAGTTTTTTATTTAAATATAATTACAAATAAAACTATATAGCTTCAAATGAAACAAGAAGATTTACTTTTTATTTTTTATTTCATCACTACTTGGACAAATGATAGACATTTTTTAGTTGACAACATTTAATGAAATGTTATAAAAAAAAAGAAATCTTACTTCAAACATTTTTCAGTTTTATTTAAATATTATTATTAATCATTACTTGGGAGCAACTCGAGCCCTTTTCGTTCTGATCCCAGTCCTGCGGACATATGTCACTGGATCCTCAATCTTCCTTTTTCCTCTCCCCACGTTCCGCTTCCCTAAGACAGCTAAAGGCATTTCTTCATCATTCCGTGGATTGGATAGCATTGCCTCTCGATACTGCTTCAGGGTGGCGTCTTCTTTGGTGGACAGTTTTATTGGTTCCACCAAGCGACCGATTTTTGTGGCGTTCTGGAGACTTACCTGATATGGAAATATATATATATATATATCTTCTTCATTAAATTAAGGTTTTTTTAATAGACTAGCAACTACGTACGAATGCCTACGTATGAATCACGTCACATATTTTTTAACAGAAATAGAATGAAAGCTTTACTTATCAGTAGCGAGTAGGCTAGATTGTTTTTATATGAAACACTGCACTACCATATGTAGATAGTATTTCATATGTAGAAATACAATCATTAAAATTCAGTGTATGACTAACAAAATATCAGTCTTGAGCTTGAATCAAATTATTATTTTGGTGATATTTATTTTTTCTATCTCCACCTGGTTGGTCAATAAAATACTATAAACAAAACATAAAATACAATACAATACATATAAAAGAGACAAACCAGACGAATCCCTCGACAGTGGAGTTTAAACGGTCGAGTTTTAGGGCGAAAAGGAGAAAAAATATAGGAGCGGTGTCGAGGAACACCGCCATCTGCATTAGAGCCGAAAGCTGTCCGTCCCGGAGTCCCAACCGCCTCAGGCGATTCGAGAGGCGAGTTGGGATTAGCCCGTTTGCAGATACGACAATAGGATGCAACACAGATAATAGATGCAATATATTTTTCAAATGTCCAATTATCTTTAAATTGCCGGTGATTCGAGCCGATCGTAAAGTACCTGGTGGTCAACAATTTAAACTGCAATACCACGGGACAGAGATGGAAAACATTATTAGATGTGGGGCCGACCACAAAATACTGCCCTGCTCTACTAAGCGCGCAAAGTTTTTGAGCCCAATTTGGTCTTAACATCCAAGCGACCGCGGAACAAAATGTCGTACATACCAAATACGTCGTCGCTCAAAAATATCCTTTTTTTTCAATTATATTCAGAGTAACAAACTCGCACTCAGTTCACCTGCTGGCAAGTGATTTCTGCGGCCCACGACATCTACATTCATCCTTGACAAGGAATCATAATGCAGATGCTTTGTCACCCTTGAGGACCAGACGAAACAGCAGCATTATGCTGCTGTTTTACGCTGGTATTCTGTGAGGGCGTGGTCCTATCACGGTCGAGCTGATCCATTCATTCTGCAGTTATAAACAAACTGCAGTGTAGCTCTACCACTGTAAACATAATGCTCCGGTCTAACCACAACCTGAAAAATCTAGAGCGAAATTTGAAACATTTTGTGCGTAGAACCTAATTTATAATACAAAATAGAAAACATGTGTTATAGCTCCAACATATTTGACGAATCTCACGATTTTAATCACGTCCGAAACGTATATAATATAATAGTCCGGACACGATCGAACTACGTAATGTGACCACCCGGAACGTAAACAGTGCGTACCTTCTCCATGGGGCTGAGCACGTCCGCCACGGGATCCGGGCGGCTCTCCTGCGAGGCGAAGGTGTCCGCTAGGAGACGATCCACGATGTTCTGCTTATCTGAGTTTTGGAAATACTTCTCCATCATCATATTTATTTGCTCCTCATTCACCTTTTCCGGGGTTTCCGAGCTAAAAACAAAGTAGTTATAGTCGACGCATTTTAATCCGAGTCCTCGGGCAATAAATGTCACTGACAGTAGGAATGTGCACTCAATGCAGCCCGAATATTTTCAGATAGCGAAAAAATATTCCTATTAATACTTAACATAATTTAGCATATCGATCGTACCTATCCCGTTATCGATATGAACCTCTACAATTCTTACGCACATCACTACACCTCTCCATAAGACCTGTAAGTGCGAGCGAGACAGACAGATAACTATGATTTAAGACCCGATTACTCAGTTCATAATGCGTCGACTATACTATGTAGGATATATTTTGATGGCCGCGTTGTACTCTGACATGTTGCGTTGTAGTCTAAGTTAAGAAACAATATTTGTGCATCACAAATCGCTGGTGTTCCCTGACACTGGCATTTTCAGATGCATTACAGCGAGCTAGGGAAGGAAATAATGTTTATCCTCTGTATTTGCGCGAATGCAATAGTTAGGGCAGCCACCGTGACGTTTTTGTTGGTAGGAATCCAACACTATTCGGTTGTTCAGGACAACCCCATAAGGGTTTCCCCACTCACAAAAAGAAAAGAAAGACCGGTCCTAACAGCCCGTGTAAGTGTAGTAGTGTGAAGTGAGACACAGTGCGAGTGTGAGTGAGAAAGCTGCGTACTTTATCTACGTGAGGCATCAGCCCGTGGAAGCGCAGCGAATGTAATAGTGTGAAGTGAGATACAGTGAGAGTGTGAGTGAGAAAGCTGCGTACTTTATCTACGTGAGGCATCAGCCCGTGGAAGCGCAGCGAGTGTAATAGTGTTAAGTGAGATACAGTGCGAGTGTGAGTGAGAAAGCTGCGTACTTTATCTACGTGAGGCATCAGCCCGTGGAAGCGCAGCGAGTGTAATAGTGTGAAGTGAGATACAGTGAGAGTGTGAGTGAGAAAGCTGCGTACTTTATCTACGTGAGGCATCAGCCCGTGGAAGCGCAGCAAGTGTAATAGTGTGAAGTGAGATACAGTGAGAGTGTGAGTGAGAAAGCTGCGTACTTTATCTACGTGAGGCATCAGCCCGTGGAAGCGCAGCGAGTGTAATAGTGTTAAGTGAGATACAGTGAGAGTGTGAGTGAGAAAGCTGCGTACTTTATCTACGTGAGGCATCAGCCCGTGGAAGCGCAGCGAGTGTAATAGTGTGAAGTGAGATACAGTGAGAGTGTGAGTGAGAAAGCTGCGTACTTTATCTACGTGAGGCATCAGCCCGTGGAAGCGCAGCGAGTGTAATAGTGTGAAGTGAGATACGGTGAGAGTGTGAGTGAGAAAGCTGCGTACTTTATCTACGTGAGGCATCAGCCCGTGGAAGCGCAGCAAGTGTAATAGTGTGAAGTGAGATACAGTGAGAGTGTGAGTGAGAAAGCTGCGTACTTTATCTACGTGAGGCATCAGCCCGTGGAAGCGCAGCGAGTGTAATAGTGTTAAGTGAGATACAGTGAGAGTGTGAGTGAGAAAGCTGCGTACTTTATCTACGTGAGGCATCAGCCCGTGGAAGCGCAGCAAGTGTAATAGTGTTAAGTGAGATACAGTGAGAGTGTGAGTGAGAAAGCTGCGTACTTTATCTACGTGAGGCATCAGCCCGTGGAAGCGCAGCGAGTGTAATAGTGTTAAGTGAGATACAGTGAGAGTGTGAGTGAGAAAGCTGCGTACTTTATCTACGTGAGGCATCAGCCCGTGGAAGCGCAGCAAGTGTAATAGTGTGAAGTGAGATACAGTGAGAGTGTGAGTGAGAAAGCTGCGTACTTTATCTACGTGAGGCATCAGCCCGTGGAAGCGCAGCGAGTGTAATAGTGTGAAGTGAGATACAGTGAGAGTGTGAGTGAGAAAGCTGCGTACTTTATCTACGTGAGGCATCAGCCCGTGGAAGCGCAGCAAGTGTAATAGTGTGAAGTGAGATACAGTGAGAGTGTGAGTGAGAAAGCTGCGTACTTTATCTACGTGAGGCATCAGCCCGTGGAAGCGCAGCAAGTGTAATAGTGTGAAGTGAGATACAGTGAGAGTGTGAGTGAGAAAGCTGCGTACTTTATCTACGTGAGGCATCAGCCCGTGGAAGCGCAGCGAGTGTAATAGTGTGAAGTGAGATACAGTGAGAGTGTGAGTGAGAAAGCTGCGTACTTTATCTACGTGAGGCATCAGCCCGTGGAAGCGCAGCAAGTGTAATAGTGTGAAGTGAGATACAGTGAGAGTGTGAGTGAGAAAGCTGCGTACTTTATCTACGTGAGGCATCAGCCCGTGGAAGCGCAGCGAGTGTAATAGTGTGAAGTGAGATACAGTGAGAGTGTGAGTGAGAAAGCTGCGTACTTTATCTACGTGAGGCATCAGCCCGTGGAAGCGCAGCAAGTGTAATAGTGTGAAGTGAGATACGGTGAGAGTGTGAGTGAGAAAGCTGCGTACTTTATCTACGTGAGGCATCAGCCCGTGGAAGCGCAGCGAGTGTAATAGTGTTAAGTGAGATACAGTGAGAGTGTGAGTGAGAAAGCTGCGTACTTTATCTACGTGAGGCATCAGCCCGTGGAAGCGCAGCGAGTGTAATAGTGTTAAGTGAGATACAGTGAGAGTGTGAGTGAGAAAGCTGCGTACTTTATCTACGTGAGGCATCAGCCCGTGGAAGCGCAGCGAGTGTAATAGTGTTAAGTGAGATACAGTGAGAGTGTGAGTGAGAAAGCTGCGTACTTTATCTACGTGAGGCATCAGCCCGTGGAAGCGCAGCGAGTGTAATAGTGTGAAGTGAGATACAGTGAGAGTGTGAGTGAGAAAGCTGCGTACTTTATCTACGTGAGGCATCAGCCCGTGGAAGCGCAGCGAGTGTAATAGTGTGAAGTGATACAGTGAGAGTGTGAGTGAGAAAGCTGCGTACTTTATCTACGTGAGGCATCAGCCCGTGGAAGCGCAGCAAGTGTAATAGTGTGAAGTGAGATACAGTGAGAGTGTGAGTGAGAAAGCTGCGTACTTTATCTACGTGAGGCATCAGCCCGTGGAAGCGCAGCGAGTGTAATAGTGTGAAGTGAGATACAGTGAGAGTGTGAGTGAGAAAGCTGCGTACTTTATCTACGTGAGGCATCAGCCCGTGGAAGCGCAGCGAGTGTAATAGTGTTAAGTGAGATACACACCATTCGCATACATACACACATGAAGAATAGAACTATTTTATCATAAAACATCAACGAAAGATAGAAGAGGGCTACACGCTATTTGGTAAACAAAAAGTATTATCTTCAACTATCATTTTGGCTCTCCTAAGTATAAGAATCGAAATACGCTTCTTATTCTAGTTCTAAAGTAGTGGTTAAACTACCTACGCCTAGTTACGCATGTCCTGGGTTCCAATCCCAGCCGGGGAAGACTAATTTATACATTAAAAATTATCGATTTTGTGTGTATGTTGTACGTATGTCCCATGTTCACGACACTGCATTTGAATCTTACTCTAATCTTATTGCGCAAGTATGACAACGATCTGGGGAATGGGAAAACTAATTATATCGCCACTGATATCAACCAGGAGATCATCATCATATATACCTATATGTTGGGACTAGGTTGCCAATCTGCACTGAAATTTTAATAATTTTCCATTTTCTTGTAATACATATAGGTTGAAGGCAAGAAGAAGACTCAATTGATATTTTAAATTTAATCAGAGGTGCCATGAAACGTTCTAGGCACTTGTTGTCCGCACGGTGTCCGATGACAAAGTGATAACTTTCACACGACAGAGCTGTCGTCGAGGTGACAACATATTTTATTGACAATTGACCTCTCGTACTCATGACGTCTCCGATTTATATAGTACAAGCCACTTTTCATAATATACACATTATAAAATCGGTCAGAAGCAACTGACCGAGCCGAGGTTCGGCCCTCTCGGGCACCCTCGAGTCAGACGCACTCGCGAAACGAGGTAACGGTCCAAGCCGAGACTCCCTCTCGGGATCCTTGTGCTGGTTACCCATATATAGAGGTCTCGACTGAGTGCCATAAGCGCTCGGTCACCTCTCAATCCGGTGAAACTGTAAAAGCCCTCGGGCTAAAAGCGGAAAAAAAAACATTAAAACCTATATTTTATTTTTTAAATTGAGTGTCATAAACGAGCACACAGTTTACCTGATGGCAATTGATTCCTGCGGCCTTTGACACTCTGTATTCATCCTCGATAAGGAATCATAATACGGATGCGTTGTAAGCCACGTGAGGCCTAACATGGAATGCTAATAACAGGGTTTCGAAATGCTTACAAGTTGAAACACAGCCTCGTAACGCTGATATTTTATTTATTCTGTGAGGGCGAGGTCCCGCCTCTGTCGAGGTAGGTTTGAAACAAAGTTGTGTGTTTCCACATATACTCATTATCTCACCTTTCGTAGCCTTTGTTCCATAGAAGCTAATCTGGCGTCGGTGGGCTGCCTATTGGGATCGGCGTCCGAGCATGCCGTACAGCAATGAAGCCCCAAACGGTCGATACGCTCCGGTAACACACCGAAGCATATGGCGTGTTGTTGCATTTTGCAGTAGCTAGCGATATGATATAGGATTTGTTTTTAATATTACAATTGAACAACACAAAAATAAAATAACGGTTTTAAATTAAAGCAGTTTGTATTTTTTTTCTTTTTTTGCCGAGGTTAGCCCGAGGGCGTTTACAGCTTCATCTGGTTGAGAAATTACCGCTTATGGCGCTCACTCGAGAGCTCAGTTAGTGGGTAACCAGTACAAGGGCCTCGGCTTGGACCGGTACCCTGTTTCGCGAGAGCGTCTGACTCGACTGTGCCCGAAAAGGCAGAACCTCGGCTCGGTCAGTTGCTATTGAAGGTTGAAAAAACATTTTTATGTCAATAACAAATATTATGACCATAATTTTATGCAAGATTTCTGGGTACTTAAATTTTTAACAATTTCTAATAATTTCATTCTTTAGTAATCCACAATTCTGACTACATATTTACAATGTCTTACCTATTCTAATTTATTTAATTTTCCCATAGGTAGAAGAAATAGTGGTGTAATCCAGTTCTAAGCTTGGCAGATATTATAATGGTATCGATGTTATATGTAAACAATATATATAATTATCGACATTTAATAAAAAATTACAAACTAACAAGCAAGTGAGCAAGTCCATAGAATTAGCTTCGTCGGTGTAATTGCAGCACGGGCAGCAGATTATGGGTTCAATTCCATCTGCCACGAGTCTGCGGGATGACCCTAGAAAAAAAAAATAATTAAATTGGACATAGAATCAATATTTCAAATATTAGTACGTCGATATCAATGTTTCAAAATATCTCCTATATTTTAATAAAAAGTCTACAACTTACCTACCTTCTTAAAAGCGACAGCGCATCTGTGATTCCTCTAATGTAGCTTGGGCGACGATAATCACTTACCATAACATATTTTAATGTGTATTTAGATTGACCCTTCTATTTTATTAATTTAAATAACCTAATTACATTCGATGAGCGTTAGTTAATAAAGAAATTAATTTATGTAGTACTTCGGAACAACAGATACGAGGCATCAAGTTCTTTTTCTCAACATTTATAGGAAATTCATTATCACCCTATGAAATTCTTTTTTTTTATTATAGTATATCCGGCAAACGAGCATGCAGCCTGATGGTAAGGGATTCCTGTATGTCCTAATTCTAAGGACATAGATCAAAGTCACTCAACAAGGTATAGAGATGGCATTGCTCTGTGTTTTCTGGCCAGCCAGTTTAATAAAGAAAATGTATTATGAATGAATGTAATATATAAACTTACCCGATAGAAATTCCACATTCTGCGTCATTACCGGTGGATTTTGTGAGGCCTGTCAAATATTTTGTACTATATTAAAAATGCGTTGGATTTGGCAACATGCAAAGCCGTGGTATTATATAGTTAGAGGTTTTTTTTAAAATAATATTTAACATTCACAGTAACGCTACCAACTAAACACTCCCGTTAATCACTCCAACAAAGTGCTGGCAGACGGTTCACGATAATATTCGAACGGCGGAATCGAAACTACGGCTTTAAGTTACTCAGACCGTTTCCTAAACCTTTAATCGTTAGGCTATTGAGGCTTTTCTGCAGGTCGGTTAATGAAATCAATAAGTCGAGCGTAAGCAGCCTATATATAATATATAAACTTACCCGATAGAAATTCCACATTCTGCGTCATTACCGGTGGATTTTGTGAGGCCTGTCAAATATTTTGTACTATATTAAAAAAATGCGTTGGATTTTGGCAACATGCAAAGCCGTGGTATTATATAGTCAGAGGTTTTTTTTTAAATAATATTTAACATTCACAGTAACGCTACCAACTAAACACTCCCGTTAATCACTCCAACAAAGTGCTGGCAGATGGTTCACGATAATATTCGAACGGCGGAATCGAAACTACGGCTTTAAGTTACTCAGACCGTTTCCTAAACCATTAGGCTATTGAGGCTTTTCTGCAGGTCGGTTAATGAAATCAATAAGTCGAGCGTAAGCAGCCTATATATAATATATAAACTTACCCATAGGTAGAAGAAATAGTGGTCTAATCCAGTTCTAAGCTTGGCAGATAATATTTTAAGAAGCTCGGCGACTGTCACTTGTAAAGACTTGCATATTCAATATTTTTGTCGAGTTTTAGGAATATGGTAATAATGTAGGTGCAGGGGTCCACTGGAACCAGTTTAATTTTGAAAGTGGTCTATGAGAAAAAAGTCTGGGAACCTGCTGGCTTAATGCTTTAGGGTACGGACAGTCTGCGAAACGTCGTAGATTCGTATCCGCCATACGATTCTATTGTCATGAACCATCTTGTATTCGTTATTTTTGCCTAACCAGGTGATTTAGGAATCTTGAGTGTACTCACGGTGGCCTCATGACTGGATTTCTGATTGCCCTTAATGTACGACCTGGCCAGGATTTGGTGGTAGGGGGTTTCCACGCAGCCCAGCTTGACGGTGTCTGTGAGTGTTGATGCCAAGTGGTCCTCTGGTTCTCCGGTGCTCTGGAAACCTGGCGCTTGGTAGTTCTCGGGTGCGTCTTCAATAATAATAGTTTATTTGCTTGTGGACAAGTCCAAGAGCAACATATATCAATATTTATTTCACACATATAATTATAATTAGATTCAAAAAACACGTATTTACAACAAAAAAAAATTGTTCTATTTATCTTTTTTATTACATTAGAGAGTAACAAGTAAACTCAAACACAGTTCACCTGATAGTAAGTGATTTCTGGAGCCCATGACATCTACATTCATTTTCGACAAGGAATCATAATGCAGATGCGTTGTCACCCTTGAGGATTGAGATCGAATGCCACCACGTCACCAGTAAGAGTCTCTAGATCTCTACACTTACCAGCAACATTATGCTGCTATTTCACGCTGGTATTCTGTGACGATGTGGTCCAACCCAATCGAGCTGACCCTTTCATTAGGCAGCTAGAAATAAATTGCAGCGTAACTCTGCTACCGTTAGACCTATTTTCGAATCCACCATTTAAGCTCAGTTGTAGTGCGGAGAACCACGCATTCGTAGAATACCAGACTTAAATAGGGTGCTGTGTTTTTCTGATGAGTGAGAAATTGGTGATGTGTGAACTTCACCTATCAATGTAGGCAGATAATATTTTAAGAAGCTCGGCGACTGTCACTTGTAAAGACTTGCATATTCAATATTTTTGTCGAGTTTTAGGAATATGGTAATAATGTAGGTGCAGGGGTCCACTGGAACCAGTTTAATTTTGAAAGTGGTCTATGAGAAAAAAGTCTGGGAACCTGCTGGCTTAATGCTTTAGGGTACGGACAGTCTGCGAAACGTCGTAGATTCGTATCCGCCATACGATTCTATTGTCATGAACCATCTTGTATTCGTTATTTTTGCATAACCAGGTGATTTAGGAATCTTGAGTGTACTCACGGTGGCCTCATGACTGGATTTCTGATTGCCCTTAATGTACGACCTGGCCAGGATTTGGTGGTAGGGGGTTTCCACGCAGCCCAGCTTGACGGTGTCTGTGAGTGTTGATGCCAAGTGGTCCTCTGGTTCTCCGGTGCTCTGGAAACCTGGCGCTTGGTAGTTCTCGGGTGCGTCTTCAATAATAATAGTTTATTTGCTTGTGGACAAGTCCAAGAGCAACATATATCAATATTTATTTCACACATATAATTATAATTAGATTCAAAAAACACGTATTTACAACAAAAAAAAATTGTTCTATTTATCTTTTTTATTACATTAGAGAGTAACAAGTAAACTCAAACACAGTTCACCTGATAGTAAGTGATTTCTGGAGCCCATGACATCTACATTCATTTTCGACAAGGAATCATAATGCAGATGCGTTGTCACCCTTGAGGATTGAGATCTAATGCCACCACGTCACCAGTAAGAGTCTCTAGATCTCTACACTTACCAGCAACATTATGCTGCTATTTCACGCTGGTATTCTGTGACGATGTGGTCCAACCCAATCGAGCTGACCCATTCATTAGGCAGCTAGAAATAAATTGCAGCGTAACTCTGCTACTGTTAGACCTATTTTCGAATCCACCATTTAAGCTCAGTTGTATTGCGGAGAACCACGCATTCGTAGAATACCAGACTTAAATAGGGTGCTGTGTTTTTCTGATGAGTGAGAAATTGGTGATGTGTGAACTTCACCTATCAATGTAATATATAAACTTACCCGATAGAAATTCCACATTCTGCGTCATTACCGGTGGATTTTGTGAGGCCTGTCAAATATTTTGTACTATATTAAAAAAATGCGTTGGATTTTGGCAACATGCAAAGCCGTGGTATTATATAGTCAGAGGTTTTTTTTTAAATAATATTTAACATTCACAGTAACGCTACCAACTAAACACTCCCGTTAATCACTCCAACAAAGTGCTGGCAGACGGTTCACGATAATATTCGAACGGCGGAATCGAAACTACGGCTTTAAGTTACTCAGACCGTTTCCTAAACCTTTAATCGTTAGGCTATTGAGGCTTTTCTGCAGGTCGGTTAATGAAATCAATAAGTCGAGCGTAAGCAGCCTATATATAATATATAAATCCCACGGTTGGGCGCAGGCCTCCTCTCTATAGAGGGTGTTGTTGGAGGATACACCACTACGCGTTTCCACTGCTGATTGGTGGACTTCAAGTCTTCGAAAAATATTTTTAATTATTTCTTAGACAGGTTTTCTCACTATGTTTTCCTTCACATTCGAGCAAGTGGTAAATCAGCTAATTAACTAAATTGCTATTAATAATTTCATCGGTGCGCCGGTATCGGAGATCGAACTCGTACTCGTAATATCGAGCGCGTACCGTGAATTATAAGCGAGCGCTTAGGCCACTACAGTTGCTGTTTGATTTACGGCCAGCTACCGCGTCTCTAAATCAAACAGAAACTGATAAAAAATTATGAAAATTATAGCGACTGTGTTTCGTCTGGTCGAAGACTGGATTAAACCTTTTTGCTATGAGATGAGGCTGATATAAGCTAGTATGTTTACATTATGTATATATTGTAATGTTTACATTATGTAATATATTTTCTTACAACATCAAGTTTACAAATTAGTCTCAGTACAAAATAAAATATAACATGCTCCAGCTAATGTCGGAGACTGATGCCTCAGCTAGGCGACAAACCTGTATTTCGGGTCATCAGTTCTCCCACCTAGTTATTAAAACATAGTAAGTTAGAAAAAACAATAATGAAAATAATAAAATCAAAATGACTAAAAAATAAATAAACACTCAAACTCCGTAATAATGGTTAGACTTGTTAGTGTGTAATTGTTGTGGTGTATTCGCGTGTGGATGTTTGTGTGTGTGTGGTGTATTATGATTCAATACCTAGGATAAATGTTAAAAAAATAAAAATTAAAATTGAAATTAAATAGCCCAACGCCTTAGATCCCAAAGTGGTCCAGGTGGACCACGCATTCGTAGAATACCAGACTTAAATAGGGGTGCTGTGTTTTTTCTGATGAGTGAGAGAAATTGGTGATGTGTGAACTTCACCTATCAATGTAGGCAGATAATATTTTAAGAAGCTCGGCGACTGTCACTTGTAAAGACTTGCATATTCAATATTTTTTGTCGAGTTTTAGGAATATGGTAATAATGTAGGTGCAGGGGTCCACTGGAACCAGTTTAATTTTGAAAGTGGTCTATGAGAAAAAAGTCTGGGAACCTGCTGGCTTAATGCTTTAGGGTACGGACAGTCTGCGAAACGTCGTAGATTCGTATCCGCCATACGATTCTATTGTCATGAACCATCTTGTATTCGTTATTTTTGCATAACCAGGTGATTTAGGAATCTTGAGTGTACTCACGGTGGCCTCATGACTGGATTTCTGATTGCCCTTAATGTACGACCTGGCCAGGATTTGGTGGTAGGGGGTTTCCACGCAGCCCAGCTTGACGGTGTCTGTGAGTGTTGATGCCAAGTGGTCCTCTGGTTCTCCGGTGCTCTGGAAACCTGGCGCTTGGTAGTTCTCTGGTGCGTCTTCAATAATAATAGTTTATTTGCTTGTGGGCAAGTCCAAGAGCAACATATATCAATATTTATTTCACACATATAATTATAATTAGATTAAAAAAACACGTATTTACAACAAAAAAAAATTGTTCTATTTATCTTTTTTATTACATTAGAGAGTAACAAGTAAACTCAAACACAGTTCACCTGATAGTAAGTGATTTCTGGAGCCCATGACATCTACATTCATTTTCGACAAGGAATCATAATGCAGATGCGTTGTCACCCTTGAGGATTGAGATCGAATGCCACCACGTCACCAGTAAGAGTCTCTAGATCTCTACACTTACCAGCAACATTATGCTGCTATTTCACGCTGGTATTCTGTGACGATGTGGTCCAACCCAATCGAGCTGACCCATTCATTAGGCAGCTAGAAATAAATTGCAGCGTAACTCTGCTACTGTTAGACCTATTTTCGAATCCACCATTTAAGCTCAGTTGTAGTGCGGAGAACCACGCATTCGTAGAATACCAGACTTAAATAGGGGTGCTGTGTTTTTTCTGATGAGTGAGAAATTGGTGATGTGGCATTTTACAGTTCACAAGGGTGATAGTTACCTCTTTGAGGATGGATGTGTGAGTACGCTTGAAGATCGTAAAACATTTTACTGGACTGGAGTCAGTCATCACCATTAGATGAACTGTGTTGTAGAAAGAGAATATAATTCACCTGACGACACTAGCCCATAATATCTATATCCAACCTTAACAAAATTCAAGAAATCTTTGTTAAGGTGAGAACTGAGATGGAACGTTACTTGTATTGGATATGGTGATGTGATGGGGCAAGACATCTTGGATTCAGCTATTAGAGAAGCTGTTTAGGTTTGTTGAGGGTTTTCTAGCTTAACAGGTGACTGAATCAGCTTTCGCTAGAGGTATTTCCGAACCGATATGACTTATGAACATCTAAGAGAGGAGCCTACACACTTCTTTAAGGCCGACAGCGCACCAGCGACTCCGCTGGTGTTGTGGGTGTCAATGGGCGGCGGTGATCACTTACTACCATATGAACATCTTGTTCGTTTGCCACCGTATTTACTTCAAAAGCTTGGTATCAGCCGTATGTTCGTATACCGTACTATCAACAGATACAACAATTCCTTTGTCGAAGACCAGAAAAGATCGGGGCGGCCGCGTGCTGTTAGAACAACAAAGGCTGTTAATGCTGTTAACGCCAGAATTCATCGAAACCTACATCAGGAAGCAAAAAATCTTATCGCGAGAAATGAAGATTTCCGCTAGGACTCTGTCGCGTATAATAAAACAAGACCTGTAGCTCGGTGCTTATCGTCGATATATAGTACATGGCCCTAAACCAATCTTTACAATAAAAGAGACTGGATCGATCAAAACGCCTTCTGTCGCGATACGCAGGTGAAAGGCACAGAAATATCCCCTTTACCGATGAAAAAAATTTCACTTTTCAATTGAAGAACACTACAATAAGCAAAATGATAAAGTGTACGCTCACAGTTCTTAAGAAGCTGCTCAAGTGCGGAAAGATACAACGTGGTTATCATCCTGCGTCAGTGATGGATTGGTGGGGCCTGTCTTATCAAGGAGTCACAAAACTACATTTTGTGAAAAAGGAGTGAAAACTTCAGCCAAAGTGTATCAAGATACAGTCTTGGATCAAGTTGTGAAACCTCTCAGCAATACACTTTTTAAAAGTATACACCTGGTCTCAAGGCACGAACTACCTAGCCTGGCTTGAAACCAACGTTCCGGATTTTTATAAGAGCTGAATACTGGTCCTCATCTAGCCCAGACCTCAAACCTTTACACTTCAAATTATGGTCAGTTTTAGAGGACATGGCCTGCTCTAAACGACACGGCGATATTAGGTCTCTTAAAAAATCTTTGGAGCAAGCAGTGGCGAAATTTCCCTTGGAAACAGTGTGTAAATCCATAGATTCGTGGCCAAACAGATTAAAGGCCTGTATAAAATCCAAAGGGGAAACCTGTCGAATAGAATATTTTTTGCTGAGACTAATAAATATATAGGTATAAATTTTAATAATATTACATTACTTCATTAAGAAAAATGCATTTTCATTTGTAACAGAACTTATGGCCGGCCTAGGTATATATATATATATTTAGAGGAAAATTCTAATCTTATTTCTCCTCCAAGATGATTAAGTTTATTATTATATTTAAATATTCTTCCTCCCTCTTTGAGAATTTAACATTCCCAAAGGTCGCGAAGAGTCCATGACAATTAAAAGTTTAGATTTATTTTCAACTTGTCTCTTGTCTAAATCTGGAATAAGTTCGCCCCTTAAATATAAGCCTAGGCATTATCATTACCTTCGTTATAATAAAGACGCAGGCTGATATTAAAATGGGGTGGCAGCTCCTGTTGGCATGACTGCATGATGACCACACAAGCTCTGATCATCTGGACAGTACTCTCCCGAACAGCCTCAAACGTGCATTTCAACGTTTGAGGCAACGTTTTACTCTTAGAGTGGACGTTCACTGTCACCCCATCGCTATTGTACGTGTATTCGAAGATGTGGTACTCGATCAGATTCTCCGCCTTACATTCTTCGTCGTAGATACACAGCGCTAGCTGATGAAGCTGGAATAGGTTTAGTTACTTTCTAACAGTGGTAAGGTCACGCTGTAGTTTGTTTCCAGAGACGGCATGAATGCGTCGGCTCGACGGTCAAGTGTAGGGATCCAGAGGCCCTTATTAATAAGTGAAAAAGCATTCTATCTAGATAGAGGTCTCGGCTATAGAGGTCTCAAGCTCAGTCGGGGTAGGACCACGCCCTCATTGAATACCAGCGTAAAATAGCAGCTTAACGCTGCTATGTTTCGTCTGGTGAGTGCAGGGATCCGGAGACCTTTATTACTGGTGATGATTCATTCCATCTCAGTCCTCAGGGGTGACAACGATTCTGCATTATGATTCCTTGTCAAGGATGAATGTAGATGCCATGGGCCGCAGGAATCACTTACCATCAGGTGAACTGTGTGTGAGTTTGTTATTCTTAATGCTATAAAAACAAACTGTAAAAGCCCTCAGGCTGACAGCGGCCATCAGCACAAAAAAGAAAAAAAAAACATTCTATCTTAGTTCACAAGAATGTCAACGCATGGGCAATGATTCCTTATTGAAGATAAATGTGTTCCATTAGGAGAACTGTCTGCTCGTTTGTCAGCCTCAAATACAGGGAGGGTATTGATATAAACTTATGCACGTAAAATACGTAATTAAAATGCGTTTTTTTTTTTTTTTTATTTTATTTTACTTATCCTAACAGATTTTATTGTGTGCATAGTACTTACCTTTTGATTGATATATTATATTAAAAGAATATACATAAAAAGGACAGTTAACTATCAATGTTCATTTACATATCAGATACATATAAAGATAAAAATGCTAAATAATAGGTTATTTAAAAATAGTTTACAGCTGTTTTATTAAATGCAAATAGTCTTTATAATATTATTTATGTTGTTAGTTAATATTGTTATTAAAAAAACTATTTACCTATTTTATCGTATCCATAAACACATAATACCAGTAAACACTTTTATTGCAGTAAGCAATTTCATATTATAAGATATTAGAGAATACTTACGTATTTTTTGTCAAATGCTTCAAAAGCCCGAGTTAATGCAGTACTGAGAAATTGGGCTAGCTCGTTCCGACATTTCTTCTTCAAAATTCTCATGTTAATACCTCCAAAAGTTTCCACTGTATAACAGTCGTCGGGAAACAAATTTTTCAAGTAAGTTATAGAACTCACTGCAACCGCTGTAAGTTGTTTCATAAAAGTAACAGAGCTTGTATATTTCTCCGTTACTTGTTTAGGAAATATTTTAGTCCACTCCGCCATAGCCTGTAATTATAAGTAAGTTATTAATTTAAACTAATAACCAAACATTTATACTACTGGCTACAAAAATAAAGAGAGACTTCAGTAGTTTGAAAATCTGTCGCCGTCATTGTTAATAATTCCAAATGATTCTTCTAATTTGCGTATCTCTCGTACTTCCAAACCTACACACGTTTTCCCGCTTCTTTTTTGTTGTGCTTTATCATATCTAAGAAAGGCTAAGGTACTAAGCCCTGCAGCCAGTTTTTTTGTACTATGAATAGTCATTGTAAATTATGTCGATATTTAATAAAAATATTAATCTATCTTTCCATGCGTAATAGTAGTATTATATGACACAATATTCCTCAATAATTCTTTTAAATTTATTAATTCTTTATCCTTTCATTAAATCTGACGATGTTCTTATTATCTTTTATTAGTATCAACATCAAACAACAAATATTTCTTAACCGCCACTTCTCAGTTCATCTAAAAATTTATAAAGGTATACATTTTCTTTACAGAATGATCTATTTTAAATTATGATGAAAATGAAATCACTCACACACGTAAATTTTAACATAATAACAGTGTTTAAAAGTAAAATATCCCTAATGAACTTGGCCATATCATTGTACAAAATGATTGTATTCGATATTCAATTACGACATTTCTTATTTAAACAAATGCCCAAATTGTTATGACAGATATTTACAAACATTTATAAACGTTTTATAGATACCATAGTATCACAGTTTAAATAACAATAATAAAGTAGAATGTTGTGCCCCGAGGGTACTCAGTATCAAAAGGATTCCATAAAAAAGGAAGAGGAAACGTATCGTAAGAAAAATAAAGCACCGGCTGATGGTCCCGGTACCTTAGACTTTAATTCTTTGAAACATCCAAGAAATTGGAAGAAATCGATTTCAAGTTTCTTCCGTGGTCAACTTCGATCAACGAAATCGAATGATGTAAGTAGATTACAGTTCCGATAATGTTATTGCCGATAAATTATTTATCTTAATCAAAATTTCAAATGGACCAAAATCATAAATTTTGCCCTAACGCCAATGTGTTGCAATTTACAATATTTGTAAATATGCGAATATAAACAAAGTCACAGATAAATATTTGTACACACGTTTTTTTTGTTTACGAAAATAACAGGGACCGTAAAAGGGACTTATAACGATCGGACAGTTCACGGCATGGTAGTTGTAGCTGACACACAATTCACCATATGGAAAGTAAAGTGAAGCTACCACCCATGACATCTAAATATATCCTAGAGAAAATGAACCAAGTAAAAGGTGCAATTAATAGGCGGCAAAGAGTAAACAATACTGACAAATAATCGTTTAAATTGAGACGAATAGGCAGAAGGATAGCTGCTGGCCATGACATTTATATTCATCCTCTACATAGAGGTCCACTACAACTAGTTCTTACCTGCCATATTAAAGGGCACTGAGTGCGTTGTCACACCTGAGGATTGAGATGGATTGTCTCGTTACCTGTAATTGAGTGTAACACACCACACAAAAGCAGTGTTTGTGACGGCGTTGTCCTTACCTAGTAGAGCCAATTATATATGACCTATTCAGCTCATCACTCTGTTGGGAGTAGATTACAACATAAATCCATAAGTGTCTTTCAAAATATGAAACCACTTTTCCAAAAACAACAAATGTTAAAACCAATTTGGATGTGGTTTTCAATGATGTAGTGAGATAAGCTGGGGGTAACATTTAGTGTTTCATGTAAAAATATTAAAATATATCAATTGTGTAATATTTTGCTTAAAGGAAATATCACCGAGCAACAGCTCTCTTATAGGAGACTTCATATTTACATACATATTACTTTCTTTATTTATAAAAAAATTGTAACACTAGGGAGATCGACCATCGGGCAGCAAAGAAACATTTCACGATAAACAAATAAGCCCCGAACAAAAATGGCAGTCGCTAGGCAAAGTGTTCAGGCGACAAAGCTTTGCAGAACATTGGAACAAATCCTCACATAATCAAGTAGAAAATTCGACTCAGAATAAAAGACTTGCTGTGAGAAAAGTAATATCAAGTTACTTTGGTAAATCCCAAAAAGGTATATCCACAGAAAATGAAAAGTAATATTTGGTAATCTAATAAAAACGTATTTTACTTTTGGTTTTATATCGTGTTTTATTACTAAGATATTTATTACTAAATCAATGCTAGTCCATTAGTATTTTTCCATTATACCTTTAGGTTTCATATTAAGAAAAATTAAAACTCTTTCTTACTTGTTTTGAAATTATTGCGTTTTAATTACGTAATATATATACAATATACAGTAGATGTACCATATCAATTTTAATTTGCATGATGAAATCTTATGTATCGTTTAATTGCCGGCAATTAGATTGCATGACAATCACGTCAACCAATATAGGTAATGAAGGTAATATGTTCGTCTTGAACATCTATGATCTCATTGACAGAATGACATGATGCCAATATTCTTTTTATAATACCGGCAATGCTACCATCATTATAATTTCAGCCCACGCTAGTCCACTGGTGAACATACCTGCAATGCTGTACATTACCAATATTCCCGCTAACCACTTCAACTAAGCTAAAATACTTGCGGTTTGAGATGGTTAGTAATATATTATATAATTATATTATGAATCATCTTAAGCCGCAAGTATAGAAATTTAGATATATATCATAAATATTACTATAATAAACTTTGATTTGTGTTCTTCCGCTACAACAATGTCGCGCCTTATTTCCTATAATTTGATTTTAGGGGTTTTCTCTGCACATGTAACCACTCTCCATCTAGCTTATTCGTTCCTCATTCCCCACCAAGAGGAAAATTGTTCGTTAATGTGGATATGATGTGAAGAATACGATAACTTGATTTTCCGTGAAATAATAGCTTACAGTAAAATATAAACTAACGCATTATTAAACTTGTAACGAACACCTCAAAAACAGTAATGATGTCTTCGTAATAGGTTTCGGTAATGAGTAATTAACATAAAATATCACAACATATTGTTATTTACATTTCAATTTATACGATTTGCAATAATTTATTGTTCATTAGTATTAGTAATATCATAAAGCAATAATATGCACGTAACCTAAAAACTACAATTATTGTAAAGCCCGTTACTCGTAAGGTACAAAGAACACTGGCTCTTTTCGTCACTGATTTGTTATATCTACCTTAGTTCATTTAAAAACTTTACTGCTGGAGGATTCCACGAACTGGATTAGCCTTTTGTATGCACTGCAGCAAATAAATTAATCCCAAGCTTGGCGGTTTGTCTGGACGTAGCGAGGCCCTTCAATCGCGTTTGGCACAAAGAGCTTCTTTAAAAGCTTCCTTCCTATGGGTTTCCCGAGGAATTATACAAGTGGGTCACCAGATTTCTCATGAAACGTAGCATCTAGGTCGTATTCGATGGTGCATGCTCCCACTCTAACCAGTAAACGCTGGTGTTCCCCAAGGCTGTGTTATCTCCTACCTTGTTTTTCTGCATATTAATGACATGTTGCAAATAAATAATATTATTTGCTATGCGGATGATAGCACAGCATGACACTGGCTGTGCCAATATTTCTCGGGAAAACGTCAATGAATGCTGGAACAAACTTATGTCTTAGTTAGAGATTTTATTAAACAAAGACTCAGATTGAGGCCGACTAAATCTAATCCAATTTAACCCTACGAAGTCACAAGATTGCGCGTTTACCACTAAATAGAATCTCTTTGTCGCATCTCCTAATTTTGAAAAAACTACCCTTGGTACTTCAGCTAGTATCGGAATCCTTAGCGTTGACATATCGCAGCAACGTTCGTTTTACAGCTAGTCTTCTTCGTGGTCAAAGTCCGTGTCAAAAAATACAATAAAGTTTGCAAACAGAGAAAATGGCGATTATCAACGAGAAAAAACTGTTGTCATTTTTTAAAAAAATTATATATAAAATATTTTTTTATATACGATACGTCAACGAACAAGGCAAAAATGTTCGTTCGTTTCCAATATAGCCTCGCTTACAGGTACCGTGGAATTCAAATCTAATTTAGTTCATAGTTTTACGCGGTCTTGAATATTTTGAAGTGACAGTTGTCACTATTTATTATCTGTTAAAATGTCAACATCTGACAATTCTGACAAAGTGGAGAAAAAAAAACGGAAAAAGTTGTGTGACATTTCCGTAGGCACAACCAAGGAACAAAATTATTTTTTGGCATTTCTTACAAAAGAATGTTCTATTTTACCATTTTAATTACCTCGTAACAACATATATCAGTATGAATTTTTGTTCATGATATTATAAAAAGATTTAAGTTATTGTGGATCGTTATACAAGTGAATACGCCCTTGAAAACAGTGTAACAAAAAGTCTAAAGTCAGCTTAGCAACAACAGTTCGATCGGTATAATTCCTATTTTAAGGAATATTGCGCATTCCCCGCTGTTCGGGTGCCTTTAGGAGGTAAGAACAAATTCATATAAATAAGTACTATTCTTCTATACCTTTCTAGACTGCATTTAAGTTACACCTTTGTGTGCTGCTTTGTACATAAGTAGCTATGTCTAACTGTCTATAGTCGTTCAGCGTGTGTACATTTGTCGTAAAACTATTATTATGGCCCGCGGCGATGTCCGCATTTTTTTGTAATGTTTTGGTGTGTTTTATATTTCGCTTAAATTTTATTTAGATGGAATATATTTCAAAAGACTTGAATTATTTCTTAGATGTTCCCTATTGAATGTTAATTAATGTATAATTAAATTTCGTGTTAAATTAAATGCATTACAAAAGATAATTGGTTGGCTAACTCTTATACTTTCATAAAAAAGGAAGCTATGGTCTGGAATAAAGAATTTTTATTGATCATTCAACTATGCCCATGTCCACGCTGAATAAAGGCCTTGCCCACACACTGTCATAAAACACAATCCTGAGTCACCTGCATTCATCAACTTCCCGGACAGTTGTTGTCACTGCATCTAGTTAGAGAGTCCTACTCCGTAATGCATTTTCATTATAAGAAATAAAATTAAAATTACTAGTTTAATTGCATTATCATATTAGATTTTATAGCAAATGTATGGGATGCTGTACATTTGCTATATTACTCACTAACATACATGGTAGAGTCATTAAACAGCTAATAATTAGCTGTAGAATTAATGTGTTGGCTCAAGTTGGGTAATACTTAATCAATCTTAAACAAAAAAACAGAAAGAGTTTAGTTGCCAACCTAATATGTTCCATTTTTTCTGTTTCTTCCCTTATTCACCACTCAATATATGCTAGATTAAAATTAAACTGCTAATTTAGCTCATCCATTCTTCTCGGAAGGGGCTGACTTTTATTACACTAAAGTTACACCTATTACTAAATTTATATATGACAAGTTATTTATAACTCTATAAAATTGTATATTACTCACATTTGACTTTTTCTCTTATTTTCAGATGATTGGGGAGAATGCTTGGAGGTACAAAAAGCAAGAAATAAAAATATTAATTTGATAGATCTAGTGTTTTTAAGTATCCCAGTTGGTGCTTTTTTTTTGTAGTTGTAAGATGATCACTAGACGATGGTTCCATCCATCACTGAGCGGTGTGGACGCGGAGAAGCTGCTTCTAGATTGCGGACGCGACGGCTACTTCCTCGCGAGGCCCAGCATGAGCAACAAGGGAGACTTTACACTCTCTGTGCGAAGAGGCAATGAGGTGACGCATATAAAAATCCAAAACAATGGTGAGTTTCTAGATCTTTACGGTGGCGAGAAGTTTGCCACCCTCTCGGAGCTCGTTCAACACTACATGGACAATCAGGGTCAGCTGCGGGAAAAGAACGGTAATGTCATTAGGTTAAAGACGCCACTCAACTGTGCGGACCCCACGACCGAGCGCTGGTATCACGGACAATTGACCGCGAAGGAAGCCGAGAGGATGATGCTGGAAAACGGCAAGAATGGTTCTTTCCTTGTTAGAGAGTCTCAGAGACAGCCCGGGGACTTTGTGCTATCGGTGAGGACGCGGGACCGTGTTACCCATGTTATTATAAGGAGACAAGACAATAAATACGATGTTGGTGGAGGTGAACAGTTCGACGACCTGGTCAGTCTGATTGAACACTACCGTAACTACCCAATGGTGGAAACTACTGGAGAAGTCCTCCGGCTCATCCAACCATTCAATGCCACACGCATTCAAGTCAGGCACTTTCACACGCGCGTAAAACAGCTGCAGAAAGAGAACGAAGGACCCATCGAGAGCATGGCCTACAAGCAAGGATTTTGGGAGGAGTTCGAAACATTGCAAATGATGGAAAACTTGCAATTGTTCGATAGAATGGAAGGCTCGAAACCGGAGAACATCAGGAAGAATCGGTACAAAAACATAATACCATTCGATCACACGCGCGTCGTCCTGCGCGACATACCGACCGACGCCCCTCCTGGCGCGGATTATATTAACGCTAATTACATCCGATGCGACAGCACCGATTCCAGTTCTGATTCCCAAGACTCGAACGGAAGTAACGGCAGCAATTCCCCGCAACCCAGGGACGGCGTGTATTCCAAGAATAAGGACAAGACATCACCCAACCACACAAGCGTTGTGGTAACCGAAGAAAAACCGAAGGAAACCGCAAAGACTCAAGAGAACGGCACGCACAAAATTATACCATCCTTCGTTCTTCGATCAAATCCGAACTACGTGAACACAACCATTCCGAAATGTGCAGTCGCACCGGAGAACGGTGACGCTGATCATGTCTACAACAAAGTTTATATCGCCACCCAAGGCTGCCTGTCCACTACCATCTACCAGTTCTGGTCCATGATCTGGCAGGAGGACGTCCGCATCATAATTATGACGACGAAAGAGATCGAGAGGGGGAAAGTGAAGTGCGAACGCTACTGGCCCGACTTAAACAAGACAGAGGTCATCAAAAAATACACAATCTTCAACGAATCGGAATCATCGACTCAGGACTACACTCTTAGACGTTTTGTTGTAACGAAAAAGGACGAGTCAAACGTCAAAAGGACTATCTATCATTTCCATTTCACTGCGTGGCCAGATCACGGGGTTCCATCTGAACCTGGACGGGTGCTCAACATCCTTTTAGACGTCAACTATAGATTGCAGCAAATAATGACTGGACAAGATCCTCCCCCCCAGGCGGTCGTCTGTGTTCACTGTTCCGCCGGCATTGGAAGAACCGGTACCTTCATAGTTATCGACATGATATTGGACCAAATAAGGAAGGAGGGTTTCGATTGTGAAATAGATATACACCGCACTGTGCAGATGGTGAGAGACCAGCGCTCTGGGATGGTGCAGAACGAAGCCCAATATAAATTTATTTATATGGCCGTTCTAGAGTTTATCGAAACGGAAAAGCAGAGGGTCGGTTTAGGCCCCGAGTCCACCAAGGACTCACCACGCCTACGCTCTCACCCCATACCTTTTTTATGAATCGTGCTAGGAAAGCGAAAGGGTTCTTATCGAAAGCTTTATCTGTCGGCCATGTAGGGATTCGTAGGTTTTAATATCTCACAATTTGATGGTGTATATTGTAACGGCATATTTCAAATCTTTCTTCAGCGATCTGTTTATGTCGATAAAACCACAGTAAAACAATATAAATGTTACATTGTACTACAGCTACTGAAAAGCTAAAAATATGTAGGAGTGGTCTCAACGCACCTTTGGAACAACCAGAAATAACTAGTTTTTTTTAATTATTCCACAAGGACTTTGTTACGTGTTTAACTGCGATTAATATTCCCCTCTTTATTTTACACATATTGTGACACATCACGTAATGTGACATGGAAAACAAAATTCTACGCGAATACCCTACAATAGTTTCTATAACATGTCGAGGGAAATCATTGTAATTTGTTGTTATTTAAATTTTAGCAACTTGGGCATATATATTACATTATTTTTTAATTATCAGGAAAAAAATTAAGCACAATGTAGTGATCATGTAATTGATTGTAAATTTTCAGTACATTTTTCCTTTCTTAATAATAACAAAGTTATCAAAAATTAAAAATTCCAGAAATCCTGAAACATTATAATTATGGACATGATACTTACTAAAATACAAAAATACCACGTATATTAATAAACGCACATCAGAGCGATGGTGTGTTGTGGCCTAGACACCACTGTTTAGCGATTTATTAACGAAGTAGTAAAACAATTTTGAGTGTCTTGGCTTGCTATTACGATTCACCAATAATTGTCTATTTTTGGAACAATAATTCGACATCGATTTATTTTTCTGGTAATTAAAACATAGTGTTGTATTTACTTATACATAGATAATATGGCTAGTGTCCTTGTTGCTTCGTCACATTTACTGCAAATAACATTTAAGTTCGGAGAATCATATATCAAAAGATCTTAAATAGACATCAGTAGTAGATTATTTACTATGTTAAAAGGAAGATAATATTTTAAAAGTTTGTAATGGTAACTGGTAACTTTATTTTAAAAATAAAACTAATCTTATTACAAAACGGAGACCTGATAAATGTTTCAAATTATTGCTTTAATATGTACTATATGAAGTCAGGAGTTTGACTTCAATATGATCTCGAATTGGATTTTGAATTAGACAGAGTATATTTTTTATTTTGCAAGCTTATCAATGTTTAATGTTAAAAGCATAGACAGAGAATCATATAGACTGATGGTAGGTGTGACTAGATTTGATAAAAAATGTTATACACTAGCTCATTTAGAACACTGTACCTAATAAACTCCACAAGATGAATTGATTTGAAAACCAATTACAAACAGATTTAAGGTATTCTATCACATTTCATATTTTGCTAGATATATTTGTTAATTTAATTATCTGTACAATTGCGATTAATAGTTTATTAGTATAAAACTCTCAGGCTTAGTCGTCATAATTCTCTGTCTATTATAAAATGTTTAAAAAAAAACTAAATAATAATCCCAAATGTGAATAAATATAAAGTTCGGTACTAGAGTCGTCAATGTCTTATGTCTGAAAAAAAAATCATATCTTCTGTTTTATCTAGAATGAAATAAAACTATAATCATGTCCACTGTGCTAATATACAAAACATAATAAGATTGGTTTTTATAACATTTAAATTTTGAGTCAAAAAAATATTTAGCATTAACAAAATACATGTTTTTATTATCATATGACGATCGAAAGTTTTTTTTAAATTCTTTTGTATTTTTTAGTATAAAAACGAGGAGCCTTATATGAATGAATTGGTCCATGGTTCGCCGTGGATGGTTGCTACGATGTTTTTTATGAAATTTATTTTCTGTTCCGAGCATACCCATAGATGAGGGGATTGCATCAAGTAGTGGAATTTCTTGAAAGGAAGTTATCGAAGTGTTGATTAAAAATCAAATTAACCTGTGTTGCAATGTGCTATTAACGATGCTTATATTTTGTTTAAAAATATATTTTTAATTTAATTCTACATTAGATGTAGCAATAGCAATAATTATTAAGTTTTTTTTTTCGGATAAATTCTTGTCAAGGCTTATTCAATTGTCTTGTACGATTTTATTACACACATACACAGACTTTTTAATTATATGTTATATTTGTTTGCTTTAATTATTAATAAGAATTTCGTCTATATTAAATTATTCAGTTTTTTTTTTATCAATTTAATGTAATTAAAAAGAAAAACATGTGTATGATTTTGCATATCTATATATTTAATATGTAATTTTCTGTTGAAAATGTTTGAGTAAAATATAAGGATATATATTGAATTCTTTTAATAAACGTAGATATTAACCTAGGTGCTAAACTATGTGATCAAAGACAGATCAAATTCAAAATTCCACTGCTAGATTCGTCCTGCAATATTTTACGTTGTTGGCATTTTATTTATACTATATTCCAATATGTAAAGCTGAGCTTATGTATTTGACAGCATGGAGAAAAATAGAGAGTGAAAAAATTATGTTATCTGCTAAAGATTTATGTTGTGTTATATAATATAATAATGAATAAAATGTGATATTGCATAAGTATATTTTATTTAACCACTATTAATGGACCTAAATATATTGTTCGCCAATCCTCAAATTAAATATTCTAATATTTAATAAAATAAAATATAACTTTAATTATATATCAACTATATTATATTATTCAGCACAGTGTTAGTAATATTTCTATAGATTTTAACAGTAGTAACTCAAATATCAGTGTTTGGTGAATGTAGGGAAGGACCCAATTACAGTTATCGTTATGCATTAACATCTGTCTTCAGGGGTGACAACGTATCCTGAAACTTTGTTGAGGACGGATTTAGATGCCATGAGCCACAGACATCACTTACCATCGCGAGAACTGTGTGCTCGTTTAATACCCATATGTTTTACATAATATATTATTATAAAATAATATGTTATATAAAACGTTTCCTTGTTTGAACTTTGATTTTTATTTTACATTACTACCGGAAACCACACCAGCGTTTCGTAAATACTTATAAATTTCCTGTCACCCAACTTTTGATTGCATTAGTAACTCAAATGTTATTTTCTCTTTTTAATATAAATAAGTACATACCGTAGTGGCCACATAATTAAAGACACCTATTTAGCTACATACAACTTTATTGATAGTATTATCATTAGTGAAGATAAGTATTTCTTTTTTATATTCTACTTTAATTACAATTAATCATTACTCTAACACCATATTATTATAATGAAGATAATAAAGCAATAGAAGAGACCTTATTTGTTTTTTAAATAAATTACAAACGTTAGCTTGCTGCGGGCCACCAAATTAGAGACAGTTCCATGTTCTTAATTTAAAATTTAAAAAAACTGCCCTCTTATTTTTTCCATTTTCCCGGGCATTATCAAAAAACGCAAAAGCTAGCTTAACGTTATCTCAACAAATATTAATATTATATTGATTATTTTCAACGAACTATCATAAGAAAAAACAAAAGTTACGATTCCTTAACAAGGTAGATCTTTCTGAATTTTTATGATAAAGGTCGGCCATTGGAAAATTGCGAATCACTTACGATCCTCTAACGCAATGAATGAAGAAAAGTGGAGAGATATATCACCAAGAACAATTAGAAGGCGATTATGTGACGCAAACTTATTTGGAAGAATATCTCGTAAGATACCACTTGTAAAGAAAGCAAAAATTTATAATATTAATTCTGACGAAAAACAACAATGAGACGGAAGTCCTCCGAATAAAGAAATGGATCCAAAGTATACGAAGAAAACAGCCGAAGATGGAGGCGGGAATATACTGTTAGAGAATGCCTTTGAAATTAAGTCCGCCCTTTGTTAACCTTTAACTTTAAGGTTAATACGATAGAGCGTTTTTCCAGACATTATTTTGGACCTGTTAGGCAAATTGTAAGCAATATGAATAAATTCCAATACAATTATATTTAATAGGCAATTATGTTACCCTATGCAGAGGAAAGTTTGGCCATGATTTGAATTCCCAACGTTCCAAAACACACAGCAACAGTGGTTAAAGACTTTCTACGGTGCCAATCAATAACGGTCTTACATTGGCCCCCGTAGTCCCGACATTAACCCTATTGAAAATTTGTGGTACCATAACTAATATATTTAAGCAAAATGCAGTAACCATCCTTTTTTGTCGTCGCTATTGACGGCATATAGTGAATGCAAATACCTCGTAGCAGAGGAATATTATTTGTTCTTAACACCATTGGTCCCATTATGGGGAACTATGTAAGTTGCCCCCTGGACAGTTCCAAATTTATACCACGTCGATGTAAGCAGGGGGTTTAATCTATTTTTTTTTCTTTAATCCATAAATATGTAGACTACGTAGAATACCGCACTATAACTAGGGTCCGAATGAATACATCACTTTTATTTAGATTTTAATATTTAATTTATTTTAAATACATAGGCGGTTGAAAATCCAATAGGTATATAATTAACCTTCCGTATATAACAATAATTTTTAATCCAACACTTGCTACAGATATTAGTAAAATATTAAATAAATTTTCGGTGCGAACCTATTTATAAAATAAATAAACGAAAACGTCAAATACATCACACAATCATGCTTCCAAAATAATTTATTATAATGTTAGGGGATAAGATATGTTTAGGATATCGATGGGAAAGTAATTCACGAAAAAGCTTACTCTGAAAATATATAGGTGAATACTTTTATAAATCGTATAATCTGTGGTTTTAGTGTTACTACTTTTTGAAACTGCATACCACTAATAATAACGTAACGATGTATTTTGAAGCCAGTTTCTCACATTGTATAAAAAGTAGGACAAAATAAAAATCTTAATTTTCAGCCGTTATAGAGATACCCGGCATAATAGCTTAATGTTGTCAATCCGTATATTTTATTTAACTTTTTTAAATATGTGAGGTATTTGACAGTTAAATAATTATTGCTTGCTATACAAAATCTTGTTATCATACTAAAAAAATACATTCTATTACTATTTAAATATATCGGCCACAGATCTCGAGTACTGTACATTACTTTACTACTTGAAAAAAAAAATTTGGATCTGTTTTGAATATTGAAGTACTAGTTTCACGGTATCATTACTTGTCTGGATTTTCGCCGGACATGTTACCGTCGTTTGCAGTTATTGGTTTAAAAAATTACTTTCATTCTTTGTTTTTTTTATGCTGGGACAGGGCACACTTTTGTCTCTATCATAAGTGTACAACATACAAAATATATTTCTGAACAGAGACTTCAAGATCCGTCCCGAACTATGCTAAATTAAATTACATCTAATCATCGTTGTTGACTTGAATTTCTTCGATACCGTCGCTTTCGGTCACCAGCGCTCTCTCCAAGATAACTCGACCTTCCTTGTATCTGTAGCACGAAATGCAAATCTTGTTAGATTAGTAAATATGGCCATATAATAATTATTATAGTATTATTATTATTATTTAACACGTTTTCGTTACACGTCGTTGTTATATGCTCATTTTACTGTTATTCTGTGAGGGCGTGGTCTTAACCCGGTTAAACGCCGACCCATTCATGTTACAACGACAAAATTAACTGCAACGTGACTCTAACACTAAAGACTAGGCCGTGACGTAACCTCACCGCCGTCAATGTCTTAAATTGCGTAGTGGCTCAGTATAGACACTTGTGAGTTTTTTTATTTTTTTAAAATAATTTTAGCAGTGATAAACATTCTGGTTTATCACTCCAACTCAGCTTAAAGCAAAATTCTTATAGTAGGAGATGGATAGGGGATGGATGCATGATAAGTTGAATGGCGGATTCAACTATTTTCAACCAATAAGGCTATTGACACTTCAAACTTGTGATAAAAAAGCAATAACATAAGTTGCATGGTAGTGATGGAGCTACATTGCAGATTGTTTCTGGTATGATAGGCTCACCAGGAAAGTACTACGCCCATACAATACTAGCGTAAAATGGTAACATGATGCTGTTATGTTGGCGAGAGGAGTGTAGGGACCCAGAACATTCCATCTTAGTTTTCAGGGGTGACAACGCATCTGAATTATGATTCCTTATTGAGGATGAATGTTGGAATCATAGGCCGCAGGGATCACTTTTTCATTTGTTACCCACAATAAAATTGATTACAAAAAAAATATCGCAATTTGAATTGTTGTATTTATCGTATTATATATGTATCCAATATATGCTTGGTAGTCAAGAAAACTCTTGTGATAAAAAATATTTCGAAAGAGCACAAACAATCTGAATCTGCCAGCACACAGCACAAAGGTTATTTAAAATATACAGGTATAGGTATAATATAAGTATACCTTTGATTCTCTTCTGTAGCAAACTCATAGACCCATCCAAGCTTGTTAGCACAGTTCTTGCAGGAGACATCACGCACCATGTGCCGACCAGTCAGCATCACACGGTCCTGCACCTCTGAATACACAAGATTCACCACCTTGTGGAATAGGAAGGCACGTCCTATAATTATTTAATGATCAATCAATTTAGCTACTATGGCAACAACAATTTGTTATTACTACCACATAGCTGAGATTTTTTTTTTTTAAATAAATACAAGCCAGTACTTATCCATTACATTAACACCATCATGAAGTGATGTAAACATTGATGATGGAGCTCAATGGCTCGACTTCTACGACAAAACTGATTATATATGTAAATTATCATTAAATAATGCATCTTTTATACCAATGGGCACAAACAACGAATGGTGAGTTACATTATAATAGTCGCAAATAAAAGCCATAAAATGATAAGAAATGGTACAAATCAGGTTGCATACAGCATACTTATGTTCCAGGACCCATGACTCAGCAGCCAGGTGTTCTTATCAATATACCATGTGTCCTAATAATTGGTATTTAAACATGATAGATCTATGTCACAGGTAAGTCCTATACAGAGACTCTACAGAGGTCTAACTACATTATAACTAAATTCCAGTGCAGAATAATAGCTTAACATTGCTGGATTTTCTCAGGAGTGGAGGAACGCAGAGACCTTTTTAGAGGGGTATGTTTTTATAGTTTGGTTTAATTTTTATTGACCTTTGTAAGTAAAATTGGTGCACTCAGCCTTTCTTTTTCTTTAATTATAGCCACCATCAATTTAATAATTTGTCCAATGTCTAGTCAAAAAGAAGACATGTATTAAATTAATTGGTCGGACAAAAGCAATTTGTGGAATGCACAGAATGATCTATCTTATAATGAATATTAATATATATATAATACTAGATATAATATTAGATTATTTGCATGCAAAAAAAAATTGGTTCAAGACCACATTGGCATAACGATCCCGAAACCAAATCTTAGGAAGACAGGTAAAGTGGATCTGAGCCTTAAATAACTGGTGAAAGGGAACAAATTGATATCAAAAGTTTTCAGCAAAGTCTATGACTATCGGAACAAGGCCATAATTTAACGAGTAAATTAAATAACGTTCCAACGAACCTGTAGCCCCAGTAAATCTCGTGCTAATCAATTCTGCACGATTGGTAAGATTAACATCGCAAGTAGCACATGAAAATAAACGCGTTCCACCAATATGGTGTAGAAATATTTTACCCATTTTCTTTGTTTTCAAAACATGGAATGACAATCGCAACTTGACCACTGTATACGTATTATGATGATGATATTAATTTATCCCTAATGGAAAAGGCAAACGACTTTAGTCCATACAGCCAGATCTTGTTCGTATGATGGTTGGTCTGAATGATGATGAATACAGAGTGTATACGTATTAGCGTAAATTGAAAGATTGACGTTCGCTGAAAAATGGCGTTGAGAAATCAGTGCTGCCAAATACCCTTGTAAACTTATAAAACCCTCGAAACTATTATATTATTATTATAGCTACTTTTTGATAATCACATCAAATTTAAAAATTCTCCGAAGTGTTACAACAAAGAAAAACATAATTACGAGATAAATTCTAAGTATTATTTTATAACACCTAGTATGCTTTCTCGGGTAATTAGTATTAATAAGTATATGCCAGAATAATGTGGAGGAGAATAAAATGAATATATGAATAATAATGTGAATGTGTGGCATGTGCATTTCAAATCTTTGTCTGATATGATTTTAGGTGTATATGAGCTTCAGTCATCATTTAACATTGGGTATGCTTTTTCGTCGTCCTTACTTTCTAGAATGTATTGAATTATGTCATTTTTAGGTCGAATCAAGGAATGTCCCAATAATTAGCAGCGCATAACGCTAAAAATACTTTCCTTCGATCATAAAGCAAACGCTTTACATCGGATTAGAGGTATGAAAAGTGAGTGACTCTGTTAAATGCTTATGCTCTGTTAATACATCTTGCACAGCTGATGTTATCGGCTAGTAAAATTAACCATATTACATTACTCCACAAGGACTTCATATCTGTTATAAAACTAATCATAGCTGTTAGAATACTAATCTTTCTAGTATATTGCTTCCATGGATTAAACATACATCATAACAATTTATAAGAAACTGAACGTTTTATTACAGAGTTACCAAGCAACGACGTATTTACCAATTGATTAAAATTACAATTCAATGTTAACTTTGGGCTCAATTCAATAAATTAAAAATCAGTTGGTGAATATACAACAATGGAAAGTATTAAGGAAGATGCTATTCACCATACAGCCCTCAAATTAGCAGAGGAAATAAAAAATCTATCTATTTACAAATCTTTTTACAGCGATATACAGGTAGTCATTTGTGTTGGTTTTATTTTGTAATTGCCTCTAGAAGTTAGCAATTGCGTGAAAATTTATTTACCACATAAATATAATGCGAAACTATTTCGCATGTATAATTGTGACTAAGCGCTTACGTATTTCGTATTATAAACGGAAGGAACCAGATACCTTACTACCTATGACAAGCATTCTAAATTCATTTGGGGATAACAACCCATCTGCATTATGATTCCATATTGATATCAAGGGTGACAAAAACCATTTATCCTCCCTAAAAATCACCAATTTTACAAAACTGCCTTATAAAAAAATATGTTATAAAGATATTGGCCTCCGCTCCAATTTACTTACTATAATAATTATTTAACACAGTTGTCTAACATCTATGACCTCTTCATGTGTGTGTGAGAAACGTGTTATTAAAAGTCTAACAGTTATTAAAATTATATTGTCAATAATAGAAACTGGTTTCGTCTCCGAGCGTAAATAAAGAAGATTTCAAGCAAAGCTTACAGCAAGCCATGAAAGAAAAAGGATTAGATACAAAGCTAAGAAATACTGTCTTCCATTGGGTCCGGACTCAGAGTAAACAAAATGTAAGTGTAAAATAATATCTCATGAATCACTAACAGCATTGGAGTCTCGCAACAAATTGCTTCTAGCTGCAGCATCAATGCTTAGGCTCAACGAAGGGAGTACTACGCTCTCACAGAATACTGGCATAAAATAGCTGCAAAACGCTCTTGAGTTTAGACCGGTGAGTGAGGATCCTGAGAGCATTGTTACTGACGTGACGAGTCACTCCATCTTGGTCACAACAACTAAATTAATTATGTCGCATCTTTTATTAATGGTCACAAATGGGGAATGGCTTCTAATTTAAATACGCTTACGCTGACATTAACTTGCGGAGGAATGAGTTTTTGTGTTATTTTCGAACGATAACGCGCGAGAATAGTGCAACTGTTATTGTATTGCGATTGGTTAATTGTCAACGCCGCTTGTCGCGATTCGCTTCAAAGTTTTACATTCGTTTTTCCTATCCCACGGACCGCTGTTCACCCAACATCGTCGACCGTCGTCGTCATGTCTTCGCCCACAGAGATCGAGCCAGCATCGTCGTACTCCCTACTAGGGCCCCTCTGCTGGCATATTTTGAGAAAGGTTCAGAGAGCATCACAAATCCAAAAAAAAACATTCTGTGTTAAAAACAAGCGCAAGGTGCTGTTAGCGATATAAATGCGACATAGCGCAAATCTGCTCTTATTATTACATGTTGGTATTAAAAAATGACAATATAAACTATAAATGAACGTTTACTTTTTAGAAATTAGATCCACTAACATCACTGTCCAAAGCGAGTGGACAATGGGAAAAAAGGATCCATAAATCGCTTAATTCAATGTGTTCGGAATTAGAGACATCTTTGGCGAAGCTAAGACCACAAAGCGAACAGGAGGATATCGCCGACAAGTGGAATGAACTCAGCACGTATACCTTAGGTAAGAGAAATATTTAAAACACTAGGAAATACCTTTGTTATTTACAAATCTAAAGTTGTTTAAGATATCCTTACACTGTCTTATATATATGGTAAACTTCGCACAGAACAAAATACCAGGTTAATATAGTGCTTAATGCTGTTGGGATTCTTTCTTAAAAAACATGAGACCTTATCCCTGGTTAAGCTGTGTGTATGTGTGCTGTTAAAAATGTCCTTCGTAAGGAACTTAATAGTGAACCCATCGCGATATAATCTGTTTCATACACGCAGAAGAAAATATAGTAAATTATTTATTTTCCCGGGATGTAGATGGAAGTTTGATAAAAATATCTGGTAGTTTAATCAAGATGTTCGTAAAATTATTATCTTTATTCAAGAATAGTAAAATATTGTTGCTCGCTGTTTCGGGTTTGAAAGAATTAAAATAAAACGAAAATCCGGGCATAGCCTACAATAAAAAAAATAATATTCACTATACTTAATGTCCCTAATTCAAAGGCAAAATCGCTTGTCACCAATCTTGTATCGCACTATAGCTTGTACAACCACGAAATGAGTTCTTCCACGCTCCGATCTCGGTTTTATATGGCCATCATTATTAATATTTTTATTTTATATGGCAACCATAACTTTGTAATGCAACTTAGCCGTATATAAGATTCATAACATTATATTAGATAGCACTTTGTTCTGGAGTGGTAAACGGGAATTTTAGTAATTGAGAGCATTGGTTGTATCTATAACATATTAAAAAAATATTACTATACAATAAATAACAAATTAGCTTTTCACAGATCTTTCAAAGTACAGACCAGTGTACGCACCGAAGGACTTTTTAGAAGTGTTGTTAACGTTATCGGGTTACGTACCGTTCACAAGAGAGTGAGTATCGAACGAGGGTCAAACTAAATACGGCTGCGGCGTCACACTTAGTTGACACTGACATTGCCTTTATTTCAGAGATGAACCGAAGTGGGAGTTTGCACATCTGCCGCTTCAAGTGAAAACATTGGAACAATTGGTATTTATGACTACAGCATATTCATCCACCCGAATTTCGTTGGAACTCATTCACGCATAGACGAGATTCTTTTCCAAATAAGAAAATATATAACACGTCTTTGTAAATTACGCCATGCGTATCGGATATATGAATTTATATATATTGTGAGGAGTTTTTTTTTTAAAATTAAAATCAGCTAAAATGTATGTTGTGGTGACCATGAGTGACGGCGATGATGGATATTGAGTGGACCTAATCTAAATATCTCGTTTCGATTACCGATTCGTAAACAGATAACATATTCTTTAATGTTTTATGGTATTGAGGTTGATGAACGAGAACACATTTCACCTGATTGTCGGAAATCCTAAGAAATATGACCTGAACATTAATTCTCGATACGGAATCATAATGCCAATGGGTTGTCACCCCAGAGGATTTAGACGGAATACCTCGTAACTACTTCTACTATAATTTACTATATAATGTACTATAATTTATTAAGAATAAAGATCAGGGGACAAACTAGTAATATAGGTCTCGAGATCCTATACCTACCAGATGTCACACAGTAGCGTTTTGTTGTTATTTTACGCTGAAATATGAGGGCGTGGACATTCTCCGGCTGAGTGGTAGAGCTACGCTACAGTTTATTTCCAGCCGCAAAATGAGTGGGTTAGCCCGACCAGGGTAGGACAACGCCCTCAAAGAATTCCAGCGTAAAATAGCAGCATAATGCTGCTATGTATCGTCTGGTGAGTGTAGGGATCCGGAGACCTTTATTTCTGGTGACGAGGCGCACCATCACAGTCCTGCATTATGAATCCTTGTCGGGGATGAATGTGGGTATGTCATGGACCGCAGGAATCACTTACCATCAGGTGAACTGTGTGCTCGTTTGTTACTCTTAAGAAAATATAAAAAAAATATGCCGAACAAGAAACAAATTGTAGTGTTAACAAATTGCACCACTTTTACACTTTTATTAATATAATTTTTCACTTTTATTAATATTAAATTGTCCCCAGCGTAAAGAATACCCGGAGTGGGCCAGCGGGGAGCCCCTTCTCGGGGCGAATCCCGAGTCCAGTTACGTGTCGAGCAGTACGCTGGGGGCGGAGCGTTCGACGCTCGGGGCTCGCGTGTCGGCGCTCCGATACGCTCCCGTTGCACAAGAGTTCCTGAAGCGCGGCAGCCCACATTCCTTGCGAGCTGGACTCTGGGCGCAGGTCCTGGGCGTTGAAATCACGGCACAGGTGGGTTGATGTGTTTGTATAGAGAAATTGTAGTATATACCTAAATGAGATATTTTTCACAATACCACAGGTTAAATATACTTCTACAATTTCTTGTCCTCATTTTTCCTTTGTGATAGTACTAACAACATTGCCATGTCAGCTAAGCAAATATTGTTTTTATTATAGCAATATATTATGTTTGTATCTTAAGAAAACTTAAAAAAAATATTTTATACAATCATACCATTGCAGATACATTCAAATCATAAATACTAAACTAAACAAATACTAAATATTGAACTCTCCTCAAAAGAAACGTTGAAGAATCTGTTTTCTGAAATATATTATAGCAAAATTATTCCTATATTAGAAAGCAATGATAAAGAAGTCATTGATAGTTTTAGAACTATTCACACTTCTACTGCCAACCTTGAGCAAGGTCTATGAAAAAATTATTCATGATCAGTTTTTGGACAGACATTTCTATTTTATTGAAAAATACTTTTACGCTCTAAACATTTTTGGTTTAACAAAAGGACGCTTGTCTATGTATGTGAATATGGCTAATCAGAATATGCTCTTTACGTCTTTTGGGATCTTTCTACGACATTCGACTGTGTTGACCGTAGCTCCATCTTTATTGCATTCCAAATGCACAAACTTATTATTTATATTTAACGCCTAGTTTTTAATACGATAGAAGGAACTGACCCAGACGAGGTTCGGTAATCTCGGCCACCCTCGTAGCAGTTGCTTCCTCATGCACGGTAACGGTAGAAGACCACCTTCAGAGATTTCGGCTGACTGCCCTAAGCGCTCGGCCATGTTTCAATCTTGTGAATCTTCAGTCCAGTATTTCCGCTCCGCTATAGTTTCTGAAAAAACCTTTATATGACCTACTTCTCTATTTTACTTTACTTTCAGCAAGCAGCTTACTTCATCCAGCTTAAGAAGAACGTACTGGAGGTGGACCTCATGATAGACAAGCTTATATTCAAGGACGTGCAGCTGACCGCCTCCAATGACGACCAGTACTTTGTGTTTGAAGATCTTCTTTACCAGGTTTTAGTTTTCATTCTTAATGTCACTTTAGGTCCAAATAATAATAACAAATAAGTTGAGGTAGGTACAATACGATAATATTAAAATCAGATTCCTTTTATATACTAATTAAATTATACATCACATTTATAGATTAAATGAGGTAATAAACCACTAAAAATCCAATCAATAACAGCTCCCGTAGGTCGTCGTAAATATTTCCTGTGATGCTGGCAGCCAGGCATCTGGGTTAAAATTCCCAACACGATAGCTTAAGCCATCTACCAGTTCACGGACCTCTCAGTTCCGTGAGCCCTGTGTCCGATGAAGCTGTAAGAGCCGCATAGGCAACAGCATCAACGTCAACAGAATCTAGGTTATGCCATCTTTTCGATTTAGTTATATAGATACTTCTTGGCAATGGAGGTAGGTAGTAACGGAAAAAAGATTTTTTAAAAGGAATGGTTATTCTTTTTAATAATTAAATTCTGTACTTAGCCTATTGAATATTTTTAGTGTTTGCGTATTTACCTAATTATAGATTACAATAATTACTACTATCAATTAAAGTAAAGGAAGTAAATTAAATCGACAGATTGAGGGTAGAGATATATTATACATTTATTGTACTTTACTAGCAATCTTGTAATGTACATTTTTTATATATTTTCCATTATAGTTTTTATATAAATATTCTCCATTTTTATTACCTAAATGTGACAGTTAGCAAAAGCGATGGCTATTTCAGGTGATGCTGTGTTTCTCACGAGACAGCGAAGTCTTACAGCAGCTTAAAGGCAGTGTGGGCAACGCTCTGACGGTGACCATCAAAGGAAAGCAAACATCTCCCGATAGTCTCACCGTATTCCCCCCCAGTGGTATCATACCCTTTCATGGCTTCTCCATGTATGGTGAGTGGTAAATTTATGTCTAAATCAATTAAATAGCTAATCATTACATGATTAAATTAAGACTGTGACAGATCTTTTTATAGAAAAATTATCGATACCTTTCTTTGATAACGTTTGTTTGAATATATATGAGTATGTAGCTAAAAACTAGCTATAGCGTTCATAGTCTGGCAGGATGAGACCTTCCTCCTCCAAGCTTTCCCAGAATACCAGCATCAAATAATAACTCAATGATGCTCGGTTGCTTATGACGTTACGAAGGACTTAATTACAGGTAAGGCATTTCTTTTTAGTCATTTTGGGTGACTACGCATATAGCGTTATGGTGAAGGAATTAGAACTTACGATCAGGTGAACTGCGTGCTCTTTTATCATTATGTTTTAATAAAAGAAATATTCGACGATTTAACAATCAGTTGAACTAAATAATTGAACCATGTAAAGAAGTGATACTTACTTTCAGTTACAACAATTGAAATGATGCCTTTTAATACGAGTTTCGATTCTGAGTATTCTTTATTGTTTTATTTACGATATCTTTAGTAGTTTTTATATATATAAAGAAATAGTTATTATAGAACATTTCTTTAATTTGAATTTAGCCGTGACTCACTCCGTTGGTAAAGAAGTGTGGAGTCGGGCTCGGTCGACAGATGGCGGTATAAGGGATGCAATCTACTACGTTGGTAAAGCGGGGCTGTCATTGTCTGAGAGGTTTGAAAGATATATGAGTGTAATTTATTATTGTGTTCAAGTGTTAAAAATATTGAAGAAAAGATTGAGATTGTGAATAATAAACGTTAAATGTCGTTTCTTTGATTACAGAGCAACACATGGTTTTATTCACCGACAATAATAGAAAGAAACATTATATATAATGTTGCCATTGTCAAGCTTTGCATTTCCATTAGCCATATTTATCATTAACATTGTATATATAGCTAATGGAATGAAATGCTATATAATGGCAACATCAATGTTTTTGGTTCGGAAAACAGACCACAGGTTTTTTGGGTTTTTAGGGTCTGATTTAGTCAAGAGTTATACGGAAAAAGAAATATTATATTGTGTTCTGGGCGTCTATATACTGTAAATATAATTAATAAAATTTTATTATAGTATATGTTTGTGTTGCCAGCCACTCCTTTCTGCTACCTGTACGATGAACCCGTGCAGCTCTATTATACGTTCAGAGCGTTCTACATTCGCTATTGGCATCGACTCCACTACATTTCTACTCATCCTCAGGTATCGCATATCATATTTTTTAATTTTACTCATTAGTAAAGACAACTAATAAAATAAATAAAATTACATAGTTATAGTAATTTTAAGTGGTAGAGCAACGCTGCATTTTGTTTCTAAATACAGGATGCACGGGACAGTTCGACCGGGGTAGGACCACGCCCTCACATATTAGCAATATAATGCTACTGTGTTTCGTATGGTGAGTGTAAGGATCCGGAGACCTTTATTTCTGGTGGCGAGGCGCACCATCACAGTCCTCAAGGGTGGCAACGCATCTGCATTACGATTCCTTGTCAAGGATGAATGTAGATGTCATGGGAATCACTTACCATCAGGTGAACTGCGTAAATTGTTGCTCTTAAGGAAATAATTTTTTTTTTTTTTTTTTTTTTTTTTTTTTTTTTTTTTTTTTTTTTCTGCGACATCCCACTTTGTATTTGTTGAACTATTTATATAGGAATAAAAAAGGACTTAATCAACCCGTTAATTTAAATTACAATATACAACTTAATTTTGGTTGCTGATTTACTACGAGTTTGACTATGATATCCACATATGTACTTCCATTCATCAGACGAAAGCATCTCAGCAGCTCTGCTATATCAGTCTATCTTCCTGAGGAAGCATTGCGAACACTAATATTGCTGTAATGAAAGTCACTGTTGACATAAGTCTAGTTTCGAACGCTTTTGTGTCTATTATATATTTTTTTCTATCCTCTCAAGTGTCTCGGATGTAGATACTGGCGCGGGTAAAAAGCAGATTAATCATATTTTTTTTATTTTATCGAGCTGATTACTTCTAATATTGATTGCGCGTACCATCTGATGCTGATGTTCTGTAGCTGTATAATCTTATTTGGAGAATTTTCATGACTATACAACTTAAATGCCATTAAGGGTTGGTTGTCTCGATATGGAATAAGCCTAAGCCCACTAATCCGGTCGCTTCTAAATAAAGGTCTGTTCCCACCAGCAAATTCTTATTGAAATAAGGTTTTTCTTTTATATTTATTTTTAAAATAGTAATAACAAACCTGACTACTGAAATGGTGTACGACTGCAATACAAATGATGACGTCAGCGCAGCCATCTCTAATCCCAGCGTGCAATAAATCCAACCTGACACAATCTGCCGCCGGAACATCACTAACGTAGCTCTTGCATTCGGTTAACAAACAACTGCTACGTTCTCCCGCTATCTAAGTCAACGAGAGAATGATAAAAGAAATAAAAAATGTATCTCTTATCAAACTAATAAATAGTGTATAAACATAATATGCATTTCACCTTCTTCCCCTTGGGCTACGCCTATGACAAAAATTCAATCGCAACACACTTAAGATTAAAAGTAGATCTTATATACAGAAAAGTTGGCCATCCTTGAACTAGGTTGCTCTTCCTTGCGTTGCCACTGACCAACTCTCCAAATTTCAACCTTGCTGGATTTGGTATATAAGGCTCATCATCATAAGGATTCAGAAGAAGCAAAATTGGAGTATAAATAGAAATTGCTTTGGAAAAATCAATTTTATTTATATACCCTCATTTTAAATTAAATAATGAAATTGTAATTTAGAGATGTATTATTTTTAATTATATATTTAGCATTTAGATTAGTTTATACATCATAATCACCTGCAGTATGTCGCTACGTTTTAGCACATTCTTGCCATTACCAGCGCCAAGGTCCAGTAGTACAGAACCAGCGGGAACATCTCTAAGGAACTCCACAACTCTTGGCCAGGCGGAGCGTCTCGTACAGCTGAAGTGTCCGGAGATCTGTTCGTAGACCTGCGAGATAATATATATTTCGTACCTCGTATCGACCTTTATAACTGGTGACGAGGCCTTCCATCTCAGTCCTCCAGGGATGCCAACGCATTTGCATTATAAGTCCTTAATTAATTCGAGGATTAATTAATGTGGATGTCGTGAGCCGCTGGAATCACTGAGATCAGATGAGCCCTCGTTGTGTCCGTTGCTCAATACCAAAAAAAAACATTTGATCACTCGTCTTGTCCACTAGACGAGTGAGTGTTTTTTTTTGGCTCATTGATTAAAGACCCGTATATTGGCCCTTGGGCAGTACGTATAATAGTGCATACACCCTATTTCCCCTAATAAGGTGCAAGGTATATGCGATAAGATCGGAGATAGATTCGGATGCAGTCTCACTGATACGATTATTTAATTATTTATTTACGCCTTGTACTCCTCGAATATTTGATCACAGATGGCGTGGTGACCAAGCGGTCATTTATTTATTTACTTCATTGATTTATTTAATCTTCAATTGTAAACACCTTATTTTTAATTATATATTTAGCATTTAGATTAGTTTATAAATCATAATCACCTGCAGTATGTCGCTACGTTTTAGCACATTCTTGCCATTACCAGCGCCAAGGTCCAGTAGTACAGAACCAGCGGGAACATCTCTAAGGAACTCCACAACTCTTGGCCAGGCAGAGCGTCTCGTACAGCTGAAGTGTCCGGAGATCTGTTCGTAGACCTGCGAGATAATATATATTTCGTACCTCGTATCGACCTTTATAACTGGTGACGAGGCCCTAGAATACTCTATTAAAAACATGTTGTAGATGATTTATTGATATATTGTAAAAAAAAAAATTAGATACAAAAAGTATCATCAATAACTAGTGTCATCAACAACAAAAATGTTTGAAAATCTGTTTTTGATTGATTTAAAACAAATCAAACAAGGTTTTTTAAATGTCAGTATTAGTTGTTAATGCGTTGAAACGAGTAAAATATTTACAAATAAACATAGACCTTTTAAATAAGCTTTACTATTTTTTTTTCTAAATGAATACAGAGTTCTTTTTTCTTAGTTTTTTTATATCAATGGTATTGTTACTAGATCCAGTATTTACTGTTAAAGTTAATTGGAACTTTGAAATATATTATTAGTTATGAAATAAAACACAAAATAGTTTATTATATTTTTTTACACACGACACACCAATTACCTTCCTCGTAGAAACTTTTTTCTACAACCAAACTTGACAGTACACACAGTTGGTCCAACTCACCCTCTTCGAACACATGATAGAACCTTAAGAACGTACTTTCGGGCTTTTTTGCTAGCTTGTTTTCCTTCACTTCTCTAAGTTTCCAAGGCACAAGTAGATCTTTATGTTGGAACTGTGTTCTGTTTTCGTGGACTGGCAGATTCAATCCGGCGACTTCGACGGTGCTATTAATACGGATGGCCTTTTCTTTCTTTCTGCACAGGTAGTTTGACTTTGTTTGGTCTTTTGCCCATACAGTGATAAGTCCACGACCGCCCGGCCTTAGTAATCTGGCTATTGTTGTTAACGCTTGGATTCTTCTCGACTAGATAGAGAAAAGAAAAAATATAAAGTATACCTCAGATAGAACTATGTTCTACGATTTGATATCTGTAATAATCATTAATGTATTTAAAATCCTGTCAGACTGATTTTTGGGTATATTGATTATTTCGAGATATTACTCTTGAGTAACATATTGGTCCTTCGAGCCGGATATTCAACGACACTGGCAATAACTGTTTGTGTAGACCGAAATGATTTTTTTTTCTGCGACATCCCACTTTGTATTTGAAGAAATATTTATATAGGAATAAAAAAGGACTTAATCAACCCGTTAATTTAAATTACAATATACAAGTTAATTTTGGTTGCTGATTTACTACGAGTTTGACTATGATATGTACTTCCATTCATCAGACGAAAGCATCTCAGCAGCTCTGCTATATCAGTCTTCTTTTACGCTTTTGTGTCTATTATATATTTTTTTCTATCCTCTCAAGTGTCTCGGATGTGAATACTGGCGCGGGTAAAAAGCAGATTTTTTTAATCATTTTTTTTTATTTTATCGAGCTGATTACTTCTAATATTGATTGCGCGTACCATCTGATGCTGATGTTTTGTAGCTGTATAATCTTATTTGGAGAATTTTCATGACTATACAACTTAAATGCCATTAAGGGTTGGTTGTCTCGTTATGGAATAAGCCTAAGCCCACTAATCCGGTCGCTTCTAAATAAAGGTCTGTTCCCACCAGCAAATTCTTATTGAAATAAGGTTTTTCTTTTATATTTATTTTTATTAATAGTAATAACAAACCTGACTACTGAAATGGTGTACGACTGCAATACAAATGATGACGTCAGCGCAGCCATCTCTAATCCCAGCGTGCAATAAATCCAACCTGACACAATCTGCCGCCGGAACGTCACTAACGTAGCTCTTGCATTCGGTTAACAAACAACTGCTACGTTCTCCCGCTATCTAAGTCAACGAGAGAATGATAAAAGAAATAAAAAATGTATCTCTTATCAAACTAATAAATAGTGTATAAACATAATATGCATTTCACACCCCTTCTTCCCCCTTGGGCTACGCCTATGACAAAAATTCAATCGCAACACACTTAAGATTAAAAGTAGATCTTATATACAGAAAAGTTGGCCATCCTTGAACTAGGTTGCTCTTCCTTGCGTTGCCACTGACCAACTCTCCAAATTTCAACCTTGCTGGATTTGGTATATAAGGCTCATCATCATAAGGATTCAGAAGAAGCAAAAATTGGAGTATAAATAGAAATTGCTTTGGAAAAATCAATTTTATTTATATACCCTCATTTTAAATTAAATAATGAAATTGTAATTTAGAGAGATGTATTATTTTTTAATTATATATTTAGCATTTAGATTAGTTTATAAATCATAATCACCTGCAGTATGTCGCTACGTTTTAGCACATTCTTGCCATTACCAGCGCCAAGGTCCAGTAGTACAGAACCAGCGGGAACATCTCTAAGGAACTCCACAACTCTTGGCCAGGCAGAGCGTCTCGTACAGCTGAAGTGTCCGGAGATCTGTTCGTAGACCTGCGAGATAATATATATTTCGTACCTCGTATCGACCTTTATAACTGGTGACGAGGCCTTCCATCTCAGTCCTCCAGGGATGCCAACGCATTTGCATTATAAGTACTTAATTAATTCGAGGATTAATTAATGTGGATGTCGTGAGCCGCTGGAATCACTGAGATCAGATGAGCCCTCGTTGTGTCCGTTGCTCAATACCAAAAAAAAACACTCACTCGTCTAGTGGACAAGACGAGTGATCAAATTTCATTGATTAAAGACCCGTATATTGGCCCTTGGGCAGTACGTATAACATACACACCTTACATACACACCTTATTTCCCTTATAAGGTGCAAGGTATATGCGATAAGATCGGAGATAGATTCGGATGCAGTCTCACTGATTCGATTATTTATTTACGCCTCGTACTCCACTCGAATATTTGATCACAGATAGCGTGGTAACCAAGCGGTCGTTTATTTATTTACTTCATTGATTTATTTAATCTTCAATTGTAAACACCTTATTTTTTTAAAAACAAGCAAAATGGACGGGCTTAATGCCTTTTTGCATTCTCTTCTTTTTATCTATGTACAAACACAAATATATTGATAATTCGACTGCAACCTAATTAAATGTAAACGAAATTATAAGTTGAATCTTTAGGCAGTCAAATTTTTATAACCACACAAAAATCGAACTGACAAACGTGACGTCATTCACAAATTTTTCAGGTACGAATAGCAAAAAAAATATTGTGGTTGTTAAAGGGCGTATTTAAATAACATCCACATTTAAGATTTATAAAGTATATTTTTAGCGTAGGTACAGCACACGGAAGATACAGAAACAATAGCGTCACGTGGCGCGAGAACAAAGGGTCGAGCAGTCGAAGTGCGCGCAGCCTCCCGGCGACAGAACGTCAAATCGACTGGCGGGCGCAGTGCAACCGAGCTCAGCCGAGGATTCCCGACTGCGCCCTAGCAGCTTATTGCTATGGGACAACGTTTCGCCTTGCGCAGCTCGCATTCAATATAATACTTAAATTTAACATTAGGAGACATTTAAAATATATCCCTACATCAGCCCCTTGGAGACCTTTAGGTCAATTGAAAATTTACAAATAATTTGGAAAACGGACCACACGTCCTGAACGAGTCCTACGTTCGACCTTTGCCGGAGACGGCATTACAGGAGGTTGACTTGGTAACAAAAGCTGGTCCGGCTCTACTAGCATATAGGCGGGTTTTGGCGATCAATCGAGACATTATCTTCTCTGCCCCTAATGTCTATTCTAAAGAACTTATCATCTCTCTCGATGACTCTATAGTGTCCGGTATAAGTGGGCTGTAATGGTTTGCGGACTGCATCGTTGCGTAAAAACACGTGAGACGAGTTGCTAGGTCTCTATGGACGAAGACTTTGTGAGTACCACGGCGCGTAGCAGGTACTGGTTGCAGGTTGCGCATCTTGAGCCGCAGGCGAGTCATGAAGTCTGTGTAATCTGTCAGGGCATTTTGACTTGAAGATTCAAAAAAATCCCCAGGCAAGCGCAATTGCTCACCATACACATATTCCGCAGTAGAGGTGGCCAGATCGTCTTTCCATGCCGTTCTGATCCCTAAGAGAACCAGAGACAGGACTTCAACCCAATTTTCGATCGAGTGGCACATTATAGCAGCCTTCATCTGCCAGTGAAGACGTTCGACGAGTCCATTCGCAGCAGGATGGTAGGCCGTTGTTTGGATGTGCTCGGCACCAATCGTCTTCGCTAGACGCTGGAATGTGTCCGAGATGAACTGGCGTCCTCTGTCAGTCGTTATCCGCTTCGGGCATCCAAACCGTGATACCCATCCGGAAAGAAATGCATGAGTGACGGTTTCCGCTTTTATATCAGAAATTGGCATCACTTCAGGCCATCTTGTAAAACGGTCCACTGCAGTCGCGCAGTATTGAAAACCGTGCGAAATAGGCAATATGCACATGCGAGAATCGTTCAGTTTCGGTTGCAAATGACATTACACGTGAGCGTACGTGCTTCGACACCTTACATATTTGGCAGTGAAGACTCGTTCTTGACCAATCACGACAGTCCTTTTTGACACCAGGCCAAACATATCGTTGCGTAAGTAGTCTCGTGGTCACCACGAGACTACTTACGCAACGATATGTATTAGCGCTGGGGTGACTCAGTCCATGTATCGAGTCGAAAGCCTGACGACGGAACTCGCGAGTCAGATACGGTCGTGGTGCAGAACCCGATGTGTCACAGTAAACACTTACATCTCCTGCGGGTCCTGGTACAACTAGTTTTTTAAGCTGTAATGACGAACCGGTTTTCAATATTTTTTGGAACTCGGCATCGGTTTTTTGAGTAGCAGCTAGCTGGTTGTAATCGATCGCTTTGTGACTGATCGCATCAACAGGACGGGAAAGAGCGTCCACAACGACGTTGTCTTCACCAGCTATGAGACGAATGTCGGTAGAAAATTGACCCAGGAAATCCAAGTATCGAAACTGGCGAGCAAGCACTTGTCCGAGGGCTTGCTGAACGCGTACACAATCGGTTTATGATCGGTATAAATTATAATATTTGACCCCGGCATAAATCGACAGCAACTCGCGATCGTAGGGACTATACTTGCGTTGAGCTGGATTTAACTTTCGCGAGAAAAAGCCTAGTGGTTCCCAACTGTCACCAACCCGTTGTTGCACGACGGAACCGATCGCTATGTCCGAGGCATCCGTAACGAGGGCTAGATCTGTCTTAGGACGCGGATGAACGAGGAGTCGATGATCGCCTAGACTCGATTTACACGCAACAAAGTCAGCATCGAGATCCTCAGTCCATTCAATCTTCGCGGAATTTTTCGGTGATGACCGGACAGTAAATTGTTCAACGTAGCCTGTTTCTGGGCAGTGTGCGGCAAGAAGCGACGATAAAAGTTTAGCATGCCCAACAAACGGCGGAGTTCCTTAATGGTGGTCGGGCGAGGAAAATCCATTATGGCTTGAACTTTCTCTGGTAAGGGTGTTGTCCCTTTGCTCGAAATCTTGTGACCTAGGAACGTAACTTCTGGTTCACCGAATACACACTTGCCTGTGTTGATCACGACGCCATGCTCACGTAGACGCTCGAACACTTGTCGTAGATACACCTTATGAACGCTGGGGCTAGATGAAGCTACGAGAATGTCATCTAAGTACGGAAAACAGAATTCCAGGTCTCCCAGGATCTCGTCAATGAAGCGCTGAAATGTTTGTGCTGCGTTCCTCAGGCCGAATCCCATGAATCTGAATTCGAAAGGAGCCGTTATGGCGGTCTTCGCAATGTCATCCTTGTGTACTGGACTGGCGCGAACAAGATCCAGCGTGCTAAAGACCTGACAACCATGTAGGTTGTGTGAGAAGTCTGCGAGATGCCTGACAGGGTACCTATCGGGTATGGTGCGGGCGTTCAATAGACGGTAGTCGCCGCAGGGTCGCCAGCCGTTCCTCTCATTTAAAATATATCCCTACAATATAAAAACGAAAAAATATTCTTATTTACAATATTTTTGAAGTTATCTAGTTGGCTTGGCCGCATAGTAAGTGTTCATTTAATTTACACGGGATGTGAATTCTTCATTGCCAGACACTAATACAATTGATTTGTTCCTTATACAATAAGGACAGTGTTTCAACAAGTGACAGTACCCAAAACTGACCTTATGAACATGTAATTCCTCCAGGTTGGCGGCCACAGCATCATCCAAATCTGTCGTAGTCCTCTGTGTAACATCACACAGAGTCTTATAAGAGCAGTCGCACTCTCCGCTCCTCGTCCATCGGAAGGTCAGGGATATCCTCGTCTGCCTGTATGTGGTGTCACTTGTGATCACCTTAACAGGTTGAGTACCTTGTAACGTGCGGTGTTCGATGATTGGATCCCATGTTCGAGACTGAATGCCGTGTTGCCAGTCGTATCTGTTTTATTTTAAAATTTATATAATAAAAAATAAGATAGAATTTTATTTAATTTAAACTGACTACCTGACATTGTGTCATAAATATTTAAAAATATTTTCTGATGTCTTTATAAAAAAAATGTAGACATTAATATTAAATTATAAATCGTGTTTTAAAAATATAAAATTTTATATACAACTGTCTCACATCTTACATATAGTTTTAAAGTACGAGAGAATTACAGTCCGAAAATTTTCAATGAGTTCAACTTAACTATACCTAATCCATATCCATAATAGTCAATGTAGAATAGATATAAATTAAAAAAAGTACTAATATACTTAAATTTGCATGAAAGCAATGAAATAAAGACAAACAAATCACATACCTAGCTTCTCCTTGCATTACAAGCATAGACCTTTCAGGTAAGACTATCGGTACATTCTTGCCAGTATAATGTCTCCACTCCATGACAACTGAAGAACCAAGTGACAGGGATAGTATTGTGGGCCCAAACGGACTGTGTCTGTCTACATGCGATGGGATACCTAGAAATAATAATTTTATATATTATGAATAAAGACAATGCAAAAACAGTCATTTAAAATATTTGCAATGAATATATTTAGTGTACTAAAATAATAAGGTTTTAATCATATTAATGAACATGACAGCGGTGACAACCATCAGTTACAGATATGAGTGAATGTTATTCATTAATAAGATACAATAAAAAGGAAACAGAGTAGAAACCCATACCCATAGTTATACCTCGCAATCATAGACACTATGGCCAAGTATAACATCCAACTACACCTAGACCAAAGTGGCAATAACAATTAAATATTAATGCCTCGAGCCGGATCATATGTGGACATATAAAACTGCTCCAATATGGTATAGTATGACTATGGCTTTTAGCGCAACGTCCAACTACACCTGGACCGGACAATTCGAATTGTATGTGGACCTATAAAACTGTTACATTTCAATTCATCAAATGTTTTATTTGATGCGGCTTGTATGAGCCTAAATAAATTCTATAAACGCAATACTGTTGTAAGAGTATCAACCTAGCTATTAATAAAATATAAGAACTAAATATTTGTGTTGCACATGTCAAAGATTTTTTATCATATTATGATAACACAAAAGTATATTTGTGGCCCCTCACACCCACACTGATCTTTTGTAAAGAATTATAACGCAAATTCGTGGACACCCCTGAGGACGGAGATACAATATCCTATTTAACCAGAAATAAGGTCCACAGGTAAGAAATAATAGTCTACAAATCCCTACACTCATCAGATAAAACACAGCAGTATTATGCTGCTATTTTATGCTGATATACTGTGAGGGTGTGGTCCTACCTTGATCAAGGTGACCCATTTATTCTGCGGCTAGAAACAAAATGCAGTGTAGCTTTATCACTGTTGGTGATTATTTTGAATTACTATTTGGCATTTATGTGGATTGCATCAGTTCAACTCTAGATTCTCATTACAAACATTACCATTTTAGTGGAGGACATCTTTCAATTTCAGAGGACTTTCTGGTCAAGTTTGTGTCTCATATCCCCTCATATCTGTCCAAGTCCAAGAAAATTCTTGTGATCTTGTAATCATCAGATTCAAAGTAGGATAGATCCTATCAGATGTTTTTTTTACTTTTCTCTCACAAAGTTAAGGTAAGTAATTTTTTACCTTATATTGTTTTTACACTGACATTACCAACCCCAATAGTGTTTTAGATTAATCTATAATTTCATTTACCTTGTCCTGGAATATATTTATTGACAGTCAGCTGATCAGGGGGATCCATAACAATTCCATATTCCTTTAATCTTGTCCACAAGTAATCACACTTCTTTGGTATCTTCTGAGGCAATGGAGAATTTAAATCTACATCATTGCTTCCATATCGAAATTCATAACCAAAATGTCTTACTTGGCGGTTCTTCAAGTTAGACTCAGTAATCTCCCAGTCAAAGAGTTCTATCAATTCCTTCTCTTCATCTTCAATAATAAAATCTTCTATTAGACGCAGACCTTCAGGATCTTTATGTGGACATAATATTTCTGTGTTTGGCACTAAAATATTAAATTAATGCATTAATGAATAAGTCTAGCAAGATATATTTTTATTACCAACACCAAGGCGATAGGATAAAATTAAGATTTGAATACAGTGTGCAATTAATATACTCTCTGACTTGAAAACCAAGTACTCTGTATTCCAGAAAATACTAAGCCATGTAATTATTGTATTATTGGTATAAAAGAAATATTTCCACTGCTAATGGGAGCAGTCAGCTTGATGCTTGGTGGTTTAGGACCCTGTGATCAATAAAATGAAACCAGAGCACTGGAAGACCTCAAGATACTGTGAACTTGGTTTGCATAATTCGGACCACAATAATTAAAAGACGACCATAATTCGGGTTAACTATGACATCAGGGAGTCAAACACCTCAGTCCTCGTCATGACCATGAGTAGTTTAAAGTTCTTGAAACGTCAGGAAGGAATAAAGAATCAAAATAAATGTAATAAAATCCATTTTCTTACTTAAAATATAAATTATTCTATACTGACTATAGTCAACTCAGAGTTTTCTTCTTCTCTAGAAGTAGATGGTTGCTTGTTGGCTCATAAAATGTACCACTATTAAAACCAGCTATATTTGACAACTTTGCCTATAATCACATTTTTTTAAAGTTTTTATGGTTAATATTACCTGTCAGAATTGTTTCTATTTATTATTTAATTTTAATGTTCTTATTTTGTTAACATCTTTATACTCCTCCACTCATCTTTATATCTTTTTTTATTTCTGTTATCTATACTTTATTTTCAATTAAATAAGTGAACACTGGGCAACTACATTGGTGGATGTAGTGCTGGTTACTCTTGCACAAGGCACAACTGCATGAATATGTTTATAAGTATTTCTTTCAATACAATATCAATTTTTAATAGGCTTGATATAAGTATAAGTAAAAAATTATTAATTATATTATTTTTGTATATATATATTATATATATATCCCATTACTGGGACATAAGCCTCCTCTTTAGGGAGAGTACATAGTCCATGCATCTCTATTGTAAATTGGCAGATATAACATGTTTGAATTTTTTTTTATTATTATTTCTTAGACATGCAGGTTTTCTCACCATGTTTTTCCTTCACCGCAGAGCAAGTGGTAATTCACGACCTAAAATTACGATTAACAATTTCATTGGTGTCTGTACTGGGGACCAAACTGTTTGCTCTCTAATTAAAAGTGCTTATTTGCTTGATTTTATAAGGTCCAATATAAAATCAACCTGATTATGAGACTTTATTTGTTAATATGTTTATGCTAACCTGATGGTCCCCTAGACTAAATAATTGTCAACAAAATTTTTATCATAGCCCACAGCTATATAGAGCAAAATTTTGCCTATCCAACATATTATTAATACTATCAATAGTTACCATTATCAACATAACACATATACAAATAACTGGCATTATTAAAAATGGTTTTTCCATTATATTCTTGAAAAAATAATAAGGCACTATCTTTATTCTCGAAAACCAAGTAGGAGTGTGATTCTCCCTTTTCTGCTATAAACTTTTTGAGTTGAACTGTAGGCACATTTTTCAAAAGTTGCATTACATGATCCTTCAATAGTCCTGTGGCTTGGCCAACATTGCATAGAACAATATTCTGAAAAATATATAAATAATTACAAGATAATTGTTACCCAGTAAAAGTTCTGAAAAACATCTGAATTAAATAATAATTCAAATATAACAATTTTAAAATTAGTAATAGGAACACAAATATTTATCAAACAGTTAAATATTTTTTTGTTCGTAACGAAAAATTTTATAAAAAATATATAAATATAAAACAGGACAAAAAATGAGTAAGGTAAAAAAAAATATTTAAAATTATTAATTAGTAAGCAATAAAATAAAAGTTACGACTTACAGGGCTGGCCTGATCAGAACAAATTATCCCTTTTGATGATTGTAACTTTGCTGCGAATCTTTTGCATTTCCGATCAACTTTTTTATCCTCGGTCATTTTATCAACGTATATTTTACGACAATTCTTTTTGATAACCTTTTTGCTTTTGATAATAATTTTAGTGATATTTACTATAAATAAATATTTATAAGTTTACAAGTTCATTGTTTTGGAATGTATTAAGGTTTCACACATGTAACCTGTTTTTTTTTTGAGATTATTATTTGTCACTTTAGATGATGATATTAATTTATCCCTAATGGGAAAGGCAAAGGACTTTAGTCCATACAGCCAGGTCTTGTTGGTATGATGTTTGGTCTGAAACCTCTCATACAATGCTAAACTACAATTGATTAGTAATATCAGTGTTGCACTACGAGTTCATTCTATCACAAAATTTTGTGTCCTTTTTACGTCAGTGCGTATTTTTCACAATAACATTCCTATATATAATAAGAAGCGAGGATAGTGGGAAAATAATTTATTTTAAATATCGACATGATTTGTGAAGAGTGAATATAAGTCGGCAGTATAGTTTTATACTTTTGCCTTTCGTACATAAGATAACCTCAACAAAAAGAAGTTCATCAGTCAGACAGCTGTTGTTTCATATTTAAATTTGATAATTTAAGGCCTATTCATAGATTGTAATTACATGCCCTTTTATATTTACCTTCATATAGTATTAAAATTCTTCAGATTCTATAAAATCATGAATACACATAAGGTATAATAATTTTTTATGTAAACATGATTAAATAAAGGCGGCCTGAAAACATATATTCTTTGCAGGAAACGGCAAATTACAAGAAGCGGCATGTAATCTGTATGGCTTCAGATTTTTTCTACCCGAATACGGGTGGAGTAGAAGAGCATATTTACAATTTATCTCAATGTTTGATAAAATGTGGACACAAAGTGGTCGTTATTACTCATTGCTACGGCGATAGGGTCGGAATTAGATATCTAACAGGTGGCCTAAAAGTGTATTATTTACCAGTAAGGGTTTTTTATTCACAATGCGTTTTACCAACTATGATATGCAATATAGCTTTGATCCGGTACATTCTAATACGAGAGTGTGTTGAAATCGTCCACGGGCACTCCGCGTTTAGTGTTTTAGCGCATGAAGTTTCAATCATAGGTAAGCTACTAGGTTTGAAGACAGTATTCACGGATCACAGTCTGTTCGGTTTTGCAGACACATCGGCAGTTCTAACTAATAAATACTTGCAAATGTGTCTCTGTGAGTGTGATCATTGTATTTGTGTTTCACATACAGGAAAAGAAAACACTGTGCTAAGAGCCAAAGTAAGGGCTCACAAAGTATCTGTTATACCAAATGCAGTTGATGCTTACAATTTTATTCCAGACCCAAGTAAACGAGATCCTAGTGTAATAACCATTGTTATAGTGTCAAGGTTAGTTTATAGAAAAGGAGTAGATTTAATGGCTGCAGTGATAGCTGATATGTGTCCTCGCTATCCAAAACTAAGGTTTATAATTGGTGGAGATGGTCCCAAGATGTGGCTTTTGCAAGAAGTGAGGGAAAGAAAGGGTTTTCAACACTGTGTTACACTATTAGGCAGTTTAAAACATTCAGAAGTGAGAGATACATTAGTAAAAGGTGATATATTTCTTAATACATCATTGACAGAGGCCTATTGCATGGCAATAGTCGAAGCAGCTTCATGTGGCTTAAAAGTAGTGTCAACTAAAGTTGGAGGGATTCCTGAAGTCTTACCTGAAAGTATGATTTACTTGACTGAACCAAATGTTACTAGCATTGTTGAAGGTATAGAATCAGCGATGCAAGATATAAAAAAGGGAAATATTCTATGTCCATACGAGTGTAACAGGATGATTAGAAAAATGTACAATTGGATGGATATTACGAGGAGAACTGAGATAGTTTACAATAAAATTTTGCAAAACAAAAACAAATCATTGGGTCTACAATTGAGAAGTTACCTCACCAGTGGTGTATGGCCATTTCTTTTAGTTATAAGCCTTATGTATTTATTATTGCAGTTAGTTGAGAGGATATATAAAAGGAAACATATTGATATTGCGAAAGACTTGAAATTATAGCTTTTACACATTTGTATGCCAAAAATGTAAGTACCACTTTTCTAATAGTAAACCTTTGTTTTATTGAAGCAAATAAAAAAAGCTTAATGCACATTTGGGGTCCTAACCTGCTGGGCAGAGCATATGGATTCCCATTTGAGTGAGTAAGACAGTACAAGGTTGAAAGTATATATTTAGAGACACTGATTATAGTGTTGATTACTAAATTGTTATTAAATTATATTAATTATAATAAAAAATAGGCCTCCATTTTAACACATTTCCTTTACAAAATACTCATGTTTTACAGTTTTAATGAATTTTAGAATCAATTCATGAGAAACATGAATTGATTCTAAATGTTTGTCAGTATTTTTATTAAATGAACACAAGCTTTTGCTTTTACACATACAAATGACACTACTTTTTTGAGGGTGTTTGCTTTACTCTATGTATTATTTGTAAGATAAGTAAATTAATAAGATTCATACCTATAATCTTATGATGCAAGAGTATGATGATCAGATGTGGCCCTATTAAACATATTCATGTGGGTGTTATTTAAACAAAAGTTTAGATTCATAAAATAAAAAAATCTTAAGAAATTATTTGTAACAAAATGATAAATTATCTATTATAGTAACTACTAACTTTATTAACTTTTGTATTTTTCGTAAATAAATGAAAAAAATACAGAAGAGCTCACTTATTTACAACAATTTACTTAACTATATTAAATGAAGATCTCTCTGGAGGGATTGGGACTCAATGATAGGTGACTCTGGTCTCAAATGCAGAAATGGTGCTCCTTGATTGTCTGCATAGTCCACCAGTTTCTCTGACCCTCGACTGTTTAGACTCCCCTGTTGAGGGACTTGTGTCTGGCTGGTACTTTTATATTTATTATAATTCTATTGTATCATATATTGTATATAATATATATACGAATATGTTTATTATATTTGTTTTTATTATATATATATATATATATAGTATTTTTTTTACTGAACAACCAAGTGAATTTCCAAATAATAAGGAAGGAACATAATATAAAATTTCTTTTAATAAAACACAGAGATTAATATGGAATGATTTTTATTTATTAGTTTTATGCTATGTTCAAATACAATATGGCCTATTGTAATGTGTCGGCCTCAGTTACTAATTAAATAATAATTTTGTATTAGCTAGCACATTGCACTATAAATGTTAATGACAGACATTAGATAATCATCAAGCAACATCACCTATTTATAAAATATTAATTTATATTTAAATGTGATTTCAAATTTAGAGACTGATATATTGATATAAAGATATATTCAGCCCTCTAACAATGCTCCTTCCTGATTGCTCCAGCAATTTATAGTCTGTGAACAAGAGATTTTTTTTTAGTATATTCGAAAATTTATATTACACTATAGTCTTATTAACTAATCTTGCAGGCTGGGTTTTAAAACGTATGAGTGCAGCATATTGTGCGCTCACTTGTCCTGGTAGGTCTCTTATGTGGCAATGCATAATAATTTCTAGGCGTATTATTAATCGACAAATTAACATATACAAACTTGAAATGAAATACTAAATTTTATTTATTTAATTTTTTAATGAATTTACCAGGGAGTGGAGTTGTTCGGCGGTCGAGTTTAATTAATCTTCTATCACCATAAACTTTTAAATTTTAACCTCATCTCGATGGCTGGCGCATTTCAACATTGTGCGCTTTACTCGACATTTTGAGCAACGCTCAACTACTCTGTGGAATCAGCTGTCGCCGGCGGTATTTCCGAACCAACACTGTTCTTGAGTTACTTGTACATGGGCGACGGTAATCACTTACCATCCAGGCGAGTTGCTTGATCGATTGCCACCTATTCTATATAAAAAAAGCTCTTGTTTATTAATATTAACACTAACAGGATTATTATTGCTTGCAAATTAATTTCAGTGCTCTTAACGAAATAGAGGCTCTATGTCGTTAAGTACACTGAAATTAAGGCTGAATGCATAAAAATAATAAATACTTTGTTATTTATAGTACCATAAGAGCCAACACCATAAATACCAAAACTCGTGCCCTATTTAATTATTTACATGGACTTATTTACCATAACGCGCAAATTACTTCTCAAAATATGATTTAGAACAGGGCGAGATAGTAAATAAACTATAGCAAAAAAATGCTAAAAAAAATGCTTTTACTTATATATAGGTTAAAATTAGCATAATTATGTCAGGGAAGGGAGGATTACAAACGAGCATACGGTATATCTTTAAATGCATCTACAGTTTGATCAATTATCCATGGCGAGTCTAGGATAAAATTTAATGGTTCTAAACTTCATCTAAAATGAATACCATATAACAATTGTTACCTCTTCATCAAGTGTCTCTGGAATGCTGGAAGTATGACAGTAAAATTGAATATTAAAATTAAACAAGAAACTTTTAATTGAATAAACAACCTTATTTTATGGATGTTATTGCCGTCATCTTCTGACTTTTTATTTCAAGTCGTTTCAAGTTCGTAATACAAAATTAATTATGTTCATTGTAAACATCACAAATTAAATAGTAAAAATTAATCCGTTTAATTTGTTTTATTCAATGTATAGTAAATTTATAAATTAGTATTATTATGAATGGTTTTTGTAAATGTTTACCATACAAAATATAATGTCTAAAATATTAAACCAAATGAATAGATAACTAGCTATCTGGAAGTATGACAAATCCATCTCTGATAAACAGATCAATTAAAGTAGAAATCCAACTTCCACCCAATGTTCTTGCCTTGGGTTATCAAAAGTGATGAACCTGATCTGATCCTCCCAAGATTTTTAAACCATGTTTGCAGGTTTTTATTAGGTGACAACCAACAAAAGATACATTATGTGACATTTCTAAATAGTCAGTGGCAACACTCACTTGTCCCTTTTCCTATTCTGATGTGTTATATATATAGATGTAATGAGTTTGGATGAAGTCACCGGGTGTATGTCATGTCACACTCTGACCAGAAAGCTTACAGTTTGCTCCACCAATATTTGTCACGGCCTAGTAACCACAACGCAAAACCCAGGGTTTTTTTTATTACATTGAGAGTAACAAACACAGTTCACCTAATGGTAAATGACTCCTGCGGTGCATGACATCTACATTTATCCTTGACCAGGAATCATAATGCAGATACATTGTCACCCTTGAGGACTGAGATGGAAGGCCTCGTCACCAGTAATAAAGGTCTCCGGATCCCTGCACTCACCAGACGAAACACAGCAACATTATGGGTGTTATTCTACGCTGGTATTCTATGCGGCGTGGTACTACCCTGGTCGAGATGACCCATTCATTCTGCAGCTAAAAACAAACTACAGTGTAGCTCTAGCTATTTTGTTCAGGTTAAAAGTTCTTTAAGAGTATATATGTAATTTTTTTTAATATTAGGGGTGGCCAAGGAGCATATAGTTGATGGTAAGTGAAGACTGCGGCCCATATAATGTATGTACATCCATTGTTACTAAAGATTCAAGATGCACTTCACGAGAAACCCCTAAGAACTTATGTAGTGCTTCATTATCTGTTATTGGGTACTGGTATTATTAAGATATTGATCAAGGAGAACAAAATTGTAATTAAGTAGTTTTTGTTTATATCCTGATATGTTAATCCCAATAAAATGGTATTGATATGAGTCCTTCATTATTCACAAGAAATGTTAACCTAAGTTAACAACATGGTCTGACAGTTTAGTGTCTTCCTAAACTATGTAAACACCCAATTGCAAGATGTATTAGCAGTTACTCATACTTAGATTGTCTCTCAGAGAATATTCTAAAATACGATATCAATGGCAAGCTGATAACAATGTTACAAAAACAATAAAACCAAACAAAATTGCTTTGCAAATATTTGAGACCTTTTCATTAGCATTATTACTTATAAAGATTAACGGTTGGCAATTTGCATATACAACATTGGTTATTGGATTGTTAAAGGAGTAATAACAGTATTGGATTACCCCCCCACAATATGGATTGACAACTTACTTAGATTTGCTGGAATATATTGGACTTATGGTAGGCCAAGATGATAATAATAGTCATTGTATTTAGTAAATCGTATAATTGAAGACACATGGTGTTATAGCTTATGAGGACTACCCCATAAATGGTTTCTGCATTATTCTTCGAATAAATACCAACAAGGGCGCCGGTAGCGACAATATACCACCTTTAATTGTAAAAAAAAATGTGCCAAAACACTAGCTTTTCCTCTGTCTTTAATATATAATAAATCTTTAAATGTGGGCGTTTTTCCTAAGAAATGGAAAGATGCTTACATAATACCAATCTACAAAAGTGGATCAAGGCAGTGGGCAGAAAATTATAGACCTGTCTCAATTCTGTCCACCTTTGGCAAACTTTTTGAAAGTCTCGTCTATGGAACCATTTATACTCACGTATCTTCATTTATTCCTAGTTAACAACATGGCTTTATGCGTCAAAGATCTACGGAGACAAATCTATGCACCTTAACGGATTTCATCTCCCGCAAAATGCATATTCTCGTTCAAATAGATGTGGTATATACAGATTTTTCCAAATGTTTCGACAGAATTGATCACAGCTTACTAGTTTCAAAGTTAGAAAATTTAGGGATACATGGAGATTTGCTGAGGTGGCTTAACTCTTACTTAAGAAATAGGTCAAAGTGGGTCAAAATCGGTGGTTACTGTTCGGGCAAAGCTTCGATTCCATCGGGGGTTCCTCAAGGCTCTTTATTAGGTCCCCTGCTCTTTAACATTTTTTATATGACATTTCAAATTGCTTTCATCACTCCCGTTTTCTCATGTACGCTGATGACACTAAAATTTTTATCCGATCCGTGATGTCGAGGACTGTCGTAAATTGCAGGATGATCTTGACAGATTTTCAAGCAATTGCACAAAAAATTTACTTAATCTTAATGTCAAATAATTACATTCAGTCGTCAAGTACATCCATTGCAATATAAATACATATTAAATAATTGTGTGGTAAGTCGTGTTATGAAAGTAAGGGATCTAGGTGTTTTGTTGGATTCAAAGCTAATATTTTCAGAACACTACAATTACATCTGTCATAAGGCTCTTAGAATGCTTGGTTTTATCAAGAGACTTTCAAAAGTATTCCGGAGCTCAAGTCCCCTACTACCTCTATATTTCGCTTATTTCCGAAGTACACTTACACGAGTACGCTTCACCCGTTTGGTCCCCATCCTACATTACCCACACTCGTAACATTGAAAACGTCCAAGTAAAATTTCTATAGTTCTTAAATCATTTTACCAAAAAATCCACGCGTAATTATAATATCTCGCTAACGGAATATAAACTTCCGTATTCCGTATCCCAACACGCCGCCTACGAAGTACAAATTTATTTTATGTCTCTCTTACAAAAACGAAATATGCCCAGAGCTCAGTCTTATATAGGTGTATGCAAATCTATAATGATATGTTTGGAAAAATTTACATATTCCATCTTAAACGAAATCGGTTTCTAAACAATGTTTCTGAAGCACTCCTGAATTCGCCTTAATAAGATACATGCGCTAGAACACAGCCATGCATACGCACACACGAACGCACGTACACACACACACTACACTACAGATTAAAATGTATGTTACTCCTGTTGCACATACATTTAAAAAAAAAAATGTATATAGTTCTAACTTCTTCGATGGCTAAATATCCTTGTTAATTGTATTTATGTTTAATGTTTCTTGTATGCTGTGAAGTTTCCTAATAAAGTGAATAAATAAATAAGTATAAATCGCGCTTTTCCATAAATTTGATGTGTTGATGCTGCTACCCATCACCAGCCAGTGAGATTTGGGTTCAACTAGTTTAAGCGAACTTTCTGCCATTATTCGATTGCAAGAGTCAAATTCAATTACCAGCTCCCTTCTCTACAGATTTGAGTGTCCACTTGAGCAAGTCTGAAACTTGAACAACTGATGTCTGTTTAGGCGATTTAAACATTGGCAATATCTTCTGTTTCTTACCGGATGACATCAACTGCTCACAATATATTATAGTTCCACAAGTATTCGCACACACACAGAGGCCAATCAGATGCCTATTTAGATCTGAAATAGGTTAACATGCAGGTGCATCAACACAGCCCATATATAAACCGCTAGTTTCTATCTGCCGCATGACTAATATGCTATGAGGTGATAAAGAATCAAGATACCGAGGTGAAAGTGAAAAATAGATTACTCACATTTTATATGTGCGTGGTGGGTATTTAGGCTTAACCCCAGCCTGTTTCAGCTGCAGTACAATGGACCGGAGACGAGCCACATCTCGACCTCGTCTTGGGCCGAAGTCGCACAATTCAGACACTCGTGCCCATTCGCCGCCTTCCGTAGAATCGCCCTCGGAGCCCCGGGCTAATGCGCGTTCTGCATTTCTATATACCACATTTATTATGTTAAGGCAAAAAAGCCTATGGGTAGCTTACCCAGTTATATATATATATATATATATATATGTTGATGGTTATATCTACAGGAATATTAGCTTATTAACCAATAATGCTACTGATGATGGAAAATTTATCCATATATGATGCTCAAATCTATTTTCTATTCATATACTTAATTGGATTTGTAACAGCTAATGATAACAATGAGGGTTAAATGTTCAGTCTTTGGTTACGGGTTGAAGTTGGTTGGTTAAAGTTTTATATCTAAGGTTAAGGTTAACAATGTATTTATTATTTGAGTCTATACCAAAGTATTACCTACAAGATGGCTTGTCCTTTGTCTTATTCCAATTCATTTTGATTTTTATTTACTAAGACAATATTAGTTTTTATAAGCAACAAATTCATATGTCAGTCCAATAAGACTCATTTATTTTGATCAAAACGAAATATGAAAATATTTTTATGTACTCACAATATAATTTACAAGAGGCGTATAAAACTAATGGGTGGGAATATGACAGAGTATGTCAGAAAAGAACATAAACTGAATAGACCCAAAATTTACTTCCCACATGGATCACAAAGAAGTTTACAGATCACAGATATACAGACGTGAATGATACCAGAAGCCCAGGAGACCCACATTCATCCTCAATATAATAATGCAGTTGTATTGTCACCCTCCATAACAAAGTAGACTCATTATCAGTAATGTGTCTGATTTTTCTGACTCATATAAATCACAGAAGTGCAAGTTAATATTCAGGCTGGCTTTATTACTTTGTTATGCACTCTGAATATAGTATAATAACTTTGTTATACCTCTTTTTGCAATGGACTTTTACAATGACTTTATGATTAACAAAATTTATTCATATGCAAATTCAATCACCACCATAACCATTTATGAATAAAAGTTTTTAGTAAACAACGAAACTACTGTGTAAAATACTTACTTAGCAGACTCCCTGCAGCATTGAAAAGAAAATAGTACAATATTAGAACACAACCAGCATACATTAATTATAATAATAATTATTTACAGCTATGATACATGCAACAGTGATTATCTTTTTTATTCTCTCTGGATTTTATACATAAGTTTATAAGATTCAAGTTTTATTCATACTGATCAACTTTGAATATTACATAATGTATTAATTCTGCTCTATAATTCATAAATTAACAGAAACATTTTGATAAAATTGTCATGTGACATGACAAAAATATTAAGAGATTTATGTGTGCTTTAAACAAACAACATTTTTGTTCAAAAATATATGAAAAATATTATCTTTTATAAACATTTAATAGATATTAAAATACTACTTATGTTCATCCTTCTATACTATAAGTTGCCCTCTAATCTAATAAATAAATAAAGAAGCCATTTTCTTATCTACAACTTTTTAAATAATATGCGATGCCATAGAAAATATATAATTGTTGGTTAAATGCTATATAATAAATACATTATTGGAAATTGACATTAAAATTACAAAAGATGTTTCTTTTTACCATTTGATCAACATTAAGCTAGTTTTCTAAAAACATATGACATTTCAAGCTGAATTTCATACTTTTTATAAAATAATTACTTTACCTGTTAGCTGCTTTAGTTTTAGCAATTTGTTCTCCATGGGTCTTATACCAGTCCTCCAGTTCCTTTTTGGCAATCTTCAACATTTCCTCCTTTTTCCTTTCTTCCTCCTCATCTGGAAGGATATATTTTATCATCTGGATAAATTATGAAAATAAGTTCTTTGACATCCTTGAACACTAAGAAGGGATGTCTGGTTGTCTATTTTTTTATTCAATATCCTTGTATTCAGTTTTTTTGGATTCAATTTGCACATGAGTTCAGTACATGTATTCAAAGTTTACTTTTATCTTACTATATAATTATATTACATATGCACTAGTATATATAATATTACCTTTTTCTGTTAGTCTCTTTTTCTGTTCTTCTCTCCATATTCTTATTTTCTCTGGCTCCTCCCGCTCTTGGCGGAAAATTTGTGCAGGTGTGGGATCAGTATCCATGAGGCCATTTGATTCAAAAATTGATGCACTTGGGATTTCTGTAAAAACATTTTAAATAATATATTTAATAATAAAAATACCACTTCTTTTTGTAACCTCAATTGCTGTCTTAATATTAAGTAAAGAAATTTGTTTATTACAACTAAATCGGAATGCCAATAGACACTTATCACCTTTTATTTCTAATTGTATTATGTAATATACTGATAATCTAGCATTCCTACTTACAAAGTCTGAGTGCAGTGTAAGACCATAAGAATATAACACACTAGACACAAAATATTGGTTTTGGGTGTCCCTTGTGTTTGTTACATTCCTCTAACAGAGGACCTATGCTTGAAATGCCCTCCTCACTAAATACTGACTCACATGTTGTATCCAGACCTTGTGCTCCTGAGTCTATTCCATTAAGGCTGACTGACTGACTTCTAATCACTGCACCAACAGCAATACACAAAAATTTAGAAAAAACATCTGGCTAGCCACTGATAATTCGCAAAATCTTTTTACACATCCTATTACCATGCTTGAGTCATCGAGTTAACAATGGATATGAATTTCTTCATATACCTACAGAGCTACACCGTCTGGCAACACCATTTAACTCTCCTGCCAAACTTCTGACCAACTATATTATTATGCCAGTCAACTGCTCCACTTACAGTTATAATTTATATAATTAACTTATACATAAGAATTTTCATAGCAGAATTATTATATTTTCTGCTTTGATATAAAATATTGATGACTAATCATAATATTTTACAAATAATCCATTTTAAAAACATTAGGAAGCAACTACGACAATGGAAAAGTTATTTTAATAGATAATTAAATTACGTCCCTAATTTCAAAGAATCAATAGGTATTTTGCTCCATTCTTATACGTACGAAATTGTTAAAAGCGTGATTACTCGTGATGCGTAACATTTTAATGAAAGACCTGTGACCACTCATATTTGTAATATGTCGGTAATTGACTGTAGCCAAAATATTAAAGGACTATGAAAATTTGTAAGGTAATCCAGAAAAAACGTTTATTGATTTTTGTAATTACTCACTCACACTAATATGACATATCGAGAACAGGAGTTTACTCATACTTACCAACAAAATCTTCTAAGCCATTAGAATCTGTAGCAGCAATAGGGGGCGGAGCACTAGTTTCCATCTCATCTTCTAGGCCGGCCAACTGGTTTTGTTCACGAGCGAGGAAATCTGCCGCGGGGTCCACCTCGGGCTGAACAAAATTGTCACCGAAGTCGTCCATTTAGACCAATAAATTAAATTGATAAGAAAATACTTTAGAAATATCAAGAGAACAAACGTCGACGTCGGATCAATAAATAGTAAACCATAGACCATCTAAAGAAAATGAAATTAATTACGATGACATATATTCTTGCCGCAATGCAAAGTTCTATTCATTTAACAATAAGCTTTATATTTAGAACTTTTAAAACTACTTTTCAATATATTTTGATAAATTGACAATGCAAAGACAATAAAACAAAAGCCTTAAAGCTTACGTAAATTCTAAGTTTATGTAAAGTTGTAATCTGTTATTCAATAATTTAATTTAATAATAATTTATTCAAATAGTCTATTATATAGTTAATAAAAAAAGAATAATAACAATTTATGGAGAGGTTCTTCATAAAAATATAAGCATTTATCAGTAGAATTACGATAGATTTAAACAATGACTAAAAATATAAAAATAAAATATTTAATAAAACAATATAAATATATCTTAGATCATAAAACAATATAAATATATAACTTGTGTTTTGTGTGATTTTGTAAAACGAAATGTGTAGATAATGTTGCTGTCATTGTCAACACAATTGACATTGACATGATAAAGTTTTCCTTCGTCGTACTTTTAAATACAAATTATTGTTAATGTTTATTTATATTTGAGCGTAAATCCATAACAGTCGTGTTCGATTTATTTGTTACAGTTTGCTACAAGTAGATTAATAACGATAATGCTCTTGTGATTATTATTATCTAATCTCGACTGTAGTGTTGATAAAGTGTTTTGGTCGACCTATTTCGATTTGTGCATTGATAGTTTTCAGTGATATTTATTTTTTGTATGCGTGAATAATGAACTTATCGTTTGCGGGTTGTGGTTTTCTTGGTATATACCATGTTGGTGTTGCAGTGTGCTTTAAAAAATATGCACCACATTTATTGTTAGGGAAGATATCTGGTGCTTCTTTTGGTGCTATATCAGCTTGTGCACTTCTTTGTGATCTTCCGATTGGTAAGTGTGAACAATAATTTTTATTTTTGATTTCTAAAATACATTTTGTATACCAGTAATTTAATTTAATCACATTATGTGAAGTAAAGCATTACATATTTTTTTATTTATTATTGTACAGAGAATAGCTTACTTATTAAAAACTATTTTTATCTAACGTCGTTAAAAGTCTTTCTTTGTAACATATATTTCTATTATAATTCTTTTAATTGAAATCTCTTTAATTTAATAAAAATATCAGTATATAAGTTTAAAATTATAGCAATAATTTATTTATTTGAAAACAATATTAAGTTAATCTAACATATATATATTAACTATATATATATTATTATAATTAATTATTTGACAATATTCATATTTTAAGAATGAATTATTATAAAACAGCTAAATAATATTCCAAAATTCTTATTAGAGTATATTTTTATTTTATCATATAATTTATCACAATTATCTATTATTTATTTTTTTACTCTGAAGGTTCTAAATAACCAGTACTCAATAGTAAAATATAGATTAGTTGTGTGGAATAACAACATTATAGATAGACTAACTTTTAAAGTGCACAGCTTGATAATCTGGCATATCTTCCCTTTTGTGAAAATGTGCTAAATTATTATAAATATTATTGTACTTTTAGTAATGATAAAATTGCAAACTTCTGGGTCAGTAGTCATAGTGGCATAGAGGAGTACCAAGTCCTGGGTGTAATATTTGTGTATTACAAATTGCAGGTTTTAGGGCTGGGTGTACTTTTTTATATACATATATAATAAATACCAATTATATGATACCACAGGAGAAAAATGAACATACAATTCACTTGATGTTGAGTGATGACCTAAACCCATGAACACCTACATCAATCCTCAAAAAAACAAGATACACATGTACTGTCACTCCTGAGGACAAAGAGGGAATGCCTAGTTACCTGTAATTGGGTATTGGGATCCTTAAACGTACCATGCAAAATATATAAATTTTATGCTGATAGTCTTTGAAGGTACGGTCCTTCCACTGTCGAGCTGATACATTCATGCAGTAGCTAGTGTTTTGCTGTAGCATTACTCTATTATTGTAAAGGGTGTGTTGTAACTCGCTGTAAGTATATCTGAGTGAATGCCTCTGTGTTTTGCATGAGTGCTTATATATTGTATATGCTGTAAAAGAACTTATTTTCAAAAAGAAATCATCGTCATCTGTGATAAATGGTTAAAGTTGACCAAGAAAACATCTTCTTATTATTTTTAAGTATTGCATGTATTTATTATGTTACCTTGTTATTCATTTCTAATAAACCATTTGACCCATGACCGTTCATGCCATAAGGCCAAAAGATAAATTGTAAATATGATAAACTCTTAATACCATATTACTCCCAGCATCTTTATGACTGTAATGTGTTGATCACAGCATGTAATTGAAAACTAAGTCATTTTATAATAAAACTATACATTTTTTAATGTATTCTCCCTTATTCCTTAGAATATTACCTGACCATTCAACAAGATTTTCAATACCTCATTGCTAGAAATCACCCAGTATCAACCCGAAAAATGATTTAAAAATGATCTCATTTCAACATCAGCATTAAATGAAACTCTCTGCATAGGATTTGAAAGAGGTTAAAACTGGTGTTACACATAAATGAACTCAGACAAAAAAACGAAACATACATTTCAGTAGAACAATCCATCCCCTTTCAAACTATGTTAAACCTAATGATAAAAACATTTAATGACATGCAAAATATAAAATTAAGAAAAAAGGAAATTAGTTGCCTATCTAATATGGCTCCCTAATAATAATAGTGATAGGTAGTAAGGATGTGGAACTTGCAGTGCCTCTCTACTACTGTAAGTAGGCCGGCTGGGGTGCAGTGCTGGCACTCTAGACCGTCTTGGTCGGTGAGATTTGGGATTGACAAATTTAAATGGATTTTATACCATAAGTCAGTTACAGAGACGTTCTTTGTTAGTTAGTAACATGCACCATGTTACTAGAAATTTTCATGTTTATCTTTGTAATCCCCGTGTAATATCCTCTTATACCTTGACTACAATCAAATCAATACAATAAGAGTAATGATAAAGTCTTTCATGAACAAATGAAATGTACAATAATCATAAACATGTGGTGAATATAAATTGTATATACAAGGGGAGGTCAAATAGTTTGCGGAATGAAGGGGTTGGTGGGTGTTAGTTTTCCCGTCACTCATATATAATAAATCTTCACATTGCTAAGGCCACCTATGTTTTATCTGGTGCTGGCTTTTTTACAGGGTGGTAAATATATTTTTTATTATATAGAGTGTATGTAAAAACAAGCACACAGTTCACCTGATGACAAGTGATTCCTGCAGCCCATGACATCTACATTCATCCTTGACAAGGAATCATAATGTAAACGCATTGTAACCCTTGAGGACTGAGATGGAATGCCTGGTCAACAGTAATAAAGGTCCCAGATCCCTCCACTCACCAGACAAAATGCAGCAGCATTATGCTGTTATTTTACACAGGTATACTGCAATGGCAAGGTCCTACCCTGGTCAAACCGACCCATTCATTCGACATCTAAAAACAACCTGTAGTGTAGTTCTACCACTGTTGAAAATTATTGCCATTAATTCTATAATACAAAATCATATATTTTTGGTTGGTTACTAATATTATTTCCCAGTAGTTTGATAAGAACTGTCTCAAATGTGATAATAATAGTAAATAAAGATTATTTGCAGAGGACATTGCCTCTTAGGTGCAGAACCGATTTCATATCTTAACAATATTCATTTAAAAAGTTTATTAGCACTTCTATATAAGTTTCACTTATGTGTAAAATACTGGGTTAGCGCTACTGAATTTGTCTAATGAGGAAAGAAACCTTACTATGTGATAAGGCTTACCATGTTAGTCCTCAGATGTGACTAATGCACTGACATTAGGCACTTTACTAAGGATGAGTGTGGATTTTACGGGCCACAGGATCATCCATCAATCAACAATCAGGTCAATTGTGCGTTTTTTTATAACCCCCTATTATAAAAAAGACTGCAACTACAATGTAATTTATTTTCTTAGTCTATGATTATTACAATACATAAATTAATTGACACACAGTATATCATATTGAGACATAAACAACAATTATGCACTTGTAACTGGCAATAAACTTTTTTTTTTATTGATTGTGTGATTGCAAGCATATTCAATTATTATGCAAGCTTTTATTACTTAATTTTTTTTATATACCCTTATTGCAAGATGAGAATTATGTTCGTAACATTGTTATGTTAGAAATGCGAGATCTTTCATAATTTTCTTTTACATGTGGCAAGTATATGTCATGACAATATATTATAATCTTTGTGTAAATTTAAGATGCGCGATGTATGAAAAAGGAATATTTGATTTAATGCTGTGCTAATGTGCAAAGTGCAAACTTAATTATTGCATCACCACTTAACACCTATTCAAGCATTGAATTATAGATAAAAAAGACAATATGTATCATTGATTTGGATCTAATCCTTCCTCCAATATTATTACACAAGCATTTTTCGGAACAAGTGAAATCGACGACGTGTGAGTGCCTGTCTATTAGCACAAATAGTTACGGCACTATAATATATCCTGCATTTATGTCATCTGATAACACAAGATTTTGCTTCCATTCCTGTTTACTTTATTGTCTGTATCAATAGATGTATGGTCACTACGACCATACATCTACACTTAACGTCACAACATTTTCGTTTTAGTATTAATTATTATTATACTTATTTGATTAATGAACAATTTTGCCGCTTCATTTGGGATCGGTAAGAGCTCATTTAAATTTCTTACCGCAACAATATTATAGAAAAATCGAAATATACATATATTTTAAATACTTTTGTTTAACTAAACACCAACTCAGAATGTTGCTATGTACAACCGGTGGAAAACTCGGCAGTTTCTCTGTTCAATAATTTATTAATTTTCACATTGATTTTTTTCTGTAGATGTCTCATTTCAAACTCGTCGTATCACAGCACAGCCTGTACAGATTAATAGGATTTATTGATAAATAGTTTTTTTTTTATAATCCTGTTAATCACTCGTAACTAAGGTCACGTTAATATTGGAATGACAGATCAGAACCATTAGGCTATTCGCCCTTCTTTTTTATATAAAAGAATGCTAGAGTTGCTATTAACATCACTAACATTCCGGTTAACCACTCCAATTAAGCTTAAATTCTTGTGCTAGAAGATGGTTCACGATACTAGTATTAGCGGATTCCAACCTAAGATCTAAAGTTTCGCAAACCGAACTCTAAACCATTAAGCTATTGACGTTTCTTTTCAATGTTCGAGTTGTCAAAGGTATATATGACAAAGAAATAGAAGATAATATACTATATGCCGATGTATTTCACTAACAATTAGAAAACCAGCAAATATAACTTTAGTAATGTATTTTACCTGACATATCTGGATCCCTATACTCACCTGCAGCTTTATGTTGCTATTTGTTTCTATTCTGGCTATCTTTGCTGCTGTTCACGCTGGTATTCTGCGAGGGTCCTGGTCGGGCTGTTTCATTGTGCAGCCAGAAACAGCACTTTTAATAACTGTCGTGTGAAAACTGACCTTTATTGGCTCCCTTGGAAATGGCTTAAAGGTCTTAAATTTGTAGTAGACACTGACGAATGTAATTCCACAGGTGAAATAACAAGTGATGTGTTGAGGATAGTCGGTGAAGCGAGGGCCGGGTCCCTTGGACCCTTCAGTCCCTCGTTCAACATCCAGAATGTGCTCCTGGCGAGCATGCAGAGGCACCTGCCTCCCGACGTTCACAAGATCGTCAGCGGCAGGCTGCACATCTCGCTCACCCGAGTCTACGATGGCAAGAATGTCATCGTTTCAGAGTATCCCACCAGGGAAGATCTTCTGCAGGTAAGGTGAATTCGATTATCCTGATGTGCTGCATGATGTTATTTTTTGTGTGGTCACATTACCTGACTGCTGCGTGGCAGTGGTGACTAAAATAAAGCAGATCGTATGGAAAAAGTAAAGAACAATTTTTGTATACAAATTTACTTCTGAAGATCTAAACCTTTCTTCTATTTATTCATTCTTCAGAAAAGAGAAGGGGATGTCGAATAAATGTGACTGCTTTTACACGAATGCTTTAGTCACTATAATGTATCCTATGCAGTTGACATTATCTCTTAATACCTAGCAGATATCGCCACTGTCTAAATCGACTAGGAGGACATAACAGATAGATAGACATAACAATACATTTTGACAGTGGTAGAGCTACACTGCAGTTTGTTTCTGGCTGCAGAATGACTCAGTTCGACCGGGGTAGGATCACGCCCTCACAGAATACCAGCGTAAAATAGCAACATAATGTTGCTGTGTTTCGTCTGGTGAGTGCTGGTATCCGGAGCTGGTACCTTTATTACTGGTGACGAGGCATTCCATCTCAGTCCTTAAGGGTGACAACGCATCTGCATTATGATTCCTTATCAAGGATGAATGTAGATGTCATAGGCGGCAGGAATCTTGGACGGACACTATCGTATTGCTACGTTTCAGCTGCAACGTAGCCTTACAACGAAGGACACGTTGTCACGTCATGTTATTCCCATAGGCGTTATTAGCATCATGCTTCGTGCCGGTATTCTCCGGGATGCTTCCTCCTCGTTTCCACGGTATCCGCTACATGGACGGAGGGTTCAGCGACAACCTGCCGGTCCTCGACGAGAACACCGTCACCGTGAGCCCCTTCTGCGGCGAGAGTGACATCTGCCCGAGGGATCTCAGTTCACAACTGTTCCACGTGAGTAAATATCGTAGTGTACTTATTACGTTTTCTAATATATACATACAACTTTTATTAGTTTTTATGTATGTATGCTTACCATCGGTAGAGTTGATCGTTTTACCTATTCGATATAAAAAAAGATTTTTTTATTGAGTGAAAAACCGCCTTTCCGCGTGTATTTGAAACACAAATTTTCATTCAGACATTTGAAATATATTCTTTTACCTTACTTCCATATAACATGTGAATACAATAATATTTTTGTTAAGCTCTCGGGGTAACAGTGGTGGCCATGAGCCCGGAAAATGAAAAAAAGAAAATTAAGGGGATTACACTGACGTGCCTAGTTTTTACTTCGCCTCGGTCATATGTATATACATATATATATATATATATGACCCGGCATAAATGATTGTTTATTGTTATTATCAGCGTTGATTTCACACGTGCTCGGCGGTCAACATGTCTTAAAGATAAAGGAAAACTATCAAGATAAGTGAAGTCCACCAATCCGTATCGGAGCCGCATGTCCGACTGTGCTCCCGTACATTCTTTAATGAGGTCTACCCCGGCAGTGGGATCTATATACGAGGTGTGGCAGAAAATTAATGAGACTGGCAACACTGCAAATGATCTGAAAATGCTGCGCCTTTGTCCTTGATTGAGCTCGTGTGTCAGTACCTTCCAATAGCTCTGTGCAAGTTTCAGCTCTTTCCGTTAACTACGTGATTTTTGTGACTGCTATTAGTCAAGTTGGTTTTTGGTTGTGCGTCACGCAAAATGGAACAGCGGAATTTGGAACAACGTTGTGCAATTAAATTTTGTGCTAAGCTCGGTGAATCGGCAAGTGTAACGTACGAAAAGTTAAAATCTGCCTATGGGAAACATTCTTTATCCCGAGCTCAAATTTTTCGCTGGCACAAATCATTTTTGGAAGGCAGAGAACAGGTTGAAGATGAACATCGTTCAGGGAGGCCTTCAACTTCAAAAACTGATGAGAACATTGAACGTGTGAACACTCTAGTGAGATCAGACCGTCGTTTAACATTGAGAATGTTGAGCGAACAATTAAATTTAAACAGATTTACCGTTCATCAAATTTTAACTGAACATTTGCACATGCGAAAGGTCTGTGGCAAAATGGTGCCGAAAAACCCAAGTGATACTGCCCTTTCCATAGCAGAATTTTTGACCTTAAAAGGCATTCCTGTGGTTCCCCAGCCCCCCTATTCACCTGACCTCAGTCCCTGTGACTTTTTCCTCTTTCCTAAACTGAAGAATGTCCCCAAAGGGCGTCATTTCGGGACTTTAGAATACATCCAAAAGAGTGTAATGGACCTACTGAAGACAGTTGAAGATTTCCAGCGCTGCTACGAACAATGGGAACAACGTCTCCATCGGTGTGTAGCTGCCCAAGGGAACTACTTTGAAGGGGATAACATTGATGTTCGAGAAAAAAGAAAACTTTGGTGAATACAAAACCAGTCTCATTACTTTTCTGCCACACCTCGTATATATATCGGCTGTTATAATGACTTTTTTTTAGGTTACTACAAATTTATGTATTTCGGTTCTTATTTAACTTTGAGTGTTCCACTTTTTGGTGATATCGGTAGTTATAAAAAAAAGTTATGAACAGGTGAACTTGGCGAACACGAGTATCGAACTCTCGAAACAGAACATCAACCGTTTCGCGCGCATCCTCTTCCCACCGAAACCCGAGGTCCTCAGCAATATGTGCAAGCAGGGCTTCGACGACGCCCTGCGCTTCCTGCAAAGAAACAACCTGATATCCTGCACCAGATGCCTGGCGGTGCAGACCACGTTTCAGCTGCAGGACGTCTTGGACGATTCAACGTATGAATACGACCCTGAGTGTGAGGAGTGCAAGACGCACAGACAGGTCTGTGTTAACGTATTTTTGAATATAAAAGAAATTGTGATTTTTTTTATTTCATCAGCTTTTTCGGCAAAGGATAAAAACGTACTGCCATGTAATTTTCAAAAGTAAAGTTAGTGTTTTTATAAAACTAAAGACGATAAAACAATCACACAATTCCATTGATGGTTGAAATCATAAATATTTATTTATTTCAACATAGGTTACATTATAACATAATATTACACTAAATCTTAATATAAATAGATCTTGAGCATAAAAGAACTGATATTGTATAGACTAAACAAAAAAAACAAATATCCATCCTCAGTAAAGATTCAAGATGCACTAGCGTCCGTCACCTTGAGGACTGGGATGGTTCATTATCTGGCTCCCTATTCTAGCCATACGAAACGAATTTCTCTCTGAGATTCTGTAAGGGCATAGACAAGATGTGGTGTGACTACAACTGTTTGTATATCCTCCGATGACAGAAAATGAGCAAGTGATATTATAGTTCTGTAAGCATATCCGACTATCCTTCCACACCCTATTTATGGTGGAGACTTAGGTCCAGCCGTGGATAGATAGATTTTTGTAAATAATATATATAAAAAAAAGAGCTACTCCAGTTTCTTGCCATTTCTTTCTCGCTAGCAGCTGCCTTCCGAAGCGGTGTAAAGTATAAACCTTCTTGAAAAAAAACTTTTGATTTGACTTAATTTGACATTTTTTTAATAGGACGCACTAGTCGACGACCTGCCGGACACGGTGATGACGATCTTCCAGAACGCGATCGATTCAGCGAACAGTGGTCTAGTCAGCTGGCTCATGAGGCAACGGGGGATGAGGTGCGTCTCCGTGATGACGCTGCCTTACAGGGTTCCTGTCGACATCATGTATGCTACGTTCACCAAGTGAGCTGCTTTTACTCTTATATTATAAATTCCATACCATTCTCGTATATGCGGCATCTTTTTAGTCGTATGGGTTACTGGTAGACCTTCTAACCTTATTTTGGTAATATATTTACGCTACGCAGCACGCTACGAGCACAGAGTTCACCTGATGGTAAATGATTCCTGCGGCCCATGACATCTGAATTCATCCTTGACAAGGAATCATAATGCAGATGCGTTGTCACCCTTGAGGACTGCGATAGAATGCCTCGTCCCCAGTAATAAAGGTCTCCGGATCCCTGCACTCACTAGACGAAACAGCAATAACATACTCGTATTAATACGCTGGTATTCTATGAGGGCGTGGTCCTAGCCCGATCGAGCAGACCCGTTCATTCTGCAGCTTGAAACAAACTGCAGTATAGCTCTACCACTGCATTATAAGAATCAGCTCGATAAGAGAAGGACCACTCAAGCGCCCTCACAGAATACCATTGCATATGAGTAGAGATCCGGGGACCCAATTATCTTCATTCATTTTCAGCCCTCACGGGTGGAAAAGCACGTGGTTTCTAAAACTTTGTTAAAAATAGATGTTAATGTCACCGTGTGTGTTTTTATCACCTATTATATTATAAAAAAATGTTAAAAGATTAACCTAACACTTCAATTATACATCCATAAGTATAGTTTGCTGCAGGGTTACGCTATTTAATGGGTGACTTAGTTCTTCTAAATATATTCTCTTAAATTCTTTATTTGACCCCCATATCTTCTCTGCATGCATCACTTTTACGCACGTATTAAACCAGCACTTAAACAGCTAGTCTTCCTTTACTGGGTTGGTAGCGGCTGACGGCTACTGCGTCGAGGCCCCTGTGCTCAATTTGGATATTTGTGCATCACAAACTATTGGTTTTCGTGTATGAGTGTGATATACGTATGTCCCGTATCTTTGACTCAGCATCTAGAACCTTCCGATCACATTTCCCATTCATTTCATCGGGCTAGGGGAGGCAACGACGAGTGAGTGCCTCTGTGTTTACACGAATCCTTACGGCACTATAATAGATCCTGCGCAGATAATGTCATCTGATAACAAACAATTGACCAGAAGAATCTTCACCTGGCCAGCTGCCACGCCTATTATATATTTATTAGTAACAATAATATTGTACTAAGCAACACTAGATCTTAATAAAGCGCTTTATCTCTTTCTAATTTGAACAGATAATCCCATCCCATTTTAGCTCGACAAATAAACATTGACAGAACTCGTATCTTCCGTTGTTGTGTAACTTAGGTATTCGATTTATCACTCCTCACCCAATGTACGATTCAAACAATGTTAACTTATTAAATTAATACACATTAGACAATTTTAATACACAACACAACGATCATTTCGGATATTCTATTGGAAAACGTTTTACAACAATCGCCCAAGTCTTGAATAACCATTTGTTTTTAATTCCTATCGACACTAACCCCTTAGTCTTTCATCTTCTTCTACTGTTTACAAGAAACTGACTTTGACTTGACTTCCTAAGAAAGTGGAGAGGCGTTGTGGACTATATCTACACTCTTAAAATATGCTAGACATCATATTAAAGGTTAATATTATAGGTTCATATATTTTTGTTCTTGCGTGTGGTAATTACTAGATTTCAGACGTGGTAACTCTGACGTAAAACCTTATTTTAACATTCAGTACGGTAGTTTTCTTCGATTAAACTAATTCATCATCAGTTCATTTTCTGATTTCCATATTTTATGTCCCATTTTTATTGTTAGTAATCAATTCAAATTGTTTTGACACTGTCTTTTAAAAATTATATAGTTTTTAAATATGGACTTCCGCCTTTAGAATAGTTGATTAAATACATATTATAATCATGTCGATAGTTTCATTCATTTTCAAACATTTTTATCTGTGGTTAAGTTTTTGTCGGCTTATTAGATGAACGTTATCTGCATAAAACTTTATATTCTACTGAATTTCGCAAATGAAATTGATGGTCCTATGAGCCGGAAGAGATCGGTGTTATCTATATATATGTGATTGAAATAGATAATTTAGTTTTATATCAGAAATACTTAAGTTTGCGAAAACGGACTTTATATGAATTACTGAACACCCGGGTAATCTATGGGACAGGCCTTTGTCAGCTTTACTGCTAACAAAGCTGTGACTATAATGTAAATAATGATCTAAATATGTACGTAATAATACACATTTAAATTATTATTTACGTAATATATTACGCAGATTACGATTACAGGAAAAATCGAGGATGTTTTTAATAAATCATCGGTTAAAACAATGTCTCCGGTGCGTTGCATATTATTTAGCAAAATATCGTACATTGTTTTTAACGAATTAATATTTCAACAGAGTTATGTGACCTCGTCGCTTATCGTTTTTGTAACTTTTATAACATTTTCGAACATAGATAAAGCTGTGACGTCAATTGTCTATCGGAATCGTTCTCTTTATTTCGTTTATTTTTTTTTCGTCAATCTGCCACTGCCGTACAGTGTAACTGTGTCATGGGTCAACAGTTGTGAAATTTTGAATCAGTTTATAGTATACTTCATGAAGATAATATTCTATATATAAAAGTGAAAATCCATAACGGTGTCCGACATTAGATCCGATGGTAAATACGGAAATAGTACTGGTACATCTGCTACACTGCGTACATAAAATTAATGAAATTATTGGTTTCGTAATATTGTCTATTTAACAGTCGTTAGTTAGAGAGGAATTTTCCAATATTTATATATATATATATATATGTATATATATATATATATATATATATATAAATTTATATATAATATTGATTTGTTGTCTCTACGATGCTAACAGGCGTTATCTTAACTTGACACACATTGTGATGGTATATGACATGAGTTAATTATATTTTCTTAATCAAATTATACAATGTATGTTACATTGTATAATTTGAAAAATATACAATGTTTGTTATAAAGTTGTTTTTAACTTTAGTAATATTTTAAGCGTGAGATTATTTAAAATGACATTGTTTTAAGTGTTGACTTGATACTGCCAGAGGCCCTAAGCAGCTTTTTAAGTTTGCCTGTGATAACAGACAGTAAATATCTTGTGTTTCCCATAGATATATACAGTGGTATGCCACACATATTGTCTCAATAACAAACGTTGTATAATTTGAAAATTATACAATGTTTGTTATAAAGTTGTTTTTAACTTTAGTAATATTTTAAGCGTCAGATTTTTTTAAATGACAGATTGTTATAACTGTTGACATGATACTGCCAGATACCGTCAGCAGCTTTTTAAGTTTGACCGTGTATAAAAGACAGTAATTAACTTGTGTTTTCCATAGATATATACAGTGGTATGCCACATGTTACTTAATTTCTAGGTGTAACACGAATGGTTCGACCTGACCAGATTAGAACCAAGCCATCTCTGATTACCAGCTTGAAATAGCAGCATAACGTTGCCGTATTTCGTATGGTGAGAGATCCGGGGACCCGATTACAGGTGACGAGGAATTCCGTCCTAGTTCTCAGGGATAAACGTATGTGCATTCTAGATTCTTTATTGATGATGGAATCAGATGTCCAGAACCGCAATCATTAATCTCTTAATATTATAAAAAGAATATCATTACAGTGAGTGTGAGTGATCTTAGGTCATCAATCGTTTTAGCTATCAACAGAGAATCAACTAATATTAACAAAGGTCTTATAAACTCGTGATCAGTGAAACGAGATGCCGTATAAACATAGACTATGGTAATTTTTCTTTCCGTAGTCTATGGTGTTGGATTAGATTAGTTTTGTATTCCATGATAATAACTGTGTTCACATATATGAAATTGTAATCGCTTTTTTAGTTATATCGGTGATAAAGTAGACACGCACGCACTGCAGTATGCGGTGGTCGGCAGTGTGCGCGTGCTTAGGAGGAGGTGTGTCCGACACAACAACGTTATGACTAGGTCAGTGATTGTCTGTATTTTATTGGGTCAAACGGTGATGGTACGTTGTGTACGTTTCTCGTATCTCCTTTTTTTTTTGGCTTAAATAATAATAATAATAATGTACGACCGTATCGTCCACTGGTCTCTGTCGATGTCTCCATAAGCCTAGCCGTCTGGAATGCCGATAGACTTGAGTCTGGTTCACCTTTGTGTTTTTTTTTATTTTATCATTATTACATTGAGAGTAACAAACGAACGCACTCAGTTCACCTGATGGTAAGTGATTCTTGCTGCCCACGAAACCTACATTCATCCGAGACAAGGAATCATAATGCAGATGCGTTGTCACTCTTGAGAACTGAGATGGAATGCCTCATCACCAGTAATGAAGGACTCCGGATCCCTACACTCATGAAACGAAACACAGCAGTATTATGCTGCTATTTCACGCATATATATATATATATATATATATATATATATATATATACATATATATATATAGATAAATATATAGATAAATATATAGATATATATATATATATATATATATGGGATATATATATATATATGGGATATATACATATATATATAAATAATTTAAGCCATATATATATATGACTGAAATTATTTATTTATAGTATAATATTTTATTTCATTATTTTATAATATAACCAGCCGAGGATATAAAATTAATACCTTTAGTCGTAAAAAATTATCACTATAGGTGTGTCCGTAAATGGGTTAATCACAACCAGCCAATGATTCGGGATAGTATGAGGCGATTGGGATTACGTAACGTTCCGGCTCAAATACTAAAGGCGGTGCCCCTCGATACAGTTCGTGTCGTCCGGCAGATTCGCTCGCCTCTCTCTTGATCCTCGACCGTGTTGACTCCTCTGTCAAGGGACTCTTGTCTAGTTGGTCTTCATTTTATTGTATATATTTCTTGTACTATATTATTTATATATTTTCATACTATTGTATTTAATATAATATATTGAACAACCAGGCGGATATAAAAATGATTTTATTTGTAACTTTACATAAGGTTACAAATTGGGTGAAATTTTAAAGCTTCTGTAAATTGTGTTGAAAGCTTCAGCGTCTTCCCAATTACAACAATAACCTATGTTTTAGTTACTAAATAAACTTGTATGCAGATTTATCATACCCATTAAGAAAGATATATATTACATCAATATATGCAATGATTGATAATCGACCATCCGAAAAATCCATCAACATTTTTTTACATCTCTTACTCTTAGCGCGTCATGTATAAACACATTTAATCACTGAGCACTCTGTTTAGATTATTTTAGGTTAGGATTTTGACAGTTTGTGTGCTGTAGGTATTGCCAGTGTTGTATGTCTTTTTTAACCGTTGGTAGAGGTTTCCGTTAGTGTTGTTTTTAATGGGTACTTATAATTTTTGGTCATGAGTGAACTTGCATTGTCCTTGTCTCTGTGCTGTCTTTTTTGTTTTTTATTTTTTATACTTTAAATAGTATGCGTTATTTTATTATGTTTAATATATATACATATACGTGTGTATGAGCTGTGACCTTCTGGTCAGCCATACCTGTTTATTCTTAAACCTAGGTTCCATCAAATCAAACACAAAATGAATCGGATAAACCGGATATGTGTTTTATCAAAAGTATCATATGGAAGAATTGGACATCCTTGCCCAGGTATATACTTACTTAAAAGCATGTCCCATTGTATGTTATATTAATATAGATTTTTAAATTGAATATACTATTTGAATATTTAATTTTCATACATATGTACGTACTGGTCAAGTTAATAAAGCGTATTGAAAATATATAAGTTACGTAAGGATTCTAGAAACTTCGATGTGCCCCACCGACGCATTCCGTTCGACCTTCGACGGTACACTATCGTTATCGAAACGTATAACAGTTAAATCCCCGCACGCTATCATATCCTTTTCCAAATTATTTCCTGTTTCACACACTACGTTTCAACTCTGTATTAATTTTTCGAAGTTGAAAAACACCACACAATAAAATAATGACGCTCGTATTTCTTAGTTTCTTTAAATGATGAAAATGGATGTTTTTTTCAAACCAGGGCCATAGTAAATGATCATTAGGTTAAAGATTTGACGTTTTTTTTTTTTAGATAGGTGGTCACAAAAGACATTGACTAAGTTCACCTGTTTATAAATTTCTTCAGCGGCCCGTTACCCACGTTCTTTCTTTAAGGAACCATAGTAGACAAGTAGCCCTTAGGACTAAAATGGAAGGCCTCGTTACCTGCAATTTAATTGTCTGGTTTCTTTTACTCACTACCCTGATCGCAGTCTGCAGCGATAGTTTAATTTACACACATGTTCGCGACTCTTTTTATAATTTTTTATTGTCATAAAACAATAAAAGGAAATTTAGGAATAGTTTCCCACATCTTGTAATATATCATAATTTACATCTACACGTCTGTGTAGATAAAAAATATAATTGAGTTAAATAACATCAAGTAACGTTAAATAACCAGCACAAGGGCTCCCAAGAGGGAGCCTCTGGAACGTCACCCTGTTTCGCGAGAGCGTCTGTCTCGAGGGTGCCCGAGAGGGTTGAACCTCGGCTCGGTCAGTTGCTTCTAAGGATTATCTACATTAATATCACTATTATTTTTATTGGCTATCTGTACCACCACGTCGGAATGCGTGAGCACTGGAAAAGAAGTGACGCAATAAAGTCCAGCGACGCGTCTATCTGTATTGATTGGAGAGAACCGGCCTGGGACATGGCATTTTAGTTAACAGAAAGACGGCATTTCTACGCTCCTACACGCCTCCCTGTGTAGACGGGTTTCCTGAGGATTATGCTGCCATTCGTCTTTCTTTTCATCTTTTGACGTGGTAGTCACACCGCATTTATTAATTAACTGTAGAACGAATATCTATGCTCGAGCAGGGTTAGACCGTATTCTAACAGAATACCAGACAAGAGTTGTAAAACACTGCAGAGAACCGGCGTCATGATTAATGGAAACGAGGCGTTCCATCTCAGTTCTCAGGTGACTACGGTCGTCACTTACCAACAGGTACACTTTTAATCTTATAAAAACCAAGTCGAAACTAAATTTTACACCATGTCCCGAAGACATAAACTCCAGCTATATAAGTCCTGCGTAAAACCAATCGCGAACAAACTAAATCTTTTACAGACGGTACAAAACCGTTTCACCAGAATAGCTACCGGAGCAGAACCGTATCAGCGTGATATCGATCTGCACAGTGACTTCCATCTCGTGACCATTCCGGAATATTTCCAGTCTATCTCGCAGATAGCCTAAATCGCGCTTCTTCGATCGCTGTCAGATATATCTCGTATGTAGTCTCTGTGTTGTCAACAATTGAGGTAAATAATCATTGGTTATCTGGTATGAGGACCACAATTGCCACAAACGGTCACCGTTACTCATTGAAACCACACTTATCTTGGCGATGAATGTGACAGATAACGAAATTCTGACCTTGCTTCGATATTCTGATATGTTTTTATCTTTGTATAAATTAATTAGATTAAATAAATATTTTTGTCTTGGAAAGAAAGAAAGTTAATACATTTCTTGACCGAAAATGGAAATGGGCAACAATACTAAATTTAATAGGTTATCAACTAACTTCTATGCGTTCTTTTTTATTTTTAATAGTTTATTTTCTATTTCCTTGTTGTTTACAACTACAACCGTACAACAATATTTTCAATTCCTCTATCTTCAAGTTACTATTTAGAAAAAATCATGCAACCACGATAGCGCATAGCGTTTGAAAGAATATCGAAATAATTGGATCTCCACATAAATGAAAAAACAAATCATAAATTCAATCAAAACATCCCTTTTCAAACAATTTTAAACGATATACAAAAAAACATTAAATGACGTGCGGAATATCAGGCAGTGTCCTGACTGACTGATGAAAAACAGCAGCTTTATGCTGTTCCTCCGCTGATATGCTGTTTGGGTTGTGCAATGTGCACTCATGCATGCTGTAACTAATAACAAGATGCAACGTGACTCGACTACTGTCAAATCCTTTCACTACAATACCGACTTATAGTTATTTTTATTATGTTCACTACATTTTTATCAATAGATCATATTATCGTGTAGTTAAAAAATGGACACAACTCGTATTATCCCCACAGATTCGTCACCAGTACCCCAAAGATGAGCAAATCGCTCTGGCGGCTGAGCTGGAGTTTGTTGCGACAGCTCCACGCCTTCGTCTACTCGGCACATGATCGCTCTGATGCCGCTGCCAGGATCTACTACAAGCTGGCCCTCGAGGGCAAGAAGGACCCTGACGACTATAGACTGGACAGGAGGTAAGTGTTTTTTAAATAATTATCGAGTATAGTTTTTCCTCGACCATCTTCTCAACCTGGAGGTCGCGCTGGATTCCTTGGCGGTCGCGTTTCGCAATCTGTTCAATAAACTGGATCTGTATACAAAAGAACTAATCTTCTTAACAAAGGAATACATTTTAATACTGTTTTATAAAATTAAATGTTACCACAAACAAACTAATAGCTTGGTTTATGTGTCTATTAATTAAATTGTTTTTGACTCTTTCGTGGTTCTAAATAAATGTTCTAGTGTCTTTTACCTTGGATAACCTGGACACGTAAAGCCGAAGAGTTGAAGAGAAATGTTGAGACTCACAACTCGGCCAGTTCTTCGACATTACGTACGTTGGAGATGCTCCAAAGATGGGATCATGTGACAGTGTTAGAACATAGTAAAACTAAGGGTGACAAACGAGCACACAGTTCAACTAATGCCAAGTGATGATTACAACACATTAACACCTGAATACATCCACTGTAAAGGTGACCATTCAAGTGAACAATAAATAAATGTACATATACTAACGTTTATCATATTGTGGGTACTATGGGTACACCAGATTTTAATCGCAGATAGACATGACCTAAAGGTACTCGAGAATTTTCTGTGGTGTTTGTTGTCTTTGATATTTTGTAGATATTTCTTTGGATGTATAAGTATTAATTTACAAAGTGCGTTCTTAGAACTCACGCCTGCATTAGGAATTGAGATGCGCCTCGAACTTTCGTAACAGTTCTATATAGACCTTCAATATTAAATTTACCAGGCATTCCTATGTAATTTGTATTATTGACACCGGTTTATGGTTTGTGTGTAGAAAAACGAAAGGCCTTTTACATTTTATTTCATTATTTACTCTCATTTGTTATAATCGTTGAAAACTTTCCTGCTGGTGTTTCAATATCATCTTTTATTCTGTCTTCTTATATTTCTGTTTCCAATTCTCGGAAGACAAGATACCATACCAAAACTTTTTCACTAATTTTCACCGGACCTTGTAAGCTGCAGCCAATTTCCACTTCAGCCGTTTAGTTTTGACGGTTGCATCTGTATTTTTCCTCCGATCCTTCTCCTTTATAATAATAATAATATTTATAAGAAATGTGGTACAAAGATATAAAAGTGTCTCGGAATGATTTTCGTTTTTGAATTGACCAATACGCGCCAACCGCAGGTAGCAGGGGGAGGGGAGTAGACTCAAACGCTTGGCCGGCTTGTTAAGTTTAGTAGCCATGAATCGTTTCACGGGATTACAGCGCGCGTTTTGCGTGAGAGCGTTTTATTAAAACAATAATTCCGACACTGTTGTTCGTCGTCTCTACAGGACACATTTTAATTTAAAAAGCTTAAGACATGTGCCAAGTGCCAATTTAATTATGCATTGGGTTTGCAAGTTTGAAGAAACTGGGAATATAATGCCGGACAAATCGTCTGGGCGCAAAAGGACATCAAGAACGAGCATGAACGTCGATCGCCCGCCCCGACGCCGCCTCCTAAGGCGAAAAATCGGGAAATAAAGATCCCTCTCCCCAGCCATCCACGTCGGCCCTGCCCCAGGGCCCCCTCATAGCTGCCCCACAGCAAGCCCCCGCCGCTCCACAGCGCGCCCTAGCTGGCTCAAAGCAACCTTCGGCTGTCTCACAGCTGCCATCGAAACGCCCGCCGCCTGTCTTCATTCAGGCACAAGACAAGTGGCCGATTGTCGCATCGGCCCTATCCAATCGCTACAAATATCAAGCGATCCCCACCGCTGTAGGTATTAAACTGCAGCTAAAAACCACGGACGACCATAGAGCAGTAACCCGCTTCTTGCAAGACAAAGGTGTTTTCTTTCACACCTACACCTTGGCGGAAGAGCGCCAACTCAGAATAGTTATTAAAAACCTCCCGCGGGAAATCCCCGCTGATCTGATCACAGAGGACCTTCAGGCCCAGAATCTCTCCGTCCTATCTGTGCATAGGATGCACAGTGGCTATAATAAAATGCCATTCAACATGGTAATTGTGGCCCTCGAAAGATCCGAGGCCGGGAAGCAGGTATTTAACCTGAAAACCTGCTGCCACCTATTTGGGCTGACTATAGAGTGCCAGAGCGACTATAAAAACGGCCCACCAGGCCAGTGCCACAAATGCCAATTATATGGCCACTCAGCTCGCAATTGCTTCGGCAAACCCAGATGCGTCAAGTGCCTGGGTGACCATGGCACCATCGACTGTCCGAGACCCAAGGACAAGGCCCTTCTGGCCACTTCCGGGCCCCCCGCATGTGTCCTGTGCAAAACAGAGGGACACACAGACAATTACCTTGGCTGCCCAAAAGCCCCCAAGCCGGCACTAAAAATCGCGGCTAAGGTCGCTACCCCGACCGCTGCCCCCGCGCCAATTCTCGCTCCTGTCCGACCTCTACGCCCGCATGGCATACGCCGATCGGCGTAGCGGCCGTTGCTCAACCGGTTGAAGGCCTCCTCCATCAGCCGGACGGCCGGTTAGCGAAAGCGACCTCGACTTGTGTGTCGCTTCGCCGCCGTCTTCAACGGCGCCGACGTCTCAGCCCTAGCAAAAGCCCGAAATCAGGATTGCCGCCACAATGCGCTACCAACATGTAGAGTCAGCCATCGTCAACTTTCAAGCATAGAGGGCCTTTACAACGGCAGAGTAAAACCGAGTCCTCTTAACGTCGCATTTTTTAACGCGAACGGTATTAACAATCAACGCGACGAAATCTTTAATTTCGTTCGCGGTCACCAAGTCGACGTGCTCCTAGTGCAGGAGACATTCCTCAAACCGCACACTCGCAATCGCAACATTGCGAATTATAACATCATAACTTCCGATCATCGCCACGTTCTTCTTCGGTTAGAGCCCTCCGCCCCAACCTCACCCTCCACCAAAACCATAGTAGACTGGCACCGACTCAGGAACGACCTGAAGGAAGCCACATCAGCACACCTATTCCTAGGAACATATCTTCAGTCCACGACAAGAACCTCGCAGTTCATGCCTTCACTAGCCAGACAGTCATCGAGGATTGCTCGAGGCAGATTCCCTCGGTGGAATACCACCGATGGACTTTGCCAAGCGACATAAAGGACCTAATGTGGCGCAGGAATGCGGCGACTCGTGCCCACTACTTATATCCCACTGAAAGTAACCGGCTGGTGCTACGTACCCTTCAGCGTGAAGTCCGGTCACGCATAGCCCAGTACAGGAACGATCGGTGGGATAATCCTCCTCCAATATCGAACCTTCCCATCTCGCCTTCTGGCGACTTCCCAAATCCCTAAAAGGGGGCACCGCCCAAACAATGCCTCCCTTAGCGCGTCCTAATGAACCACCCGCCTTCTTAGACGAAGAGAAAGCTGAATGTCTGGCTGACAATCTGGAGCTCCAATGCTCACCGAGCACCCTACCGATCGTCGCCGCTCACCTTGCAATGGTTGACAGCGAGGTCGACCGGAGGAGTAAGGAACCACCTCGCGATTCCGTTACCCAAGTCACATGCACCGAAATTGAGTCCATAATTAAAAACCTGCGACCACGCAAGGTTCCCGGCCCCGACGGCATCACCAACAAGGTGATGAAACTCCTACCCATGTCCATTTTACATCTACTGGTGATAATCTACAACGCGGCCATATCCAAAGGCACCTTCCCGAACACCTGGAAGGAAGCCGACGTCATAGGGATTCTCAAGCCCTCGAAACATCCAACAAATCCATCAGCCTATGGACCCATAAGCCTACTCTTCTAGTCTTGGGTAAGGTATATGAAAGGCTCATCCTCGCCCGCCTCAAGGACTTCATGCTGTCCCGAGGGCTAGCTAGGGAGAAATGGTTTCGGAAATGGAGGATCGAGGTTAACCCCACAAAAAGTGCAGCCATGTACTTCTCTCGGCGCAACAAAACGCCGCATCTTCCAACTATAGAGTTATCTGATCGTCCAATCTCCTGGGAACAGACAGTCAAATACTTAGGCGTCACATTAGATGAAAGACTCAACTTCGGTCCGCATGTCGACCGCGTACAGTATCGAGCAGCGTTCGTCCTAGGTCGTTTACACCCGTTACTCAATAAAAATAGCAAAATGTCCCTGCGTAATAAAATTACACTATACAAAGCGTGCATCCGACCCATATTGACATATGCAAGCCCCGTCTTTGCGCATGCTTCCCCGCGTCACATTCACCGACTTCAGGTAATACAAAATCGTTTCATGCGCAAGGCCACCGGTGCACCGTGGTTCTTGCGTAATGAAAATCTACACATAAATCTTGAGCTGCCGACCATAGCTCAGTACCTGAAGCAGACTTCCCGCCGATATTTCGACTCTGCCGTCACAAACTCTAACCCCTTGATTGTAAGTGCCGCCACTTACAATCCCATCGCGAATCACAGATTCACCCGCGTCCGAAGGAGACCGAGGCACGCCCTCGATGACCCCGACGACGTGACCACCAGCCCTTCATAAAACACAACACACGAACATTGCACCCTCATATCGCCCCCGCCGACGGCGAGGGCGTCGCAAACAAGGATATTCGCGATACCGCCATGTGACTGGTCGGTTCTCTCCAGTCCATACAGATAGAAGCGTCGCTGGAGTTTCTTGCGCCACTTCTTCTCCAGCGCCCACGCGTTCCGAAGTGGTGGTACAGATAGCTAATAATAATAGCGAATTTAAAGAATCCTCTGTCAGAAGCAACTGACCGAGCCGAGGTTCGGCCCTCTCGGGCACCCTCGAGTTAGACGCTCTCGCGAAACAAGGTAACGGTCCAAGCCGAGGCTCCCTCTCGGGAGCCCTTGTGTTGGTTACCTATATATAGAGGTCTCGACTGAGTGCCGTTAGCGCTCGGTCACCTCTCAACCCGGTGAAACTGTAAAAGCCCTCGGGCTAACAGTGGCCTTCAGCCCGAAAAAAAAACGTCGATCGCGTTCGAGAGTCTGTTATGGTCGACCCACGACAGTCATTGAGATTGCGCGCAGCTTCTCTTAATTTGAACAAATCTACGGTTCATCGCATTTTTTCGAAAGATTTACATTTTCACCCAACCTGAATGTTTTGAAGCAAAGAATCACTGAAGAAATCAACTCTATTCCAAGAGCGATGCTCCAGCGAGTTTTTGAAAATTTTAGCTCCAGGTTAAACTAGTGTGAACAAATGAATGGTGCGCATTTGCAAATTTTTGTTTTTCATAAATAAACTTTAAGAATTGCTCTTTAAATTGACATTAAACAAAACGAGATTTAATTGATATTTTGTTTTTTATTTAACATCTAAAAACGAAAAACATTCTGAGAAAGCCTTTATTACAATCGTTACATAGATAATTTATAATCGATTCCAGTTTCATACTTTTCACCATTTTTGGCATATGAACATAATTATGATCAAAAAAACGAAAGTAATTAATTATATTATACCTTTACAAATAATCATGCAATGATATTTAAATGTACAAAATATTAAAATTTATATAATAATAAGTTATTTCAATAAACAGGCAGCACTCATCAGTACTAATAATAAATATAGTTAGTTCATTGAATGTAACATCTCATTTATCGAGTAAAAATGTTTTTTTTATCAGCCATTGCTTTAGGTGTCATCTGAATCGACGTAACTAAAATTACTTTATATTTAAGGGGATTTTATTATTTATTTGAATAGCCATCCGATAAAGATTATTTAAGTATAATCAACTTAACTCCTAGCATGCTTATTTCAACATTGGTACACAGATATTTTATTTACATGAGTCGTTTTGATAATGATGATGTCCTCCTGGTAGATTATCTTCTGGCTATTGCCATATGACATCATTTGCACAGAATATTTTATAGTGCCGTATACATTTATGCAAACAGAGATGCACTAACTGGTCCTCCCCTCCCCTATTTAGATATAACGCATGTTCAATAAGATCATAGGAAGCTTCAGATGCAGTGTCAGGGACACGGGACTTACTACATACAAAACATCCAGACCGGAAAATCAATAACTTACTATGATACACCAATTTAGTTCCTCGGCTGGGAATCGAATCCAGAACCCACAACGTAGTAGCTAAAACTAAACTCTAATCATAAAAAAGTCTGCTGTCAAAGCCATTATGTATAAAAAAAACTCAATGAAAACTTCTTCGTGCCAAAATATAAATTTGTGCAGCATAGATAAGAACACGTCACTGGACTTTTTTCTTATATTAATAAAAGAGAGTAAACAATACAGCCACTACAAATTGCTGTCACTTATCTTATGTTTTATATTAAAAGAGCCGCATAGATAACAAATTATATTCACGTAAACATTTAACTGTAGGCAGTGGATTATTTATTTATATACATTTACGTATAATTTATTTATAGTAGTAGAGCTACACTGCAGTTGTTTCTGCAGAATGAATGGGTCAGCCCGACCGAGGTAGGTCCACGCACTCACAGAATACCTGCGTAAAATAGCAGCATACTGTTGCTGTGTTTCGCCTGTTGGGTGCAGGGATCCGGAGACCTTTATTACTGGTAACGAGGCACTCCATCTCACTCCTCAAGGGTTGTCATCCTCTGTCCGCATCAGCATTGTGTTTCCTTGTCAAGGATAAATGTAGATGTTATGGGCCGCGGGAATCACTTACCATCAGGTGAACTGTGTGCGCTCGTTTAGTTACTCTCAATGTAATAAAAAATATATATATACATAAGATAATTTCTAGCTATTATTTTTATCATGTGCTCGACGGAAAATATCGTGAGGAAACCTGCATTTCTAAGAAATAATAAAAATATTTCGAAGACGTAAGTCCACAAATCCGCAGTGGAGCCGTTTGGTGGACCAACTCCCTCTCTATAGAGTAGGCCTGTGCCCAACAGAGGGATATATATATATGGACTGTTGTATAGTTTTTATACGGACGGATCATCTCAAACGGGCAAGGACCACGCCCTTAATGAACATCGGAGTGAAATAGAATAACGCTCATGTGTGTCCGTATGGTGAGGAGGGATCCGAAGAACTAATTGAAGATGACGAGGTTGAGAACGCACCCGTCAGGAGAACTGTGTCGTTTGTCACTCCTAATTCTATAAAAAATGTAAAGTTTAGTTTATTATGGTCAAACGTTTGCACTGTCAGCACTAACAACCTCTTTTTTGCTGACTAACCGGCTATGATATCAGCAGATGATATCTAACTCCAATGTCCTTTCGGTGGACTTTAAAAGTTACTCTTATCTTATAATCGGCTTATACTCGACTCTGATATAGAAGCCAAAGTACTGTAATTATAAGGGGTTTTATTTTTTACTTATGTTACCATAGATGACACATTGAACAACTTTGCATTCTATTAATTTTTAGTTTGCGTCAATATGACCACATCTCCCAATATCGATCTCAGCTTAATGGCTTTTTAAATGATCCGTTATCATCTTCTTATCTTAAAGATAAATTCCAATATCTTCCTTTATCTCATGACAGACTTCTTCGATCTTTTTAGTTTAATGACCAGATCGGTATTAAACCTTTATCGTTTTTTTGCAAGCCTTCGTGCTAATAGTGGCCATCAGCCGTAAAATAACGGCAATGATTCAATGGTCGACTTACCGACGACATAAAGTTTTGCAAATCATACCTATTATTGGCTTTTCGCGCTTTCATGAGCTCATTTACCTTTCAATTTTGACAATTGCAAACCCTTTAAACAGCAAATTTGTTGGTTATTTCTTTTTCCCATCTCCTGCCTCAATGCAATAATTAAAATCTTTTCAGAAAAGCTAAAAATTCCTCAGCCAGAAAAGTTTATATAATAGGTCTTTACTTATGAAATTGCCGTTTTGTATGAAATAAGTTAAACTTTTTTATTTCTTTTATTCAAAGTCAAAATCACCCATGTAATCGATGCATCTTTGCCAACGCATTGGTAGTTTATTGATGCCCTTCTTGTAAAAATCAGCTGGACGGGAGGCAACAATCTCTTCAAAGGCAAGAGCGGCAATTTCCTAATAAAAAAAGGCCTAATATTTTGCACACCATTTTGACTACCACGAACAGCCTGATTTTTTATATTAATAATTTGCATCAGACATCGCTGCATAATATCTACACGAAAATATCACAGGCAATTTCGAAAACCGAAATAAATCTAACAGAAATTGATCATATTTATATCTGTGTTATCAAATGTATAAATAATAAATCATTTAATAGTTATTCAAGTCACCAACCTAATCTAGATTTTAATTTTAAATACACAATCTATCATATTTAAATGCACCGCTATCAGCAAAACGATGGTTCATATGATATGGCATATCAGAAGTATGTAAAGGAAAATGAAAAAAAGCTACCAAATTTGTATATTGGTGTATTGTAAAAATCATCTTTTCCACCAATCTACGGTAGTGGATGTAAATAGACAGGTAGATTACGTGGTAGACCTACATTGTAGTGAATTGATATTTTAAACGTTGTTCTACAACGTCCTGTAAAGCTAAAGGTTTGATTATCACAATGGCCTTATCACAGCGATATCATGTGATTATTGCTAGATGATATCATCCAGATGGACAGCATATTTCTAACTTAATATTTCTCTGTCTGTGCAAAACACGGATCTTTTCGGTCGTTAACAACATTGTATGTTTAGTACATCCGTATTCGCATCGTCTTATATCGACGTCAGATGTCGTAAATATTGTTTTGCCACCATCATTTCATTTTATAATCGTTTCACTTCTGTACTTATGTCTATTTAACGACGGTAGAGCAACGTTGCAGTGTACTTCTAGCTGAAGCATGCGTCTTGACCACGCCCACACAGAATGACGTCGCAAAATAGCAGTATAATTCGGTTCCCTACACACACCAAACGAAATATAACTCTGCTTTATTTCGTTTGGTTTGTATAGGGTCGATCTTAGTAGTCATCGGTGATAAGGTATCTGTTAAGGTAGGTATGTTCGTATCCGCTAATCGACTATAATCGTGAAACATCTCCATACACAAGCATTTTAAACTTAGTTGGAGAGTGGTTAACCGGAATGTTAGTAATGGTGCTTCTAGAATTTATCAAAAAAGCAATTATGATTTCTTATCGAGGATTTTTTTTTCGGGCTGATGGCCCTGTTGGCCCGAGGGCTTTTACAGTTTCACCGGGTTGAAAGGTGACCGAACGCTTAGCCGAGATCTTTATTAGTGGGTAACCTGCACAAGAGCTCGCGAGAGGCAGCCTCGGCGTGGACCGTTACCCTGGTGAATGATGAAACGTGTCTTGAGACACTTACTTGCGGGAGTCACTCACTGTCAGGTGGATTGTATACTTGTTAGTTATCATAAATTCATAAGCAAAAATCTACTTCTAAGAATCTTGTAAAGTTGTCGCCAGATTTAGTGGGGGGTCTTGCACATGTCTTCAATTGCGCTATTATTAACAATTTTAAATTCCGCAGAAAAGAACTTATTCTTTCCCGAATTTGAAAATTTTCTGGGCTGCTTTCTCAATTTTTCTTTCCATATAAATCTAATTTGTACTATTATAAAACAAAAAATAACCTTTACGATCTAGTCGTTCCCAAGTAATACATTTATTTTTTGTCACTGGACAGTAAAACATTTCGTTCATAAACTTTTTGCCCACGTTACTTCTTATACAATAGATGACTATCTTATCAATTCTTTACCATTTGAAGTAAATACGATTGGTGTAGTTAGTAACAACGCGTGTCGTTTCAAAGTCACACTTATCATATAAGACGTACGGCTTAAATTGTATTGTTACAGCGATAGGATAAACCTTGGATTCAGTCAATAACATTAGATGACCTTAGTCGATGTACTAACGTGTCTAGATGCCGATATATGTTGATAAGTTGTTTTGTATTCTGAAAACTTTATATCAATCAGATGACAAACGATATATATTTTTTAAAAAAGTTTGTGTGATTTACAAGAACACAGTTCACCTTACGAAACTTACCAAAAAAACAGCCCAAAAAAAAGGTAAATGACAGCTGATCTGCGGCCCGTGACACTCGCATCCAACGTGACGGTCGATATAAAATCGATAATGAAAAGGACCAAAATGGAATGTCAGATCATCAGGTTATATGGTTCTCCGAATCTCTATACTAAACAGACGAAGTAGCGTTATTCTGTTATTTTCCCATGGTGTTCTGTGAGTGGGCGATCCCAAATTTAGTATACGTTCAATTTAGTGTTGAATTTGTATCGTGACGTTACCAAACGGCCCAACCGATGACCAGCTACAAGCAACCATTGTTTGTAGCCAGCATATGCTGAGTTGGGAGCGATTCGTGTTAAGAAGCGTTTAATTTTATTTACTTTTTTTTCTATAAACACGTGTGCAATGATGTTAGTTTTCCTACGAATAAACAAATTCTGTCTTCCTATCTTCCCGGTCGAGCCGGCTCATTCATTAGTAACAAACTGTAGCGTGATTCTCTCTATCACTCTTTAAATCAGGGATTCCCAAAGTTGTCGGCATAAGCGAAAACTGATTTTAGGGGTCGACGAGGTCTAAATCGACCCCTATTAATTAACACAAGTTCTTATTTGACACTTTCAAGATACTGTATGAGCCGGTAACGTGTACCAACTTGTTATAATAATGACTAATAGTTTAGTAGGAAGTATTATTGTTGTACTTTTAAAAAACTCAAAAAGCGTGCACACAAGTTCGAAATGGAAAACTCGACAAGTCGATAAGCGTGGACAAGTTTTAAAATTGTATTTTGTATCAATAGGAAAAAAAACTAGAGATAGAATTTTTAAAGTAAATTGGCTATTGTCCAAAACAGTTTGAGAATCCCTGCTTTATATGGTTGCCATTTCATCTCTATCTCTACACGGGGGTATCGTTAAACGAGACTTTACGAGACGAGACGACGGGAAAATCTCTTCTTTTTAATATTAATCCTTTGAACGTACAATCATCGTACAATATGAAATGAAAGCTTTTAAATCTAAAATGTAAGTCCGTCATTCGACTAATTTGTCTTCGTTGACTTTGTCTGTATTTATCTTTCAATTATCGATCCTATGTCATTAAAATAATGTGTCTGAATTGTTCGATCCGCAGACAAAATAAAGATATAGTGTGCGCATATTTGGAGAGCATTACACTACTCGTACGTCTTAATATTTGCAATTCTGTTTATACATATTTCCGATACGTTATCTATAACGTCTATCTTTTATCCTTTATATTTTATTTCGCAATCAATTTTAGATTTTTCAAATCATTCATCACATCAAGAGATTGCTTTTTTTTATATTGGTGGTGATAATTGCGGTCCATAACATCCATATCTATCCTCAACAAAGATGGAATATTATAACCTGTAATTGGGTTTCCGGGTTCACACTCAACAATGAATCTAACGAAACACAGCAGTGTTATGCTGCTGTTTCAATCAGGTCTCAACTCACGCTGGTATTCAATCAGGGTATGGTCCTTTTTCAACCAATCCGACACGCGGTGCGACTGGCTTCCACGTGACTTTACCAGTGTCCAGATTACGTGTTGAATTATTTCAATATGTGTTATACTATTAAATGATGCGATATGTTTAATCCGTTAAAAGAGAATTGACCGAATGGTACGGACGTATGTAACGGTCAAAGCTGAGGCTCCTTTTCGGTAACTCTGCTGGTTACTGAAAAGCAAAGGTTATGCGCTTGCACTAGCGTGCACTCGGCCTTACCTTACAACGCGGTGAGGCTGTAAAAGCCTTCGTCGCCATCGGTCCTAAAATATAAAGATAGATGCAGTGTGTCTTGTAGGTGTCAATTTTCGTTTTGTTTTACAATTCATCATACAAATTCCATTAATACTATTTTCTGCAACATTATTTATTGTTGTTATTGCAGTTAAATGCTCGTTATAGTTGACATTTCGCAAACGATCTATCAGAAAATTCAATACAATATTCAGTGTTTACATACTTGTATTACGTAGTTTTTTAACTGCGTAAAAGTTGCCACATACGTCATGTTTATATTTAATTACACTTGATGACATTTTACGTTCGTGTGTAGTTTTTCAGTATGTTTTATATGCTTTATAATTTCAAATATAGTTAGTACCAGTAGTAGAGTAGTAGTAAATCTATTTAATTTTATTACATGTCAAAGTTTACGGCGAAAAAGGGATGTTATGCCGTGGTGGCTCATTGTCCAAGAGCTCTCTTTTAAATCACGCTACGCGAGCAAACCGAATTCGATTGCACCGAAGAGATTGTTTATTACAATTTTAATTGGTGATGGTGATCGGCGTCTAAGAAATACATTATTAGAAAGCCTGCATGTGTAAGAATGAATTAAAAAAAAATCGGAGACGTGAAGACCGCAAATCCGCAGATGACTCGCGCCCCGATAGTGGGACTAACAAGTATATATATATGCATTACTAACATTCCGGTTAACCACTCCATCCGGCTAAGCTGAAAATGCTTGTGCTAGGAGATGGTTCACGTCAATCGTCTATTAGCGGATTCGAAAGTATGACCCTAAGTTTCACAGACCGGACCCTAAATCATACATACATTCACATTACGTAGTTTATTACAGACGTCATGCTAGGCTGGCATTGTGTAATGATTTTGCGAACATGCTTATGTGTTACTGGGTTATTAGTTCATATTATCAAACAGATTATCTAATAATTTGCCCTTGAAAGATTTAGAGAGTATTAACGTATCTCATTTGGGTATCAAATTGAATAGTATATTAAGTAAAATATAAATGATAAATTAATAGAATGTTAATAGGTTTTTAATAAAGTTATCGTGAAAAGGCCTACCGGTAATAGAGCCACACTACAATATTTATTAATGAAAGGATTGCCGCGACTGGGAGATTGCCCTCACAGAATATGATAAAGAATATCATAATGAAAAAGCACCATAACACAACTGTGTTTCGTACCATAAGTATCCGGAACCCAATTATAGGTAACGAAGGCGTCCATCTTTATCTTAAGGATAGATGTGGATGTAATGGGCTGCACTCATCTTTTACCATCAGATGAACTGTGTGCTCATCTGTCACCCTTAATATTATACTCTTTTTCATACCACTGTTACAAAAATAAAAAAATATTCTCAGAAGTCGAAAGACTTACGATCAAATCCTTTTCCTTTTCATGTAAAACATTATAAGCAAATTACCACAGATAATATAATAATATTCATTACACGGCATCGGGGTCACGTGTCAGTCGTAGTAATTGGCGCGCTATCTCCGCATGCTGACGTCACGCCTTGCTCTTTGTTAGGGGTCCCGTCAACAAAAACATTCTACTGTAAACACTGTCTTACATCCTCAAGTATGGGAGATTTATTAGCTTTTCTTAGTGACATTTATGATAGCCGAAAGTATTTTTTCTTCTTCAATAACATCGTCGATGTTTATATAAGAATAACTACAATTCCAAGAATACACTGTTATTCCTTTTATATACGCTGTGAGTTAAAGTACCTGGTTGTGAGATCTGGGTTCGATTCTTAGCACAATAAATAAATATTATTGTTTACAATATTTTTGTAATACAAATTATTGGTTTTTAGGTTGCCTGTAGATGACATATGCCGCAGTTAAAACTTACCATCAGGTGAATTGTGTGCATTTTTGTCACACCCTTATCGAGTTGAACTTTTTATATTGTAGTTAGAAACTAGATACAGCGCAGCTATACTATTAAATTCGCTGTCACTTGTAAAGGTGGTTCCGCAGGAATCTTAGTCCCATAAGTATTTTTAATCTGTGTTTTATATTACAAAACGATTCTGAGTATACGAAGGAATATCTTCTTATATATATTGTTTACATTATAAGTTCAAGCAACTATGATATCTAGAAATAATAGAATTCAAGGTCGGTATCGGTTGGGAAAAATTTAAATATACTTTAAAATATGCCTATGGTCTCTATGTATAAAAAAATATTTTGTAGTTAATACAGATTAAATGTTAAAAAGAGATTGTACAAGAGTTTCATCTTATATATAGTGATAGTTAATGAATGAAATAATTTTAATAATTAAAAATCTATTACTTACTTTTTTTATTTATTGCCACAATAAAAATAAACAATATTAATTAATAACTAATACTGATAAAGAAGGTGACTCAGCTATTACTGATATGAGATCACAATACCGTGTACCGCTGGTTTTCAGCCAATCCTTAAGATTTTATGCTGAAGTCGTGAGAATCGAGGGTTGTTCACAATATTTTTGTATTGATTGAGGGCTCCCCGATCACCATGTAATAGCCAATATAGCAACATAACGTTCCTCTGTCGCGTCTGCTGAGTAAAGGGTTTCGGAGACCTGTATTACTGATGACTAGGCATTCCATATTAGTCCTCAGAGGTGATAAAGCTCCGCGTTATGATTCCTTATCAAGGAGGTGATTGTCTCGGGCCGCGGGAAACACCATCAGATGACCTGTGTGCTCGTAAGTTATACTCAGTTTAATAAAAAAATGGCATTTTCACACGTTGAATTTGCACAATACGATTATTCCATAAGCATATAACCTCGACCGTGAAGGATTTCTTAAAGAATTTGATTCGATACAACAGGTCCGTTGCGAGAATGAGTTCTCGTCCTAACAAAACTATCCGGTTCGTTAGGACCAACGAATTTTCAAAATTCAAACAGTTGACATAACACGGTTGATGTTTCCTTTCACAGACGCGCCAGTGAGGTACGGGTGACGTACGGAGACGTGGCCGCCGACGCGGACACCTTCGAACATATCCTGAACGTCACCACCCATAACGACGCACTGCTTGCCTACTATTACCTCGACAGTGACAACAAGGTAAGGATAATCAGATTTTATACGTGGTGTAATCATGTAGTTTATTAATGCCTGGTGTGAACACGTTAGCCCTAACGCTCTTACAGCTTCACCGGGTTGACTGAAAGGTGGCCAAGCGCTAACGACACTCAATTCTAAGCCTTATTTGCAATGGCAGTTATACCATTAGCAGCCATGTGTCCTATTTCTAAGATTTCTTTTATATAGCCATGTCAAATAGCGATTATATAATTAACTCAATGCGTATTTTTCTAGTTTATATGATATTGATTGTTCCCGTTAACAACGTTGTATGGTGGTTTAAGGGTGTGAGACAAGGACGTACAATCTGTATGCAATAGCAGTTGTACCTGCGTCTCTAAGATACAAATTTATGCAATTTTTTTTTTAAATTGCAAAGCCTCCTTTATTGTCATATGTGTATTATTAGTCCATAAACAGTTATCGGGGACGGTGTAACCTCCGATGGACTTTAAAAAAACCCTTATTTACACGGCGTGCGAAAACAACTAACTCGAGAATGAATAAATAAAAGACTTAAAGCATTCTATGCCAGTTAACCCAAGGCATGAAAAACTACTGTTAGGTTAAGTATATCAAAAGTTATCTGCACAACAATATTACTAAGTCGGTAAAGGCTTGTATGTTATAACAGTTTCCCGAGTTTCACTCCGTATATTCCGGGATTTTGGCAAAATCCTCGAGGCTGGCAACTTCGCTACGTAACATACATATATTATCTGTGTTTAATGACGGGCATGACGCGAATCGTTCGATGTTCGCGCTCCCGGGTTATCGTGCCATGTTTATTGATATAATTGTTTTCTTTTTTTATATTTCCGCTTATTTTTTATTATTAGACATGCGGTTTATACTTCCTTTTTATTTATAATTGAAGAAAACCGACTTTTGCATAGATAGCTATTTAAATTAAAACCATATGGTCCCAATGAGGTCTATCTTTTATAACATTTGTACTATGGTATAAATTAATAACTTGTTGAAATGTTTAACTTGACAATGTATAAATAGAGTGGGTTCGATCGAGGATGGAAATTACTAATTACTGTTTTTCACAAATCACATTTTATGCAAGAGACATTCTGTACTCAGGGAGTCATTACAATCTCTACGACGACAAAGGTTATTCGAATACTACTTATTAGATAAAAATTTTTTTTTACTGATTTTATAACGTTTATTATTCCTGAATGAGCGCTGTAAATCATTCGAAAAATTGGAATAAAAAAAAGTTTCGTTCAATAAAATGTACTAATTCAAAACAAGTTTTAACAGCGATGTAGCGTCACTTGTAAAGGTTCACAGATCATAATTTCCATCACGCATTAACAACGACAAGGAGGAATAATAACGTCTTGTATTTCGCACTTAAATGCATGAATCACGTTTTCAACATCTGACATACTCCAAATCGATTACGAATGCTTTAGGGCTGCTTTTCATCTCTACATTTGTAGACAATTATTAATATAATAATAGATATAAATATTAATTAAGATTATTCACAGAAATTTGTTAGTAATCTTCGAAACTATATTAGTATTTTTTTACTTCGATTAGAAGTGCAAAATAAAAAGAGTCATAACGCAAATGCGTTGTCACGGATACTAGTGAATACTAAGATCATCAGAAAGATACTCATTCATTACTCATCATCACCACAGCCTACACAGAATCCACCATCGAGTTCCCGCTAACATGAATAGGTCATCACTCCGTCCTAGGGATTCGTCCTACACTGCCTGTCCAAGGTACACTAGGCCACTCTGGAACCTTTCTTCCCCACGGGTTATTGGTTCTCCGTGCTTATAACCACCCTAATGCCACTTCAGCTTTGTCTTTTGAGCTATATCGGTTACCCTCGTTCTACTGCGAATATTGTCTATATTGCCATAATTCGACGAAATTTAGGGACAATTTTTTTTTTCCCAATATTCTTTGAAAGCATGGTCTTAATTTTTGTGTATGTAAATGATTTAGTACGAAATAGATTTCCATGGCTTATGACGATCACATGTAATAAAAAAATACTTGAGCCATTTTTTTTTACACAAACTAAATCATAGAAGGCATTCCATCTCAATTCTTAGAGGTACAACGCATAGTATCTTGAATAATTGTCGAGAACGGTTTTAGGTATTTATGGACCGTATTTCGTCACTAACCACTGGCAACCCTAAAATAAGTTCTTTGTTGCTTTGTTTAATTTACATCTACTAACAATCTACAAATTGCAATGTTCGCGTTAATTTGCTTTGTATTATAATTGACGTGGAAAGATTTATAGAGCTGATATGACGGTCAAGAGTTTAGCCAGATGGTATCAGTTCAAGGGTCCCAAGTTAGGTTATTACCAGATGACATATATTTGATTAATATCAAATAATATCAACTGGGTATAATACAGTGCCGTTAGCGTTCGCGCAAACAGTTGCTCGTGGTCGCCTTCGCTATTCCGATGTAATGGATGTTTAGATCAGAAGTAGTGCAGTATCGGGGACACGTGACATGCGTATGCGAGTATATTGAGGAAAGTTTTTCCCCTTTAAGGAGTTTCACTTTTGTCACATTTACATATGTTACAAGAATAATAATTAATTTATTTAAGAAAAGGAATTATCCGATTTATTAGCGCGAAATATATACTATATTAGAAAAAGAAATATATATATATATACACTGCAAGCCAAAAGTTTGAGACCTTCATTAAAGTAAAACTCCAATAAAATATTAAATGTTTAATTAACCTGTTTAATCATCTAATAGAACATTGATTGACAAACAATATACTTTAAAAGTGAAAGAAATATTAACAGTCCATGCAAAAAAAGGCTAAACTGATCTTTCATCAAAAAATCCTCCTTTACATTTTATGACTTTTTACAAGTCTCGGCATATGGGCAATCAATTTGGTAATGGTGTCGTGTGATATATTGTTCCAAATCTCGCATAAAGCATTCCACATTTATTCTCGCTAGAATGGGCCAATTACGGACGTTCCTATCAAGCTCTTACCACAAAAGCCCAATGGGATTAAGATCCGGGCTCTGAGGAGGTCAAACCGTATTTTTTAACACCCGTTGTACCTCTTTCTCTTTAAAATATCCTCTACATAGTTTTGAGCTATGCTTTGGATCATTATCTTGTTGGTAAATGAATCCATCTCCAATTAATCGCAACCCGGAAGAAACGGCATTTTGTTATAAAATGTTTTTGTACTGCTCCTTTTTCAAAATTCCTTCAATTTTAATCAAATCACCAGTTCCTTGGCTAAAGAAGCAACCCCAGACCATAATTGAGCCACCACCATGCTTGATTGTTGGGACAACATTTGACATCATCTTTTTTTGGGCACTGTGTCGAACATAAAATCTACGTTTTGAACCGAACAGTTCAAACTTGGATTTATCGCTCCGAAGCACTTTTTTAAAATCTTCTTCCGTCCAATCTCGAAGGGCAAGAGCCCACTGCATCAGTTTTTTTTATTTTGCGGCCTTAGCACAGTTAAACTCGGGTTTTGTTTACTTCAACGCGGATTTCTGGTGCTGTTAAGGGTCGTATTTCGCTTGCTGGTAACAACAATGAAATTATCTTCACTAGACGTGGTAGCTCTCGGCCTTCCCGAGCGTGGATGATCTTGAAAACTGCCAGTCTACCTGTATCGAGTTATTGTGCCGTGAACACAAGTCTTCGATAACTTCAGTTGTGAAGCAATCTGACGTTCGGATTTGCTTTAATTATGTAAAACAGTGATGTTTATTGTCCAATAACTTGAAAGTAAACAAAAGAATGACTTCTTTAAATATTCGATACTAACAATAGAATATGCAGATGTGCATTTCTTTTATTTATCCTATGGGTGTTTATTACAATTGATGGATAATTATGTTGTTTATGTGCGGTGTTAAACTTTTCGCCGGCAAGGATATATATGTAAGAAAATATTCATGACAACAACTGTTAACTGAAGCTAAGACAGAGTAATAACAAATATATATATATACAGTTTACTATTTGTGACAATAGATGATGGTATTTTTTTTTATTAAGAAAACTTTCACCTATTATTTATTACATTAAAACTCCTTAAAATAAAGGACTTATAAAGCCATTTACAAGTTTTCACATTTAGACTTTTGATTCATAAAACGAACATTAAATTGCAAAGAAAAAAATAACGTCAGTACAACTACGTTAACAAAAATGAAACTAGGAAAAAAAACATTACCAAGATATGTCATAAAAGTAGTTACTAGTAATATTACTAGGTATCTTAAAACTGTTACTAAAGTCTTGTTTATATATTCTTGTTATTAAAAAAATATATAATTTCAGATGAAGATGACCGAGATATACGATGTAACGGATGCCGACACCGAAGCGGTGCAGTCGCCGACTGAGCGAGATGTCAATAAACAATTGGAGTTCGACAACGATTGGTCCTCGGATCTCATCGCTAACGAAGGTGAGAGCGCACAGACATACAAAAAGAGAGAGAAGGGGACACGAACACATATCAATTGTAATAAAAACCATACGTTCAGTGTTTTAATGATAATTATTAAAATATAGACAATATTTTGTATTAAAACACAAAACGATCCCTGAGTTTCTATGACATTTATCCGTCCAGAGAAACTTCATTAGCATATAGTAATAGTGTCAATTGCAAAATGATTATTATTATTATTACATTTGGAGTAACAAACGAGCACACAGTTCACCTGATGGCAAGTGATTCCTGGGGCCCATGACATCTTTATTCATCCTGGACAAGGAATCATAATGCAGATGCGTTGTAAACCTTGAGGACTGAAATAGAATGCCTCGGCACCAGTAATAAAGGTCTCCGGATCCCTGCACTTACCAGACGAAACAAAGCAGCGGTATGGTGTTATTTTAGGGCTTGGTCCCACCCCGTTCGAGCATACACATCAATTCTTCAGCTAGAAACAAACTGCAGTGTATTTCTACCACTGTTATGAATTTATTACGTAAAATAACAAAGTAAGATAATAGCCCCATGTACATCCCACTGCTGGGCATAGGCCTCCTCTCCAGAGAACATAGCCAGCATGCGACTGGCTGATTAGCAGACTTCACATGTCTTAGAAAAAAAAATTTTATTACTTCTTATAATGGCGGTTTCCTCACGTTGGTTTTCCTTCTCCGCCGAGCAAGTGGTAAATCCGCACAAAAAAAAATCAATTATCAATTTTGGATAGATTGGGATAGAAATCGCTTTGCTCGTGTACATAAAATGAGTGCAAAAAAAAAATTTAAAGAATTTATTAACAATTATATTATAGAATGTATAATTCATGTTGAAATCGGAAACAGAATAATATTACGAAACCTTCTATCTGAGCAGAGAAATACGAGCAAATAATATCTTATCATCACTATTAGATCATGCAGTTTAATCATCGCAAAATTTCCACCGAAAAACAAAACGACTTGTGTTTATTTGACATTGAAAAATTACTATTGCTATCGAGATGTGCACTTTAGTTTATATCAAATTATCAGATATTGTTGAATTATATACGTATAATACTGCATAATTAGGGGCAGGTATTACGACCTTATTTTCCTGTATATGTCCTAGAAAATATAATCCAAGCAAAATTTATTATATTAATTTATTTTTAAAAAGTCAATTTGATTTAAGTTAGTCACACCACCCTTTCGATTCGGTAAAAAATGCGTAAAATAGTGCCAACTTTTTCTTAACTAAATGTGACAATTTAGCAATACTGTTGACCTGGTGATAAGTGATGCCATAAACACCTAAACACATCCTTAGCAACACTTCAAGATGCAGTTGTATTATCATTCTTAATAACTGAAGTGGAATGCCTTGCAAGTCATTGGATACACAGGAAATATTTTAACAGTGGTAGAGCTATACTGCAGTTTGTTTCTAACTGCAGAATGAATAGGTCAGTTCGACCAGAGTAGGACCACGCTCTCACAGAATACCGGCGATTATTAGCAGTGTAACCCTGCTGTGTTTCAGTAGTATAGCGCGTCTGGTGAGTGAAGGGATCCGAGAACATTTATTATAGGTGACGAGGCATTCCGTCTCAGTCCTCAAGGGTGGCAACGCATCTGCATTATGATTCCTTGTCAAGGATGAATGTAGATGTCATGGGCCGCAGGAATCACTTACCAGATGTTGAACTGAGTGCTCGTTTGAAAATCACAAATTAATAAAAAAATATATCACACAGTTATGTTACTGTTTGACATTAGTATTCAGTGAGAGTTGAATCCTTCCATACACATTCATGCTGTAAATAGAAACAAGATGCAGTGTTAAAATTGTGGTGATAACTCAACTCGTTTTGCTACATGGGCTGCAAAGGGATAGGTTACAAAGTACGATTTATTTAGTCGACTATCATACTGTACAATAAATTAATACGATACCAATAAACCTGTCAATCTTTCGCAGATGAACTGAACATAGACAACATAGACGAAGAACTACTAGATCGCAATATATTCTCGGACCCGGAGAGCGAATGGCCCAGACAGAGATCGTACTCAGACTCCGAGTGCGAGCAGCCGGAGTCAGACCAGAGGATTGCAAATTTCACCGCACTTGAGTACAAGTGATAATTATTGTCTATGCCAGTTTAGTGCGGGATGCGGGCTAGAACTGTTTGTTACGACTGAAAATTTTACAGGTGGCATTACTGTGATGAGCTAGATATATGAGGGATGGGCTTACGACGCACATGGGTCCTGTGCTTTGGCTGATTATTATGGAAATATATTTATATATCAGTAAGCGTTTTAAGGAAGGGTAGAGTAATGGCTCTGAAATTTTTACTGAAGTTTATTTCGGAATCTTTAATATTTTTCAATTATTAACGTTTATATATATATTTTATAACGTTCAAAGTTTTAGGTAAGTACAATAGAATTTTATGAAATTACAGAATACAGCTTGTGTACATTTTAGTCTATGGTGTTAAAAGTACATTTGATTTTTCATTCATTAATTTATAAAATAAACTGTTGTGAAAATGTTTAAATGAATATTCTCATTTAATAAAAATATTAGAAAAGATCGTATGAACGAATCGTACCTATGACGTTAAGTTTCGGAGACCGTACCCTAAACCATTCGAGTTCGTGAGAGAGATCAGGTTCATTTGTTCAGTTGATTGATTGAACTTCCTTACTTATATAAAAACGTTCTTGGCTATAATATAAAATTATTTTTAGATAACTAGTGCCTTATTCTTTATTAAAGTTATTGGCCTCATATATCGGATGGGCAAAGCAGCATAAACATAAATGGACAACTTATAATAAGTGTTACCAGACTTTTTGGAACTTTTATGGGACAGTTTCTTAACAATATATTTAAATATTTTTGTACGTGCATTAGAAGCTATAAGTCTTTAGTTTCGGAGTAGGTAAACGTGGTCGAGTCACATTGCTGCTAGTGTTCAGCAGTAGCATGAATGGGTCGGCTCGATCTGGGAAGGATCCCTCACAAAATTTATAGCATATTAGCAGTACACATGCTTTTTCACGTTGATATTTTGTGAGCTTGTTTAGTATCGTTTAGGGAAGCGAAGAAGATTTTTTGGTGAACTGTGTACTCGATTGTCACGATGACATAAATATCTACATAACGCTGCTGTTTCGTTATTACGAGGTGCGAGCGAGGTTATTGGAGGGAACCGGAGACTCAGCTAGTAGCAGCGAGGTGATCTCAGCCCTCAGGGATGATAACGGATGTGCATCTTTGTTGTGGATATATGTTGTCACCCTTCAGAATTATAATTTCTAACAAAATTTGAAAAAAATTGAAGACCATAAAGAATTCTTTTTTATATATGTTGTTTACTTTCTTTTTAATCAAAGATCAGTTTTTTTTTTCAGAAGTATATATCTTTTTTTTTTATATATTAGTTACTGCGATAATGATTTATCTACAATATGAAGGCCAATTGTTATAATTTAAAGGAGTTTTAAAACCGGACATATTTACTTAGTCAAAACACCGATTTTTAAGATGTAATGATATTTTTTATTTTGTTTTTATAGCATCAAATAGTCATTTTTATTATTTACTTTATATTTGTTAAAATTGACGGTAAACCAGTAAAGCTTTCATAAAACCGGTATTAAAGACTTAAGAATATTAATATAACCACATACTCTATAACAGACGAAGGCCGTGTAACTATGTTTTTCTTTATGATAATGAAGAAAATGCCGAATACATCGGTTTCGATTTACGCTATCATTTTTATCGCTCTGCTATTATATTAAAAATAAAGTTATAGCTAACTATTTTATGTTAAAAAGCTATAAAAATACATAAATTTACAACTTCAACCTTCGCAGAGTTTTAGAACCGCCTATTAGTAAGTAATTCGTGAAAATTAAGAGAAGAAATTAAATTTATAAATTAAAATAATATCAAACGTATTATTCGCAATTTCTTTGCTTGTCGTCTAGCTCGAGCATCATTTCTTAACTGGGGTTCGATACGAGAAATCTTTTAATAAGATAATAAAATTAGGTCACGGTGAAGTATTACATACACAGTCATGTTAAAAAAGAAGTAAATAAAAAATATTTTAGTTAACTAATATGAGGGAGTCGTAATGTTTTTTTTTTTGCATTTTGGCGGGAAGCTATGATAAATATATATATAAAGGTATTATTGTTTCAATTATATGGTAATAAAAGGTACCGTTTTTGATAAGGTTTTTTTTATGGTATATTTTTCATAATAAATATTCATAAAAACACAACCAAAAGTTAGTACTGCGTAGGTTGGTTTATGTGGTATATATATATTGTTGTAATTTTTTTATATACATAAGAAAATTAAATATGTGGAATATAAATAAAACAAGTTTTGATTAATTTAAATTTTGATTAAACTCAAGATCAATTACTTTGTGAGAATAGGCGATGACGATATAATATACATCTTTGTAATCATAACAGCTTATGATTCGTATTCGTTTCAATGCAATGTTCAATGCAAAAATATGGCACTCAATTTTTGTCGAGACGAAATAGGTAGAAAGCCTCCAAAATGAAATCAATCAAACTAATCAAACAAAAACAAAACATATTCTAGTAGTACAGAATATTCTTATAACATTTAAACAATCGTAAACATTATGACAAAACATTTATGCACGACATGGGGAATATAAAATTAAGAAAAAACTAAAACAAATATTTCTAATCTAATATATTTACTAAATAAATATAAAAAATAAATAATATATTACTGTGAATTTCTCCTTAACTTTTAAAAACTGTCTCTAACTATCCCTCAATGAAAAGTAATTCTTTACATCAAATCAAATGCTATTTTATATTGTTGTATGTAAAACACAAATACTTTGAACACAAACAAAAAGTTCTGTACATATTAATTATAAATAACTGTTGTTTAAAATAACTATAAAAAAAAATATAAAAAGAAATAGGACTTGTGTGACTTTTTGTGTGACACTACTACTAATTTAATTATCATTGTAATACGTTAAAAATCACTAGCTTGATTTTTTATTGATTACGACCTCATTTTAAATATTGAGGTTATGGTACATGATGCGGCTTTTTACTTAACGATTCTCACAGTTTTTTTTTGTTGTAATTCACATCGTTGTTACGATGATGTTAACGTCATCATGTAAAACCTTTGGGTTTTGTACTTATCGTATTAGTAATTGCTAATAGTTGACATTTGATTTAAAATAATAGTCATATGAGGAAAAATAATCTGTTTTTATTTACAAATTAAAAACCTTATGCGCATTATCATACAGCCATAAATATTGTATATAAAAAGGACTCTATAGTTTTAGAAAATCTTACCAATGTTGCCTGTAACCAAAAAGCAATAATTTTGCATTGTAATTTTGTTTGTATTAGTTCTTAGAGGGTTTATAACAAGGTTATCTTGTAGTATTGTTTGTTACTATGTTATTGGTCTCTTAGAGGTTTTAGTTTACATTTACGCCTTCTGTAAAATGGCAATACTGCGCCTTTGTTATTTATGTACTAGCTAGTTAACAAAGTAAGTGGAAATGTTATTTTGTATTACACGCAGTGTTGCCACAATACAGTTTAATATTAATGTATATTAGACGAAAGTCAAAAATATTATATAAAATACTTATAAAATTGTTTTGTGTTTTCTTTCACTAATTTAATTATCAAATTTGCACCCTTACATTAATAGCAGTCAGGTATACTGTCGCTATGTAGACCAGCATGCATTCTCATCATTTGTATCCAGATGAGAATCCAATACAGAACCCACATTTTAACAACGTATTTTAAGCACTAGGATGTCAAATGTACTAGGTGCATATTAGAGAGCTAATTTATTCTTTTAACGTGGATAAGAATTGATTCACGGTACCTTAGTCCGAGCGCTTGCTTTTACTCAAACATTTTTATTTCACAAGAACAACTGCATACAACAGATAAACACGAGTGGTTGCCATTGTAATAAATATATATTAAATAAAAATTAAGCTTAAGCACCCATCTCTCTCTCTCTCTCTCTCTTTTAATTTTAGGTACAAACGAGTACACACTTCACCTTATAGTAAGTCATGACTGCGGTCCATGACATCTGTATCCATCCTCTATACAGATTCCAAGACTTATGTTGTCACTTCTGACTACTAAGATGGAATGGATCTTAAGTTTCTGCCATTTACTATAACAGTAGCCGCAGTTTTAGTTGTAGAGCTACACTGCAGTTTATTTCTAACTGCAGAATTATATAAGAAACTATTTGGGTTTGTGAGATCAGTGTAAAAACAATATAAGGTAAAAAAACACTTACCTTAACTTTGTGAGAGAAAAGTAAAAAAAACATTGATAGGATCTATCCTACTTGGGATTTGAAGATAACAAGATCACAAGATTTTTCTTGGACTTGGGCAGAATATGAGATGTCCACCACTAAAAATGTTCAATGAAGAATCCAGTGTTCGAACCGATGCATTCCACATAAATGTCATAGTTGCCATAGTAATTCAAAATAATCATCGACAGCAGTAGAGCTATTATTAATTAACTTGACTATGGCATAGCAAGCAAGAAGAGGTACAATGGTATAGCTACACTGCAGTTTGTTTCTAGCTGCAGAATAAATGGGTCAGCTCGACCGAGGTGGGACCACGCCCTAAAATAACACCATACCGCTCCTGTGTTTCATCTGGTGAGTGTAGGGATCCGGAGACCTTTATTACTGGTGACGAGGCATTCCATCTCAGTCTTCAAGGGTAACAACGCATCTGCATTATGATTCTTTGTCAAGGAAGAATGTAGATGTCATGTGCCGCAGATATCACATGCCATCAGGTGAACCGTGTTCTCCGAATGTATGAAAAAAAAGTTTATATATATATTTATTTATATATATATATATATATATATTTCTTTATATATATATATATTTATATATATTTATTTATATATATATATATATATATATATATATTTCGTTTTTTGTTTGATTACCAGCCAAAGAGTATAACAAAATATTGTTATTCCGGTTCGGGTGTTTTATATCAGAACATTTCTCTGATATCTCGGTTATTACCTCTGTGTTCGCACGAATGCTTACGTCACTATGCCATATCCTGCGCAGTTGTCATTTGGTAATAACCAAGAGATATCGCCGTGATCGAGTCAGCCCATTACAAGTGACATAGAACTTTACTTCAACTTTGTAACCAACAATCTACAAAACCGTGTTGATGTTTTTATTACAGGTAGATGAATAGTGCTCCAAAAACGTAACATACACATTCCTAAGCATTAACAATGAAATAAAATAAACAACTAAAAAATAACACAGAAATAAAAGTAATTATTTTTTCATACTACCGAGTAAGATTCACGTGGAATGCAGCATGGACACAATACAAAAAGTGAATACCGCTTAGGCAGTTCTAGAGGATTATTGGTTGAAAAACTTTACATATTTATTACTTCCATTGACTAAACGTTTTTTTTATTAGAAAAAATATTTACGTTGTCCATGCGATTAGACTAACATAAGTCTGGTCTGCGATATAGTAGTATTAGTAGTTGTTTCACATAAAATTAATTCATGAAGATATTATCTCTTATCTGTTGAATGAAAAGTAAATAATATTTCTATTATTTTATGAGTTTCTAGCTCAAATTGTAGGTACCGTAATATATTTTAGGTTATGTGAATCACTCGGCACTGATAGAACTTAACTCAATTGTTTTTAGCTCGTTGAGCGCACCAGAAATTTTTAATGGGATCCCCGTGGAGCCACGCGAGCTGCCCGGTGTTGCAATATATGAATGGGAAACGCACTACTATATATTATAACAGATTGCAAATAACTCGTGATGATGTGTGATTATAATAGGGACATTTAATTTTAACGCAGTTACTGTAGTACTTAGCAGTTCATACTTGATACTACGATTTGAGAGACTATTGAAGCGAATATCGAATTTTTAGTTTCGATTCTTATTCTATTACTCTGTCAGGTACCGATGGATGACGCGGCCTAAACGGAAAGTTCAGTGTCAGTCACTGGTGGCTGACGTAGCACTCAAAATGTTAAAGGCCTAAAATTGGCGTCTGTATATATGTATTTGCTAGACAGATTTATAAAATGTGTTATGTCATATTTAGCTTCTTAGTATTAATGGCAATGGTATTAATGGCCTTTTAGAAAGGGAGTCGGTACTAACCTCTTCTATTTATTTTTCAGCTCCACAAACGTGTTTTTGTTCGAACGTGTTAGACGTAGTTCACACTACCTACATGTTTAATTTTTGGTTTGGGCAGTTATGAAGTGCGCTCTCTTGTTGTACATATTTAATGTTACATGGTAGTATAATGTGATAACATCTTGATATTTATATATATTATGGCAAAGACTGTTATTTCCTGTATAATTTAAGTATTTATTATTTTGTATATCTGTATTTTTCTACATAAATCCCGAAAAAGTAAAAAAGGTTTCGTCAGTGTCAATCATATTCTCTTTTTAAACTAACCTGTCACTATAATTTTACAGCATTTACTCAATTACTAATTAAAACTAAAATAACTCGTGGACACCTACTAAGAGTGAACGGGTGGTATTTTTGATGCTTTCTTTATTTATATTTTAAAGTGATGGTAGGGAAAGGTATTGATGCTAAAAGTAGTAGAATTTTCCACCAGTGTTATCTAAAATGTTGCAAACTTCAGAATCTAACACCATTGAACAACGTTATACCTTCAAACAATGGTAAGGTGGTGGACTTCTGCGTGGACAGAATAAAATACACAGAATGGGCACCGATTTTGAACGCGCTCTGTTGCGATCTGAGTCTTCACTCGTTTTCAATTCGCTGCCGTCAACAAGTTAAAACGGGTAAGATGATACACGGAACTGATATAGTAGCATATTTACAAAATTTACTAATGCCATGCAGAATTGTTTTGAGCAATAAAACTGGTAATACAAGTGTTATTTTTTAAAAAAAAGAATAGGACGATAAAATATTAGAGAGAGAAATAATCGCGATATCTAATATACAGAGTGTTCTTAAAATTCAGGCGATATTAAGATTAAAAATATTATTTTTATTTAAAAATCTTTAACAACATATTATTTCACATAGCAAAGTTTATTCAGAAGTTCGGAAGTGGGCGAAAACTGAATTGAAACGTTCCATTACTTCCATACATAAATACAGGTCAAGTTACTAAAAGCGTGATAATAATAAAGCACGTTGAGTCCTTGTTACTCGTGGTTCATAACAGGCTCACATAATGAAAACAATCCTTAGATTCAAAATCAATCTTGATAAAACGTAAGAAATATAATATTTCGTAAATTTGAAATGCATCAATTCGAATTGGTATCATTCGATGGATGCGGTAAGAGCCCATACTGAGAGTTTACATATAATTTTTTATTGATCTTAAAGTTAGCAAGTAGATAGTTAGTTTACCAACGTCATTGTCAAGTGACTATTATTAGTCCAGTGTCCACAACTTTATATATATAACTAGCACAAGTTTATTAGTAAAACCCAGCAATCGGAATTAGTTTTCGAGGAAGTTAAGTAAGGACGATAATGGTGATAATGGACTTTTTGATTCCTCGTCGAGAAATGTAGGTTCCATCAGCCGCAGTGATCACTTACCATCAGATAAACTTCCTATTTTCTAGCTCTATTCCAACACAAGATATATTTTTGGTTTCCAGTACTAGAGCATATAGACTGTGAGAGATTGGCGAAGACCGTAACGAAACGTGCGGTGATCCTCACGAACTTCATGCTCAACAATCTGGTGGAAGCCATCGCACAAATGCTCGCGGGCACCACTTTATTGACAACGCTGCTTATTGAAGGTCTACCGTTGAAGATACCCTACTTGAACCCCCTTTGTGAGGTAAGGCTATAAAACAAATGGGTCGATTCAAACGGCGTGAAATAGCAGCATAACTACTACTGTATTTCATACGGTGAGTAAAGGGGTCCGGGAACCTAATTCACCCAGACATTTCATCTAAGTCCTCACGGGCGACAACGCATATACATACTGAATCTCTATTGAGGATGGATTTGGATGTCATGGATCGCAGTCTTTCCCTCCGACCAGGCAAACAGTGTGCTCGTTTGTCACCCTTATTATTAGAAAAATGTAAAATACAAAACTTATAGTGCCAAGTTTTGTTTCCACAAAGTAAGTGAATAATTTATGAGGAAATTCGATATTCGAGAATAAGAGTTGAAATCTATTTTAGATTTACAAGAACCACATCATTAGTCTAAAACGTAAATTAAAAAGAAACTTAGTAAACGTGTAGTGTTCGTGTAGTGTAAGTATACAGATATATAGTATGAGTATACAGAAGATGAACGACATAAATGCTTGGAATTAGAACATTCAGATTCTTACAGAGTGATAACAAAAATATATAAAATTATTAAGTATTGTAAAGAACAACTACTGATTTTCTCGGCTTCTCTTCTCAGCTTCTCAGCTGTTATCCGAATTGAACTGGACGGTATTTTAAAACGAATGCCTTGCCAAAAATGCAATTTTAGTGTATATTATATAAATGAATTTCACGGAACCACGAAAAATAAAGAGTTACACCAATATGCTAATTTGCATAAATCCGTATTCGAACTATTCGCTTTTAATGTCACAAAGTTGATCTGCAGCATAAAAATTGGCTTTACTAGACTTTACATCAGCTAGCCGGTAGATCTTACACCGATCACAATTCGCCGCGGAAGATAGGGACTCTCCCTATCGCCGTCCGCCCAAATGTTATAAATAATATATTCTTGATGGCATGTGGCATTTTGTAATTCAATCTCCAATATGGAACACAAATTACACACATTTTCTACGTAACTATCTTTTCAGGCACTGTTAGCAAACAGTTCCCTCCAGCATTTATATCTGCCACGGTGTCTAATCGGTGATGCGGGCTGTCTAGCCATCTGCAAGGCGGTACGGTGTCTCCCTAACATCCTCACCTTGGATTTATCAGGGTGTGATATTACACCGCTTGGTGCCAGTTATTTGGCCGATTTGTTAAAGGTTGGTGCACTGTTCATAAACTGGTAGATTAGTGAATAGATTACTTAGTTATATTAACGTTACTAGATATGATTTTAAATTGAGTGAAATAAATTGCTCTAAATTTAGATAAATAAAGTTTAATTATATATGCGTTCACAAAACTTAACAGATAGAACATAAACATTATTTGTAATTTTTCTTATCATATAAATAAATCACAAGTTTGATGTTGGAGTCTGATTGAAATGTGATATGTATCAACATCAAAAATGTTTATTTTCATATACCTTGATAGGTACTTCTATTTATCGCTAGAATCCAAAAACTAGAACCAGAGAGAAGAACTGGAAAGAAACACACTTTTTTAAATCGGCAAATTGTTTACATTTGACATATAGATCATTCCTGAAGACATCTGTCCTGCATTGAAAGGACGATAGTCCCATGCTTTTTTATCATTTCCCAAAGTCGTGCAGGGGACCCCACGGGAGACTCGACGGGGGTCTAATTTGGCGTGACAAAAAAATAGAGGGTAAGCGTAAGCGGGGGTCCACGTAATTATTTGCTTTCGATAGTAAAGAACTAAAATGTTGGCTTGACTTCACTAATCAATGTAGGCAGATAATATATAAGAAGCTCAGCAATACAACGTGTCCTTGTCCAACGACTTGCCGCCGAAAACTATGAATTCATGGTTGGAACGCACGCAAATTTCCATAGTAAGTGGTCTATGAGAAAAAAGTCTGGGAACCTCTGATTTAGACATTGACATTGTAATAACTTTCGCTTTAAATTATCTCTCACTGTTAATTTAAATTTATAATCAAGGACAATTTAAATGCAAAGGTAGATTAAAATTACTAACGGGCGATATGTTATATAACCGTACAGGTTATGTGCCGATTACTTTGTTGCAAAGAACTTATTTTAGATGTTACATGATCTTTGCTTTGAATGCCTCTCATATTTATTCATTTTCGATCATAAATAGACAGGCTTATACCAAAGTACAGTGCTGTAACTCTCAAAAAAAAAAAAGAAATGTTCCAATCTGTCATGGCTGGATGGTTTGGACAAGTAAGCGGAGCGATGAATATGAATCTGGAGAGATGCGAAAGGAAGAAGAAGGAAAATTATGAAAGTAGCGGGAGGGATTGTACAATGTACGGAAATAGAGATGAATTACATAAAGCCTCCCGTCAGTCATTGGTCTAGATATCAGAAGTATAATAATAATGATGATGAGAAGTAGAGTGCTAGATATATGGACATCAATATAAAAAGTTCGAAAGATTTAGCCTCATCCTGGTTCGATTTTCTTTTATTTTTAAATTTAATGTATAATAAGTATAAAAAACCCTACATATGTAAATAAACCTTGACTTGGTAGTTGGCAAAACAACATGAGTATTTTCTTTCATCTCCCAAAAAGTGATAACTGCGTCAATGGACGAGTCTATGATGGGTCGTTTACAGGGTAACTACTTACTTTTCAGTACCAGAAGATCCATCGATACAGTGAGAACTGGGTACAAACGCTGCGATATCGGATGCCTGAACTTGACACGATGGCGGGTCTGCGCAGGATTACCTTGTGCGGGAACGTCCAGCTCGCGGACCGAGGTTTCGCTACCCTAGCTGACGTGCTTGTCGACGATCTATGGATAAAAGGTAGGAGTGACCGAACTGTTACAAATGAAAAAGCATTTTTTTTTAATGAAGTAATGTAATATTATTAAAATTTTTACCAACATATTTATTAGTCTCTAATAAAAAAATATTCTATTCCAAAGGTTGGCTTTTAAACAGGTCTTTTATCTGTTTGGCCACGAATATATGGATTTACGCACTGTTTTCAAAGGAAATTTCGCCACTGCTTGCTCCAAAGATTTTTTAAGAGACTCAATGTCGCCGTGTCGTTTTAAGCAGGCCATGTCCTCTGCAACTGACCATAATTTCAAGTCTAAAGGGTTGAAGTCTGGGCTAGATGAGGGCCAGTCTTCAGCTCTCTCCTTTTTCAGAAACATGTAGTTTTATGACTCCTTTATAAGACACCACTAGGGACCAAACCATCAATGACGCAGGATGATGACGACACTTTATCATTTGGCTTATTGTAGTGTTCTTCAATCGTGAAATTTTATTCATCGGTAAAGAGGATATTTCTGTGCCTTTCACCTGTGTATCGCGACAGAAGGCGTTTTGATCGATCCACTCTCTTTAATTGTAAAGATTGATTTAGGGCATGTACTGTTTATCTACGATAAGCACCGAGCTTCAGGTCTTGTTTTATAATACACGACAGAGTCCTAGCGGAAATCTTCATTTCTCGCGATAAGATTTTTTTTCCTGATGTAGGTTTCGACGAATTCTGGCGTTAACAGAATTAACAGCCTTTGTAGTTCTAACAGCACGCGGCCGCCCCGATCTTTTCTGGTCTTCGGCAGAGGAAGTGTTGTCGTAACTGTTGATAGTACAATATACGAACAAACGGCTGATACCAAGCTTTTGAAGTGTCTGGACGGCTCCATACCCACTTCTTGCAAGGCGATCACTGGAATCCTATTTTCTTTAACACCCCATTCCACATGGTAATTTGATAATGAACACGAAATAATATTTGAAATGGCGCAAAATCGAAAGAAGTTATTAAAATAATATACGTGTTCCAAATTCAAAATAATTAAAAAGTTGAAAAAAAAAAGTTTTTATGTAACAGTATTTATTGCCGGACTAGTTACACTTGTATTCTCCTATAGTGATTGAATGTGAATCACGCTGTGTATGAATAGGATAAAAAATATATCGCTCTCTATTCGCTTATGAGAGTCGAATAAGACAAGACGATAATACTGCGGTACTTCAGACCTTATCACTATAAGTTTTCCTTTGTTTTTACTGGGGCGGTACAGTGTACTCTTTGATATATTTTCGGGATCTTAGTATTGTGAGTTTTGGGATCCGGGAACTAAATTACAGGTAACGAGATATTCCATCTCAGTCCACAGGGACGACAACGTATACGCGTACCGAAACTTTATTGGAGACGGATGTGTGGGCCGCAGTCATCATTATTACTGTGTACTCTAGGAGTGCCTAATATTATAAAAATAACATGCAGATTTAGAGTTACGCTGACGTTTATTGTAACGCACACCTAATCAATCCTTGTGGCCAGCCCTAGATGTACAGAATTGTGGTCTAAGCGAGCAGAGCGCTACGATCGCGCTGCGCATGCTGCAATCAAACAGCACTCTGGTGGTGCTAGATGTGCGCCACAACGCCGAGATGAGCGCCGACTGTGCCGGAAAATTACGCGCCGCGTTGCGCAATAACGAGCGAGGTACCGGCGCAGGCGCAGAGGTAAAAGTGATTTCTATATATGGGCAATATAATTTCCAGTGAATGAGTAGCATCCTTATTATACTTAAATTATTATTAATATTTAGCAAATGAGCTTGGCGAATAGTTACATTAATTAATAAACTTTTAGATATGTTAGATATATAGAAAAATTCACATATGTAGGGATCTGGGCATGGAAATAATACCTATGCCTAATGCCTATAGTCGCCGATAGCATAGGAAACGAAAGCTCTATTTATCTATTGCTAGTTCAACCACTTATTTTTTATGTATACACCATTCTTACAACTTTATTGAAATACCAATTATTAAATGGAATTACCGTCATATTTTCTATTGATTCATTTATATTGTTATTATGGTTATACATTATGGTCTTTAAAATAATACTTAATTTTTTTTTTAATTTTCTTCAGTATTCTTGGTTAGCCAGCACTTCGAGTGATGGGAGATCAATCAGATCTATAGGAAATAAGTAAGTATGATCATATATAATTTATGTTTCGCAAGTAAATATTTTATAAGAAAACAATGTTAATTACATTAACTTTTCTGACAGTTAATTTTGTAATTTATATATATTTTTTTAAAAAAATAACCTAAAATTATGATACGCGTTTATAACGCTTTTTAAGATTTTTGAATATAGAATTTTTTTTAATATTATTACTCTAATTGTAGGAATGGAGTAGCGAAGGAGCGAGTCGCGTCCAATGTAAGAAATATGCCTAATAAGTACAACAAACAAACAAATGCAGGAAAGAAAGAGAAGTGAGCATAAACAATTGTTATTTTCTTTCTTTTTTCAATGATGTAAACAGTTCTATTTATATATGTTATGGTATACCAGTGGATATAATAGACTGTAATATCAGAATGAATACAATAAAAACGAATGGAAAATGAAATATAGATAGTAAAAAATTATATATTATATTTATATATAGTATATTTTATTATAATGAAGTATATAAGTATATAATAAATTATATACTTATGTACTTCATTGTAAAACAATGGAATTTACAAAAGAAACTAGGTACCTACTTATATGTTTATTATTATTAGATATGTAGTAAAATAATTCTGATAGTGATCATATTTACAATCAAATACAATATGGTTCCATTGAACTAAATACTCATTGTAACAAGAAATTAATCCATCGATAGATATCGTGTTTATATACACACATATACAAACCAAATGACGTCCACAAATAAAATCGAGCAGATTTGAGATTGATTTTATTTTTTACTATATAAGCATTTTATAAAATGAACTGAGATGATTAAAGGTGAATAAATAGTTTTTTTTTGACCGAATATAGAGCGACCACCTTCCGGCCCATGTTTGCAAAACCAATAATTGTGGTGACAACTTAGCGACGGGAAATTATTGCGATAGTATATCTAAGTTGAGTTGTTTCTAAACTGGCAATCGTATAAATGTGACTATATTTTTTTACGGAAGTTCTTGAAATAGCAGCATAACACTGCCGTTTCGTATGGTGAGCGTAGGGGATCCGTCAAGCCATCCAATTAAAGGTAACGAGACATTCCATCTCCTCCAGTCCTCAGGGGTGACAACGCATGGGCTGCTGTCATCACTAATCATCAGGTGAACTTTGTATCAAGAGAGAAAAGAAATCCCTTCTTGCCTTCATTTTATTTATTCTCAATCAATTCTTATGTCAAAACCCTGCCTGCAGATGAGCCTATACACAGCGGTCGAACTTCTACGTATATCTAGGTTGTTACTTTTAAATATCCTTGAAGATCACGTGGCGCAGTGTTTAGAGAACCTGGCTGGTGGATCGCGTGTGCTCGCTCCGATCCCCGGCTAAGGAACTATACATTTTTTTAAATCCTTATTCCCCCGACACGTGAACTCGTGGACTTTGTTGTTCTTTTTATGATTAATTTTTCTCTATATATGTAATTCTTTACATTTTGTTATTGCCATGGAACTACATTAGTGCATCACTAATTATTGATTATTAGTCAGAGAAACCTGACAATGCATCAGAACCCACCACTAATTGTTATCGTACGCGGTAAAAGTATTGTATACCTATATGATTACGAACCTTATGTTAGATTTTTTACTATACCATCCCATACAAATATAATTATAGCTAATATAATTCCCTTTTCCATAACACGATAGAGATTACACGGAAATTCTAGAAGAGCAGCTCCAAGAGGAGATATCACACCGACAGCAGCTGGAAGTACTGAATCTCCAGCTGATCGGCCAGATGAAGCAACTCAAACAACACCAGATGCGGTTGTGGGCCAATGCTGGCAACTCATCGGGTAAACGTTTCCTAGTTTTATATTATACGTCACCATTGCCCCAAAGTTCTAGTTCCAAGTGCATAATTGTCTTTCTCTTTTTCCATACTGGCGAAATTGATGAAATGATGACTGCAAATTTACAAGTATTATGAATTTACATGTATCTACATCCATCCCCCACAGAGAACCAAGATGCACATCCGTGGTGACGTGGTGATTTTCATAAATATTATTCGCGGTTATTTAAAAAAAATATATCATGACGTTTCCAGTGTTTTATAGCACTCGAGGTCACGGAGGAAGACTGAGGTTTTTGACTTTCTGATGTCATAATAAAAAAAACAAATAAAATGCACAGTGCACTCGTAAAGTCGGTATAAAAAAGTTTAAAACAAAACTCAACATAATCCGTAACTCTCGTTTTATTTAATTTGCAATTTACGCGTAGAAATAATAAATAATCACTTCATTTATTAATTATTAACAAACAATAATAGTTAAAGTAGTGAAATTTTATAGGGTTCTACAAGTATTAAATTCTCAACGAATGATGTCAAATTATTTAGTCATTGGAAAGATATCGTGTTTACGAACACAACCAAATATACAGACCAAAAAACGTCCACAAAAAATAACAAAAACTTTTGTCTTTTTTTATAATGATTTAAATGATATGAATAAAATATATAGAATTGTTAAATAGAAAGTCCTCTTGGTCCTTTTGGTAATAGTGAACTGAAAGGAATTGGTGAGTTAACCTATTCTCTATATGGGTTTACCATGGGTATTTAAATCTCTGAATAAAGAGCTAAACACCCAATTAAAAAAATGAAAAAAAGCAAAGGTTTTTAGGTCTAACAGCCTTCAAATCATCGACAGCTGTGAATAGTAAAAATAATAGAAATTAAATATAACATATTAACATTAAACCATCAAAATGAAGTGTCAATAGCATAAAATTGGGTACGGTACGCAAAACAGAAAGTACAAATCCGCTATTCAACTATTGTCGTGAATGAGAGATGGAGATGGCCTAGCACAAACATTTTAAACTTAGTTGGAGTGGTTAACTAAAATGTTAGTAATGTCAATAGCATTCTATTTTTTAGTAACAAAAAGGAAGAACTACATATACCCTTGTCGTTATAAATTTATCTAATAAGTTATGTACTATTTAAATGCTTATTATGTTCTCGTATGTCAGGTTCGGAGCAATCGCTAGCCCCCAGCTCGGTATCAGGTGAGCTGTCCAGCAGCTCCGGTTCCTCCCGTTCAGTGCCCATTGAGCAGAGCACACTCTCATACATACAGCAGGCTTTCAGAGACATCTACGCGTTCATTAAGAACAACCAGTGTCATGGGTGAGTTATAAAAAAACATAAGATCTTTGTCTTTGGCAGTGATATAATAGTGATCACCATTGATGTTTCCGCGACATGTTTTTATTATATTGAGAGTTGCAAACGAGCACACAGTTCACCTGATTTTAAGTGATTCCAGCGGCCCATGACATCTACATTCAGTTTATTATTATGGTTACGCGCTATTGTGATTCGTAATATATTTTTGAATCTCATGTCCGTAATTTTTAAGAGCCGATATGTCTTATTTTTGAGGGGGTTTTAGTGGGTACAAATCTCACATAACCCTGTCTTCCTCACAGGAGATAGGGTAGCTGCTGACGATTCCCTACTCTCCACCACCAGAAAAAAAGTAGTTAATAACTGAAGTTTTTCTCTGGTACTCAAATCATATCGAAACGATTTAGGCACCTTCAAGAAAAGGGGTACTTCTTTCTCAAATACCGCAACGCACTTGCAATACTTGCTTTTTAACAGTGGTAGAGCTACACTGCAGTTTGTTTCTAACTGCAAAACGGATAGGTCTGGTCGACCGGGGTAGAACCACGCTCTCATTTGAAATAGCAGCATAATGCTGCTGTGTTTCGTCCGATGAGTATGCTTTATTACTGACTACGAGGCATTCCATCTCAGACCTCAAGGGTGACATCGCATCTGCATTATGATTCCTTGTCAAGGATGAATGTAGATGTCATGGGCCGCAGAAATCACTTACTATCAAGTGAACTGTGTGCTCGTTTGTTACTCTCAATGTAATAAAAAAAACCACAGTTATGAAAAAGTAATTTCTCAGAGAATGCCGTCAAGAGAAACCGGAACAAGTAATAACGGAAGTGACGGAGGAAGATGAATCGGAGCCGGGCGACTTGCCCGTCGGCAGGATGCCGAAAAAAGCGCAGAGCACACACTTGAAGCTGATCGAGAGCGGCCCCGTAAAGAAGATGACGAAGTCTGCGCATCTGCTGGGCGATATGCTGCACATGAAGGATGGAATGGAAATGGTAGAATTTTATTCTATACTTATGTGTAAGAGATTTGTACAAATTGAAGTACTTAATACTATTCTGTTCCTGTCCATCTTTGCGTTAAGCAGATAAAAATATGAAGGATGCAGTTTTAATAATGAGTCATTTATAAATAATAGGTCTTATGAAATTGCGGTTTTGTATGAAATAAGTTAAAGTATTTTTTTTCAAACATTTTTATTTCTGTTATTCAAAGTAATCTATGTAATCGATGCATCTTTTCCAACGCAGTTGATGCCCTTCTTGTAAAAATCAGCTGGACGGGAGGCAACAAACTCTTCAAAGGCATTTGATATTGCCTCTCGGGAATTTAATTTTTTTTCCCGCTAAAATGTTGCCAACAAAAATGATATTAGAATATTAAATTAACCTAATTAGATACACATTATGAAAACTATTTAATCTTTATCTTTGATTTTGTACAAGAAATTAAAAATGAAATGAATGGTACAGAATAATTTGATAGTTAAAATTAATTGCAATTATGATCGACAGTTAATTAATCTATCAGAATAAATTTAAAATAGTATTCTTATACTTTATGTTAACAGACTTTCCGTTTTTAGTCCGTCCAATACCATAATTTGAAAACAGGTAGGTACATCACAACCATCTAAAATTACTAACAATTTTTATTTTGAAAAGAATTAGAGGCGGCCCTCTAATTCTTTTATGGCGCAGCGCCGCGCCCGGGCGTTCGTTGATCCGAGCATCAGCTGTTTTTTATTTTGTGTTTCATAGCTGGTTTGTTCTTTTAGTAGTGATGTATTTTTTTATGAAACTATCGTTTCATTTAGCTGTACTAACATGATGGAGCGTAAATAATGCTATGAAAACGTTTTAAAAATATGATTTTTTTTATCAGGATTGATTTTTTTTCCGTCCCATCATCATAATTGTCGTTAGTACTATCGTCTGTCTTCGTTTTCGGAAGCGATCTCCTAATACCCAGTATATACAAAGATTAAATAAGCAAGAGAAAAAATAATTAACGATATTGACGGGCAAAAATATTTTTAATAATGATCTCGTCGAGTAAACGTTAAAGTTCTATTAAATTGTAAAGTGCAGACGTACAAGATTTTGATCCCAGATTTATTATTTTTAATTTTTATAATATTATTTGTGACAAACAAGCAAAACCTCATGATGGTAAATGATAATTACATCCATGATATTACATCATTCCTTCCAACAACATTTGTATATGGAACTGCATAGGGATTTCACGACTACCTTGATTGGGAAACAGGGTAAGTTGGGATTTGAACTCACTAAAATCCCCTCGACGTCCAATCTCAATGCGTTTCGAGGTCTGGGTGGGAACAGTGGTGCACTGATTCTTAGCACGTCCAAAGAAAGCAACGAGTAACTGGCTACCAAGTATGTGATTCCAGGTCTGATTCCCAGTTTACACATTGGTATTGGGTTCGCTAATTTAAATTCTTATTTAATTCAATTGAAACGCAAAAAGATTAGTTTCTGCGCCAATAACTATTTGATTCGAATATTTTGTACTGGCAACACTTTAGTTGGTCGTTAAAATTATTGAAAAGCTGGGAGGTAGAAAAAGGTCGGTTGAACATTCTGACTCGAGCTGTTGGACGAGAAGGTCGTAAGAAAGAATAAAGTTGTGTTCCCCATTACCTGGATTTTCTTCAGTACTACACCTAGGCATCCTGAAAGTCTAAATTCAGTCCATAGTGTCATTCGTAACGCTGTCTCGTGTCGTTATACTGCGTTCATATACTACTCCATTCTATTCCCATCTAGCTAAAATTTGTTTCACTAAAAGGGGAGAGTTTTCTTGTTTGAATACCACCTCATAGCACTATTATACTTTACGGCAACGACGCCGTAATCAAACTCGGCATAAAACTCAATTAATGCTGACGGTTACCGGTAAACTGGTAAATTACCCTATTTCAATTATTTTGGTTACTTGTTGAGATGTCTTTAGCTGGATTATGAAATGGTTTATACAGTTTTTGTTTTGCAGAATCCGGATATGTTCGAGAAGCAAATGGGAGACACGCGGGAAATGCATAACGAAGAGTTGAGCGCATTGGATGAGCTCGTCTCGTCGCAGAGCAAGGGGAAGAAGGTAAACAATTATTCGGAACTGTTGTTGGAGTTTGAAACAAAGGTATCTGTCCCTTTTTGAGTCAGGGGGAGTCTACAAATGATTACTTCATGAAAATTATATTCCTGGGAGAAGATAAGGTTATGTGGAATTTGTACTCACTAAAACGGTGGTCACCCTACCAGTGCATTGGAAGGGGCTCCGGTATCTCCTGTCGAACGCGCCGGTGCCGCTCTGCATCGAGCCAGATTTCGTCCCAGAGGAGGCCTAGCCTCCCCTTGCACCCTCGCCGTGCTACGGCAACCCGGGACCACTCCAGGTTCCCGTCCTCGCCGGGATCGCTATTCTGGACGATTAGAATTCCCTGACCGTCCGCGAACCCTCAATCCCCCCTTTAATCGCCTTATACGACACGCATAGCCCTATTCTAATAGCCCAGGACTAAAGGGCTGGATTTAATAGCCTGGTCTCCATCGATATTTCTATCGCAGATACCACAAACAATTCAATCGTTTACCATTCTTCGATTTTGTAAAATACATCGTTTGTAAATTATGATACAGAAACGATTCTTTAGTGTATTTTATTTATGACATGATTACTTAAACTGTCGAAGCCAATAAGTAATTTAGAATTACTACTTATTAAATTACAGAACGGTTCCGCTGAGGATATCTACCCTCTACCGGATACAACCAGTTTAAGCTAATATTGATTTAGGTATAATATAGGTGTGAATAAAAGTAACATCCCTATATGGTTGCCGTTGCCTGTGGCAACAATGGGAGCCGGATTCTTTGAAAAAATTGTGCATACTTTAGGTTATCGTTTATAACGATGACGAGACGCCGCTATCCCTAAGCAACCGTTTGCTTGTTCCTTAAGTACTAGTAAACTCGGACGTTAATTTTTTTTAAATGTTTCGATTTTGTAGCTATCTTGGACTATCAACAATATATTTGTTTTCATATATATTTTTTATTTTTATAATATTACGGTTGACAAAAAGGGGCCACACAGTTCACCTGGTAAGTGATGACTGCTGACCATGATATACAGATCCATCCTCAACAAACATTCAAGGTGCACACGTGTTGTCCCTCCTGAGGATCCTTCCTCAACCACATGATGGAATGCCACGTCATCAGTCTCCGGATTCCTACACTTCCATGCGAAACACAGAAGCGTTATGCGGCTTTTTCAAGCTATTATTCTGTGAGTCTATATCTATTAATAAGGTGGCTGATACGTGACATGACGGTCGTTTGATCGTATTCTGCTGTTTTGTACAGAAAAGTTTCTGTTCGTCATACTATTTACCTGTAACGCAAGTACATACATTCATCATCTCAGCCCATCACTAGTCCACTAGTGAACAAAAGTCTTCCCCCACAAAGCCACACTGCCCACAATACAATCCCAAGCACCATCGACTTCCCACAGACTTGCGTACGTCGTCACTCTATCTATTGAGGCGTCACCCTACACTGAAATGGGCCAATGCGAAGTTGCCATTCGAGATCCTTTCTCATATTACAAATAATATTTAATGTTGCTAGCTCGAAGAAGATAACCGATGGGGAAGAAAGGTTCTCGAGTGGCAACTTCGCATTGGCCTACCAACATTTTCTCTCACTCACCGATGTTTGAATTACAGAGAATGCAAACTGGACATTTATGAGACAAAAGGTATAAATATATTATATTTGATTGCAGGGCAGCGTGAAGAGCAGTCCGCGCGACAGTGTGGTGAGCGATTCGTCGGACACGTTGGTGTGCTCCCCTGCGCCCAACCCTCGCGACGCCTTCGCCTCCACGGACGACGACAGCGACTGATCTTTCGTGTTTGTTATAATTTTACACAGATTTTGTATGAAGATTAAAACGATTTTGTTGCATGCATATTTTTATTGTAAACTTCTCGTGTATTTTATTACGGAAACAAAATGGTAATAGATACTTTTCATATAACCTCAACGTGCAAGCCTGATGAGGGATTTCTTTTTGTTTGTGAGTATCTAATTAGACTCGCGAGCGGGAGACCCGCTGAGTAGGGGTGATGTGGGAAATTATTCGTTTTTTATATACGTGGGGAAAATGGAAATCATAGGGTTCCCGGTATCAATAGGCTGTGCGTCCCGCATTGTAGTCTATATGGTCAGATAACTTAACACTCTTGTGTATCATGTGACGATTTGGAACCTTATTATGGTAACAGAATATTTAAATTGGCTACAAAAAGTTTCTATTTGGATTTGGCCATAGGACGAAAGGGCCACGATGCTAGGTGGGGAGGTTAATGCTCCTAAAGTTGATTTGTTTTTTTATGAATATGTGTACCCCTGTTTGTCCAATGTTCTCTAACAGCTTTATCGGAACAAACTCTGAGTTGAAGGGCCGAGTAGGGTGACAACGACGATGCTGACACGAAGACCGCTGCAACATCGCTGCACTTTACCCAACGAACATCTCCGACAACAGAAGGTGAGCGATTACGGATCCGAGGGTTCCTGATTCTCTTAACGAAAGGAGGTCCAAACCTCGGGCTGCAGTGTGCCCCAATATTTTACAAGAGGTTTCTATATTTACTACGATATTATATATTATTTATAAGACATTTGTTTGCACATGGGAATTGAATCTACCGCAGGGCATGTATCATATTTATTTATGAATCTATTTTTTTTTCGGGCTGATGGCCACCGTTAGCCCGTGGGCTTTTACAGCTTGGGGGTTGAGGTAAAACTAATATAAGTACTCGAAAAGTCGGGCATTAAGAAAAAACATCTAACGCGTAAATTTCGTACTTGTCAAATTATCAGTTTGATTCAATATGGCATTCGTATATATCAAGGTCGCTGTCGTGTGCGCACGTGGAGGTGAATCGTCGGTCACAATCCAGCACGAGTCCAAGTGTCTTCCAAGGGTCTTTCCGTTTCGAGTCCAGGGGTCATTCTTAGTTGTAAGTCCAAGGGGAATTCCAGTAGGAGTCTGCGGATTATTGTCACTTCTAGGGGAGATACAGTCCGAGGGTCCTCAGTACGATAATTGACCAACGAAAAAAAAGGATATATAGGAGACTTGTAAATTTAGCTAAATAAGATAGACTGGTGAAACAAATTAAAGCACTCGCAGGCACGCAAAGGATGCAGTCTGCCGTTTTGACATTGCTCGCGAGTAGCTTAATTGCGTGGTTGCAGGGCTCTCCCCAAACGAATTAACTCCCCCCCCCCCCCACTCCCGACAACTGCAAACAACTGTCGTCGTCGCAAAAAAAAAGAAGTGCGTGAGCAGGATGGCTACATGCGTCACAGAATGAGGTGGTAATGTTCGACAATGATTCTGAATGTTCTCGATTATGCGTAAAAGGGACGGCTGTACTGGTAAGGCAAACAGCCATATTTAACTGGAAAATTCCCGAACCTTATAGAGCGCTTTACCCCACAAATATAGGCGGTCGAGTCGCGGCTCGGCAGTCGAGTTTTAATTGAGATACGATGCCCTTATACACATCGGAGAGGGTTGAAACAGAATGACTAGTGAATGAATTACAAGTGATTCCTTTTTGCTGAATAAACTTATGATTTTAACGCTCGCTAGCTCGTAACATTTGAGTGTCAGAAGTGGGATAGAACCTGCCTGTAATACCGAGGGCTGAACAAGAGGAGTGGAGGAGAAACGTCGAGGATACAGACGCGAGCACAGACAGCACGTGACGCCGCTCGCCGGCAAAGTTTTGACGCCAACCGCACTACGAACGAAATCAGGATCCTTCCAATCTGTTTCTGTTGATGCAACGTAAAACGCAACAAGCTCTTCGTCAAGAGGAGGAAACTCGCAGTTTGTTGGAGATCTCACCGTATGGAGAAACGTGATAGGGGTACAATTTAAGGAAAAAATAGAGAAGTTGAAATTAGAAGTGGAAGATCATGAAGACAGACTTTTAAAGTGAAATATATAAATATTACCAGTGATTCTTTTTTGTTTAATAAACTTATTTTTTAAGTCAAAGGCGATTTTCTATCCAACTAACCCTAGAACTCGTAACAGTATTTTATTGTTTTGTATATATTTGTTTTACTATACTTTAATAGCCAATCAGGCGGATATAGAAGTAAATAACCTTCCATAATAAAATTAACATAATGCAACAGTCTTAAGAATAATCTTTATCAAAATATTTTATGCGCTCAACCCAAAGGTAAGTTCTTGTTGATGTTGGTGTTGGTGGAAAATGCATTTGCCAAGTCCACCCTCTTGTATAATACTTGTTTTAATTATTCAAATAGAGTAATAAATAGATTAATAACTAAATATCTCATATATTAAGTAGTTTTAAATGTCATAAATATGTGAATCACTTGAACATAAATGAAACAATATATCCATTATCTATATATATATTACCTTTATAATCTATTTATGCTTTTTCATTTAACTTAACATTTTTCTGTTGCAGTTTTGCAATCATAACCTTTTCTTTGGCTTCCATTCTCGCCTGTTTCTCCAACTTCCTCTGTTCTTTCTCCCGCTTGGTCAACATTTCCTGGAATCTTTCGTCTCTTGGATCCAGAGTGAAACCAAAGTGCCTTCTGACCTCTTCAACAAGCCGCTCTTTCTTAAGCTAAAATATAATTAATCTTTTGTAAATAAATGTTCAAATTAGCAGGCCATATAATAACTTGAAGAACCGAAAACTGCTGGGAATGAGAGGTTCTCAAGTGGCAACCTGATATTGGTCATCGCAACGTAGGAGTACCTACACAACAAGCTACATTACAGTTTATTTCTAGCTACATTAATGAATGGGTCAGCTTGACTAGGGTAGGACCACCCCCTCACAGAATACCAGCGTTAAATAGCTGCATAAGGCTGCTGTGTGTTGTCTGGTGAGTGTAAGGATCTGGAGACCTTTATTACTGGTGGCGAGACATTCCATCTCAGTCCTCAAGGGTGACAAACAAATGATTCCTTGTTAAGGATGAATGTAGATGCCATGGGCCCGCAGGAATCACTTGCCCAGCTTGTTTGTTTGTTTCTCCCAATGTAATAAAAAAATACAATGACCCCTAGATGGAGCAATGACCTATACAAGTCTGCGGGAAGTTGATGGATGCAGGTCGTTCAGGATCATATTCAATGCCTATATCGCAGTGGACTGGTGATGGGCTGAAATGATGATGAAATAAATGTTTTGTAAGCCACTACTTTCACTGTCAGATTGATAACACAACTCACCATATCAGAATGTAACAAGTGATTGAATTACTACTTTTTTTACTGTTACTTGAATAATTATATAACAGATTAAGATCCGATATATTTTTGAATGTTTATAACTAATCTTAGCTATGGGCGAATCTGCCACAGGTATTTTTTACTTATAAGATGTTAAACCTGTACTATGTTTTTTTACAGTGGCAGAGCTACACTGCAGTTTGTTTGTAGCTACAGAATAAATGGATCAGCTCGACCGGTGGGACCACGCCCTCACGTACAAACGTAAAATAACAGCATAATGCTCCTGTGTTTTGTTTGGTGAGTGAAGGGTTCCGGAGACCTTTACTACTGGTGATAAGGCATTCCATCTTAGTCCTACTGAGACTGAGAGGACACATCTGCATTGTGATACCTCATCAAGGGTAATGTTGATGTCTTGGTTTGCAGGAATCACTTGCCATCAGGTGAACTGTGTGCTCGCTTGTTACTCTAAATGTAATTTAAAAAAGTGTTATGTAAATAATATATATAATTAATAAAATAAATAAATAAAGCAAAATTTAACATTTGGTTATTGAATGTCATAGTCTAGACCAAAAATGTCTTAACTCAGGATACTGTTATATAACCCACTATGCTGATCTTCAGTGACCAAAATTTGAATACAGTATTATTTTGGTTTATTCGGGTTCAGGAGAATACACTAGTAAGAATCTATGGAAACATCATCAATAGCCTAACGTTTTACGGTATAACCTGTAAAACTTAGTGTCTTAGTTTCTGAATAGAATAGAATCTGTTATTTGACTATTGTCCTGAACCTAACACAAGCATTAAAACTTAATTGGAGTGGTTAGTAGGTAGTAATAATAGTACCGCTAGCCTTCATTAAAAATAAACCTATAGAAGGTTGTAGTCCTTTATTGATTTGAGGTTTTATCTAGGTATTATTATCTATTAGGTATGGGGCAGCCTAGGGTAAACATATGTTGATATATTGTATAGCTATGCCTCAGCTAATCAAATCAATCAAAAGAAGCTTTATTCGGGAAGGTTTATGCCAAACACTTCTGAATATATAAACATGCTTTAGCACAAATACGTCACATCTGTGATTGAGAATACTATTATCAAAAAGTAACTTGATATTGTTTATCATCAGGTAAATGTATGGGGAGTCCATTATAATCTGTTGGTAGTATATAGTAAATGGGTGATGTAGTAATCCATCTTAGAACTCAAGCCCCCGAGTCAGGGGTGTAATTGCATCAATTTTATAATTGAGGATGTATGAAGGTGTGATGGACTGCTGGAACTAAGTGAATAGCTTAGACATAACCAACTTAACAGTTTACTTACCAAGTGAACTGTGTAAAATAAATAAATAAGTTTGGTTGTTTGACACCCATAATCATATCATAAAAAAACAGTTGACAGATGGGTGGATGATAATGATGAGTTTTTAAATAGAAGAATAAAGAAAGTTAGGAAAACTGAAACTGAAACTGAAAGAAAAGAATTATGAAATACAATGAATACCTTAGCAGCTTGTACTTCTGCAGCTTTTTTAGAAAACTTTGCATTAAGCTCTTTCTTCCACTGATCTAACTTCTCAAACTTAGCCACAACATCTTTATCCCTCTGCTCTATTCGGATTTGTTCTTCTTTCCTTTTAGCAGTGGCTGCATCCATCATATCTTTTATGGTGTACGGAAAGGCCACCACTTCATATTCCATCCTTTCTTGAATTTCTTGTTTTGTTGGCCAGCAAAGACCTAAAAACAGTATATTGTACTGTTAATACTTAACAAAAAAGTAATGTTTATAGTATTTACCTTTATTCTATTTAAATCTTACTAGCAATGCTATTAACATTTCAAGCTATCCCAAGCCACCCCAACTAAGCTTCAATGCTATTGCTAGAAGATGGCAGACAACAATAGTTGAACAATGGATTGAAACCCACAACATGAAGTATTCATTTTAAGTCCTTGTTTATTAATGATGATTAATCTATATGGAAATGATCTAAGGTATTTAGTGCTAACATAAAACATACAAATAGAATGATCTCCCATTACAAGGAGTGACAATCTGCAACTCTTGAAGTCTATGTTTCTTCAAGCTGAAGATGTGAGGATTGTGAAATTAAAATAACCGATTTACTAGTAGAAACTTGTACATTCTTTTAATTTCTTCCACAAGTAATCAGTAGTCATTTATATTGTAATAAAATTTGGTAGCATTAAATATTTAGTATAAAATTGACTGATGGAACACTACAGACCAAAAAACAAAATATTACTAGTCTTTAATACTCACTTGGATTGATACCACTAGAAACCCCATATTTTCCGTACATTTTACGATTAAACTTCACGGTGAGATGTGCCAGAGACATTGGTGTTTGATATGGTCTTTTTCCATTCACTAGATTAAAATGTGCTGCAGATAGTTTCGACTTATTACGTTTCTTTTCAATCTCAGCCTCTCTCGCCAAGACCTCATCTGTGTCATCTATCAGGACTTGCTCATTTTGCTCTATTTCTGGAGTTGACGAACCGAATTGACGGAATGATGCCAAAAGATTATTTCTTATAAAATAAGATCTTACAGATAAATTCATTTTATTTTTATACAATATTATTTGACATAAAATATCAATCTGACTTTATAAACTATACCCGAATATAATTAAATAGCGAACTACAAAAATTCGAGAGGTTATAAACACAAATGTTTTGACATTTGTTTTTCTTTTACTATACTAACCCTAAAATAAAAAGGCAAATGGTTATAGTACATTGCACCAAATTTTCCGTTTCGTTCCTTTTTATCGCTTTGTCTTCATTGAGAGCATGGTTTTTTTAAGCATTTTTATGTCGAATAAGCCTAAAAGGTAAGTAAATAAAAGCCTTGCGACTTTCTATAAAATTACAATAACATTTTAATTCATTCAGTTTGTTTACACACAGTAAGCCAACCATAAGTATATTTCTAGTTGTTATCACCATGTAGGTAATATTTAATGTTATAAACTACATTAGCATTCATTCATTTAATAAACGCATCGTTTGTGTACAGGTTCAATTAATTAAACAGGGACCCCATTTAATAACTAACGCGACAGTAATAATAGTATAGTATACTATTCTGTGAACAAGTCCATGTCACGTTTCGGTAAACCACGGAGTTTTTAGTAATCTGAATATTTGAAAAATCGAAGTTTTCGTGCTTGCTATTGGATTTTAGGTTTTTGTAATGAATACATCTTACGAAAGTTTGACAAGTAATTTATTTTATATAACAATACTAATTTAATGTTGACAATTTAACTTTTTCTCAATAATGACTAGGATTCTATGTTAATTTCATATATTTTTAACGTAATCAGAGCATTGAATAATTATTGTTAAGAATGTTTTATTCAAATATCTTATATGAATATATTTGTATTTTTCATAGATTTATATGAAATTCTTTGGCAGTCTTACTTTATGGGCAGTGATCCACAAAACGATTTTATATTGAAATCTGACTTTTATTTGACAACCAGTAATTGGGTATAATCCGGTTCTCTTACTTTTATTTGACAATTGACACCAACACGCTTGTCAGCTGTACACTACTTTACGAGACTGACTTCAACAAGAGCTTATTTTAGTTTTACTATATTTTTAATCGTTTGCTTAATGCATTAAACACAAATATTTGTTCATAATGACTCGACATGCCAGAAATTGTACGGCGGGTGCTGTATACACGTATCACGAGAAAAAAAAAGACGCCGCTGCGTCAGGATACGGTACCCAAAGCGAAAGAGTTGGGAAGGATTCAGTGAAGAGCTTCGACTGTTGCAGTATAACTTTACAACCTTGCAGAAATCCCGTTGTTACAAAAGATGGTTACTTATTTGATAAAGAAGCCATTTTAGAATATGTAATTGCGAAGAAGAATGAGTATTCGAGAAAATTAAAACAATACGAGAAACAACTTAAAAAGGAGGAAACGGAAAAAAAGGAATTGGCAGACGCCGAAAAAGAGGCAAATTTGATTAAATTCATGAGTCGTGAAAAAAATATTTCAAATACTGGAAAAACTTCAGATCAACCCTCAACATCAAGTTCCATATCGAATTTGGCAAATGGAAAACATAACGAGTTGCCAAGTTTTTGGGTGCCTTCACAGTTACCTGATGCAAAGATTTCCAAGATAGAGAAGCCTGACCCTACTGTATACTGTCCGATTAGCGGAAAACCACTTAAAATGAAGGATTTAATTGAAGTAAATTGGACATTAGTAAATGACCCTGATGATAAAAAGTCATTAATTGCAAAGGAGAACAGATACATGTGTCCAATTACTCATGATATTCTAAGCAATGCAGTTCCATGTGCTATAATCAGGTTATGATTTTACAATTATGAATGTATGATGTAAACTGAACTTCTTCCTTATACTTCTAATATCACCATATTCCATAATGATTATTTATATATATTTTATTTATTGAGACATACATACCGTCAACAATATCATTTTACACTTACAGTTTGTTTACTAAATCCTTATAATTTACCTTTATAGGTGTATAAATTATCTTAAAATCAACATATCTAAGACACATTATATTCATTAAATTACCGTTATTTAAAATTGTAAACAAAAATAAGAAACATAACAAATTGAAAAAGGTGAAGAATAAAAACTTAGACTAGACATTAAATAGGGAAACACATTTTTCCTTAAACATACTCTCTATATCATTAATAATATATCATTGTTACTATTTGTGTATATATTGATTCACAAGTAGCATATTTGCCTACATTAGTACTACTGTGGAGTAGTAATGGAATATTGAAAGTATTATGACTGCAGAGGATTACACTGCTATAATATTGTCATTAAGAATCTTGTGTAATGTCATTATATCTGAAAATTTACGATGTTTTTCTATGGAGAACAGATCGTCTTGTATGATAATTAACATGGTATAGACAAATGCTAGTTGTATAAGCTAGAAAACAGATATTATTTCTTTGAATTCATTTATTTTTTGTATATGGACGTTGCAAGTATGAGGACTCCAAATATTCTTGATTGCTTTGAATGTAGGAGTTATATACCATGACTAACTTTTAAAATGCTTACTACCCAACCAGTCCCATGCAGCAAAAGTTAGGCTGTTTTCCTTGGAGTTCAGACAAGTTATAAGACTATAATAATATAATAAACTGTTTTTTTACAGGACCACTGGTCACATAGTGACCATGGAGTGTGTTGAGAAAATAATAAAAAAGGACTGGTTACATCCCCTCACTGGTGATAAACTCAAAGAGAAAGATATAATACCACTTGAGAGAGGTGGTACAGGATATGCACTCACAAATCAAAACCTCGAGGGCAAGAATGAACGGCCAGTTTTACAAGCTTAATATTATCAAGAGTGATGGACAATTACACAGCTCATCTAGTGCTAAGTGATAACTGTGACCCATGACATGTACATCCATCCACAGTAGATTCAAGATGCACATGTGTTGTTAATCCTGAAACTTAGATGGAATGATTCACTACCAGTATTGGTATTGGGACTCCTGATCAATACACTAAACAGCACTGTTATTTTGCAATTTCACATTGGTTCTGTGGCTGCTTGGTCAATTCCTGGTTATGCCGACCCATTTATGTTGCACCTGCATTGCGGCATAACTTAATGTCGCAGCTATGTATTGTGAACAATTTTATAGATTTACAATAAAAGTTGTTGTGCCTGTTCAAATTAATCAATATATTTAAAAATAAAAACATTTTTCGATTGAAACACATCTTTCACTTCATATCCTTATTACGTATTATTAAATGAGAACAAATCTAGTTGAAAATCTGTATTATTTCTAATTTCAGTCTCAGGATATGATAGGCAATCGGTACCTAATGAATCCAAAAAATTTAATACTGACTGGCTCTGATTTGATTGGTTATTTATTTCCCAATTATCATTTTGACTTACATTTATTGGGTTTTTGCTTAAGCTATCATCTTTAAAGTGTAATAAAGATGGTTCAATTAGTGTATTACATTTAATAACACTTTCAGTGTGGTCGTTTGTTAACATTGGCCAATCTTTGTTGACAAATTCCAGATTATTTTCTGGTACTTTTGTAGGTACCTCTATGTTGTTAAATATTACACTAGTCCCTAACGAATCATTTGATTGTACGTTATTTTGATCAGATTCCATTCCGAGAGGTTTTATTATTTGCACATCATACTTTGGGATTTTTTCTGGATTAATTTGGAACTTGCAGAAGACCTGTGAAGTTGATGATTGCTTGATAGGCGATGATCGTATATCGAAATGAGTGCTGTGAAACTTAATGTGTGATGTTTTGTTCATGTGGTCTTTAAAAATGTTCAAACTTTCATCTATAACTGGTTCAGGTTCTTCATCAGTTGATATTTGATGAACACTTTGTGATTTCTTGTCTGTTGTGGTGCGTTCATTAAATTTTATGAGATCATCCATTTTCAATTCAATAGGAATATTGCATTCTGTTTCGATTTTCGTTTTCTTTGCATTGGAGTTTTGTGCTTTTTGTTTCCAATTTCTTTTTGTCACGGTAGGCCATTTTACAACTGAATTTATTCTTGCGCAATCGTCAACCTCACTCTTTGTATTAGACTGCTCTTTATTTTGTTTCGTTAACCAATTTTGTGATGGACTCCCCAAATCTGAAGTCTGCTGTTTGCTCTTCACAGGATTGTGCCTGCAATGTCCCTCTTTGTCCTTTACACAACTCAATGCATCCATGTTAAGGTTATATTTTCCAGGATTCATGCCAAATAACCTGAACAAAACATAGATCTTATATTACGTAATTTTAAAGTTGTTTTTTATTTGGCGACGACACTTCGCTTTACAGCGGTGAGTGAGGATAGAAAAGAACATTGTCGCACATGAAAAAAAATATTTCTTTATTTTTATTTTGTGTGGTTGTATGGTAATTTTGTATGTCTGTTTTTATAACAGCTACAGAAAGAAGTTAAGTTGACGTAAAACACGAGTGAAGTAAAAATGAGTGAGTTTGCTAATAATAAGTGAGATTACTTCCCTTAAAAAGAATATTTAGTATGGTTAGTATTCAAAACAATGAATAAAGTGTTGTAATTTGCCTGTCAGTCTTTCCGTCCGAGTATAATGTGGGTGTCTTCAAGAGAAGAGCGAATAAACATTTGCTGAGCTAATGCGCTCCACCACTTCTATGTCTACATCACCACCTTACACTGGGTGGGATAAGCACTAGCTTGAACCCATTAAGATAAAAAGTTAGTTTCAAGTTTAATGACCCACAAATGTGTCATAGAAATTGTTAATAATTTAACTTTGAATACTAGTAAATTAAGCATATTCTAACTATCAAATACATGAAGATTATGGTGAGTAATATAAAATTGTTTTGAAGGAAGTAAAGTTACAAGAGAGAAATTTTCTTTCTCTAAACATGAAGGTTTCTTTACATTATTTTCCTTCCCCCAGAGCACATGGTAAATCGACAATTTTATTGCAATTAACATTTTCATTGGCACCAGCAAAAAAAAAAGCTTGGATCAAACTTGGTTTGCATACCATTAACAACAATAGCCAAATGTCTGTTGCTTACAGTATAAAAAATAAAAAACCAAAATCAAACTTACCTGCCAATATCATCATTTACATTGCACAATTTTCCCCCATTGCCATCCACTTTCTTTAACAAACAAGGTAGTAGAGATTTAAATTTGGCAATCAACTGTTCCAACTGCTGAATAAAGATGTTGGCCCGATCTTCTTCTGACCCACTCTTAATTATGGCCAGGAGACAATGGAACAGGTTTGAATGTATTTTCGTCGGTATATGAGTTGGATGATTCTCATAGTGCCTTTGTAGACGATAGAGACTACTGAACTCCTGAAAATTTAAAACAACTTTAACCTTTGATGTTGGAACAACTCGTGAGAACCTTTGTGCATTGACAGTTGACACATCAGTGTGTCAGAAATGATAGACCTACACAGATTTATTCGACCTTATGGAGAAAGAGGTTCGTTTCATATTAAATGATAATGATTTCCTGGTTGATTTTGATCACTATCAATATCTTCTTTAGTCTAAAGTTAAAATCCAACACTTACCAAGGAGCACTGAAAACAAGAGATAATGTTTCCACTCTTCTTCCTGGGTTTATGAGGAGTTTCCTCTTCTACGGCGTGGTGTTTTGGTAGTTTCACTTTTCGTCCACTCCGTGTCACTTTTGTCTGCAATATAAATCTAGCAACTGTATCAATTCATTGAGGATTTGTGGTAAAAAAATTATGCGGTTTATTCTTAGGTTCTTTATCATTTTCATTCCTTAGGTTTATCCCTGTAATTTTTGGGACTTTTTTCACATACCCCAAATGTGAATAAAAGAATTGTGAGCTTATTATATAGTATATCTGCCATAAAGCCGATAACCAATGTGACAAAAAGCTCTAGATGGAATGACGACCTATGCATGTCTGTGGGCAATTGATGGATGCAGGTGGCTCAGGTTCATACTATGTGGACTCTGGGGGAAACCTATGTTCAGCAGTGGACTAATGATGGGCTGTCATGATGTTGATGATAAGATTATTTATAGTTCAAAATTTATCCTCGTTGGTAAAAAAGTAGAAAACCAGCTAATTAATTCTGTCAAAATAAGCATCATCATTAGTCTTACCAGGTTGCAATTTGAATTAGGGTGAGTTGGTGTGATCCTGGAACCACAAGACCTTTAAGACAGAAAAAGAAAAACTTCTTTTTTCCTATTAATTCGCAGATTAATTGATACTACTTTTAAATTATTAGATTACAACTAAGATGCATTGTTTCTATTTCTATAAATGTTCAGTGTATATATTTTTCTTATTTTATATCTTGCAACTATTGTTTGGATATTTTTATTCAACTTATTTATTTATTTACCTTTAATTTACACAAAGCATTTATATAAGGGAAGTTATATAGGAAAGGTATATACAAAGGCGCAGCTTATTTTACAATTAAAATCTCCTCCAGCAGGCCTGTATTGGATATATTATCGGGAAAAAAATAACATAGTAACTCATTTTTTTTTAAAAAGATATAATGAAAAACATAGAAAAAAAAAATTATAAAATAAAAATAAAATAATAATAATAAAATACAGAATTATATTTATTTATAAACATGCATAAATTAATTAATTAATACATGAATAATAATATATTATGTAAACATAAATAATAAATATATATATATATATATCATACAATAATTTTAATGTGGTAATATTTTACCTCAAGAATCACTGTGGGTGGTTCCTCGGCAACCACCTGTGGTGGAACAATTGGTTTAACTTCTTTTTTTTCTGTTTTCTTTTTGACCACAACTTCTTCATCTTTTCTGTAGGTTTCTTTCTTTATTTCTGGTTTCTGTTGTTTAAATATTAATTTATTATTTCCAAATGCTGTCAAATCTTTTGATGAAAGTACTCTGAAATAAAAAGTTCAAATTAAGCATCAAAACAATTTTAGAAATTGGATCAATCAATTTGCCTCAGACAAAGAATTATTTCTTCAGGGTCTGAGAGTCAATTATTTGCGTATTTACACAAATAATTGACTCTTATAATACTCATGAATAATTGTATAGAATAAAGATTTTCCATTTCATTATATTACATTGTATATAATGTATATAATATATATATTAAATTTAAATCTAGTGTATTTACGCAGCCTTGTTTTTGTGAAAGACGTTTCCAGATATGCATTTATGTGTTACAGTGTTATAATAGAAATATGAGTGAGATGTTCATCAGCAGTATAACAGTGATCTGTGTGTCTTGTTGTTTTAATAGTAAGTTTGATTGTAAAGCCATAAATAAAGTAACTGTATTATGTGGTTACTTTTGATTAAGCAAATTAAGTTTAATTGGAGTGATGAACAAAACTGTAATTCCATAATAGTAATGACACCACCAATACCACCATCATCCAAAATTAGTCCACTGCTGGAATTAGAGCTCCTCTATCAGCCCTTTAATCTGTGGCTTTTAGAATAGAGCTAAGGTAACCCCTGGGATAGTGAACCCAAGGATCCCTGTCTTCCCTCCAGGAGTCAGGCTATCTTTTAAAGATCTCCTCCTCCCCCCAACATCAAAGAAAAGAATGCCTTCCTTGTAGCCAAAGCTTCTCGGTATTATCAATTCTATTGATATTGATACTTCTAAATTGTTAACTTACTGGTATATGAAGCGAGTGTTAGTGGCGGGGTCATAAGTAGGTTCCTTCGATTTTTTCTGAGGGTCAACAAATATTTTCAGGGCATGATTCACTATTTTCAACTGATCATCATTCAACTGATTGAGACTGTAATTAATACAAGAAAAAAAAAATTATAGTGATCTTTTTTATATAATGATATTCAGAGTACAGATATATAAGAAATTGGCAATTTTTTGGCCATTGCAGCCTAAGACGACTCCACACTAGATTTTTTATTTATTATTACATTGAGTTACAAATTAACACACATTTCACCTGATGGAAAGTGATTCCTGTGGCCTATGAGATGGCAAATTGTCACATTCACCCTTGACAAGGAATTAAAATGTAGATTGTTGTTAGCTTTGAGTACTGAGATGGAATGTCTCAGCACCAGTAATAAAGCTCTCCAGATCCCTACACTCACCACTATTAAACACAGCAGCATAATGCTGCTATTTTACACTGGTATTCTGTGAGAGTATAGTCCTACCCCAGTGGAGCTGAATCATTTATTCTGCAGCTAGAAATGAACTGCAGTGTATGTAGCTAAACCTTCCTTAAAATCACCCTTGATAATTGTGATGGAATACCTTGTTACATTTGTTAGTTGGACCCCAGATATTCACACCCACCTTACAAGTAGTATCTTACAGTGCTATAAGGATTTTGCAGAAACACAGATGTGTGCAGAGTGCAATAAGATAGGTAAAAGGTTTGTGAAGATACAGTGTCAGGGACATGGTATATACATACAACACATGCAGTAGACATGAAAAGCGACAATTTGTTATACATATTTTTTTTCACGGCTAAGAATCAAACTCGGGATATGTGACGTTGCATCATTATGCTGTATTTGTAACCACGGCAATTGTTTTTTTTCACAACAAACAAATTAAGTGCTCACCTGTGGTATGTCTCTCCTAATTTTACCAATTGCACTGCAGTGTGTTTAGGTGGATTTGGTAAGCTGAAACAGATAGCAAATTAAGTGAAAAGTATTTTATATAGATGATAATTGTTAATGATGTGATCAAAGGAATGGCTAATTTTCACCATTCTCAAAAGATCTCAAATATTTTTACTGGTGTGTTTATAAATAAGGTTTTTTTTTAACTATTTTGTAGTAATATGCTCTTAACTTACCTTTCTTTTGGTTTAATATTTGGCAACTTTCTTGTTTGGATTGAAGTCTTTGTACTGTTTGGGATGGGTTCTAACTTAACGATCTTCCCATTTATGTCTAAATTCGGCACAGTATTTACTACACTTGTGCTACTCGTAGTTACTACAGGTTTAAGAAAGATGTTATTAACTGATGTAACATACTGCTTATTTGTAGCAGTTTTAGGTATGAGGAAACTAGCTAGCTTCAAATTATTCCCGACTACACTGCTATCAACTTTTGTCAATATTTTCGGCTGGTATTCTACGTCTTCCTGGAGGTTATTTGTTATTTTGCCGCTATTTTCGTAAAAGCTTCTTAAGCTATCACCCAGTGGTTTTTCTACGTTTTCATTACTTTGTGATATGACAATCGGCCTAGGCTGAAATGTATAATTTCTCAATTAATTTTGCAAATAAATAGACAATAATAAAATAGCTAAATAACAGAGCAAATACCTGACTAATGCTGGGGTTTTGTATCACGTAAACAGGCGTATATTGACACGAATTGATAATGATATTTTCTGATGATGAGTTCATAATTATGAAGTAATCAATTTAATTATGATTTATATATTTACTTCATAATAATGATTAATAATACGGGAGATAAAATGAATAGATCAATTGTTGAGGTGTTCTGCGACGTTATCTCTTTTGTTCAGTAATTGTGTTTGTAATTTATTAATCCCCCACATGCGGATGCAGATAAAGGTAAAGCTTTTATATATGTTTTTCTTTATTTTTTTTAATAATTTTTGGTGACAAACAACATTTATCAAAAATTCTGTATTCAATAATTTTAATTTGTATTGTTTTATTCCAGATAACGTATAGTAGTATTCACTCGGGAGTCCCTAACTATTTCTAAACGTTAAAAAAATATTTATGGTTTACGAACAGGTATTTCTTCATCATCAATATTCTTAGTATTCGGTTTCTGATGTTTTAGGTTTAATAAAGAAATACTATAATACATATAAAATAAATAATAGTCAACATATATAAACTAAATTTATATTTATAAATATATATAATATATGCTCTCCTTTACATGTAATATGTTACAGTAATTTGTAATTGTAACATTAACGATAAATGTTACAGTTTTATTTATAACCGAATACGATACAAAAATATGTTATAAATAACAAGTCTGGCCATAAATACTGTTACATTAATACTTTTTATTTAAACACGTATACATTACAAATATTTTTTCGTGTTCATTATCAAATTACAGTATGGAATGGGGTGTTAAAGAAAATAGGATTGCAGTGATCGCCTTGCACAAAGTGGGTATGGAGCCGTCGATCATATTCCACACACTTCAAAAGCTTGGTATCAGCCGTATGTTCGTATATCGTACTATCAACAGATACAAAAACACGTCCTCTGTCGAAGATCAGAAAAGATCGGGGCGGCCGTGTGATGTTATACTACAAAGGCTGTTAATGCTGTTAAAGCCAGAATTCATCGAAACCCCATTAGGAATTTAAAGTTGAAACTTGGTGCTTATCGTCGATATACAGGACATGGTCTAAATCAATCTTTACAATTAAAGAGTGGATAGATCAAAACGTCTTCTGTCGCGATCCACAGATGAAAGGCACAGAAATATCCTCTTTACCTATGAAAATATTTCAAGATTGAAGAACACTACAATAAACAAAATGATAAAATATACACTCACAGTTCTAAAGAAAAAAAGTGAAAAAGTTCGGAAAAGTGGACATCATCCTGCGTCAGTGATGGTTTGGTGGGGCGTGTCCTTATCAAGGAGTCACAAAACTACATTTTTCTGAAAAAGGAGTGAAAACTTCAGCCAAAATGTATCAAGACACAGTCTTGGATCATGTTGTGAAACCTCTCAGCAATACACTTTTTAAAAATATACCGTGGACTTTCCAGCAGGACTCTGCACCTGGTCACAAGGAACGAATTACCCAAGCCTGGCTTGAAACCAATGTTCCGGACTTTATGAGAACTGAAGACTGAAGACTGAAGACTGGCCCTCATCTAGCCCAGACCTCAACCCTTTAGACTTCAAATTATGGTTAGTTTTAGAGGACATGGCCTGCTCTAAACGACACGGCGACATTTAGTCTCTTAAAAAATCTTTCGAGCAATCATTAGAGAAATTTCCCTTGGAAACAGTGCGTAAATCCATAGATTTGTGGCCAAACATAAAAGCCAACAGATTAAAGGCCTGTATAAAAGCCAAAGGTGGCCTTATTTCGTATAGAATATTTTTTAATTTTTTGTTGAGACTAATAAATATGTAGGTATAAATTTTAATAATATTAAATTACTTCATTAAAAAAAATGCATTTTCCGTTTGTAACAGAACTTATAGCCGGACTAGGTATATATAGATATATATATATAGATGAATAAATACCTATTCGTAAACCATAAATCTAAACATAATATCTAAATTAATCATAGAACCTTATAAGTTATTTAATTATATTTTGTAACTACTATAACATGGCAACTTTGTTTTTATCCGACCAAAGACAAACTAACCTATTTTCTTTCTCTAGGGCCAAGCTTTGTAAAGTTGAGGTGAATATTGAGAACAATCATTTTAAAATATAAAAACGTTTAAAATCGTATGTTTTATTGATTTTAAATTATTGTACGTCGTAAACAAAACGTTTTAAAATTAATAATGGGAATAATAATGTATATAGATGAAATTTACTTGATAAGGCCACGTGCAATATGCGGTTATTTTAATTTCACCTTTTATTACAGGCGTCAAGATGACGAATTCTAAGGGTTATCGCCGCGGTACGAGGGACTTGTTCGCTCGCAAGTTCCGTACACATGGAACCATACCGCTTTCTACTTATATGAAAGTTTACAAAGTCGGAGACATCGTTGACGTAAGGGTATGTATACCAACCAACTTCTTATTCTTGTTGACAAAGTTCTAATAAAGTATTGAAGTATTTTTTTATGCATGATATTCAAAAAACTTGTAATAGGTTAGGGTTAGAACCTATTGTATTACACTTAAATCTTGTGACCTACGGCCTACGTATTATTAGTTCTACAGCTTTTAGTAAAGTTTATTAAAAGCATTACATATATAATTCTCTTGTCCTAAAGGTGAAACGGACAACTAGCCTGATGTATGTACATCTATCAAACGATTATTAAGGTTTGGAATAATATCATGTTGACTGACTTATGATTTATTTAAATAAAGAACTTTAAAAATTACAAAGTACAATCATCTAGTTATTATCTGGTATAAAAGCCTGTTTAAAATATTTATGTGTACTACATCATAAATCACATAACAAGAGAGTAACATCTATATATTTTGCTTGTGACAACAATTTCCTCCAGTGAAGTTATGCCTTGTCTAGTGTTTAGAAGTAGAATATTATGATTTGGAGATTAAGATGGGGGAAATTACTTTTATTTTACCTAGCCTTCCCCAGACAATATAAATAATAGACAATATTGGGTTGGCAACTAAGGGTGAGAATTAGATAAACTAAGATCTGTGTGCTACATTTCATCAACATACATTTAGCCATTTTTGTGTGATTTAGTATCAAACACATATTTTTAACCCTCTAACCACTAAGAGCAATTTTTAATATGCCCTACCTCCAATTAGACAAATTTTTACAAACGGCTACTCTAGGTCTTGGTAGATTGAACATCTTGCTGTTATTAAAAAATGTGTACTTATTTAAAATAAATATTTAATTATGTTTAACCTAAAAAAAATCCAAAAATATTATTAACTTTTGAATGTCGTCAACTACACCTCAGCTGTGATATTGGAGTTGTTTGGCCCACCTTACAATGTTGTTTTTGTGTATTAATATATTCATTTTGTTAATTGTATTTCAGTAATTAGATTCAAATCAATATTTGTAGTTGGACCTTGAATAAGTTCTCAATGTTTTTTTTACAAAATTAAAGCTTTATTTAAAAATATAATTTCCAATAATTTTTATTCAAAGTATCGCCTATCACTAGAGGCCACTTTCTCCCATCTCTCTGGCTGTATATGAATTCCCCATCTTGAGGTTATCCATGATGCATTTCTTAGTATCTTCATAAGATTGGAAGTGCTGCTCAAACAGGCTAGCATTATGGAATGGTAAGTATTAATTAATAAGTGATAATCTGAAGGGGAGCTTTGACAGGTGAATATGGTGGGTAGGGTAGAACTTTCCATTGGAGTGTTTCTAGGTGGCTCATATAGCAGACGTTTTTCATTTAGATTGTTTGATTGCGTTTTCTCAACTGAAACACATCAATTGAAGGGTCAATAGTGATTTGTCGTAATAGTCTCATTCCATTTGAGCAACTCATAATACATTACCTGCTGATCCCCCCAAATTCAATGAAGAAGCTTAAAACCATGGATATTTTGTTTCGCAGACGATGTTGATGGCATGTCGGGCTTACTTCTTGTGTACCATGCAATGATAATAAAATTATTAATGAGTATGATACTGAACTGAAGTGGCAGTGAGCTGGCCATATAACTCGTAGAAACAATAACTGATAGGGAGGAGAGGTTCTTGAGTGGCCACCTCATATTATCAATCAAGCATTGAATGTCCCCCCCCCCACTAGATGGATTGACAACCTATGCAAGTCTACAGGAAGTTCTGGTACTAGGTGGCCCAACATAGTATTCCATGGAACTCTGTGGGGGAGGCCCATATCTAGGAGTGGACTATGTATAGTTTGTGAAGGTATATTGTTACAAAGCCAAAACATATATATAAAGAAGCATGCCACAGGGCTTGATACTTGGTCCAATATTGCTTCATCATTGTAAATATTCCAATAATTCTTATAAGCTGTGCATCACATGTTGCATACCTGTTTGCTGCCTAAACTATAAAAAAATATAAAAACTATCTACACCTAGTTAAAAACTATATCATCTGGGTGTGTGAATATTTCTTATAATGATTTATATAGTTTTAAAGTTTTTTTTACAACACAATTTATGATACTTCCATTACACAAAGAAAGCTTATTATTAGACAATTTCAATAATCTGCATCTTTTCTTTGACAGGGCAATGGTGCTGTCCAAAAAGGCATGCCTCATAAAGTGTATCACGGCAAGACCGGGCGCGTTTACAATGTCACAGCACACGCCCTCGGTGTTATCGTGAACAAGCGAGTGCGCGGCCGCATCCTACCCAAGAGGATAAACATCCGCATCGAGCACGTCAAGCACTCCAAGTGCCGTCAGGACTTCCTCAAGCGCGTGAAGGAGAACGAGAGGCTGTTGAAGGAAGCGAAAGCGGCCGGCAAAATTGTCAAACTGAAGAGACAGCCCGAGCCACCGAAGACTGCACACATTGTGAATGGTACCGAGAAACCCATCCTATTGGCTCCAATTCCATATGAGTTCGTGGCATAAAATGGAATAAATTATTTTTAAGAAATATAGTCTACTTTTTTACAACCGTTGTTCCTTACAAAAAAAGTGAAGTAACATATATACTAATGAACATTGTTATTTACAATTTTATATGCAAATTAACCATGTGTTTGTCAGTGAAGAAACTTGTATGTGTAAGGAATAAATTTAAATAAAAATATTTTGAAGGAGTGTGGACCCCTCCATCAGTGGGATTGAAATGGAATGGTTATTCTCTTTATGCAATATCTTAAATGATACAGAGTAGAAAAAAAACACGACCTCGAATATCTAATCAAAATAAAGCGTTAATAGCCTAACGGTTTAGTTTGCGGTCTGCGAAACTTAAGGTCGTAGATTCGAGTCCACCAATCGACTGTTGTCGTGAACCATCCCGAACCGGATGTCCACCAGCACCACCAGGTAAACCGGAAAATTAGTAATGTAAATAGATTTGCTATAAAATCCTTAATATTCTTTAAAATATAAAAAAGCGAAGGATTTTTAGGCAAGAAAGTTCTAATGGATCATTATTTCCCTCAACATTCATTGTATAAACTGCATGGATATTACATACGATGTTTGAATTGTTGGTGTGTGAAATCCACGTTACGTGGCTGGCCGCGTCGCGGGTACCTTATTCAATGACCAGCTGTGGAATAATATTTGTGTATGCTCTGGGTGTGTTGGATGCATGCATTTCCCGTATCACTGACACTGCATCCGAGTCTTCCTTAGAATTTATTGCATTTGCATTACATCGGAATAGGTAAGGGGATGACGAGTGAGTGCAAACGCTTACGGAGCTAAAAAATATTCTGCGGAATTGAGGAATCGACCAGGAGGACATCATATATTTGGCATATATAAATCAAACATCTTTATAAACCGCCTCGGCTTTTATAGATATATACAGTATACGCCTGATTCCTTTGTAATATCGCTATTCGCTATTTTAAAATGGAAATGAGTATTTGTGTAGTCTTAATAAAGTTAACAATATCGTCACCACAGCCCATATAGCTCTAGGATCTGAGATGAGCCAAAATGGTCTTTTTTTAAAAATAAACAGTGGCAAACGAGCACACAATTCATCTGATGGCAAGTGATTCCTGTGGCCCATGACACCTATATTCATCCTTGACAAGGAATCATAATGTAGATGCGTTGTCACCCTCGAGGACTGAGAGTTAATGCCTCTTCACCAGTAATTAAGGTCTCCGGATACCTACATCTTCATCAGATGAAACATTATGCTTCTGTGATGGTGTTGTCCTACCCCGGTCGAGCTAACCCATTCATTCTGCAGCTAGAAACTATAAATATATTTAGTTGTTCCTATTTTATTACTTTCATTTAAGAATTTAGTTTATTACCGTAAAGGCAACACTTTGTATGCAAACTGCATTATTTTTGAACCTCGTTTGTTGTGTGTGTTCGGGAAGACAGATTTCTGTCATATAGTTTATACTATGACCAACACTTACATTAACTCATTTATTTCTATATAATAACATTATAAGAAATTAATAAGTATAAATAAACTAAAAATAAAATAAGTTAGAATACAGATTGCATATACTGGAAATTAAAAAAAAAAACAGAAAATCATTCAGTTTGGGCAAAAGCCCTTTTCATGCCGACCCATTCCTATATTTTAAAAAAAAGAATGCTAGCAATGCTATAATTACAAACATTCCCGATAACCACTCCAAATAAGCTTAAATGTTTGTGTTAGGAGATGGTTCACAACAATAGTGTAATGGAGGAATCGAACCTACGACCCAAGTTTGGCAGACCATACCCCAAATCGTTAGGCAATCGACGCTAAACGCTTATACGGCATTATGAAATAAAACAAAGCAATCAAGAAAATCACAATTCTTAATTTTCTAACAATCGATATTTACAAAATGGATGAAAATCTAAAATTAATAATAATCAATGATTTGAATAAGAACAAAACAATCTCAATAATTAATGCCGTTTCAACGTTAACAACCAGGGCATATCAGTTCATCGCACTATCGATCCACTAAATTAAGATATATAAATTACTATGTTTAGTAAAACTTAACAACTAGCGTCTCTAGATTGATAAAATAGTATATATCCAGTTTCGGACGATTTCTGTAGATCTGAAGTTAGGCCGTAGAAGTCTTCAATGGCAGACGCATCGATTTTCTGCAACAAATAATTACATTAGATCGAAATATAATTGCTATACAATTTTTATCTGGATGCGTCATGGGTCGACTACATCTGGGAAGGGCCACACCCTCAGAGTATCAGCGTAAATTAGCACGCAACTTTGTGTCGTCTGGTGAGGTGAATCCTGAGACACCTTTATTGCAAGTGATGAGACATTCCATCTTAGTCCTCAAGGGTGACAAAGTATACGCATAATGATTCTTTATCAGGGCTGAATGTGGGTGTCATGGGCCGCAGCAATCACTTACCATCAGGTGAACTGTTATATTTGATTATTTTTTTGAAATAACTTTTTTAATACTGTGTTTTTAGTATATATATTAATAAGTAAATATATTTATATAATAGTGTATTTTTTAACTTATGTATATTATATATGCTGCTTGTTAGTAGAGATTATTATTAGGACTTTTAAAGTTTTTTTTAAATGGTTGAATGCCATAAGGCGTTAATGACACTTTTTTATCAGGTTTAATAAAAAAAATTGACATGACAGAATTGAATTTTGCCTATAATTAGAATAAGGTAGCTTTAGGGGACATAGCAGACCCTACTGCTAAGTAGTTCTTTCATCATCATAATCATCACTGCTTATCCATAGAGCGTAGAGTACCCCCATAGATCACAACAAAGCTCGAATCCTTAGCTACCTGCATCCATCACATAGGCCATTACTCTATCTTGTCCTCGGGCCGCCTAGACATTGCGACTGCCAGCCAGAGGTTGCCCTTCAAGAAACTTTCTTCCCCATTGATTATTGGTTCTATGAGCTATACGTCCAACCCATAGCCGCTTAAACTTGCCAATCCTTTGAGCTATGTTGACAACCCTCGTTCTGGTATATTCTATAACACGGAGAAGCACCGAGCATAGCAAGCTCCATAGAACGTTGAGATTTTTTTTTATAAAACTGTTAAATTTATGACATAAGTCAAGGCCCATCCTTTGTATTTTGTGTAATATTTAAAGAAATCGATATATTTCTTACTACTGATAAGTTTAATATTTGAATAATACTCACATCGACCATGTCGTCGTCAAAGAGAAGCCAAAAGCCGTGACTCTTCACGATGCTGATGTAGTGCCCCCGGTTGGGCCCCGAGCCGCAGTGCACGACAACCGCCACTAAGTCGTATAACCGGTCAGGGTTCACTGCGTCGTCCGACTGATATGAACAGAGAAAATATTTGTTAAATATAATACATCAGTTTATGTAGTTATTAAACTCAATTGTTCTGGATTGCAGGAAATTGGACCGGTACCTTCCTAGTATATTACAACTTGATTACATTATACAATTAACACATTGACAAGTTTTTTAAAATATGCTTGCGTTTGGGTTAGGTTTATGTAGCATGAAAGAGCCTAAACCTTCTTTAGAGGCCGGCAACGCTTTTGCGACTCCTCTGGTGTTGAGTATGTACATGGGAGACAGTGATCACTAACCACCTATTCTATAATAAAAGCTCATTTTTCAGCCCTATAAGACATTCCCTTTTAATTCTAGCTTTTAGATATGGATCTAAAGGTATGCCCTCAGAAATCCCCTCACATGTGTACAAATCTCACAATAGCCTCCTGGGGGTGTTTTTTTTTATTACATTGAGAGCAAGCCCTTTGTGAGTATGACATCTACATACATCCATGACAAGGAATCATAACGCAGCTGCGTTGTCACCCTTGAGGACTGAGATGGAATGTCACCAGTAATAAAGGATCCTCGGATACTTTATAACTGGTGATCAACATATTCCTCCACTCAGCAGACGAAACACAGCAACATTGTTGCTATTTCATGCTGGTGTTCTGTGAGGGCGTGGTCCTATCTCGGTCGACCTGACCCATTCATTCTGCAGCTAGAAACAAACTGCAGTGTAGGTATACCATTGTCTGTAGACCTCCCCCAACAAAATAAGTGCTATTTGACAGGAGGCAATGCTGACAATGCAGCAGTTGTTGCAAAAGAGTACTAGCTTATAAAATATTGTGTGAAGAACCATAATGGACCATCAATCAGAGCTACATCATATAGAAATGTATCACATTTCCATATCAAGTCGCTCTGATCAATTTCGTCCATGGCAATTAATCCAATTCTCCATTTCAATTTGATGCATGTATTATAAAATCATATATACTATTATATAAGATAAGGAAGGAAAATACACAATACACCCAAACACTAAACCAAACAATTTGCTGCTACAAAGCAGCCATTACTATATGTCATACTATTATATATAGCTAATAATATTATTTTTTCTTTGGTATTTAAAATCAGTGATGATGCATCCCCAAGGTCTATTTAAGCCATGGCCAATTGGAAAAGTTCCCTAACATAGAAGTAATAAGGATGTTTCGTTTAAAACATTCATCACTGTTCCACCAATTCAACCCAAAGAAATATGATCACTGGCAATACTCACAGTATTAAAAAGCCTTAACTCCAATGGGAACACAACCCGATGTGACACTTTGATATGCCTATTATACTGCTCCATATACTTGAAGCGTTTAAGATGCAGGGCCAGTATGAGGGGCAGTTTCTTGACCCTCATCCGTTTCTGCGCCTCCTGATAGCTGCTGCAATTGTCACATTTGAACTTGTTGTCATTGCAAAGGGTCTCCGTGTCACTGAAGCACTTCAGACAGTGGGTTATGCTTGTGTTTTGGCCTACGTCCACCTGGAATTAATGATTATTAATTTATTTAAATTTCTTTAATGGCAGAATAGGGAAAGAACTGCAGAGTGAATTTCAGTTCAATACTTTCGATGCAAGAGCGATCCATAGTACTATCAAATTAAAAAACAAGCAGCAGTCATTTTCATTTCATATATTTATATGTAAATGCCTTGTATAGTTCATAGAACAGTATTTTAGGATATATTTAGTTGTCTGCACTTTTGTTATGAGGTATGGTGGACAAAAAATAACGAGATAGACGCCCCAATTTAAATTAGATAAATAAAGAAAACCATTAGCAAAAGAAGGCACTTATTGCTAGATTTCGATTGTTAGGAAGGTGTGTTTGTAACCGTAGAATGGCTATGATGATGCTCCTAATTAAAAGACCACTGTGATCTGAGTTCAGTACATTTGAATGGTTTCACCATCAGTCACCAATAGAGCATCATCTGTCAACTCGGTGCCCCCACCACATGCATGTTAAGTTGGCATTTGTAGAATAAAGTGTTGTATTATTCGTCTTTACACTCTAGGCATTATATATATAAGTATATATTAGTCTAGCGAGTGTAAAAAATGATAAATGTAGGAAATGCCTTGCGGTTGTTAGATATTCGAGGAACAACGGCGGAAAAGTGTATAAGACCCAGTGTTTGGTGATGTATTTCTTATTCCAATCCTCTAAACAGCCTATACATTATACAGATCCCACTGCTGGGCCTGCTGGCAACAGCGAGAGCTGTTGATACATTTTGGAGTTAAGAAGGTTGTAAGGTATTCTGCATGTCATTTGAGATCATAGTCTCCCCTATTGGGCTAGAAGAGCGATAGCCTTTAAGCCTATAGCTATATAGCCCATTTTTAGGGTAAATTCTGTGAAATAAAATCCATATCCACCATTTGATTACTGTTATAAACCATTTATTAGCATAAGCATTTAAAGGTGCAATTAACACCAACTAAGGGAAGGGAACCTTTTTTTTTATTTATAAGGATATATTGCTAAATTTAGTTCTTTACCTGTAAATCAAAGAAATGCTCGTCTTTACTGCTAACAGTTTCGCAGTTGAGACACCTTGTCTCACTCGTGAGGGTTCCCTGGAAGATCTCGTGCACCCAGGTGGGCTCCGTGCTCTGAGGCACTGTGCCGTTGCATGTCACACCCTCGCCGGCTGGCTTTTGAAGTTTTAAAGTACTCTGATTGCGTTCCGCTGAAAGAATAGTTTAGTATTGTTTTTGACGGTCAAGTGGGGTAGTGGTGCAATATTCGAATAGACATCCGAGAAAATTGTGTATAACAAATTGTTGGTTATATGGCCTGGGGTGTGTTGTATGTATTTCCTAGTGTACTAGACACTGCATATAAACCTTCCTCCGATCTTATTACATCAGACTATAGAAGGGGACAATGAGGAACTGCCTCTATATTAGCAAGAATCCTTGCGGTACTATAATTATACCCTGCGCAGTTGATGTCATCTGGAATCCAGAAGATATCACCGTGATCTAAATCGACGAATAGGGTTTTTTTTTTTTATTGTGACCAAGTTGTATCTTACATGGTCCAACTGATAATTAATTCCGATCGAAGACACAGTTGTCCAGAATTGACTCTTGAAGATTAAAATGGAATATCTCCTCCATAATATCTTATAAGTTCTCCAAAGTTTGTTATAAATATATGTTAATAGTTTAATTTTGTGTATGAAGTGAATAACTCACCTAATATAATTTCATTTTATATATTTATATGTAAATGCCTTGTATAGTTCATAGAACAGTATTTTAGGATATATTTAGTTGTCTGCACTTTTGTTATGAGGTATGGTGGACAAAAAATAACGAGATAGACGCCCCAATTTAATATAACAAATAAATAATTAGATAAATAAAGAAAACCATTAGCAAAAGAAGGCACTTATTGCTAGATTTCGATTGTTAGGAAGGTGTGTTTGTAACCGTACAATGGCTATGATGATGCTCCTAATTAAAAGACCACTGTGATCTGAGTTCAGTACATTTGAATGGTTTCACCATCAGTCACCAATAGAGCATCATCTGTCAACTCGGTGCCCCCACCACATGCATGTTAAGTTGGCATTTGTAGAATAAAGTGTTGTATTATTCGTCTTTACACTCTAGGCATTATATATATAAGTATATATTAGTCTGGCGAGTGTAAAAAATGACAAATGTAGGAAATGCCTTGCGGTTGTTAGATATTCGAGAAACAACGGCGGAAAAGTGTATAAGACCCAGTGTTTGGTGATGTATTTCTTATTCCAATCCTCTAAACAGCCTATACATTATACAGATCCCACTGCTGGGCCTGCTGGCAACAGCGAGAGCTGTTGATACATTTTGGAGTTAAGAAGGTTGTAAGGTATTCTGCATGTCATTTGAGATCATAGTCTCCCCTATTGGGCTAGAAGAGCGATAGCCTTTAAGCCTATAGCTATATAGCCCATTTTTAGGGTAAATTCTGTGAAATAAAATCCATATCCACCATTTGATTACTGTTATAAACCATTTATTAGCATAAGCATTTAAAGGTGTAATTAACACCAACTAAGGGAAGGGAACCTTTTTTTTTATTTATAAGGATATATTGCTAAATTTAGTTCTTTACCTGTAAATCAAAGAAATGCTCGTCTTTACTGCTAACAGTTTCGCAGTTGAGACACCTTGTCTCACTCGTGAGGGTTCCCTGGAAGATCTCGTGCACCCAGGTGGGCTCCGTGCTCTGAGGCACTGTGCCGTTGCATGTCACACCCTCGCCGGCTGGCTTTTGAAGTTTTAAAGTACTCTGATTGCGTTCCGCTGAAAGAATAGTTTAGTATTGTTTTTGACGGTCAAGTGGGGTAGTGGTGCAATATTCGAATAGACATCCGAGAAAATTGTGTATAACAAATTGTTGGTTATATGGCCTGGGGTGTGTTGTATGTATTTCCTAGTGTACTAGACACTGCATATAAACCTTCCTCCGATCTTATTACATCAGACTATAGAAGGGGACAATGAGGAACTGCCTCTATATTAGCAAGAATCCTTGCGGTACTATAATTATACCCTGCGCAGTTGATGTCATCTGGAATCCAGAAGATATCACCGTGATCTAAATCGACGAATAGGGCTTTTTTTTATTGTGACCAAGTTGTATCTTACATGGTCCAACTGATAATTAATTCCGATCGAAGACACAGTTGTCCAGAATTGACTCTTGAAGATTAAAATGGAATATCTCCTCCATAATATCTTATAAGTTCTCCAAAGTTTGTTATAAATATATGTTAATAGTTTAATTTTGTGTATGAAGTGAATAACTCACCTAATATAATTTCATTTATATGATTGATTAAAAAATTCAAAAATTCGTGGGCGTCTTGTTGCATATAATTATCAAACTCTTCTGCAAAAGAAAAATTTATGAGTAAAGATATGTTTTAAAATTAAAAAAAATCTTGACTATGACACAATTATTTATATCAGTCTAATTTTAAGAAAAAATTCAAAAAAAACAATGCTTGATGATTAGCAATTTTTTTATATTTATATTATGACTTCATTGTTCGTTTCTTTTAATCAGTTTTAATTATCATCTTTTAGAATCAATGTATGTTTTGAGGAAAGATAAAAAACAATTCAACCAGTTAATAAAGAAATTGTGAAGCCAAGGGGTTATTCTTCTGAAAAATATTAGAATCATGTATTGTATAAATTTATAAACATAGATCTGACAAAGCAACAGGCTAAGAGCAAATAAGAAATATCCTTTCGTCCTTGTCTTGACATTTTTATTCCTGCCCATAGATGAAGCTATAATAAATCAAATTTAGAATATATGTAACAGTGTGCAAAATATAGTACATAGTGTGATAAGTGTGCAATGTGGTACTGTGACATGATATATTAGCATTATGTTAATGTAAAAAAAATTACAGCCATATTTGGATCAGTGGATTAAAAAGAGCTTATACTACTTTATTCTAAGTGAAATTTGATGGTCACTATATGGTAGACCAAATTTACAGCTCAAATATTATGACATATACATTTGTATATGCTAAATTTAGTGTCTTTTATGTATAAACCATTCCACTGCAAATCTAACATTGCGTTTTGTACTATGATTATTTATGATTATTTTAATAATTTTACCTTTTTCTTTTCTTAACCTAGCTATAAACTTTTTGGGTGCTATAGAACCCACTTTTTTCTTTTGTGTGGCAATGCTATAAAATAAATCTGCTAGACATGTTAGCAGTGTCTCCTTCGTTCTTTTATTCTTTGCCTTATATTCTAGAACCTTCTCTCTAAACGGGCGGCAGAAGTAGAGTGCTTGTAACACCGAATTGCTATAGCAAGTGTTGCCAAACTGAAAAAAACACAAGGTAAGAATTAATTTTTGCTTTTTTCTCTGAAGTTTCAATTTTAACTTTGTTTATTATTCCTATCTATATAAAAAACGAACAATATAGAAAAATATAATAGAAGAAATATGATAAGAATGTTGCTTGGTTATATATATTGGAACTTACGTATTTTTGTCAAAAAGTATCCTAATTTTTTTCCTAAATTAGAAGATACTGTAAAATACACAACTCAATACCCTGATAAAATTGTGCCTAATTCAAAAAGTAGATTATACTCAAATAATTGTTATTGGATGATCGTTCAAATATATACTAAAATCCCCTTAAATATAAAGTAATTTTAGTTATTTCTATTCAGATGTCACCTAAAGCAGTGGCTCATAAAAACACAATTTTACTCAGTAAATGAAACATTACATTCTAAGAATGAATATTGACTGATGAATGCTGCTTATTTATTGAAATAACTTATTATTACATATTTTTAATATTCTGTAATGGCATAATTATTTGTAATTGTATAATTTAATTAATTACTTTATATTTTGATCATAATTATGTTCATACACCAAAAATGGTGAAATGTGTGGATCTGGAATCAATTATAAATTATGATTTCTTTGTACATTTCTTATGAATAAATATAATAATTATTATTTTATATAATAATGTTCTGGTTGTTATCAGATGATGTTAACTAGGCAGGATATAGTGCCCTAAGTGTTCATGCATTCACAACACACTCAATCACTGTCCCCTTTTCTCTAGGGTGTTGTAATGCATTTCACATGATAAGATTGGGAGAAAAGTTCAGTCAAAGTATCAGTGACATACAAACAACACACCTTTGGCAAAATTTTAAATGATGTCATATTTATAAAATAATTTGCATAGCAATTTATTTTATAATTATGACATTATATTTTATGTATTAATTATGTAAATCATGAATGTAAAATTTCGCATTGGTTTAACTGATGAGCTTAATTAAGGATATTTAAGTATTGACAAATGGTTTAGATCGGTTCAATTCTAATCTATGCACTTATACCTCCGAGCTTATTGCCCATGAATTAAATTAGATAAGGGAAGGGGATTATGAGTGAGTGCCCCTGTATTTACATAGTAATTACAATGCTTAAGTCAAAGGCTTTCATCAAAAATCTTATATGTAGTTGAGATAGGAAAATTCATTTAATATTATGAATGTGAAAATTTGTATGTTTGGATGTTTTGTTGTTTGACTCAATCATGCAATATCAGCTAAATGAATTTGAATGAAATATAGCACATGGATAGTTTATAATGAGAGCTGATCTCAATACTCTTGAGCAACCAACATAAAAGTGACCATGTGAGAAGCAAGCATTGCCCAAAACTTACATGTACTGGCAGAAAATAATAAACCATACAATTTTTATTTTCAAAGTCTCACACAATTTTCATTTTATTTGGGACCCATTTCTTGAGTCTATGCAGATGAAATTGCATGCAGGTGCTAGTAAGACTTCAAATTATTGTTTTATCAAGAAATTGATAAGGAATCCATTGGAGTCTGATACATAACTCAATATCTTATAGTCATCATATTTATTGATTATGATACTGATAATGGAAATATGCAGACAATTATATAATAAGAAATGATAAATGAAATATGTTGGAACCTCGCTCTTACTTTTGTGTGTTATGTTTGTATAATATAACTTATCCGCCATAAGTCAATTTATATAAATATATATGTATAAAAAGTTCATAACTTTAATGAATATGTATATTATTTCTATTAATATATTATTTATTACATTAATATACTTTTAAAATTAAAATAAGTATATTTTCTTGCAACTGTGATATATTCTCTGCTCTACCCAGAGATAGGCTAATAGAGAAAGAAATATTATAAATAATTAAGTTCATTAATGGCTTAAGATCTATTTATATTAAGGTGGATTATATAATATTAATTTAACATGCTGTGAGCTTTATTGAAATAAATAACTTGTTACTTGGTTATTAGTTAAAAAATCATCAGATACAATAAGGATGACTCTTACAAGCTCTATGGATAATGTAAAGTTACAGGTAATTGAGGAGATTGCATTCTATAGCAGTATAAAGTTGGTTGTCATTGTGCAAATGTTTCTAACTTAGGAGATATATAAAGATTAACAATAGAATTTATGAAATTTCAATTGAGGAATATTACTTTATCACAAATAAAAAATTCAATGAGAATATTCAATTACATATTTATAATAAATGAGCCTTAATTTTTATAGCTTGTAGATTAGGGTTGCATTACATCATCTCAAATGTTTTTCTTTTCTTTAACTATGGCAACTATCATTTTGATAATTCTACCATAGTCCAGACAGAAAAAGGCATGTATACAAAATTAATTGCTTAATACATAAACCAATCAGCAGAAAGAATGAGGAGAACAATAAGTTGAGTCTTAAAAATAGGTCAAAGAACACCACAGTATAAAAACATATTATATTAGGGCATACATAATCAGTTATCCCTAAGTATAAGTTAAGTTTGAAACAAATAATAATGAAGTAATGATGTTAGTACATCAGGACTTTTGGGCTCACTAAAGTTTCCACTATAGTCTTTCTATGTTATGATAATTAAATTTCACAAAAGATTATTCAGGTATTTAAAAGGTTTCTTATCAATGTTTCAATTATTATGTGGTCAATTACTCTGACCATCTATAGATATAGATCATAAAAGTAATGATGCATTGAAAACAGTTTCATAAGTTGTTACTGTGAGCAAATATGGTAGTCCCTCATCATATTTATTACTGTTATTGTAAACTAAAATTATAACTTACATTAACTAAACCAAAATAATGTTCGTTTGGTGGGAACTGCTCTGACCCAATATCTCTTTCTAACTGTGATATATTTGCGCCCTGAAACAATAAGAAATTACTTGTGTCACAGCAACGCCGACTTCATTCTAATAGTAAATAAAAACAAGTAAATAAGTCTTTTCAACATACTATTATAGCTTCAAATGCGATTTACAAAATAGTATACTCAAAGTAAATCTGCATATTACTTTAAATTTTACTACAGACGTGTAAACTTACCATTCTCTGTTGGAAATTAAGGCCGAGATCCTGACATATTGACATTTGCAATCTGGTTTTAGTGACTTTTGGTATGGAACACACAATGTAGCGACCCTAAAATATAACTCACAGTACTGCTGTTATGTCTGAAAACATAATTATTACTTCGGGCACTAAACTAAATGAACCTGAGAAACGAAAACGAAAAGTCAATCATGTTCATGACACAATCAATCAATTTAATGACAGTTTTAAATTTGCGTACGGAAACAGGATACAGATTATTTATTCCGCTTAACGCTCTCATACAGTTTCAATATACATATATAGCTATCTAGCAGAAGCTATATTGCCATTAAAAATTAAATATAATGGAAAAGAAATTGGAAGTTTTTTGAATAGCGTTTATTTTACGTTTACATTATATTGATACATAATATATTATATTGTGTAATAATATAATATAAAATCTTATAGTCAAAACAGACCTTTGAACGTTCGTAATGATGCAGACGCTTATAGGGTGCACACTATTTAAATTTGTACATAATTTTTCAGAATCTTGGAAGTAGTATGTGGTTGGTGCACTACACAACAATTGAACAAATATTAACATTTAATTAGAAAGTATGTTAATTTTAGCAATGACGAAAAACAACAGAAAGAAAGGTTTGAGATTGATTCATAAGTACGGACGTTATCTCTTTCGCACATACACAAATTTAAAATCCACTGCATAAGAAACAGAACATTATATGACAGCATAGATAATTGATATACTCTTTAAAAATATATGTTTCAGAAAGGACCATTTGCGGTGTTTTTTGTGATGTAATTGAAAACAGACTACAGTAAAACTTCCGGTACCTTGGTAGTCCACCTAACAAAGTTGTTAATGATCCATACGGTCGGGTTATTAAGGAAGTACAAATTTGAAATAGAATTCGATGAATACACGTGGCAAAAAATGATACCTCAGGGGCCTTTTATTTATGTATAAATAGTTTTGAATTCCTATGGCACTTAAATAATTTCAAATTAAATATTTTAGTAACTTTTGACCTGGGAGTAAATTATAACTGAGGCCCATGACGTTTACATCTATCCTCAACCGACCCGATCATATTGGAATTCGCATCTTAGCTCTATTAGTATAAAAAATTATATTTTATAATACACTAGCTGTTTGGCCCTGCAGTTTCACGAGCAAATTATATACTGGTTATTCTTAACATATTAATTATTGATTGGGTGGGCGATCTTACGTCAGCATTTTGCCACTAGAAAACCATCATTTAGTACGTAGCGGCCGAACGAGCTTGGATAATATTTGTGTGTGTGATAGATTTTCTAATACTTGTTGTCTTTTTATTTTTTGGCTCATATGTATGTATTGTGTTTTAATCGTGGAAGACTTCTTTATTATTTTCTAGTAACATGATATATAGGTTTAAACTACTCGAGATAAGCTCAAATTTGAAATATAAGCAATCTGAGTGCAAATTTTCATCCAAATTTGTTAAGTTGTTTTTACGTGATTGAGTAACAAACATTCACATTTGTAATATTAGTACGAAAATAAATATTTACATATTTTTAATCTGTCCTTTAAAATTTAGACGTCAATTCCGCGCCTTACTTTTGTATGCAGAAGTTGACTGAGATAAAGTCGATCATTCGAGATCCCTGTTCGGAATATCAGGAATAGGGAGCAATCTATTCAATCTGTGATCGAGGCAGGAAGTTTACGTGTTGTATATTGACGTGGCGGTCAGTGTTTTATAGCGGGTCGAATTCAATTGTTTTATCTGAAAATACGATTAGTGCACCGGTAGTAATTTGATCAATTATTACATTCAATTTCGTTTATTACATCCAAAAAGTGAGACTTAGATTTTATAATAAAAACTATATTTATTTTTACAGCCAAAATGCTGACTACTTTATTCGTGTACTTGGCTATATCAGCGGTTTTCGCGGGTGTTCCAAATCCCGAAGAAAATAAGCGATTGGTGGATCACCTCTCCGACCAAGAACACTTTAGAAATGAGCATCATAATAAACAATATGATCACGACGCTTTCTTAGGCGAAGATCAGGCAAAGACATTTGATCAGCTGCCTCCTGAGGAGAGCAAGAGAAGACTAGGGTAAGTTTTTGACTCAAATCAATGTTAAAAATTAACTCTAGTTCAGTAAAGCTGATTTATTAAAGGTTCGGATCCGAGACTGGGATTGAATATGGGATATTTTATAAATACACCCACACTAGAAATCCAATAATTTATGCAGCCTAAATTAGGCTCCATCTGGAAGTTAAACTTAGGACCTTCATCTCATCTGTTGATAAGTTAAGTTAAGGCCATATTGTCATCAATGGCAACAATTGGCTTGACCCAAATAATGAATTGAAAACTATCTGCTTTCCAATTTTGTCAATTTAAGATTGAACGCTTATGCATGATACTCTTACATAAAATCCAGATTTCTTCTTTTTAAATATGTTACTAAAAATTAGAACTGGGCTACATAAATTTAAAGATTTTTTTATTATTACATTAGGAGTAACAAGTGAGCACACAGTTAGCATCTTCAAATAGCAAGTGATTCATGTGGTTATTGACATCTACATTCATCTGTAAAAAGGGATCATAATGCAGATGCGTTGTTACCCATGAGGACTGAGATGGAATGCCTCGTCAAATTAATGGGTCAGCTCAATTGTGATAGGACCACACCCTCACTGAACACCATTGTAAAATAGTAGCATAATGCTGCTGTGTTTTGTCTGGTGAGTGTAGGGATCCGGAGACCTTTTATTTTTAATGACGAGGCATTCAATCACACTCCTCAAGGGTGACAACGCATCTACATTATGATTCCTTGTCAAGGATGAAAGTTGTCATAGGCCACGGGAATCACTTGCCATCAGGTGAACTGTGTGCTTGTTTGTTACTATCAGTGTAATAAAAAAAAGTAATAAAAACATTACATAAAAAGAGCATGATAAATTTATTGCATTATTGTTGTATCATAAGTTGTTCTCTGTTGATTGTATCCAAAAATTCACTATGAAGGGATAGATTTAGAGGTCTACAAGCCTTGTTGGACTAGGAGTCCAATTAGTACATTTGATATAGATTTGATTTAGTACATATGGTTTTTTATTGTGGACACTATCAATTTAAGAAGACATATGTAGGAGGTTATATGTGCTTGTATGTCACATATAATATTAAAAAAATGACTTCACATAGTGACACTAGACATATAACTTATTTTTAATAAATTAGTTTTGTATGTAGTATGGTTTTAGAATGATGTCATATTCCTAGATTAAACTCTGCCCACAATGTCTTACCTATGTAGTATGTAGGTTACACAAACTAACGGAAGCAACCAATGTTGACATTACACATTCTTGCAAATATATACAAGTAAAATTCAAACAAATTCCTCCTGTAGATATACCTTACAATTATTTCATATCCAATTACGTACGATTATTCAGTGCTTAAAACTTAGAACAGGCAAGCAAAACACCCAGATATCACCAATGAGAACTAAAAAGGAATGTCTTTTTACCAGTAATATTATAATTTTTTATGTAGATTACAAGTGATTTCTACCACTAGGTATTGAAAATTCTTTTGAATTGTGGAAGAAATTGTAAACAACAAGAGAGCATGTTATTACCTATTAAAAATCAATAGTTTTTATTAAAAAATAAAAAAATGGAAATGTAATGTTGTCATCATATTATTTTATATTCTTACAACTTTTTGCAAATATTACTCATACTTACTTGATTGAGTAAATTAATGAAACTTTTCTCATTTCATGAACAAATATAAGAAAACAATTAAATATAAAAAAATATGAAAGACACGCAAACTGATATAATAATTGGATGTCTTCATGATTACATGCATACCTTGACCGTAGACCTATGTCATAAGGTCAATGGTCTACTTATCAAGTTTTTCAATGAATATGTTTTCTCACTAAATATCAACTTTCTAGAATGATTGTTGACAAGATTGATGCAGACAATGACGGATTCGTGACGCTCGTTGAGTTGAAGGATTGGATCCGTTACACTCAGAAGAGGTACATTGAGGAGGATGTGGACAGACATTGGGAACAACATAATCCTGATAATAATGAAGTCCTTCCTTGGGAGGTGCGGTAACATTTTAACTATAATGTAGACTTTCTCTTGTCTTTCTTACATTTTATCCATGAAATATATTGAGTAAAACAATTAAAGCGTACACAAAAAAATTCTAATTATACTAAATAATCTTGTTGTTCTATATAATGATTTAATTGTTTGAAGAATCATTATTATTGCCCTTACTGACCAATAATAGTCACTAAACAACAAACAACAAAGTTATAGAAATATCAGAATTAAATTTAGTACTATTATCAATTTTAGTAGGGCTTAAACATCTTAATACTTTTTACAAAAAGTCTTCGATATAAAGAGAACAATGATGTCTTGATTGTTTCTTAACACCCAATGGAGAGGAGGCCTATGCCAGGCACTGAGATTTATATATATATATATATATATGTATATATATATATAAAGAAATAGTTGTCATTCGGTTACCGGTTTTTCACCTAGCTATCTTTTGAATGGTACAGATGTCACAATTTTACCAACAGAATTAAAACAAGGAAAGTCCCATAGTGACTGGATCAGAGACAGAAAAATTGCGCTACAAAATACAATAAAATCACATGATTACAACAAAACACTGTTTGATAAAAACCGGAAATGTAATGAATTTTTAATATAGGAGACATGGTATTTGTGGAAAACGGCAATAAGTTAAACCGGAAGAAATTAGATGAACTAAAAATAGGGCCATATAAGATTGTAGAGAAAATCTCAAATTCAATATACAGTATAGATGTGGGCCATAAAAAGATGGAATCAAACCTTTTCCACATCACAAAATTGATACCAGTCTCTACAACAATATATAAAAATGATGAGGATGGGTCTATATGAAAATTTTCATGACAATTTTCTTCCCTTGTTGGGAGATATAAAGAAATAGTTATTATAGAACATTTCTTTCATTTGAATTAAGCTGTGACTCCTCCGTTGGTAAGAAGTGTGGAGTCGGGCTCGGTCGACAGATAGCAGTATAAGGGATGCAATCTACTACGTTGGTAAAGCGGGGCTGTCATTGTCTGAGAGGTTTGAAAGATATAAGAGTGTAATTTATTATTGTGTTGAAGTGTTAAAAATATTGAAGAAAAGATTGAGATTGTGAATAATAAACGTTAAATGTCGTTTCTTTGATTACAGAGCAACACATGGTTTTATTCACCTACAATAATAGAACGAAACATTATATATATATATATGTATGTATATATATGTATATGCATATATATGTATATGCATATATATGTATATAAGGGATTCTTTTTAAGAAATAGGCATATTAACAGCTACTTTACAATATTTTTACTATAGCATATTGCTTATATGCAAGAATTTTTAAAAATATTCTACAAAAGCTGAATACAATAAGGAACTTGTGCCACCTATGCAAGTTTCTTGCCGTTTCTTCTCGCTAGCAGCTGCGTTCCGAAGTGGTGGTACTATTAGCTATCTTGACGATTCAAGTGTTTTGTATAAACCAACTTGAACAAAGCTTCTTTTGATTTGATTTAATTTGTCACTTTTCTTTTTTTTATGGTAATCTAACCTAGTACTGGTGGAAAGCTTAGAGGATACAAGAGAATTAAAAAAAAATAACATTCTTTATCATTACAGACATACAGGAAGAATGTCTATGGATTCATGGAGGAAATGGACGAAAAAGAATTGAAGAACCCCAGTAGTGAAGGATTCACATACACAAACCTCCTGAAAAGGGACCGCAGGAGGTGGCTGTATGCTGGTAGGTTGTAGTTTTAATTTAAATTGTATACACATTTTACTACACTTTTGGCTAAACTATAAACAAGGATAAGGATGAATGTGGCTGTCATTCCTTACTCAGCGGGCCTCCGCTCGCCAGTCTGTTTCGCTAAAGCTGTAGGGACAAAAGACCAACAGCATCACACAATACACAGAAAAAAGGGTGTCATTGTAGGGCTCACTGTTTAGGGTTTGGCAAACACTTTAATGTATTATTTGAAGAATTTTCTCAGGATGTGGCTCACTACTGGTTGATAATTAGTTGCTGAGCGATGACTGGATAATGGTTGATCATCTGGGACTATATTTATGCCCATACTCGGATGCATCATCTGGCCATAGTTAGGTGTCGCATGCTTAAGTTTACAATGTTCTTTTTAGCTCACCATCACTTTATAAGTATGGTAAAACTATTTGACAATAATGGATGCATTGGCAATTCTGTGTTGATACATGAATGAACATGTTTTTTCTAAAATAATTGAAGCAGCAAACTTGTGTACATGAAATCTATCTAGCAACACTTGTGTCGATATTCTACATGAACATGTTTGCTCTGGTTCGTATCTACTAGCAACTGCCCGTGACTTCGACGGCTTGGAATTTTTATTTGGAAAAATATGTGAGACAATATTGTATGATTTAACATTTTCCGTCAGTATGTGTAAATTTTAGGTACTCTTTGCTTCTCACATGGTCATTTTTGTCAGTTGCTCAAGAGTATCAGTTGCTAGTTTTAATATAAAATTGATTGCCCAGTTAACAATTGTTAATCCATCTCTTTTACGGGGATAAAAGTATCTTGTGCTAAACTAATCTAATTTAATTCGAATATGTTCAGCTGTTGCTGCAGCTGCATGATTGTGTAACAAACATCCATACATACAGCCATTCACATTTATGACACTAGTAGGATGAAAACAAGTTTTAGTATTGTTATATGGCGACAGATGACACTGTTATAAAATGAGAATTATTGACGAAATCAAAGAATAGATGTCCTCCTTCTGGTTTGGATTTTGACCACGACGATATGTTCTGGTTTATTGCCAGATGACATCAACTGTGCAGAATAATTTATCGTGCCGTAAGCTCGGCGTTCCTTTTCCTATTCCAATGTAACGCATATGCAATAAGATCAGAGGAAGGCTCGGATGGAGTGTCAGGGACATAGGATATGCATACAACACCCATACCAACAATCTGTGACACACAAATATTCTTCCTGTGCTGGGAATAGCGCGAAATACAACACCACGCGGCCGTCAAAGAATTACTATTGGGATAACATGTGGGTATTGGGGTACATAGAGTGACAAGAAGCATTTACTGATATATATTTACGTTAGAAATCTTATTGAATTTAATTTTAATATTTGAAATATAATATTGCAGATGCAGACCAGAACGAGGCTCTAAACAGAACCGAATTCGCATTTTTCTTACACCCTGAAGATCACACCGGTATGCGGGATGTGGTTGTACTTGAGACTATGGAAGACATTGATAAGGATAATGTAAGAATGAAAAGATTTTATTACTAAAGTAAGGTTAACAAACAAGTCAAACAAACAAACACAAAGACAAACAATCTGTATAAGATTATTTTATGGTAAGCAATGACTCTGGCCCATGACATTTCCATCCATTTTAAATCAGGTATCACAACGGGGATGTGTTGTCATTAAAGACTTTTAACAAGAGTCTCACTGCTTGTTTGTAGTTATGGCCTTAATAGATTGGCTTGACCAAGGAAGAACTACGCCCTCATGGGATATCTGCAGAAATTGGCAAATAATGCTGGTGTTTCCATGATGAATGTAGGGATTGGCGGTCCCAATTACTGGTAACAAGGCATTGCCACAGTCCTCAGGGGTCTATATAGTATATATCTGCATTTTGAATCTTTGTCCAGGTGTTTAATTTGGAATGGAATTAAATTTGTTTCAATTCCAATCTCTCTTTTTTGCTTGATTATGTAAGAAACATCCGAACATACAAACTTTCACATTTATAATTTTATTAGGACTACATAATATAAGTAGAATAGTAGGATATGCGCTAATAATGTGTTAAATCTTTTACAGGATGGCAAGGTCTCATTAGAGGAGTACATCGGAGACATGTATAAGCCGGAGGATGGTGAGGATGAAGATGAACCCGACTGGGTGAAGCAGGAACGTGAACAGTTCACTGGATATAGGTAATTATAATATAAATTATAATTTCAAATGCAGGATATAAAGATTTGGAATATTAGCAGAAAATCTCAAGTTAGAATATAATAAAGAAATTAGTTAGTGTTTTGCTCAGCATGTGGCACTTCTGCCGGGATCTTTAATCTGCCTCCCAAGTGTGGCTATTCCATGTTAAGTTCTCAGGGATAATCTTTGTATGTTGATTCATTGGGGCTGGATGCATATAAAATGGAGGATAATTCAATGAGACCACTGACCATCAGGATAGTGCGTTCTTATATATCTTACCTTTAGCACTTGTAATGAAATTGAATTGTATTAGTAGTTTAATAATACAAATATCCACAGGGACACAAATAAAGATGGTTTCATGGACGAAGTAGAGGTCAAAGACTGGATTGCTCCACCCGAGTTTGATCATGCTGAAGCAGAAGCGAGACACTTGGTTTTCGAAGCTGATGGTGATGCAGATGAGAAGCTTACAAAAGTGGAGATCCTCGACAAGTACGACCTATTCGTTGGCAGTCAGGCCACTGACTTTGGAGAGGCTTTAGCCAGACATGATGAGTTTTAAAAATGTTTTTGCAATCGATAATGCTTTTTATTGTCTTTTTGTGGCTTTACGTATTTGAGTCGCAATAATTCTAATAATAAGATTATTCATAATTATAAAAATTTAAAAGGTTTCTTATTTTTGTGAAAATGTCAAAGTAATTTTTCTGTTATCTTGATCGATTATTATAGCTATATCTTATTTTGTTGCCAGATCTGTTGGATAAGTCCTATTTTTTTTTCTTATTTTATGTTTGAGAATGTACAAATCATATAATGTGGCAACTAATATTTACTATTCTACCATTTGTTTTTACTTTTGAATGTTTAAAACCCCTATAAGAACTTTAATGTGAGATTTTAAACTAAAATTTACTGAAATATTAATATAGTTTCGATGTGTTTTAATTAAATATGAAAATTATATGAATGTGAGATGATTTAATAAGAGTTCATGAAATTTGACTACAATGAGTCACTAATGAAATTGAAAGTATAAAAAAATAACTGAATATTATTTCTTACATTAACGGGAATATATATAATGGATAAAACTAGTTTAATGGATTTTATTGCGTTTATTTTAAACTTTGTTCCCTGGTTTTTCTTATGCTCTATTAATGGTTATGGGGAGGGCTGGAGGTGTTTGATGTTTCTTACCATTTGTGAAACTTTTTTAATTCGATGTAAAGATGAAATAGTTTAAAACAAACGCGACAAAATCTGTATAACTAGTTACATTAGCTGAATATGAATTCTCATATTACTCAACTTGCCATATTAATCTATTAGAATCTCCTTATGACATTAAAAACCATTATTTTTCTTAAGATTTTTGTTATAAGTACGTAGTATCTAATTATACCAAAGGCATTTTCATTTATAGATAGTTTTTATATAGGAAAATGAAATTATTTTTCAAGCAATCATTGCTTTGTTTCGATAAAAAAAAACAATTGGTTTATAATATTATTAAATATTTGATATATAATAATACTAATTATAAACTACTTATATATATAAATATATATCGAAGCTAATGTGGCATTACTTAACTTGTGATATTTTTTGCGGCATTTATCGACACTGGAAATGATGACTGATATTTTCTCGATTATTATGTTTAATCAAATGAAATAGATTTTTTGAAATTAGATTTCTTTCCTATGTCGATAAAATGACATAATTTCAATAATAATTCCATACTAAGTTATAGTAAAATAATATATTTTTATGATGGCAATAAATATTGCATGTGTAACCTGTATTACTGTAATTTTTAAACATTGTGTTCATGTACACGCATCAAATAAGTACAACTGTAAACGTTTAGCGAATGGCTTTCAGCTAGGTTAATAAATGGTTTTAATGCTATGGTCTTGGGAGTTTTATTGATATTCCCTGTCCATCTTAGACCTGGGGGACGTGACAACGCAACTGCTTTATGATTTCCCGAAACACCTACTGTAATCTATTATTTTATGCTTCTATGCATAAACATCCTCTCTAGATAGAGCATAGTCCACCATGCGACACCACTGCGGGTTCGCGGACTTCACAAGTCTGAGGTATATTTTCTAATAATTATTTCTTATACGTGCAGGTGTTACTCACGATGTTTCACCACCGAGCACGTAGTAAATCGGCACTTGAAATTGCAATCAACAATTTTATTGGAACCGGAATAAGAAAGGCTTGTTTCGGAAATATTGCTTGTGACAGCTGATTGTCATTAGCCTTATTCTAACGATTCCGTTCTTCTCTTTTTTCTTTTAATTGCATATTCAATCTCCCTCTCCGTATATATTATATTAATACTCCCAAGTTTTTTTTATGTAAAATCTCTGGGTACGATGAGAGTAAAATTTCAAGGTATAATTTGAATGAAAATGTTTATCTTCGTCTAAATATAACATTTAATTTAAAAAAATATATGTAAAAATATAACGTTTCCGACGGAAAATGGTGCTTGATCTGAGAGAAAAAGAGCTATGCTGTGTAAGTTGTGCTAGTTTTTTGTTGTCATTTTCTCAGTAACTTTACCCTTTCCTCCCTTTAGATAGCGATCCGAGTCGAGGTTTCGTACCTGACTATAAGGGGCCTTCGGATTGTATTATCGCCTCCCTCTGTTGTCGTCGACGTTCTCGTCCACAGCGGTAGGAGCGCACCGATGGTGCGGCAGCGGTCTTCGTGCTTCACTTCGCAGCATCGTCGTTGTCTCCTTACTCAGCGGGTCTATTTAGATAAAGCTGTAGAGGTCACTACAGGGAGGGACCAACAGCAAATCCCATACACAAAAAAAAATTACCCTTTCCTATTTTATGACTAAAAAAGGTAAATATTGTAAAAGTTTCACTTCTGTCACGTGTACCAAGTTGTACACGATTTTTTTTTCTTATAACAAAATAAATAAGAGTAATAGCAGGTTAACAAGTGTTCATTGGGCCTGCGATCTCATACTGGGAACTAATTTTTAGTTACTTAGAACTTTTTAATTAAGATACTGGCAGAATGATTGAATAGACAATTCTGCCAGTGTCAAGTTAGAGGCACACGTATTATAATCTAATTGATCGGCGAATGTGGGTTTTTATTTTTCTTTTAATTATGGCAACAATCTTTTTTATAATTCTGCCATTGTCGTCTAGTCAGAGAGAGGCACGTGTATAATACGTGCACATATGAATGTGGTTTATGTTGATATTTGACAGTTGACGCGCATGTTTTTTTTAATAAATTAAAATAAAAATAAACGGGGGTTAGTTGGGTAATGGACTCTTTTAGAGTACACATCCACATTATATAAAATTTACTCATATTTGATCATGTACGTAGTTTGGCTAATTATCGTGGGGGTCAATGACCTTGAATTAAGTTAACGTTTAATTCATATTTTATATAGGTATATCTATATTTTGTTTTTATATACATACTACATTGAGGACGGTTGACATCCGGGCGGTTACACTACTTGCTTGTTGCTTCCGGATCCTGGGTTCGATTCCCAGGAGAAACTTATGTTTTATTACAAATTGTTTATTTGAATCAACGTGTGTTGTATGTTTCGTGTTTTTGACATTGCATTTCACCTATCCTTATTTCATGATGTGAGGCGAGTTTAGTGAGGGCGTGAACCATGAATGGGTCGGCTTAACCGGGGAATGAATATTTAGTGTTATAAGTAACCCACAGTTACTTAAGACACTAAATATTCTAAAGTACACTAAATATGCTTACAAGGAAAGAATGAATTTTAGGTTATGAGAAAATATAAATGAGTTTTTTTGCCGATTTACCTAAAAACTAATTTCCGAATTAATGGTAATTTAACACATTGACGATTCAAATATAAGAACGTTGAAATACATGAAAATTACATAATGACCTTGAAAGTTTTAAAGAGATCAATATATTAAAGGGGATTGGAGGGCTTGACTGGCGTTTAATAAGAGTGAGAGGGAAATTTTCTAAGCTTTATTCTCTTCTATCACTAAGACCCAAATTCGGTTCCAATCGAGTTGTGTTTTATATGTGTTTTTATGAGAAATTGCCGTTTTAGCCACAACTCTGAAGTTAGTTTCTTTGTCATGATTGTTTAACAAACAGTTAAAATTGTTTTTAATCAACCAATGTTTTTATTGTTTAAATTAATATTTTGAAATGTCAGCAAATTAATTGTAAAGTTACCATGTTTGTTTTTTTTGCAAATATTGTAAAATGTTAAATAATTACTAGCCCTCTGATATTGCTATGCCCTTGCCTAGGTACTGGGCGTCACCTTGTCGTCAATACAAATTCCATCCATGATTGTTAATGTGATATGCAATAAAGAATTATTATTATTATTAGTTTAGCTTGGTGTCAGTGGTAGTTTTAAGAAGGATTTTAATAAACTTATACTTTGACAATTCAAAAGTAAAAACGTTGAAATATATGAAAATAAAATACTTATATTTTAAACAAGCGCCACGGAAGAATGACTCAATAAATTAGGAGCACAACCAGGGAATATATCGACAGTCGTCAATAAAGCCCCAGGGAGTCACGTATATCCCATCATATAACACTTTTCGCGGCATATTTCTCGGGCTTCGTGCGAGGCGTCGGTTAAGCCACTCTTATTTACTGATATTGATATAGGCCCCGTCGAAATGACAATTACGAGTCGCGTATATTTCACGGGACGTGGATATAGATTTGCTAGAAGCGGTTTCAAAAATAGTTTACAGAGGCATTTTTTAAATGGGTTGAGTGATTGATGGTGTGCCTTTATTAAGGATTTATCTTGTATGACTAATATAATATAAAAAAATCGCTTTGTTGTGTATTTTAAATGGCAAGTGAAAGAAACTGAGATTCATATATATCGTGGTGGATGGCATTTAATCCTTAGCATTCTGGGCATCTGGATCTGGATACCTTGTAAAGTGAGTGTAGGTGCCATGCGTAGTAGTGACCATTTAATATCAAGTGAACTCTGTCCTTTTAACCTCAAATTCAAAAAATATGGTAATGTTTTATAGATTAGCTTGATTGATGTTATTTATATTAATAAATATAATACTAATATTTCATCTTATCGGGAGAGTAAAGCATTATATCTTTTTTTTATGAGATTAGAGGTGATAAAGAAGCACAGTATGTGATGATTGTGTCTATTTCATCCTTAACAAAGATGCAAATTGCATATGAGTTATTAATTACTCTTAAGAACTGATAAGGGATAGCAAGTTATCAGCAGCATTATGATGTAATTTCACGCTTACATTCTGCGGGAGTGAACCTCCAGATCAAACCGATCTATAAGTGCTGTACTTAGAACCTAACTGCAGCGTAGTATACTTGAGATAGCGAACCGAATGGAGGTGTCGTACCTCGTTATGAAGGGCCCTTGGATCATATTATCACCCCCTTTCTGTTGTCATCGACGTTCTTCGTCAACGGGGTCGGAGTGCAGCGGTGGTGCAGCAGCAGTCTCCGCGCCAGCTTCGCAGCATCGTCGTTGTCTCCCTACTCAGCGGGCCTCCTCGCTCGCGAGTCTATTTAGATAAAGCTGTAGAGGTCTCGGGACCAACAGCAATACTCACACAAAAAAAAGCGTAGTACACAAATTTTCTTCAATAATCATATTTAATATTTTATCATCTTCAATAAGACATTAATATTAAGTGTAGTTAACAAAACAGAATTAGCAAAATTCTAAAAATATTTGAGATATAATGTCTTAAGCTTCACGGAAACTTATAGTAGTTTATTCAGGATTGTTTTCGGAAGCGTTCCTCAATATGTACTGTATTTATTTTTATAAAATTATTATAAAAATAAAAACATTATTTTGTATAATTATTTATTTTTATAAAATAAATACAGTAAATGAACAAATGAAAACAAGGACGAAGAAATGCATAAGCCACTTCCATTTGACATATATTGGTGCCATCAATACTCGCGACACGAGAACGAATTTCCCCCGAGCGCAATCCACAACAAGCCGCGAAGAAGAATAACCAAGTGAATGCAAAATGAATATTATCATACAAATTTCCTTTCCTATATGAACCGGCGTTACTGTCGCGATGTTAGTATGCAAAAATATGGGATGACTCCCTTTGCCTTTCAAATGTTAACGTAAAATAAGAAAATATTTGTTACGGCAGTATTTTCTCGCATAATTTTGAGCCTGCGTTATTTGCATTTAAATATATATATATATATATATAGCGCTGACATCCTTTGTTCACATTTATTATCTGTGAATGAATAATACGGTAAGAATCTTGATTTTGATTTTTCATCAAAAAATAAATGAAACAGAATTAATGAAATGACAACTGTAAAAGGCGATATTGCTTGCGTAGTGATTTTAAAGAATTACTAAGAAGTTTATTCAAATGATTAAGCTGAATTAATAGAAATTTTTGAGGTTACACTTATTTAGGCGCGTTGAAGATAAATTTATAGAAGGTAATGGTAGTTGGGCGCTCAGTATGCAACAAAGCGACGCTGTGAAGTTAGCAATAAAATTGTACGAGTTAAACGCAAACGAGGACGCCATGAAATTAATTGAATCAGCTAGTTTTCTCATAAGATACTTTGTAATTAGAAAAATATATATGTATATTTATATTATATATGTATATAATCTTTATTTTTATCCTCGTATTCTTCGTACTTTCTTTGCTAAAGAAATATATAGATTTTAATGCAGGTAAATAATCACGTATGTATATTAACTACTAATACTATTTGTAGGTATTTTTATTTTAAATATAACAAAAGTTCCCTACCCATAGTCTGGTTCATGTTCAGTGACGTCAAGTGGGGTGTGGTTGATTGCACGCGACGCGGGAAATGAGCGGGAAAACCGATAACTGCACCGACTATAAGCATGCACGAATAGAACATTAAATATCCCTTTTACTTTCTCTGTACCCTTGTTCATTTTAAATATAGTATTTAATATAGACTTGACAAGCTAATATAACGCTTAATTTGCGTTTGACATGTTAAATTTAAAAGATTATTTACATAGGTACCTAAAGAGAAGAATTTTTTTGTCTTGATTTACCGAACTCCATAAATGTACTACTTATTTTGATCATCGTCAAATTATTTTATATAAACTAATAATAAAAATTAATATTTAACAAAATTGTAAAGTAAAAATTATATGTGAAATTGCGATGAGTATTTGAACTTTTCCAAGTAAGATTCGACAAGTATGTTATTTGGTAGGACCCCACTACTATACGCTAACTGTACCTATTTAGGCTCCATTATATCTTAACTTCAGTTTCAAGTTATTCTAAAAATAATCATATTTACTCTCTGATATTAATTAATTATCATATGATGATAAAATATTAAATATGAATCTGTGATATTAATTAATTACTATAAGATCGGGAGTGTGTCTCTTTCACACAGAAGAGTGCGGTATGATCATATGACAGAGATACTACAAAATCAAATCTCTTTTCATAGGTCGATGTGTATTATGGCCAGGTAATGTACATACTTATGCGTGTGTCGTACAGGTAATATAGGTTATAAAGTGCGACCTTCTGTTACACCTTGTATCTACATATAGCTCAATTCGTTATATCTTGTACACGTGAACGATATTGTTTGCTATATGATATAAACAGTAGATCTACTGAACTAACAAGTTCGTTATACAAACTCAGCACAATTGTTAATCTCCGGAGCACGTGATACTTTACGTAAGCTACAGTTGTCTTCCTAAACTGTACCTTACGGTGTTTATAAGAACGGCTTATGAATTAAATACTAAACTTTTTAATTTAATAACCACATAACATCTACTAGTGGTGGACATACGATCGTAATCCATAAAATTTTTAAGTTTGAACTTTATTGAGGTTCTTTTGTCAGAGTATACCTCTCTAATCATTGCATATGATATGTTTGAACTATTACGTCAGCTGCGAGCATTTTACTTTTATTTATCGTATTTATATATTTTTATAAATTTTAGTTTTAACTATTTGTAATATATTATATATAAATTCTTTAGCGATAATCTTTATATTGCCTTAGTTTTTATAGTTATTTTTATATATTACTTCTCCATTTATAATCTAGATTCTGTTGATGTTAATGCTGTTAGACAAGAGGTCCGTGAGCTAGCTAGCCGTTTATAATAATATTATTTTCCTGTTTTGTTGCCTGCGTGGCTAGACAACCTTGCTTTTCAGCCGAGGATTCTGGCCTTTATTCCCTTTCACATTCACTTTCTTTGCACGGGGCCATATCTTACAGAATATAGCTTGTACAGTTAATGATATATGGCAATAACCAGAAGATGTCGCAGTGTTCGAGATCGGTAGGTTCGGTGAAAACTTCCTTACATTTTACTCACAGGTACTCTATTACTATTCGACGCTCAGCAGTCGCCGAGAACGGTCACCCGGCTCCCCGCCACGATCGTCCCGAGCTACCTGCCCCCGAGCGAGCCACCATTGTTCCGAGAACAATACACCGAGCAATTTTTATTGCGGGTGCTATTGTAATCGGAAATTAGTTTCCGAGAAAGATTATTGCAAAGCCACCTGGGTGGTTATACTAGTGGATACCTTGCGGTGTTAACTTAGCTAGTGTAGGGCTAGCCCCGTACGCCCGTGGTTCCCCTTCTGGGAAACGCGAAACCGGAAGGAGTCGACGCAAAACTTGGCCTTGGGTAGTGCCCTAGCCAAGGTTGACCAACCCGCTGGACTTATAATAGTCCCACGCGTAGTTTTAGTTAGCTCTAAGCACACACCCAAGTGCACAATAAGACTGGCACTTGGACGCACTAGGGCTACACAACTAGGCACACATCCTCCCTGCCTATACCCGGCAGGGAGGGAAGTAGGCTATTCACCCCGGCATCCCACCGGTGGCCACACTTCCCACGAATAAAGTAGGAAAAAATAAAAGTGAACAGAGTGCACAATGGAGGACTCTTCCTCAGTGTCGTTGCTGCACTTCATCAGCATACTAAAAAATAAATACCCCGATGTCTTCCAGGACATAATTAAAGAAAGACAGCTCCCGGATAGACCCTCCTCAAGGGCCTCCTCCATATCCTGCACTTCATCCGCAGTCTCCGAAATGGAGCTGGATAACGCAGCGTCCTCTGAGTATCCCCAAGCCGAAGACACCAGCGATTTCACGCAGGTTGGAAATGAAGGCCCCCTCTCCCCAGCCATCTACGTCGGCCCTGCCCCAGGGCCCCCTCACAGCTGCCCCACAGCAAGCCCCCGCCGCTCCTGAGCGCGCCCTAGCTGGCTCAAAGAAACCTTCAGCTGTCTCACAGCCATCGAAACGCCCGCCGCCTGTCTTCATTCAGGCACAAGACAAGTGGCCGATTGTCGCGTCGGCCCTATCCAATCGCTACAAATATCAAGCGATCCCCACCGCTGTAGGTATTAAACTGCAGCTAGAAACCACGGACGACCATAGAGCGGTAACTCGCTTCTTGCAAGACAAAGGTGTTTTCTTTCACACCTACACCTTGGCGGAAGAGCGCCAACTCAGGGTAGTAATTAAAAACCTCCCGCGGGAAATCCCAGCTGATCTGATCAAAGAGGACCTTCAGGCCCAGAATCTCCCAGTCCTGTCTGTGCATAGGATGTACAGTGGCCATAATAAAAAGCCATTCAACATGGTGATTGTGGCCCTCGAAAGATCCGAGGCCGGGAAGCAGGTATTTAACCTGAAAACCTGCTGCCACCTCTCTGGGCTGACTATAGAGCGCCCACATAAAAACGGCCCACCAGGCCAGTGCCACAAATGCCAATTATATGGCCACTCAGTACGCAATTGCTTCGGCAAACCCAGATGCGTCAAGTGCCTGGGTGACCATGGCACCACCGAATGTCCGAGACCCAAGGACAAGGCCCTTCTGGCCACTTTAGGTCCCCCCGCATGTGTCTTATGCAACACAGAGGGACACACAGCCAATTACCTTGGCTGCCCAAAGCCCCTGCCGAAACGTCCGGCACTAAAAATCGCGCCCAAGGTCGCTACCCCGACCGCCGCCCCCGCGCCAATTCTCGCTACTGTCCGACCTCTACGCCCCGCATGGCATACGCCGATCGGCGTAGCGACCGTTGCTCAACCGGTTGAGCAGCCTCCTCCATCAGCCGGACGGCCGGTTATCGAAAGCGACCTCGACTTAGTGTGTCGCTTCGCCGCCGACTTCAACGGCGCCGACGTCTCAGCCCTAGCAAAAGCCTTAAGGGATTCTAATGGCAAGCCCGAAGTCAGGATTGCCGCCACAATGCGCTACCAACATGTAGTGTCAGCCATCGTCAACTTTCAAGCATAGAGGGCCTTTACAACGGCAGAGTAAAACCGCGTTCCCTTAACGTCGCATTTTTTAACGCGAACGGTATTAACAATCAACGCGACGAAATCTTCAATTTCGTTCGCGATCACCAAGTCGACGTGCTCCTAGTGCAGGAGAAATTCCTCAAACCGCACACTCGCAATCCCAACTCAAAGTCTTGGGTAAGGTATATGAAAGGCTTATCCTCGCCCGCCTCAAGGACTTCATGCTGTCCCGAGGGCTACCAATCAATGAGCAGTTCGGGTTTCGCACCCAACACTCATGCACACATCAAGTGCACCGCATCACGGAGCACATCCTCAGTAAATTTCTTCAGGGCTACCAAACTGGGGCACTTTTCCTCGACGTGGCGAAAGCTTTCGACAAGGTCTGGCACAACGGGCTCATATACAAACTATATGAGCTCGGTGTGCCAGATCGACTCGTACTTATCATACGAGACTTTCTCCGAAATCGAACCTTTCGTTACCGCGTCGAGGGAACGCGCTCCGAGGTTCACCTATTTGTGCCGGAGTACCACAAGGCTCCGTCCTAGGTCCTATTTTGTACACACTCTACACCAACGACATACCGCGCACTCGCGGTGTAGAGTACTAGCCCTTTTCGCCGATGACACCGGCCTCTATGTGTCTGGGTTCAAACCAGACGCTATTTGTAGACGCCTCCAATCTGCAGCCAACACCTTAGGGAAATGGTTTCGGAAATGGAGGATCGAGGTTAACCCCACCAAAAGTGCAGCCATGTACTTCTCTCGGCGCAACAAAACGCCGCATCTCCCAACTATAGAGTTATTTGATCGTCCAATCCCCTGGGAACAGACAGTCAAATACTTAGGCGTTAGTTTAGATGAAAGACTCACCTTCGGTCCGCATGTCAACCGCGTACGGAATCGAGCAGCGTTCGTCCTAGGTCGTTTCCACCCGTTACTCAATAAAAATAGCAAAATGTCCCTGCGTAATAAAATTACACTATACAAAGCGTGCATCCGACCCATAATGACATACGCAAGCCCCGTCTTTGCGCATGCTTCCCCGCGTCTCATTCACCGACTTCAGGTAATACAAAATCGTTTCATGCGCAAGGCCACCGGTGCACCGTGGTTCTTGCGTAACGAAAATCTACACATAGATCTTGAGCTGCCGACCATAGCTCAGTACCTGAAGCAGGCTTCCCGCCGATATTTCGACTCTGCCGTCACACACTCTAACCCCTTGATTGTAAGTGCCGCCACTTACAATCCCATCACGAATCACAGATTCACCCGCGTCTGAAGGAGACCGAGGCACGCTCTCGATGACCCCGACGACGTAACTACCAGGGCCCAAGCCCTTCATAAAGCACAACACACGTACATTGCACCCTCACATCGCCCCCGCCGACGGCGAGGGCGTCACAAACAAGGATATTCGCGATACCGCCATGTCACTGGTCGGTTCTCTCCAGTCCATACAGATAGAAGCGTCGCTGGAGTTTCTTGCGCCACTTCTTCTCCAGCGCCCACGCATTCCGAAGTGGTGGTACAGATAGCTAATAATCATAGCGAATTTAAAGAATCCTCTGTCAGAAGCAACTGACCGAGCCGAGGTTCGGCCCTCTCGGGCACCCTCGAGTCAGACGCTCTCGCGAAACAAGGTAACGGTCCAAGCCGAGGCTCCCTCTCGGGAGCCCTTGTGCTGGTTACCTATATATAGAGGTCTCGACTGAGTGCCATTAGCGCTCGGTCACCTCTCAACCCGGTGAAACTGTAAAAGCCCTCGGGCTAACAGTGGCCTTCAGCCCGAAAAAAAAAAAAAATACTCTATAACTTACAGAAAGCTAAACAAAGTTATAAGTCGCATTTTGTCAGCGAGGGCTCCTGAATGGTCGACGCAGAATCACGACTGCAATGACGGAGCAGTCCATGGGTAATAATGATGTCCTTCTGCATGAATCCGACCACGGCAATATTCGTTATTGCCAGATGATATCGACTACGCAGGATATAATATAGTGCTGTTAGCATTCGCGCAAACACTGAGGCACTCACTCGTCAACCGCTTCCCTACTCTTGTGTAATATGTATGTGGTATAAGATCATAGTAAGGAAGAATTGGATGCAGTGTCAAGGACACGGTATATACAATACACCCAGACCCGTAATCCGACAATTTTTAATACACAAATATTACTCCTTGGCTGGGACCTAGACAGACCCATTTACCAACGGATGAAGAAGTAAATATAATACAAGTATTTTTTTATTACACTAAAATGTTTGAATGAAAAACAAAATACAGCACTTCAATGTAATCTCCAAAAATACGACTAACTGTGTAAAAAGTATAAGGTAACCGGATACGTAATCGACGTAGAAGGAAAAAACATAATTTCTTAGAATTCTACCAAGTTTACCATTTTAAGAATACCTCAAACACTTTTTCTTAGAAATTACGCCTAAAAAATATTATTTTTACTAGGAAACTTAGTTTTTTTTAAAGAAGTGACGTAACTCTGCGGTTGCGTTGTGAGACGCTGAGGAACAATTTATTTAAATAATTATTATTAACTTGTATAGTAATTGTACATCTAGAATTATTTTTAATTGTACATATAGTGCATCTAAAACTCTTGTAGATATACTTGGCCGTGATAATACCACACACCATACAGAATACCATTGTTGAAATAGCACCATAACGCCACTGTGTTTCGTACGTTGATGTGTATAGGGATCCGGTGATCCAACTGCAGGTAATGAGGTATTCATATTCAGATATCATGGGTCGCCTTCATCGCTTACTATCAGGTGAACTGAGTACCTAATAATTGTAAAAAGAAATACTTATTCCAATGGAGGTGGAATGTGAATGGGACAAAACATTTCCGCTTAACCCTCAAGCTGTAGAAGAAGTGGCTCAAAAAACTATATATCCGACGTGTGATATATATAATTTGATAATAACTAGAAGATATCGCTGCGGTCAAAGAAGTCAACATTATGAAAATTTAATATTTCAGTGGTAATTAATTACTTTTGTTCATCGCACCTTTGTGTTCAACAAATCGATCCAGTTCTATTGTGCCGAACAATAATTCGCCCACTTTCCTCTTATCACGCAGTACCCCAGTGCAAGACAATGGACATTCCGGTAATTCATCAGTTATTACACGGCGTTCTTTGTTTGCACTGAAAGCATTTATTTGGAAATAAAAATTACTATCATAGCAAATAAATATTTTTTACGACAGTGTGGATAACAAACTGGCCCTTAATAATAAGTAAGATTTAAGAGTGCTAGAGACAAACTTACAATTCGTACCCGCTCACAAAATGCAAGAGTAAAATAGCAATTTTATACAGTCCCATAACGCTGCTGTGTTTCGGCAACGGGATCGAACTCAGTTTGCTTATCATCATCATCATTTCAGTCCATCAGTAGTCCACTGCTGAACACAGGTCATCCCACAGATTGACACTTAACTTCCCGAAGACTTGCATAGATTTTCCCTGCATCTAATGGGGGTTCGGCCTACGCCTACCTTTCCTCTTCATCGATCATCAGTTAAACGAGCTACATATATATCACTTCAGCTTCAGTTCAGGTATAAGGTCAATGACAACAGTCATACATACACCACACTCAGATCAACACACATACATCAACACACCCACGACTTCGTCCGCATGGACTTCAAGATTGGATACAGAGAGAAGTGAAATATGTGTGAAACGACATTGTTTGTTTTATTATTTTCCGCCAGTACGTGTTAGTTTTGGGTCCTCCTTGTGTTTTATTTGTTCATCTTTATGTCAATTGCTCAAAAGTATAATTGTAATCCGTTCATCCGTTTGTGCATGAGTGAGTAACAAACATCCAAACATACAAACTTTCACATTTATAATATTAGTATAATTTGGTTCACCTACAATGATGTATGTTAACATTTGTTAATTATTACAAACAAAATTTAACATACATTAAAACTTAAAGTACATGTAGTCTTATTTTCAAGCGTACATAACGGGTTTATACTCTTGTAAATAAAATGCTAACGAAGTAAATTAAGTGTTATATATATTATGATTTAATCTAGAAAATTTTTATACCTAAAACGTCACGGAAACCTCGTAGATTGGTCGTTTGTAATTAAATGGGTCAAAAATAATGCAACTTTCGTACGTTTTAATTTTGTTATTGATCTGCGAACGATGACCCAAATTAGTTTTTATTCGTAAATAAGTTGTGTATATTTTTTCTACGTAGCCTTTAATAAGCCGAAACAAACAATGGCACCGAACAGGAGTTTGTTTAGGAATCCACCGCTGGAGTCTCTGGGACTGGCCTCATGCTCAAGCTCAATGCTCAGTCAATAAAGGGATGCTTCACACTGGAGATAGAAAACAACGGTTTCTTTAGCGCAGAATCTCTATTGATACAAAATACTTACCAATAAAAAAGCTTTGCGGTTGGTTAAGTGGGTACACTTGACATCATTTTCTCATCAATATTTAACAAAGTAAATAGATATAAAATTGCCGAGTATTCATCATGTACGAACTTGTGCGCGCTTATCGCCTTGTTGAGTTTTTTGTAAGTACAACAATGATACTTCCCACTAAAATATTAGTCATTCTTATAACAAGTTGGTACGCATAACACAACTTATACAGTATCTTGAAAGTTTCAAATAAGAGCTTGTGCTAATTAATAGGGGTCGATTATTAGACCTCGTTGACTCCCAAAATCAGTTTTGGAATGGACTTTGGGAAGTATTGCTTTAGAGTTTTGTTTAAAAAGTAACAGCATATATGTAAATCCCACTACTACGCCTTGGCCCTCTCTAGGATATCGGAACATAGTCCGCCTTGCGGCTCGACTGCGGATTGACGGACTTCATAAGTCTTGAGATATTTTTGCAGGTTTCTTTTAAGATGGTTTCTTCACCGACGAATACATGAAAATTCAAGGCATAAAATTGCAGAAATTAATTCGTGACGGCAACGGGGATCTTACTCGGTTTGCTTATCATCATCATTTCAGTCCATCAGTAGTCCACTACTGAACACAGTCCGTCCCCACAGACTGACACTTAACTTCCCGAAGACTTGCATAGACTTTCACTGCATCTAATGGGGGTTTGTCCTACGCCTACCTTTCCTCATCTTTGATTATCAGTTCTACGAGGTATATGGCCCATTGCCACTTCAGCTTACTAATCCTTCGATCTTCGATTCACTTACCCTGAGTGAATGGATCCGTGAGGAAATGGATGTGAATGGATGGAGCTTGACCGGGGTACTCCCGCTCGAGCTGATCCATTCAATATATTCATCTTTGACAAGGAATCATAATACAGATGCGTTGTCACCCTTGTGAATGAATCAGAAATGTGATGGAATGCCTCGTCACCAGACATAAAGGTCCCCGGATTAAACGAAACAGCAGCATAAAGCTGCTATTTTACGTTGGTATCTGTGGAGGCGTAGTCCGTCCTCGATCGAGCCGACCCATTTATACCGCATCTAGAAATGAGCTGGATGTGGCTCTACATCTATTATTATTGTTGTTTATTCATTAGATATTTGGATTTTCTTTATTAAGAGAATGCCAGAAATCTGATAAATAGTATTGTACCTGCCGTATCGCTTTCAAGAAAAGAAAGGAAGAAGCTACACAAATAATCTTCTCAATAGATCCTGAATTCTCAAATCGTCCTGCATAGATGCGCAGCCATGTTCTTAATATTCTTGACAATTTTGAGATTATTGTTACATATCGATAGACGATTAGATAGTAAGCTTAGACTGAAACCTATATCCTTAATAAATATGATGAATATGAGATACAATCATTGCTCCTCATACGAAATCAAACCCCTTATGGAAACTGCATTGACTGCTGTAACTATAACTATATAAACTGCCCATACACATTTGCAATATTAGAGAAGTTGTAGGTGCGTCGTAGCCTTTAAGAAAGAAGTGAGCTCTTTTTTGACTCTAAGTACTACGCTACTCGGTCGTCAAATAACATTACGTATCTGCGATAGACGTCAATGCCTACGAAATTGTATAGAAATTAAATCCTAAGTATCCAAAGTTGAAACAACGTAAATATATTGTTTGTGGAGCCGTTGAAAGAATGCATTCCTTACACCTGTCAGTTTTGACATATGTCAGTTTTTAAAATTAGTTAAGTATATTAAAAGTTAGCGCTAAATATTTTTAGTTTATGGTAGGTTGATGTTATGACATGAATTTTAATTGACATTTGTATCAATAAAATATTAATTAAATAAAGACACATTTATATGCACTACGTTTTAATGATAAAAAATCTTTAATATAAAATAAACCATTTGACAGGTGTCAGGAACGCATTCTCTCGATGGCCACGCTGTAGTAAAAAATATCAATTTAAAAACCCCATTAAAAGATCATACACTGCCGGTCAAAAGTTTAAGACCACCTTAATTATAGTGGGAAATTAAAGTAAAACTCCAATAAAATATTAAATGTTTAATTAACCTGTTAAAAGAACATTGATAGACAAACAATATACTTTAAAAGTGTAAAGAAATATTAACAGTTCATGCAAAAAAAGGCTATAGTTAGCTAAACTGTTTTTTCATCAATAATCCTCCTTTACATTTTATGTCTTTTTTCACAAGTCTTAGCATACGGGCAATCAATTTGTTAATGGTGTCTTGTTATATAAAGTTCCAAATTTTGCATAGAGCATTCCACATTTCGTCGACTTCTTTAAATATTTGATACTAACAATAGAATATGCAGTTTCTTTTTTTTATCCTATGGGATTTTATTACAATTGATAGAAAGTTATGTTGGTTATGTGCGGTCTTAAACTTTTTGCAGGCAGGGTAGAAGGCATTTAGGTGTCAAATTTGCAATTGTTATATCGATGTTTATAAATATACGTTTCCGAGTGAGACATTCTATTATCTGTACCAGAACAAAAGACAATCGAGTAATTCATCTTTTATTACGCTCAGCATTCCTTTCCGCTGTGAAAGAACAAATGGTGGGAAACGATCAAATATTAATTCCTTTAATTCATTTTCTGAATGGAGGAGATAAGATGATCAAGGTATTTCTCAAGATGATCAAGATATTGTTCAAATACAAGTGATTTCTAATATAGATTCTTCAGTATTCTAAAAGAATCTAAATCAAAAATCACTTATATTTGAACAATAAGACTGAATTTAGAATAAAAATAAACTTGAACGCAATTTATTATTGTATGTCAATATATTATAATAGTATAAGAGCCATAGCGTCCGACCGAAACTGGTTTTTTCGACTGAAACCAAAACCGAAACCGAATTTCGGCAATGGTCTCAGTTTCGGCCGAAACCGAAACCGAAACTTCCTTAAAAGGATTATGTTTTGAGTTTAAAATAAAGAAAACGTTATTACAATCAGTTATTATTTCAGTGCCACCTTTCTCAAAGACAGAAATGGACTAGAATCCTCTTAGAGCCACTTTGCAATATTTTGTAGCTGCATTACAGATAGGTCAGCTCGACCGCCAAAGGATCACTTCCTTAAAGAATACCAGCGTAAAATAGTAGCATAACTCTGCTGTGTTTCGTATGAAAAGTGAAGGAATACGCAAAGCCCTACCGATGACGAGGCATCTGCATTATGATTCTGTAACGAGGATGAATGTTGTTGATGATGAATGGGTTTCATGGGTCAGGAATCATTTACCATGCGGTAAACTGTGTGCTAGTTTGTCACCTTCAATACAATATAAAAAATGTTACAAATCGCAGTTGGAACATAATCCCTCACTGGGCGCCCACGCTCAGGCTACTCATTGCAACCTGAGTGTGTAAGCTCAAACTGGCCCCCCTATTTTGGGGAGGGAATTTCGTTCTGCAGCCATCCTGCCGGGGGCAAATGGAGTAAAACGGCTACGGCAGACCCTACCACAGTGGATTTCTGCAATATCAGGGGACTTTTTTCCACTCAGACTCAGTCCACTACCACCTCGAGACGGCAAATCCGCCTTGCTTTCTCTAATCGAGACGCAAATATCTTCTCCAGCTGACACCTCATACCTCTCCTATCCGGGGTACAAATTGGAACACTTGTTTGTGCCGCGGGCCGGAGTGTTTGTATACTTCAGACATGATATCTGTTCTCGACGCCTCAGCAGTCAGAAAGTACAGACCTGTCCATCCTTTGGCTGCGTGTAGACAGCGACGATCATCATCCGCGTCTATGCGTGTCTTTAATCATAACGGTAATACCAACACTGACCGACTCATCAACAACGTCCAAATGGCTTAAGACTCTGTCCACCAACAGATCCTGATACTCGGTGACTTTGACGCTCACCACGCCGAATGGCTTCGATCACGTACAATCAATCACGCGGGGAGATCTTTTCATGACATTGCTTTTGCATATGATCTGACATATCACTTCGCCTACGCGGGTTCTGGACGTGGAGGATCATATACACCTTCGCTGTCGGTGGGTGCAAGTTCTGGTGAATACGGTGAATGAGGGAGAGCTTCCAACCCCAACTCTTGCAGCTTGGAGGCTGTCTATTGTGTAGTATGGGGTCGCGCGTTGTCGTGTAGGAGCAGCGGGGACGACCGATTGACCAAAGCTGGGCGAGCTTCTCCATCATTGTCTTCTGTTCTTCACATCTGCAGTAATGCTCATGCCGTTTGATAAAAAACTGTGATGAATCAGACCAGCACTAGACCACCAAACAGTGACCATCAACTTTCTAGAGGTCATTTTTCGTTTAGGGCATTGCTTTGGGGCTGAACCAGAATCTAAGTAACTTGCTGAGCGCTTTCGATTGTCGAACAGAATCCACTTTTCGTCGTACGTAACAATTCGGTTCAATTTTTTTTTCATTTCTGTGCCTGTTGAGCAGCGCGAGGCAGGTCTCAACGCGTACGTAACGCTGGCGGTCGTTAAGTTCGTGGGGCACCCATCTATCAAGCTTTTTTACCTTGCCAATTTGTCGCAAATGGGCCAATATTGTTCTGATGTTAACATCAAAAGCTGCTGCTAGCTCGGCTGTAGATTGAGTATCATCAGCTTCCACAATCGCTTTTAATTCATCATTGTTGACTAAAGTGTTCGGACGACCACGAGATTCAGTTTTCAAATCAAAATTTCCAGAACGGAACCGGGCAAACCAATAACGGATTGTGCGTTCGTTTGTTAAGTTCTCTCCGTAAACGTTGTTGTTGTTACGTGCCGTTTGTGCCTCGACGGAACTCATATTCCATAATTACAGGATTTTAAAGTATCTATTATGACGAAAAATGTTCAAACGTAATGAAAACACAAAGCTAATCAATAAACAAAAGACTGACTTTGTAAAAAGAATGTCATGTTTTTAAAACAAAATTAAATTGAATTTAGAATTAACAGCCAATCAAAACTTTTTTTGGTTTGAAATGGCCAATACTGAAGATGGATTTTGGAAAATTGTCTAAATCGACCATGAGAGCATCATTAACGACAATTTTAAGTGACGAAAAAATAAATCCGCTCTTCGAATACTAATAAAAGCACAAATAATTTTAAAATAACTTTTCATAAATCCCAAAACAACGTTGTCGTGTACAGAGAGAAAGTTTATCACAATTTTTTTACTTAATCTTAAAAAGAAACAACTTGTTGGCAACTCATTAGAGCGAGAGTGAATTTTCGAGGAACGCCTTCGGAGTAAAATTTAATTTCATTTGACGTCCTGCGACTTACTTTAGGCATTTTCATTGATCCGATGAAATTTGAAACCGTTGTTGAAAAAAATTAAGCGTAATTTTGTTTATTTATAAGAGTCTGTAGCAAAAAATGTAATAAAGATTGTTTTAATATAATATTCACATAAAATTAACGGGAATGGAATACTGAGTTTATCATAAAAACACATTTGTTTTGACTTCATAGATAATAAAATTTATATCAAAATGAACAAAATACTCAAAAGGATATATAGATATGTGATTATTGACGTAAACGTGTTTAGTAAGTCTTTGGTAAGTATCGGTTTTTCCGCCCATTTCCCTTGCGCCGCGTGAAATCAACTGCGCGCCCCTTGACGGCACATGAGGCAGAAATAACAATAAAAGTAAGTACTACGTACAACATCGGGGCTCATTCGCTTCAAGTCGATAAAGACTACCAAAAACGTACCTATTCTTAGGTTGAAGAGATTGGTTTATGCTGTGCTTATTAATAATAACTTAATATCCTATATGAAATACGACATATATATTCATATATTCAAATTAAAATTCAAATTTCTATTTTAATGTGAAAGATTACTCTATTACGTTTGGCGAAAAAGTTTATTAAAATTATGAATTACGAATTATTAGAATTAAAAAGATGTACTGCGCCGATAAACGTGTGATGATTATGATAGGAGTTGAATATCTTGAAACTTAAGATCTTTAAAAAAAAAGAAGAAATAAAAGATTTAAAGACTGAAGAAGGATTATTGTTGTATATACAACAAAAATCCTTACAGACTGCGCAAGAACTAAGAAAGCCATAAAACATAGATTGAAAAAGCGATTGCTGTTTATAATAGATAGCGAGATAGTTACAGGTATATATTCTTGTTTGTGTTCGTGTTTGTTTTTATATCTGGACACTGAGAAGATTCAGACCAGGCGATAAGGAATTGCGAGCGTCAAATATAGTAATATAAATATAATATACAATAAATCCTTACGCAATAATAATTGTTATATATAAAACAAATTGTTTTTTTTAATATTTTATTATTATTTTATAGTTTATTCAAAGAATAACCATTCCATAGACCTAAATTTAAAGTGATATACACGTGGGCTTGTATAGTCTGTTTTTCCGTTATTATTTACTTAAAATTGTTTTGTCCATTGTCCTACTATAACTCAGCAAAATGTCACGTTTTTCATTGCATTTTGCCATTTCGCATTTATCGGCCGTCGCCGGTACGGGCAATGAACAAAATCAACAAAAGACAAAAGCGCTGTTTACATGCATTATTTACGATGCGAATATGAATTACAAGAGTTCAAAATTTGGCACGGGAAAATCGTACCGAGCAATATTTTCATACTTTGCTTTAACATTTGAAAGGCAAACGAGCCGTTCCATATTTTACCATACTTACATCGCGACAGTAACGCCGCCCGGTTCATATAAGAAAGGGAATTTGTATGGTAATATTCATTTTGCATTCACTTGGTTATTCTTCAAGGCGGCTTGTTGTGGATTGCGCTCCGGGGAAATTCGGTCGCGTGTCGCGGGTATTATTGATGGCTCAGATGTTGTTTTGCTGGAAGTGACATTGTTGTTATAAGGTAAAGTAATATAACCTACAACTAGGCATAGATATAGAGAGGCTATGATAAACTAGAGGCTATAAAGAGAGGTATAGACCAGGGGAACAACGGATTTGATATTAACCGTACTAATCTAAAGCGAGATGACCACGATTAGCTTTTAATGCTCTTAAAATTGTATTTTTCTAGACACCATTTAAACATTTCAAACTCATAGATTCTTGAGTAGGAAGGTATGAAAGTTTCTTTACTATTCTTTTCATATTATGTGTTTTTTACATATTAATCAGAAGTGTTCGGAACCTCAGTTACTCTGTCTTTACACAACTATAGGATTAATATATATAATCAAAACAAATTGTGTTTCGATATCAGCTCTTAATGTTTGATTCCAACATTTAGACGACTATATATAATATGGGGGTGACAAACTTACACACAGTTCATGTTCAGTATTTTGTGAGGGCGTGGTCCTTCTCCAGATCGAGCCAACCCATTCATATTGCAGCTCCATAGCAATAAATGAAGATACAGATGTATTGTCACCCTTGGGTACAATGAAACGTACCGATTCGTTAAACGGCCAGTTCCTTCATTTACCAGACGGGATATACCAACTCTCAGACGATATACGATATGTCAACTCTCTATCGTTTATCGCTGAAATCATGTGAAGAAGCGGTTCTTTCTTGGTCATCTACATATTATCTGCCGAGAATTTTATGATGATGTTTGTATATCCAAGGTGCATTCGTGAGAATCAGATTACTCAACCACTCCAATACAAAAACTTTAAATAAAGTATTGCCTTTTTAGTTCAACAGTCACTTCTAGAATGTTTATATTCGCGACGAGAGATGTACGGTGCGCGTAATTGTCACCTCAGCGGAGCTTATATCAATATCGGTAAATAGAGCTGAAGAAATATGCCGCTGGAGTGTTATCTGATGGGACTGGATACGCCTCACGAGTCTTCAATTGACGACTGTCTATATTTTATTATTTCTTTCTCGTTTTATTGAAAAGTCTGCACTTTGAGGGATATACAGGCTTTAGCCATTTATGTGTAATAACGTATAATATAGTTTTATTTCAAAAACCCATTTTGTAGTAAGCTTATACTTATATTGTATAATTTTTAGGGAATGTTACTTATTATTATTACTAGTTTGTGATGTCCTGTTTATAATCGACCACCGTGGAATATCGAATCGGAAGGTTCAGATGCGACTCATTCGTAAAACACGGCCGTATCTGAAAACGAACAATTAGTGTTGCTCAAATATTGTTCTTGGGAGTCGAACTCAGGACCCGCATAACAGGAACCGAGTACACTTAACATTATGTCACGTGGTTGATAGTTCTGTCCCAACTTGTCCATTGTAGCAGTAGTAGTTTCTTTGTTGTCATCATTTTATATAAATAGTAAGATAATCCTAATAATTGGTAACATGATTTTAAACAAAGATTTTTTAATAATATTTATCATTGTCTTAGTATATAGTCTTATCTACCTACATAATTATAATAAAATATTTGTCACAACAAAGACGGCTGCACAGCACAGATAAACCCCGAGTTGTTTTTTTTTTTTTGAATAGTATTAATTTAAATTATAAAAAAGGTTTTCTTTTTAAAATCCAGTTAATTCAAAGGTAACAATGATTTTTTGATCGTAAAGTGTTCACATATGTACTTGCTTATTATACAATATAAGTTGATATATACATGTAGTGTACCTATTTTTCAAGGAAACATTTCAATTTCTACTGACAAAATTATATTCGTAAGGAAAATGAAATTTTCTCTCTCTCTCTCTCTTTTACGGTAACAAAATGTTTCAGGATTAGGAAACATTAAATAAATATTTATAGTTCTTATAAGATATATTTATATACAAAATAGAATTGTAAACAGGTTTACGACTAGACAACGTTATTTTGAGCTAGTCTGTATTACAAGGCATTAGCGGAATTGTAGAGCTAACTTTATGTAAGTATTAATCAATATATATTATACATATAATAAAATTGTACTCGGACTTTTTGTCAAATTGAATTTATTGGAATTGTTTGAAAGTGAGTAAGTTTGAGCTAATATTTAGTGTTTAGATCGACAATCGGTAAGTCTACTCTTTGTTGCTCGTTTATTTAAAAGTGACCGCCGAGATCCTAAACTATCCTTTCTTTTAATGTATTTTATATGAAAAATGTCAACAGATAAAGATAAATAAATCTATATCTATACATACGTGTATAATAAAATTGTAAACTAACATTCTGTGTGTGCGCTGCAAGCGCTTTTTATTTTTATTTTTTTTTGGGTTGATGGCTTCTGTTATTCCGAGGGCTTTTACTCTTACCGGGTTGAGAGGTGACCGAGTGCTTATGGCGCTCATTCGAGACCTCTACTAATGGGTAACCAACACAAGGGCACCCAAGAGGGAGCCTCGGCTTGGACTGTTTCGCGAGTGTCTGACTCGAGCTGCAAGCGCGTTCTCGACAATGTCTGAATCAGTAAGGCGCAGTTGCAGTGGTGTCTTAGGGTAAGTTTGGGATTATATTTAGAGTAATTTCTCTTAACTTCCGCGCGCTCTACATTACGTGTCCACATATCTGAAGAAAAAGCGATGCTAGGTTTGCGCGTAGGAATCGCTGGCACAACTTACTTCAATTTTTTTTTATCAAACAACAACGTTGACAAATGGGCACACAGTTCACCTGGTAAATGACACCTGCAGTATGTATATTCCGGTATGATAGGTATATTCATCCACGATAAGAAATGAACTAAGATGGAATGTCTCGTCATCAGTAACAGAGAGTGTCTGGATTCACCACACGAAACGAAGCAGTAATATGCTACTATTTTACGCTGGTATTCTGTGAGGACGTGGTCCTTCCCTGGTCGATTTTTTTTTTTGTGTATGAATATTGCTGTTGGTCCAGAGACTTTAACTAATTAGACTCGCGAGCGGGAGGCCCGCTGAGTAGTTCCCTGGTCGAGTCGACCGGTGAACTATAATGAAATTAAGTATTTCTCATTTTTATTTTTTAATAGTTTTCTGAATCACAAGTACCAATAAGGATATAACTTAACTAATTGTTTGACCCAGGTGAAGCCACTTTTTCACTTTATAAGTATAAATAGTATCAATAAAAAACTTTTCTAAGTATGTTTACATTGGAAATAATGCCTTTTCATACGATATCTCACCCGGTATGCTATTGTAAATTAATTTTTCTAACCCTTAATTTTAAGATCCTATTAAATATCTTTGTTTATGAAAAGGTTATTAAAACACGTATTTCATTTACATACCAACATTAAATACAATTTTTTAAACTCCTGAATAAAAAATAATATGAGACATATGTACATACTAAATTTCTTGCCATATTTTATATTATACCCCTAATGGTATGATATACCAAAAAAGCTGGAACACTTAACTCTTCATTTTGCCCTAAAAGCCCAAGATTAAATTTTATGCTTCTTAGTTCATAAATGACAAAGTTCCTTACAAACTTTCATTCCTTATTTTAAATAAAATCCTAAAATCCTTTCTTAGTTAGATGTTTACGTTACTTTCTAAATTTCTTGTTCAAAGCTTCAGTAATTTAGGCTGTTCAAATGAATCAATCAGTGAAGGCATTTACCTTTATATGTAGATAGATTAAATATTTTAAGGTAAAAGTTGGAGGATATATATATATACGTGCAGGTTTCCTCAAGATATTTTCCTACACCGCCGAGCACGTAGTACGGGTAAACCAGCAATTACAATTGCAATTAGAATTAATTTCACTGGTACCGGGTATCGAACCGCACTGGTTTACTCACGTACCGTGACATTGAAAGCTTACACACTGAGCTGTCACGCTAGAATTATCTTTTTTTTTTATATTCACAGTTTCATACACACGTGGATAAAATTCAGATACCTACATATACACGGGACAGCCAATATGAGATCAAATGTCTGACAACCTTCCAATCATTGAAGTGGTGGAAAATCAATCCCTCCCAATATATTTTCTATTACGCCGAATACGAGCTAGCTAGCAATGGATAAGTGATTCCATGGAATTTAGATTAAATACTTAAACATAAAAGATTTTGTTCAACGTTAATATAAATATAATAACATCGCGTAAAAACGACATAAAGCATGTTCACATAAAAAGTAGTATTATTGTCAAAGTTATTATTCCAGATAAGGTCCTATAATAATAAACACTACAGGAGTTTATTTGTAATTTGCCGTTACACTGACACTAATTCACTTTCCCCTGTCGAGTATCTTAATTCATAAAAGTTTGTAAGTGATGCCTCCCGTGAAACTGGGATAAAGTGCCAAGTTTGTGGAAGTATTCTCAAGTGTATAAAGTGAAAATATTTCGCCGGTGTAAACACCAGCTTTAAATAGCAGCGTAACGATACTGTTTCGTCTGGTATGTGTAGGGATCCGGTGACCCTACTGGTGACGAGGTCAGAGGACAGGTCTTACTGGTCCATCTTAGTCCTTAGTGGTGACAACGTATTTGCAGGAATCATCACGTGAAGTAATAGTTAATTTGTCACCCTATTTGTATTAATTATACAATGTGCATTGAAATAACTATAATTTTTTTATAAAAAAACGTTTAAAACTTTCTATTGAAATGTATTTGAAACAGATGCAGTAAATCGTCTCGACTCAGCGCCATAAGCGCTCGACCACCTCTCAACCCGGCGAAACTAAAAGCCCCCCGGTTAACAGCGGCCATCAGCATAAAAAAAAAGCAGTAAATCAAGGCACGTTAGGTCATGGGCCGCAGGAATCATTTAGCAGCAGGTAAACTGTGAGCGAGTACTGCACCCTCAAAACAATAAAAAAAGTATATTTTATGGTATATATAATAAACTTGTAATTTGACACATTACTTTAGACCATTGTTTCTTAAACTGGGGGTCACCTTTTGCAATGTATGCAAAAGATTCGATTATTATAGGAATTAATTTGAATGTAGTTGTATAAAATTAAATATTACCATATAAAAACAATATGAAAAGTAAACTATTAATTAAGATGTTTTTATTTTATCGGGAAGGGGATCAAGGCTTTTTTACTTACCTTTTTTACTTTTCCATGGGTCGCGTCATAAAAGTGGTTAAGAAACAATGTTTTAGACTAATGGTAGTACGGTTTATGAACTAAGAGTAAATAACAGTTACGTTTCATTTATTTACAGCTTTATCTACCTATCGTGTCCAGTAGAAAAATAAAGTAAAAAAAAATAAAATTCGAGAGACAAACCTATTTTGAGTTTAATTTTCGTTCATCTGTGAATCTAACCAAAGACCTACGGCCGGCTACTGTGTTCGTCCTGATAGGCACATACGTAGATATTAGTCGGACGTTCGAAACATACATACTATACTATGATATAATATATGACTTGAAATCTAACAAATTGTGAAACACAAATTTTGTTCTTCAGGGAATCTATCCTAGGAATTACAACGTGCTACCCGAGTACTACAACGGTCAGTATACATAACATATATTATTTATATATATCATTTATACACACACAGATTTGCAATCCAACAATTTGTGATAAATATATTTTTTTCTTCTAGGAATCTAACCCAGGACCCACGACGCAACAGACTGGTACTGTAACCGTCATATATAGTACGTAGATATTAGACGGACGGTAAATTTGAAAATTACCGTCTGCATTGCTTAAAGGCCGAGCCACTAAATTCGTACAATAATACGTTCGCGAAGTTGCCTCCACGCTAAGCGCGCCCATGCACACTCCGGCAAACTTCTCACTTTGTCTCAAGTAGTTACCACCTGAGATATAACTTTGGGAGTGTTATAAATTAGGAAGCCTGCGGTTATGTAACCTTTTCTCAGCTCTAAGTTATGCTTATCTATGTAAGTTTCAACTTTATCTTTAACATTCAATTTAGTTCAACGTTGTTACATTGTTCTCTTTGTACATTAACATTCTACGTACACTGGAATGATAGTGTTACAAGATAAAATAAATTGTCAGATTGTTACTGGCCAGTTTCAACTTGCAACTGGAGACAAGGCATACCATTTGGGATGATAACGCATTTGCAATTACGATTTATTATTGAATTCCGAAATGTCCATCCGCAGGAATAACATTTGTTAATACCATAAAAAAAATGAAGCATACAGATAAAATTTGTAGGCCATATAAAAAAAAGATAAAATAGATATTTTCTACAATAAAGTCGAATAATAATAACATTCATAGCAATAAATTGCAGATGATCATTTATAATCGCACGAAATTACAATGTACAATAAAAATTGTTCGTGGAATTGTGGTTGAATGGTGCAATAAATGAACCCTCATTTGTGGATTTATTATAATTCGTGACTGGGATTCTTGTAAATTACAATCGTGTGTGCAGTATGAGTTTAGATTTGTTTGTAAACTTTGAAAAAAATCTATTTTTTTTTCTTTGGCGGAAATTTCTTGCTGTCCGTAATAATATAACTTAATACTGCATTAGTTTTTCTACACACAATCGATTTTACAATAAAAATTACGGTAACGATCCCACCAATCGATTTCAGTATTCATATGGAAACCAATAATCGATTTGGAATTGAATAAACTCTAGTGCTTTTTAGAATAATCCAATTTGATCTGAAGAATATACGTATTCAGGTTGAATTCAATATGCACTGAACAAGTTAGATAGTTCAGAGATTCTTAGATCTTTTAATTTTTTGCATGAAAACAATGTTAAAGTTATAAAATATTAAATAAATTACACAACAAGGTCCGACAAAGGCTCCGAGTTCGCTGAGAGCCGAGGAGTCAACGCAAAATGTCTGAAAGTAAGACTCTGGATTAAAGTAAAAACTGTGCTCAAAAGGTACTCCACAAACAATCTCCTCACTCTAATGAGTTTTGAACTTTGCTTCTTTTTAAGATTAAGCCTAAAGTTGTGGAAAACTTTGTCGTGTGATACGGTAATTTTATTTGATATCTATAAAATAAAAAGTTATAGTAAAGTAACAGCCGTACATATATATATATATATATATATATATATATATATATATATATATATATATATATACATATATTCATATCTATATACCTACCTTAATATATATTTCAATTATTTTTTATTTATTTGTTTTCAGAAAATGATGTAATGTAGTTGATGCTATATATAGCTACAGGTTATTATTAATATGAATACATGTTCATTTTTATATAATTCAGCTTCAAATACTAAATTAATGTTGGAATAAATATAAACAGTTTATTTAAATTTATTCCAACTGTTATTTATTTTTGACCACATTTTTAGAATATTTAGTTCATTCATCTTCAGCCATTAAATGTATATATTTTGTCCCATAGTATTTTTTACTCTTTAGTTGAACTGTATTCGTTTGTGACACGAAATATTATAAAAAAATCTTATCATGTCGAATTTTATTAAGATTTATTTTTGCTTCTTTGTGTTGAAATTACTCTATGTATCATTAAAGCTTTATATGCATTCATATATTTTCAGTATCATTCGGATATTATATTAAGTACAATAATGACTCCTTAATTAATTACAATACCCTTTATACAATTATCGTACATTGGTGAAATCGTTTATTTATTTTTAAAAACCAAGTAAAAGTCCAATTCAATAAATACTGGCAACAATAATGTTGTAATATTTCATCATTCAAATTTAATTAGTATCCGTGATCTTTAGATGTTACTTATTTAATCTGTCAACGGAAACTAACCTCAGGGAGCGTGAAAACTTTTTGTCACAATCTTTGAGTTAATGTTAAAAGAAAACAAAGTTGGGGACTCATTAAAGCGAGGCCAAATGTTTGCGGAACACCTCAAGAGCGAAATTTAATTTCATTTCCAAGGCTACGTTTTACTTTTGCCCTTTTCCGTTGACCCGACTTAACCGCAACGTTTGTTTTTGTTTACCTGTTTGTTCTTGCTTACGTTTGTACAATTATATGCGGGATATTTTTTTATAATATTAGGGTGATAATTGAAAACATACATGTTCACCTAATTGTTTTTTTTATTACCTTGAGAGTACACGACACACAGAGTACAAACGAGCACACAGTTCACAGTGATAGTAAGTGATTCCTGCGGCCCATGACATCTACATTCATGCTTGACAAGACGTTGTCACGTTTGAGGACTAAGATGGAATGCCTCGTCACCAGCAATAAAGGTTTTCGGATTCCTACACTCGCCAGACGAAACAAAGCAGCATTATGCTGCTATTGAGCGAGTGATGCGAGCTGACCCATTCATTCAACAGCCAGAAACAAACTGCAGCGTAGCTCTACCATATATATGTACTCCCGTAAGAAAAACATTCAATCACTCAAGCGTAATTCACTAATGCTTTTTGAATTATTAAAGCTGTATGTTCAGGCTTCTAAATAATGTAAAATATAAAAGGTCATTAACCTGACCTACCCTTATCAGTTACTATATATATACTTATACCTTATTACTAAACACAAACATTGCCTAAAAATGGACACACCTATTGAAGAAGTGGCTCAAGTGTTTGCGCTATCGGAACAAGGCCAGAGTCAAGAGAGAAGAGGCTAAGGTAGGTGAGGTAAACACGAGCCTCTTCAGGGGGATAACACAGTACATTAGTGAAATGTAAGACATCATAGTCCTTTTACCAATTTCATCCAGTGTTAGTTTCATTTACCAGCCCATGTCCATTTTGATGAACCTACTTCTGAAATATTGGTAGAATGACCCACCGTTATAAACAACATTACGTCGAAAAATAAAGATATTTCATTACAAGAGGCTATATCCAGATAAATTTTATTGTTATTAATATTACTCGGGTTATCGTTATCTCGAGTCGTTGATCTATGATTAGTGTGGATTTAATGAAATTTATTTAGAAATCTAAATATTTGGTGCGGTTAACCCCATGGTTTGCAAAACATTGCCGAGTAATTCCGTTATCTCATTTCCAATTAAAATTTAAAACCGACTGCGCGTTCAAATGTTTATTAAGTATTTCAATTAACGGAACACTTATAATTTACCCAAATAAATAACAAACCTTAGAACAGCCTATTTCGTACAGTGGTATAGCTACGTAGCAGCTTATTTATAGTTGTAGCACGAACGGACCAATTCGACCTGAGAAGAATACCAGCAGTTTACTGGTTCCGCCGCGGAAGATCCGCGCTGGAAAAGGGAAAATATTCTAAGAGGGGCCTTATTTTTAAAATGCATATTGTGTTACGGATGTTCATGGGCGGGGGCGAACACTTACCATCGGGTTGTTGTTGCTGTGTGCTTGTTTGTTTGGCACCTATTCTGTATAAAAAATGTGCAAGCTCGTGCTTTTCGATAATAACACCTGGTGTTAAGTGATGATGGAGAGCTCTAGCTCTACAAATACCTTATCACTCTTCTCTTGAACACATCCACTTCATACTCGGATCGAAATATTGCCGCGGCCAAATGATTCCAATCCTTCGTTTTTTTCTGAATACAAGTCGGCCATATTGAAAAGCAGAAAGAATATTAATAAATTCCTTACTTATACCCCACATAACAATACAGAAGTTGTTTAGATGTTAAGTAATAAATCTTACTTGGGAACTCACCTGAACAAGGAAAATTAATTTAGTATACTTAATTAATGTAACAACTTGTTTTAATTGAATAATTTCCCACCAACGTGTGAAATATGATACAGTTTGAGATGAAATTTCATTGTTGATTTTCAATTCCGAGAACATTGGAGTCTTCATAGCTTTTCGAGTTGTTTTCTTTATATCGGGGGTGGTAGAGCCATGGTAGATCATTGTCCATGCGCTCGTTACTAATTTAACTGCAAGAAATCGATTTTGATCCACGATGCTGGCAAAATGATTTTATCTATTGTAATTTTAAGTTTTGATTTATCACTTGCCATATTCACTCATATCACACTTGAGATATTCACTACCAAAGTGAAGGTAAAGAATAAGCGGCATCTTAGAAATAAAACAATTGATGATAAATGATTTCTGACCTCCATGAAACCCATATTAATTCATTTTCGATATGGATAATATTAACATGGAATCTCTTGTACTCGGTAAGAAAGCCTGCGGTATTGTCAAATATTTAATACAACCAGTTGATAGTTGTAGAGTGTAGTCTTTTTCCATTCGACCGCATTCAACAAAGAGCGGCTTGAATAGTAAATGATCAGCTACGAGTATATTACAACCGACTTGATTCTCTGCTTTTGAATGTTTTAACCAAGGGTTGTGTTCTGAGGAATATTTAGCACAGCAGGTTATTAAGGACTTTAGAATTTGATAACATTTATTTAAATTAACCAGAAAAGTTCAAATTTAGGGTTGGTATATAATGGCTTACATCCTAGCCTCACACATAACTAAGCTAACACTAAAGTTAAATGTAATATAATGCTTAATCCCGCTATACTAGGCAAGTCGTATGGCAGAGCAACTGCTTGGTTAACTGAGATTTTATCAAATTATTTTTGATTCTTTTTTAATACGTTTAGTGCCGTTCTTAACAGGTACACTTTATTTTTTAATTACGATAAAAACAATGATAAAGAATAAGCGCAAGTTTGCAAATGTGAAATTAGGATATTTATTTACTTAACGATGACAAAGTTATTAAAAATCATATTTTCCAAAAATCCTACATATAATTATGGAGCATTTTGCTACAGACAGTGTTGTTATAAATATATTGTCATTTCTTTCAATTATGAAGAAATCATGCGTTAACATGATTACATTTATATGAGTATCTTTTATATAAGTGGATTGGGAAGTATAAATTATAGTCTTTATTTTAAATACCAATTTCTTTTTTCATCAGTCACCATACAAAACACAGCGTTGTATGACAAGAAAACAAATTAACGCAGCGCCAATTTTGAATTAAAAACTTTCATGGTCAAATACGTTGATCTGATAGACCTTATTGTACCTACAATGAACTCAAATAATTATAAAAAAAATATATAAATTCAGAATAAAATTGTATCAATAACAGAAATAAAAAATAAATTGAATAACATTCTGGTATTAATAACGTATGTATCCTTCTTTTCATGTTCCAATTACTACAACAAACTTTTTTTTTATTACATTGAGAGGAACAAACGAGCACAAAGTTCACCTGATGGTAATTGATACCTGATCCTTAATAAGGAATGATAATGCAGATGTGTTGTCACCCTTGAGGACTGAGATGGAATGCCTCGTCACCAGTAATAAAGGTCTCCATGTTCTTACGCTCACTAGACGAAACACAGCAGCATTATGCTGCTATTGAGCGAGCGATGCGAGCTGACCCATTCATTCAGCAGCCAGAAACAAACTGCAGCGTCGCTCTACCATATATATGTATATGGTGGAATCGTAATGCTGATGCGTTGTCACGCTTGAGGACTGAATGCCTCTTCACCAGTGCTAAAGATCTACGGGTCTTTGTACTCACTAGACGAAGTACATCAGCATTATGCTGCTATTTTATGGTGATAATCTGTGAGGGCGTGGTCCTACCCCAGTCGAGCTGACCCATTAATTCTGCAGCTAGAAACAAACTGCAGCGTCGCTCTACCATATATATGTATATGGTGGAATCGTAATGCTGATGCGTTGTCACCCTTGCGGACTGAATGCCTCTTCACCAGTGCTAAAGATCTACGGGTCTTTGTACTCACTAGACGAAGTACATCAGCATTATGCTGCTATTTTATGGTGGTAATCTGTGAGGCCGTGGTCCTACCCCAGTCGAGCTGACCCATTAATTCTGTAGCTAGAAACAAACAGTAGCGTAGCTCTACCACAGTTCACATGTCTTCGAAATATGTTTTATTAATTATTCTATTATTCCTAGACATGTCGGATATCTTCCTTCACCGCCGAACACGTGTTAAACATTGTGACAGTATTATTATTAGTGTATATATTGATAAATAATATATATTAATATAAAATAATTTATGTTTATTTATCTAACTATAAAATTACTGTGTCACCATGTGAAATGGTCATTATTAAATTTATTAGAGGCACGTTTATGGAGTTGAACCCAAAAACGCCGTTGTTTAATTAGTACAGGCTTAATGAATTTTACCAGTGAACGCTAAATATTTACCGCGAACAAAGGATTGCAAAACGTTTCAAAGTAATTCGCTTATCTCTTGAAATTAAATCTGAGAGATTCTTTGTGTTTCAACGGGTATTGATTAAATGCCTGCTTTGTTGTTTATCGACTAGACAATAATTTTCCATTATATATAATTTTTAAGTTTTATATAATTTTCCATTATATATAATTTTTAAGTTTTATAAAACGGGTTATTTTCGGTTTTATACGGCCGGACAAATTTGGATAATATCTAAGTACACGTAACTAATTGGGATGGCAACTAAGTTCTTTCCATGTTGCAGATTTTATTAAAGTTTAATGTTTCAAATTTAAGCGACTTTTAGGAGGAGCCGTATGTGCGTATCGAGATCTCAGAGCTCTCTCCAATACCCTAAGGGTGGCCAACGAGGTGGTTTTAGTGGGTAGGAATATCACATAACATTCCCCAAGAGGCACGCTACTCTTTGAAGGTTTACCAGACACCAACAAAATAGTTCCGGGCATCCAACCGCCTCAAATGTTTATTTGGAATTAAATCCTTCGTAAACGACTATAGGCACAAATTTTAGTCTAGTTTGCAAGATGTTGCTCACGTGTCTTTTTGGCTTTTAGGGGTTTCTTGTTATATGGATAGGTGGTGTTGACCAAAAACGTCCTTGACTGTATGCGATCCATTAGAAAGTTATTAGATATTAGTAATATATATATTGTTATCCTTTTCTGGTTAGTCAATAATATTTTATTGACTTACTAGAAATAACAAATATTATAAAATAATAAAATAAAATTTAATAAAAATGAACATATTATTAATAGCAAATATTATATCGATGTCTTTTAATCCGTAGAAGGAAACATAGTTACACTTAGGGCAAGATTCTTCTCCGGTCGGACTTATTATTGATACAGCTAGAAATTAGCTGGAGACTAAAGAACATTCTTTCAAGAAATGTCGTTTGTTCTATCTTGTACTGGTTAGGCTGTACTAAATAATAATTATAAGAATAATAATTTTTAATATATGAATAACCAGAGATTTTAAAATTTGAAGAAAGAATAGGAAAGATTCGGTTTTAATTCAAAATACGCGAGTAAACCGAATTCGATCCCCGGTACCAGCAATAATGTCAAATCGCAATTTTAAGTAGTGATTTATTACGTACTTGTGAAGAAAACATCGCGAGGAACCCTGCATGTCCAAGAAATAATAAAACAAAAAAACATCGATTACGTGTGAAGCCCACTATCTGCAGTTCGGCCGCTTGGTGGACTATGCTCTAACACCCAATAATCTGTTATTTTCCTTTTTATTTTTTAGTAGAAATTTTATGAACGTTAATATCATAAATCCTCCCAACTATCCAGCCGCAACATTTTCTTTCAAATCTCCTTAACGATATATTATTTCACAAAGACGCGATCAGAAGGGTGGAAACTTAAACACAATAGGGTTTTGATTAAAATTGACCACGACCGAAGCGCAATGAATGAGAAATATTATTCTTTAATTTGTACTTGCCATTGTTAGTATTAATATGATTTGTTTGAACGTAATTATTTCTATGAGGAGGTAGTAATGCGAAACGGATTGCAAAAAGAAGATTAATTGAATAAAAATAGGTGTCAAATTGGTTGAACTAGTACAAGCATGGAAGTTGTTGTTGATGTTTTTTTTTCTTTTTTCCGTGCACCCAGGGTGATAAATGAGTACACCTGATGATATGATGAAAGGAATCATATTCAAATCAGATGAAACACAGCAGCGTTATGCTCCTATTTTATGCTGATATTCAGAGACGGAGTGGCACTTCATCATGAACTGGCAGAGCTGATCCAGTTGCAGATATGAGATAGAAGCCAGTATGGCTGTATCAATGTTAAATTTTCTATTTAATTTCCCTTTCTCAAAAAGCTCCTCTTAATGGAAAAAATTGTATATAGGTTTTAAAAAAAAAAAACATTTACCATATGTCACCCAAGCGCACTTTAAAACCCTGGCAGAACCACAAGTCTGTAAAACATGAGATTTCCTTCTTGATAAAGGTGGTTAATAGTTCAAAATTAACTTGACAATTCTACGACGAGATGGCAACACCAAAGTTTGTTATGGATAACAAACATCAAACATCTTTAAATATTCATGTATAATTTGCCTGTTTAAGCTTATAAAACATGATTTTTTTATCAAGAGTTTAAAACACACTAGCACATACATATTTACCTTGAAGATCCTTAGGTTAATTTTATTGTCATCCCAAAATAAAATTATCTTGTAACATAAATAGGAATGTTTGGATTTAATTTAACAGGAATACTTAATTAGATTCCAGATATAATGCTTTAATATCTATTGTATGTTTATTCCCTTTTCATTATTAAACTTTAAATTAGAATTGTTCTACGGACTTGTACCGAAACAGATTTATTTATCTAAATATATTGGGAGGTCTGCTGAGACAAATGTTGTTTTAGTATAATTTGTTTTAGATTTGCCTAATATTATGCCGACCCGATGGTTGCCATTTTAGTACCAATCCCAATATAGTTCTAAATACTTATTATTGAAAGTTCTATGTACTATATTGCTGGATCTCCTCAATTATCATTATTATTCACTGCTTAATTGAACTGCATTACTCTCAATTCTGTTGATGTTACGCTATGTGGTTCTTACAGCTTCATCTGATTCAGGGCTCGCGGATCCGGGATCTGTGCCACCGAAGCTCTATATATCCGAGAATTCTTTAGAGTGGAGAATGGAGATGGTCATATCTATTTGCCGTCCGAGGTTAGGTATAGGGACCTGGCCTAACTGAGAGCGGTGAGAATCGCCCTGGAACGAGGGTGTATTTTGTGTACGCGGTGTTGTTGCAAAGATTATGCCTTGATCGGAGGCGAGGGCCTCTGTCATGAGGGGCGTCTGTGATGTGTGGCGATCCGGTATCCGTTGTGATCGGACTGATGCACGGCTCCCCCGTGATTTTGGGTTCATCGAGGATGTGACGAGGTTACTGCATTACTAAATGTAATTGGATCACCGCTTGCGTAGCCAAAGATTAATTTGATCATTTTTTTATTCAAATCTGTATAGTAAATTACAATAATTAAATTGATTATGTAAAGGTAATTAGCGAATCATTTGTTCGTATTTTACCTTTGTTACTGGTGGCGAGGCATTCCAATAGTCGTGAGTACTAAGTACTCATGAGTGACAAAGCGTCTGCAAAATGATTTTTTGGTCCAATGTTTATTTACCATGTGCTCGGCGGTGAACGGAAACATCGTGAGAATACCTGTGAAGTCCGATAATCCACATTGGTGGGGCTTGGTGGACTAGCTGCAGAATGATTGGGTCAGTTCGACCGGGGTAGGACCACGCCCACACAGAATACCTGTGTAAAATAGAAGCATAATGCTGCTGTGTTTCGTCTAATGAGTGTAGAGATCCGGAGAATTTCATTACTGGCGACGGTGCATTTTATGTCAGTCCTCAAGGGTGACCATCGCATATACATTATGATTCCTTGAATGTAGATGTCATGGGTCGCAGGAATCACTTGCCATCAGGTGGACTATCTACTCGTTTGTTACTTTCAATGTAATAAAACAAAATGTTCCGACTGCGTCTTTAAATCTTTGAAAGGATGCTTATACCCAACGGTATAATATAAAAATAATATATATATAAATATATATATTGCTATCAGGGCGTTATAAGAGGACATTCATTTTTATGCACGTCTACTTACTACTGGTAGTGGTGTTCTCATAGCCGATTACGTCGATACCTTCCAACTATTATCAGATCAACTGCGCAGGATATTTCATAGTGCCGTAAGCCGTGAGTTTTTCGCGCGTAGATGTTACATGCTAGTGAATCAGTATTTGACAGGGGAACTCCTAAACATCTCGTTGGTATTATTATCAGAATATTAATAATATATGTTATATTATATATTATTAATATTCTGTATAAATATAAAAAGTACTTGCAATGAGGGTATCGTTGAGGATTTTTTTAATATATGTATATTCTATTATCAAAGGTACATATGAGAGGGAACACGTGATATCAGAAATATGGAATCATTTCAATTACGTATCCCGAGCCCGATATCTTCATAAATATATAATAATATAACATCACTTGAGCCGTAATCAGTGACTCGGAGAGGGCTTTTGCGATTCCAAGAAGCGGTTCGATGGAATTTAGATTAAAATTGATCCCGACAGAAGTGCAATGTACCGTGAAATTAAATCTGTTCATGTAATTTTTTTTTTAGTACGTATTCAATATTATGAAAGGGCTGTTGAGGTGTTTATCGTATGAGATTTTTATTTGATAACAAGAGATCCGGTGCCTACGCTAAAGGTACTAGTAGAGATGTGAGAACGAACGAAATGTTTCCCCATATGCCAACCTTATTTGAACGCAGTGCAACCTGCGTGCTAATGGACGAAATTTAGATTATTCCCGACTTAAATTCCATTGGTTGAATTAGATTCACGTTACCGTAAATTTCTGTCAGCTACATAAATGTCTGGATCGGGAATGAAAAAAAAAATATACCGTTTACTGAATTAATAAGTGTTTTTAGAGTTTTTAATAAATTAACAACGTTTATTAATCGTTTAAAACATCCAACAATTGCATGGGAAAAAATCGCCAACATAAATATTGCACTCGTGATTATTTAGTTAAATTTGGATATAACTTGATTAAACGGGAAAAAGAGATTGCATATTACGAAATTGGATAGTGCGTGAGAATGTACGAGTAAAACTATGTGAATATTTTATAAATTAAATATTTGATAACGTGTATTTTAAACTTTTTATATTAAGTATATATATTAATGGGAACAGCTTATAAAATATAATATAATATATATATATATATATATATATATATATTATATATATATATATATATAAATTATATTTATATATTTACTCTTTAGGGCGGACTTAATGCCAAAGGCATTCTCTATCAGTCAAGTAAGGTGTGGTGAGAAATTGTGATATGTGTAGCAATAAATTAATGAATAAAAAGAAAAGTGACTCATATAAAACATACAAATAGACAATAGATACATATTATATACATAATATATATAAACACATAAGCAGTAGCTACTAATAATTTCCATATATATAACAAGCTTTTGCCAAAGTTTATCTGGTGCTTTTTCTCCGATTAGTTTCACTTCTTGACTCATATTAAAATTAACATATATATTTTATTTGTCCAACAATTTAAATGAAAGAAATATTAAATGCTCAAATGCATTAGCCCAAACTTATTTTAATACACCACTGCAATAACATACAAAATGTGTAGTAATTGCGAAGATTAGCGTGCACAAACGGACAAACAAGAAAAGTGTGTTTATGATTTTGTTATATGCATAGATATAGATTGATTAATTATTATCCGTGGGCGTTATTAATTTTTGTGGTTAGTGCAGCGTGCGGGCGTCTTTTTAGTCTCGTTTTAATTTCGATGCTTTTAATAGTGAAGCAACCTGAGATCCTGGTGAAGAAAAATAACTTCAATCCGTAGTCTGGTACTAGTCCACTAGACCACAATAATATTTCTGGGACAGAATAACTATACCCAGCAGTGGGACATGTATATACAGTACATTACTTTATATTTATACGCGGCAGTGAAAGCTCAACACTGGTGACAAAATTGAACTGGTTCTACTGAGGACTACTTACCAGTGATGAGTGAGAACTTAAGAGCTACGTTTCAGTTTTTTTTAGCTGCAGAATGAATGCCGGATAAGACTTCACCCTCATAGATTACCAGCGTAAAATAGCAGCATAATCCTGCTGTGTTTTGACTGGTGAGTGCATGGATTCGGAGACCTTTATTATTGGTGACGAGACATTCCATCTCATTCATCAAGGGTGACAACACATCTGCATTATGATATCTTGGTAAGAATGAATGTAGATGTTATGGGCCGCAGGAATTACTTACCATCGGTGTGTGCTCGTTTGTTATTCTCAATACAATAAAAAAAAGGAAGGAAGGACTGTTTGCAAAGTTATCCTCCGATTCAGCATTCCGAGACGCTCAAGTGTGAGATTATTTCTAGCAACATAATTTATATGCAGAAAAGGTACGAAAAAATATAGATAATTTGTACACAGTAAAATAAAATTGTAAAATAGTTTCTTTTTGGAAAGAATGCTTGGAATGGTTAAGGAAAATGTTATAATTGCATTACTAGCATTCTTTGTGTAAATAACATACCTCGCGCTTTAAATAAATAATGAAAGATATAATATGTCTTCACTTTCAAAGACTAAAGGCCATCGAACCGCAACGTAGTGGCAGTCAACCGACTAATTTAGTAACGATTGAAATCCATTTTACTATTGGCCACGTTTTAAGTTTGGTATAGCAAAATAAAATATCACTGGGATACTCAAAGCAACATTATAATATTAATTAGTAAGTTAAAATAAATTAAAATGTCAACTTACAGCCTATATATCACTGTTGCCTACAGGTCTCCTCTCTAGAGAGTGTATTATAGTCCACTGCAGACATGTCTTCGAAACATATATATATATATACATACACGTATATATATATATAAACATATATATATATATATATATATCTGGGTCAGAACAATCAAATTAAATTATTCCCACTCAATTTGATCGTGTACCAAAAGCGAGAACGTACCTCAGACACGGAACTTTCACGACTCATTTGTTTTCATACACATTTCTATTTTTTTTGATATCTCAAATGACAACATCACAGAAGGGCTGGCGGTCGGAAAATTAATTAAACAGTATAGAAAGAGCTAGAGGCTGTATACTGTAATGTAAAAGAAAAGAAAATTAATAACGTTTACTTATATTTCTTAGATAGGGGAACGAGAGGCAGTTTAAACAAAAAACGTCTCTACCAAAGACGCCACCGGCGGTTAGTTACATCGATACGGTCTGTCTTAACATTTTTTTTCCTTCTGTATAATTAAAAGGGCCGTGGTAGCTCAGTGTCTAAGCGCTCGCTTTTAATTCACAGTACGCGAGTTAACCGAGTTCGATTCCTGATATTTAATTTTAATCATAATTTTAAGTGCGGATTTCCCGCTAAGAAATAAATAAAAAAAAATATTTCGAACACATGTGAAGAGACCGCCAATCCGCAGTAGAGCCGCGTCGTCGACTATGCTCTAACACCTTCTTTAGAGAGGAGGCCTTTGCCCAGCATTGGGTAATTATAACAGTTATTGGTGTAAAGATTAAATTGTTATATGTTATCAACTCCAAACCCTATCCTAAATCAAAGCAGACTTATAATATACGTATATATAACATAATAAAGATATACTACTGGAAAAATCCGCAAACCGAACAGGCGCAAAAATATATTTATTAATAAATAATATACACAATTATATAAAAACGAACACTTACTATCATACATCATGCATAGCAACATCAACTCAACCACAAACAATATACAGATACACCCATCATGCAATCAGACGCTCGATCGTAGACATTGTTTTTTCCTCGTTTTTTATTTTTATTTCTAATTTTCGTAATATTTTTCTGTTGTTTATTTATTTTTCTTGCAAAATTAAAGGCACAAAAATATTCGTGTATCAAGTCGAAGGCCAGGTAATCTGTCAGACAGGGCAACCCAGTGCAGTCAGCAGTCTCTCACAAAGAAATATTTTATATTGTATGATACTGCTTTATTAATTTTGAGAAAGAGAAAATAATAAATCAAATCAAATCTAGTAGACGACTTACACTGCGAGTGTCAGTCCGATGTTGCCACTTAAGAACCTTTAATTTCCCATTGGTTATCGGTTTTATATGGCAAGACCAACCAATCTGTTGCAAATTTAATATAAGTTCAGCCTTGCAAAGTTTCTTGTTATCTTTATTGGATAGATTGAGTTAAAAGTACATTATACACAATTACATTTATTTAAATAACACCATGTTAAGAGAGAACTCACTGGAATTGCTGTAATAACCAGAGTACACCTTTCTTAAAGGTCGGTCTGTGACTCCTCTGGTATTACGATTGTCCATGGTCGGCAGTGATCACTTCACTATAACTAATGTATAAAAAAGAAAGTCGTCGTAGCTCAGTGTATAAACGATCGCGGTTTTAATTCACGGTCTGGCGTACCGTACCGTACCGTAAATCTATTTCGAACCCCGATGCTGGCATCAGTTAATTACAATTTTAGTTTTTAGTCAAAATTAAATTTTTAGTCCTGCTTTATGACGTGCTCGTCTTTATAGGTAAACTCCGTAAGGAAATCTGCACATTTAAGAAATAAATAAAAAATAATATTTATATTTCGAAGACATGTGAAGTCCGTCAAGCTGCAGTGAGGCCGTATTGTGGACTAAAATACTCTATAGTGAGGAGGCTACGCCCATATACATATATATAACACATACACATATATATATATATATATATATATGTATATATATTTCGCTATGTGCAGTGCGCTGTATATGTATAGGCTATGTATCTACATACCTAAATTTATCTTTCAATATTAAGCTAATTTAATTTATAAAGCCAGTAGCAGACGATTGCGGTATTTAAAAACTTATAAACAATGATGGAGAGAAAACAATAAGAAATAATTTTCTGCAATACCGAAACTTACCAAAGTAAGGGAGAGGCGTATAGCTAACTGGGCGTTGGATTGCCGCCAAAAATAGGAGAGTCAAATTATAACTTGAGAACTTTTGCTTTTAAACATGTTAAACAATTAATTAATGTTAAAAAATAACTACCGTTAATTATTTCTGCTTAGTCGCTATCGAATCTTAACGTCGTGAATTCAAATATTATTACGTAAAGTTTCGTAAACCGTACCCTAAACTATTAAAATGTTAATTATTTAGCAAAATAATAGGTTAAATTTTAATGCACACTTTCACATATTGCATAAGACTTCTTTGTCATATAACACAATGTATAGAAATATTATATAAAATCTATATATATAAAAAATACATAGTGTTCGTTGGTAAGCACTTAAATTGAGAACGGCTGGACCAATATGGTTTTTTATAAATATTCGTAATAGGTTTTCATGGAAAGACAAATTGTAAAAGTTCCTCGAAAAATTGGCAAACACGAGAAAAACTGTGTTTGATAAAAACTATGGGATTTTTGTATGAACTCAAGATCATATTTTGTATAAGCGATCACAAACAAATTTATTGAAATTTGGATAGGACAACCTCTGTCGATTCAGCTAATAAAAAATAAAAAAGTATAACACGCATCATGTAATGTAAGACGTTATAATTTTGTTACTTTTAATCGATATTAAAGGAAAGTTTTAAAATGAAAATGCAGTAGGAATTCTCATTTCAGTTCGTATAATAAATAATTTCAGGTTCAATTTAAGCTTTGCCCATTGACTTGCCAACGGCTGATTTCACCCGCACGTCTAGCTTAAGCCTGAGTGATATATGGATTAAGTTACTGGGAAATCCATTATCTATGTTAACAGACTTGCCGTATTTTGTGTACGTATGTAGTGGGATGTCTATTTTTGGAAAAAGTTTATAACGTACTTAAGGTGTGATATATAAATAAATATTTAAATTAACAGATATTTTATACAATTCCCATTGGTGTACATTGACCTCTTTTCTAGAAAGGACATTGAATCATAGCCTGTAGGATAGTAACTAATCGCGGCCGCCAATATGAACCTGAGTAGATACTCAGTCCTCAGATGAGGACTAAGATTGACTGAATTGTTTTAATGATAGGACACTCACCACACGAAGATGATGATAATGTTCTCCTGGTCGATTGCGATCACTTGGCATTAACCAGAAGATATCGCATCTTCTGGTTATTGCCAAGTGACATCAACTGTGCGGAATATTTTATACTACTGTAAGCATTTTCAAATTATGAAACCGTAATTATTCCCATAAAGTTACGCAGTTCTTCTTGTGGTTGCACAAAAGACAATAATTTTAAACGAGAAAAGTTTACGAGAGTGAGCAAACAAGCGGATAAAGCGCTAAATATTTTGATTCTCGTCGAAAATATTGTGCTGAGATTTTATTTATTTTATTAGGAGCATTTTCACAAAATTGTACAGTGCAAGTTTAGTTCAATTCTTCAACGATAACAGCACACAATTCTTTGGTTCTCGACATACTACAGAACATCAATATATATGACTAGGAATCTATGCAATCACTGCCTTTTTTCTTTTTAATAATGCCTCAGTTCATAATGTAACAATCATGGCAAAAAATAACCTTAAAATCTTTCGTAGATCGTGGGTTAGCAGGTGCAAGAGGGCGGGCCCCATGTTCCAGCGCCCTGCCTGGAGAGGACAAATGAGGGGAGGGTGTTTCCCCCGGGGAGGAACTGTCAATATGTAGCTTTCGCTGATGGCGTTACAAATGTGTGCTAAATTTTCCAGTGGTCTTGCAGTTATGTGGCCAAGATGAAAGTTTGAGGCGATTTAGCTAATGCGATTTCAACATATTTACCCCATGGAGAAGAAAAAGGTAGAGACGATTGCTTATGAACGTTCCTGCAATAGTTAAACCATTGCTGGCTAATGCCACATGTTCTATAATTGTAAATATAAATTGTCTTGGTTAAGAGATGGAGAATATATCATTGAATAGATATAACCATCTACTTTTAAGGTCAATAATTTTTACGCAATTATATTTTATGTAAAATACATAAAATATCATTGCGTAAAAATTAGATGGCCATTGTATTGTTTGAATTTTCTTCGAAATTCAGTTTAGTTTATACAATATATCAAATAATATATTTTAGAATTAACAACCTAGGGTAGTCAACTCTGAAATATGTTACTGTTTTAGCTTTTGAAAATTAAAAAAATAGTCATTTTAGCTACCTACGAGTATCGTAGAGATATTCCGTATCTGGCTTCGGGGTTTTTTTTAAACACACCAAAAAACTGAATCAAAGCGGGTGGCCCTTTATAGTGAAATCGTCGCGAACTGGTGCTAATTTAACGACTGCTCAATACTGAAAGTGAATTGAATGGGCAATGTGAATCATATACCCAGTAATGGATCTCATTATCTTTCTTTATTCTATGAGCTTATAAGTTGAGAGGGTCTTCTGAAATAAAATTTAGAATCGCTAATCCAGGTGGTCATTAACATTGTCTGAGTTGCCATGATACCTATTTATGGTATGATAAATTATATTTCGGTTTCGTCCCGATTCAATTCCCGTTCATTGAGTTGCCAACGGCTGATTTCACCCGAATGTCCCACACTAAGTCTGAGTGATGTATAGGTTAACTTATCGGAAAATCCATTAACTCTGTTAACAGAGCTGCTATGCGATTTTTGGTTGTATATTAAAATGCAGGAAGCAAACATTATTCCCATATTTTTTTTAATCAATAAAAGTTTGCGGGATAATATCCTTACCATCTGGTACATTGCCAAACAGATTTAATTGAAGTTATTTAAAAAGAACTTTGAAAGTCTTGTGCCAAAAATTAAGTTTAGTGTCGTCCCTCAATAACAACGGTGATAACCTAATTATAATGAGTCTAAAATGAGAATTTAAACTTAACTTGTTACTGAATTTTCAATGAAATTGGAAAATTATAAAACTGTAATAAAACCTTGATAATCTTTTCCTGCGAGTATTAACATGTAGGTAGATTGTAAATATATCTAAAAGCTTACATGTTATTAGTAATTTACTATTTTTTTTTTATGATATGGGTGCCAAACGAGCACACAGTTCATCTAATAGTAATTGACAACTGCGGCCCATAACGTCTACATTCATCCATTAAAAGAAATCATAATACCGATGCGTTGTCACCCTAGAGGACTGAGATGGAATACCTCGTCACCTGCAATAAAGGTCTCCGGATGCCTACACTCACCAGACGAAACACAGTAGCATTATACTGCTATTTTACATTGATATTTTGTGAGGGCTTGGTCCTTCCGCGGTCGAGCTGATCCATTCATTCTGCAGCTAGAAACAAACTGCAGCGTAGCTCTCCCCTATCAATACCTGTGTATATATATAAATATAACACATACACTCATCATACGTAACACAGCATGTTAGCAGCTGTTTACATCAATATTTGCGAAGATATTTTTTTTCCATCGTCGATCGCAATTCGTATAAAATTTATTGAAACAGTTATTATTTGTCAAATAGAGTTTCCATTTCCGAATCAATCAAATACCGATTTCGTTGAAACAATGTCAGAAAATTAGAAACGCATTGATGCGTACAATGTCAACGATTTGTATCGGGAATTGCGAATGAAGAGGACGAACGACGCCCAAAAATATATTCATTTTATTTCTTGAAGTAAAGAGAGATTGGAAACCTGGAGCAACTTTCTGCTGCGTCCCAGGTTCTGGGTTCAATCCTCAGCTAAGGAACAACATTTGTACATCACCAATTGTTCGTTTTCTGATTTGATCTGTTAACAGGGAAAGTGGGGAATTTATGGGGAATTATTGGGAAGTGGACGAAGAGTGAGTGCCGCTATATTTGTTCAATGCATAATAATATATTCAGTTGATGTCATCTGGTTATGACCAGATATCGCTGGGGTCGAAATCAGTCAGGAGGACATTCTTATTAAATAGGATATTTACTGCGCTGAAAATGCGCGTAATGTTTTCCTGTTACCTTTCACCGGTTCAGGGATCTTAACAACCAGACTCGATAGCAAATTTCTGGACCTCAGTAACATTGGTTTTGGTTTCAATTTAAAGTGAAAACTCGCGTCTTTATGGACCCGATGTGTTGGCCAAATGTCTCCGTAGTTAGATGTATATGTGTCTTTAGTCCGCCGTGTCATCGTCTACTGTTCTGAACTATCTCCAAAGACAAGCATTTAAGCTTCATGTTTTAAGAATACTATCATAGCTGCTAATATTGCTAACGTTCTCGTCACCTATTCTAACTAAGCTTAAACTGCATGCCCATGAGACGATTGATGATAATAGTGGAATAGCGGATTCGAACCTAAGCTGTTAAGTTTCGCATAGCGTACCCTAAACCATTGGTCTATTATGACGAGTATATTTATGTTATCTAATAACTATACTTGTAATTTATGCGGCTTTTCTTTATGAGTGTTAGATAAAGACAAGTTTAAACGAGAAAAGTTGTTGAGACTCGACAAACAAGTGGAATTGGTGCTTTAAACTTCTTTGATTCCGGACACCAAGCACTGAACAGAGCATTTGTCCTATATTTTAGTTGTTTTATCATTTTTAATCATGCTATATTGCTGTTGATAATAATGTAATTAAGGGTTACAATCGAGAATCACATTTCACTCGATAGTAACTGATTATTGAGGTACCTCAAACAAGTAGGTGTTACGGATAGATGTATTCGTAGGTGCATGCTTTGCAAAGATTGTACTACTCGTATCCAGTCGGTCTTCGGTTCCTTACAACCATCATACGAAACACGGCAGCGTTATGATGCTATTCCTGATATCAAGGAGCAATAACTAACTGTGAGGGCGTTTTCTCTTATACTCAGTAGCCCGATATCGTCAATAATTTATGATTTGCACTCATTTACATCTAGTAATGTATGTATATGTTTATATAGGTATGCATATAAAAATCCCAATGCTGGCGTTAGACATCCCCTGCAGAGAGTGTGTTAGAGCAGAGTCTACCGCGGCTATACTGAGAATTGGCGTACTTGACATGTCATGGAAATATTATTTTATAATTTCTATACATGCTGATTTCTTCTTTTTTTTCGGTCTGATAGCCGCTGTAGGCACGAGAGCTTTTACAGTTTCACCCGGTTGACAGGTGACCTGTAAAAGCCCTCGGTAATTCACTTAGGTAGTAATATCAGGACATAAAATTGCAATTAGCAATTTCGTCAGCACCGGAACCGGATCGAACTCGGGTTGGTCGCGTACCGTGAATAAAAAGCGAGCGAATACACACACACTGACCTACCACGGCTCTTATTTACATCTAAGCAAGAGTGAATTTATTTTGTTTACGGTGAACGAAATACGCTTTGGTTTCCGACAATTCTGATTCGACTCGAATAATTGGAGAAATGAGAAATTTATTTGAACAATTTAATGTGGAAGCCCTAAACACAATTTATAAACATTTACTTGACGGCACAGAACAATAAATTTTGATTAAGATTTAAAATGGAAGTGATATTAATATTGCGTAATTAATTTTATATTTGTAATGAACAAAATTCAAAGGTGAAGTGAGATTTATTCCTATTGCCATTTTAATTGTATCCAAAAAATCCAGCTCTATGAGTTTTTTATTTTCTTTATCACTATATATACCTATGTATATAATGCTATATTATAGTATATACGACGGATGTATATAATATGTAAAAAAATATTTGCAATGCTACTAACATTAACCGAACCACTCCAACTAAGCTGAAAATGCTTATGCTAAGAGGTGGTCGCGACAATACTCGAATAGCGGACTCTATCCTCCGCTTCGCGTACCGCACCCTAAACCATTATGCTATTGACGCTTCAAATTCATTTAACATATAAAAGTTATAATCAATTTGGTAGTACATAAATAATAAACAAGTGCTGTCGATGTGATTGAGCGAGACAGAGTATAAGATATAAAGAGAAAAGGAAGACGTCATAGTGTCTTCTATTTATTTCCTTTTTAATCACTCATATGTCTTAGTTATGGCAAGCAAACTCGTAGTGCTGCATCAACGTTAACGCCGTCGCCTCGTGATCGACGCGCTTCCCAGACGAGTCAAATTCAAATTCACCGCAACTCAATTGCGACACCGGATGTGACCTGATCCGGTTGTTTGCCAAAACGAAGGCATCTTTATAAGTATAAATTAAACATCATGAACTTTCAATTCTTATACCGAATTGTTAGCACATAAGCTAATTAGTTGTAATTTTATTTTAATAAATTATTTATATAAGTAAAGTTGGTCTTCTTTTGGGTCCTTCGGCTGTGTTCTTTAGACATTTTTGTTTTATATAAACAAAAATATCTAAGCTATAAGCTTAAAAATGCTCTGCTTCTATCGGGTGTTCCACGGCGACGAGCTTTTTCAATTAAAGTATATTTTATTTATTAATAGATATGCGGATATAGATTTTTCCAATGGTAAAGCTACGATGCAGTTTTGTTCTAGATGCAGAATAAATGTCGAGAAATGAGTGACTAGGCATTTAATCTCAGTCATAAAGGGTGACATCGCATCTGCATTATGATTCCATGTCAAGACTGTATATAGATGTCATGGGACGCAGGAATCACTTGACATCAGGTGAAATGTGTTCTCATTTTTTACTTTCAATGTAATAAAAAATATAAATATGTACTGGTAAGGTTTTCATATATTTTTTTACTTCACGTACTAAGCAGTGAAGTTGGTATCGTCAATTAAGTGGGAAAAAGTTTGCCGCCGACTAGGTTTATGCAGTACCGCCACATAAACCGTTAAATATGGAAGAAAAAAATTATAAGTTTTAAATTACTGCCTTTCAATAACAAAGAAAATTAAAAATGTTTAGCTTGTATTTATTTTGTAAAGAAATATACATAATTTTACAAAATTGATCAAATTTTAGGACGAAACCGTCCTGATTTTTTACTTTGTGTTTATGTGGTTGTTTGGTGGTTTTGGGTTAGTTAGTAGTGGGTTAGTTTGGAGGTTTGGGCAAACGTATTACTGCTGGCGACGGTAGTAACGTAAATAAAGACATATGTACAAAAAGCTATATATGAATACGAAGCAACCAGCTCACGGACCCCTCAGTTCCGTGAGCCGTGTGTCCGATGAAGCTGTAAGAGCCGCATGGGCTAACAGCATCAACATCAACAGAATCTAAAAAAGAATAAGAAGTATGTATGAATGTAATAAATATATTTATTTATTTTTCTCTAACTTCTGGACGTATGAGTTATCTGAACTTTGCAGACTTATATATATTAATTTTATGTCTATACGTGTTGTTTTAGTTTTTAAAAGTCTGATTAACATTTTTTTAAGAAAAAATGAGAATTACACTCAAATGATACATAGAAAAGTAGTAAATAAAAAATAAATGCATTATTATGGGTGCAACCAGAGATATTTTCCACAGTTCGATTAAATCCTTAATTTTCAAAGTGGTCCCGCGGTCCACAGGAGACTCGTAACCCGCTCACGAAAATTTGTTTCTTTCGATAGTGGAGACTTATAATGTTGGTTTGACTTCACCTACCAATGTAGGCAGATAATATTTTAAGAAGCTCAGCGACTGTTAAAATTTGCATATTCCACATTTTTTGTCAAGTTTTGGGAATATGCTAGAAATGTAACTACAGGGGGTCCACCGGAACCAGCTAAATTTTGAAAGAAGTCTATGAGAAAAAAAGTCTGGGATCCTCTGGATTAAATAACAATGTTCCGAAGTATACTATTTTACTGATGTTGTATTATTTTGGGATGAAACAAAAATTTTAATAACTAATTGTTACGGGAAATAATATGTAAGACGTCATCCAAATAAAGAAATGGATCCAAAGTATACAAAGACCAGTCAAACATGTAGGAAGGAATATAAAAGTTTAGGTTATGTTTTCCGGACATGGTGTAGGTTACCCGTTAGACAAACTTTAAGCATTACGGATAAATTCATATAGCTAAAAGCATCTACAAAAAAAATTAAAGGATTTTTTAATTAATATTAGGACTGACTAACGTCAACAGTGGTACGCTGCAGTTTGTTTCTAGCTGCGGAATGAATGGATCAGCTCGACCGGGGTATGACCACGCCCTTAGAGAATACCAGCGTGAAATAGCAGAATTATGCTGCTGTGTTTAGTCTGGTGAGTATAGGGATCCGGAGACCGCAAGGGTTACAACTCATCTGCACTATGATTCCTTGTCAAGGATGAATGTGTGGTCCGCAGGAATCATTTATCATCAGTGAACTGTGTGCTCGTTTGTTACTTCCAATGTGATAAAAACAAAATCACGGTTCAACTGGCGGTAAGTAATGACCCATGACATTGACATCCACCTTTTACAAAGGTTCTAGATGCATAATTATATAAACTCATCATTATCATCATCATCAGGTATTTGCCACGAAGATGCCGAACTACCTGCGTCCATTGATTTACCGCAAACTTGTTTACTGCGTCGCGTCATCTAGTGGAGGTCGTCTTACACTACGACTGTTAGTTAGAAATATACAATAAATTGTTTGAACGAATTTTTTTTCTGGTAGCCGCTGTTAGCCCGAGGGTTTTTATAATTTCACCGGGTTGAGAGGTGACCGAGCGCTTATGGCATTCAGTCGAGACCTCTATATATGGGTAACCAGCACAAGGGCTCCCAAGAGGGACCTCGGCTTGGACCGTTACCCTGTTTCGCGAGAGCGTCTGACTCGAGGGTGCCCGAGAGGGCCGAACCTCGGCTCGGTCAGTTGCTTCTGAATCTGTGAACGAGCTTGTGTTTGGCGGTTCGCGGTTTATAATTCTATTTTAATAAAAAAGCAAATGTTATTTTATTTTAATATTTAAATTATATTAAAATTGAAACTCCGCTATGATCAGGTATACCTTTGTTAATTGGATAATATCCCAAAACGATTAACAAAAGCGGCTGACAACGGGATTTCGGGAATATGCGCGGATAATGACGTTTTAGATTAGAAAAAAAATTGTGTTAGTTCGATGACTCAGGCCAAGTCGGTTCTTGTTTTTTTTTTAAATGAAATTTCTTTGAGAGTGTTGATTTGATGTGTTGATGAAAAGCGAGTTTTAAGTCGTATTTGAGTGAAAAAAATTCTAACTATTTTCAATTCCTAATATTAAATGGAACGTTTCTCAAAACAAATTAGACAGAAAGAGAAAAGAGAGAATTTGCTATTGCTGAGCCCGTTTTTGTTCTCTTCCTTCCTCTATCTCTTGCTAATTTAGCTAGAAAGAGAAAAGATGAAATATGCTATTGTGTATTGGTATAATTTTTTTCGTTTTCCTCTTTCTTTCTCTGTTCTTTTTTTGCCTTATTCCCTTACTTTAAACTTACAAATCGAAGTGTAGATCAGTAAAGAAGTTTCACGTCTATCACTTATGTAGCATGTACTCGTTTGTTTTTAATTTTTTCATTGTTTGGTTTCATTGTTATTATAATATATATGTAATTTACGAATATATCGCTTCTTGCTTTGCACACAATTATGAGTAAATAAAAATTCAAATTAGGGTAGCTAACATAACAACAGAACACGGACCTCTGGGAGTCGGAATTGATAGCATCCACGTATGCCTTAGTGCTGGGTTTCACCAACCAACGACATTGTAAGAGCCAAACGGTTGTTGTAATTATAACCGTATATCTATCATGGCAGTGAATGCCAAGGCTATAATCCGCATTAATACATAATTTGTGTAAATAAACCTTCTCTTCTTCCCATTTACTAGGGGCCGGTTTTCTTTGTCCGCATTCTCCATTTAGCACGGTTTTGTTATGAAATTTTTCAGGTGAGCATTTTGGGGTCTTTTTCAGTAGGGTGATCTTCCACGTGTACGTCTATATGAAACTTATATAAATAAATAAATAAATAAAATAAATATTTCTAATCCACTCAGCTTCACCACTATAATAAGCTAACCGTGTAGTTATGACTTTAAAAGCATGTGTAAGGAGACGCCTCTGGGTATGTTAGGACAACATTACGGTGTAAACTTACATAACAAACCGCATTATTGCTCGTTAACCGTGCTCTAAGGAAGTAACTGTATAGTGCTCTTAACTTCACACGCAAAGCTTTATTTGACGACGGTGTTTTAACGAGATCAAAAAGTTAGCTTTTCTGTTACGTACACACGTTCTAGTTCCTGCAACCCTAAATGATACCTAAATCGGTTCCTAAATAATCAAGATATCGATATTGATATCTCTAAGAAAAAGATGGATATTTTCGCGAATGAAGTACTGCATAATACTAGCCGGCGGCGAACTTTTTCCCACATAATTGACTATAATAGCGTGACGCTTGCTTAGTAAGTGAAATAAAAAATATTTATGAAAACCTTGCCAGTATATATTTTTTTATTACATTGAGAGTAACAAACGAGGACACTGTTCACTTGACATCAAGTGATTCCTGCGTTTCATGACATCCACACCCTTTAGGACTGAGATGAAATGCCTCGTCACGAGTAGGTAGAGGTCACTGGTAGAGCTACATTGCAGCTCCAGAATGAATGGCTCGACCGGAGTAGGACCATAACCTCACAGAATACCAGTGTAAAATAGCACCATAACGCTGCTATGTTTCGTCTGATGAGTGTAAGGATCCGGGGACCCAATTACAGATAACGAGGTATCACATCTCTGATGTCGGGTAACGAGGTATCACATCCATCTCAGAAGTGTAACAACGTATGTGATTCACGTGATGTGATGTGTGACACGCGATGTCCACTTTTTGCACTTTAATAAATAAAATAAATAAATTCTGGTCAAAATGAATAATAATAAAAAACTCTCGTCTGGATGGTTTTTTATATGTTTATTTTATTTTATTGTGCATTTTATTTAACAAGCATCTTGTATACTTTGTACTTACTAGATTGTTTGCATCATCTTGTGAAGATAATTCGAAAATCGAGCATTACAATAATTCGCAAGTGCAGTGAAAAAATTAAAATTGCAACACGTCATCTCTGTTTGTTTGCCGATTCTAACTTTCCTACTTTTCTCGCTCAAGCTTATTTTCTTTTCTCTAACTACCACAAGAAAAGGCAGGTAGATTTATCGATAGCGTTATTTAATTTCTGGATAATTTCAGTGGTTTAGATACATTCAGTTAGTTTCCTGTTACAGTTATTTGCTCTTGTAAGTCTTTAACTAATTAATTTCCAAAGTTAAAATGATTTTTGTGGTGTGGTAGCTGTGTGTCGTATGCCGTTTTTTTAAATTTCACGGTACAGGTTGGTGGTGCCAATGAAATTGTTAATTGCCATTTTAAGTGTTGATTTATCACAGCGGGAACCAATGTGAAGAAACCATGCAGGTTAAGGATATAAATAAAGAAAATATTTCCAAGACATGAAAAGTCCATCAACCCGCGGTGGACTCCCTCTCTAGAGAAGAGCCTATGATCAGTTATGGTGTTTATTATATAAAAATCCCACTGCTGAGCATATATATTTATCGGCACTAACTTTATTTTCTCCTTTTCTGTCTTCACTAACGTTTTGATCGTAACGAAAGCTCATTAGAACGATTAGTGGTACAAGGGAGAGTAGAAAGGTGCGTGGTCACCCTTGAGGAATGAGATGGAATGCCTCGTCACCAGTAATAAAGGTCTTTTGATCCCTGCACTCACTAGACGAAACATAGCAATATTATTCTGCTATTTTACGGTATTCTGTGGGGGCGTGATTTTACCCCGGTACCCCTACGGTACCCTTACCCTAGGAATAAACATGGAGTGCCACGATTAGAGAGAGATAGAGAACTCTTGCAAAATCCGCAATTAGTCGATCCACTACCACGACCGCTCCGCCAGGAGTGTACGACTAAGAAGAAGACTTTACTATATTTTCCAACAAAATAATAAATTGTATTATAAAAAAACTATAATTGTATTACATTTGATGACCTTTATTTAACATTCATATGCGATTCAGGGATGTTTCGTCTGACATGTATACATTTTCCAAGTACTTATTCCTCCATATCTCAAAACACTATCTTGAATCTTTTATCACTGTTTTCTTTATATTATATATACGGGTAGAAAATCGAGCATCGATAGCCTAATGGTCTAGGGTACGATCTACGAATAAAATTAATGTTGTGGGTTGGAAGCAGCTATTCGATTATTTTCGCGAACCATCTCCTAGCATAAGCATTTAAAGTTTACTTTGATTGCTTAACAGGAATATTAGTACAACAGTAGTACCCCTGTGTTTATTGTTAGTTATCTTAAAAAAAAAAAACAATTCTCTTGTCTCTACTACCTCGCGAAAAAGCGCACGCTTACTGTTAATTGTTTTCTATAAATAGAGCTAGAAAGTCAGACTAAAGCAACGTAAGTGTGGAGTGAAACAGTAGGGAATTCATTTAGTTCAATAATTAATTCGTCTAGTCTAATAGTATGTTCGGCCGAGATCAAAGGAACGGTTCAATTTGCTCGCGATACGCGCCGCTTTGACTACGCGACGATTGCGTAGGATTGCACGTTTTCTGTTAATTCCATGAAAGCTAACGTACTGGAGATTAATTTCAAATGCTTTTGAGTGTTTAAGAGTGCGTGTCGGCTTCAGGGATATGTCGATAATTCTGTACAAGTTGTTTTATAGTTGTTCACCGATAAAAAGTCAATTGGCCGTCTGTTTCAGTCTAGTGCAGGTTGAAGATCATTTACCATTGGCAGCGATCGAAGTTCAATTACGAATAATCTACGAAGGGTTTAAATTCGTAGTTCTAGTTGACAGTATGGTCTGTTAGTGTAATTTTACGCGTAAAATAATTTAAGAAAGCAATGCATTGGAATTAGTACCCTGTCTCTTTCTTAAAGGGTACCAAGTTTTGTAATTATTTTTATATGTAATTTTACTATCTAATATTTTGTCGTAATTAAAATTACTTTTTTTTAACGTATCAGCGAAAAACCCAGGCTTCTTGAAAGCTCCAAAACCACTTTCCGTTAGTGTGGCCACTAGTCTATCGAATCAAATCACTGTTAACACGATAAAAAAAGCCAATTTTTATGTGCACCACGCGTGTAAAGATGAAACGTATTTGGGTGTACGTGATCGCAAGTATAGCTAGTTGTAGTTATTTAAAATTAAATTAAAGACCGGAACTTTTAGCGTCTTACCACACTTAAGAGGAACGCCATCATACTTGAATACTACTTAAGAGGTTAAAATTACGTGATAGTGAGGAAAACAGCAAAAGTTTTAAGGCGGTAACAATTTATCGTAATTAGAAGTTACGTTAAATAATACATCTGGGAAGTAATAATTGTTAAAGATTGTGGGAAATGTCTGTTATTAGGTCGTTGGCGCATTATTAAATTACAGTGCAAATCGCATAGCACAGAAGTTTTCACAGCTCTAGAATTATATATGTATAATTTGAATTTCGAATCGTTGATTTGAGTTTCGAATAATTGGGGTAAAGAGAATATAATTATTAAGTCCAATGTTGACCACACGCATGCTCTCCGCTGATTAGGCGGATGACACTCCGGAAACCAAGTGATAGCGCAAGATTCATTTTATAATTGAATTTCCGTTATAATTTTGTAGTCGCAGTTTTATGTTATGGTACAAATAGCTTATTACAGAGGTTTCCACAGCTCCAGAATTATGAATGTGGAGTTTGAATTTCGAATGGTGGCGTTTTGAAACTGAGACAGGATGCAAAAATATATATATAACTATTAAGCTAAATGTTGTCCACACTTGCACGCATGCTTTCCGCTGATAAAGCGGATGAGACTGTGAAGAGAGAGAGAGAGAGTGCAAGAGTATTTTTATAATTGAACGTCTATCGATATGTCGTAGCCGCAGTGTCATGTTATGATGCAAATCGCTTATTGGAAAGGTTCACTCAGCTCTATAATTATGAATGTAGAGTTTGCATTTCTAGCAAATAGAATATATCTATTAAGCCAAATGTTAACGACACCTGCAAGCATGCATTCCGCTGGTTAGGTGGTAGTAGTAGTTAGTAGTAAAAAAGAATATTAGTTGCTATGCTATAAACATTACTAATATACCGGTTAACCACTCCAACTGAGCTGAATATGCTTGTTTTAGGAGATGGTGCACGACATTAGTCGAATTCGAACCTACGGCTTTAAGTTTTGCAGACCGTACCCTAAGCCATTAGGCTTCTGACAGACATTCAGATATATTTCTTATTGTTATATAATCTTAAGCTTTTAAATGTTCAAGATGATATCGTCCGCTTCGATTTCAATCGCGGCGATGTCTTCTGGTTATTACCAGGTGACAGCAATTGTACGTAATATTTAATACGTGAGCATTCCTATGTGATGTGTATAATAGCATTGAATCTTTAAATATTGCTGCATAGTTTTTTTGCTATTGCATAATTGAATAGATTACTTTGTTCTTTTGTTAGTTGATGACAATATAGACATGCCCAACATTGTGAAACGTATGAAAGCGTAATTCATCGTAAATTATTCAAACTTTGTATATAAACTTCGTAACACATTTTTGATGAAGTAGGGAAGATTAGTGGGAGATCATGGTGCAGCACGCAGCGCACTTCACGTCTTCCAAACATTTTAAATAAAATAAATTAAAGAAATAAATACAATAAAATAAAATAAACATATAAAAGACCATCCAGACGAGTTTTTATTATTATTATAATTCATTATGACCAGAATTTATTTATTTAGTTTATTAAAGTGCAAAAGTGGACATCAAGTGCAATCCTTATCTACCCCGTGTAAAAGATACCTTAATATTTGCTATATTATTTTTATAATTTACACTAAACATTATTATTTTATTATTATTATAATTCATTATGACCAGAATTTATTTATTTAGTTTATTAAAGTGCAAAAGTGGACATCAAGTGCAATCCTTATCTACCCCGTGTAAAAGATACCTTAATATTTGCTATATTATTTTTATAATTGAACGTCTACCGATATGTCGTAGCCGCAGTGTCATGTTATGATGCAAATCGCTTATTGGAAAGGTTCACTCAGCTCTAGAATTATGAATGTAGAGTTTGCATTTCTAGCAAATAGAATATATCTATTAAGCCAAATGTTAACGACACCTGCAAGCATGCATTCCGCTGGTTAGGTGGTAGTAGTAGTTAGTAGTAAAAAAGAATATTAGTTGCTATTCTATAAACATTACTAATATACCGGTTAACCACTCCAACTGAGCTGAATATGCTTGTTTTAGGAGATGGTGCACGACTTTAGTCGAATAGCGCATTCGAACCTACGGCTTTAAGTTTTGCAGACCGTACCCTAAGCCATTAGGCTTCTGACAGACATTCAGATATATTTCTTATTGTTATATAATCTTAAGCTTTTAAATGTTCAAGATGATATCGTCCGCTTCGATTTCAATCGCGGCGATGTCTTCTGGTTATTACCAGATGACAACAATTGTACGTAATATTTAATACGTGAGCATTCCTATGTGATGTGTATAATAGCATTGAATCTTTAAATATTGCTGCATAGTTTTTTGCTATTGCATAATTTAATAGATTACTTTGTTCTTTTGTTAGTTGATGATAATATAGACATGCCCAACATTGTGAAACGTATGAAAGCGTAATTAATCGTAAATTATTCAAACTTTGTATATAAACTTCGTAACACATTTTTGATGAAGTAGGGAAGATTAGTGGGAGATCATAGTGCAGCACGCAGCGCACTTCACGTGTTCCAAACATTTTTAAATAAAATAAATTAAAGAAATAAATACAATAAAATAAAATAAACATATAAAAGACCATCCAGACGAGTTTTTTTATTATTATTATTATTCATTATGACCAGAATTTATTTATTTAGTTTATTTAAGTGCAAAAAGTGGACATCAAGTGCAATCCTTATCTACCCCGTGTAAAAGATACCTTAATATTTGCTATATTATTTTTATAATGTACACTAAACATTATTATTTTATTATTATTATTAGAAGATATGTACTGGGAGTATTCTCTTCAGGAGGAGCTTCTCTTCAGGTTAAACTTCTTTTTTCTTCAGGTATATATATATATATATATATATATATATATTTACAATACTATTAACATTACTAATGTACCGGTGTATAAGGTGAAAAAGCTAAGACATGGTTCACGACAATAGACGAATGGTGGATTCGAACCTACGATCTTAAGTTACGCAGGCCGTACCCTAAACCTAATTGAGAGAAAACTGGACAAATTCCATTATGTTCATACATATGTACATACATACATACAAACATAGTTACACGCATACATGTAAACAAACCCATAAAACATTTAATTTTATGATACTAATCAAATTGTACTGAGAAATATATTTTTTAAAAAAGTTAATTATTTTCATAACATTGTTCTCACTAGAAAACTATTTATTTTTTTGTGAAGAAGCACATTTTCTAAATAACTTAAACGGGACATAGAAGTTCATTTCTACAAATTGAGTTAAGTGTTTTTCGTGGGTGCGAATTGAATCTGCTGAATTTATTCACAGTGAAATTCGAGTTCGCATTTAATTGTTGAAAAAGCGTCGTTTTTTTAGCGACACCCGTGTAACTTGTTTAAAAAAAAAACAGTTTGTGTGTCATAACTGTAAAATCGAGTTTTGAGAATTAAGAAAATTTTAGCAAGCAGATTGAAGCCGTGGTAGCTCAGAGTCTGAGTGGTCATGTTTTATGTCAAGGCATGCAAATAAATCGGGTTTGATCCCCGGCACAAATCAAGTAGTTAATTGAAATTTAAATTGTTTTTATTTATCACGTGCAAACCATAATAATTTCCAAAACTATGTAGAAAAGAAGCTATTCCCGGCAGTGAGTACTATTTATTTATATATATTATAATTTTATAGTAGTGTGATGTAAAGACTTCTATTCTTAAATCTGTTTTCTCACTCTTCTACCGCAACTCCATATCAAAATTATATATCAACGCGTCATTCAATATTTAATATTCATTTCAGGGCCGGTTGGAAAGCATGAAGGGTTGTTGGATCCGTTTCCGACGGAAACTAATTGCTGTAACTATAAATTAATCAATTATTCTTGATTGAAACCAGTACATGGAATGAATTATTTGCTACGGATACTGAAAATCTTTATAAATTATATCCATTAATATATTACTATATTTTTAGTTTGTTATATAGTATATTAAAATTTAAATGATTGTATGTTATTCCAAATAAATGTATAAATAAATATACAAAAAGCTCAGCTACTTTAGTGGCCACACAACTAAAGCACTCTACCAGTTAGCTGTCTTCAGATAGTTACAATATGAATGGGTCCTCGCGGACGGGGTAGTATCACGCCGTCATAGAATACCGTCGTGAATTAGCGGCATAACGCTGCTGTGTTTTGTATGGTGAGTGCTGGGATCCAGAGATCTTATAGGTAACGAGGTATTCCATCACAATCCTTAGAGGTGTTAACACATGTACATCCTGAATCTTTGAGGATGGATATATATGATGGGCCGCAGTCATCACATATGGGTTGAACTGTATGCTCGTTAGACAACTCTAATGTAATTAAAATGAAAATGTTTACGAACTTTTAGTTAAGCTTTCAAGCTTTTGCTAGTGTAGCAACATTTAGATATACCGGTAAACAAGTTACTTTACTTATCACTCTTGAACTCGAGGGAAATAACGACGCGGGCACCATGTTTGTTGACTGCATAACTTTACTGCTTGTATGGAGAGACTTCAACTAACGTGCCCTGATTAACTGACTCAGTTTCCAAAACAATTCAGTAGAAAACTGACTTAGATGTTTCATTAAAAATCATCAGCATATGTAGTTATGATGCCATGAGGATTTGTCACATAAAAGCCACTTAGATCACCACTCAGACCAGTATTTCTGAATTTATAGTTTAGGTATTCCCTGATTATAATAATACTAAAAAGGGACTTCATGGGTGATCAGGGTGAGGTGAATGAAATTGTGAATTTTTTCAACTTTATAATTATTTTGAATTTGGAACACGTGTATTATTTTAAAACTTCTTTCGATTTTGCGCCATTTCACATATTTTTCCTTGTTCATTATCAAATTACAATATGGAATGGAGTTAAAGAAAATAGGATTGCAGTGATCGCCTTGAACAAAGTGGGTATGGAGCCGTCGGTCATATTCTAGATCATATATCGTACTATCAACAGATACAACAATACTTCCTCTGTCGAAGACCAAAGAAGATCGGGGCGGCCGCGTGCTGTTAAAACTACAAAGGATGTTAATGCTGTTAAAGCCAGAATTCGTCGAAACCCCATTAGGAACCAAAAAATCTTATCGCAAGAAATGAAGATTCCCGCTAGAACTCTGTCGCGTATTATAAAACAAGACTTGAAGCTCGGTGCTTATCGTCGATATACAGGGCATGCCCTAAATCAATCTTTACAATTAAAGAGAGTAGATCGATCAAAACGGCTTCTGTCGCGATACGCAGGTGAAAGGCACAGAAATATCCTCTTTACCGATGAAAAAATGTTCACGATTGAAGAGCACTACAAGAAGCGAAATGTACGCTCACAGTTCTAAAGAAGCTGCTCAAGTGGTCGGAAAGGTACAGCGTGGTCATCATCCTGCGTCAGTGATGGTTTGGTGGGGCGTCTTATCAAAGAGTCACAAAACTACATTTTTGTGAAAAAGGAGTGAAAACTTCAGCCAAAATGTATCAAGATACAATCTTGGATTATGTTGCGACACCTCTCAGCAATACACTTTTTAAAAATATGCAGTGGACTTTCCAGCAGGACTCTGCACCTTAAAACCAACGTTCCGGAGTTTATAAGAGCTGAAGACTGGCCCTCATCTAGCACAGACCTCAACCCTAAACGACACGGCGACATTGAGTCTCTTAAAAAATCTTTGGAGCAAGCAGTGGCAAAATTTCCATTGGAAACAGTGCGCAAATCCATAGGTTCGTGGCCAAAAAGATTAAAGGCCTGTATAAAAGCCGAAGCCGAAAAACCTTTCGAATAGAATATTTTTTTATTTTTTGATAAGACTAATAAATATGTAGGTATAAATTTTAATAATATTACATTACTACATTAAAAAAAATGCATTTGCCGGCAATGGCCGGACTAGGTAGGTATGTGCCGGGCGTTTCGTACGTAAGTATAACGTAAACATATTAGGAGATTATGAATGACTTGCTTTGTATTTAAGAAAATACTTATTCTGTATTTATCTATGACATGGTATTTAATGTATTTGTATACATTAACTGCAAAATGACTCCAATACATCATTAATTTGTCCTTATTTTTTGTATTCTGGTAAATGTACAGTCGTAACCAAGTAAGTATAATTTTCATTGCAGTTGTCTGCTTAGCGCTTTAGTTTCAATAGGTACTAAGAATCTGTGACTTGATAAAGGAATCAATTTGAAAACTGACGATTTTCATACCCAAACTGTACATACATTCTGCATATTTAAAACCGTATCTGAATATCTACATAACGGTGACGATTATTGATTTTTTATAATTATATTCAAGGTGAAAAACTAACCACATAGTTCACCTGATGGTAAATTATACCCACGGCCCATGATACGCTCATTCATCCTTGACAAGGAATCATATTGCTGATGCTTTGTCACTCCTAAGAACTAAGGTGGAATGTATTATCACAAGTTACAGGGTCTCCGTATCCCCATACTCAACAGACTAAATTCGCTGATGGATGGATTTTGTGATCCTTCCACGGCTGAGGCGACCCATATTCACGCTGCAGCTAGCATTAAACTGTCGTGTATCTTCATCACTGTTAAAATTTAAACTAATAATACCATACTCATTAGAACGACAACGACGTTTCAATTATTATATAAGCTACCCTCACTTTGTGACTATTTAATATGCAAATTTATTCAATTAAACTTGCCGAGGTGATTAGAAACCAACACGTATGATATTAACAATCAACACATACGGAATGTTAATTACTTACGCATGAAATAAAATCTTCTAATTCCAATTAAATTATTGGGTTCTATAACGCCCTAGGCGTGAATCAGCGGCTGTGGCCGAATATCAGTTCACAGTGGTAGAGCTATACTGCAGTTTTTTTTTAGTTGCAGAATGTATGAGTCAGCTCAATCGGAATAGGATCACGCCCTCACAGAATACCAGCGTAAAATAGCAGAACAATGTTGTTGTGTTTCGTCTGGTGAGTGCAGGGTTTCGGAGACCTTTATTACTGGTGACGAGGCATTCTATCTCAGTCCTCAAGGGTGGACACACATCTGCATTATGATTCCTTGTCAAAGGTGAATGTATGTCATGGGCCGCAGGAATCACTTACTATTATGTGAACTGTGTGCTCGTTTGTTACTCTCAAGGTAATAATAATTAAAAAAAATCTTAACAAATGCGTTGAACAGTTGCTCTTGTTGGTGACATTCGGCATCATCATCAACACAGACTATCAATATTCCACTGGTCACTCATAGATTGCCACATAGCACGATCCTGAACCACCTGCTTCCATCGTCTTCCGGTAAACTTGCATAGGTCGTCGCTCCATCTTGTCGCTTAATCGACTGTCAGTTCCAGGTTGCCTCTAAAAACAATTAGTTAAACAAGTTAAAAAAATCATTAAACAAAATTAAAAAATTAAATTAAATTAAAAAATAATTAAACATTTTTATCCTTTCTTCACTTGTTATATTTATCGTATAAATAAGCTATGGTGTTCAAATATACGAGTAGACTAATCGAAAGCTTCCGACATGTATATATTAAACACCAATCTCAAACAATTGTACATACTAGAGTCACGTCGCACTTTTGCCGGAATACCGGAATACCAATGTAGTAATTTAGTACTACTGTGCTTCACATGGTGAAAGAAAGAAATTTATTGCAAAGCTTTTGTAGGTCTTAAAAGTAGTAGATAACGAGCCTTAACGATGTTAACGCCGTGTGTGTAACAGATTCCTTGAATTTCTTATAAATGGGCACACGTTGGTTAAAGACTGCTGGGATTTGAAGCCATGATGATAGAAATGTGAGTCATATTAATAGGAATATAGACCATATCGAACACAGAATATGTAATAAAAGAAACAAATAAAAGCATCAATAGCCTAAAGGTTAAGGGCATTGTTATGACGTGACTCACGTAAAGTTAAATGAAGCCTTGCAACACCTTCACCATGAAAGTATAATATCATTTAAATCAATAGTAAAGCAAGCAATAAAATATTTTTTCATGTAATTTTTAATTTTAGAAAACTACATTACAAACGATCCCTTAGGGCATGGTTTGTATAAAAATTATTTAAGTTTAGTTGAATAATGTTATATGAAATATAAGTAATTATTAAAATTTTATAACATTAGTATAATTCTTTTTTTTTTAAATACTTAATGCATATACGAGAAATATTTAAATTTTTAGAATTAATAACGAACTTTTCGTTACACCAAATAAACTGTAATTTTGCCCACATATTTTACAATAAAGCCTTGCGATATATTAAGCCACCTACAGGGAGAATCCATTTACTCGCCACCATTAACCGTTCTAACCTTCAACCTCGTAAATCATTATAAATTATCTCAAAGCAGTCAACATTATTTTGCAATCTGTTAAGAGCATATTTTTCGTTTAACATTTTAGTCTTATCTTTTTTTCCCCCTGCTGTGATAATATCCTCCAGGTCGATTTCTTCTGTTTATTCCTAGATGACACCAAGGGTGCAGAACATTTTATAGTGCATTAATATGCGCAAGACATAGAGGCACTCACTCGTCGTCCCCTTCCCTATTTCGGTGTAATGCATGTGTTCATTTCTCAGTCAATCATGATTAAACCCATGTTGCTGCTACAAAAACACACTAGTTGCAGAGTGGCTCTACCGCGTCACTTATTTTGTTAGCATTGATTTTTTCCGAATAGAAGCGTCTGTAAGTTTATTTTCAAATCATAAAACTCTAGACTTTAATTCATTTATTGAATAAAACGTCCAGGAAACGAAGGCAACTGATTTTATTTTCGGATTTTACTTCCATTGCTGACGGCAATGTTTGTTTTGTTTCGGCATTCGCGATTTTTTTTTAAATTAGTGTTTTTTTTAAACGAGCGATGCTATTAAGATTACTAACATTTCACTTAACCAAACCAACTAGGGTTATATGCTAGGAGATAGATCACGACAATAGTCCAATGGCGGTTTCGAACCTACACACCTTAAGCTTCGCACACCGTACCTTAAATTATTAGGTTATGGATGCTTCTATAAAAGTGGATTGTGAGAAGAGTATTATAGAGATTGTGAAAAAATATTACTGTGTATACTGCATAAATACATAGTAATATTTTTCTTATTCCGCAAATCATCACTTGGTTATATATCTAGTCTAGCCATAAATACTGTTACATAAAAACTTTTCTTTTTTTCAACTTTTTAATTATTTTGAATTTGGAACACGTATATTATTTTAAAAACTTCTTTCGATTTTGCGCCATTTCACATATTTTTCCTTGTTCATTATCAAATTACAATATGGAATGGGGTTAAAGAAAATAGGATTGCAGTGATCGCCTTGCATAAAGTGGGTATGGAGCCGTCGGTCATATTTTAGACACTTCAAAAGCTTGGTATCAGCCATATGTTCGTATATCGTACTATCAACAGATACAATAATACTTCCTCTGTTGAAGACTACATCGGCCTACCCTAAATCAATCTTTACAATTAAAGAGAGTGGATCGATCAAAACGCCTTCTGTCGCGGTGCGCAGGTGAAAGACATAGAAATATCCTCTTTATAGATTAAAAACTTTCACGATTGAAGAACACTACAATCAGCAAAATGATAGTGTACGCTCATAGTTCTAAAGAAGCTGCTCAAGTGGTCGGAAAGGTACAACGTGGTCATCATCCTGCGTCAGTGTTGGTTTGGTGGGGCGTGTTTTATCAAGGAGTCTAAAAAACCACATTTTTGCGAAAAAGGAGTGAATACTTCAGCCAAAGTGTATCAAAATACAGTATTGAATCATGTTGTGAAACCTCTCAGCAATACACTTTTAAAAAATATACCGCGGACTTTCCAGCAGGACTCTGCACCGGGTCACAAGGAACGAACTACCCAAGCCTGGCTTGAAACCAACGTTCCGGATTTTATCATATCTGAAGACTGGCCCTCATCTAGCCCAGACCTCAACCCTTTAGACTTCAAATTATTGTCAGTTTTAGAGGATATGGCCTGCTCTAAACGACACGGCGACATTGAGTCAAATTCTTTGGAGCAAGCAATGGAAAAATTTCCCTTGGAAACAGTGCGTAAATCCATAGATCCGTGGCCAAACAGATTAAAGGTCTCTATTAAAGCCAAAGGTGGCCATTTCGAATAGAATATATTATTTTATTTTTTGCTGAGACTAATAAATATGTAGGTATAAATTTTATTAATATTACATTACTACATTTAAAAAAAATGCATTTTCATTTGTAACAAAACTTAATTCTTGACCTAATTAATTAATATACCTAATTGTCTAGACAAAATATGCAAAAACATAATGAGAGCCAGCGTTTTATCTGGTGATTCGTGGTCAATAAACTTAACATGCATTTTATTTATCATCAATATCTCATCCAATCACCACTCCACGGCTGAACGTACTATTCCACAGATTGCCACAAAGCATGATTCTGAGCAAACTGCATCCATCCCTCTATATAGGGAGAGGTCGCTCTACACTGCGATGTCCATTACGAGATTGCCACTCGAGAATCTTCCTTTCTCATCAGTTACCAATTCTACAGGTTATATGGCAGCCACTTCAGCTAACTGATCCTTTGAGCTATGTCGGTTACCGTAGTGCTTCTAGAGATAGTCACGTTTTGAATTCGTACACGCAGAGGAACGCAGAGAATAGTCCTGTCCATCGCTCGCTGAGTGACTTTGAATGAAACGGCCAGCAGTGAAGGACCACGTCTTAGTTCCATAGATTATTACAACATGCACTGGCTTTGGTCTTAAGACATTAAGGGATATCCGAGGTACACATATCTTCTCCTCATCTGTTGCAGTTTCCCGAACACTATCCATCTGAGTTGGATTTGTTGTTTGCTTATTATTATTATTTTTTGTCCTAATGTTAATAAAATTTTATAGTGTTTTTTGAATGTGAATATAAAAATATTTACAGAAACACTAACACTAAACAATACTTGATTTTCGAAATATACACTGAATATGGAATACGCCTAGCGGTAATCACTTACCGTCCGTTGAGCTACTTGCTTACCGTCATCTGCCACCTGTTCTATAAAAAAAGCGTACTCCTAGGTTAATGTTTAGCGATGGTAGTTAAATGTCTAAGCTGTTTTAACTTCAAGTTACGCTAACAAACCGATCTCGATACCCGATGTCCAGCAGCAATGAAATTATTACTATATAGTTGATCCAATCAATATTTATACTATGCAATAATTCATCTTATAAATAGCTATGATACTATTTCATAGTCCTGTACCTGCCTCTGACCGTAACGTTAACATCATATATGAACAATGACGGGATGGGAATATGACTTATGAGGTAAGAGCTACAAGCCGTGCTTAAGCATAATAAGGCAAATGGATTTTCCATGTCGGTGGAATGATATATCGTTGGCTTTCAATGCGAAATTAGTGTTGAATTTAGATATTATTTAATGGACATATAATTCTTTTTTTTTATAACGTTGTCGGTGAGAAACGAGAACACGGTTCACCTCATGCTAAGTGAAGACTGCGTCCCATGACATTCTCAAGAAAGGTTAGCTCAGCGATGTCATACTAAGATGTATTATATGTACTTTAGTAAGTATGAAGTATGTTATGTATACACTAACACACCCTACCCTATTCATCCTCGAGTGGTGGAGGAAGGACCTGGAGGGTCATTGCCCCCTCGAGTGGATGACCGGATAAAGGGGATAGCAACCTTTTGATTGTGGACGCTTTCACATCACAAGAAAGGTTGGATTAAGAATTGAGGACTAATACGGAATTGGATCATCGTATCCCTACGCATACCATACGAAACACAGCAGTATTATATGAGGATGAGGTACTTTCCAGGTCGTGCCATGCTATGTCTAGAAACAAGCAACGTGTATCTACTATTGTTTCGAGATGGAAGATGATCCCATTTGGATTAAAACTACGGAGATTCAATTACTCATATTAAATGTGAGTCCTCAAAAGTGATAAGGCATCTTCATGTCGTCATGTCGTCTGCGAAAGATGTAGGAGTCTGTTGTATACAGTGAAAATTTGACAACCTTTTTTTTAATATACATATAATATATTTTCTCATCCTTCTATTGTCAAATGAAAGTTGAAAAGAGTTGGAGTAAATACAAAACACGACAACCCGTCTAACAACGTCAAATCGACCTTCAAAGCTATTGTGTTATTTGCTCAGAGCGCGAGTGTCGTCAATTTATAAAGCTGTGCCGTCAGGAGACGACGGTAAAAACACTTAAGTGGGACCTTCGTTCCGACGGGACTAGGGATAAAGGAAAAGGCGGGATTATTGCATTACAGTTTTTATATTTATTTTATTTAAAAATTTTATTTGCGGTACAGGCTTGTCTAGTGCGCGAAGGTTGCAGATTTTTTAAAAGTAAATAGGATAACAAACGAGCACACAGTTCACCTGATAGTGAGTGATTTCTGTGGCCCATGACATCTACATTAATTTGATACGGAATCATATATATATATACCATGGTATAAGGTGCGGCTTATAAATAATTGCTGTGGTAGAGCTACACTGAGGCTTGTTTCTATCTGCAGAATGAATGGGTCAGCTCGACTGGGGTAGGCCCACGCCCTCATAGAATACCAGCGTAAAATAGCAGCATAATGCTGCTGCGTTATGTCTGGTGAGTGTAGGGATCCGGAGACCTTTATTACTGGAACGTGGCATACCATCTCAGTCTCCTCAAGGATGACAACGCATCTACATTATGATACCATATCAAATTAATGTAAATGAATGCACAGAAATCGCCATCGATGGCTCATCATCAGGTAAACTGTTGTGCTCGTTTGTTACTCTCAATGTAATAAAAACTCAACATCGTAGGTTCGTAATCGACATTGTACTATCGTCGTGTGCCATCTCCTAGTTCAAGTATTGACCGACCGAAGAAAGAATGCGCTCTCACAGAATACCGACTTAAAATAGTAGCATAACGCTCCTGTGTTTTGTTTGGTGAATGAAGGATTCCTTAGGACCTTATTACTGGTGACCAGGCGCTCTATGTTAGTTCTCAGCGGTGATGACGCATCTGCCACGGAATATAGAATCTGTTACTATCTGGTGAATTATATGGTAGCTTGTCACAGGTAGTAAAAAAATATATATTGTACTAGCTTCGGTTAAATTGTACTATATTAAAAAAGATCGTGTTTCGCTTCGCCTCTCACCCAAAACTTGTCTTACATCTCCAAATAAATGCCAGGGTCCATTGTGTTCCAGGGCGATTGCACACCCTTACCGTAGCCGACCGCCCCCATGTGTCAATCGAGTAGAAAATTAACACTCGATTCCTTCGTAAATACTGTTATTTTTTTGGAACGTAGATTGTTTGAACAGTCAAAGTTAGGTGTGATAGTGAAATATAAAAAAGAAGAGTTTAATAGAACTAACATAGGAAACGCAAAATCGCGAACCCATCCAACAAGTTAATTACAGTAAATCTTACCAGCGTGGCAGTGCGTAATGCTACGAACAAAAGAAAAGAAAAGTAGGAAGCAAAATGCTATGGAGGCCTTGTATATAGAGCGTACTGGAGGCTTACAAATTACTTCATTGAACATAGGTACATCTTATCTGGATTTAAGGTTTTTATTTATTTAACATTTACAACACACACGTCAGATGTGGGTCTCGGGATGAAATTAAATGAATAGCTGCCCAACCCAGTAGGATTTTGTTCGAGGTTTTTTAAATTATAATTTATAATACAATCTGTTATTTCTAAAGCCTTTTACTTTTAGGTGTCTTTTTTAGATCCTTTTCAAGAGATAATTGGGACAATTTGAAATAAAACGAGCGATTAATTTCAAATATTGAAATGTAATAAATTCTGTTTTTTTTTAATTTCCATCAATATTTAGATGGTAACAAGTTTGAATGTGGCCTCAGGGGATGCACATAGGCATAAAGGTTTGTTAAGCAAGTATGATAATAAAACCTATGGCCATTGATACGATGAAGCCAGTAGTGCAGTGAGTATGAACAAAACTGCAACTTGTGTTCTACAATGGATTGTTGTTGATGAATTTTTATTTATTTAGTGTATCGAGGGTGATAATACAGCACATAGTTCACCTTTATAAATGATTTCTGCTGCCAATATCTTTATCACCCCTGAGGGTTGAGATGGAGCTCCTCGTCTACAGTAATAAGGGTCTCCGAATCCTTACACTCACCAGCAGATACACAGCAGCTATTTTCGGCTAGTATTCTGTAAGACCATGGTCCTTCGTCTGCGCGAACCATTTATGGTAAAGCTAGAAACAAACTAGTCCGTCTACCATGGTTACAACTGGTGATAACGAACATGCGTAATAAACGAACGCAGAATTAACTGCCAGTGCATAAAAACAACTTCAACGGTAAACGACCCGTTATTGGGTTTCCAGTTCTCTTTATCTCTCTTTGTTGATGAATGTTTTTTTTTACTTTTAGCTACATGTTACTAGTTTTTTGTAGTAGAACAGGCAGATGGCCTTCACGTGTTTTTACGTAGTTTTTTTTTATTTATTGCTTAGACATGCAGGTTTTTTCAGGACTTGCATTTACATTTAAATTGGCGGCGGCATCAGAGACCGATTTCGGTTTGAATGAATTAAAAGCGGGCTCTCACTCAGTCACCTCTCAGTCTCAGTCACCGAGTTACAATGGTTCTTAAATAAATATATAACTCGGGTGAAAATATCAGAAATTCTCACCTACGTTTCTGCCTCGAAACTCATTACAAGACTTGAAAGTTCTACCTGCACTCCTTTCATTATTTATGAAGTCTTAAAAGCAACTTAGAACGCCCACCTAAGTTTCAAACTTTATAATTCAATATACAAACAGTTTAAAAGTAAATATTTCCATCCGAAACTTTTATATGCCTTTAAGAGCTTAATAATTCAAAAGTAAAATGTTGGCTCGAAACTTTGAATATTATACAATCGCCCCTTTAAAAAAAAAACAGTAATTTAACAAACTAATGTCATTAATAATAAAAAAAGTTAAGTCGTTATTTCTCATCATCATTATTTCAGTCCATTTTTATTCCAAAGCTGGACATGGGCCTCCCCCACAGACTATAGAGATACGTCTTGAGCCACCTGCGTCCATCGACTTACCGCAAACTTACATAGGTCGAAACTCTATCTAGTGGGGGATCGTATAACCCTGCGATGGCTAAAACGAGGTTGCCATGATACTTTCGTTGTGTCGTATGGCTTTCTTCCCCATTCGTTGTCAATTATACAAGCTAGATACATTATTATATTAAATTAATTACGATAGTTTTTACTCAATTTTTTAAACAAAAAAAGAACAAACTCGAAATTCAAAAAAATCTAACTCTAACAGTGATAGAGCTATACTGCAGTTTGTTTCTGCAGAATGTATAGGTCAGTTCGAACGGGTTAGGAACACGCCTTGACAGAATACCAGCGTGAAATAGCAGCATAATGCTGCTGTTTCGTCTGGTGAGTGGAGGCATCCGGAGACCTTTATTACTGGTGACGAGGCATTCTATCTCAGTCCTCAAGGGTGACAACACATCTACATTATGATTCCTTGTCAAGGATGTGTATAGATGTCCTGGGCCGCCAGTATCACATGCCATTAGGTGAACTGTGTGCTCGTTTGTTTCTTTCAATGTCTTGCAAAAACAAAACGAGAAAAACTTCTCAATTTTTTTGGAGGATTTGTGTAAAAAGGTTCTTGTAGATATTTAGACATTAATATTAAATTTATTAGCTTTTTATGTTTTTCTTTATTGCGTTGAGGATGACAAACGAGTTCACCTGATAGTAAGTGATTCCTGTGACCCATGAGACCTACATATATTCATTCTTAGTAAGTGACCATAATGCAGATGTACACCTGACAGCACCCCTGGGGACTAAGATGGAAAACATAGTCACCACATTGATATGGTTCTCCGGTTACCTACACTCATCTATCGAAACAATTGTAGCAGCGTTATGTTGCTATTTTACGTAGGATTCTGTGAGGGCGTGGTCTTTCCCCGGTCAGCTAGAAACTAACTTGAGTGTGGGTCTACCACTACACGAATCATCGGCCCAACCGGACAATGGCCACCTTCGCGAAATACCAGCTTAAAAGCGATGCTATTGTTAAGCGATGCTATTATGCTGCAGCGATGATAACGTTTGCTCATCGTTTTTAACAACAAACGATATAATTTGTTTGTTACTTGGTTTTTTTTATTAAATTCACATGATGGTAAGTGATAGTGGTCTATAAAATTCGTGTTGTCCCTTAGGTTGAGATGGAATGACTTGATACTAGTATTTGGATCCTCGGATCCCTACATTCATCATACGAAACACAGGAGCATTATGTTGCTATTTCACACTGGTGTTCGGTGAGGGCGTGGTCTTGGTTCTCCGGTAGTGCCGAACCATTTATACTAGAAACTATTTGCAGTTTGGCTCTATCAGTGTTAAATTATAATAAATAAATTCTTCTTTTTATCGAAGATATATGTATATATATATATATATATATATATATATATATATATATATATATCTCCATATTCGGCATCGGCGATATCATCTGTTTGATGACATCAACTACTGTTTTGATGCGTTATTGTACGTATATTACTGTAACTGCTTTTCCCCTACTATTCCGATGTCATGCATGTACAATATTATCGAAGGGGGTCCATATGCATTGTCAAAGACACGGCATATACACAATACTTCCGAAAACGAACAATTTATCATGTACAATTATTATTTCTCGGCTCGGAACCGAACCCAGGACCTGCTACCGCCGCAGCCAGTTACTCCAATCACGCAGTCATCCATTTTAAATATAACTAGACTAATGTCTCTTCATAAAATATATCGTGTAAAACAAAAAAGAAACAATTCCTATCTTTATTTTGTATTCGCTGACAAAGGCGATTTCCACCCTTAATTGTGTAAATGTGGAAACTAAGGTCGTCTTTTATTGATATTACTGCACCCGTTATAAGTCCGAACGAAGGGTTGTCAACATTGTTCTTTTGTTTCATTATTTCTATAGGTCAATATTGTGACATTCATAAATATAGCGGAGCGTCAATAGCTCGATGGTTTCGGGTACGTTCAGGGAAATGTTAAGTCGTACATCCCGAAACGTCCATCTCCAAGGACAGTGTGGACAGTTGGAGTTGTTAACCGGAATGTTAGTAATATTATAAAAAAAGATATTTATAGACCTTTAGAATTATGCTATATATTTACTGTGGCCCCGCGAGTGAGTATTTAAATAAAATACTTGAGTTGAAGCGATAATGTAGTTCGCATGTTGGAACGAGACTAACTGGATGGAAAGCATACATATTATAACAGCGAAATGAAGAACGGGAAGAAAAGAAATTGTACCATAACTGCATACTCATTGTTGGGTTAGTATAAATGGGTGCATTATCGCCATTTAAAATTGCAATTAATTCAAGATGTGTTATTACAAAGTCGCTGGAACAATGAGCTACCACGGCTACTATTAAAAATTAAATTATAATAATATAATATATAAATAAACTATAAAATAAATTGTGCGAATAATTCGAAAGCGTAAGGCTTTGGGAAGGCAAATTAAGCTCAATAAATATTAATGAATGCAAACCAACTTTAGTAATTAATCAAGTTTAGGGTTTAGTTTGCATAGTGAATACGGGATTCGCATGCGGCTACGGATTACATCTATTTCTATCTTTTTTAATTAGGTGCAAAAGGCAATATGCAAATAAATAAATGAACATTAATAAATACCGATGGTAGAGTCAGGGTGTGAAAAACTATTGAAGTCATTATTGGCTTGTAGCCGTGGTAGGTCAGTGTTTTAGCGCTCGCTTTTAATACTTGGTATGCAAGCAAAACGAGTTCAATCTCTGTTCGCAATTATATTGTTAATTGCAATTTTAAGTTCTGATTAACCACGTACTCGGCGGTGAAGGAAATAATCGTGAGTATTTTATTAGTAAAAAAAATCGAAGACAAAGTCGGCCAATCCGAAGCGGAGCCGTCTCTAATATTCTCATCAAAGCGTTGTATATGTTTATATATTAATAGTTTATGTATGTTTTACTTTTAAAAGATAGAAAAATATCAGTATATTTTATTAAAAATTATTGCCTCGGGTAAAACGAAAGGATAATGAATAAGTGCCCTTTTCTGTTTTCCTAAGGATACTATAATATTTTTTGTGCAGATTTCCTTTATAATTTTATAACTAGAAAAGTACTCATAATACTGTACGTTCCCAGAATTTCTTTTTCTCTCTTGACAAGCTTAGATACGCCAACTGTCATTTTGGAGTCGTTCCCACATTTCGATATCTCTTGGTAATTATGGGATGACATCAATTAGACAGGATATATAATGATGTTATAAAAATTCACGTAAACACAGCGACACTCATTTGTCTCTCGGAAGAAGGTCGAGGGAAGATTTCGATGCTTATAACGTCTATTGTCTCTTACGATAGCAAACACCGTTGCCGTCCATTAATACCTGAAACACCAAGATAGTTGTAAGTGCGTTACCAGCCTTTCACGAAGGCTGGCAACGCACTTGCAACTATCTTGAACCTCTTACATTTAGCGCCCTAAGTCGTATCGGTCCAAGAAATCGATGTGGTAAAAATTCGTACTTACAACATACTAAGCATTATTCATTAGATCGAACCAAAGCTACGGAACCAGCATAAATAAAACACAGTAGCATAATGCTGCTGTGTTTTGTCTGGTGAGTGTAGGGATCCAGAGACCTTTATTGCTGGTTACATTACATACATTCCATCTCAGTCCTCAATGGTGACAAGGCATCTGCATTATGAATCCTCGTGAAGGATGAATGTAGATGTCATGGACCGCAGGAATCAATTACAATCAGGTGAATTGTGTGCTCGTTTATTACTTTCAATGTAATAAAAAACCCCAAATACTATTGCCATTATATCACATGTCCGTTTGTACCATACCAAATCCTTCGAATTTTCAGGTTCTTTAACAGTATTGCAGGGAAGAGAAGCTTGCATTTTATGTTTTTATTTCTCTCTAATTCTACTTTAAAAGCCTAATATATATCAGGTATTTTGTAGGCATAAATAGCGTTGATTAGCAAAACGTGAATATCAGATGAAAATTAAAGCCAATAAATATTAATGTTCGCGTTCCGACCCTGACACTAAATGAAGTTTTGGGTCTTGTTTATGTTGAGTATAACCACGGTCACCGTGCCTGTGGTTTATCTTATAATTAAACTTGTAAATGGTTAGTTTCAATTATATCTTTAAATGTAACTTCTAAATATTGTCAATGAAAATTTCACAACCATGTAAAATATACCAGCCTTATTCCTAAGTTTCGTTTAATCTAATAATTGACAATAATTTGGTTATTATTAGAATAACAACGGTCATTCCTCAAATAATCTTTCCATTTCATCTTCTTTTTGTTATTATAAATTGCTACTTTACAACTCTGTCCGTATTTCTACAATGTTCCGTGGCATCCTCTGCATCCGCCCCTTCCAATGTTCTCGTATATACAATATCTCATTTAAAAAAGCGACGACATTTTTAAAATCCAATATTGCCATTGCAAATTTGCCTTCAAGCTTATACAAATACAAAACTATTACTAGTTTGTTAATTAGTTCAGAAGTTGATACAGAAATTGATTATTTTTATTTAATGAAAATAAGGATGACAAAAAAGCACATAAATCACCTAATGATAATTTATGACTGAAGTTATCACATGTGTCCAGAACAAATATTTCAAGATTGAGATGGAATGCTATCAGAGACTGTGTCACCAAAAGAAATACAGCAGCATTATGCCAGTACCCTGTGTGTGCTTGGTCCTTCATCAGTGGAGCCAACTCATTCATGCCTTACCTTACAAAGAGGGTTCAAGTATGGTATCTTCAACAGTAGACCTTCAATAAGCAGCGATACCGTCGAGCGTATGTGCGATGGCTTCTAACAGATTGGTGAAAATAAGGTTCGTGAGGATCACAGCACTATTTGTTACGGTGTTAGCTTTATGGTTCACTATATGCTCTAGCACTGGAAAACAAAAATATATATTGTATTGGAGTAAAGGGAGCAAATCTGAAGGCAAGTCATCACTGCAGAATACTTTATAGAGTCGTTAACATGTGCGCAAACCACGTCACTCAATAGTCAACCCCTTCACTATTCCGATGCATATATGTATATAAGATCGGAGAAAGGATCAGATGCAGTATCAGAGACATGGAACATACATACGATACGTCCAGACTCGAGAATCAACAATTTGTGAAGCACAAATATTATTCCATGTATAATCCCTAAGATAGATGATCAATTCACGGAAGATATTAAAATAACAGTTCTGTGGGGTGATTTCATTTCATGTTTTGGAGCAAGTATTGCACGTTCATAAATTCATGCTTCAGAGTGTATTTCATGTTGTTCAATGTTATTCAATTAACCAGGCGGCCGTCATGTTACCAATGCTATAGTAAGCTTAGTTGTTTATTGAGCTGTATAGCTTACGATACACTGCACGTCTTGTTTAACTCATTCCTCATTCCTAATATCATGCATAAAATTTAACAATGTGTATTTTTTCAATTCTTAGAAGGGTATGCTAGCTTTGGCTATCAAGTTACTTAAAGTAACTGCTTGTGCGTTGCTAGTCCTAGATTCAATTCCCGTGTGTGAAACACAATATTTTCGTTCGTAACAAATAGTTGGTATTAGGATCTGGGCTATATGTTCCTTAATATTACACTACCTTTCACCTTACACATGTATTGCATCGAAATAGGAAAGGGGACCATGAGTGCCTCTGTGTTTGGGCAATTGATTATCGCACTATCATATATTTTACGCAGTTGATGTATATTACACATGTATAATAACCAGAGGATATCGCCGTGTTCGAAAACGAATAGGAATTCTTCATCATCATAATATTTATACCCAACTAGATAACTACAATTCTATACTACAAATATTTCATTATAAATATTTAACTTTAATAAATAATCTTAATATGTTCTTACGAGAGCACTTAACTCTAGGCTTAGAAAGTCACCTTGGTCCGACATAGAATTCAGCCTTCTCTTCCACAGTTCCAAACTTAATAAACAACCCTAAGCACACTTTCGTTTATCTGCTCGAAGAAACATACAAAGAAAATTGGGTGTCAATTTTCCAACCGATTGGCGCGTGGGGTCGGCCGGTCGGAATCGAATTACGTGCACTCTGCACAAAAACACCTGATTCCTTGATATAGAAAGGTGGTTTTATTTATATTGTACTTTTTATTTTATTGATTAACGAGCACACCATCCAACCCATGATAACTAATGACACATCCATTCTCGATAAAAATTAAAGAAGCACAAGCGTTGTTGCCCCTCAGCTGAGTATCGGCAATTGGATACTTGGATTCCTATATTCACCACATGAAACACAGCAACGTTATGTTACTATTTCATGCTTCTGTGAGGGTGTGTTCCTTTCCATTTTTAATTTAGAAACTATGTACGCAGCTAACATCTACCGCTGTTGATTTTATTGTATTTTTAATTTAACAAACCGACCCGACAGACGTTTTCCTGTCCTAATTTCAGTAAATTTGTTTGTAATCGATTTATGAATTAGTAGTATTTGTTTATAGTTCTAATCGTGGGTTTTGTCTTGAGTTCATATAAAAAAGTTCAGTTTTTCCCAAATTTGCCAATGTTTTGGAAAGTTTTTGCAATTTTTGTTTATATAACATTTAAGAAAAAATAACCAAATCGGTCCAACCGTTCTCAAGTGTTGCGTTTACCAACGAACAAATTTCCATTTTTATTTATATTAAGATTTTTATGTATATAGATTTTTTAAATTCAATCTCAAACCAGACACCACTGCAAGATCTCAAGATACTGTAACATCCTACTGCGTAGATAAGAAGAATACTAAATAATTAAGAACTGGTGGTAGTTAGGATTAACTTAGAAATCAGAACCTCAAACACCTCAGTTCCACACGTGATCATTAGCTATAAATCAGATAAAAAAGTTACAATAAACACGATATAATCCGTATAATTAGTTTTATCTAATACCATTAAATTAAAATTTCATCACATCATTCAGTAAGTTGTACTTGTTTGCTTTTTCAGCTGAATAGTCGATTCTTCAGGTAATCTTCGATAATAAACAATGGAGATGTGTACTTCTTGAATTGGGAATGAGGACATAAGAAACTTCTTCTTCTCTTCTTATCTCCCACAATGAAACACAATTAGTAACTAGCTAAACAAGCGAATAAGCGGTATTATCCTTTTGTAACGTTTCTCTTGTAAAATAATGGACTACAAGTAGGCACTTCTTATAATGTTTAGTAGTGAATGTTGTGTCTTCGAATGGTTTTTTGATGTCAACGTAAGGTGAGAGATTATAATATTCCAAACATAATTATGTCCCTGATAAACAAAACAAAAAGCACAATATGAAAGTTCTTCAGTAACTATTTTAGGGTTCTAGTTAACCAGAGATATGAAGATTTTAAACAACAATCTGATGAGAAACTTCATCGAAAGTACTACTGAAGTCGGATGTGAGACGTCTACATGACCTTTATTAACAAAGTCAGCTAAACATCTAAAACAGTTTGTCAAGTTTATTTCCACCGACATTTCTTTACGATCTTCCAGTTTCTTTTTGACCATAAGATATTTTCTATGGTTAGTTAATACACGGCATATTAGTACTTCGAAAATTTTAGCAAGTACAGGTTTGTATTGAGATTGAGCGGTTTATGATGTCTACCTTTACATACATTTATTTATTTATTTACTTTATTAGGTTTTCCAACAATGAGTACGTTCGAGGTGACAATATCACTCCATAGTGGATCGTCAAGATGGTGCTAATGGAAAAGGATTTAAGGCGGTTCGTGCGTCGTCTATTTTCAATGGTGTAACAATTACTATTGTTACAGTTTGGCAGATGCTGTGTACAATTACTGTGATAAGGACGATATTAAGACTAATCATATCATAATATTTGATATCAAACACTGTGATATCTTCTATACTACCAGATGACATCAGCAAGGCAAGATATATAATAATAATTATAAATACTTTATTGTACACTACCAAAATAGACTAAAAACAACAAATCAAAAAAAGAAAAAATTTATACATAATTAATGATTTTAAATAAAAATATTTTCATTATAATGAATAAGTTGAATTGTTACATTACGGTATTGTTTCTCAATAATTTTTTTGTCGCGATCCAAGAAAGCTAAAAAACTATTATCAGTAAAAAGCATTGCAAGAGCAAGAGTATCTCTTCACTATAAAATTATATAACATTTTAATTAATAGTTTATTTACACAAAGCAAGCTATAAGTTTATTTTTTCACGTTGTTATTACATAGTTATATATATTATTTTAAAACTACATTAAAATTCATTCCTTTAATCAACGAATCTTTTGTATACAGGTCTTAATTATTGAATAGATTGCGACCCCCTTTAATGACAAACGCGGCCCCTTCAGGGATCGCGACCCCAGGGTTGAGACTCGATGCATTACAGAATATTATTAAGAAGCAATGACATTATTTTGTAATTTAAATGTAGAACGAAACAAATATTCAACATGTTCTCAGTTTAGGAACTTCTATACTTAAACAAAGGATTTGAGTGAAATCATGCCAGTACTAACCATACCTATATAATCATAGACACAAATGCATTCCTGCCTAATGAGAGTCACACACTGGCAATGTTCTATGTGTTTGTCTAATGGCTAAAAAATTAATGTTTCAATGTCAATAACATTAAACATTATAACCATGTTTTCTTGAGAAAGCCAGTTGACTGTATCTTCCTTGCGCTTCCTTAAAAACCGAAATAGAGAAACTTTAATGATACGTGATCTATTTCTTTTAGCTTCTTTCTTAGTTGCAGATTGATTCGTGCGATTTTCCGAACCCAGAAGTCTAATACAATACAGTATTGATTGAAAGTCATAATTAGTTACGGTAAAAAAGATGTACTCACCAGATGATATTCGTATGCTATGCTAATTTACGGTGGTTTTCTGTGAGGGCTTGCCCTTCCTCGATAGATCCATTCATGCTGTAGCTAGAAATTTTAATAGTATTTTTTTAAATATAATATGTGGCAATTAATCACCGCCCCCCACGAACATTCGCAACACCAGAGGAGTCGCGGATAACCTGACGGTCTTTAAGAAATGTCGTTTCTTGAAGGTCCTAATCAATTTTAAAAATATAATAATTATTGTTTATTGCACCCGTAACCTCTGCTCAACACAAACAGGTAACCTGGTAGAGAATGCTTATTCATTCAATCCTCTTTTTTTTGCAATGTCTGTTTTTATAGTGCAAATAAACTTAAAAATTAATTAACGAAATAAATTATATTTAATGTGATTGTTTAATTAATTAATATTCACGTAATTACTATAATAGCATCGAACATAATCTGTAAAGTCATCAAGCGGAATCGATTCAATTTACGATACATGTGCCCAAATTCGTAACGGAATAATCGAGTTAGGTGTACGCAGGTCCGATGCAATATGCTTATTCAATGTTTGCTGAACGTAGAGTTGGGCCTGTCGGAGTGGTTGGTAGAGTTCACTTAACAATGTGTCGTTTATAGACTTAGATTAAATTGATATGACAAATATTGTACATCTAATGGGACATTATTTGAGCATTGCCGTCTTGTAACCTTGTGCGAACCAAGTTTTGACATCAATGAATTAGTTAGTTATATATTAAATTTCTTCTTCTTAGATTCTTAAAATTTACTCCTCAACATCTCGATGGGTCCATCACTGTGCGCGTTACGCGAACTTTCTTGCCACGCACAACTCCATGAAATTAGCTGTCCCCAGCGGTATTTCCGATACGTCTTAGAGACCTTCAAGAAAAGAGTCTACATCTTTCCTAAAGGCTGGCAGGGCATCTGCGACTCCTCTAGTGTTGGGGAAATAGGAATCTTAGTCTTGAACGACTAAAATTCCGAGAGTTTACTCAGTAAATTTAAAAGCCACTTTTTGAATACGTTATTGTATTTGTACAGTGGCAGAGCTAAACTGCAGTTTGTTTCTAGCTGCAGAATGAATGGGTCAGCTCAACCGGGGCAGGACCACGCCCTCACAGAATACCAGCGTAAATTAGCAGCTTAATGCTGCTGTCTTTCGTCTGGTGAGTGCAGGGATCCGGAGACCTTTATTACTGTGACAACGCATCTGCATTATGATTCCTTGTCAGGTATGAATGTAGATGTCATGGGCCGCAGGAATCTCTTACCATCACGTGAACTGCGCACGGTTGTTACTCTTAACCTAATTAAAAAAATGTATATATAAGTAAAGTTACAGCTTATTAGGCATAGCTATCCACTCAGAAGAGGGTTTTATGGAGAAGCACACCATGCGGTTCTACTGCAGTCTGTCTGCGGTCTTCGAAATATATATACACACACACATACATATACATTGACAAACATTAGAAACAGCGAAGTCTATATATATATATATATACAATGAATGTTAGAAAGAAAATAAATTGTGCGGGGTATAACATTATTTATTACAATAGATATAAGTTATTTAGAAAAAAAAACAAATTGCGAGCAACATTGGACAAGTCTGCCGATATATTGTTCATAGCTCGTTAACGTTATTCAGTGCGAGTGGACATCGTTCACTCACGCCACATTTAGCAAATATTGAATCGACATATTGAATTTGCTGCGCGTGCATTCGATAATCTTGTTTCGGATTATACAGCGAATTGGCGACGTAGCAAGTTTGCTTCCGATTTGCATCACCATTTGAGCCGAATAATGTTATTGTTTAGTTTATTTACCCTTAATTTTAAGTGATTTCTGTTCCCGTATATTTTAAGAAAAATTGTTCGGGTCATAACATAGTATATTATTAATTTTATTTTCAAGTGTTTCGAGAAGGACAGGCGAGGCAAGTCTCAATGTGTACGTTGTGCTGGCGATCGTTAAGTTCGTCGGGCACCCATCTATCAAGCTTTTTTATCTTGCCAATTTGTCGCAAATGGACTCATATTTTTTTTGATGTTAACATCAAAAGCTGCTGCTAGCTCGGCTGTAGATTGCGTATCATCAGCTTCCACAATCCCCTTTAATTCATCATTGTTGACCAAAGTGTTTAAAATGAACCTCGTGGTCGTCCACCACAGGTTCATTTTAAAATCAAAATTTCCAGAACGGAACTGGGCAAACCAATAACAGGTTGTGCGTTCGTTTGTAAAGTTCTCTCCGTAAACGTTGTTGATGTTACGTGCCGCAAACAGCACGTAATTCCGCGTTAATACCACGACGGAACTCATATTCCATAATTACACGAATTTTTAAAGTATCCATTATGACGAAAAATGTTCACGCGTAATCAAAATACAAAGCTAATCAATAAACAAAAGACTGACTTTGTAAAAAGAATGTCATGTTTTTAAAACAAAATTAATTTTAATTTAGAATTCACAGTCAATCAAAACTTTTTTTGGTTTAAAATGGCCGATACTGAAGAACGGCAATTTCATATGTATACCTAATATAGGGACCCTCCAGTTATACCCACTGCTGTATCCCATGTAAACCAGGATCGAAAGAGATTAAATAGTCCTAACAGTTTATTAATAAGGACTTGTTTGTAGTATCCATAGTTTGTGCTTTGAAATGACGTCACTTGATCGCAGACGAGAATACACAATGCAGACTTCTATGCGCAATTCCTATTCTTAACAGGATTAGAGTGAGAACGGAGAACGGATGTAAGTTTCCCTGAATTCAGAACAGGGCAATACCATTCTAGTGGATGTAAACACTCCCCAATATATGAGCGATCGTATGTGACATATATCACAAAAGCCCTGCATTTAATAAGCCAAGTGAACATTACATCCGGTTCCAGAGCTCAGCTTATAGTTGTAGCACGTGGACTACGCTTTTCGGAAAGCCTACGTAAAGCAATTGTTAAGTACTGTATTTAATATGACGTTACGACTGTGAGACATTCCGACAAAGGTGGCAAAGTATGTGAATAATGATTCATTATAGAATCGAACCTCAATATGATGTAGATAGTCTACGTGGCCGAGTCACGATATGGTTGTAAACTATCTGTATCACGAGAAGCTTAGTTTAACTTAACAGTGTTACGTCTGGTTAAATAATGAAAGCTAGAATGCCTAGAGTCTTGGCGTATTTACTTATTGCATTAATACAAAAAAGTTCTAATTAGACGCTGCCGCTTTGCTTAAGTTCGCCCGGTAGTAGGTATACTATATATTTTTTTTCATAGTTATTGTTGTACAAACGAGTTTAATGAACGATGGAGGTAAAGCCCTCCAGAATACCAGCCTATAATAGCAGCATACTGCTACTGTGTTTACTCTGACGAGTGTAGGGATCCGGAGACCCTTAATGTTGATGAGGAATTCCACCTAGGTCCTAGGTGTGTCTACGCATTTGCATTATGATTCCTTATCGAGGAATAAAGTGGGTACCATCACTTACCATCATGTGGATGGTGCTTATTTGTCACCCTCGATATATTGTGCGGCTTGTGTGTGAAGTAGAGGTAACGTTATATTTTCCAGGCTTATGCATTCACTAGCAGTGTAAAATTGATGAGTTATTGCGTAGTATTTTAGACATAATTTCATAGGTTTACACGTCGGTTATGTCTATTTTTATATATTTTAGTGGTGGCAAACGATCACACGATCCACACGATGGAGACATTACACACAACAATAAAATATAATTACATATAAATAAAATTAAAAAATAAATAATTAAAGGCAATAAACAGTCGGCGATCGAGCCAATCGTTTCACGAATTAACGTACATTTGCAATGCGATCTAAAACCTGCAACAATACCTTGCTAAGCAAGTAGAGAAGGGATGGAATTTCAATTAAAGCTATTGCGATTAATGAGCACTGGATCGTAAAGCACGGGCTGCTTTATGCACGTTTTAAAATTTACAGATTATAAGATAATTAATTTGTTGCTATTCGCTATGGGTGAAATCATCTTGTCATCGACCAGATAACGTCAACTGCGTAGATTGTATTATAGTGCTGTAGACATTTGAGCACAGAGGCACTCAATCACCATTCCTTTGTCAAGTTATTTGTACTGCAATAAGATGTGAGGAAAGAACAGATGCAGTGTCGGAGATAAGAACTTACAGTACATTTAAACACAAAAAATTTTGAAGCATCAATAGCCTGTGTAGGCTATTGACGTATAATAATACCATAGACGATATAATAATAGACTGCGGTAACTTAAGGTGGTATCTTTGAATCCAACATTCGCCTACGGTCGTGAACCATGTCCTAGGATAAGTGAATTATGCGTAGTTGGAGTAAACCGGAAAGAGTAAAACGCAATCTTTAAAAAAACTTATAATGAACAAATTTTATCTGCCAGGAAATCTAACCAAGTAACTGTCATGTAGCAGCCATATACACTGACCCCTACGCAACACGGTGGTATGCTACATTTTTTTTTGTTACATTGAGAATAACCAACGAGCACACAGTTCACCTGTTGGCAATTGATTCCTGCGACCCATGACATCTACATTCAACCTTGACAAGGAATCATAATGCAGATGTGTTGTCACCCTCGAGGACTGAGATGGAATGCCTCTTCACCAGTAATAATAAAGATCTCCGGATCCCTATACGCACCCGACGAAACACAGCAGCAATATGCTGCTATATTTTATTTCTTTATTTAGTTATTTACTCTTTATTGCATTAACCTTAACAAAGTTAAAAGTTCACAAACGGTGGACTTAATGCCAAAGGCATTCTCTACCAGTCAACCCAAGGTGTGGTGAGATGTGTATGATAGGTTTAGCAATAAACTTATTAATAAAAGAAGAAAAAAAAATACTAAAAATAACTAATACAAGCAAATAAAAATACATACATATATATATATATAAATTATACATATATGCTGTGTATATATATTGTGTATTTATACATGTGTTATCTATTTAATATCTCTATGTGTATGTATTATTATTTGCTTGTATTAGTTATTTTTAGTATTTTTTTTCTTCTTTTATTAATAACTTTATTACTGACCTGTCTGATTTCATCGGGCAAGGAATTCCAGAGTAGTGTAGCTCGGACATCAAATTAATTTGCAAGAAAACCGGTAAAATGAGCAGAGATAGAATAATTTTTGGAGGAGGTCTATGTTCAGCAGTGGACAGGTGATGGGCTGAATGATGATGACGACGATGAACAAGGGTTCCTTATCATTGAAAATAGTGCGCAAAAATTGAATTCGGTAATTTACTTCATTAGCCGTGATAGCTCACTTTGCTGAAACCCCATTTACGGGTAACGAGGCATTCAGAATCATTGTTGAAGCCCACACAGAATACCAGCGTGAAATAGCAGCATAATGCTGATGTGTTTACAGGGGTCCGGTGACCTTTATTACTGGCGAGGAGGCATTCCATCTCAGTACTAAAGAGGGACATCGCATCTGCATTATGACTCCTTGTCAAGGATGAATGTATAGATGTCGTGGGTTGCAGGAATCATTTACTATCAGATGTAATGTGTGCTCGTTTGTTAATCACAATTTAATAAGTAAAGAAAAAAAAGAGACAACAGCACTCTATAGATCGCTGAATGAGTTCGGGCTTCCTCATACGGCCGGCAGTGAATGATCACGATCTCTTATTAGTTAACATTATATATAAATATATAAATAAGTAACTCAATGCAGTAAACAAATTTATTATCCTGTATATAAAACGTCCATGACTCCATCGGCCCGTATTTCACAGCACTCTATGGATTAACACTCCATTAAACACCTTGCAGGGAAACTCCATTACTTTATAAACCGAACCACTTTCGCAATGCAAACTGTTAGCGAACGTTTATAGTCCATTCAACCTTGCTCTATATTGGAAATACTTAAGTCTTAGTACCTTACTCATGTGGACATTGCTGACGAAATTATTTTTTAATTCATTATGAGTAACAAACAACCACACAGCTCACATGGTAAGCGATTCCTGCGGCCATGACATCTACATTCATACTTGACAAGGAATCATATATAATGCAGGAGCGTTGTCACCCTTGAGGGCCGATATGGAATGCCTCGTCACCAGTAATAAAGGTCTCCAGATCCCTGCACTCACCAGACGAAACACAGTAACATTATGCTGCTAAACACAAACTGTAGTATAGCTTTATCACTGTCGAAATTATGATGATGAGGTCCCTTTTTTGTATTGACGATAACAAAGCACATAATTCACCTGAAGTGATTCCTGTAGCAATTGACGCACCCATTCATGCATTAATGCAGCTGACTTTAGATTATATTTCTATATGATGTTCTTCTTTATTGGTCAACAGTAATCTTCCAGCCCATTTCTCGATCAATCATCTCGTCTCAGTCATAATGCAGATGCTGTGCCTCTCTGCACTAAGTTTAAGCGCAGATTAACATTGGTAGAGACACGTTGCAGTATTATTTTTAGGTGTGATTTGCTGACTGGATCGGCATACTTGGTGAATACCAGCGTTGTATAGCAGCATACATTTTATGTGTTTCGTATACAGAGGTATGTAGGTATGAGGAGGAGTGTAGGGATACGGAGATCCAGTTAAAGATAACGGGACATTCCACTTCAGTTGATGTCATCTGGCAGTAAACAGAAGTGGTTGCCGTGGTTGAAATCGACCAGGCTGTCCTGGTCGATTCTCTCGTAATCATATCCATAGCTCCATATTATGACAGCAGGTTGACGTATTCGTGCACCAATTTATTTATTCTATTCATTATGTTTTTATTTAGGCAATATAAAAACACTTTTATCCTATTTAAATATCATGTTGATTGTATCAATGACACGTTTCATATTATATTCGATATTATAATAATTATTTTTATGTTTGTTAGTTTGTACAATATATGATTGTTTATAATATATAATAAGATATAAATGAAAATTAAGGAATTCAATTGTTCTGAATAAATAAAAATCCAGATTGAAATATATTTTGAAGCGCTTCCTTTAAATATACGAATAGCTAAAGCTAATTAAAAATTCGAAGCAGGTTCTGTGATCAGCACTCGGATTTCTATAAATAGAAAAGTTTCGCTTTATAAAGTTGTTCGCTTCATTGGAGAGAGACGAAACTTGTTGATTATTTAAAACAGTTTTGTGAGAAATAGGAATTTCTAACATTCACGGTTGATAATTCAAGTAATCAATACAAATGTTATAAACAAGATTACCTTATTACAGTGTTAATGATGTATGAATATGTCACCTAAATCGGGGACTATGCGTTCGTATTATACCGGGTAATTTGGATGTGTTTCATTTTCATTGGAACGAGTCATTTTATCTTAGTCAACAATTTATCTATATCCTATAATAAAAAATGGTGATTGCTTAAATTAAATTTTTCGAGAGAACGAATTCCACTGTTAGAATATCCTTTTTGTGAATGTACGCTAATGGTTATCTAATTATTGGTAATACGACTAAAATAAAATTAAGATAAATTCGACATTTTTCATGTTCATCATTTCGTGTACATTTTATCTGGTGTTACTAGTAAAAATAATATTTAAAATATAAAGCGCGCCCTGTAAAAAATATAAAAATTTATTATGTTTGTATATACTGTAATCCTTATTTTTATAAAAATAACTAAATAATAAGAAATAAATATATAAATAATAAAAGTAATAAATTTACTTTTTTATAGATCGGTTATTACATGTGAGAGCTGAAATCAGATGAGTTAGTTTAAAACTATATATAACTATAGTTTACGTTAAAAAAAGTAAGTAAAGGCATAAACCTCCTCTATACAAAGAGTGCAGAGGCCGCCACGTGACTATGTTTTCCTTTATAGTCGGACACATAAATTGGCACTTAAAATTGTAACACTTTGGTGCCGTGAATTAAAAGTGAGCATGGATTGAGTTTTTGTTTCAAATGAATAATTTACGATATATATTATTTGTTCATATTATTAGGTTGATAATTGTATTTAAAGATAGAAGAATATCGATGCGATTAGACACTGAACTAGGTTACATTAAAGCTCAATTAATATGTATCAGTATCAGGCAAAGTGTGTTTGTATTGACATTCCAATAAAGTTTATTATGGAAATAAGTGTTACCAGACACAGCTGCACAAGTAATTGGAGAGAGGCAAGTTTGTTAAAGTAATGGACATTCTCTGTACCTCGTTCACCGCTATGATGGAATTTAAAATGAATGTGGCATGTGATTATTTTGAAATAAATATATTTAATTATTTAATTTTTAATTAATATAATATATTATATATTATATTATTGAATGGTGGAGAACAATCTCACCGAAGAGGATAGCGAAGAGCGGGCAAAGTGTAGATTCAGTCGGAAAGCCCGGGAAATCGACAGACAGGCATAAGAAGACTTGACATTGAATATTGACAACTGCCATGATTTTTTTAGTGATAACATTCTTTAGTAATGATTATGTTGCTTATAGATAAGACAAATGTTTGCATGCTTTAAGATAGAACGTGCTGGATAATATGTTAATTCGAACATCTTTGTACAACCCACATTCCTGCAATAAAAGATTATGTTTGTACTATATTTTCAGGGGAAATTATTCCATAGACGAATTGTTTTATAATGTATAGCTCATGATATATCTAAACTAAAAAAAATCAGGATGAACGTGTGTTGTATCAACTGAGAACTTGGGAGGAATGATTTTAATTAAATCCTGTGTCTAATTAAAGTAAGAATGTAATGTATTTCTTACTTTAATTAAACTTGCAGGTATGCTCGCATTGTTTTTACACTACCAAGCGTCGTAAAATTGCAATACTTAAACTATAATTTATATCTAACAAGTAAAGTAAGAAAATCGATATACTCCCCGATTTATAGATATTTATGTTTCTAGTAATATCGATATATTACTAGTAACTAAGTCTTTTGGCTAAATTAGGCTAACATGTTACAAAAACAGACAAACTGACGTTACGTACAATTCGTAGAACGTTGAATCAAGCTGCATGTAAATGAACGCGACATTTAGCAAATATTGAATCAGAGTTTGAATGTAGTCGGCTACCTATTCATAATTCAATTTTGTGATATAATTCTATCCTACTGCACCGCACACGGATTTATGGAAAAAAAACCAAGATAAATTCTTAATTTTTCATGTTCATCATTTTGTGTACATTTTGTCTGGTGTTTCTAGTAAAAATAATATTTATATTAGATATCAAGCGCCTTAATTCACGGTACCCGAGCAAACCGAGTTCGATCGGTGTTGGCAACAATGAAATTGTTAGTTGTTTTACATACAGATAGTCATTATTAGTAGTGTTATTAATTTAGATAATCCCTTGCCAGGAGCAACTGACCGAGCCGAGGTTCGGCTCTCTCGGACACCCTAGAGTCAGTCGCTGTTACGCAACAGGGTAACGGTCCAAGCTAAGGCTCTCTCGGGGGAGCCCTTGTGCTGGTTACCCACTATAATAGAGAATTATAATAGAGGTATCGGCTTAGCGCCTTAAGCGCTCGGTCACCTCTCAACCCAGTGAAACTGTAAATAGCATCGGGCCAACAGCAGCCAAGAGCGAAAAAAAAAATGAAATAAAAAAAATGGTCATTATCTTTTTATGGCATAGACCATTGTAGTTTGTGTCGCATCTGACGGCTTGCAATAAAGGCTCCTCATATCACAAAAGAACGTAATAACGCAACATCTGTAAGGCACTCCACACTGTTTAGGAATTTATGGTCGTTGCAAGGTTGTCCAATATTTTATTTTTATTTTGCACCCATAATTTCTGTGACATGAGAGTTTATAGAAACATACCTTAAAAATTTAAATCAATTGAATAAAATGTCAATTTAGTAGTTTTAAATTAATATATTTATATATTTATTTAAAAAATTCACATCATACTAGGTTGATATAATATAATTCATATAAATATAGTAAAAAACAGTATTTTGCACATACCGTGCGTGCACACATGCGTTTCTGTGTGTTGTGTGTAGTAAGCGAGTGTGCCGGCAGAGGTAGAATATACTTTAATTTCAAATTTTAAATTCAATTTAAATGCTGACTTACCTAGTGCTTGATGGATAAGGAAACATCGTGAGAAAGCTTGAGGTGTATGAAATAAAATACATGAGATGCTTTTGCCCAGACCGGTACCAAGCACTGATATTTTATTTATTTATCTATTTATTTATTCTTTGTGTCACCTAATATTAAACTTTGCAAGAGCGGACTTAATACCCAGTGACAATCTCCACCGGTCAATCAAAGGTGATCAAGAGAAAATTGAAGTAAAGTTTTGAGCCTTAATAAAAACTAATTCATAAACAATATTCATACATACTATTCAAAGTTTCACTTGTGATCCAGGCCACTTTTCAATCGACCTCAATCCTTAATTCCGAAAATTATCCGAGCCGAGGTCTCGTTACCTCCTGAAGAAGGGCCCTCGGATCGTTATTCGTCCTCCTCCGTCGTCGTTGTCGTTCTCCGTCCACAGGGGTCGGAGTGCAGCGGAGTTGCACTGTTGCGGTCCTTACCCGAGGGACCCCTGCTCGCGAGACTATGCCGGTGAAGCTGTAGAGCGAGGCCTACAGCAATACACATACGCATACCATTCAAGAAGCTCAGGGATGACTTGAGCAGACGAAAACGTGGCATTCGGGCTGACGTCATTAGAGAAGGCAGACTAGATGGAACAATGATATAAAAGGACGCGAACTATATCGTAGCGGTGCGACTCAAAGCATCATGGGTCATACCGAACCATCAAGCCTCGCAGATTTATCAAACAGATATCTGGGCATGGTTGTTTCAGACATCGATTGCATGAAATGACTCTGAGTGACAGCAGTATTTGCGGGTGCGGGATGAGTGAGGAGCATGTTCACCACATTTTGTGTGAGTGTCCTCTGTACGTGAACATGATAGATGGAATCACACGCGTGGAACATGGACCGGCTTACTACAACGTGTCTTGCCTCGCGCCTCGTCTTAGCTCGCAGGAGTACTTTGCGGCACTCACTGTTCGACGCACGAGTGTTCGCGCATAGATGGCATTAGAGGCGTAGAAGATTGGAGTGGTCGCTGGCCATGGAAGTTTGAATGTCGTCGTATTCAAGATGTTCAACTAGAATTTGATGTAAGAATAATCTGATACTAATATTATAAAAAAATATATAAAACACACACTAACCTTTCTCTTCGCTCAGTTCTCCTGATTGTCCATTTATTTTTGGATATACCGAAGCGGATTATAAAAAGGTGGTATTATATTTCGCGATACATTGCTCTCCTAAAGCGGATTAGTTTATCTAAATTCTCGCTAGGCCTCTCCTTTTTGCGATGAAGATACGTATCCACTATTATTATTATCAAAAAATATATACCAATACTAGTTGTTTTGAATTAAAAACAAATGTAATGATCTCAATTTATTCCGAAATGCAAAATATAATCTGTAGTATTTATTGCAATTATTATTACTTTAAAAAAACATTCAAATTCATATTCATTTGAAATTACTGATTCATTGGCGTTTTTATTTATAACTTGCTAAATTGCCAAAATCAAAGGCTTAGGTGGGTCTGTCTACACGTGTGGTATGCGAGAAAACCGATTTAGATCCCGGTTGTCGGCACCTAGTATAGTGTGTTTGTTAGTTTCAATTTCAAGTGCTGAACTGCAAACAACTTAAACATACAAACACACAAATATAATATAAAATCAACAATAATACAAAACTAGTGAAAGAAATAATCGTGGGGAAATATCTTTTCTTTTTATTACCAAGATATATGAAGTCTATCTGACTATATATGACGATACGAGTATGTCTAGACTATGCTCTAATATCCTGAGAGGAGGACTTTACCCCACAATGAGATTTATGAATCGGCCGTTTCTAGATGCAGAATGAATGGGTCAGCTCGACCAGGGTAGGACCACGCCCTCACAGAATACCAGAGTAAAATAGCAGTATAAAGTTACTGTGTTTCGTCTGGTGAGTGTAGGGATCCGGAGATCTTTATTACTGGTGACGACGTTTTCCATCTCAGTCCTGAAGAGTGACAACACATTTGCATTATGATTCCTTATCAAGGATGAACTGTGTGCTCGTCTGTTAATGTCAATGTAATATAAAAAAAACTTTTTAAATAAAATTCCACTGGAACCAATCTTTGTCATCTCTAGAAGGAAGACTGAAATGAGCTACTTAAGCAGTAAGTATAGTGTTCGACTAATATTGAATATTGTTGATACTGTTAGGCTGATTACTACTTATGTTAGGATGATATTTTAATTAATTCGATACCATTTTATCACATGCGATACTTGTATGTTTCAAAAAAAGTGTCTTGTCGTCAGGATAAATAACTCAATAAATATTGAAGATGCTGTGTCATCTCTGAGGACTTCGATGGAATATCTAGTTATCAGTAATTGCGTGTCAATTTATAAAAAACTTAGTTCGTTTGAAATGTCAGAACTGGAGTTGATAAATTTGTTTGAATAAAATAATTTAATAAATAAAAATATTCACAAGATTTAGCCTCATAATATCTTTAAAAATATGCTTAACGTAATGTGCATATCTAACACAGGTAAAGAATTTGAAATTTGAAATTGTATTAGCCAGTCTACCCTTAGATTGGCTCTACCAAAATAAGACAAGGCTTAGTAGCACAGAACGAAAGTGAGTGTATGTACTCTCTAAATACTTCATGTAAATGTACTATAACGGCGTGGTCGCATTTAAACTTTTTGATACACAAATGTTGTTTCTTGGTATTACCGGGAATCGAACCCATGGGCTTTAATGCAATGGCCAGGTACTACTATCTGAACAGCTTTAGAAATCCGCAGAATTAGTCAACAAAAGTCAAGACAATATACTCATAGTTTAATCCATGCAATCAGCAATTTTAGCGTTATATGAAACGGGATTATCAAAATGGAAGGGAAAATAGCATACTCAATATGCAAATTTAATCTTTGTTAATTCTGCTCTCACCGACCGTACAATATTTTTAACTATCTCCCGGTCGGCGTACCGGCCTGACTATTTGGTTATTGCATCGATTTTGACTTTGAATCCTCACCACAGAATAATATTTGTGTAAAAACAATTGTTTATTTCTGGGTCTGGTTTAATTGTGTCTGGGTGTATATTTATTTCAACAATAGTAGAGCTACGCTGTAATTTGTTTCTAGCTGCAAATTGAATGGGTCAGCTCGACCGGGGAGGACCTCTCCCTCACAGGATACGAGCGTAAAATACGAAACACAGAATCATAATGCTGCTGTTTTTCGTCTGTTGAGTGTAAGGATACGGAGACTTTTATTACCGGTGACGAGGCATTTCATCTCAGGCCTAAAGACTGTGAGGTCTGAGAAATGCCTCGTGCCTAAAGTGGCAACGAATCTGCATTATGATTCTTTGTCAAGGATGAATGTAGACGTCATGGGCCGTAGTGTGTCCCACCAGTTCACGAAACGTATTTATTTTTATTACCTTTGTTTTTGACACTGAACGTTCCTCCGATCGTATTGCACATAAACTCTCCTAGTTTAATAAGATGTACGAAAGTTAACGTCATATATAGGAAAATGCCTGGAAAATCTATTGGAAACTCACACATCATCTAAAAATGGAAAGATCACTGTTCCTCAAACATAAAAAAAGCTACCAATGTTTTTTACCATAAAAACATAATTCGAGTTATTATGAACACATAGAATAAAAAATAACCAAACCCTTCCATTCGATTTCAAGTGATGCGTGTACCAACAAACACCATTTAATTTTTATTTAAATAGATGATGAATGTTGCATTATCATTTAGAAGGTATCCGATATCTTTCATTCACCAATGAAACACATCCATACTAATCTACTATTTTACCATTGTATTCTATTATGATATTATACTAAGACGTGGTTCTTCACTGCTGGCTGTATGGGAAAGCTCAGTCACTCAACGCGTTATGGTAAGGGCTATGCTCGATTTTTCTCTGAGTGAGTTGCAGGTGGCTCAGGACCGTGCTTCGATGATGATGATGATTATCTATCAAAACGAGGATCGTCGGGAACGAAGTAGTTGAACTGTTCATGTCGCAGCGAGCTTGTACCTTCAGTCAGATTCTACTGCATAAGTAGGTGAACTAAGTTAATTTTATATATTATAGATTAGAATTTAAAGTATGCAGTACATTTTAGCCACATGGTAATTTTCCGTCTGATAGTTGTAAATTTTCACGTGACTGATTTTAAAAAAGAGAACAAGTTTAAAATGAGAAAAGTTATCGAGATGACAGCAACAAAGAAAAGTTTTTTTTAACAGACCTCTGTATAGTTTTCTGAAGCGGTAGGAAAATTAGATTTTGCTAGTTTTTTTATGTGACCACGCTGCAGCAATGCTGTGCTTCGTAACTTGAGGGTAGGATCGGGAAATTAATTACAGGTAACAAGGTGTTCAATCTAAATACTCAGGGGTGTCAACACATATGTATTTTAAATCTTAGTAAAGGAGGGATGGTGATGTATAAGCATACACTTACCATCGTCCTAAACTGTGAGCAGGTTTGTCAACCCTAATGTAAAAAAAAAAGTAACGGTATTGCTGCTATTTTCGCTGACTTGAAAGAAGACCGTAATAAAATGTTTGCGACCAATGCAAAACGTTGAATCAATTACAAATTGTAATGCTCTCTAGGTACTGAAATTATCAATATTATTAAGTTAACATGATTTCATCTGTGTTGTGCACCACGGATAGATTGCTTTATATTCTAATGGAGTTCCTAATTTAACATTAGAAATTTCATGTGGATCGACTGTTGAAAATACAAATGAAATTATAAGTAAATTTGTTTTGGTTTAAATTGTTTGTTTTGCTTAAATTGTATGTATAACAATAGTTGTTTTGTCAAATCAATAGACTGAGACTGATTATTACCGGATGGAGTGTTAGGTATTATAAAGCCGTATGCATTCGCGCAAACACGGAGTACAGCTACGTAATAAAATAACACTACAGTAAGGATGCATCGAACTCATAATGACTTATATATACGCAAGCCCCGTCTTTGCACATGCCTCCCCGCGTCTCATTCACCGACTTAAGGTAATTCATAATTCATGCTCAAGGACACCGGTACGCCGTGGGTCTTGCGTAATAAAAATCTACTTGAAGCAGGCTTCCCGCCGATATTCCGACTCTGCCGTCGCATACCCAAAACCCTTTGATTGCAAGTGCCGCCATCTACAATCCCATCGAACCATAAATTCACCCGTGTCCGAAAGAGACCGAGCACGCCCTCGACAACCCCGACGACGTGACCAAGGCCCAAGCCCTTCATAAAACACTACACATGTACATTAAACCCTCACACCGCACCGGCTGACGGCGAGGGCGTTGCAAACAAAGTGATACCGCCATGTCACAGGACGGTTCTCACCAGACAATAATGATAGAAGTGTCGCTGGAGTTTCTTATGTCACTTCTTCCCCAGCGCCCACGCATACCGAAGTGCGGGTACAGATAGCTAATAATAATATCGATATTAATTGAGATAGGTAATCCTTAGTCAGAAGCCGAGGTTCAGCTCTTTCGGACACCCTCGAGTCAGACGTTCTAGCGAAATAGGGTAACGGTCCAAGCCGAGACGCTCTCTCGGGAGGCCGTGTGCTGGTTACTCTCTAATAGAGGTCACCTCTAAACTCGGTGAAACTGTTAGCTGATGGTCATGTTGATGATGATGAGATGGCCACTGTTAGCATGAGACCTTTTACAGCTTCACCGGATTAAAAGGTGGCCGAGCGCTTAGGGCACTCAGACGAAACCTTTACCGGGTCCCGAGAGAGCTGAACCTCGGTTCGGTCAGTTGCTTCTGATGGAATAAATAAATTAATATAATTACAATTTGCAGTGTCAATGCATTCAATGACATTTCAGATTGAAAGTGCTAAGTTTTATTCTGCTTTCGATAGATGGAGCCACAGTCTACGTGACGTGAATTAGTATTTAGTTTGTAATTTGTGTAGACCTTTTGTGAATACAGTTGTGTTAAGTACTGAACACAATATCTTTATTGTGCCTCTGCCTTCAAACAGTGAGTAAAGTGCAGCATTTACCAGTAAATGAAAAAAAAAATGTTTTATTGTATTAAAATATATTATATTAACAGTAGTAGAACCACATTGTAGTTAATATTATTTATCTTTCTAACTTCTTCTGTTTCTTTATGTGGATAATGCTACATAGGATTATATACATACTATTATTACATATCCTGAACGATCAATTTCGGTAAAGGACCACTATCAACACACTCACCCACAATGTTAATATCGTAATGCTTTGCGTTACGATGTACGAAAATTAGTGTAGGTTTGAATTCACCATTCGAGGAGTGTCGTGAACCATTCCAGTACACATTTAACCTTGATCTAAGCTTAAAATTGTAAAAGTTATCGGGAAAGTTAGTACTGTTAAAAGTAAAGCATTAGCATTCTTTAAAAAAGCAGGTCAATTATTTTTAATTAACGTTCGTCCAATTTCAACAATGCCAACGAACATAATCCGCAAAATCATCTAGTGGAATCGATTCAATTTACAATACATGTGCCCAAATACAAAAGGGAATATTCGAGTGAGATGTACGTAGAGCCGATGCAATATGCTGATCGATGTTTGCTAAATGTAGTGTTGGGACTGATTCTGTAGTTGGTGGGACCAATTTACAATGTGGTGTCTACGATGACGTTATTATTGAATTCATTATAAGAAAAAGATCGATTTCCCGTACACTTGCATAGATTTTGACGATCTATGCAAGTGAACGGGAAATCGATTGATCCAGGTGTCTATGGATCGTACTCTTTGCCAATGAAATGATGATAATAGAATCCTGAAGTTGATCATACTGTTTCTGTTCTCACGGACCTCTCAGTTCCGTGAGCCCTGTGTCCGATGAAGCTGTAAGAGCCGCAAAGGCTAACAGCATCAACATCAACAGAATCTAGACTGTTTCTGCAAATAAACACAAAGTATCAAACATATCTATAGTTTCCATGATTTTTAGCCATGTTATTTCAGCCCTTTGTACATTGACTCAACTCTGTGTTTCCATTGCTGACATATGAGCTAGCCGGCGGTGTATAGCTAACATTACAATCTTCTAGATGATGTTAATTGGGCTGTATATATGTAATAGTGCCGCAAATATTTGCACAAACTTAGACCCATTCGACACCCGTATAATGCATATGCAATATGATCAAAGGAATGTTTGCATGAAAAAATTGCAACACTGGTCACTATAGAAACATACCCAGAATTAAAGTCCATAATTTATGTAATTCTTTTTCTTTCAAGAATTTTGTAAAATCCTCATTCTCGATATAATTAAACATAATTTGGGAAAAACTTTTAGTATATTTCATCAGTTAACGAGATTTATATGTCGGAATTATTTCCGAGCTAATCATACTAAGGTAAAATTAAAAGCAAACCATTTACAAGTTTAATTTTAAGATACATCACAAGCACTGTGGATATACTCTACATAAACAAGACCCGAAACTTCATTTAGTATAAGGGTTGGGACGCGTTCATTAATATTTATTGGCTTTAATTTTCATCTGATATCAAAGCTTTCCATCTCTTCGTATTGAGTTGACGAATTTATCTTTAAATTATAAGTTATTTTTTTCTCCGTTATTAATCTAGGGAAGATAGAAAAACGTAGACCATGTAAAATTGATGATGTGAACTTAACTAGTAACTCCTCCCTTTACCGAGTCCCTGCGAGTTTAGGTGTCGTACCTTCTTATGAGGGGCCCTCGGATCGTATTATCGCCCCCCTCTGTTGTCGTCGACGTTCTTCGTCCACAGGGGTCGGAGTGCAGTGGTGGTGCAGCAGCAGTCTTCGTGCTTCGCTTCGCAGCATCGTCGTTGTTTCATTACTCAGCGGGCCCTCCGCTCGCGAGTCTAATTAGATAAAGCTGTAGAGGTCACTGGACCAACAGGAATATTCATACACAAAAAAAAAAAACTAGTAACAACAATGTCAATAAAAATAAACCAAAGCTAACAGAAAGTAGTATCTTTTTCATATTATGACAGACTATTGTAGAACATAGACGAGCATGCTTAGCTGGTTGGTCGATGAGTGGAATATGCAGGATAAGTAATGTTGGTATCTATCACTGGCCAGTCACATTTTGGTTCCACTAAAGTAAAGTTAATATGTGATTCCTCCCGACGTAAACATTATTAATCCTATTTCACACAATCCTATTGTTGTGTCATATCGTCATCGCAGAGGGCGCCACTGGTGCGGTTTAACTTTCAGAAGTTAAAACGCATATATTAGATTTAGATTGTTCGTGTGGTGTGTGCGTGTGTTGTTTGAATAATAATAACAGAAGTATCAGCAGAAATGACAGGTACTGCAGTATTATCCGAGACTCCCGCTCCGGCGACACCAATTCAATCTGTGTTTCTTTGTTCTTTCCCAATTTTACAAAAAATATCATGATGAATATTCCTCCGATTTTATTGTGTGTTACATGTATAACACTGGAATAGGGAAGTGGACGACGAGTTACAACAGCTACTATGTTTGCACAAATGCTTACAGCACTAAAATAAAAAAATTCTGTGACTATAAAATTGACCCAGTGAATTTCTTTTTCCATCCTTTACAATCCTTCAACGTGTGTTCATAATTTCCTCAGTTATATAAATGCGGTAAAGGATACAATCGTAAATAATATTTATTATTAGTTTTAATCACGAGCAACTAAAATTAAATCCTTACATAATTTCCGATTGATTAATAAAATAAATCATAGGCAACAGGGTGCCGTAAGTTACTCGTATGTTTACACACTACGCAAACGGCGGCCAAAACTTAATTCAGTGCCTGAGTTGGGACGCTTCCATTAATATTTATTGACCTAAATCCTTGTTCGATTTTCAAATAAACTTCTTTTAAGTAAACTATTTTTGTAAATGTTGAAAAAAGTTAAAATTAAAATTTACACATTTTTATGATGTTTATAAATTAACATGTCTGGTGCAAAGCTGATGTAAGCCACCAAAAAGGAGAAAAAATCCGTCCGGAGAAAAAAAGTGATCCTCTCCCCTTAGAGCCGATCTATTAATGGATCAAACTGAAACGTGGTGGTTATTATTCTGCGTTAATGATATTAATATTTAATTTCGCTAATCAGTTCGCAGTTACTTAAACGCTTAATAAAACGAAGATAAAGAATGCGGAGTAATCTCGCATGAAATGTGGACCGAGCGTAGATTGATTTACGCTGATCTAGTGCTAAGTTATGAAAGATGAGCTTTACTAAGTTTTTATCGGAAATGTTTTCTTAATACTTGATTAATTGACTTCGAAGGAAAATAACATAAATATAAAGTTCTTATCTTTTGTTTATAAGATATGTAATATTTAGTTTTTATCTGTTTTTTTCTGTGGGAGCACTGAGTTTTCATCTATTGCATTTGGGTTCCAAAATGACACAGTTTTATCGATGGTAAGTGCGGCCCATGCTATATTTATCATTGACGAAAATTCAAGATGTACTTGCGTCGTGCTCCATGACGACTGTCATTGAATACCTCTAATTACTTCTAAATTGGACATCGAAACCCAACACCATTGGAAATTCAGCAACGTTATGATACTATTTACATCTGGGGCCAGAGGGCATGTTACTACTTCCAGTCTGGCCGGCTCATTAAAGCCGCTACAGGAACAACCTAGTTCCTCTCCTCCATGAGCTGAAATTCAATAGAGAATTTGTTAAAAAAATGAGTTGCACTTTAATTACAACAGTATTATTTGTATTAGTTAATATCGACGACTGCGTTGTATTGTGGTTACAATAAATGGATATTGTGTCTCCGGTCCTTGATTCGATTTACAGCCGAGGAACAATATTTGTACATCACATATTGTTGGTTTTCCGCTCTGCCTATGAAACTGTATTTGAACCATCCTCCGATGTTATTGTACAAGCATTACATCGTAACAGGGAATGGGGCTGGCGAGTAATTCTTGGAGTGTATGCTTACGTAACTATAAAATGTTCTGCTTGGTTGAAGTCAACCAGAAGATATCGCTGTGGTCGAAATCAAGATAGAATCCATTTAAGCTATGAGGACATCGTCGTAGTATAATTGTTCAATTGGGGAATGATTTGCAAAGTTGTAATCATTTAGTTTAAAGCAACCGAGTTGATTTTCTTGGCATCGGACCAAAATGATATTCCCGATCGAAGTGCAGTCATATTCGTGACAGGGATATGCACATTTTAAGCTCACTTTATCGGATCCCTTTTGCTATTTTTAAGTTTTTTATTATCAAATTTATAAAAAATTACATTAATATTATAAGTACGTGTTACACAGGTGTCCACGTAGCAAAAGGGTAGCTGTTACGTCGCGTGTGCTCGATTCGGTTCACAGTTGCGTATCAATAATAGTCAATAATCAAATAATAGTCAAACAGTATACAAAATATAATCCTACTAATATTATAAATGTGAAATGTTTGTTACTCAATCAAGCAGAAACGGCTGAATGGATTTAAATGAAATTTAGCACACAGATAGTTTATAATCTGGATTAACACATAGTATATCCCAGTAAATGAGATGGTTTGGTCTGCCCACGACTATGAATAAGTGGACTTAAGAATTAAGTGCAGAGAGAAATGAAAAATTGCAGGACGAAATTATATGATTTATTATTTTTCAACAGTACGTGTTGGGCACACGATACTCTTGTAAAACCTACATAAAGTTGAATATGTGATAAGTGATTTCCCGTGGAAACGAACTCGCATACATGCACACATAATATAGGAAATATTTATTACTCTTTATCTGTCTTCGTGTTTGAAGCCACCACACCACAGGTTAGAGAACTGGCTGTAGGTCCTGGTGTCGATTCCCAAGAAATTCCCGGGGAATAAAGTTAGTACATCATAAATTGTTTATTCTCGGGTCTGTCGGGTATTGCAATTTCAAAAATCTTCCTTCGATCTTATCGTATGTGCAATACATCGGACTAGGGAAGGGGAAGGACTAGTGAGTGCCTCTGTGTTTGCGCAAATGTTTACGGCACTATAAAATATTCTGCGCAGTTGATATCATTGGGCAATGACAAGATGATATCAGACATCATCATCATCATTAACTTGCTGCATTAATGCCCTATCTATCTACTGAAGTTTTTTGAAAATAAATATATATGTCATATGGTCTAAGGCGTGTACCAATCTAGCCGACTCATTCATGTAGCTAGACTAACTCTCATCGCCTGACAACTGTGTTACTAACGCTGATAAATATAATATAATGCCTTTCTATTTGACCTTTTAAAATAATAGAGGGACGAAATAATATTAACAAGCCTTTGTGCGAGCTTGTAACGGGTGCAGTAATATCAATAAAAGACGACCTTAGTCTCCGCGTTTACTTTAGGGTTAGAGTCGCCTTTGTCAGCGAATACAAAATTTATTTTTTTCTTTTACTCAATCATGTTTGAACGAGATACCAGTCTAGCAATTTTAGTAGAACAATGTAACTGAGTAACTCAGTGCACGTTTATTTATTTCATGTATAGGATAGGGATGGGACTCATTTCAATAGAGGGCTTCCAGATCTCTGAAGCTAGAAAGACATCATAATATATATGTATATATATATATACATATATATATATTGTAATATGAAACTAATCGTAAAAGATGAAAGAGACGAGAAGTGTAATACCTATATACTTAGAAAAAAAAAAATTAACTCCTATTGAGGCAGGCATAAGAACATGTCTATATTGTTAAGAATTGTATAAACTTGGTAGAAATTCTGTGTTAACACGTCGATTTGGTGTAAGTAAATATTAAAAAAAAAGTTGTAAGGAATAAACGATACAGAGAGTGAGAGAAAAATAAATAAAAGAGGAGAACAAAAATGAATCCGGAAACGTATACAGCACAGTTCTCTCTTTCTCTTTCTCTGGCCGTCACTATTACTGCAGAAACGATTCATTTTTAAACTTTACCTATAGGAACATTACAATCAAAATTGTTCTCCAGCGCCCACGTATTCTGAAGTGGTGGTACAGGTAGTTAATAATAATAGTGATATTAATTAAGATAATCCTCTGTCAGAAGCAACTGACCGAGCCGAGGTTCGGCCCTCTCGGGCACCCTCGAGTCAGACGCTCTCGCGAAACAGGGTAACGGTCCAAGCCGAGGCTCCCTCTCGGGAGCCCTTGCGCTGGTTACCCATATATAGAGGTCTCGACTGAGAGCCATAAGCGCTCGGTCACCGCTCAACTCGGTGAAACTGTAAAAGCCCTGGGGCTAACAGCGGCCATCAGCCCGAAAAAAAAAAAATCAAAATTGACCTCGAAAGTAATACTCTCATCGCCCTCAAAGAAATTACACTTAAAAATTCAGAAACGATATTTTAAAACTTTACACATTAATATATTATAGCCAAATTTGACCCCGAAATTTTTACTCTCATCGGCCACACAGAAATTACACTTCAAAATGGTATTTACATGGGAACTCACTGTTAATTTTCTAGACGATTGACACACGATGCCGGCCGTGTACCGATTTCACGGTGTGCAATTGACTTTGAACACAAAGAAAGCCGGTGTTTGTTTGGAGATGTAGCGGAGCGAAACGCGTTTTTTTTAATAACATAGATTCTAGACTAAAGGTAAAGACGTAGGTGGGTTGTCTCTCACTGAGACTATAATTAACGTCTCCCACAATGAATTACATCATCACATATTATTTGACGTACTCAAGCTCATCTATTATTTTTTCAAAAGTATGCTAGAAGTGTTTTAATCACTCTAATGAAGCTCAAACGCTTTTGTTTGGAGATGGTTTGCGACAATACTTGAATGACGGCTTCGACTCTACAACCCTAAGTTACTCAGCCCGTACCCTAAATCAATAGGGTTTTGACGGTTTTATATATATTATATAAATTATGAAGTGTGATGCGCTCCCCAAGAGTGTCAGCAGATATTATTTCTTTATCTAACTACCAAACGCATCAGTGTTATGCTGTTCTTTCGTCTTGTGTGCAGGGCATGATACTTCTTTGGTCGAGCTGACCCATCTTGTTGCATATAGAATCTAGATGCGCTGTGGCTTTATCACTTTCGTGTTTGTCTTTTATTTTTCCTATTCCATACAGAGAACGTGTCTCCTGAAAAAATAAAAATATAACAGGCCACTTAACTCGTAGAACCAGTTGCCAAAGAAAGAATCTGGCAACGTCGAACTGGCAGACGGAGTGTAGGGTGAGGGGATGCCTAGGCTGTGACCACGATGAATACGCTGAGATAACGAAGGTGTACCATCTGTAATAAAGGTTAATATGTTCCTCCTGGACTAATATTCACGTGGAATATTCAAGGTGTACTGCCACCTTGCTTTCAGCTGAATTATATTCTATATATTAATCATTTATGTAATTACAAAAAACAAACATAATAGGTCGTTATCAACATCGGAATCTACCATCACAGATTTGCTATGGGTTACGAATTATCACCTGCATCCATTGGTGTCTTGGAATATATAATTAATGAGCTGTGGTATTCGGACAATCGCTTTGAATTTCACGGTATGCGAGCAAACCAAGTTCGATTCCCGGTGACGGCATGAATGAAATTGTTATTAAGTGGTGGTATATGTGCTCAGTGGTGAAAAGAAGTGAAGAAATCTGTATGTCTAAGAAATAACTAACATAAATTATATCAAAGACTATGCTCTCGAAGTATGATATCGAGAAGCTTCTCCTATGTTGCCAATGACGTAACATCCACCTAAAAGAGTGTCGGAGCATCCATAGGCCTTAAGGGCTGCAGGTAGCGGGCCTCAGGTCTGTCTCCTCTACCCGGGAATCTATTCAAGAGGGTAACGACCTCCCTGGTTCTTTATCTTCCGCTCGAGGGTTGCTAGAGTAAGGGTGTGTGCTTATATTTAAATACTTACGAGTACATGTAGAATGCGTACAAGGAAGGCTAATCCCAAGTAAATAGGAAAGGGTCTTGAAGGAAGAAGATGAAGAAATTTGACTACGTTCTAATACGCCCTCTGGAGAAGAGGTCTTTGCCAGTGAGGTCTAACCGTTCTCATCTCTTAGCCGAGGCACCAGTACCAGCGTCTTCCGTTTGACCGCATTCAATGGAGAGTGGCTCGAATCGCTTGGCAATCCACCAAAGTGCACTTCATGCGAAACTACTCTGTGGAATCAGCTTTCAGCGGTGTTTCCGAACCGATACATCTTAGGGATCTTCAAGAAGAAGAGCCTATACCTTCCTTATAGGCTGGCAACGCATTTGGGACACCTCTGGTGTTGCTGATGTTCACGGGCGGCGGTGATCACTTACCATCGGGTGGGCTGCTAGCTCGTTTGCCACTTATTCTATAAAAAAAAATATGAAATCTTTTTTATTCTAAAATAAATAAATAATCACGTGGAACATTATACGATACTTTATTGTAAGATATTGTCTCTTGAAGACAACAGATTATATAACGTTAAAATAAAATAAATATAAAAACTGTAATGCAATAATACCGCCTTTTTCTTTATCCCCAGTCCCGCCGGAACGAAGGTCCCACTTAAGTGTTTTTGCCTCTCCTCCCCTGACGGTACAGCTTTATAAATTGACGACACTCGCGCTCTGAGCAAATAACACAATAGCTTTGAAGGTCGATTTGACGTTGTTAGACGGGTTGTCGTGTTTGTATTTACGTCAACTCTTTTCAACTTACATTGGACAATATAAGCGAGGGAAGATTTATTGTTATAAAAAATACCCTTTACGTGTATCTATAATTATTTCTGAGATACAAATAATTAGAAATAAAAATATTTATTTAGTAGATAGAAACATTTTACTATATATGAAATTTCAATAATTCTTATTAAAATTCAACTCAAACCGCATTAAATAGATTTGTGCATTAATTAGTAATTATTATAATTTTCAAGATATTGAAATTTTTTATTTTTCAAAAAATACTTAGATAACAGTTATCGGTATTACAACTTTCTGAAACATTTATTAAACAGGTAAATTATTTATGCAATTGAAAAAAAATGTACTGAATTGCTGCTTTTTCAACGCCGAAGGCAATAGGTGAATAAAATAATTAATGTTTTTTTTTTAATCTTTTGTCTTACTGTCCTTTTGACAACGAAATTTAACCAAATTATACTTGACTATGGTAGAACAATTATTCAAGAGTATGTAAAAGAAATTATATTATTTATCTTTTAATTATATTATCTGCCTATTTATACACACAGTAACAAAAGACAGGTTATAGGGAGTGTATTTTTTAGATGAGATAGATCTCGAAAATGGTGACACCTATACTAAGGTAATTTTTTTTTGGCTTGTAAGTGATCCGTTAACCATCTTCAATTTAAGTTTGTTGTGCTACTTACGGACACATATACATGTGACCGTAAGGCTTTTGTTGTTTACGAAAACTAATCCATTGAATGTTGTACAATTCATGAGATATCGTGTGTTTTACCTGTAAGTTTCTAGAAAATAAATAAATTGTAATAGGCCACGAATGTGTAAATACTTTAGGTTGTATGTAACCCTATTTGAAATTCCGAACCGATCGACTGCGTGTCTAACGAAATTGGAGTTAACCATGTAAATTTTAATGCGGTACCTTCTGTTACAGATGTATTTTGTATAATATTATTTTTATTGTATTAAGGGTGACGAATGAGCACAAATTTCGATTGATTTAACATCATTAGTAATGCAGATTCGATGTCACCCGTGTGAACTTAGATAGAGTTCTTCGTCACCAGTAAATTAAGGGTTACTTGTTCTCCAACGCCCACACATTCTGAAGTGGTGGTACATATAGCCAATAACAATAATAGACATATTAATGTACATAATTCTTAGTCAGAAGCAACTGAACGAGCTGTCATTCGGCCTTCTCGGGCACCCTCGAGTCAGACGATCACGCGGAACTGTGTAACGGTCCAAGCCGAGGCTTTCTCTTCGGAGCCTTGTTCTGGTTACCCAGTGGTAGGCAAGCCAGGCTTGGATAGTTCTTGCCTTGTAACCAGGTGCAGAGTCCTGCTGGAAAGTCCGCGGTATATTTTTGAAAAGTGTATTGCTGAGAGGTTTCACAACATGATCCAAGACTGTATCTTGATACACTTTGGTTCAAGTTTTCACTCCTTTCTCAAAAATTAACAAGACACGCCCCACCAAACTATCACTGACGTAGGATTAACAACTTAATAAGACACGCCCCACCAAACTATCACTGACGCAGGATGATGACCACGCTGTACCTTTCCGACCACTTGAGCAGCTTCTTTAGAACTGTGAGCGTACACTTTATCATTTTTCTTTGTTCTTTAATTGTGAAAATTTTTTCATCGGTAAAGATGATATTTCTGTGCCTTTCACCTGCGTAAAGATTTATTTGGGGCATGTCCTGTATATCGACGATAAGCACCGAGCTTCAAGTATTATTTTATAATACACGATGGAGTCCAAGCGGGAATCTTGATTTCTCGCGATAAGATTTTTGCTTCCTAATGGGATTTCGACGAATTCTTTGTAGTTCTAACAGCACGCGGCCGCCTCAATCTTTTCTGGTCTTCGACAGAGGAAGTGTTGTTGTATCTGTTGATATTACGATATACGAACATACGGCTGATACCAAGCTTTTGAAGTGTCTGGAATATGACCGACGGCTCCATACCCACTTTGTGCAAGGCGATCACTGCAATCCTATTTTCTTTATCACCCCATTCCATATTGTAATTGACTAGTTATATATATAATTTGCTCTTTATTGCATTAACCTTAACAAAATTAGTGGTTCACAAAGGACGGACTAAGAGATAAGAATATCAAAGACATTCTCTACCAATCAAACCAAGGTGTAGTAAGACTAAAAAATACACAAATAAGCAGTAGTACATACAAATGTATAAATTCTATACAATAGCGGTAGCTACCACTAAATTCCGTAGAGTATGTAATTATCTAACTCTAGGTACCTTCCTCGAGTAAATGAATTTACATTTTAACTAAAGTGGCACGTTAACACATAATGAACATTATGAAGGAATCGACATGATCAGGCAAGGTATAACGCTCTCACTGAATGCCAGCGTGAAGGAGCAGCGGAATAGCTGTGTTTCGTATGGTGATTGTGGGGATCCGTGGACTCGATTACAAGTAACGAGAAATTATATCTCAGACCACGGTGGTGAAAACGCACCTGAATTTTGAATCTTTATTGAATTTGTAATCTTTAGGGGGTTGTTAGAGTTAACTAAATGACATGGAATTCAGATGAAAGTATATAAAATATTATAGTACTAATCTTAACTTGGTTATCCCAGTGTCTGTTTCAATAAAAAACGGAGAAACTAATGCTAATATGATTTGCAAATATGAAGTAAGTTACTTTCATTCGAAAAGTCTGATTTAATTACATGTGAGTAAAAACGTGTTACAAAGAAAGAATTGTAACCGAACGAATTCATTGTAATAATTTTTTAAAATTGTTAAATGGATTTTGACAGAGGATATATTATAATTAACTTTTATGTTATAGGATATATATATATATATATATATATATATATATATATATATATATATATATATATATATATAGTAAGAAGAAGGAGAAAGAGAAAGAGACTATTTTACATTTCTATATTGTTACTTAATATACCATTATATATATATATATATATATATATATATATATATATATATATATATATATATATATATCCTATAACATAAAAGTTAATTATAATATATCCTCTGTCAAAATCCATTTAACAATTTTAAAAATTATTACAATGAATTCGTTCGGTTACAATTCTTTCTTTGTAACACGTTTTACTCACATGTAATTAAATCAGACTTTTCGAATGAAAGTAACTTACTTCATATTTGCAAATCATATTAGCATTAGTTTCTCCGTTTTTTATTGAAACAGACACTGGGATAACCAAGTTAAGATTAGTACTATAATATTTTATATACTTTCATCTGAATTCCATGTCATTTAGTTAACTCTAACAACCCCCTAAAGATTACAAATTCAATAAAGATTCAAAATTCAGGTGCGTTTTCACCACCGTGGTCTGAGATATAATTTCTCGTTACTTGTAATCGAGTCCACGAATCCCCACAATCACCATACGAAACACAGCTATTCCGCTGCCCTTCACGCTGGCATTCAGTGAGAGCGTTATACCTTGCCTGATCATGTCGATTCCTTCATAATGTTCATTATGTGTTAACGTGCCACTTTAGTTAAAATGTAAATTCATTTACTCGAGGAAGGTACCTAGAGTTAGATAATTACATACTCTACGGAATTTAGTGGTAGCTACCGCTATTGTATAGAATTTATACATTTGTATGTACTACTGCTTATTTGTGTATTTTTTAGTCTTACTACACCTTGGTTTGATTGGTAGAGAATGTCTTTGATATTCTTATCTCTTAGTCCGTCCTTTGTGAACCACTAATTTTGTTAAGGTTAATGCAATAAAGAGCAAATTATATATATAACTAGTCAATTACAATATGGAATGGGGTGATAAAGAAAATAGGATTGCAGTGATCGCCTTGCACAAAGTGGGTATGGAGCCGTCGGTCATATTCCAGACACTTCAAAAGCTTGGTATCAGCCGTATGTTCGTATATCGTAATATCAACAGATACAACAACACTTCCTCTGTCGAAGACCAGAAAGATTGAGGCGGCCGCGTGCTGTTAGAACTACAAAGAATTCGTCGAAATCCCATTAGGAAGCAAATCTTATCGCGAGAAATCAAGATTCCCGCTTGACTCCATCGTGTATTATAAAATAATACTTGAAGCTCGGTGCTTATCGTCGATATACAGGACATGCCCCAAATAAATCTTTACAATTAAAGAAAGTGGATCGAACAAAACGCCTTCTGTCGCGATACGCAGGTGAAAGGCACAGAAATATCATCTTTACCGATGAAAAAATTTTCACAATTAAAGAACAAAGAAAAATGATAAAGTGTACGCTCACAGTTCTAAAGAAGCTGCTCAAGTGGTCGGAAAGGTACAGCGTGGTCATCATCCTGCGTCAGTGATAGTTTGGTGGGGCGTGTCTTATTGTTGTTAATCCTACGTCAGTGATAGTTTGGTGGGGCGTGTCTTGTTAATTTTGAGAAAGGAGGAAAACTTGAACCAAAGTGTATCAAGATACAGTCTTGGATCATGTTGTGAAACCTCTCAGCAATACACTTTTCAAAATATACCGCGGACTTTCCAGCAGGACTCTGCACCTGGTTACAAGGCAAGAACTATCCAAGCCTGGCTTGCCTACCACTGGGTAACCAGAACAAGGCTCCGAAGAGAAAGCCTCGGCTTGACCGTTACACAGTTCCGCGTGATCGTCTGACTCGAGGGCGCCCGAGAAGGCCGAATGACAGCTCGTTCAGTTGCTTCTGACTAAGAATTATGTACATTAATATGTCTATTATTGTTATTGGCTATATGTACCACCACTTCAGAATGTGTGGGCGTTGGAGAACAAGTAACCCTTAATTTACTGGTGACGAAGAACTCTATCTAAGTTCACACGGGTGACATCGAATCTGCATTACTAATGATGTTAAATCAATCGAAATTTGTGCTCATTCGTCACCCTTAATACAATAAAAATAATATTATACAAAATACATCTGTAACAGAAGGTACCGCATTAAAATTTACATGGTTAACTCCAATTTCGTTAGACACGCAGTCGATCGGTTCGGAATTTCAAATAGGGTTACATACAACCTAAAATATTTACACATTCGTGGCCTATTACAATTTATTTATTTTCTAGAAACTTACAGGTAAAACACACGATATCTCATGAATTGTACAACATTCAATGGATTAGTTTTCGTAAACAACAAAAGCCTTACGGTCACATGTATATGTGTCTTATAAAGTATATAAAATATTATAGTACTAATCTTAACTTGGTTATCCCAGTGTCTGTTTCAATAAAAAACGGAGAAACTAATGCTAATATGATTTGCAAATATGAAGTAAGTTACTTTCATTCGAAAAGTCTGATTTAATTACATGTGAGTAAAAACGTGTTACAAAGAAAGAATTGTAACCGAACGAATTCATTGTAATAATTTTTTAAAATTGTTAAATGGATTTTGACAGAGGATATATTATAATTAACTTTTATGTTATAGGATATATATATATATATATATATATATATATATATATATATATATATATAGTAAGAAGAAGGAGAAAGAGAAAGAGACTATTTTACATTTCTATATTGTTACTTAATATACCATTATATATATATATATATATATATATATATATATATATATATATATATATATATATATATATATATATATATTTATATATAGCGTGTGTGTATGGATGTGTATGAATACATACATGGATTCTTCCTGTAGGTCGTTTCATATCAGTTAGTTGATTTTGATCACAGCAACATCTTCTGGTTATTACATCAAATGCGCAGAGTATTTTATAGTCCCGTAAGCACGCAAACACAGAGTCAGTCACTCATCGTCTCCTTCCCTATTGCAATGTAATGTATATGCAATAAGGTCAGAGGTAGGTCCAAATGTACTGTCAAGATACAGATGCGAGATATACATACAACACACCCAGACCCGAAAATCAATAATTTGTGGTACACTAATATTGCGCCTCGCCTGGGAAATTGAACCCACGACGCAGCACCTGAGTATTCTAACCACTTCATCATATGATCGTTTCCTATATTGTAAGTATAAAATATGTCAGTAAAATTATATATTTTATAAAAAACTTTTACAATAAATGCACTGTTGTGACCTTTCTCTTCCTTATTTACACAAAAATTCATTCGTGAAAATTCTCACGTTTTAGATCTACGAAAGCTCTAGAAATTTGAATAACTTCTCTGTCGATCCCGATTGGAGTAAAATACCTATACAGCAATGAGCAATGCAAGAGCTTATACATACACTGTATTGAAATGACATCCATTCATGTAGTACCTAAATTTTATACTCTATGTTTCGTTTCTCTGCCCTGATCGCGCTAAGGTGAACTCGGGTGGTCCCGGGGTTGTTGTGCCGGGTGACGCGATCCCTGGTACGTGCTAAGGCTCACTATAGAGGGAACTTGTAAGTTTCATAGGTTCAAAGATCCTGGAGCACTTCCCAATGCATTGAGTATAGCCACCGAGTGAATAGATGCTGAAGATAATTATTAGCTCCCAAAAGATGGGGTATGTTTACATAATTTCCTCCTTGATCGCAAAAAAGAAAGGGACCTTTGTACTCATTGACAGGTAACGAAACATTCCATCTCAGTGTTCAGGGATGACAACAAATGTGCATCTTTAATGTTTGCCGCCTATACTATAAAAAAATGTGCCAATTGATAATATTCACGCACTGCGAGTTGGGTTGTGACCAACTTGACGAGACAATATATTTGAATAAATTAGCATATTTAAGTGCCGCAAAGTACGGGAAGCTTATAAATTGAAAAAGGGTTGCCATCCCTTATTCTAATGAGTGTTTCATCATTCGTTCATTTAATAATTAAGTCTCAGTTATGCATAATTTACATTATATTGGAAAACAAATCAGGTCCAAGTAACAACATTATAAATAATATATATATTACATTAGTATTTTTTTTTCAATTTATTTTCTCTATTTTTTACTGTTTCTTTTTTCCGATAATATGTCCAACATTAGACCTGCTGGAAGAGATTTTTATTGCAAAAATTACATGCTCCTTTGTACATACTTTTCTTATATTAGTTTCCTTGTATAAATACATGTACAAAAGTTAAATAAAATAAATAAATGAAAACATTTCTGTTTTTTCGCTCTAATGTTTAATTGTATTGAAATGTATTCGAAATAGAGTTAGTTTAAATCAGGTCACGTTAGTTGAAGCCGTACCAGACAAGCGGTGAAGTTATGCAGTCAACAAACAATGTGGCCGCCGCGTTATTTCCCTCCCAAGAGTGATGAGCAAAGAAACTTGAATAATCTGTTTACCAGTATATCTTAATTACGTAATACTCTGTGCGGTGAAGAACTTTGAAAGCTTACATATCTTACTACTGATGATGAAGAACTTGTTTATTTCAATAACTGCAATGGTTTTTGATTCTACTAACGTGCAGTATAATGAAATGCTTGCTGCACTTCTTTCCGTAGGGATTCAGAGACTCGGTTTCTGATATTCCAGCTAAGTTTTCTTCACTTTGTTAAGGATAGATGTACTTATTTTTCAGCTGCAGACATTTACCGTCAGGTGAACTTCTTTTTTGGGGCGTTTGTCATCCTAGTATAATTAACAAACCCCATAAAGATGGTTTCTGTCAACACCGGTAATTGAGTGTAAGATTTCTTTCACGAATTATTTAAACAAAGTGAAGTAATATTAATTTAAAAAAGAATTTAACTTATTTATAGTGATGATATTCCATTACAGTTTTAAAATATGACCAGGACTTCTACTTACTATCAGTCGAACTGTGCTCGTTTCTCACTCCTAATATTATAAAAACTAAATACATAATAAATCTTCTCAATTGGCGCCTTAAGATAGGAGTATCTATTGTTATACTTAAATTTAGCAGAGTCACGTTTGTAGTTAAATCAGTAAAACTTGGTTATTTTTTTTATTAGAACGAGTTACACGGGTGTCGCTAAAGAACCGCGCTTGTTCAACAATTAAGGGCGAACTCTAAATTAACTGCACTGTGCAAAATTCACCGACGAAAAAGCTCAACTCGTTTTGTGGAAATAAACTTTTGCGCGTCCCACTCAAGTGACTTACAAAATGACCTACTTTACAAAAAAATATCTATTTTGTTTTACTGAAAACGATGTTTTAAAATAAAGAACACTTGTTAGTATGATATTTTTTTGAAAAATAAATATACATTTATATTTTTTTTTAATTTTCTTCAATCTTTTGTCTTTTATTCATATCTTTATATTTCCACGCTAGTATGGTAAAAGACAACACTCAACACACGTTTAATGATATTGTTAGGTTGACAAATGAGCATAAAGTTGACCTGATAGTAATTGATTCGGATCTGTGACACCCAAATTTATCCACGATAAGGAATCATAATCTAGATGCGTTGTCACCCCTGAGTATTAAACTCAAACGCCTGCCAGAGATACCCTCCAGATGCGAGTACTCGTTAAGAAAATGTATAGATTAAATAATTGTTTTTGATTTAAATTCTTTATCCACAGTTCTAGAGCCGCGGTGACCGCTATGCCATCCGATTAGTAACATAATTTAATACTTCGTTAACGACCTAATAACAGACATTCAACACACGCTTCGGCAATTATTACTTCCCAAGTGTATTATTTAACGTTACTTCTAATTACGATTAATTGTTGACGCATTGAAACTTAATTTACAACCTTGTGATACTACTTGCATTCAATTTGGTAAGGCACGAGCGTTTTTAAGTGGAGAAAGAAACTGAAAGTTCCTGTCCTTATTTAATATTAAAGTAATTTTTATTTATTAATAGTTTTTTCCGTATGAAATTATTCAGCCATATTTTATTTCAGTAATAGAATATGTGTACGTTACTCGTGAGTACAACATCTTATAAAATGTTATAAATCAATAAATTTAAAGTAATCAATTTATAAAATTTGATTTAAAATTGAAGTAAATTCTAAATTAACAATAAGATTATAACTATAACTGTACAATAAAATTAAAACAATTTTTTTGATAGAACATAGAGCGCAATCGACATAGCTCAAAAGAGCTTTAGCTAGCTGAAGCGGCATTGGGCTAGCTATATAGCTCGAAGAACCGATAATCGATGAGGAAGAATGGCAGTTAAGTGGTAACCTGAAACAGCAGTCGCAATATAGAACGACCCTTAACTAGATAGAGCGAAGGCCTTTGCGTCTATCGACTTCCCGCAAATTTTGCGGGACGCAGCAACCGCAGAATCTGTGACAATCTAAGGGGGAGGCTGTACACGCCAAAGCGTGACGTCACAAAGTTTACCGGGACGGCGGGTGCGCGGGCGTCTTACTTGTCGATATCTCAAAGGCAATTAGTGTCATCGAGTGACGTCGTACGTACGCCGTCCCACACCGCGTGTGATTCTTGTGTTAATTACTGTGCCCGATATAGTATAAGGAGGAATAAAATAAATGGAAAAAACTCGTTAACTAAAAACTACGAAGCAAATATCAACCTAAGGTAGGATCTCGCACTAACAGACGCCTATGTGTACCTATATACAATATGCAGTGGACTATTGATAGGCTGTGATGATGTTGATGATTGATTAACAATTAATTTGTTACAGTATGCGGAAGCACACCGGCCGTAGAAAACTTCAATTAAGTTGGTGTTCAAACATTTTTACAGAGATTTAAACTTAAAAACTGGCCAGTCAGTTACGTTAAGTATCATATTGGAAAATAGGTAGTTTTAATGACACTGTGAATTAGCATTTTGTGATGAACGCGTAATATCGAAGTGGATTAGTGGTCTGATTCAGTCTAAGCAGATTGAGATTAACAACGGGATTTACTACAATCACGCTGTTCGCTAAACAAGAGCTTATTACGCACACATATTTCACAATAAACCCCAGTGATATATTAAGCCACCTACAGAGTGAATCAATTCACCCCATTTACCGCGCGAACCTCTAATCTCGTAAATCATTATAAATTATCACACCCCGTTCTATATTCCCTATATTTTATAAATCATAAATTAACTTTAAATATTACTATGTTACATTTTGGACCAACTATCGAACATACGTAGTCAAAAGTCGAGTCATACGTAGAAAAAAACCGGAGCTTTTATATGATATATAGCGCATCTGGATTATAATTCCGTATCCAGGATTAATGTGGATGTCAAGGGTAGCAAAAATAATTTACCAGTAGGTGACCTGTGTACTCGTTTGCCACATTTAATTAAATAAAATCCTGAATTAATGAATGTTTATCCTCCAAAATAAATAACATCAACGAAGGTTATAATCGCGACAGTGTTATTAATTAAGTTGACGTTTATTTTATAAATATAGATAGGATATATGATTGAGAAATGAGACTTCGTAAAATATTAAACAATTTTAGGATAACTTGAACCTCAGTGTTTGTATAGGTTTCTTACTTACTTATTCTTTCCATATATTAATAGCAAGTTAAAATAAATTCAGCTGAGTTATTACCAATAATACAAAACAATATTATACGATATGATTTATAAAGAAATACATATATATATATATATATATAAACAAATTTACAATACAAAATAGTGTTTAAAAAAATATTATGTAAAATATTTTTTACTTTACTGAAAAATAGCTCATGGTCAGGTCTATTGATTAAAGTGCTGGTTCGTAGTAGATACGTATTTTGTCTGTATCTTGTGCGTGACAGTGGAACCGATAGGATCGTCTTATGGCAATGATACCTTTGAGGTATTTAAGGCCTATTATATATTCCCATGCTTTCTGTTCTCATCGGTGATATCCACCGCAAACTTCTCTAACACACCGAGGGCAATTATTGCGCTAAATATTATTTTTGTCAAAATTACGCACGTGACTTCAAATTACGTGTAAACATCGACACATTTGCAGAGTATGAGCTAATATCAAAGATCTTCCAATCTATGCTTAAGTTGTGTTGGTAATCTGGAATATTCCGATGTATAATTCAATAATCAGAAGATATTACTGTGATCGAAATCAACTAGGAAGACATTATTTTTGTCATTAACGAAGCACTAATCATGCACATAACCAGTTGTAGTGTAAACATGATGTTTGTGTGATTTTAATAATTCAAACTAATTTTAATCATAAAAAGTCAATTTAAATAAAAATCTAAATCTAATTCTAGATGTATGGATAGATTTATAGTTTAGATTTTAATTATTCAGAATTAAACTCCAATCACTAGCAATACGTCAAGGTGGTTCTCAATCAGCACTAGACTGAAACAGTCCTTCCAAAGTATTTTTGATCGGTTAACCACTATAAAACAAACTACAGAGTTATCGAAATATTCGTGAAGCCGTTACGCACTTTTAAACACTAAAGCCTAGGTACTAAAGGCACTAGGTAGTTTAAATTAGCCTCAGTACGTTAGTTTTTGTAGAACTAACAGAAAACGTGCAATCCTACACAGATTTGTTGACGCGTACACAAAGCTTGCCGTGCTTGCGAGCAAATTAAATCGTTCCTTTGATCTTTGCCTAACACTGACTAGATTTAATTATTAGACTAATTCCATTCCCTGTTCACTTCACGCCAACGTCACATTACTATGGCTTTTTGACTCTGTTCCTAGACAGTAATTAATTTCGATCACGTATTTTATTTATATACTTGTAGGTGGGAAACGAGCAAGTAGTTCATCTGATGTTAAGCGATCACCACCGCCAATCTGAGGAGCCGAGTTATGGACTCTAATACCTCTGTGTCTGTAGAGAGGAGGCTTATGTCCAGCAGTGGGATTTATATATAGGCTGATACTTTACTTTTACTTACACTATCTAATATACACTTATAAACGTTGTGTTGTGTTGTCACATAACGTGTTGTAGATGAAATGTTAAAAAATAATAATAATAACTCTTAATTTGCAACATTTAGTCAAGACTGCGAAAGTTACAAGAGCAAATAACAGTAACTGAAAACATTAGACTGAAATTATCAAGAAATTTAATAACGCCGTCGATAAATCTATCTGACGTTCCCTAGCGGCAGTTAGATAAGAGAAAATAAGTTTAAACGAGAAAAGTTGGCGAGATAGAATCGGCAAACAGACGGAGATGGCGTGTAACACTTTTAATTCGGTCGCTGTACTTATTGCCGCAGAATTGTTCCAACACTCGAGTGGATTTAATGTTATTTTTTCTGCATTAAACTTCTGAAGTTAAGGTGATTATCATGATAGTATTCTTGTTTTATTATAAAATGCGTAGAGCCGTGGTAGCTTAGGGTATAAGAGCTCGGTTGTATCCTCCCTTTAGATAGCGAAACGAGTCGAGGTTGCGTACCTCCTTAAGAGGGGCCCTCGGATCGTATTATCGCCCCCGTCTGTTGCCTTCGACGTTCTTCGACCACAGCGGTCGGAGTGCAGCAGTGGTGCAGCAGCGATCTCCGCGCCAGCTTCGCAACAAAAAAATCATCATTTCGGCCCATCATTGGTAGTAGGAATCACCATCAGATGAACTGTATCCTTCTCTATAACCGTGGTCACAAATAGTCATAATAATAATTATTAGTGTTTTGTAAAACTAAAACAACAGCACGAGAGTCACGAACCTAGTTATGGCAAACAACCATACGCGTAGTGCTGCATCGACGTTAACGTTGCCGCCTCGTGATCGATGCACTTCCCAGACGAATCAGCGGAATGCCAAATTCACCACAACTCAATTGCGACACCGGATATAACCTGATCCGGTTATTTGCCAAAACGAAGGCATCTTTATAAGTATTAATAAAACATCGTAGACTTTCAATTCTAACATAGAATTGTTAGCACATAAAGCTAATTAGTTGTAATTTTATTTTAATAAATTATTTTTATAAGTAAAGTTGGTCTTTTTTTTGGGTCCTTCGACTGTGTTCTTCATAATTGGCGCAGTCGGTAGGATACTCAAAAAAGACAGTAGCTTAGATAGGGTATTCTAACTTCTACTTCTTTCTTCTACTCTGACGGCGCGACGCTCGCGCACGTACGACGCGACGACGCAGAACCTGAGGTTCCGGCTGGAGGAGAGATTGATCCGGATTGACCGGACATTGATCCCTGAGCAAGAGACCGACTTGAAATTTATGTAAGTACATAGAATCGCCTGTGATGCTTTCTCCTGTAGTTTCTAGTATTTCATAGACCTTTTCCAAGATTTTCCATCCTCGAGAATCGAATCCCAGAGAGCTTGCATCGAGCAGAGCATCTCGTAGGTTATTTTTAGATATTAGTAGGGAGCTTGTACTTAGACCGATAATGGCGGTTCAAGATCCCGACATTATTTTTAAGGCATTACGCGCGGTACCCGAATTTGACGGGAACCCAAATGTATATCAAAATAACAAGGTTTATCAAAATTTGCGATCTTATAGTAGGGAAATATCTGGGAACTGGACCCGATTCAGAGTTATCAAACTTATGCTTAATTAAATGCATCTTAAATAAAATAACTGGGTCAGCTGCACGATTTATAAATTCGAACGGTATCCCTGAAAACTAGGCAGGCATAAGGTCAGCTCTTATTAATAACATAACATCTCTTTATAACCATATAACTTTGGCCTCCCAAGGTAACAAGAACGTTGTTACGAGCGTTGTCAGTCATTACTTAGTACTATTATGACTTATGTGACATTACATGAAACCGTACCCACCACCGTAGAAGCCAAGCGGTCCTTGTTGCTCCTTATATACCGAAAGAATTACCACTAACAAATCAAGGTTGGCGTAGAAATAATAACACTTTGCAGTTCAGTAATTTTTCGAGACCTCCTGAGATGAATGTCCATGAACCCAATTCACAGGACTATTATCCCTGTCATCCATATTATTTTGAAGATCCGTATACTGACTGTGACCAATACTATGACTCGAACTATACTGACTATACGTGTGTAGGTAACACTGATTATGATAATGCGGTGCAATATGACAAACCTCACAATCATTCACCCTCCAACATGGACGTAATCCATCTCCTCCATCCACGAGCGAAACGAACCAGGATTTTTTTCGACAGCCTACCATTAAAAAAACCAAAATAGAGGTTAACATTCAAACACAAAGGCAACTGCCTTATTTACAAATAAGCAATCCACCTTTAAAACTATTAATTGATACGGGTGCTAACCAATCTTTTATCAGCCCCGAAATTGTGGGAATTTTTTTTTCACACATACCACTTGAATACGATCCCTTTGAAGTGCTTTTGGATTCAATAACCACATAAGCATCAGCAAAGAATGGATGAACCATCATGCAAAGATTTTATCACAAATAGTCAAAAGTCAAAATAAAATAAATTCTACCTTATTATTACTTTTAGACAAGAACCAGTATAGGGCTTTCAGTTTAATTAAGTATGCGAAATTTTCTCAAATCCTTTCCATTATAAATGAAAATGTAGATGACATGTTTGAAGAACAAATTAGAATTGAAAATTCATTACTTTTCATTAGAGGTTCTAGGAACACATCACTCTATGATTAGCATAGCGTCATGGAAAAAATGATAGAGAAATTAAAAATAATTTATCTATCATTAAGAAGGACCAAATAAAAGATTTAGTACTTAGACAGTCTACGTTATTACTATGACGTAATAAAACCTGGTTACTATTACTTTGAAAAACAAATAATTATTGCCTTTAAAATTCCAATAGTATCTTCAGATATTCTCGATTTTTATAAGTTAGCTGTCTTTCCAAATAAGAATAGGCAGGCTCTCATCTCTCCCTTTCCTGCCAACAGGCACCGATTCATGTACATAGAGGCAGAATGCCCGAAGTTCAGCAACCAATATCTCTGTGAAAAGAAGGGTAACCAACTACGTATTTGGCCGGACTATATCCAGAACCTCATCTAAAATCAAACAGTGAAGGAAACTTGTGAGATGACGACTATTACCCTGTCACAGGAAGCCATGCAATTAGACGAGAAACATTATATTATATCTTTTCCAAACTCTACCAAGATACATACCATATGTAAACGAGAGGATTTCAGCACGTTACAAGGAAGTTTTCTGGTCACCATACCTACTGATTGTATTCTACAAACTGAAGTGCTCACTATTAAGAACAGCGAAGACAAAGTTGAAGGTCAGCCTCTCAAGATAACTAAAATAAATTATGACCAATGAAAACATCGTACCAGTGTAGCTCATATAAATTTGAAATCAATAAACCTAGAAAACCTGTACAACGTCCTGAACATAGCCATGCTTCAATCAACGTTGCAGATCCAGGAAAACGACACAATAAAGTCATTGTACCATACGACCATACCATTTTATACATCATAAAATTATGAAAAGGAAACCAGCTATCAATCAAAACCGTTCCGGCATAAATGTTTTACTTCTTTTTTAAACTTTGCAAAATTGTCGTGAAAACATATACATATACAAGTCAAGTCAAGTAGATAAAAGTGTATTAAATTATCTTTCATGCTTTGTTATAATTAGTTGAAGCTTTGCGCGTGAAACTGAAACCACTGTAAAGTTGTTTACTTAGTTTACAGTTAAGAGCAGCACCGTGGTCTGTATGATGTCAGCTAACTCCGCAATGTTGTCTTTGCATACTGAGAGGCCTCTCCTTACACAGCCTAATTGGAGTCCTAACAACATCGTTTGGTTAATATAATGTTGGAAAGGATGGCGTATAAATAACTTTAAAAGACATAAATTATTCTTCCTTGGTATTTTTTATGGAAATTTATTGATATAGTCGCCCATAATTAAATCAGCGTGTAGGATGACCCTCCACTAAATGTAGTGATAACGACATAGTATGCAAGTCTGTGGGAAATTTGGTGGTGCGTCCTGGTAGTTTGTGAGGTTTTTTTATAATTGATATAAATACATATATATGACATACTAGCTGTTGCTCGCAGGTTCGCATGCATAGATATATGCATATAAGAATATACGAACACCCACGAATCAAAACACTCACATACATATTTATTTCTAAACAGAAGCAGGTATATGAAATTTCTCTAATGTTTCTCACCTTGAAAATGAGGGTCTTCCATACAACCATTCATCTTCTATTTAACCCCTTGATGGGTGAATTTACAACATAAAAGGTAGCAACTGCAAAAATTTCAAGTTCGTAGACACAGCGGTTTAGGCTCTACGTTAATGAACCAGTTAATCAGTAAGGACAAGTAATTATATATGTATAGATTTATAATATGATTTGTATTTTAAATAAATAAATATAGAACGGTTATAAATTTTATGACTATTGATGATCTAATAGAGAAGGGTACAGTTCACCTGATGATTCCTACTGTCCATGGCATCCATTTTACAGAATTATAAGAGTTTCTGTTTTGTATTCTTTATCTTATTACATGTCGGTATTATCGGATATATGGGGTAACAATCGAGGGCATCGTTCACTTGGCGATAAGTTATGGCTACGGTCTCGAATACATAACTAGATACATACTGAATTTTCAACAGATTCCAGAGGTCCCTCTGCGTTGTCAATGAAAGCTTATTATATAGTTATCTGTAATTAGGTCCCCCATCCCTATACGGTGAGTATCTATACGAACAGTGTGTTAGTTATCGGATAGAGATGACGATGTAGTTGATTCTGCGAAAGCGTCTTCCTTCTCTGGTCAGACCGGCCTATTCATGCCAGGGCTAGTTTATTGTTGTTGCTTGGCAACACTAACGTCACCAATGTGCTCGTTTGTTGTATCCAATTTCTAAAAAATATTTAGAGTATTTATTTGATACAATTAAAAACTGTGATGGAATTAGAAATTCTTAATTCTAGAATATCCCAAAACGATTAAAGAACGCCGCTGACTGTGGCGAATCCGATTCTAATAACAGCGAATACGCGAAAATTCGACGTTTCCCCCAAAAAGGTATAATGTAATCGGAACAAGGTATTGTTACGAGACATTAACTTAATAAAATTAACACTTCAAGTTAAATAAGTGAGATTAATTTTTCTACAGAAAAATGTTTATTATTAGGTTTGATAAAATAATAAAAAAAACTATTCTATGTAACAAAAAAAAATCGTTATTAGATATCAGTTCGCTTAGCTTATCTTTAATCTTTGATGAATATTCTAATAGCTTAGGTGACCTGTTTGCTCGTTTGCCACCCTCGTCTTAGCCACCCATTCAATAAAAAAAATCCAGACGTTTGAGCAAAATTATTGCACTGAGAATATTAAAAAAACTATATCAATATGTCTGACGGCTTCATTGCGGCTGCAGATAACTTTAAATGGGAAAAGTTGTCAGATAGCATTTGTAAATAAGCTCGGAGAACGCGTAACCCTTTAACTCTGTCGATATACTTCTTGTCGCAAAAGCGTTGTGATACTCTAAGGCAAAGATCCATTCTTTTGGGTTTGTTCATAATAATGATGTCCTGCCAATCGATTTCGACTACGGCAATATCTTCAGGTAATAACCAGATGATGTCAACTGCGTATATTTTATAGTGCCGTAAGCATTTGCGTACACACAGGCACTCACTCTTCGTTACCTTCCTGATTACGATGTAATATATGTGCAGTAAGACCGGAGGAAGGTTCAGACATAGTGTTAGGGACACGATACATACATATATAACACAACCAGACCAGTAAACAAAAAAAATATTTATGCCCTAATATTGTTCCTCGGTTGGGAATCGCACACAACACCCGAGATCTGTAGCCGGGTACTTTAAATATAAAACCACGCGTCCATTTCATAATAACATAGTAACTGGTGGTAGATTTTTTTATAATATTTAATGTGATAAACGAGCACACAGTTCAGATGATTCATGGCATCTACACCCATTCCTCCAATCTGTGGTATTTAGTCTTTATTAGTTATTCAATTTCCCAATACTTCCTTTTTTATTTAATTTTAATTTTATATCACTCGTTGGCAAAACGAAATCTAAAAAAAAAGCTCTTGAAAATTACATCCATATTTTAATCTTAAAACTTGAACTTCCAGTAAGGCGAGACGTTTAAAGTTCGATTTTTGTTCTTAAAGACTTTATAATGCACGGACATGGGAACTTTGTCCGAGTCGGCGCCTATCACTGCGTCCCTTGGCAATTATGAACGAATTTTATTCGTCTTCATTTCAAATGGAAAATTATTCTTTATTTATATTTTCAAATCATTTTGTCTTGAATAGTACGAATTTAAGTTTCGCAGTCCATGTCCAAAGCCTGATGAAGCATGATGTACTCGTACATTAAGATAAACACGACTGGGTAAGGTTTTGCAAATAATAACAATTTAATACTAAGAAGACAATGTATTTACACACTTGATTACACTTCTGTAAGATAAGATTCAATTTTATTCCGTCGAGCGGCTTCGTTGAATTGTGGAAGCTTAACTCACTGATTACGAATTACGTCATATTATATAATGAAATCAAACCAGTATTGGTAACAAATTTCAAATAATTAAATCTCTCTTTTCCACATGTAGTTGGTGTGTTTGTTAATATAAATGAGCTGTTTTTTTTAAGGAATACATAATGCAGATGTATTGTTACCCTCGATGACTGAGATGAAACCTCTCGTCACCAGTAATGAAGGTTTCCGGATCCTTACACTCACTACACAGTAGCATTATGCTGCTATTTCACGTTGGTATTCTGTGAGGGTATCTGAAGTGTAGCTCTAGTATTGTTTAGTACTGTTAGAGACAAAAAATACTATATATATATATATAGTATTTATATATATATTTATATATATATATATATATACACACATATATATTCATATATATATATATATATATATACATATATATTACTGTTACATTAAAACTTTTCTTTTTTTCAACTTTTTGATTATTTTGAATTTGGAACACGTATATTTTAAAAACTTCTTTCGATTTTGCGCCATTTCACATATTTTGTTGTGTTCATTATCAAATTACAATATGGAATGGGGTGTTAAAGACAATAGGATTGCAGTGATCGCCTGGAACAAAGTGGGTATGGAGCCGTTGGTCATATTCCACTTACACTTCAAAAGCTTGGTATCAGCCGTATGTTCGTATTTCGTACTATCAACAGATACAACAATACTTACTCTGTCGAAGACCAGAAAAGATTGGGGCGGCTGCGTGCTGTTAGAACTACAAAGGCTGTTAATGCTGTTAATGTCAGAATTCGTCGAAAGCCCATTAAGAAGCAAAAAATGAGAAAAAGATTCCCGCTAGGACTTTGTCGCGTATTATAAAACAAGACCTGAAGCTCAGTGCTTATCGTCGATATACAGGACATGCCCTAAATCAATCTTTACAATTAAAGAGAGTGGATCCATCAAAACGCCTTCTGTCGCAATACGCAGGTGAAAGGCACAGAAATATCCTCTTTACCGATGAAAAAAATTTCACGATTGAAGAACACTACAATAAGCAAAATGATAAAGTGTACGCTCACAGTTTGAAAGAAGCTGCTCAAGTGGTCGGAAAGGTACAACGTGGTCATCATCCTGCGTCAGTGATGGTTTGAAGTGTATCAAGATACAGTCTTGGATCATGTTGTGAATACTCTCAGCAATACACTTTTTAAAAATATACCGTGGACTTTCCAGCAGGACTCTGCACCTGGTCACAAGGCACAAACTACCCAAGCTTGGCTTGAAACCAACATTCCGGACTTTATAAGAGCTGAAGACTGGGCCTCATCTAGAGTTCAAATTATGATCAGTTTTAGAGGACATGGCCTGCTCTAAACGACACGGGAACATTGAGTCTCTTAAAAATATTTGGAGCAAACAGTGGCGAAATTTCCCTTGGAAACAGTGCGTAAATCTACAGATTCGTGGCCAAACAGATTAAAGGCCTGTATAAAAGCCAAAGGTGCCATCTTTCGAATAGAATATTTTTTTATTTTTTGCTGAGACTAATAAATATTTAGGTATAAATATTAATAATATTAAATTACTTCATTAAAAAAAAATGCAATTCCATTTGTAGAATAACTTATGGCCGGACTAGGTATATATATAAACATGTTATTATATAATTTAATATTTATATTAGTCATGTTAGTATTGTTAATAGTACACTGCTAACATTCTATGTTGTTATAAAAATTTTGATATGGAAATTGCGCTACTTACGTACATACTGCACTCATATTTTAATCTTTCTCTCATATACCTATATATTACTTTAATACTAATTCCCATCATGTAACAGCTACAAAATATATATTTTACTATATACGTACGTATTTATAACTTGTACTATGTAACTAAACTATTATTTTAAATTGCTACAAACTTTCGTGAGTTGAGCATTTTTAAACATAATCCGAAAAAGAATAACAGTAAAAGATGTTTCCAAAGTTCCAATAACATGTGTTATCAATATCTCATCAATTCATAATCTTGCTGAAGCCCACTGTTGGGCCTGAGCCCTCTTCCAAGCAAAGCCCACGCAGTCTGTTCCTATGTGCCATCTGTAATATTGGCTAAGAGTAACATTTATGTTATAGGAATACATTTGGCAGTGATTTTTTTTTCTGCGTCAAAATCAGCGCTGCTGTTTGGCGATCTTTAAATAATAATGGAGACGTCAAAAAATCCTTTGCCTTTTATATTTAAAAGAAGTTTAAATTAATAAAACTTAATTAGAGTTTTAGTTAGGAGGTTTTGTAACAAAAAAAATGCCTCCTCTGGAGATTACGTCGATACTGCCTGTGTTGTAATTATTTTCTTTTCTTTTATCATGTAGAAAGTTTTACAGTGATTGTATGTATTTTTTTTACACATTACTTTTAATAGAATTTCATCATCATTTCATCTTTTTAATAAAATTAGTGGGAAAAGTTCACCTGATGGTATATTGCGGCTTGTGACATATTTGTGACGCAAGTGCGGCCCCACATGGAATACTGCTCGCATCTCTGGGCAGGAGCACCCCAATACCAGCTTCTTCCATTTGACCGCATAAAACGGAAAGTGACTCGAATCGTCGACGACTGAGCTCTCACCGATCGGCTGGATTCTCTGGCCCTGCGGAGGGACGTCAGTTCTGCATTTTTTATCGTATATACCACGGTGAGTGCTCCGAAGAGCAGTTTGAAACGATCTCTGCCGCCGAGTTCTGTCATCGGACGACACGACAGACCACCAGATTCCATTCTCACCACGTGGATGGCTGACATTCCTCTACTATGCGCTTCTCCCGGAATTTTCTGCCCCGCACAGCTGCCTTGTGGAACGGTCTATCCTAGGCGGTTTTGCAAAACCAGTACGACTTAGGGTCCTACAAAAAGCGAGCCTATTCCTTTCTTAAAGGCTGGCAACGCATCTGCAGTTCCTCTAGTGTTGCGGTTGTCCATGGGCATCGATAAGCACCTAGGTGTTCCCGCTGCCCGTGTGCTCTCTACCTTCTATAAAAAAAAGGAAAAAAAAATATGTTCATCCTTAAAAAAGATAAATAAAAATGGCACGTTGTGGATAGCAATATCGGGTAATCTCGAATTTCAATGTAATTTCATCTCGGCCCACTTTTGTATAGCCAATATCGAAATATATAATAAAGAAAAAAAAAGTTAATTTGATTGAAGAATGGAAATTTTTTACAGTCTACTGCGCTCATAGTCAAAGGCTTATATTTCGTTTATTAAAATATAAATCTTTGTAACTTGTATGGAAAAGACGACAATAACTTTTAAATTAATAAATAAATACACAGAAGCTTGCACATCTTTTATCCCGCTTTCTTTTTAGCCGGAGCTTTTTATTAGCATTTTTATAAGCTTTTTATTAGGTCACGCAAACGTTAACCGAGCGGAAGAAAGGCCTCTCGAAAAGCAACCTCTGTTCCAGTGTGGTATGATCCCACGTTGGATCGAGTGACGCCCTCTGCCAAAAGTCGATGGGTGGTAGGGTGCTTAGTATCTTACCCTTAGGGAGTTGGAAATCTATGTCCAGCAGGGGACTAGTGATGAATATTTTGTTCATGTGAGGCAGAAGTTATTGGATGTCGACCCTTTGGTAGACTGTGTCTGAAATCATAGTCATTAGAACATAAAGTAACAGGTGTTTGATTGTGATAACATTGCTATAGGATATGTTACATGTACGAATATATAGCAGCAATGCGCAAGAGGAAATCTGAAAAGCATTCATTGAGATCAGTGAGAATTATAGTAGAGTCACGTGGCAATTTATTACTTGCTGTGTTTAATTAAAAATTTATAAAATTCCGTCTTTCCTCCGTTAAGCAGGGAGTCTTTTGATGATGACTTCCGATACCACCAAAAAAAATTCAAACAGATGTTCGGATCATTAGGACATCATATTTAATTTTACAATTATATAAGACAATCTCACTTCAAGACATGATGGAATTGCTGGCTTTGTTTGTAAAGGTTTTTTAGATGCCTGAGTAACAAATACAGACTTTTATCACTTCTTTTCTCCCTGCATGGCCAAAAATACTGATTTTTTTTATACAATATGTGGCAAACGAGCAAGCAGCCCACCTGATGGTAAGTTATTACCATCGTCCACGAACGTCCGCAACACCAGAGTGGTGGCAAATGCGTTGTCGACCTTTAAGAAATGTGTAGGCTCTTTTCTTGAAGGTCTATTTCGTATCGGTTCGGAAACACCGCTGGCGACAGCTAACTTTAAGGAACATACGTAATTTTTGAAATAAATGAATAGTATATGATTATTATTGCAAGATCTTACTCGACAGGACCTGTATCTTTCTTGTATATTACTCAAATACTATTTCGAAATAGTCTGCTATCTGAATAAGGAAATGGGGCTGATGTCGGTCTGAAAATAATTAAATAGTAAAGTGCTAGAGACCGGATACGGTAATGTAAAAGAAGTAAAAAAATTAATTAAATTTAATTATTCGTTTTGGGCAGGAAGACGATAGGCTCTTGAAAAAATATCTCAGCTAAAGACGCTTCCGGCGAGAGCTTCGATACGGTCTGCGTTAATTTTTTATTTTACTTTAATTAACTTCTAGAACCAAAAATTTTACTTTTATTCTTATTACATGTAAAATAAGATTATTATTATTATCACTAAAAATGGTATAATCAACGACAACTTTAACTGAAACGTATTGAAATTAAAGAAAAAAATGGTATAATCAACAACAACTTTATCTGAAACATTGATATTAAAGAAAAAAATGGTATAATCAACGACAACTTTATCTGAAACGTATTGAAATTAAAGAAAAAATAATGGCAGAGGAATATCCAGGATAGATGAATATGGTCAATGATATGCATATGGGAAGTTTTATTTTTTAAATCATTGTTTGTATCTGCAATCACAGCCGTGTGGTGTAGCGGTTAGAATATCAAGTTGTTGTGTCGTGGGTACGTGGATCGATTTCCATTTAAGAAAAAATATTCATGAACTATAAAATGTTGGTATTGGAATACGGGTGTTTTGATTGTATATCGTCTTCGCAATCGGTGTAATCAGTAGAAAAATGTTCAAATTGTAACTGTCAAGTATTGCTTCCCGAGTGAGCATCAAACCTGAAACTCGTAACTCAAATGTCAGTTACTCTGACTACACGACAGACCACCAGATTCCATTCTCACCACGTGGATGGCTGACATTCCTCTACTATGCGCTTCTCCCGGAATTTTCTGCCCCGCACAGCTGCCTTGTGGAACGGTCTGCCCTAGGCGGTTTTGCAAAACCGTAAGTACGACTTAGGGTCCTACAAAAAGCGAGCCTATTCCTTTCTTAAAGCCTGGCAACGCATCTGCAGTTTCTCTAGTGTTGCGGTTGTCCATGGGCATCGATGAGCACCTAGGTGTTCTCGCTGCCCGTGTGCTCTCTACCTTCTATAAAATAAAGGAAAAAAAAATATGTTCATCCTTAAAAAAGATAAATAAAAATTGCACGTTGTGGATAGCAATATCGGGTAATCTCGAATTTCAATGTAATTTCATCTCGGCCCACTTTTGTATAGCCAATATCGAAATATATAATAAAGAAAAAAAAGTTAATTTGATTGAAGAATGGAAATTTTTTACAGTCTACTGCGCTCATAGTCAAAGGCTTATATTTCGTTTATTAAAATATAAATCTTTGTAACTTGTATGGAAAAGACGACAATAACTTTTAAATTAATAAATAAATACACAGAAGCTTGCACATCTTTTATCCCGCTTTCTTTTTAGCCGGAGCTTTTATTAGCATTTTATAAGCTTTTATTAGGTCACGCAAACGTTAACCGAGCGGAAGAAAGGCCTCTCGAAAAGCAACCTCTGTTCCAGTGTGGTATGATCCCACGTTGGATCGAGTGACGCCCTCTGCCAAAAGTCGATGGGTGGTAGGGTGCTTAGCATCTTACCCTTAGGGAGTTGGAAATCTATGTCCAGCAGGGGACTAGTGATGAATATTTTGTTCATGTGAGGCAGAAGTTATTGGATGTCGACCCTTTGGTAGACTATGTCTGAAATCATAGTCATTAGAACATAAAGTAACAGGTGTTTGATTGTGATAACATTGCTATAGGAAATGTTGCATGTACGAATATATAGCAGCAATGCGCAAGAGGAAATCTGAAAAGCATTCATTGAGATCAGTGAGAATTATAGTAGAGTCACGTGGCAATTTATTACTTGCTGTGTTTAATTAAAAATTTATAAAATTCCGTCTTTCCTCCGTTAAGCAGGGAGTCTTTTGATGATGACTTCCGATACCACCAAAAAAAATTCAAACAGATGTTCGGATCATTAGGATATCATATTTAATTTTACAATTATATAAGACAATCTCACTTCAAGACATGATGGAATTGCTAGCTTTGTTTGTAAAGGTTTTTTAGATGCCTGAGTAACAAATACAGACTTTTATCACTTCTTTTCTCCCTGCATGGACAAAAATACTGATTTTTTTTATACAATATGTGGCAAACGAGCAAGCAGCCCACCTGATGGTAAGTTATTACCATCGTCCACGGACGTCCGCAACACCAGAGGGGTGGCAAATGCGTTGTCGGCCTTTAAGAAATGTGTAGGCTCTTTTCTTGAAGGTCTATTTCGTATCGGTTCGGAAACACCGCTGGCGACAGCTAACTTTAAGGAACATACGTAATTTTTGAAACAAATGAATAGTTTATGATTATTATTGCAAGATCTTACTCGACAGGACCTGTATCTTTCTTGTATATTACTCAAATACTATTTCGAAATAGTCTGCTATCTGAATAAGGAAATGTCAATCTCGAGTTCGCCACGACGATGTCATGGGAGCTACGTCATCATAGTTCAACTAATCGTAAGTGGTACTCTCGTCCATTCATGACCTGAACATCTATCCTTAACAAGATTCAAGATACGTGCCTTGTCACCCAGGTGTAACATGGAATGCCTGGTAAATCAGTAGGTATAATACAGTCCTCAGGTCCCCATACTCCTGAAAAAATTTGAATTTGTTTTTTTGAGGATGTGAGTGCCTACCTAAGTTGATTCGGCGATTTCACCATAGCTACATCTAGGAAAAAGTTGCAACGTGACTAGTATTACAAAATATGGAAAATTTATGCATTTTAATTTCATTAAAAAAAAACCTTGACAATTACGAAATTTAAATAGGTATTTATATTAATGAGAACACGACATCGGGGCTGATGTCGGTCTGAAAATAATTAAATAGTAAAGTGCTAGAGACCGGATACGGTAATGTAAAAGAAGTAAAAAAATTAATTAAATTTAATTATTCGTTTTGGGCAGGAAGACGATAGGCTCTTGAAAAAATATCTCAGCTAAAGACGCTTCCGGCGAGAGCTTCGATACGGTCTGCGTTAATTTTTTTTTTACTTTAATTAACTTCTAGAACCAAAAATTTTACTTTTTTCTTATTCTTATTACATGTAAAATAAGATTATTATTATTATCACTAAAAATCGTATAATCAACGACAACTTTAACTGAAACGTATTGAAATTAAAGAAAAAAATGGTATAATCAACAACAACTTTATCTGAAACATTGATATTAAAGAAAAAAATGGTATAATCAACGACAACTTTATCTGAAACGTATTGAAATTAAAGAAAAAATAATGGCAGAGGAATATCCAGGATAGATGAATATGGTCAATGATATGCATATGGGAAGTTTTATTTTTTAAATCATTGTTTGTATCTGCAATCACAGCCGTGTGGTGTAGCGGTTAGAATATCAAGTTGTTGTGTCGTGGGTACGTGGATCGATTTCCATTTAAGAAAAAATATTCATGCACTATAAAATGTTGGTATTGGAATACGGGTGTTTTGATTGTATATCGTCTTCGCAATCGGTGTAATCAGTAGAAAAAATGTTCAAATTGTAACTGTCAAGTATTGCTTCCCGAGTGAGCATCAAACCTGAAACTCGTAACTCAAATGTCAGTTACTCTGACTACAAAGCCTTGGAGGCCGTCTTCACATAAGACGAATACACTAGTCTGCAGAAATATTAAGTAAAATATGTATCTTAGTAAATTTAATTCCCTTTAAAAATATATATGTGGATACGATTCTCGATACCCACTTTTACCAACTAACGTTAAAATTTTTAACTCAATTTGGCAGTATTCAATTTTTACTGTCTGCTGCTCACAGAATATTTGGCAAGTGAAAAAAATATTTCATTTAAATATACTCGTAACTTCATGTTAGCTGCGAGCGAGTGACTAAACGAAATACGCGATAGGACCACTCTACAAATGGAAACGGGATCTAGCATGGATGGGCTCATTCGACTAGTTACAGCCTATTGGTGTAAAATAGCAATTTTGTTGTGTTTTACATGACGACATAATCTACAAATAAACGGGTAAAATCATAAGTAATAATAGTAGAAAATATTTATTAAATTTAATAAAAAAAAATACAATATTGAATATACTCTTAGATTACATCTATCAGTCTTACATGTATTTATATCGAATTGATCTAGAACACATTGAAAGTATTGTTTTTAATTGTGTTGTTGTGTTTTTTTATTTTATTTATTTTATTAATTTGATTAATTTTTACATTACTTAGTTTTAATAATAGTTTTTTTCTGTAATATATGCCACAATGCTTCATCGTTTCATCATGGCCTGGGCTGAATGGCAGACCAAATGGCAATAAGTAAGCCTATTTATATTTAGTTAATACGATAAAGTTTAAATAAATACGTTTTTACAAAAAAAAATTATTATTATTATAATATTATATAATAAAAAAAAACACCTCAACAATACTTTGGATAATATTTGTTAAGGTATAAATAATACAAACAGATTTAATTTCACGATCCATCGAACTTCTGTCGGGATCAATTTTAACCTAAATTCCATCGAACCGCTTCTGTGAATCACAAAAGCTCTCACCGATTCACTGATAACGACTCATGTTATACGATATTATTATAAAGTCACGTTATGTAGTGCTAGTAGGGTACCTGGCAGCTATCCCGGCTAGTGTAGCGGACACTGTGGCTGGCTTTACCACTATGGGTATCACGAAGATTATATCACTATAACTGATAACGATACTAATCTTGAAAGATTAATATTATTAGATCTGTTATCTCTATGGGTAAATTTGAAATACTTAATAAACATTTGAACGCGCAGTCGGTTTTAAATTTTAATTGGAAACGAGATAACGGAATTACTCGGCAATGTTTTGCAAACCCCATCCACGAGAAGTATTTAGATTTCTAATAAATTTCATTAAGTCCGCACTAATTAACGATTCGAGATATCGATAACGTAGCGGATCCTGGGTTCGATTTCTGGCTGAGGAACAATATTCGTGCATCACAAATCGTCGTATGTCCCATGTCCCTGACACTGTATTTGAACCTTTCTCTTGCAAATGCATTGGAATAATGACGGGGAAGACGAGTGAATATCTCTGCATTTGTGCAAATTCTTTCAACACTATAAATTATTCTGGGTTGACTAGACCGGGATAGGAACCCACAGGAATCACTTTCCATCAGGTGAACTGTATGCTCGTTTGTTATTCTCAATGTAATAAATAAAAATGTTATCTGGCAATAACCAGAAGATATGTGGTCGAAATCGAGCTTGAAGACTTCTTCATATCTTTATCAAATCAAATATAGTAATATAATATTACTATATTTACATATGTAATTGAATTTAGTTTTTCTTATTTCAAATTATTCCTCTCATACGTAACTTTCACAAAAACGAAATGAATATTAATAAATTCCTAGCAATTGTGCTCTAGTGTGTTGTGGATGATAGAAATTCCTTTTTGGATTGCCAGTTTATATAACATAATAATTTTCTATTTCATACGGAAAAATTTATGAGATGTAAATACAAAATATTGTCATATTTTATTGCTATATTAATTAAGCCTAGGTGTATGAAGCCTGTATCGTATTTCAAGGATAGATATATAATAAGTAACATTAGAATTAAATCAATACCTATTCAAACAAATACGCCTTAGATTTATTTTGTTTAAGCTTATTTTGTTGCCGGTAAATAATAAGCAGCTTAAATTAAGCGTATATTAATTAAACAACAGCGTTTTAGGTGAAACTTGCATGGAATTCTATGTTTTATCATCAACCTATGATGTCAAGCGCGGCATTCAATCTAAGTCCTTAGGGACATGATTGCGGAACACGTGTATAAGTTACCCATCCGATAAAGTGTGAATATATTGCATAAATATCCCTTGGTTGGCAATCAACTCGATGGAAGTAGAGATCGGGAGTCTGGAGAGAGAGAATGGTAATGAGGTATTCCATCTTAGTCCTAGAATCAAAAGGTTGACAAACGAAGACATCTGATGGTTTTTCCATTCTCAACAAAAATTTAGGATGCATATGTGCTGTCGCCCTTGACGTTCTAAATTGAAAGTCTTCGTGACCCTATAAATATTTACGCTTTAGGAGTTAGGGCGTGGTCCTTCCCCGTTCGCGTCTACCTAGTTTTGATGTAACGAGAAACTATCTAAAACGTGGTTTTACCACTGTAGGTATTACGAAGATATATGTATGTCTATAAAGATTGATATTATTAGATTAGTTATCTCTAAATTTGAAATACTTAATAAACATTTGAACGCGCTGTCGGTTTTTGATTTTTATTGCGAATGAGATAATGGAATTACTCGACAATGTTTTACAATCCCCATCCACGAGAAATATTTATATTTCTGTTAAATTTCATAAGTCCGCACTAATCAACGAGCAGTTATTTAAGATATCGATAACCCGAGTTGATGAATAAAAATATAAATCTCATATCAATACAAGTACCATCCAATAAAGTAACTTTATTTATTATAAATCCCATTGTCGGGTATGTGCCTGCTCTCTAGAGAGGGAATTGGAGCACAGTCTGCCACGCGACTCCACTGCGGATCATCGGCAAAAATATTTCGACATTGAAACTGTCTTTGATATTTTTTTTTATTTATAGAGAAGGTTCCTCACGATGTTTTCCTTCATCTAGTAATATCCACGAATAATTGCAATTAACAATTTTATTGATGCTGGCACCAGGAATCGACCTCGATTTGCTTCCATAAAAGGCTTTTTTTTTATAGAATAGGTGGTAAACCAGCAAGCAGCCCACGTGTGTAAGTGATCACGGCCGCTGATGAACATCCGCAACACCAGAGGAGTCGTAAATGCGTTAGCGGCCTTTGAGAAAGGTGTAGGCTCTTTTCTTGAGAGTCCCTAGGTCGTATCGGTTCGGAAAAACTGCTGGCTAGAGCTTCCACAGAGTAGTTGTGTGTGGCACGAGGACATTTTCTTGTTTTCACCATCGCGATGAGCCAATTACTGATAAAAATGGTTTCCTTCTTAATCGTCATGGGTGATAAACCCTCTAGGTTTTGACTTTTTATCAATTCTAAATATGTCCGTGGCTTAAAGTGGTAACTTAGCACACGAACATTAAGTGTGTATAAAAGCCGTGTATATTTTTCAAGTGACATTCACGGTGTTGGACAACTTCTACTGAGTTGGGTGACGTATGTAGAGGTAGCTCTAGACCATAACTCCATAAGGGCAGACGTTCAATAGTAGATATATAGATGACTGATTCTCTGAATGAATCTGATGAAGTTCTCACGAGTCCGCAACTAACCCTTTAGAATTAATTCATACCACTATTTACCAATACTGCTTTCTTAAGAATTACGGTCTTATTTTTCATAAGTCTTATCAAATCTTGACTGTGGTAACTTATTCGAAACATGTTTGAAATTAGGTAACCTCTCCAGAACCTACATAATGAATATATTATATAATCAAAATCAAACAGAAGTAAAAACAACTGGTAAACAGCGACCAAACGTTGCGGTTAAGGCGGGTCAATGTAAAAAGGGCAAAAGTTAAACGCAGCACTGGAAATAAAATTAAATTTTGCTCTTGAGTTGTTCCACAAACATTCGCTCTTTCTCTAATGAGTCCCCAACTGTTTTATTTTATCATTAAGTAAAAGACTGTGAAAAAACTTCCACGTGCACCTGCTTTATAGCAAATAACATATCAGGGACTGTAAAGAAGTGTTTACTGATTATTGTATATTTTTTATGGAATTACCCAAGACTGTGTACATGTCAATCATAAACTCACGTAACACTCAAACTTTTTGCAATTTTCGACTTAATCTGTAAAAGAAGCAAAGTTTAAAACTCATTAGAGTAAGGGAATGTTTGCGGAGTACCTTTAGAGAACAGTTTGTATCCAGAGTCTTACTTTCAGACATTTTGCGTTGACTCCTGGGCTTTCGGCGAATTCGGAGACTTTGTGTAGATTTTGCAGTGTTATTTACGTTAATATATTTATGTAGATCGATTTGATTATTTGTAAAAGAAGTTGTCTCCAAAGGTATATATAATTTAAAAGAATTTATTAAAAATATTTAGAACGGAATAGTTCGTGTTATGGCGTTTGGCGCTAGAATATTATAAATCCGTTGAGTAAAATAATCCTGAAAATAAAATTTATATGACGAAATAGTTCACTCAGCGAAATATATTGTACTAAATTTATTTTTTTAAAATGAAGTAGATTCTTTTAAAAATCTACTCAAGTAAATTCGATTGCAAAGAAATAAATATCGTTCAAATAAGGCCTGTACTATCTTCGTACATTGGTAACACTGGCGCGTCACAGACAACAAATAATCGTTTAAGATGCATGAATCACGTTATCAAAGTTTTCGAACAAACGTGGTATATACATATATGAAAATAAACGAATTTACGGAATCCGAAACGGGAAGTCTCTGGAAACATGTTATTTTTTAATTTGCGAGACTGTTATTTGTTTTTTCGTTGTGATGTAATGTCTTTAGAAGATTGTGTGTCACTATCAGTTTGAATTTAATTCGTTAAATTTTTATTCAATGTTTTTTACGATTTTTGCTGAGTCAACAAGACAGTTGCCAAAGACTTCAATTGACATTTGTATTCGCGGTTCAGAGAATTTAGATTTCATCTCCAACTACTGCAGTCAAAGAATCCTATACCGATACCGTACGACAACTGATTGAAATTGACATAAAATTTCGGAAGCTTTGCACTCGATGGGTAGCGCAGGATTAAACGTGAGACCAGAAACAACTGCATGCCGGTTGGTGCCATAAAATAATAAAAATGTTTAATGAAGAATTTTCATTGGTTGCTTATAATATTGTGATAAGTGATGTGACCCGCGTTTTCTTCTTTATACCGGGAAGTGAAAGCCAGTTGGCAGAAACGGTCTTTCCTTTTGAAGACTTGCCGACAGTTAAGCAAAGTCGGAGCACTGGCAAGAAAATGGTTGCTTCTTTTTTCGGCAAATCAGGACATTATATTATAGTGTCGCTTGAAAACTAAAGGATGGTGATTATAGATTGGTAGGTACAAAATTGCTTGTCTAGATTATTAGAAAAAGTACGCGAATAGCGTACTCGCAGCAATGTCGAAACGAGCTCGCACGTTCCGCTGAGATAACGAATGCGTATTTGAAGGCCTCAAATGTGTAATTGATGATGCATGCGCCATTCAGCCTGGGACTGCCACCTAGCGATTTCTTTTTATTTCCGAAAATTAAAGATAGGCTCCACGAAGCCATTGGAGAGATCCCTACTAATGACTGGATCCACTGCTTCATACAATGGTGCCAAATAGTGCAAAAATGTGTAAACAATGAAAAGACATAATATCTGGTCTTTTTTTTTAGTGTGAATATTGCTGTTGGTCCAGAGACCTCTACAGCTTTATCTAATTAGACTCACGAGCGGGAGGCGAACTGAGTAGGGGTCACATACCCCTTCATCTTCGTCTTATCAGAAATATTCTTAGACTTCATCTTATTATTCTATATGACCTTTTTTATTTTTTTTATTGGGGATAAAATCTTCCAAAATACCCTGCCCCTGGGGGAGAGACAGGGTTATGTGGTATTTCTTACCACTAAAACCCCCCCGATGGTCAACCTCAGTGCATTGAGAGGGGCTCCGGGATCTCCTACGGAACGCAACCACTTTGAGTTGTCATCTTTCCCGGGTTCGTTTAACCTGACGGTCAGAGCCCACCCTGAACACCAACGACCCCGAAGTCCCCTTTTAAGTGCCTTGTATGACAGGCACTAATGCCCACGACAGAAGGGCTGCCAGGCTGGGGCATCCGTTGGTCCCGCCCCGGCCTCACCATCCCCGAGCGGGATCGTCTCCCAATCACGCTCGGCGGTCTCCTTCTGTACCATGTCGGCTTCACAGAAGGAGACCAGCGTCTACCACGCATTATTCTCCGCCAGCACAGCCGCTACTACGACTGGAGGAGGGAGGTTGGAGGCGACGTCGATTCGCGTCCAATTCAGTTCAGGTACTCACCGAAACACCTGTGCTCGGAGAGTACCTGCGTCAGTCTAAAGGTGACGTCCACCTCTTCCCTCGCAACCATGCTTTGAACCTCAGCAAGAGCGCGCTGACCGTGTGCTAGCGCGAGAAACGAGGCTCTTGGAGGCTCTCGCGCCACACCCGCAGCGCCCGTCTTCGCTCCTGCGTGGTGGGTGCGAAGCACCTCACCCGCATCCAGTGGCTCGGCTTCCTAAAGCGGACAAACACTGGCGCATCCATATCCGCCAGGATTTCCAGTGGTGGAAACCTAGCTAGGACAGAGGCTGCCTCGAAAGTTATCGTACCATCTGCGTGCGATCCTGATCCTTCTTCATTCAATATGACCTAAGAATCTTATCATTATTCGCGCGTGCACGACTTTTACACGACGTTATCGGCCACGTGTAACTATTCTGTGGAATCAGCTGTATTTTCGATTCAATACGACTGAGGGATCTTCAAGAAAATAGCCTACTCCTTTCTTTTAAGGCCTACGCATCTGCAACTCCTCTGGTGTTGCGGCGGTGAACACTTACCAGCAGGCGTGTCTAGTTTACATATCTAATCTACACAAGAATTATACGTCAAAACATCAATGAACGAGACGCATGCAACTTTATAACGGGAAGTTCATTGCATACTCAGTATTTTGGTTTTGCGTTCGAATTTGTAAAAGTAATGAGGTTGGCAGTACGTAACGTTTTGCTTTGTTCTGATCGGCCACACTTGTATCGTGTTTGAGTGCAAAATGAAGTATGTTTTTATACATAAATTACAATATTGTTGCTTAGTATTATTTTATATATTTTTTAATCCATTGATGTACATATATAGACCTCATTAAAAAAAAGAGCGCATGAAGTTCAGTACACATGACAGAGATGATTTTTTATTGGTAATACACAACTCTATTAGTATGTGATAACCAATAATACGGCAGAAAGAGAGGGTGAGAAGGGGAAAAAATAAACAGAGTAGAGTAAAAACGAGTCGATCAACGTAAAGCATAATCTCATAATCTCTCTGATACTCATTTTATGTCCTTTTTGAGCCAGAAACGTCTCATTTTGAAACTTTATATACAGAAACTTGCTCTCAAATTTGACCTTGAAAACCAAATCTTATTGCGCTCAAAGAAATTATATATCAAAATCATTGGGAAATAATTTTTTATTTGCCTAAAATTTCTCTCATCACCAATTAAGACGTGTTGGTGAATGCAATTAAGTATTCAATTTTTTTATTTATTTATTAATTCCTTAGGTGCACTTATTTATCAATGTATACACACAGAAGCAATACATTTATACCGATAAACACATGCACACATAAACACACACTCAAACACGTACTCACACTTACTCGTTCACTCACCCGCGTAAATATAAAACTCCTAAAACTGCTATGGGCCAGTGACACACTGGCCCATATGACTCGCACATATGCCTCTCTCAAAATATCTACAGGCGTAATAACTAGTTGAAGTAACTGTTTATTTTACTGTAATGCAAAATAAAGAATAACAATTGAACAAATTATGTAGACCCCGTGTGCGCTAAGTATATCTGATTAATAACATTTACATTTAGTTTCCACCTGAATATGTATTGTGAAACATTTATTTTAAAATACACCCTGTGGCGATCCGTACAGAGAAACTCCATTACTTTAACAAACTCGCCACTTTCCAATTACTTGCGCAGTCGTGTCGTGTAACACTTATCTGCATAATAAACTTTATTGGAATGCCGTTATGTGGTAAAATGTATGGTATCAAAATCAACTTTAATGTATACCGAAGTTATCCGATTTTAACTTTCAGAAGTAATATATATATAGAGAATTAATAAAGTTTAACTAGGTTCGCTAATACATTCACATCAATCTGGTTGTTATGGGCTACAGGAATCATTTAGCATTAAAGGAACTGTGTGGTTATTTGTCACATCATAAAATTAAGAGGAATAATAGACCGATGATAACAACATTAATGTAAGTTGAAATCTCGAAGTGGAGTCTCCGTTAATTCAATTTATTGAATGCAGTGGTCTTGCCATAATTGACACTCGCGATGAAGCATATATTGTGATACAAAGGCATGTGTTTACATCCACTAGACCGGAACTGCCCTACATCGAATCAACATATTGCATCCACTCTCCATACATCTCGGTAATCCCATTAAGAACTTAGGCCTTGCGTATGGAGTTTTGAATTGAGGATTTTCAACGTTCGCGTCAAGTGACTTTATAGTATACCATTCTTTTTTGTATTAAGTGTAACAAACTAGCTCACAGCTTAATAACGCTATAGTACATAGAGTCCTAATAGGTAATATAATTGTATGTACATATATATAATCTTACACGTACATATATATAAGCTTCACAGAAACTTTTATTGATCACACACGCGCCGAGTTCCTTTTTTCCGCTTGGCGTTTTTCACCAAATTTTGTTGTTTATCATATTTGATTACATATAACGTATTTCTGTTTAAAACTAGGGTTTGTATCGACAATCCACAATCAAGTATACTGTATACTTGATTGTGGATTGCTTTTGCAGCCCATAGACCTCATCAATGTCTGACCTTCAAGAAGAATATCAGTTGTCAGGGCTGATGACCGATCTTAGTTTGCACTGTGGGCTTAAATTGGTTAAGATCCATATATGATCGGATATGCTGATCCGATATATGTCAGTTACGTTCTAGTAGATATAAACATAATGCATAAACATATACATCTATATCTCTTATTTTTTAGTTTGCCTTTTTTATATATGTGGTCTAGTTCTTGATTGTTCATTTATTTTAATACTTCATATAACAGGATATTTATGACATTGAGTCTGAAATGCATACACAGTTCACCTGACGGTGAGCGATTCCTGCAATTCATGACACTCACGTTGATCCTTGATGAGGAATACACTCTCCATATGAAACACAGCAGCATTGTGGTGCTGATTAAGGCTACTATCCTGTCAGGGTGGGGTCCATTCTCGAGGTAACCCATTCATGCTAGTGACGGAATCAAACAGCAACGTGCCTCTTCTACTGTTATAAACTTGCCGCCGTGTAGTCGTTAGAATAGCTGGCTGGTGCATTCTGACCTTGACAAGCAACAATATTTGTACACCACAAATCTTTAATTTTCATGTCAGGATGTACTGTGTATGCCCCGCATCTTTGACACAGCATCTTCCTTCTATCTTATTGCACATGCATTATATCGGAATAGGGAAGGGGACAAAGAGTAAGTGTCTCCGTGTTTACCTAAATCTTTATACTATAAAAACAATGTGCCCAGCTGGTGTCACCTGGGAATAACTAGAAGTTATCGTCATGGTTGGAATCGGCCAGGAGGTATATCATCATCAGACCCATGTCTTTTATCTCTTGTTCTTTCACTAGCAAGCAGGTCAGGTGTGTTTGCGCTGAGTTCACCTAATTCGACTCGAACCAGCCAAAACCGAACGCCAGTCACCCGGAAAATTGACATTCCATTTTCTTTATATGTTTCATCGAGTAGATAAACGGAAGTTTGCTTAGGGTTGTTTATTAAGTTTGTACCCTATTGTAAGGGATGACTGAATTCTGTCTATACAGATGTAATTCTATAATCAAAAAGGTGTGTTTAAGAGCAATGTTAAGTAGGATTTTGAGGTTTGGAACGTTGTTCTGATCCCACCTCAATGAATATGTAAGAAGCACACGCGTTAAAACTCCTGAGGATTTTACCTGAGACTACGTTACGTGTATCTCAGTCGAGCCGATCTTTTTAAAGCTAGGAACTAGCTACAGATGGCTTCTTCTCGCACGTACAATCAATATGTATTGATATTAAAGCCTACATTTTGGAAAAACTCTTATGGATTTATAACAAAAATTCGCCTGCATAAATTAATATTTTGATTATATTATATTTCTACTTTATATTCCAATTCAGCGGACTTAAATATATATAATTAGAAACATGATTATTACATGTTTATATAACACTAAGTCAACAAATCTTAGGTCATAAGTGTTGTTTAACTTAGGGCAGCGGTGGGGCTTTAAGCCGTCACATTTTTCATATGTCTGAATTATTTATTTATGATGACATAATCTTATTCTTGTATTGAGGGCGACCAACGAATACACAGTTCACCCTTTATTTTTCTTTTTTTTATTCTTGAAAAGGAATCATAATGAAAGCATTGCCACTCCTGGGGACCAGACCAGACCAGATCTAATGCCTTGTATGCAGTAATATAACTTTTTTTTAGTACCGAGAATAACAAACGAACATACACTGGAGATCTCACCTGATCGTAGTGATTCCTGAGGCTCACGACACCCACACTGATCCTCAATAAGAAATCATAATGCAAATACGTTGACATCCCCAGAGGACTGAGATTGAATGCCTCGTCATTAACGAGGTTCACGTAATAGAGGTCTATCTATCCAATGCATATAGTCCTGGCGATAAATATATATATATATATATATATATATATATATATATATATATTACCTCACAGGTCTACGTATATTTCAGATCTCCAGACACTTCAGCTGTACGAGACACTCCGCCTGGCCAAGACTTCCTTTTCCTTTGCGGTTCCTTCAGAGTATCTGGATATCTACAGTCATCAGTAGATACGGAGCAGCATTGTGCTATTATTTTACGTTTATGCTGGTATTCAGTGAGAGTGTATCCCTTCCGCCCTTCTCCGGTTGTGTCCCTTTATGTAGCTTCAAGAAATCTGCAGCATGGCTGAAGTGTGCTAATTTTAAATGTATACAAGTGTTTGCCTACAATCCCACCCGATATTAAGTGGTTTTGTAGACGTAGTTGGTGGAATGCGTAAGCTCAACAAATGCCTATTTACTGCTTTCTTAAAGACACCCACATTATAATCGAATGGAAAGTCTGCCGCAGGAAAATTAGTCCAGTGCTGTTCGCATTAAAAACGACGCAACTATCGCTTCATGCGAATTCGAGAAATATCCATAATGAAAGGATGGAACCCGCCGTGCGTCTTGTTGTCCGATGATGAAAAGGTGATCGGAATCATTTTATGTAACTCCTCTGCTATCCAAAATGTATCCTGTATCCTTTATTAGCGTGTCTATACTGTAATTAAAACAAAATTGTAATGTAACTCTTCCGCAAACTCTCCAAAATGTATCCTGTATCTTTAATAGTGTGTCTATACTGTAATTAAAACAAAATTGTTATGTAACTCCTCTGCACACTCTTCTAAATGTATCCTGTATCCTTTATAGTGTGTCTGTACTGTAATAAGAACAAAATTGTTATGTAACTCTTCTTCGCACACTTCAAAATGTATCCTGTATCCTTTAGTGTGTCTATACTGTAATTAAAAAAAAATTGTTATGTAACTCCTCTGTGCACATTCCAAAATGTTTCTTGCATCCTTTATAGTGTCACTCTTAATTAAAACAAAATTAAAAGTTAATTAGTAGTTACGTAGTTGAATTTTGTTTGAGATGCTTCGGAATCTCCTGAACAGATTTCGTTCAGGTTTTCATCTGTTATTAGATTGACTATGATATGTACGTGATAGGAACGATTATAAACCGAATAAATCAACCCTTTGAGCGTTGAAATATAAATGCTGAGCTAAGCTAGACTTATATAATGTTATGCCAAGATTAGCTCGGATGACGTAATGTTAAAAAGAAGCTTAATGTTTAAACGAATTATTATAACACTTAATTTAAATTAATAAAGGAAAATCTAAAAGTTTCAAGTTTAAAAGACAGAATAATTTTAAGGTATTTCATAGAATAAGGAAAATGAGTAGAGTTTGGAAGATAGTTTTAAAAATATAGTGGCAGCTATGAATAATTGTTACATTTTAAAGATTTTAAATTAATTTTTTATTGTTATTTTGTGAAACTTTATGATCTATGTCCATTTAATTAAACTTGTATTATTTGTATTGTTATTTAATTTTTATTTATTATTGTATACAGAATTTGTTCATCAAAAATAGTAGTTAAGTTGACAAACTAGAACAGATAAACATTACATAGATAATTAACGCGAGTAAATTAATTGCCTATTTAATATTAAAAAAGTTTCAACAACCTTCTTATAACAGAATGGAAAACTCGTTGGGATACATGAATTAAGGGCCAACAATTGTGTAAATTCTTTCCTTTATTTTGCATACGTTAAAGGTCGTCATTCTATTTTACGTAAATTACGGTACGTTATTTTTATTTTATTATTGTTTAATTAAAAAACAAAGGATGCTAGCAGTGCTATTAAAAATACTAACGTTTCCATTAACCACCTCAACTAAGCTTAAATACTCGTGTAAGGAGATTCGACAATAGTCGAATGGTGGATTGGAACCTTAAGTTTCGCAGACAAGACAATATCAAGCAAACTTCACATCAACTGCACAGAATATTTTTATACTACTGTAAACATTTACTCTAACACAGAGGCGCTCAATCCTCGTTCCCTTCCATATATTAGGCAATTGTGAATCTGAAGAATTTATGACTCTATAGTTTACTGGCAAGAAAAAAAGAACTCTATCATCATGTTCACTCAATAGCCATGAAATATATGAGTATAGTGGTATCTTCTGTACATTGTGAACGCATTATTTCGATTTATTTTTTTGGGTTAAATAATTATGATAATGAATCATTATTTACAGTGGTAGAACTACACTGCAGTTTGTTTCTAGCTGCAGAATTAATGGGTCAGTTCGACCGGGGCAGGATCACGCCCTCACAGACACAGTAAAAGTAAAATAACAGCATAACGCTGCCGTATTCCTGTCTGGTGAGTGTAGGGATCCGGAGATGTTTATTACTGGTGATGGGGCAAGTCCTTAAGGGTGACAACGCATCTACATTATGATTCCATGTCAAGGATGAATGTAGATTTCATGGGACGCAGGAATCACTTGCCATCTGGTGAACAGTGTGCAAAATACTATCGCTTCAGATTCCTGATATTTTGACCTCTAACATTTCCAAGTTATTTGCCGTAACTTTGTTTTAATTTATTAAGTGTAGGTGGAATGGCGGATAAGTTAATTAAGCAGTTCGTGTCAGTACAGATAACGTGGTAAATTTCAAGTACAGGCACAAACTTTTAGCGTAGAGAAATTTTCAAGTATGATACTCTAGATTTTCTTTTACCTCCTATAATGTTATGATTAAAAATCTGTACCATAGTTGGTGTAGTATTTTTATAGTATTTTTTTATTAAATTCAGGGTGACATACGAGCACACAGTATACCTGATGGTAAATGTAAGTTACCCACATTCATCCTCGATGTGGAATCATGATGTAGAAGCGTTGTCAATGGTGACGACTTAGATGGAATGCCTCTTTCGTCGTCATTAATAAGGGTCTCCGAATACCTACATTCATCAGACGAAATACAGTAGCAGGTATTATATTAAGGCATGATCGCAGGGCTCTAGCACTGTTTAAAGTATATAGTATTCCTAATACATACCCATGTATTCCTTCTATGTTTGTGTTAGTAAAAATATTATTTTCTGAGGCTATATTTTAAAGATATTACAAAAGGTGAAAAATCTTTTGGTCGAAACAGAAATATTACATAGTATCAAAACACTTTCCCTTGAGTGAAAAATATGATAGTTAAATATCAGAAACCAAGAAAGAAAACTTAGTTGTACAAATATTGAGTTTGAGTATAACATCTGTAGCTTCTATTTTTTTTAATTTATATTTTGTTCATACAATATTTCTATACTTTGGCATCAGAGTGTGTATTCATTTTAATTTCCTGATTTTATTACCTTATATAAAAAATGTAACTTAAACATTTTCGCATCTTCGATGTTTTTTTCTTATTTTGATGTTCCCTCTTTCTGTAACAAAACTGTTTTTTTAGTAATAATATTTATATATGTATTATATGTTTTTTTTATAATAATAGTGCGTACCAATCTGCACAAAGAGGAGCTCGAGTTGAAATTTAAATTATAATGGTACTCTTTAAAAGAAAAAAGTAATGTAAAATTGAAGAAGGCGGGTGTTAATATCTACAATATCCAATGGCCTACATAGAATTCCCAACCGAGGAACAATATTTATAGTATATCACTATTTGCTACTTTTTGACTCTGAATGTGTTGTATGTACTTGATAATGTTGGACTACGGAAGGGGTTCTTGAGTGAGTGCCTCTATCGGCACTATGATATATCCTGCACAGTATATATATATATATATATATATATATATGTATATTTATTAGGTGTACCAACATTTGTTTACACTGATGACGTACATAAGAAATTCAAATTCAAGTGCAACAATAACTTATATAGATAAAAATCAAGATACTTGTCAAACTATAGCAACAAAATATACAAAAAGGGAATAGGACAAAGATGAAGAGAAATATTGCAATTTTTTTTTAAGTTTGAACTGATCACTCTATGGCTGGAGTGATAGGAGATACATTTTTTATTGCATGAGGTAAGCCAAAATGTACATAATTTTTTTTATATATATATAATATATTTGTTCATATATTTAATTTTTATATATATATACATAATAGGCCAAAATGTACATATTTTTTTAAATTATGTATATATATAATATATTTGTTCATATATTTAATTTTTATATATATATACATATAATTAGAAATACTTCTTATGAATAAGGAAAGTATAACTTCAAAGCACAAATGTTCGTAAAAAATATATACATTCAATAATTAATAATCATGCAATATAGCCACTACAATAAAAAACTCATTAAATGCATGAAATATAGAACATATCTTACTTTTAATTACAAAATGAGTCTTACACATGTAGGAGTTTATTTTCTGTTACTGGCCGCTTGGACGCCTAACTAGAAACATTTCAAAAAAGCATTCATAGCTCGTTCTTTTTTTCAAATTGGAGAATAACATTTCTTTCTTGGCTTTTTCTATTATTTTGGCGGCAATTCAAAATTTTATCTGAATTTTATTTCAAAATGGGCAAAAATAAAAGATGTGACGCGTCAACTAGGCAAATAATTGTTATTTACATATAGATCATAAATGGGCGTACAGAATAGCTGAGCTTAAAATGTTCTGTTAAGAAAGTTTTTAATGCAATTGATCATTATAAAACACATCCAAGAGAAGATACGCTAATCGTTATATATATATATATATAAATATATATATATATATATATATATATATATATATATATATATATATATATATATATGTATATATTTATAAATATATACATATATATATTTTATATCTTCGAATTCTTACCAGATATCGCCGTGGTCGTGGAAACTAAATCCATTATTTTTTATCAACTTTTTTTTACAAATTATATACATAATAAGAGTACATGTGTTTTTTTTAAAAACTTATGGTCAGAAAAATCGATTGCTAATTGAAATTTTGCATTTACGAAATTCTAAGTAAAATTTTACCTCCAATTTTGCATTTACGAAATTCTAAGTAAAATTTTACCTCCAATTTTACATACAACTAATAGACTTAATTTTTCCCACATAGGTTTTGCACACCACCCCATGTCTGGTGGTTTGGGGCTAGGTAATTCACTAACGTACCTAATTTTCGTTCCTTCATAGGGAATATCCTACTCGAGGAATGTTTGTAATTCACTTTCTCCCCGTTTTGCGTTATAATTAAAAGACCGATTGCATTTGTGAGTAAATTTGAGAAACATTTTTTTAATTGATTTATGAACACGAAATAACATGACAACATGAAATAATCTGGACTATTTTTTAGGAAAGTTGATGACAAACGAGGTTACTTCATTTGAGAGTAATCTCTCATAAATTATATCATCATCATCATCATCCCTGCCCATCACTAGTCCACTGCTGAAAATAGACATAGATAATAGACATAGATGAATGTGGGGGAGCCCACGGACATTCATCACCCTCTAAATCCATTATTCAAACCATGATTATAACTAGGTAGTATTCTAGGCAAAATTAACTTTTTTTTTTACATTGAGAGTAACAAACTCACACACAGTTCACCTGCTGTCAAGTGATTCCTGCGGCCCGTGACATCTACATTAATCATTTGCAAGAAATTGTAATGCTGATGCGTTGTTACCTTTGAGGACTGAGATGGAATGCCTCGTCACCGACAGCGTTATGCTGCTACATGTGTATGACCCATTCATTCTGTAGCTAGAAACAAACTGCAGAGTAGCTCTACCATTGTCATTTGAACCCAGCCTAAATCTTTATAATATTGTTGAATGAATACCGACTAATATATATATATATTTTAAATCAACAGTCAGAATAAGCTTTATTCAACTTTTGAATCATCAAGATAGTTAATAGGACCACCGCTTCGATAGGCAGCTGCTAGCGAGAAGAGACTAGTTGCTTTCTTTTTTTTTTAAGAACTTATTAAGTAATGAAATGTCCAAGAGTTGTACAGTATTGAACCCAGAGTTCAAAGCTTAAATTCAAGCATATTTGTCAGACAAATATTCCGACAAAGATTAGTAGTAAGATTTTTTGATTATTTATTATCATAATATCAGATGTAGTGAACCCGTCGTTGAAATATTATTAATGCTACAGAAAATATATGTCCGATACGTGTTTAGTTTCTTTCCACCTGATAGTTTTAATAAAACAATTTTAGTACGTACACAAATAACAATTCCCGTGGAAACAGTCTACGCAACAAACTGCCGCAATAGCATAGCATCTGTTGCGAGTTACAGTCGGTTTAATATTTATTTCGGAATCGTGCTCACCCTAACTCTACACAGGTAAGTGTATTTCGTTTACGTCGCGATACGAATGGAATCTTTGTTTTATGCCATCACCTCTCCGTTATTTACTAATTTATATGGATTCATTATTACTAGTATATTTTAAACTTTTCTATTCCAACGTTTCGAGTTCTATACAGCACTCATGACCACAAAGAGTACTGAGGTGTTTAACATCCTCATATCATAGTTAACGTAGTTAGTGTATGTACATTAAAATAAGGCACAGTTTGAGTAGTTAAAAAAGCTGAAAGTCGCGTAAGAAAACAATAGCGCGATTAAAAAACTGCGCAACGCCATCTATCGAGGTTAGATGTAAACTTACTTACAATATTTTTCCTAAATTTTATTTAGGAAGCTTTCAATTTCATACTTTTTCCTTTAAAGGTGATGAATTTCCCATGTAATATTTTAACCCTTTATTCGCCCTATTAGGGTAATTTTGTAAAACGCTGATGTACTTATTTATTTATTTCTCAACGGAAGTAGGTTTATGAAATTAGAATAGAATAGAATAAACATTTATTAATTAATTAATTAGGTGTTTATTGACTTGAAAATTACGGACTTCCGTACAACCGTTCATCTTATTTTACCCCCTTAGTGGTGAAATTTCCTGTATTATATATTTCCTTCCATAATGAATGCTTATAACATAAAAGGCATCACCAGCCAAAATTTCATGTTTGTAGCCCCAGCGGCTTAGGCTCTGCGTTGATGAATCAGTCAGTCAGTCAGGACAAGTAATTATATATATGTATAGATCATTATTGTAAAATTGGTATATCGATTATTAGATGTTTTTAGATTATTTCATCATTGCAACTACCGCTGTAATAGAAAAAAGGACTGTTAAATCGAATAATATTTACATTTTACTAGAATAAATGCGTAAACAACAGCACGAAACTACTGTTATGAATTGTGTACCGTGCGCCCTGGAATTTCCGTTGCCAGTATCGAATGTAGCATCTTTATTGCCTAGTTAATATATCATAATTAAATAAGACTAATTAAATTAAATATGATATTGAATTTTAATTCCGCAGTTCGCAGGGGTAACTTAGCATCAGGTTTCTTGTGTGCTGGTTGAACATCCATACTTTAGTGAAATCATTGAATCATGAATCTGTTTGAATGTTGAATGATTTTGTTTTCACTCGGGGGAGATTTTAATATGGCCTACCAACAACCTCCGACATTTTTTTTAGCTACTCTAGGCCAATTTTACAAGGGCGCGCGCCTTGATGGAGTATTGAAGATCTTGCTGTTTAATAACTGCAATAATTTCCGTGTACTAAATAATGCAATATATAACAAAAAAATGTGTTAATCATTTTGAATGTCAATGTATGGCGAAGTTCTTTTGCTTATCTTATAATTTCGCTTGAGCGGCGACATCCGAGTACAAAGGTCTAAATGACCTTTTAACTTGATTGAAGTATTTTATTTATGATTATCCACTGATAATTTTAGAAATGTCTGCATCACACAAAACTATTATAAAAGCAAAAAGTTTCGTCTCCCTGCAATGAAGCTAAAATTTCTACTTATAGAAAATCAGAGTGGTGATCACAGAACCTGCTTCGTATTTTAATCAGTTCCAGCTTCCTTTAAAGGAAGCACTTTAAACTTTATTTCAATCTGGAATTATATTTATTCAGAGCAATGAAATTCCTCGTAACATTTTTTATAAATGATTTCGTTTGTTATAAATATATATAAAATATATTAATTGTATAACCCAATATATATATTATATTTATTGTATTATATATATTTCCCTGGGTGTTTTAGATTTGAGTTTTCCGGATGATGATAAAATAATAAAATTATATATAGTAATATGACTTTTGTATGGAGTATGTTAAATGTGAGTATCAAACTAGATTGGAGTAGGAAATGTTCAATTCATAGTCTTGTGGGTCTCATTAGAAAAAACGAATAGTATATGTATATTATGTAGTATGTAGTATATTAACCGTCAAATAATATTCATTAAAAATATCATAAAAAGATAAAATTATATATACAAGAACTTAATTTATTGACATGACGAGGATTGTCCTTTCATATCATTTAACTATATTTTATTACAATGTCTGGTCGACCTCTCGACCATAGTTCCTATATAACCATAGCATGTCAATGGATCAGAAAACATGTAGCTCGTTTAAAAGAAAAATCATCAGTATTCTGAATCATCAGTATTTTGAATTTACTCAAATATCTGATATTTGATAGTCTGAAAAAATTCCAAAGAATATTTTGAAGGTATGAAAAGTTTGTTAGGGGTGTACACGATTAATAAATGACGTGTGAATCACGATATCACAATTTGATATAACAATGCAGTATATATCCAGAAAGCTCCGATAGAACATTAGAGCATTAGTCGCTCTTAAAAGTGATCACCTAACCCTCCTTCCATATAACGATCATCTCCCCTTTTCGTCCTAAGGCCAAATTTGAGACCCAACTGTAATTTAAACGCAACTCTCCAACTTTCCGAAGCCATAACATGCCACTTATATTTTTTGACCTTCCGTTCACTCTCGTGCAACATCTTGGAACTTCGACCCTACGTGAACTGTCATTTTCTGGTCTGAGCAGAAGGGTGGTGTGGCAGCGCTAGAGTATTCAGACAATGACCAAGACGTATGAATCATGACATCACAGTATCCGAACCACGTGTTACATAAACAGAGAATACCGATCCTTGCGAAAGATCAAAATAAACTCAAGGGGGTGACTCTTTGTCCAAAATGGCAAAATGGATGATGTTATTGAAACAGAAATTTTATTCCCCAAACTTAGATTTTATATATTTGTTTATAACTGTTCACGAATTTCCGTTTAATGTACAAATGAAATACAATTAACCTAAAAGTCAGTATTGACGTGAGAACATTTGCAATATAACAAATCAGTCGATCCATTAGACACGGCACGCTCGCGGTGTTTACAAATTGCTTGCAGTTGGTTGCACTTCAGAATACGGATTTTATTTTTATGTTAAAAGTTAAATTATTTACATTCCTGGACTTTGATAGAAGAGAGAGTGGCTGTAAAATTTATATTTTTTAGCTATATTTTTTTTTTATTTAACTCTAAGATAGGTTTTCTCGCGATGTTTTCGTTTATTACCAAGCACTCGATTATTCAGAATACAAAATTGGAATTAACAATTATGTTGGTTCCGGCATTGGAGATTGATCTTCGTTTGTTTAAATAACGTGAAATCAAAAGCGAACATTTAGACATTGAACTACCTACCTACCATTTTTTAAATTAATTAAACATTCCATCCCTACTTTTCTTTGTACTCGAGGTACTATTGGTGCTTTTAGTTCGTCGTAGATTTACGATACTTAGTGATGAGATTTGATGATGTTTTTAAGTAGAAGATTTTAGTTAAGAGTTACTTATAAAAGTAAGATAATTGACAAAAAATCACTTTTTGCAAACGAGCTAGCCGCTAACCTGATGGTACAATATTAATGAGTAATAAATAGTGAAATATTTTAAATCATTACAATACGTAATGGATTCCTAGATGAAGCAAATGCGGTAACCATTAGCCAACAAGCAAGGTCTGTGTACTTTACTACGGACACCAGCACGCACTCGACGTAAATTTCTAAACGGAACACAACACTCGACGGCCACTGCGTTATCGCACCGTTGTTGAGGCGTACTCCGTGCTCTGTGACAAAATTTCATTTACAGGAGTGTAGAGGCACTCCTGTAAATGAAATTTCTGCCTTACTTGAAATTTGATTGGAATTTAACATTTATAGTAGATACTTCTGTAGGTACATCCGTTTATTTGAAAACAATAAGTAAAAACTGCGGCACATGACATCTACATGTATTCTTGATAAACATTCAAAATATACAGGCGATGACGGATGCACTTGAGGACTGAGATAGAATGCTTTATTACCTGTAATTGGGACTCCGAATCCCTTCACTCACCATAAGAAATAAAGCAGTGGTATGCCGTTATTTAAGCCGGTATTCTGTGAGTGCGTGGTCTTTCCCCGGTCGAGACTACCCTGTCATGTTGCAGCTAGAAATAAGCTGTAACGTCGCTCTACTACAAAATAATACATATATAAATTTTGTATTGTACTATTTAAATTTCATCCTCATCTTCTCGATTAATAATCCGTCACTATGCGTTTTACGCAAAATTTCCTGCTCCTCCTCTGGTGTTGCGAATGTCCATGTGCGGCGGTAATCACCATAAGGTGAGCTGCTTGCTCTATTGCTGCTTATTCGTTTGCTTCTTGTTCGTTTGCTGCTTGTTCGTTTGCTGCTTATTTGTTTGCTGCTTGTTCGTTTGCTGCTTGTTCGTTTGCTGCTTATGCGTTTGCTGTTTGTTCGTTTGCTGCTTGTTCGTTTGCTGCTTATTCGTTTGCTGCTTGTTCGTTTGCTGCTTGTTCGTTTGCTGCTTATTCGTTTGCTGCTTGTTCGTTTGCTGCTTGTTTGTTTGCTGCTTGTTCGTTTGCTGCTTGTTCGTTTGCTGCTTGTTCGTTTGCTGCTTGTTCGTTTGCTGCTTTTCGTTTGCTGCCTGTTCGTTTGCTGCTTGTTCGTTTGCTGCTTATTCTAAATGTGAGCAAACCAATTAATATTCAATTAATTTTAATTGCGGTTCATAAACATCAACATAAGTTTGATGATGAGTAAAGGTTTAAATATGCTGTTATTATGTGTCTCCACCAAATAGTAAGATGGAGTTTCTTTTTAAGGTTTCCAATACTTAAGCTCACCATGAAAATCACAACAGGTACCTTCAAATTAAAACATTTTTTTTTGGTGTCATGATAAATTGAATGGGGCTTATAAATGACCTTTGTAATCATTGTAATAATTTATATTATATATCGATGATTTATTGATATGTTTCAGTATGAGAAAATTCAAAGTATTTAACGTCGAGAAATTTATTCTAAAGAAACACATCCAATATTTAAATCTTATGAAAAACTGCATTCAAAGATTTTAAAAATTATATGCGAGACTGGAATCCAATCGTTTGCCTTGAAAAATGGTCTGACTTTTATTGCGGCAATTGAAAATGTAGTTTTGCAAAGAAAAGTCTTACTGTGGAACAGTGTGTACCATTGAATGAAAATTTTAGATTTCATTATTCTTAAACAAACTTCTCTACCTGTAATTGTTTCATATTTTTCCACGCTGAGAGTCAGATGAAGTCGGGTATGGATCGCTCAATATATTTGATTGCGTGGAGAGAACTATAAGAATTGGAAAACAAGGGACTCAGCTATTGTCCAAGGTATCGAATGTACAGCTACTAACCTGGACCTGTCTTACTATCACCACCTTCGGGTGCACTATATAATTGGTAGCGTTTGTTATTGTATATTTTTTTATACTATTGGCATATATAACAAACAGTTCTTAAGGGTAAGTGACGCCTGCAACCTATGACATTAGCTAGTTAGCGATATCATCTTAATATAACAAAATACACAATAAATAAGTAAAAGTAAGATAACGCAAAGTACACACGAAAGAAAAGAAACATTGAGTTCAGAGAACAGAATAGCTGACAGTAAGAGAAAGCGTTTTTTTATATATATGTATATATTATCAACAAACGAGCACACAGATCACCTGTTGGTAAGTGATTCCTGCGGCCATCTAAATTCACATCCTTGACATGGAATCATAATGCAGATGCGTTGTTATCCTTGAGGATTGAGATGGAATGCCTCGTTACCAGTAATAAAGGTCTTCGCGTCCCTACGACACGTCAGATGAAACACAGCAGCATTATGGTGCTATACTATAAGGGCGCGGTCCTACCCCGGTCGAGCTGACCCATGCATTCTGGAGCGAGAAACAAACTGCAGTGTAGCTCTACCACTGTAAAAATAATGATCAGCATACTTGCCATCTTTATTTTGCTTTTATTTATCCTAAATACAAGTTTTTATATGGATTTAATTGTACAATTTATGTGGCTGCGGGTCCGCCTATCAAGTTCAGGAATATAATTATTACAAGCTCATCTCTCTCACTCATCAAGTCATAAGGGAATCAATATATCACCCCTGATGGCCTCGATAATCATCGTCCAGTTCTTTGTGGCGACAAGATTTTAAAAATTATATGCGAGACTGGAATCAATCGTTTGCCTTGAAAAATGGTCTGACTTTTATTGCGGCAATTGAAAATGTAGTTTTGCAAAGAAAAGTCTTACTGTGGAACAGTGTGTACCATTGAATGAAAATTTTAGATTTCATTATTCTTAAACAAACTTCTCTACCTGTAATTGTTTCATATTTTTCCACGCTGAGAGTCAGATGAAGTCGGGTATGGATCGCTCAATATATTTGATTGCGTGGAGAGAACTATAAGAATTGGAAAACAAGGGACTCAGCTATTGTCCAAGGTATCGAATGTACAGCTACTAACCTGGACCTGTCTTACTATCACCACCTTCGGGTGCACTATATAATTGGTAGCGTTTGTTATTGTATATTTTTTTATACTATTGGCATATATAACAAACAGTTCTTAAGGGTAAGTGACGCCTGCAACCTATGACATTAGCTAGTTAGCGATATCATCTTAATATAACAAAATACACAATAAATAAGTAAAGTAAGATAACGCAAAGTACACACGAAAGAAAAGAAACATTGAGTTCAGAGAACAGAATAGCTGACAGTAAGAGAAAGCGTTTTTTTATATATATGTATATATTATCAACAAACGAGCACACAGATCACCTGTTGGTAAGTGATTCCTGCGGCCATCTAAATTCACATCCTTGACACGGAATCATAATGCAGATGCGTTGTTATCCTTGAGGATTGAGATGGAATGCCTCGTTACTAGTAATAAAGGTCTCCGCGTCCCTACGCCACGTCAGATGAAACACAGCAGCATTATGGTGCTATACTATAAGGGCATGGTCCTTCTCAAGTCTAGCCAATCTATTTATGTACAGTTAGAAACTAGCTACAACGTGGCTCTATGATTGGTAAAAATGCGGTTTTAAGCAAGTTTGCTGTGGAAGCAGCCCTCCTTGGTTAAGCCGAACTATATAACGTATAAAGCTTTATCGAGGCTAAATAATAATATAATAATTTTATTATATTATTATTCAAATGATGACGTAAAACGTAAAAAAGCGTAAATCACGCTATATTAAAACGTCAAAATCTAATGGAAACATTTAGTCTATATTTTTAAAGATTTGTTATACTAATGCTATATGATAGCTCAATGTATAAAAGGGAGCCCCTTTTAATTCACTGCACGCGAGCAAACCGAGTTCGATCCCCGGTACCGGCATCGATCACATTGTTAATTATAATACAATTTTAAGTACTTAATTACCATGTGATCGGAGGTAAGAAATCTGCATGACTAAGAAATATATATATATATATATATATATATATATATATATATATATATATATATATATATATATATATATATATATATATATATATATATATATATATATATATATATATATATATATATATATATATATATATATATATATGTATATATTATCAACAAACGAGCACACAGATCACCTGTTGGTAAGTGATTCCTGCGGCCATCTAAATTCACATCCTTGACATGGAATCATAATGCAGATGCGTTGTTATCCTTGAGGATTGAGATGGAATGCCTCGTTACCAGTAATAAAGGTCTCCGCGTCCCTACGCCACGTCAGATGAAACACAGCAGCATTATGGTGCTATACTATAAGGGCATGGTCCTTCTCAAGTCTAGCCAATCTATTTATGTACAGTTAGAAACTAGCTACAACGTGGCTCTACGATTGGTAAAAATGCGGTTTTAAGCAAGTATGCTGTGGAAGCATACCCCTCCTTGGTTAAGCCGAACTATATAACGTATAAAGCTTTATCGCGGCAAGATTTTAAAAAAATTGAGATTACTGAAAAAATATTTAAGTTTATGAGTTTGAGTTTAAAATGGAATAAAGTATTCTATGATATCATAATCCACGGGAACGATCTATAAGATTATAATTATTAAAAATTGGTAGCACTATAACCGAATAATTAAACTTTGCAATAGACTTATTTACCGCTGGCAGCTTTTGCCTACGTAATCCAAAACAAGATTATCAAATACACGCGTAGCAAATGCAATACTTGCTTAATATAGTATTTACTCGTACTAAATAACTTTAGTGAAATATAATGTATAAATACTTTATATTTTGACATTTATATTAAGTTTCAATTATGGTTATCAATTAATATGAATATTCACATTTATATTGAAATTTGATCGATAATGAGAATTTTTATCCACTGATAGATAGTTTTTTGGTGGAAAAATGCTGAAGAAATTATTAAAATTATTAATTAGATTATTTAGAAGTAAATAAATTCAGTGGTAGATTAGAGAAAATCCTCACCTATCTTATTACTGGTATCGAGAATTGCCATCTTAGTCACCTCAGGGATGACAATGGCGCATTATTATACCTTATCGCGGATGAATGAGGTAGTGGTGTGAAGTAAAAATTACTTGCCACCAGGTGAACTGTGTGTGCTCGTTTGTCACACTCAATACAATAAGAAAAAAGGTCAGTTGTGAAAATAAGTAATTCGACTCGAACCGGTAAATTTACATCCAATTTTCTTTGAATGTTTCCCCGAGCAGATAAACATAGTGTACTTAGGGGTTGTTTGTTTAGCTTGGAACTGTGTGACAATAACAAATTTATGATTAAAACTAAAATAGCTGAGCATCAAGGTGTAGTTAATAAGAGATTACTAACGAGCACATGATATCTTAATCCATCCTCAAAGATTAAAGATGTAGATGCATTGTCACTCGTGAAAACTGAGATGGAATCCGTCTTTATCTGTAATTAGGTCTTCGGATCTCTACGCTCACCATACCACTTACAGATACTATACTATTCTGCTAGACACGCTTGTATTCTGTAAGGGCATGGTCCTTCTCAAGTCTAGCCAATCTATTTATGTACAGTTAGAAACTAGCTACAACGTGGCTCTACGATTGGTAAAAATGACCATGTTTTAAGCAAGTATGCTGTGGAAGCATACCCCTCCTTGGTTAAGCCGACCTATATAACGTATAAAGCTTTATCGCGGCTAAATAATAATATAATAATTTTATTATATTATTATTCAAATGATGACATTCGTAACTTTTTAGTTAATAACACAAATAAGCGTAAATTACGCTATATTAAAACGTCAAAATCTATTGGAAATATTTAGTCTATATTTTTAAAGATTTGTTATACTAATGCTATATGATAGCTCAATGTATAAAAGGGAGCCCCTTTTAATTCACTGCACGCGAGCAAACCGAGTTCGATCCCCGGTACCGGCATCGATCACATTGTTAATTATAATACAATTTTAAGTACTTAATTACCATGTGTTCGGAGGTAAAGGAAATCTGCATGACTAAGAAATATATATAAAAAGATATTTTGAAGATCGTCAGTCCGTAGAAGAGTCGCATGGTGGACTATAACCTTGCACCTTTTTTAGAAAGGAGGCCTACAGGGGAGGATAACAGTGGGATTTATACATATAGACTGTAATATATTGTAAAGATAAATATTATTTTGTGACATGAGGCGATAGAAATATGAAGTTTGGAACAAGTATAAACTTGTGAAGCCTGATAAGAGAAAGTATTAAGAATAATGAATGTAGCGTCTTTTTATCTCTTCAAGTTCCTAAATAAATAAATGAAGCAAAACTAAATTACGAAGCAGTAAACATGCCAATATACGATTTTGTATCTAGCAATATATTCTAGATAACAAACAGACACTTTTAGTTTTCAAAATTTGTTCAGGGTTGTCGATAAATAACATATAGTCAAAAAAAAGAATGAATTGGAAAAATTATAAATCATATATAATTTTTCCAATACCATCCATATTTATCATAATAACAACTGTAAACATAGCGAATCTAATAAAATCATATTATCTAACAATAAATGTATGATTTTTTGTTTTTCAAGGCATATTTTTAAAAAAGCAACTGTAATAGAGTAAATCAAATAAAATCACAATATCTAAAAAGTCATAAATACACGAATTAATCTATAAGCACTGGTTATCATATACATTTTATTGTAAATACCTAATAAATAATAGTATTGTAATAAGTTAAAGTAATGTATTAAGGTACACAATATCTTAATCGCACAAAGGAGAGGCCGAGACGGAATTTAGATTAAACCGATCCCCTTTAGAAGAGCAATGTAATGTGAAATTTGATCCCACGTTTTTATTATGCTTTTGTATAACCAATAATGGATGCACGTTGCACAGGAGTTAAATTCAAATGTCGCGTTATATTTATGTAGAGATTATAGTTTTCAATATATACCACATATCACAATAGGCAAAACTAAAATAAATAGTAAATTAGCCAGGACGCTAATTGGCCACTGTTGATTTTTAGGCAATTATATTTTTAAAATTTTAATTTTTTTAAGCTTATTTTATTATGTTTATTATTTTATATCATAGTATTATTATATAAGAAACATTAAACATTATAATTAGGTCGAATGTATAGAACAGTATAGAAAAGATTGACGTCTGCGTTGTTATAACTACCATAAGCAATCTAATGTACGCAATGTAGATACTCGTATATGCAGTAGAACGAGTGACCGACATTGCTCAAAATCAGCGAGATGTAGTTTTTTTTTATAGAATAGGTGGCCAACGAGCATGCAGCCCACCTAATGGTCACCGCCGCCCATGAACATCCGGCCTTTAAGGAAGGTTCGGAAGCTACTGAAGGACTAGGCTATTTTTTTGAGGAATTCCACAGAGCAGTTTTGCGTGGCAGGGAACTTCGCGTGAAGCTCACAGTGGTGGATTGCCAACTAACAAGATGATGTGAATGAAATTTTGAATTCTGTCGTCATGTACGATGTTTAAGCGTCTGGAAGCTGTAGTGGCAATGTTCTGGCCATTTTAATCGTAGAAAGATGATTATGATGTAAACGTAGTTGCGGTGCCTTGTTATGTTAAACAACAACTAGCATAAACTTTTGACAGTGGTAGATATAAGTTACAGCAAATTATTAGCTGCTGCATGAACGGGTCCGTTCAGCCGGGTATGGACCACTCCCTCGAATACAAGCAAAAATCAACCTAACATTATTGCCTTTTTTATGTTGAGTGTAGGGAAAAATGTTAAGTAACATCTCACAGGGAAATATTTATTTATGACTTATTCATATGTTGACTTCTAGCTCTGAGGATTTTATAATTACCATAAATATTACATATGCATAATTTGTATACATACTAAGTAAGACTAAGACTTTAAATATAACATGTTAATATTATTTAAAGTACCTGTTCTCCCTAAAGACTTGCGTTAAAGTATAAGCGGGTGTGATTATTATCTACATTAAGTTCGTATGTACGACATAAATGCACATCACAAGTGCTTCAACTTGTGTGTAACTTTCTGCGCTCTTATCAAATTTAAATGCAGGTGCGTTAATATCCATATCGCAGCTAGAAATTAGCTATTACTTATGACGGTTGCGTTGTGTAGTGGTTAGAGTACTAGGCTGCCCCGTTCCGGGATCTTAGGTTCGATTCCTTGCCTGGCACAAAATTTTTGTATCACAAATCGTTGGTTTAAGGATCTGGGTGTTGTGTGCATATCCCGTGTTCGTGACACTGCATCAGATCCTTCTTCGAATCTTATTGCAAATATATTAAATTGGAAATGAAATGAGTGCCTCTGTGTTTACGCTTTTCTGTGAATGCTTTACAATCTTAAGAACAGTTCTGTCTTATTGAACATATAATTAATTTATTTATATTATCATTAATAAATTAATTTAAACGTGAAACAGAATACAAACTCTTAACATTTGGTTTGTATAGATAAAACACATAATATATACAATGCCTTGTATATGTTTCTTTTATTGTATTGCTGTCAGACGATCACACAGTTCACCTGATGGTAAGTGACTCCTACGGCCCATGACACTCACTTCAATTGTAATGTTTTCACCCCTGTAGACTAAGATGGATTGCCTCGTCACCTAAAGGTTTCCGGATCCCTACACTAATCATACCCAACACAGTAGCATTATGCTGCTCTTTCACGCTACGATACGAACTACAGCGTAGCTCTACGACTGTCCACTGTCTTAATTTATAGAAGTAATCGAAAATAAAATGTAATAAAAAATTCACCAACTGTACACTTGCAGAAATAAACAGAAAGGTATGGAAAAAACAAGGTTACCATATTGCCATGTAAGCGAAATACACTTACCTGGGCAGTGTTTGTGTAAGCACGTTCCCTATATAAATATTAAACCGACTGTAACTCGCAACAGATGCTACGCTATTGCGGCAGTTTGCTGCGTAGACTGTTTCTACGGAAATTGTTATTTGTAAACCAACTGAAATTATTTTATTAAGACTATCAGGGATAAATATTTTTGCAATTCATTCACTATTTGACCGTCATTATTAGTTAGTTACGGTATAGATATTCATTAGATTACAGACTGTTCGATTTTTAGGAATCACCATGAGGTGAACTGAGTGCGGTATGAATTCCATAAAAAACCTTTCAATTGTTTTCATCATCTATGGTAGAGCTTGCCTCGGTCGGATGGAATATTGGAAGATCCTTACTCACGCTTTCATAGAATAGTAATATAAAAAAGCTCAAACAGCACAAGATAATACACATAAATGGAGCCACGTCAAGCCAGCTTAATAATTCATCTCAACCGGAAAAATATAACACATTCACGTTAAATAGCAGCATAACTCTGCTCTTTTATTTGGTGAGTTTAGGGATTCCAAAAATCCAGTTACTAATAACGAAGGCCTTCCAGCAGGATTGACAACGCTTGTGCATCTTTATTGAGGATGGATGGAGATTATCAAAAGCTTGTCTGTCACCATAAGTTTCGTAAAAAAATCAAGGATTTGGTTTTTTTTTAATTACGAGGTTAGTTAATTTGGGCATTTTGTCAAGTAGACCGTGTGCATGTTTATCAGTTTATAAGTATCTTCATAAATATAAATTGGAAATATCAAGAAATTCGTAATAAAAATGAATATTTTACTAACAGAGTAGTTTATACTCTACTCCCATTTCTCTTAGCAATGAATATTTGACAGCTAACCATAATATGTTCACACTGATTTGCTTATTATTACAATTTTAGACCATGAGTTGTCCACTGCTGATCATTGCCACTCTCGATGACCCAGAACCCTCGACTTCTCACAAACTTACACATGGAGTTCATGGGTAATTTAGTGGATAATGGTTGCTTTACTACTTTTGCCAATAAAAAGATGTTAATTAAGAACAATTCATCCCCAAGGTTTTACTTACGAATACTTTAAGCTATGTTTGTTACCATAGTTCAAAGGGTATCCCCGGAGATTTTCTTTTAAGGTTTAATTTTTAAAACTAATATAAATATCAACTAGATTTGTTTCTCTTCA